>OX327001.1:24782090-26032090 GCA_946800695.1 Geum urbanum | reverse complement strand
CTCTTCGGTCAAACTGGTCAACTTTCCCGAAATGGTAAGTCAACAATGGTAAACCCAAAAACAGAAATTTACGACAATTCTCGACTATTCCGCTATTTATACTCGAGCCTCGGGTCGATCGACGGTCCAAAACGAATATACGAAATGATTCGGATAAGCTCGAAACAATCAGATAAACTCTTCGAAACTCGAAACTTCAAATAATCATAAAATATTCCTCGGTTATCGGAAAAATCTTCCGAAACCGCCCACAAACTCGAAATCACGTACTCTACCATTCCCGTGAAGACACTCAACTCAAATTCTCAACCAAAAACAAAGTCGCGAATCGATTCGGCAAACCACATATACGACAATAAACTGCGACTAAACTCAATCTCGAAAATCGTGCCGAATAAGCATCAGATTCTGGTTCGGGTCGTCACATTTGAACTCTATAAACAATATGTATGAACATAACCATTCTTAGTACTCTCAAATACTGAAAGAAAGAACTTTTATTGCTTTACCAACATCAAAACTTACATCAGAAATTTTTTTTTATTCAAATAACCCTGACAGTCAAATACAATGCTAAACTTGATTCCATGCTAGAGATATCAATCTAAGCGAAATTTGTAGTCGCTAAGTTTACATTTGGGATATCTTCTACAACTAGATTGGTTTCTCCGCCATCTTCCATCTCTTCATCTGCAGTGTAGTTGGTCTCGTGAGCTAAGTACTGCTTGCATCTTTTGTAGGCATTTTGGATATCCTTGGGTGCACGACATTGCTTATGCATATGCTTGCTTGAACCACACATATAGCAAGATGCTGAGCTATATGTTGAAGGAGCAGACCTTGAAGAATTTCTATTATTCCTGGAATTAGAACTCGATGAATTCTTGTTGTTATCTTGGTGAGTCCAAGTCAGATTTCGATTGTTTTCTCCTCTGCCATGACCTTTATCACGTCCACCTCTACCACCACGAGTTGGATAAGGTTTTGAACGATTGTTCTGCTTATCTTTTTGTACCTTTCTAGTATGATGAGCCTTACAGACTTTCTTTGTACAGGTTGGCCTGGCATTATTGTGGAGAAGAATCTTATGATGCCTTTCTTTCTTTGCCAGCATACTCATAAGATCACTAAATGATCTCAGTCTCCCTTGCTCATAATCAATATGATATTGGTGAGTGTTAAGACCATAATTATATGCTTATTACACTCCTGACTTTATGCTTATAGCTTGTTTTCTATGAATAAAGTATTGTTCTAATGACGTTTCCTGTTCTTGATAAGAAATATAGAGTTGGCTTAGAAATGCATTAAATATGAAGAATTAGATACTTATTGGAGAAGACGTATACATTTCCAAGGTCACGAGAGAATTTGCAGCAACTTTGGGAAAAAGACGAAATAGCTTCACCAGAAGTCGTCGGAAATTGTCCGAAACCCGCCAGAATTTGCAACAGTTGGCGGGCCCACCTTGGCAGACCCAATCACATGGAGTCCAACCCAATGGAGGCCCATTCAGCCAATTTATGCTTACAAATCTGATTTGGAGAGAAAAAGAAGAAGTTAGACCACATGATGTCACTAATTTGGAGTTTAGCCTTCCCTAGCCTAAAATTGTAGATCATGGTCTCCCTAATTAAAAGCTAACCCTTAGATCTTCCACCTCCTCTTTTATTATCATCCTAGGGTTGAAATGGAGCCTCCCAACTCAGCTAAATTCGAGCTCCCCTCTCACCCACACACAACACACTTCATTTCACTCATTTTCCAAGTTTTGAGCCCTTTTTCCCTCGAGCTTCTCTCTAGGGTTCTTTGTTGAGTTCTCTAGAAAGAAGCTAGATTTATCTTTAAATCTTCCTTCCTTTTATCCTTTACAAGCTTGAAGACACTTTGGAGCAAAGAAGGTGAAGTTAGAAGCATAAGAGTGGACTTGAAGAAGCTTGAGTTGCTTTTGGGAGATTTCTTGGTTATTTCTTTATCCTATTTACTCTATTGATGTATTTCAACTTGATTTTAATTATGTGTAGTGAGTAGTTTTTTTTGGGAGGCTAAGGTTAGAACCCTAGCCATGTGATGAACAAATGATGTAATTCATTATGTATGACTTTTGGTTTTAGTGTATGGTATGTGATTGTGTGTTGTGAATGAGCTTGTTATGTGTTGGTGGATGTTTATTGTGCTTGAGCTTCATGTCTAGTTTCCTATATGCATATGTTGACCTTAACTAAGTTGATGTATGTGTAAAGGAGATGAATAAAGGATGGGGAAATGAACTGAAAACGCGCTAAGTGGAGATTTCCTATTTTGATTAGGAAAAATGGTCTTTTCCTACTTTGACTAGGAAAAATGGTCTTTTCCTACTTTGACTAGGATCCCTACTCGAATTAGGAATGCAACTTGTATGAGATTCCAGAAGTTTCGCAGAACTGAAAAATGAAGTTTCCTAAATCAACTAGGAAATGACGTGGTAGAACCTTCCGGAACGCAGCAAAATGATCCAAGAAATGGTCTTCAAATAGTTTCAAAAAATGTGTATGAAAATGGTTTCCCAAATGGTGTCAAGAAATAGAAACCAAAATGACCAATGAAAATGATACCAAATGGGACAAATGAAAAATGAAGACATTTCTCCTACTCGGACCAGGAAAGAAGAAGGTGGCGGAACAAGCAATGACGATGGCCAAAATATCTAGGTATCAATTGTATCTCAAATATACCTGATTTGAAGATCAAAATATATTACAAGATAAGGAAGGTTCATCCAAGAGATATTCCTTGGAGAGCAAGAAGAACAAATTCAAGAAGGGGGTGTTCTCATTGCAATAAGGAAAGAATATTAAAGTTGCAGACCTGAAACTTCAAAGGAGCACCAAAATTGATTTCAAAGTCCAAATATAGTCATATAATACCTCTCTGGAAAGCTCTTGAAGTCTTCTTTGAAACAAGCCAAAGATCATAATTTTTGGAGGTCTACAACTCTGAAAAAGTGCGATTCTTTGTAGACTGCCAGATTTATCCGAGTGGACTAGGAAAACCTAGTTTTGAGAGGAAAGACCCTATTCTTCATCTATATAAGGGAGGGTTTGGCTAATTATTCATCATCACATATTATAGAAGCTGAACCTCTGCCTCAAACACTTCTCCTCTCATCCTTAGTCAAAAATCCTCCAAAAGCTGAGACCTCCATCACTCCTCCTTGCAAGAACAAGGCTCTCTTCGTTTTGTAACTTGTAATCCACGACTTAGGCATTTATAGTGCTCTTCACATAACTCTAAGTAACCATGATCCTTCTACTTCATACTCTCCTTTGTATTGATTTAGATTTTGAATTGAGTGAAGTTAAAAGACTTTATGTTTCAGATTTGTATTAGTATATTCCATGTGTTGTTAGTTTTCAGCTTTTAATTCGTGTGCATGCTTATATGTTTAAAGCTTCTTAACATGTTAAATGATATGCTCTTCGTTCCTCTCTTACATGTTTTGCATGCTTTTTAGATGATTAAGGTGTTGCGCTTTTCGTTTACATTCTTAAAAAGTATGTATATGTGTTTTAGGTTGAAATTAAGAATTTCGTTGATGGTAAGTAAAGATGAACATGAATTGGCTAGGTTAAGATGATGTGATGATCAATTGTATATATGTTATTTAGATTTATTTTCGGTTTAGTAAGTAGTTTAGGATTCTATGTTCTTGTTTGTTTTGCTTGTCTATGAGTTAAAACATGATAAAATTTAGGGTTTCTGAATATGTTTGCTGCCATGTTTTGTTCTTAAATTCCATAGATTAGAAAACCAATCTTTTGTACTTCCCATCCAACCATAGCGTAGTCATGCATGCACCCTCAATCCCTAGTTAAAAACAATCCATACTTATCAATGCTACATCTACAAAAGAGGGTTTTAAATTTTGATGTTTTGATTGATTATTGAGTGTTTATTTGATAGTTAGTTTAAGTGTTATCACCAAGAAAACAATAATAGATTATAAAGTGATGATAAAATTTCATACACCATTCTAATTCTACTCCCTCAAATGTAGCAACTCTAATTTCACTGAAAGATTTATAAAGAAGGAAATAGAAAAAGAAAAAACTCTTTCCTGCCAACTTATATGTTACCACATCCCCATCATGTTTGACCATGTAAATCTTGCTATTTCTCAAGAAATGATCCCTTACACTACTTTCCAGATTTGTTTCCCATTCATGTCAAATGAATGAGAGAGGCAATTTATAAAATAATGTCAAATGCTAATGAAAGAAAACATGTGGAGTTACCAATATGCATCACTTGGTCTCACTTTCTCTGGTTCTGGGGAATATAACCAAATAAAGCTAGTTCAAAACAATTACGTCAACACTGAAAAAGGTCGCTCACCTCGAAATTTGAAAGCAATTCACAACTAAATTTAAATGTTTCAACTAAGAAAGAAAATCTAATGAGTTCAGTAACATTTTAAAGCAGATGTACAGCTTCAAATAGCCACCATCATAAGTGTACTTGAAAGATTTATTGTAGTCATGTTCATGGGTTTAGCATTGCAATGCTCCGATCGCCGGATCTACTAGCATCACTTTCACATTTGTGATCGCCTATTCTTGCACAATTTAATTCTAGCGTTCAATGATTCGATCAAGATGTGAAACCCTAGATTTGAAGAATGAGAGAGAATTGAAGAAATTGACCTTGAAATCAGCACTGAAGAAATAGAGAGCGAGGAGCTTGACGGCTTGGAAAGGCGTCATCGAGGTAATACTAGAGAGAAAGAGGTGGAGTCGACGACGCTGATGCATACCATTCTCCACCCCGAACCGATCTCTTCTCAAGGCCGAGAATGAGTTTGGTGAATGCAAAGTTGGAGTCGAGCTCTAGAGAGAGAGAGAGAGAGAGAGAGAGAGAGAGAGAGAGAGAGAGAGAGTTTCTCTATTTTGAACAAAAAATATGGAAGAGAAAATTCTCGGAGGGTATCAGGGGAAAATTTGAAAGAGAAAATATGAGTTTTGGGAAAGATTAGTTTTTTTTAGTATTGGTTTATGAATTTGGATAATTCTTGAATACACCCCAATAGACTTCATCCTATAGTCTATTTTATAAATTGACATGTGGTGAAGCATGATTGGTTGTTTTTGTCAACTTCATTCAAGGTTGACTAAGTTTATCATAAGCTCAATGTATGTGATCTTCTCAATGCCCAGAAAAGCAATCGATGGGAAAACCCAGTCATCTCCTTTCTTGATCGGTTGCTTTGCTTCCTATCGATTCATTTTTATGCAACACCTCTAAATTCATTGAATTTACGGTAGCCATCGGTTGTTTTTCGACTCTGAGAGGTGTCCCCATCGTTCATTTTTGGTTTGTTCATCTTATGGATGCTTGGCCATTTGATCCAAGTTTGGATTGGTTATGTTTGTTCGTTCTGTTGATGGTGGTTTCTGTGCACAAGGAGTGCGACGAGATTGATAAGATTTTGGGTTTGTATTGTCTTTCAAGTATACATGATTTGTTGGTTCGGGTGGTTGTGGTTGGAGTTGTTCTCTTTCCTAGCTGCAATTCCCTCTCTCGGTGTCGACGCGGTGTTATCTTTTCTGACGATGAAAATTGTGTTATTCTTGCTATTGTTTTTATGTTTTTGTCAGTGGATTTCACTAGTTTGGGTCTAGTCATTATGTTGTTTGCGGTTTCAACCCAAAATTTTGGATGTTTGTAATCATGTTTGTGTTTAATTTGGTTTGCTATTGTTGCCAAACAAAAACGAAAAATCTCACCTGGAGGAGGCCAAAGTAGTAATGGGAACAACATTACAAGTATTTGCTGGGTAGCTGACCGAGCTTATCATAAGCTCATTCAAGTTTGAAGAAAGTTGTAATAGTTGACCACTATAATTGCGACACGTGTCATAAGAAAAAAAATTAGTCTCATGGCGTTTAGCTTTGGGGTACATTCTAGTCTGATCTTATGAATTTGGGTATTTTTAGAAAAATGCCAAAACAATTGGGTTTTTTTTATAAGGTAAAATATTTTGGGTTTTTCTTGAAAAGGGCCTCTAAAAATGGGTTATTTTTTCCATTTCCCCAAAGAAAAGAAGGTAAGCAGAAGAAATTGCATTTTTTTAATTAAATTACCATATTAATAAGGGAAAGAAAACGATTGATTTTACTCATTTTAGTATAATAGTAAATGTAAATATATTCCTACCTGCTTTGGCTGACGAGAAGGAGTAATTTTCCCGCCTATGGGGTAAAACAAAACCCTACCAAGACCTTGACTGGACCCCACAGCCTACATAGCGCCGTTGCGGCAATTTTCCCGCCAATTTCTTCTCCCAAATACTGACAGACAGTATGCCACTCTTTACTTCATTTCTTCTCTTTTTCGTGTCTCAGTCTTAGTCTGACAGTTTTGTTCTCTCTCTCTCTCTCACTCTCTGCACGCGCCGCCGCAATCATGGCGGAGGCTGCAAAGAGAGACCTGCAAACGCCCAAGAGATCATTTAAGTCCCGATCTGATCCCAAACCCTCTTCGCCGTCTCTCCCGCCTACTCCGGCCACCGTCACCCCTCGCCGATCTTCCCGCCGCGCTTCCCTCCACTCCGACTTCGACTCTGCCGCCGCCACCTCCCCTCCTCCGACCACCGCGCTCTTCCAAGATCCCGCCCAGACGCCGCAGAACGATTCGGTCAAAGTCAAACCCCCGCGGAAGAGGAATGCCAAATCCGCCGGTGCCGACATTTCCAAAGAGCACAATCCGATCGATGTCGTCACTTCCGCCAAATCCGTTGGGAAGGGCAAGAAATCGAAGCAGCCGGAGGATTCAGGAATCGAGTTCGCGCCGGCGTCCCCGGAGCAATCGGAGAGGAAGAGAAGGAAGAGAGGCCACGAGAGGACCACGGTGGTGACACGTGGCACCGCGACGGCGGTGCCAAAGAAGGAGAAGAAGAGGCAGGTGTTTTATAAGAAAGTTGTGTATGATGGGGGTGAGTTTGAGGTGGGAGATGACGTGTATGTGAAGAGGAGAGAGGACGAGGAGGAAGACGAAGCCGTGGTAGAAGTGGAGGAATGTAAGGTGTGCTTCAAGTCTGGGAAGGCTGTGATGATTGAGTGCGATGATTGCTTAGGAGGGTTTCATTTGAAATGCTTGAAGCCTCCGTTGAAGGTGGTTCCCGAAGGAGATTGGGCATGTGGTTTCTGTGAGGCTCGCAAATTGGGGAAAGAGGTGCAGCTTCCTAAGCCACCTGAAGGGAAGAAATTGGCCAGGACATTCCGAGAGAAGCTTCTCTCCAGCGACATGTGGGCTGCTCGCATTGAAAGTATCTGGAAAGAAGTTGATGGTAGCTATTGGTGTCGGGTTCGTTGGTACATTATCCCTGAAGAGACTGCTGCTGGAAGACAGCCTCATAATCTTAGGAGGGAGATTTACCGCACAAACGATTTTGCTAACATTGAGGTGATCGGTGATATATAACTTTTTTCATTTAGGCATTCATTAAGCTATTGAGTAGATGCATTACACTGTTATATTGTCCTTGCATTGGAGGGCCTTCTGTTGTTCTGATAAAATATTCAAACATATATGGTTAACAAAGTTATTGAATTCAAGTCATAAAGCATTTACAATAGGAGCACTCTATGTGCTATATGAAGGGTGATGGTAGCAGGAATAGAGATTCAGCCTTATCAGATAAATACCAGTAGATGATTTCTGTATATGTAATCCATTGTGGAAGGTTTTGTATCCTTTTCCGCCATCTTTTTTTTTTTCAAATTTTATTTCAAGTAATCCTGGACTCACTTGTTACTGTGGGGTGATAGGCTCTTTCTTTGAAGATACGCATTCATTAACAATAGTTGTATTGCAGTTCTCTTGTGCTTTATATCGTCTCTATTTTGACTCAGAATGATGTTATAAATAGGTATACTATTCTATTTTTAAGTTTGTAATCTTACTAAGTCATCTTTTTACAGATGGAATCAATTCTCCAACATTGTTATGTCATGAGCCCTAATGAATACGCCATAGCCAATGAAGGAGATGATGTGTTTTTATGCGAATATGAATATGACATTCACTGGTACAGTTTCAAGCGTCTGGTTGAAATTGACAATGACGAAGAGGTAACCATATTATGATTTCGCGAGCACCATTGTAAACTATCAAATAGATTAAATTTCAGCTGAATTTCTGAATTTTCAATCACTTGGAAGGATGATGATGCTGAGAGTGATGAAGATTGGAAACTTGGGAAAGACTCGTATTCTGATTCAGAAGACGACCTTGACCTTGAAGAGGAGAGCAAAAAAAACATACTGGCTAAACCATCTCGAGCTCATGAGTTAGCTGCAGTATGGACACTACGTTAATTTATCTCATGCTTATGTCTAGTTTCTGTTGTGCCTAAAATAAACCTAGTGAGTTGTAATTTACAGAATTCACATAAAGGGAAGTTCTTTGGACTTGAAAAGATTGGTATGAAGAGAATCCCTGAGCATGTTAGATGCCACAAGCAAACTGCTCTTGAAAAAGCAAAGGCAACACTTCTGTTGGCATCATTGCCTAAGTCGTTACCTTGCAGGGATAAGTATGTTGCAATCAGAGCATTTAAGATTGTGTCTGATGTTTATTATTTGAACACTAAATGTACTCTTGCATTTACACAGAGAAATGTTGGAGATAACTTCATTCATCAAGGGTGCCATATCTGATGATAAATGTCTGGGACGTTGTCTGTACATTCACGGTGTTCCTGGAACTGGAAAGGTTAGGCTTGTTTTATTTTGTTTTTTATAATCTGATTTAGACAGCCTATAAAATCATCTAGAGTACTTCCATGCATTTAATTAGTGGTACTAATACTTTTTGCTATTCTTGTGTACCTGTAGACCATGAGTGTGCTGGCCGTAATGAGGAATTTGAGGTCTGAAGTTGATGCTGGAAGTATAAGACCTTACTCTTTTGTGGAAATAAATGGCCTAAAGTTGGCAGCTCCAGAGAATATCTACAGGGTATGTTTGTCTTACTGATGTTCGATGCTTATCATGATGGGATACTGTTATGGTCCAGTTTTATAGCTTATGCTTACACAGGTTATATATGAAGCATTAAGTGGGCATAGAGTTAGTTGGAAAAAGGCACTCAACTTGCTAAATGAGCGATTTTCCAATGGAAAAAAAGCTGGCAATGATGACGACAAGCCTTGTATTCTTCTCATTGATGAACTTGATCTTCTTGTGACCAAAAACCAATCGGTAACAATTTTTTTTATTACTCAATACCTTGTGCATCATTTCATGTGTATATTTTTAATAAATAATTACTTTAGTCATGTGATCTACACCACTACATAATATTTAGATTGTGAATATTTGCTTAGATATATATCAAATTTACAATTTTGGAGTCTTTATGTTCCCAGGTTCTCTACAACATTCTTGACTGGCCTACAAAGCCACACTCAAAATTAATTGTAATAGGTAATACTATCTGTTTTCAATCATTCTCGTTTATCAAGCAAGCAGTGTTTTTTTTTTCTCAGATCAGAGCAGAAATAATATAGCAACTACTATTCTAAGAAGAATGATATTTACTGTCATATTGCTTCTGTCTGCACACATAAGTCCTTTTACTTATACTTTAGGAATAGCAAATACCATGGATCTCCCAGAGAAGTTGCTTCCTCGTATTTCAAGTCGAATGGGAATCCAAAGGCTTTGCTTTGGCCCCTATAATCACAAGCAGCTTCAAGAAATTATTTCAAGTCGTCTTAGAGGAATTGATGCATTTGAAAATCAAGCAATAGAGTATGCTTCAAGAAAGGTTCGTGTATATATTCAGTTTCATCAGGTAGTATAATTCGACAATTGATCTTTGACATTATAAAATATGTATATAGGTAGCAGCTATTTCGGGAGATGCCCGTCGTGCATTAGAGATTTGCAGGTGTGCAGCTGAAATCACAGACTATCGGATAAAGAAGCTAATATCAACTCCTAACAGTGCTTCTGAAGGTATACAAACTTCTAATCTTCTATCATTGATTATCACACAATTCTTCACGACACGATGCTTGAAAGTATTAAGAGAACAAAGATAACACACAACTAGGAAACCTGATTTGAACAACTACTACTTGCCATGTTTTGATGAGCGTCGGTGCAGGATTTCTCTAGTGGACAGAACTACATGTTCCCTAGTTTTATATTTTCTGGTCATGAAGCTTCAATTAAAATGTCTGCTAGTACTCTCTTTCCCTTCAACAGATAACTTCATCTATGGTAGTTAACTTATCACTTGATAGTTAGTAAAAATCAAATTTCATCTTGAAGTGAAAGTATTTCATCTTTTTTCTTTTGTTGAAGTTAGCAAAACAAATTATTATATAGATAAGAATTTAAAATTACTTGAAAACTTCTTCTGTCATTGATTACTAGAAACAACAATAAGATGGAAGGATGGCATACAGCAAATTGTATTTTGTACAAATGCCCTTTTTATCATGATGTCTTTGATGCTTTTAAGGTTAAATAAATTGGTTCTATTAAATACGGTTCTTTTTCAAGAGCAGAATGTTGATACATGGGAATTTTGATACATTGTTCTGACGTACTGTGATTTTCCCAGCCTTGTAGTTGTGGACCACACCTATCTAAAATAAAAATTCGCTTAGAGAAAAAAAGAAAAAGAAAAAGAAAGAGAACTCTATTATTGGCATGATGAAACAGCGTGATCTTAGCTCTTCAAACAGTTGCTTCCTCTGTTGGATGTATTTTTCTTCTCCAGTAGCTTCAGTGCTCCTCCCTTACAGGATTTATGTGTTTCCACTATGCAGGAAAAACACTTGTTGGTATGGCAGAGGTTGAAACAGCCATACAAGAAATGTTCCAGGCACCTCATATCCAGGTGAGTAAACTAATGGTTTTTCAATATTAAATAATGATTATGCACTTTTGAAACTTTATCTATGTCACTGGTAACTTATCTTAGCAGACCGACCAATGCTTTTCAATGTGGTGTTTAAGTGAGTGTAGGATTGATTTATGTTAATAAATGAGATTTTTATAGCCCAGAATGTTTATGGGTGCCTCAAATAGATGAAAATCAGTTGCTGTTATTACTTAATAGTCTAACTTCTTTCAAGTAGTTGGAATTTGCTAAGTCTTTTATGACTACCATTCCTTGCAGGTGATGAGAACTTGTTCCAAACTGAGTAAAATCTATTTGACTGCTATGGTGTATGAACTCTATAAAACAGGAATGGGTGAAACTACGTTTGAAAAGGTGAGCTTCTCAAGCTTTTTCCTGAATGATGTGTGTATGCTTCTCCATTTGCTGCATCCAAGTACTTTGTAATGTTATTTTAGCATTTACCACTTATGGTTGTTAGCATTAGGCAAAAGTACTTGCATACTAACTAATTGAATGCATATTTACCCTGAAAAAATTGGACCCCTCGAAGTGCATCACAATAGACCATAATATTTTCATTGTGGGCACCAGTTTCTTTCACACATTAATTGTGGACTTCAAGCACAGCAGCTTTAAGATTGTGTTTTATATGTCCTCATTGAAGACTGTTTTGCGTTGCAGTTGGCAATGACAGTATATAATCTCTGTACAAGCAATGGAGAAGCTTTTCCTGGACATGATACACTATTAAAAGTTGGGTAAGGCATACTATTTTGTTGCATTCTAAGCATATTCGTTTTTAGGTTTGTTTTATGTATGGGAGTTGACACTTCAGTATATCTTAACAAGCTTGTTTTGTTGCGTTGGCAGTTGTAAGCTTGGGGAATGCAGAATTATTTTATGTGAATCGGGAGCAAAGCACAGGTTGCAGAAGTTGCAACTCAACTTTCCAAGGTTTGTACTATTTCTAGTCCTTGTAGTCTTGTCTGATGCGAATGTAGTATGAAGTTTTAGTATGTCCATGCACTACCGATGTTTTGCATTGCCATAAAATAAGCCTTTCATTCTGGGATCTGATCTGATTTGATATAATGTCGTTTGTGATATTTAATATAAATGTTTTGCTTATGTTTCAGCGATGATGTAGCATTTGCGCTGAAGGACAGTAAGGAACTATCTTGGTTGGCCAAGTATCTCTAATTCTGGACTAATGAATTCTCTCCATTCTTTGTTCGAGGAACAGTTTTGACCCTGATTATTCTCATTTCCCAGTACATCTTTTTTTCTTCTTCCCATTACATTCTGCAAATATTTATTGTATTATTACTATTATGTATGTGATTTATCTACTGTATGTACACACTACTTGTATGTCCTAAAGAAACTTTGAGAAAGAGAACCTGAAGCATGTTTTTAATTATATCAGTTGGAAAGATATTACGGAAGTAACCGACGATTTGATTCAGATTAGAGCCACATTTGAGGCAAGTGGGAAGTTTGTTTTACTGATTGATTCATTTGGTAGATAACTGGTAGATTATATACTAACGGTGTGTGTGTTTGGACAGAGGTAAAATGAAAAGAATCTTTTTAGTAAAATGAAATTTAATTAAATTTCAAGAATTTAGAATTCTATCACTTAATTTAATTTTTTGTGTTTGGATAATTTTTGTAAGAATTTAATAATTCATCTTTTAATAAAACGGTGGAATTGAAGACTTAAATTCCTCATTCCAATTTCTTCAAAAAAATTTGTCATTTTACAATTCTTTCGTATCATTTTACATGTCAAAGTCCCAAAAATTCTCAGTAGTACAACTAAAAGTTATATATTTGCTTTCTCTTGGGTGTAATCCGGTCAACGTGACACAAAATTTCAAATCAGCCTCTATCAAAATTCCCAGAGCCCATGTAGAACCTCCAATAGTGCCCTCAAGTTATTACATAATATGGTTAGAAATTCCACAAATACATAAATTTTGCATACCAGCCTTCTCTCATGCATATCAGCCTTTTCAAAACTTCCACAGTTTTTTTTTGCTCCCCGTGTTTAGCCACCGCAAACATGCTTGTGAGAATTCAAACATTTTTTTTGGTGTGGAGAATTCAAACTCATTAAAACAGCAGCCTTACTAATATGTGAACAAAATTTCCAAATCCAAATGCATTCATGCTTGTGAGAATTCAAACTTATTAAGGAAACACAGTGCAAAAACAAAGAATCAAACAAATTTGAAGCCCAACTATACCAATTTCTTCCAAACTAAAGCAAAACAACGTTCATAGATACTCACCGCTTCTCTTATAGACACTCTTCAATTCCTCATGATCAACTCCACAATATATCTGAAAGATTTATTGTTGTTCAAAGATACTTCGTTACTTGTTCAAGAGTACGTACATCATTACATTTATCAATAAGCCCTCAAACCTTGAATTTCTCATCTCAAATTTTAATTCTTCCTCAATTTAAAATTCTAACATTTAAAGAAAAAAAATACATACTTCCCAAATCTCGAATCATTGGGTTGTTTCTGACTTCATCCTTATCATTTTTCTTCGATAAGCATTCCCTTCATCAAATTGCAAATCATACGACTGTTCCACAATCCACGAATGGGGATTGGTGTAGGCCTTTCTATGATCCATGAATCCAACAATCTAGTGTAACAATAGATTCTCCCAACTACCACCCATTTAAACAACAAAGTAGAAAACCTGGGACCAAATTCAACGCAGTATTAACATTAATCAGTAACATTTAACGAATGCAATCCAAACATTTTCGTTACTGTCTTCTTGCACATAAAACAATCGAGAGTTTCGAATCCAAAATCTTATATGTGTCATCTTTATACTCGGGACCCTTATTTTGCAAGTGAATCGGTGTCCAAATGGTAGTTGAAAGGGAAACGGAATACCCACAGTCTTAATAAAAGATCACTGGATACTAATGGAAGAGGTTGTAATTAAGGACCATATTCTGAAGAAAAGGTATGTGCTTTAGCCAAAGGTTGTAAGAATTCTACTAGCTGTTAAGAGCGATCATTATAATGATTCTTAATGAGTGAGGCTAATGTTATTCAGGCTAGAGCTGCTTCTAGAAGTCGAAACAAAGTTGGTCTGAATATGATTAATTGGGAGGATTTTTCCAGAAGAGTGTATACGCATATTTGTCAGAGCTCTCAGTTTCGAATCCAAAATCTCATAATCAACAACCAAAATAAATCAAAGTAGATTCAATCAGATTTGGCTGGGGCTTAAGGCTCTTGCTTGAAATCAAGGCGAGAAGCTTCGTCCTTCAAATTGAACCTCCCTACCGTGATTTCAATCCTCTTCCAACCTAAAGATCGAACAGATCAAACCAAACGCTCTTCATGCTGCTTCGCTTCTCCACCGAACCGAACGAATTCCACTCCTTAATTTAGTTGATAAGTTTTTTTTTTCTGAGAGAAGAGCGGTTCCTAAAAGAGAGTAGTTCTGCAAAAGATAGAGAAATGGATTGGTGAGAGAATGAAACTGTATTTTTGAAGACACGAGAACTCTGAACTAGTTTATAAGATTTTTCATATTTCTTCTTCCGTTTTTATCCTCAGTTGTTTAATTTCGAGTTGATAGACTTATATGGAGAGGAGGGGTATTTTAATGGATTAACAATGTTCTGCCTTTATAACTGACGTAAGATAAGTTCTCTTAATTAATAGAGATTACGATCTTAAGGAGATCCATTCGTCTTTGCGTTCACTAAGGCTGGGGAGGCGAAGAACAAACTTTGTAAGTGACCTTGGTTCTTTGGTAAGTCCAATATGGTGTTATTGGAGTATGATGGATGATCATATTTTTGTCAAACCTCCCTAGAGTAATGTTGTCGGGTTAATTGTTGAAACTTCAATTAAGGAGGTGGTTTTCCTAGATTAACCGGGAATACTCAAGCGGGAAGAAATTCTGGGGATATGACATGATGTGGTGGCTCTAGTGAAGGAAGCTTGTCTCCTAGTTGTATTTGACTTCACTAAGGTAAGGGTTGCAGCGTGAGATTCAAATATGATCGAGTTGTGCATTTTTGTAGGGTTCGTGTTCTCTTGAACATGAGACGTGTGTTGGGCCACTTGACGTTTTGGTGGCAGTGGACTTTTATGAGTCCTTGGAAAGGAAGGCTATGGTGGTGTTCATGTCGGAAGTGAATTCTGGTTTAGTCCTTCAAAGACATCTAGAGCAGTTTGAGGTCCATTGAAATTAGGTTCTTCCTTGACTATCATGTCAGAAAGTGGAGTTCGTGACTTCTCAGAAAGGGATGACTGTGATGGTGTTTGTGCCAGTAGTGAAATCTAGTTTGCTATCTAAGAAGCTCGCGAATGCTTTTAAGTCCATTAAAGTCGGCATGAATCAGGTTTAGCTCAAGAATTTAGAATTGACAATGCATTTTTGTTGGTTTACTTTCTTGACACCGAGCAAGCATTAAGTCCATAATTATTTCATATTATATCCCTAATTTCATGCTTAATGCTTGTTTTTAGTTAATAAAGCATCACTCTTATAATATTTCCCGTTCTTGTTAGGAAATCATAATTTGACTCCGAAATACATTAAAGAATGGAAATTATACACTTATTTGAGAAGGTATATTCACATTTCCGGAGTCAGGAGAGAAGACGGAGCAACTTTATGAAAGGACCCAATCCCGATTTAGTTTCCTAAACCGGAATCAAACGCCTTCTGAAAACGTGAACCAACAAAAACCATTAAAATTTCGGCAGAGTAACGCTACTATCGCGGAATTGCCTTTACCTGCACCCGAAAAATAACACTTCATCCTATGCCACAAAAGCCAAACCGTGGGCACCAATCCCATCCGAATTTCTCAATATCATAACAATATCAATAAACAGTAAACATAACTGTAATGTATAGTATATCCGGAAAAAACCGTATAAAACATGTATCAGAACGTATCAGAGCGACCTCTAGTGTAAATATATACAAAATATACAAAAGTAGGCGAAACAAGAAACCTACTGGAAAACACAGATAGCTCGAACAACTAGCCTCCAATCATGACGTGAGACTCCAAAATCTGAACTGCAAACTGGGCACGGAAACCGAAAATCCCAGGGGAAAGACATGAAAACCGTTAGAGTGAGTGGACGACAATAAATGTCTTTCGCCGTATGATATATGTTATAATAACATATGCGAGTCCAAATGAATAAATATAATAAAGTACACGAGGTAAACTCATACTCCTATAGCGTATTGAGCATGCATGTAAAAATCCCACTGGATTACTCATGGACACATCCGTGCTAGTACAGTCCGAATCACGGGATCCCAGACACACACGTGATTCTAGCAAGAAAGGCCTCAGGTCAGAGGTCTGCCCCCCCCGGTAAAGGCCTCAGGTCAGGGGTCACAGCCTCCCCCGGTAAACATCCTCGGGGATCAGCCGGGATGCAAGTGTATCGATCCAACAACATATACTGAGACTGTACTCCGTGTAAACCAAATCATAAATAGTTCGATGCAAATGTTTAATGCAATAAATAAATGCATATACGTAATATATACTGGTATAGGCTGAAAGGACCCAACCCGATTTAGTTACCTAAACCGGAATCAAACCCCTTCGAAAACGCGAACCAACAAAAACCGTAGAAATTTTGGCAGAGTTTCGCTACTAACGTAGAATTACCATTACCGGCACGCGGAAAATACACTTCATCCTATGCCACAAAAAGCAAACCGTGGGCACCAATCCTATCCGGATTTCTCAATATATCAACAGTAAAGTAAAACAATAAATATATACGTACTTTACTGAAATCCGGAGTAAAATCGTATAACATAACAACAAATTTCTCAGAGCGACCTCTATCGTATAAACATATATGTATACCACAGTATGTAGAACAATAAACCTACTGGAAGAAACAAGGTAGCTCGAGCACTATGCCTCCGACCACGACGTGCGACACCAGAGCCTGAACTGCAAACTGGGCACGGAAACCGAAAAGCCCAGGGGAAAGACATGAAACTCGTTAGAGTGAGTGGACGAAAATAAATGTCTTTCACCAAATAAAATATACGATATAAAATATATGCGAGTCGAAGTATAAATAATCAAATGGTACACGAGGGAGACTCTAACTCCTCACGCGTCCGGGTACACGAGGGAGACTCTAACTCCTCATGCATACAAGTACGAGGGAGACTCTAACTCCTCACGTACAAAAACACGAGGGAGACTCTAACTCCTCACGCGTACAGAGCATGTGTATAAATCACACGGGGCCACTCGTGGACACATAACAACTTATAAGTATAATCGTATAACACATGCTCGTAATAAACATAATTTCGTACGAAAATTCATGCTCGTAAAATCATAATCATACTGCATACTCAAATTCGTAAAACGTATATAAATGACTCGCAATAATTCCGTGAAAATAAACTGTCCACTCACAGACTGGCGTAACGCGATACGCGTTAACCCGTGATCCGGCGGAAAGTCCCTTGCCAAACGAACGATCACGAACACCTGAATATTCACAAAATTCATTTCTCAAAGTCATAACTCGACAATACAGGACAGATCACGAGAAACCACCGTTCTCGGAAACACATAATTCAATGTCGACGAATGGTCGAAAATCCATATATAACACCTCAATACCTCGCTTTACTTTCGGACGTTCAATTCGAAAAACGAACCTTCCCACTACGATCGGGGCGCGATTTCGAGTCAAATGACATGCAATTTGTCGAAAATCCCAAAAAGTCAACATTGACCGCCGTTGACCACTGCGTTGACCGCCGCCCACGGCGGCGCCGCCACTGACCGGAAAATTTCACGGCGGAGCTACCTCCATTCTATGCAAAATCACCCACTGAGCAACTTTCATAACTGCACCGAAGTCCAATTCTCACTCTAACCATGTCAATTTCATGAAAAACCGAATGTTCACATAAATTTCAAATCCAAAATTCTCCATGCTCAAGCAAAATTAGATCACCAAATTTACATGGTAGCTTCATGTTGATGAGGGCTACAAAGCCCACTCCAAATTGTAGCTCGAATCGATGTAAAACATGGAACCCGAATTCACAAGTTTCTCCTCCATTTTGGCCGGATTTTCCTCTCTCTCCGGCGAGCCTCGCCGTACGTGGTGACCATGGGTAGACTCGGGAGGTCGAGGCGCACCAAACGGGACAAGTTCCTAGCTAAGGGGTGGCCGGAAACCCATCGCCGCCGTGGAGGCCGACGCACATCTCCTCCCCCCAGTCAACTCGGTCAAATCCCAAAATGGTAAGTCTTTGACTTGCCCAAAATAGCAGGTTTCTATTTATAGACCTTCCCTTTTTGGAAACTTCGTAATTATCCTTTTCGACGAACTTTGAACATCCGTAACTTCCGCGTCGTAACTCCGATTCCGATAATTCTCGCGGCCACAAACTCGTCTCGACATATTCTTCAATAATCACCCGAAGTCAAACACATCGACCAAACGGATAAAAAGTCAACTGTTCAACCAAACACACATTTAAATCGACTAAACAATCCACAATCGGAAATAATCACAACTAAATCTTCGTAACTCAAAATCATGCTGTGGAAGTTCCCACGACCTCGAAATTAAATTCTGAACAACTTCCGTGAAGGAACCGAAACCAAATTCTCGTCCGGTAATTTAGTCGCTAACAAACCTGCCATTTAAATCCGTTTCCGTCGAAACTTCAAATATTCATAATTAATTCCTTGATCGTCCAAATGACGATCCGAAAACGCCCACGAACTCGAAATCATAGGTACAACGACTCTCGAGAAGAGACCCAGCTCCAATTCTCGGCCAATAATTAAGTCGTTAAGAAAGCTGGCAACTCAATCATCAGTCAAAAATCCGCGATTATGCAGTAACTCACGTATATAGCTGATCATACTGCTGATTCTGGTCCGGGTCGTCACAAATCCACCCCCCTTAAAAAAATTTTGACCTCGAAATTTCTGAGTCTGTCGGCTAAACATAGGAGTACTGCCTCTGCATACTGCTCAACTCACCAGTGTCAACGTTAACTGAACAATTCTGACAACCGTTTCCATAATAGGAGATAACTCTGTGCTGAAATCTCTGTACCCACAAATCTCAAATCTGAACTGGCTCAACACAGTAGCCAAGTGTTCCTGCATAAGGAACAAATAGGGTACACAACACGTAATACAACCTAAAACACAGTTCCGCCACACGGAACACAATACACATAAAAGCCAATGCTATAGGCGATGTCGAACTATACGGGGCAAAACACAAACTCGCCTATGACCACATACGGATCAAAACAACATGGAAAATTACAACTCAACACACTCATATCAACATAACTCAAACGTCGAACTCAAGTAATAGTCAACCCATTTCCGCTAACCTGACAGTCTGTGGTAACACATTCCACAAAATCAGAATCAAACGTCAACTCAAACTCAGCCAAACTCATTCCAACACAGTGGGATACAACAACATCCCTCAAAACGACATCACGCAACGTCAATATCACAGTGGTCAACAAACTGGTACTGCAAGCAATCTCGAACAGCTGAAACTGCTGGTCCCGAATCCTCCGGAACTGTAATACCGAGGTCCACAACATGCCCTCCAAGGCCTGAATAGTCCTCAAAGATCGCTCATCATTCTGAGGATAAGAACCGGTACTAACTTGTAATCTGGTCCCCAATGCTCGCTGCAAAACTTGCCAACACATAGTCGTAGCTGATTATCTCGATCAGCGAACTGGGACATAGGCACATCACGAAATGGAAAATCTCCACCAAACACAGCTATGCCAGCCTGCCACTGAAATCATCTCCGAATGTACAAGGAAATGTACCGAGTACGTCAGACGATCCACAAAGGCCCAACAATTGGTATCACCAACCAAAGTGCATACAACACACACAAACACAGCAACAACCGCCACGTCAAACCGGAAATCTCAAATGGCTGACACTTCTCGGCAAGTCTCTGCTTCCTAGCTATCGCCAGTCGACAAATGTGGCATCTACATACACAAACCGCTATATTGCTCTTCAAGTTGTGTCACGAGTAGTAAACTCGAAGTATCTGATACATCTCCGCATTACTAGCGCCAAATGCGCGCAAAACCATGAGGCTCAACATCATCACACTCGAACTCAGCTCCCATAGCTCGCCACTTGGCTAACACGCAAACTCGGGCCATACACACACATGAAACACTGAAGCTCCCGATGGTTAACTGAATGCATCAGCAACAACATCCCAGACGGATGATCAAAGTACAATCTCTAGCATTTTTTGAATGAACTCAAAGGTACAGCCATAGTCGTTAGTCAACCCCATCCATCTACACTGCCTCAAGCCCAAATCTGGCCGAAAATGCAAGTGGATGAAACTCAAGTGGTCAGTACACATCCTACACCGTGCTGCACGCCATAGCTGTAGTATCTCCAACTCACTGATGCTAACATAAGGACAGCTACACCCAGATCATACATAGGATACGTAGCTACATAAGGTTTCCACTGCTCTGCTACACAGCATCGAGGCACAACTAAATCCAAACCTCGATGCATCGCCAAAACCCACGAACTCATCACGATCATCAGGTAAGGTCAAAACCGAAACAACGGTCAACCATCTTGCAGGAGTAAGTAACTCTCCTTGCGTGCATCGAACCACTCGAACTTGACGCCTTCTTCGTCAATCCGGAAAGTGAAGTGGCAATCCGGGAAAATCCTGCACAAGCTGTCGGTAATAGCCTGCCAAACCCAAGAGACCCCTGATCTCTGGCATAATGGTAGAACAATTCCCAAATCATTACGGCTTCTAACTGGTCAGGATCCACGCCAACTCCCTCGGACAACATCACACAGCTCAAAATCTTCACGCTAATCGGCCAAATCTCACACTGGCTGAACTTCGCAAACAACTGATCATCTCGCGAAGTCCGCAAAATCGCTCGCAATTGCTTCAGATGCTGGTCCATACTCCTGAAGTACATCAGGACGTTGCCAACGAACATGACCGCAAACTCATCCAGAAATCGTCTGAACACCTGATCATCACGTCCACACGATCTACGGGGCATTGGTTAATCAAACAGCGTGACCAAAAACTTCTGATGTCCACACCGAGATCCGAAAGCTGTCCAAATCACATCTAACTCATCAAACCTCAACCGATGGTATCCGGACCTGAAATCAATCTCCGAAAGACTGAAGGTCTCGCAAGCTAATCAAACCACTCGTCAATCCGAAGTGGAGGATACTCACTCTCCTCTGAAGCGAATCAGGTTTTCGGTAGTCAATACACCATCTCGTCGAACCAACCAACATCCGTACACACAATACAAGAGCACACCACGCAAATACACGGGGTCGCATGAAATCTTCTGAAACCTCCTCTAGCAACTCCTGGAGTCGAAACTATAGCTCCATCAGCTCCGCTGGCTCCGAGCGACAAGATGCTGGTAAAATGAGTCCAGCGCCTGGTACAAGCTCAATAATGTAGTCGGTCTCCCGAATTGGAAGGATACCTGGTACTCCTCCGGCACACATCTCAGGAAACTCGGGAACCACCTCAATGTCACCAATATCGGGTACAGTAATCGAAGTGTCCCCATCATACGCTAAGCAAGCAACACAACTCTTTTCATCATCCGCTCGACCATCACCGCGAAACAGTGTCTCGGGGAAACCTGGTCGTCAAAACATAATCTCCTTCTCGAGGCATCGAACATAGCCAAATGCATCGTCAGTAAGTCCATACTCACAATCACATCAAAACCACGATGTCTAGCTATAACAGATCCGCGGCTAACACATAACCTCCAACAAGGATCTCGCGACCTCCGGATGGATGCAACACCCTCCAAAACTCGGAAGTGGAGATGCAAGTACAATAGCCATGGATATCAAACAACAGTAACCTCGGAGAAAATCTATCCTCAAACAAGGTCATGGCACGAACTCCGACATGCCCAACTAGCCGCCCACATCAAATGCGACTTGCTGAATAATTCATCCAGAAAGGTACATTGATCAGACTGCAGGTACAACATGAGGATCTCCTCGTAAACTCTGAGCTACCGAACCGCTAGAACAGCTGGCTAAGGCGCTCCCTCGTACGTGACCCTTCTGGTCATCACAATGGCAACTGAGAGTGCTCCACGAACACAAGTCACCGCAACACCTGCTGCGTGAAAGGGTCACCCAAACTCATGCCACAGGAACAAGTCCACTACTCTATGATCTCCGCCATCGTCAAACGGATCCTCTGCTCGATCTGATGACCCACAACATAATCGATAGGGCCACAGCCTGATGAAGTCACTGATCCCGAGGTGTCGGAACTCAACCTCATTAAAATCTCGACTAAGTCCACTTTCCTCTAACCATCACATCGGAAACCGTGTACAACTTTCCTTCTCAATAGCCTCGCCACTGAGTGCAGCACACTAAGCTCCTCACGGATGTCTTGAGGCACATCAATCAGACTCTCTCTGATGCTCAGGTTCAAACTCATCTCGAACCTCGTGCACTGCTTCCTCTCAAGCCACATAGCACATGCAAACGGAAACAAACATATGAACAATGCATTTGTGCCTCAGGTGGGTAAACACACCACATTCGATTGCTGGGTAACCTGATAAAACCATTACCGTATAAACAACACCCTGATTGTGGGCCGTGGAGTCGCAATCGGAACTCACACCATATCAGCCCACCAAATATAACAATCTGACTCAGGCAAACATCAACTGCCACAATTCTCAGCTCTGAGGCAACATGTAGACGCTCATACACACTCAACCAGGCAAACCGTGCCACACAAATCTCTGAATTCAGAATACACATCCAAATCCACAGTTCTCTGGCAAATCGCGCGTCGATTGATCCTCAATAGGATCCACAACCGTACCGACATGGAAAGCACGTTAGGAGGCATCCTAATGAATACAATACCGTTCATAACAAGTAGAACGTAATCATGGAACTTCAAATATTTGAAAGTATACAACACCCTGAATATTGATGATTATCCGCCGGCCGGTCGGGTCACCATTCCAGACATGCTGTACATTCTCAAATATCCTTAGTAAACACGACTACAGAAGTCTACAAAACCTATAACCTAATGCGCTGATACCAAGCTGAAAGGACCCAACCCCGATTTAGTTGCCTAAACCGGAATCAAACCCCTTCGAAAATGCGAACCAACAAAAACCGTAGAAATTTTGGCAGAGTTTCGCTACTAACGTAGAATTACCATTACCTGCACGCGGAAAATACACTTCATCCTATGCCACAAAAACCAAACCGTGGGCACCAATCCCATCCGGATTTCTCAATATATCAACAGTAAAGTAAAACAATAAATATATACGTACTTTACTGAAATCCGGAGTAAAATCGTATAACATAACAACAAATTTCTCAGAGCGACCTCTATCGTATAAACATATATGTATACCACAGTAGGTAGAACAATAAACCTACTGGAAGAAACAAGGTAGCTCGAGCACTATGCCTCCGACCACGACGTGCGACACCAGAGCCTGAACTGCAAACTGGGCACGGAAACCGAAAAGCCCAGGGGAAAGACATGAAACTCGTTAGAGTGAGTGGACGAAAATAAATGTCTTTCACCAAATAAAATATACGATATAAAACATATGCGAGTCGAAGTATAAATAATCAAATGGTACACGAGGGAGACTCTAACTCCTCACGCGTCCGGGTACACGAGGGAGACTCTAACTCCTCACGCATACAAGTACGAGGGAGACTCTAACTCCTCACGTACAAAAACACGAGGGAGACTCTAACTCCTCACGTGTACAGAGCATGTGTATAAATCACACGGGGCCACTTGTGGACACATAACAACTTATAAGTATAATCGTATAACACATGCTCGTAATAAACATAATTTCGTACGAAAATTCATGCTCGTAAAATCATAATCATACTGCATACTCAAATTCGTAAAACGTATATAAATGACTCGCAATAATTTCGTGAAAATAAACTGTCCACTCACAGACTGGCGTAACGCGATACGCGTTAACCCGTGATCCGACGGAAAGTCCCTCGCCAAACGAACGATCACGAACACCTGAATATTCACAAAATCCATTTCTCAAAGTCATAACTCGACAATACAAGACAGATCACGAGAAACCACCGTTCTCGGAAACACATAATTCAATGTCGACGAATGGTCGAAAATCCATAGATAACACCTCAATACCTCGCTTTACTTTCGGACGTTCAATTTGAAAAACGAACCTCCCCACTACGATCGGGGCGCGATTTCGAGTCAAATGACATGCAATTTGTCGAAAATCCCAAAAAGTCAACATTGACCGCCGTTGACCGCTGCGTTGACCGCCGCCCACGGCGGCGCCGCCACTGACCGGAAAATTTCACGGCGGAGCTACCTCCATTCCATGCAAAATCACCCACTGAGCAACTTTCATAACTGCACCGAAGTCCAATTCTCACTCTAACCATGTCAATTTCATGAAAAACCGAATGTTCACACAAATTTCAAATCCAAAATTCTCCATGCTCAAGCAAAATTAGATCACCAAACTTACATGGTAGCTTCATGTTGATGAGGGCTACAAAGCCCACTCCAAATTGTAGCTCGAATCGGTGTAAAACATGGAACCCGAATTCACAAGTTTCTCCTCCATTTTGGTCGGATTTTCCTCTCTCTCCGGCGAGCCTCGCCGTACGTGGTGACCATGGGTAGACTCGGGAGGTCGAGGCGCACCAAACGGGACAAGTCCCGAGCCAAGGGGTGGCCGGAAACCCATCGCCGCCGTGGAGGCCGACGCACATCTCCTCCCCCCAGTCAACTCGGTCAAATCCCAAAATGGTAAGTCTTTGACTTGCCCAAAATAGCAGGTTTCTATTTATAGACCTTCCGTTTTTGGAAACTTCGTAATTATCCTTTTCGACGAACTTTGAACATCCGTAACTTCCGCGTCGTAACTCCGATTCCGATAATTCTCGCGGCCACAAACTCGTCTTGACATATTCTTCAATAATCACCCGAAGTCAAACACATCGACCAAATAGATAAAATGTCAACTGTTCAACCAAACACATATTTAAATCGACTAAACAATGCACAATCGGAAATAATCACAACTAAATCTTCGTAACTCAAAATCATGCTCCGGAAGTTCCCACAAGCTCGAAATTAAATTCTGAACAACTTTCGTGAAGGAACCGAAACCAAATTCTCGTCCGGTAATTTAGTCGTTAACAAACCTGCCATTTAAATCCGTTTCTGTCGAAACTTCAAATATTCATAATTAATTCCTCGGTCGTCCAAATGACGATTCGGAAACGCCTACGAACTCGAAATCATACGTACAACGACTCTCGAGAAGAGACCCAGCTCCAATTCTCGGCCAATAATTAAGTCGTTAAGAAAACTGGCAACTCAATCATCAGTCGAAAATCCGCGATTATGCAGTAACTCACGTATATAGCTGATCATACTGCTGATTCTGGTCAGGGTCGTCACATAGGCATAATCGTATAACACATGCTCATATAAACCATAATCTCGTATGCATGCTCATGCTCGTAAAACGTGTATAAAGACTCGCGATTATCAGTGAAAAGAAATTGTCTACTCACAGGTGAGCAAAACGCGCACTCGCGCTAATCACGTGGCCCGGGGAAGATCCCTCGCCCGAACCACGATCTTGATCCCCTGAACAGTCATAAAATATATCTGATCAAAATCATAATCCACAACACTGTACCACACCTCGGAAACCAACCGTTCCCGGAAATATATAATACTGTGCAAAATAATCGACGAATTTCCCGAAATCTCCACTCTAAACCCTCGACTGAAAATCCGATATCCAAATCAACTCGAAAACTTCAAGGCGACGATCGGGGCACGATTACGAGAAAAACGACATTAAAAACATCGAAATCCAAAAAGTCAACGGGTCGCCGGAGCTCCGGCGTTGACCGCCGGCGGCGGAGGCGCGCCGTCAACCGGAGAGTTTTCCAGGCGACCGAGCTGCCACAATGATCTCCACAACAAGGCGAACAACTTTAACAAAGGGACCACCACCATCCAACCACCACTGTGGCCGGAATCTAGCTCGAAAGCCACGGTGGTCCAAACCGGCTGGAAAACTTCCTGGACCGATTCCGGCGCCGTCACGCCACCTCGTCCCTCCAAACCAAAGGGGAAATGATCTCAATCCAAAACCCAACAAAGATCCACCCTGGAAAGTCACCGGAGCACCTCCCTCTGTTGAGGCCGATTCTGGCCAAAAATCCCCAATTTTCAAATCGAAATATCTCCCTCAAATCTCAACCAAATCAAGCAATTCCAAGTTCTAAACTGTTTAGAATCACGAGGAGAACATTTTACCTTCAAGGGTCGTGGCCTGAAATGGTCGGAATCAGCCGGTCCGGCGACGGAAGCCAAACGGTCCGTTTTTCTCCTCTGGTCAACGAAAGTCAACGGTCAATTCTCGGTCAACGACGGTCAAACTTCCTAATCAGTGTTTTCGACAATTTTTCGACTATTTCTGATATTTATACTCGCGCCTCGGGACGATCGACGGTCCAAAACGGATAACCATTACAATTCGGATAAACTCGATACGAGCGGATAAACTCGTCGATAAACCGAAACGTCAAATAATCATATTATATTCCTCGGTTATCAGAAAAATCATCCGGAACTGCCCACGAACTCGAAATCACGTGTACTACAACTCTCGAGAAGAGACTGAACTCAAATTCTTAGCCGATAATTAAGTCACGAGCTAAACCGGGAAACCACACAATTAACGATAAACTGCGATTACGCGCTAACTCGTAGATTACGCTGATTACTCTACTGATTCTGGTTCGGGTCATCACACTTTAGGAAAATGGCAAAATAGCATCACTAGAAATCGTCGAAAGTTGCCTGGAGTGCGTCGAAATTCGCCATAGCCGGCCGCACCACCTTGGCCTGCCCAAGCACTTTGGTTCTTGCCCAAAAGAGACCCAATCCACCTATTTATCCAAGCCAAGCTGATTTGAAATAAAGAGGAAGAAGATTGACTACATGATGTCACATATTTTAGACTTTAGCATTACAAAGGCTAAAATAGTTAATCATGGTTCTTTGTGTTTGAAGACAACCTTTGGATCTTCTACCTCATCATTTCCTATCATCTAAGAGCTGTAATTTTCTCAATCCCTCTCCCCAATTTGGAGCTCCCCATCACCCACACATAGACACACTTCATTTTACACATTTCCAAGTTTGAGTTAGCATTCTCTCTCTAGTTTTCTCTCCTAACTTTCTCAAACACTCTCCTCCCTCTTTCACCCTCTTTTTGACTGGAAAACACCTCCATCTACACCACCTAAAGAGACCTAGCTACCTCTAACTAAGAGGAGGCCGAACCTCACTTCCACCACCACTATATTGGCTAAGTTTTGGGTATTCCTCTTCCCATCTCTCTTTTAGGATATGGTATAGTTCTTAGAGTTTTAAGAGGTGGGTAGTAATCCCTCTACCCATTTATTCTTGAAGTCCTAAGAGGTATCCTTACCTCCTCTACAAGTTGGATGCTAGTTGGAAACAAGAAAGTGGAGCTTGAAGAAAAAGGGTAACATGGTCGAGCTTTGGCTTGCTTGGAGAGCTCTTTGGTTATCTCTTCACTTTTCAAGCTTTAATAATGTATTTGACTTCTCACCTAGCTATGTGTAGTGAGTAGTTTCCTTATGGGAGGCTAGGGGTCAAATCTTAGTCACTTGATGTGAACAAAGATGCTTTGATTTATAATATGAGTTATGTTTTGGTGTATGTTGTGTTTTGAATGAGTTTGTGACATGATTTGAATGCTTGAGCCTTGTTGTTGGTTCTTTTGTTCATATGTTGACCTTAGCTAAGTTGATGTATGTTTTAAGAAACAAAAAAATGGACCTTTGTTGAACTAGCTAACCTAAGGGAATATGAGCATATAACCATGACTTAGTCTAAAACTAGTAAGGTTAAACTTTTAGTTTCACTTTCCTTATGTACAAGCTAGGACCAAAGCTCTCTTGAGCTCTAATGGACTCGAGAAGCTGTGGTCAAGCTTACATAGACCTAAAACATCTTTGTGGCTAATGGTAGATTCTTTTGATTCACATCCCAATAGGTGTAAATTGGGAGAGTCCTTTAGACTTGTCTCTCGGGTTCTTTACTAGAGGCTCAGGAAAGGAAACCTTGTACTTCCCTCACCCTAATTGCTTTACGAACTCATTTTGCATAATATACAGTTAGGGTTTTAGTGTCAAATGCTTAGCCCTTAATCTCAGTTTGCGTTGTGCCTCATTGTGACGACCCGGACCAGAATCAGCAGTATGATCAGCTATATACGTGAGTTACTGCGTAGTCGCAGAGTTCCGACATTATTTGAATCGCCAAATTTGATAACGACTTAATTATTGGCCGAGAATTGGAGCTGGGTCTCTTCTCGAGAGTCGTTGTATGTGTGATTTCGAGTTCGTGGGCGGTTCCGGATCGTTATTTGGATGACCGAGGAATTAATTATGAATATTTGAAGTTCGGATTTAAATGGTGGCATTCTTAGCGACTAAATTACCGGTCGAGAATTTGGTTTCGTCTTCTTCACGGAAGTTGTTCAGAATTTAATTTCGAGCTCATGGGAACTTCCGGAGCATGATTTTGAGTTACGAAGATTTAGTTGCGAATATTTTCGATCGTGGATTATTTAATCGAATTATGTATGTGTTGGGTTGAACAATTGACTTTTTATCGGATTTGTCAATGTGTTTGACTTTGGGTGATAATTGAAGAACATGTCGAGACGAGTTTGTTGCCGCGAGAATTATCGGAATCGGAATTACGACGGAAAAGTTACGAGTATTCGAAGTTTGCCGAAAAGTGATTTTTGGAGGTTTCCTTTTTGGGAAGGGCTATAAATAGTAGGTTGCCATTTGTGGAAAGTCAAATGAGGCATTAATGTGTTGACTGTGTTGACTGGTCAACACGGTGGAGGAAGGTGTTCGACGGTGGCCACGACATCCATGGCGGCGAGGTGTTTCCGGCCACCCCACGGTGCGGCACCGGTCCCATTCTCTTCGTCTCACCTCCCTCATCATGTTTCCGGCCACCCCTCACGGCGAGGGTGGCGGTAGCTTCCTAGTGAATTCGGGTTTGTATTTTCCGGCCAAATTGAGCTGAATTTTGGAGTGGGCTTTGAAGCTCTCATCACTAGGAAGCTACCATGTAAGTATGGAGTCCTAATTTGATTTGTGGATGGAGAATTTTGGGATTGAAATTTGTGTGAACATTCGGTTTTTCATGAAATTGACATGGTTAGAGTGAGAATTGGCCTTTGTTGCAGTTGACAAAGTTGCTCAGTGGGTGGTTTTGCATGGAATAGGGGTTGCTCCGCCGAGAGATCTCACGTTTGGTGGCGGCGCCGCCGTGGGCGGTGGTCAACGGCGGTCAAAGTTTGACTTTTTGGGATTTTCGACAAGTTGCATGTCATTTCACTCGAAATCGCGCCCCGATCGCAGTGGGGAGGTTCGTTTTTCGAATTGAGCATCCGAACTTACAGTGAGGTATTGAGGTGTAATTTCCAGATTTCCGACAGTTTGTCGTAATCGGATTACGTGTTTTCGAGAACGGTGGTTTCTCGTGATTTGACTTGTATTGTCGAGTTATGATTTTTGAGAAATGAATTTTGTGAATATTCAGGGGTTCGTGATCGTTCGTTTGGCGAGGGACTTTTCGCCGGATCACGGGTTAACGCGAACTGCGTTACGCTAGTCTGTGAGTGGACATTTCTTTTCACGGATTGTTTGCGAGTCTTGATATACGTTTTATGAACTTGAGCATGCATATGAGATTTCGGATTTCATGAGCCTGTGTTTTACGATTATGCTTATACGGATATACGTATACGAGTATACATACACTTATATGTTGTTTCATGCATTTGCATCGAACTGTTTATGATTTGATTTTTTCACAGAGTACAGTCTCAGTTACGTTGTTGTATCGATACACTTGCCTCTCGGCTGATCCCCGATGGTAGGCTACCAGGAGGGGCGTATCCCCGACCTGACCGGCGAGGGGCGTTTCCCCGGAACCGAGGCCTTTCTGGCTTAGAATCACGTGTGGGTCTGGGATCCCGTGATTCGGACTGTACTAGCACGGTTGTGTCCTCGAGTGGCCCCGTGGGATTTTATGCATGCTCCGTATACGTGAGGAGTTAGAGTCTCCCTCGTGTACTCGGACGCGTGAGGAGTTAGAGTCTCCCTCGTGTACCATTTGATTATTTATACTTTCGACTCGCATATGTTTTTATAACATATATTACTTGGTGAAAGACATTTATTTTCGTCCACTCACTCTAACAGTCTTCATGTCTTTCCCCTGGGCTTTTCGGTTTCCGTGCCCAGTTTGCAGTTTGGACTCTGGTGTCGCATGTCGTGGTCGGAGGCATAGTGCTCGAGCTACCTTGTTTCTTCCAGTAGGTTTATTGTTCTACCTACTGTGGTATACGTATATGTTTATACATTAGAGGTCGCTCTGAGGAATCTGTTGTTTACGTTGTACGATTTTACACCGAATTTCAGTGAAGTACTAATATATTTATTGTTTTACTTTACTGTTGATATATTGAAAAATCCGGATGGGATTGGTGCCCCCGGTTTTATTTTTGTGGCATAGGATGAAGTGTATTTTCCGCGTGCAGGTAATGGTAATTCCACGTTAGTAGCGAAACTCTGCCAAAATTTCTACGGTTTTTGTTGGTTTGTATTTTCGAAAGGGTTTTATTCCAGTTTAGGGAGCTAAATCGGGGTTAGGTCCTTTCACTCATAATTGACCCGGAAACCTTCTACAGCCCAATTGGTCTAGGAGTTCCGGTCAAGGAGTTCAATATTGGATATCAAAGATATATCGACTGTCTAAATCACGGATATTTTGACGAAAATATCGATTTAGTAAAAAATTGACGGAAACTAAGATAAATATTTAAAAATTTGTATTGAAACTTTATGAGATTCTTATATGATTAATATGTGTTTTGAAACTTGTAACTTGTGTTTTGTTGATTATTAATTAATAAAAATGATTTGATTGAGCTTTTGGGTTATTGGCGTGGTAGGTTTTGTGCTTTGGATTTACTGCGATCAACATATATGTAAAGTCAAAATCTTGGATAAATTCAAAAATATCGAGGATTTCGGCGATATATCGAAAAATATCGAATATTTCGAAGAATATCGAGCGAAAGATATTGATATGTAGGATTAATATCGAGAAGTCCAAAAAACAGAAGTATCAGAGAAATATCGAGGATATTATCGATATTTCATTCCTTGGTTCCGGTCCAAAACCAATCGTGAATCACAAGTAGCGAATTTGACATCATTGTGTGTACATACGACTAAAACGCTTCATAATTGTAAATTAGGACATTGTTTGTGCATCGAATGGTTTATGGGGACATTCCTAGCCAACAATTCCTTTACCTTGAATTAGAATTGTAATCATTTGTTATTTTCACGTAGTTCACTATCAATCAATTAATCAGACATCATTCACTGTAATTATTTCATCCCTCACACTACAAGAAAAACACACTTAGACGACGGAAACAATGTCTGTCGTCTAAGACGCATTTGGATAATGGACTGACACGCCGTGGTCTGAGTGGCCACTTGGACGACGGGGTCTAAGTCCGTCGTCCTTGTATAAACTTGGACGACGGAAACGTGCTGAGTCCGTCGTTTAAGTGGTCACTTAGACGATGCACCGACGCTCCATCGTCTAAGTGAAGCATTATATGATGTCCATGCCGAACTCTCTTCCTCTCTACTCGTTCGTCTCAACTTCATCTCCATATATATGTCGATCATTCAATTCTCTCTCTTGATTAGACTCTCCTCATGTGTACGTACGTACATGGTGCATGCAAATTCTAGCTAGCTAGCACTATATCTGAGCATCGATTCACCATATATCGGAGAAGGCTAGGTACGTACGTACGTAGTTAATTTTTCAACACCATTTAACGTTTATATATATAATTAATTGTACGTTTGATTGATTGCATTGTTAATAATTAGTACGTCTAATATATATTTATAATTAAGTTAGGTAATTGATGATATATATATAAATTAGTTAATTAATATAGACCAGTAGTACGTATATATGCATGGATGTTTAAGAATTTGGTTAATATTTAGTTAAAACGTACATGCATATTAGACATATATATTAAAGTAATTGATGTAGAGTATGTATATTCACCAATAATTAATAAAGGTAATTATTGAAGGTAATTAATTAATAATTTAATTTAATATATTAAGGTAGTTGAAAGTTTGTGTATATATATAATAGTTTCATATATAATTACTTGAAAATCTGTATATATATAATAGTTGACTAATATGATAATTAATTATTAAATTTCGTAAAAGTATGGACAAGAGTTGGATGAAGTTGCGGAATAGAAGTGATGTCCGGTATATGGATGCAATTAGCGAATTTGTGAATTTTGTGATAGAACATGGTCAGAGAAAGAAGCGTTTCAGATGTCCGTGCCAAAAATGTCTTAACTGTCAGTATGTGGAGGTTAATGTTATGGTGCAACACCTGTACAAAAATGGTATGATGTGGAGTTACACTATGTGGAGCGAGCATGGTGAAACAGTAAACTTCAGCTCAGCAGACTTCAGCTCAGGGTACAGTTACCATGGTGCCTCATCCAACGGCAGTGGTGCCGGCCCCCCTGCTTGGAACCCAACTGCGGATTTGGTCTATGATGCGTTTCCGAGATTTAGTCATGGTGGACACCAACACCAAGATGGAGGTTACAATACTACTCATGGGCATGATGACATTTCCCGTTGCTAGCTTGGTGTGACGACCTGGACCAGAATTAGCCGTATGATCAGCTTGATCGATGAGTTTGTGCGTAGTCGCAGAGTTGTCCGACAGTTATTTGAATCGGCAAGCCCGTTAACGACTAAATTATTGGCCAAGAATTGGAGCTGGGTCTCTTCTCTAGAGTCGTTGTACGTGTGATTACGAGTTTGTGGGCGGTTCCGTATCGTTATTTGGACGACCGAGGAATTAGTTATGGATATTTGAAGTTTCGATGGAAACGGATTAATATGGCGAGCTACTTAGCGACTAAATTACCGGACGAGAATTTGGTTTCGGCTTCTGCACAAAAGTTGTTCAGAATTTAATTTCGAGTTTGCTGGAACTTCTGGAATATTTTTTTGAGTTACGAAGATTAAGTTGTGATTATTTCCGATTGTTGGTTATTTAGTCGATTAAATATGTGTTTGGTTGAACGGTTGACTTTTTATCCGTTTGGCCGATGTGTTTGACTTTGGATGATAATTGAAGATCATGTCGAGACGAGTTTGTGGCCACGAGAATTATCGGAATCGGAGTTACGACGAGAGAGTTACGAGAGTTTAAAGTTCGTCGGAATGGATAAACACGAAGTTTCCTAATCGGGAAAAGCCTATAAATAGAGGTTTCCTGTTTGGGAAACCTGCCATATTGGGAAAGCTGGGTTGACCCACGGGTCAAGAATAACCCGTTTGGAGGCTGAAATGGTTCGCCGAAATTGAGGCCGATTCCGGCCATATTTGGGCACGACTTCTTCACGAGATTTGTTGGGCTCGAGCTCCTCTTCGGATTGGTAGGTGGATCGTCCTGTGGGGTGGTCGGAGGAGAGAGAATCGAATCGGCAAAGTTATGGATTTTCCGGCGAGTTTTGTTCGATTCGGATGACGGCGTGGAGGCCGAGTTGGTGGCTCTACCTTGAGGGGTTTTGTTAGCCTTGAGCTAAGGAAGCTTTTCCAAGTGGTCTTGAGGGTTGCCGTGGTCGGAGGAGAGAGATCCATTGAATTGAAATTCCGATTGGATTTTCCGGTGGCCAGAGGTAGCGGCGGCGGCGACGATTTTTCGCCCGGAGTAGTTTTCGACGAATTGCATGTCATTTCACTCGAAATCGCGCCCCGATCGCAGTGGAGAGGTTCGTTTTTCGAATTGAGCGTCCGAAAGTTAAGCGAGGTATTGAGGTGTTATATATGGATTTTCGACGATTCGTCGTATTCGGATTTCGTGTTTTCGAGGACGGTGGTTTCTCGTGATTTGTCTTGTATTGTCGGATTATAACCTTGAATAATGGACTTTGTGAATATTCAGGGGTTCGTGATCGTTGTTTTGGCGAGGGACCTTCCGCCGGATCACGGGTTAACGCGATTCGCGTTACGCCAGTCTGTGAGTGGACAATTTCTTTTCACGGAAATGATTGCGAGTCTTTTATATGATTTACCAACTTGAGCATGCGTATTGAGATTACGGATTACATGAGCATATATTTTACGATTATACATATACGGATATACGTATACGAATATACACACACTTATATGTTGTTTCATGCATTTGCATCGAAATGTTTGTGATTTAGTTTACACAGAGTACAGTCTTGGTTACGTTGTTGTATCGATACACTTGCCTCTCGGCTGATCCCCGATGGTAGGCTTTATTCCAGGGGAGGCTGTGACTCCTGACCCGAGGTCTTTACCGGGGGGAGGCAGATCTTTGACCTGAGGCCATTTCCGGCTAGAATCACGTGTGGGTCTGGGATCCCGTGATTCTGACTGTACTAGCACGGTGTGTGTCCATGAGTGACCCCATGGGATTTTTACTTGCATGCTCAGTACACTGGAGGAGTGTGAGTTTTACCTCGTGTACTATGATGTTTTTATTTACTTAGACTCGCATATGTTTTTTTTAAACATATATATTAACTGGTGAAAGACATTTATTTTCGTCCACTCACTCTAACGTGTTTTATGTCTTTCCCCTGGGCTTTTCGGTTTCCGTGCCCAGTTTGCAGTTCAGGCTCTGGTGTCGCACGTCGTGGTCGGAGGCATAGTACTCGAGCTACTTTGTTTCATCCAGTAGGTTTATTGTTCTACCTACTGTGGTATGCATATATGATTATGTATTAGAAGTCGCTCTGAGTTTCCTATTGAATATGATATACGATTTTACCCGGATTTCAGTAAAGTATATATTATATGTATTGTTTACTTTACTGTTGATATATTGAGAAATCCGGATGGGATTGGTGCCCACGGTTTGCTTTTTGTGGCATAGGATGAAGTGTATTTTCCGCGTGCAGGTAACGGTAATTCCACGTTAGTAACGAAACTCTGCCCAAATTTCGAAAAGTTTTTGTTGGTTCGTGTTTTCGAAGGGGTTTGACTCCGGTTTAGGGAGCTAAATCGGGGTTGGGTCCTTTCAGCTTGGTATCAGAGCTGTAGGTTATAGGTTCTGTAGACTTCTGTCGTCGTGTTTACTAAGGATATTTGAGAATGTACAGCATGTCTGGAATGGTGACTCGACCGGCCGGCGGATAATCATCAAATTCCGGGTGTTGTATGCTTTCAAATATTTGAAGTTCCATGATTACGTTCCACTTGTTGTGAACGATATTGTATTCATTAGGATGCCTCCTGACGTGCTTTCCGTGTCGTTTCGGTTGTGGATCCTATTGAGGATCAATCGACGCGCGATTTGCCAGAGATTGTGGATTTGGATGGGTATTCAGAGTTCAGTGAACTGTGTGGCACGGTTTGCCTGGTTTTGTGTGTATGAGCGTCTGTATGTTGCCTCAGAGCTGAGAATTGTGGCAGTTGATGTTTGCCTGAGTCAGATCAGTGTATTTGGTGGGCTTGTGTTGTGTGAGTTCCGGTTGCGACTCCATGGCCTACATTCAGGGTGTTGTTTATACGGTAATGGTTTATCAGGCTACCCAGCATTCGAATGAGGAGTGTTTACCCACCTGAGGCAGAGATACACTGTTCACATATTTGTCCATGTTTGCACATGTTATGTGGCTTCAGAGGAAGCAGTGCACGAGGTTCGAGATGAGTTTGAACCTGAGTATTAGAGAGAGTTTGAATGATGTGCCTCGAGATATCCGTGAGGAGCTTAGTGTGCTGCACTCAATGGCGAGGCTATTGAGAAGAAAAGACGTACACGGTTTTCGATGTGATGATTTGAGGCAAATGGATTCAGTAGAGATGTTGTGATGAGTTTGAGTACCGACACCTCGGGATCAGTGACTTCATCAGGTTGTGGTCATTCCGATATTGATGAGGGCCATCAGACCACGCAGAGGATCCGTTTGGCGATGGCGGAGATCACAGAGTAGCGGATTTGCTCCTGTGGCATGAGTTTAAGCGATCGTTAGTGATCCTTTCACGCAGCAGGTGTTGCGGTGATTTGTGTTCGTGGAGCACTTTTAGTTGCTGTTTCGGTGGCCAGGAGGGTCACGTTATGAGGGAACGCATCAGCCAGCTATTGTAGCGGTTCGACAGCTCAGAGTTCACGAGGAGATCCTTATGTTGTTTCTGAAGTCTGACCAATGTACCCTTTTGACGAATCCTTCAGCAAGTCGCATATGACGTGGGCGACTAGTTGGGCATGTTGGAGTTCGTGCCATGACCTTGTTTGAGGACAGACTTTTCTCCGAGGTTACTGTTGTTTGATATCCATGGAAATTGTACCTGCATCTCCACTTCCGAGGTCTTGGAGGGTGTTGCATCCATCCGGAGGTTGTGAGATCCTTGTTGGAGGTTATGTGTTAGTCGTGGATCTGTTATAGCTGGACATTGTGGTTGTGAGTATGGACTTACAGTTGACGCATTTGGCGATGTTCGAGAGCCTTGAGGAGGAGGTTATGTTCGACGACCAGATTTCCCGAGATGCTGTTTCTTGGTGATGGTCGAGCGGTTTGTGAAGATGAGTTGTATGAGCCAGTTCAGATTTGTGATTTGTGTGAGCCAGTTCAGATTTGTGATTTCAGTAAAGTATATATTATATGTATTGTTTACTTTACTGTTGATATATTGAGAAATCCGGATGGGATTGGTGCCCATGGTTTGCTTTTTGTGGCATAGGATGAAGTGTATTTTCCGCGTGCAGGTAACGGTAATTCCACGTTAGTAATGAAACTCTGCCCAAATTTCGAAAAGTTTTTGTTGGTTCGTGTTTTCGAAGGGGTTTGACTCCGGTTTGGGGAGCTAAATCGGGGTTGGGTCCTTTCACTTGGCCACTGACACTAGTGAGATGGATAAGTACAACAGGATGCTACTTGAAGCGCAGAGAGACACCGGTGTACCCTGGATGTCGAGAGAATGTGTCGCAATTTGTGACAGAGCAAATGAAGATAAAAGTGAAGCACAAAATGTTAGTCAGTGCTTTTGACGAAATTCAGGAGCAAATATGTAAGTTGCTTCCTGATGATCACAATCTTCCTAAATCTCATTCGAAGGTTAGAAATATCTTGAGCAGCCTCGGCCTAAAGTACAAGATAATTGACGCATGTCCAAATGATTGTGTGCTGTTTTACAAAGTGTATTAAGATTTGGACTATTGTCCCGTATGTGGCTAGTGCAGATATGAGCTGAATAGGAAGAGTTCGAAAAAGAAAATTCCTGTGAAGGTTCTACGATATTTTCCATTGATTCCCAGATTACAGCGTCTGTACATGTCACTATACACAGCAGAGGCGATGCGATGGTACGCAGAAAAGCGAATAGATGACGATGTGCTGAGACACGCTGCGAATGGGGAGGCTTTCAAACATTTCGACAGAGAATTTGAAGACTCTACCGCAGAGGTTAGAAATGTTAGACTCGGGCTATCTACAGACGGATTGAATCCTTGGGGTAGTAATAGCTCTGCCGTCAGCACTTGGCCAATTATTTTGATGCCGTACAACCTGCCTCCGTGGATGTGCATGAACAAGGAATTTAATTTCCTTACTTTGCTAATTCTAGGTCCTAAATCTCTGGGGAAGTGCTTAGATGTCTACCTCAGACCTTTGATCGAGGAGCTGAAACTATTGTGTGAAAATGGAGTCCTAACTTATGAAAAATTCACTAACACAATGTCCACGATTAGGGCTGCCGTAATGTGGACGATCAGCGATTTTCCAACGTATGGGATTTTGGCAGCCTGTAGGACGAAAGGATATAATGGATGTCCTATATGTTTGGCCGAAGTGAACTCTAGTTGGCACGCGGGGAAGGTGTGTTACTTGGGTCACTGAGATAGCTTCCTCACGACCACCCGTGGAGACAAGGTGAAGCTCATTTCGACAGGATGGTAGAGAATAATCCTAAACCCCGTAGTTGGTCTGGCGAAGAGATTTTAGAGAGGTTGAGCTATTTCGACTTTGGTGTGTTGACCAATGACGTAGATGTAAAGAAATGCAATCCAATACCTCCACATGATCTCAGCTATTGGCATCACAAGAGTATATTCTTTGAACTCCCTTACTGGTCGAAGTTGAAGCTGAGGAACAACTTGGACGCGATGCACATAGAAAAGAATGTGTGCGACAACGTGGTAGGAACAATTCTCGGTATTAAGTTCAAGACTAAAGATACTCCCAAAGCGCGGAAAGATCTGGAATCTATGAATCTACATCGTCCCTTGTGGTTGAGGAGGGATAGGAGAAGAGTGTACAACAAGATGCCAGCTGCACCTTACACATTGAAGTCGACACTTAGACGTTCTGTATTGCACTGGTTTAATAGCGTTCGTTATCCAGCTACGTATGCAGCTACTATAATTGGAGCAGAGGACGAAGTGCAACACAAGTTTATTGGTCTAAAGACACATGACTATCACGTCATGCTGCAACGCCTGATTCCAGTGGTAATGTAACGACCCGAACCGGAAATTGTGTGTTAAATTGGCTTGATTTGTGAGTTTCACGATTAGTTGCGGTTTTATCGTAATTGGTCGATATGGAATCACATAATATCACTGATCAAAATCACAATTTGATACTCTGACCCACACCTCGGAAACCAACCATTTTCGGAACATATAACTCGGATAACAGAAAACCCGTCGAAAACCCCAAACACTGCACATAAACCCTCAACTTAAAATCCACTACTCAAATCAACTCAAAAACCTCAAGGCGACGATCAGGGCGCGATTACGAGCAAAACAACATAAAACTTGTAAAAACCCAAAAAGTCAACGCCTCGCCAGAGCTCCGCCTTTGACAGCCGGCGACGGCTGCGGCGCGCCATCACCGGAGGAATTTCCCGGCGACCAAGACCCCAAAATCTTCCTCTCCTCAAGCCAAGCCTTTTTCCTTAAAGGGTCACCACCGTCCAGCCACCACTGTGGCCGGAAATAGCCTCGAAAGCCTCAAAAACTCAAACCGGCCGGAAAATTTCTCCGGCGAAATCCTCCACTGTTAGGCCACCCCGGCCTCCCATCTTCAAGGGACTTCATCCCAAGCACAAACCCAACCATTTCCACCTAAAATCCCCCTTGGAAAACCTCCGGAAAACCTTCCACCATTAAACCCGATTCCGGCAATATTCACGTTCAAAATTGACCAACCAAACCATAACCAAATCTCACAATATACACATCAATCGAAAGCCCAAAGAACAAGCTTCAAAACCATACCTTGAAATCCGGCAACCGCGTCGTATTCTGGTGACCACCTCGTCAGCGAGTCACGGACTCACTGAGTCAACCACGGGTTGACTCGGTCAACTCGGTCCAGAACAGTCAACTCGGTCAAACAGCCCATTTTCGCACTTTTTCGATAACTTTAAGACTATTCGGCTATTTATACGTCGCGAATCTACTCTATCCATAATTCGGATAACTCAAACTCGAATGGATAAATACGACTAACTCGGCGATAATTTCAAGTATTCTTTTTATATTCCTCCATTATCCGAAAAATCCTCGGAAAGCTCCTACAGACTCGAAATCAAATTCTCTACATTTCCCACGAACAAACCCAAATCAAATTCGTGTCCGAAAATTAAGTCGCGATCAAACCACATATTCGATTAATTACCATAAAGCTTGATTACTCGCAAAAGTCGCGGATTAAGCCGATTACTATACCAATTCCGGTCTGGGTCGTCACAAATCTACTCCCCTTAGAAAAATTTTGACCTCGAAATTTACATACCTGCTAGGTAAACAGATGAGGATACTGCTCTCGCATATGTTGCTCGGTCTCCCAAGTGGCTTCCTCAACCGAATGATTCTGCCATAAGATCTTCACAAGCGGTATGACTCTGTGTCTCAATTCCTGCTCATGCCGATCGAGAATCTGTACCGGCTCCTCGACATATGTCAAATCTTCCCGGATGGGAAGCTGATATTAGGGGTGGGACATTGGAATCGAAAACCGAAAAAAAAACCCGATCCAAACCGAGCCGCGATCGAAAAAAATCGTACCTGATAAAAACCAAACAGAAAAAAATCGAAACCGAAAAAAATCAAAATATTTTGTTCGGTTATGGTTTTTAATTTATAAAAACCGAACCGAACCGAACCGAAAAACCGAAGTATGTATCAATAGATATCGTTTTAGAAATTTTGTAATATATTATATAAATATATGCAAAACAAAAACTTTAAACTCCTAAAATCCTAATTTCTTTATACACAATTCTTCTCAATTTCTCTCATAGAATCTAATTAAAATGTTAGACAACTCAAAAAAAGAAATTTTATAGACAATTTTTTAGTTATTTATTCAAAACTTGTTTTTTATGCATTATGTAAAAAACCGAAAAAAACCAAAAAAATCCGAAAGAAAAAACTGAACCAAACCGAACCGAATAATCACAGTTTTTCTTTTAAAAATTGAAAAACCAAACCGAACCGAACCGAAAAAAATATTTTGGTTTGGTTATGGTTTTTAGCAAAAACCGAACCAAACCGCTCGAATCTCACCCCTAGCTAATATGGTGCTAACGTAATGGATCTGGAATGTATTTCTGCAACATCGAGACATGGAAAACATCGTGTACTCGAGCCATCTCCGGAGGCAACTCCAATCTGTAAGCCACAGCACCAACTTTCTCTGTGATGTCATACAGACCGATATACCGTGGCCGAAGCTTGCCACGCTTCCCGAAACGAACAACTCCTTGCCAAGGAGACAATTTCAGGAAGACTTAATCGCCCACCCGAACTCGAGACTTTTTCTTCTCACATCTGCATAACTCTTTTGGCGATCTTGGGCAATCTTCAATCTATCTATGATAATCTGGATATCTTCTGTGGTGCTCTTCACCAAATCAGGACCAATAAGCCATCACTCACGTACCTCACTCCAACACAATGGAGTACGACACTGCCTCCCGTATAGAGCCTCGTACGGTGCCCTGTCGATATTGGCCTGATAGCTGTAGTTGTAAGCAAACTCGATCAAATGCAGTTGCTGGTCCCAATTCCCTCTAAACATTAATACGCAGGACTACAACATATCCTCGAGGGTCTGAATAGTCCTCTCAGACTGCCCATCAGTCTGAGGATGGAAAGCTGTACTGAAATGCAATCTGGTACCCAAGACTCGCTACAATGCCTACCACAAACGAACGATCTCCGCCAAATACAGCTTTGCCAACCTGCCCACAAAAATCTTCCCTGGAAGTGCAAGGAAATGAGCTGATTTCGTCAATCGGTCAACAATAACCCAAATACCAGTAGAAGTACGCGGTAACTGATACACGAAATCCATGGTGATGTGCTCCCACTTCCAAACCGAAATCTCCAAGGGCTGTAACTTTCCCGCAGGCTTCTGTCTCTGTGCTTTAACCTGCTGACAAATGAGACATCTGCTCACATATGCTGCAATCTCTCTCTTCATATTTCACCACCAGTAATAAGCTCTAAGTGTACGAAACATCTTCGTACTGCCGGGATGCATAGCATAAGTAGAACAATGAGCTTCATCTAAGATCTCTTTCTTTAAACCCTCGTCACGGGGTACACAAAGTCTGCCTCTAAATAGCAATGTACCGTCATCACTCAACCGAAACTCTGTTGGCACCCCATTCCGAATCATGGTCTTCTTGTCCAACAGATAGGAATCCGCATCCTGAGCTTCCCGAACCTGATCAACCAATACCGGTCGAACCTGGAAGCTAGCCAACAAGGCTCCATCATCATCCCACTCTAACTCAGCTCCCGTAGCTCGTAACTCTGCTAACATGGAAACTCTGGCACACACACATGAAACAATGAGGCTCCTGATTTCCGACTGAGTGCATCAACAACGACATTGGCCTTCCCCGGATGATACTCAAAGGTGCAATCATAGTCATTAATCAACTCCATCCATCTACGCTGCCTCATATTCAAATCTGGTTGCGTGCGCAAATAAGTGAGACTCTTGTGATCTGTGTATATCTTGCACTGAGCTCCATACAAGTAGTGTCTCCAACTCTTCAAGGCTAAAATAATAGCAGCTAACTCCAAATCATGAGTAGGATAGTTGACTTCATGCGGTTTCAACTGCCTGGAACCGTAAGCTACCACTTTGCCATGCTGCATCAAAACACAACCAAGTCCCAATTTCGATGCATCGCTGTAAACCACAAACTCTCCACTATCGTCAGGTAGACTCAGAACCGGTGCAGTAATCAACTTCTCCTTCAAGAGCAAGTAACTCTCCTCATATGCATCGGACCATTCGAACTTGACACTTTTCTACGTCAATCTAGTAAGTGGAGCGGCAATCGGTGAAAATCCTACACAAAGCGCCAATAATAACCTGCCAAACCCAAGAAACTCCTTATCTCTGGTACGGTGGTAGGTCTACTCCAATTCAACACGGCTTCAATCTTATCAGGATCCACGCTAACTCCCTCAGCAGATATCACGTGACCCAAAAACTTCACCCTATTTAACCAAAACTCACACTTGTTGAACTTCGCAAACAACTGATTATCTCGCAAAGTCCGCAAAACAGCTCGCAAATGTTTCTTGTGCTGGCCCACACTTCTGGAATAAATCAAAATATCGTCGATAAACACGATCACAAACTTGTCCAGAAATCGTTTGAACACTCTGTTCATCAAGTTCATGAAAATTGCAGGGGCATTGGTCAACCCAAACGGCATAACCAAGAACTCATAATGCCCATACCGTGAACTGAAAGCTGTCTTGGCCACATCTGACTCTTTGATCCTCAACTGATGGTATCCAGACTTGAGATCAATCTTCGAAAAGACTGAAGCTCCCTTGAGCTGATCAAACAAATCATCAATCCGCGACAACGGATACTTGTTCTTCACGGTGACTTGATTCAGCTTCCGGTAATCAAAACACAACCGCATGGAACCATCCTTCTTCCACACAAATAGTACAGGAGCACCCCACGGTGATACACTGGGTCATATGAAACCTTTCTCCAGCAACTCTTGAAGTTGAATTTGTAGCTCCTTCAACTCCGCTGGCGCCAAACGATAAGGTCTCTGAGATATAAGTCCAGTGCCTGGTAAAAGCTCAATGATAAGATCAATTTCTCGAACTGGAGGAACACCTGGTAACTCATCCGGAAACACATCTGGAAACTCGGAAACAACCTCAATGTCACCAATGTCTGGTACAACAGCCGTTGTATATACAACATGAGCTAAATATGCAACACAACCCTTCTTCATCATCCGCTCGGCTTTCATCGCTGAAATCACACATGGCAATGAAGTATTCTTCTCACCGCGAAATAGTATCTCTGGAAATCTTAGACGTTGAAACACAACCTCCTTCTTGTGACAGTCAAACATAGCCCAGTGTCTCTAAGAAGTCCATCCCCAAAATCACATCAAAATCGACAATATCCAGCAATAACAAATCCGCGGCTAACCCATAACCTCCAACAAAGATCTCACAATCCCTATATACCCAGCCGATACTCACAACCTCACCAGATGGATACAACACTCTCCACAACCCCGGAAGTGGAGATGCATGCATAGTAGCTAAAGACGACAGTCTATATGATATGAATGAATGCGTAGCACCTGGATCTAGAAAAGTAAGTACTGGATATCCAAAAATATGCAACGTACCAATAATAACCTCCGGTGAAGCTTTGCTCTCGCGCAATGACATAGCATGAACCCTGGCCTGCCCAGCTGGTCGTCCACGCTGATGGTAACTCTGCTGTCCGCCCTGACCAGAAGACTGCACTAGTCGAGCTCCAGAAGTGGTACCTCGATCTCCTTCTGAACTCTGAGCTGTCTCTCCACCAACACCAACAGGCTGGAAAGATTCCCTCGCAAAGTGACCCTTCTGGCCACAACGAAAATAGGAAGCTGGATCCGCTAGAACTCCCTCAGTACAGCAAAAGTGCCACCGGTACGTCGAGGATAGCTGGATCCGCTAGGACTCCCACTGGACTGTGGTGTCTGTAGCCGATCCCTCCTCCATCTCTATCTTTGTCTAGCTGTACTAGATGGTGGTCTATATGGTCCACTGCCAGATGATGATGTCGATCCGGAAGTGCCTGAACTCAGCCTCTTGGAAGGTCCCTGACTCAGTCCACCCTCCTCGAATTGCCGAGACTGGAATCTCATCTACCTTTCCTTCTTTATGTCCTCGCCTCGAAGTGCAGCACTCATAAATTAATCAAAGTTGTTCCGAGGCATCGTAGTCAATGTTCCCTTGATATTCAGGTTCAAGCCCAACTCAAATCTCTGGCACTTGGCTTCCTCTGTAGCCATCATGTCGCAAGCAAACCGAGATAAGCGAGTAAATCTATCCCGGTACTCAAGTACTGACATACTACCCTGTCTCAAGTTGGTGAACTCCTCATAATTTCGCTGCTATGTAGCCTGGTTGAAATACCTCCGCATAAACAAATCCCAGAACAATGCCCATGGAGTATGAACCGGAACTCTATCAATGCTAACCCACCAGAAGTATGCATCAGACTCAAGTAAACCAACTGCTGCCACTATCATATGCTCAGGAGTAAAACGCAGACGCTCATAAACTCGTTCAACTTGAACCAACCATGCCTCACATATCTCTGGATTAGCTGAACCCGAGAAAATAGTCACTCCAGCAGTTCGATCTTTGACCACAGGGTTAAAACGCTCCTCCAAATGCAATACTCGCATAAGCAAGTCATGCGTCTGGCGATCCTCATCAGGATCCACATCCCTATTGATACGGGGACCACGTCTAGGAGGCATCCTAATGATATGATAAAAGCATTGGTTACTAGAACAATGAACGTAATCATGAAACTTCAGACATTTGAAAACATATAACACCCGAAGCATTGATGAGTTACCGCTGGCCAATCGGGTCATCGCTCTAGACATGCTGTATAATTTCAAATACCCTCAGCATCATAACTACAGAAGTCTACAGAACCTAAAACCTAATGCTCTGATACTAAGCTGAAAGGACCCAACCCCGATTTAGTTTCCTAAATCGGAATCAAACCCTTTCTGAAAACACGAACTTACAAAAACCATAGAAATTTCGGCAGAGTTTCACTATATCGCGGAATTATCATTAACCTGCACCCGAAAACACACTTCATCCTATGCCACAAAAGCCAAACCGTGGGCACCAATCCCATCCGGATTTCTCAAAATCATATCATCATATTATAAAGTAATAAGCAAAACTGTAACTTTACAGAAATCCGTGAAAATCACATGAAAATATAAACATCAGAGTATTCAAAGTGACCTCTAGTATATATACATAAATATACAACAGTAGGCCAAACATGAAACGTACTGGAACAGAAAAGTAGCTCGAATACTAAGCCTCCGACTGCGACACCAGAATCCGAACTGCAAACTGGACTTTGAAAACAAAGAGCCCAGGGAAAGACATATAAACCGTTAGAGTGAGTTGACAAAAATATATGTCTTTCGCCAAATAATATATGTTATAAAAACATATGCGAGTCTAAATGAATGAAAATAATAATGTACACGAGGAAAACTCTAACTTCTCAAGCGTACAGAGCATGCATCAAAATCCCACGGGGTCACTCATGGACACATCCGTGCTAGTACTGTGATGACCCGAACCAGAATCAGTAGAGCAATCGGCTTAATTCACGAGTTTGTGCGAAATCACAGTTTTTTTGATAATTGTGTGGTTTGCCGGTTTTGATTACGACTTAATTATCGGCCGAGAATTTGAGTTGAGTCTCTTCTCGAGAATAGTGGTACACGTGATTTCGAGTTCGTGGGAGGTCCCGGATGATTATTTCAACGACCGAGGATTATAATATGAATATTTGAAGTTTCAGAATATCGACGAGTTTATCCGTTCGTATCGAGTTTATCCGAATCGTTATGGTTATCCGTTCTGGACCGTCGATCGTCCCGAGACGCGAGTATAAATATCGGAAATAGTCGAAAACTCTGTTTGGGAAGTTTGACCGACGTTGACCGAGCTGTGACCGTTGACTTTCCGTTGACCAATTCTCCACCGCGCGAAACGCGCTGCCGCCGTCGGGTTCAACGATTCCGGCCACCTCCGGCCGAGACATTGGTATATTTCGATTCCTCTCTTCATTTGCTATTGATTAGAACTTGGAATTGCTCGATTTGGTGTTGATTTGAGGTAGAATGAGTGGTTTGAAATTTGGGTTTTCCGGCCGAAAACGGCCTCGTTTGGGGGCGGCGTTCCGGCGACTTTCCGGTGAGAAATTGTGTTGGATTTTTTTGGGATTTAACTCAGGATCATTTCCCTTTGGTTTGGAGGGACGAGGTGGCGCGACGGCGCTGGAATCGGGCCGGGAAGGTTTCCGGCCGGTGGTGTTCATGGATGTTTCGAGCTGATTTCCGGCCAATCCCGCCGGAATTGGACTTAGAGACAGTTGAGAGATGTGTTGGGATCGAGGAGGAGAAGCTGTGGCAAGCTTGTCGCCGGAAAATCTCTCTGGTTGACGGCGCGCCGCCGCCGGCGGCGGCAGTCAACGCCGGAGCTCTGGCGACCCGTTGACTTTTTAGAATTTGATGATTTTAATGTCGTTTTACTCGTATTTTGGCCCCGATCGTCGCCTTGAGGTTTTCGAGTTGATTTGGGTATCAAATTTTCAGTCGAGGGTTTTGAGTGGAAATTTCAGGAATTTCGTCGATTATTTTGCACAATGTTATATATTTCCGGGAACGGTTGATTTCCGAGGTGTGGTACAGTGTTGTGAATTGTGATTTTGATCAGATATATTTTATTATTATTCAGGGGATCGAGATCGTGCTTCGGGCGAGGGAACTTCCGCCGGACCACGTGATTAGCGCGAGTGCGCGCTTTGCTCACCTGTGAGTGGACATTTTTATATTTTCACAGTTGTTGCGAGTTCGTGATTTTCCGTATTTATTTTATACGATGTTGAGTTATTTATTATTTTTGGAGGTATTATTTTATATTTTATGGTGATGGGATTTCTGCATCGATGCTTCGGCTATTCGGCTAATCACCGGTAGTCTGCCAGAGTTGAGAGATTCCTCTGGACCAGAGTTGAGAGATTCCTCTGGGCAGGGTTGAGAGATTCCCCTGTTATGCCGCTAGGGTTGAGAGATTCCCCTGGCCTATCACCGTCGGGCTTGAGCGATTCGCCTGACCGTCGGGGTTGAGAGATTCGCTTGGCACCTCCATATATACTTTCCGAACTCGCATTGTTTTACATTGATTATGTATATGAAACTGGTGAAAGGCATATGTTTATTTTTGTCCACTCACTCTAACGTTTTATTTGCCTTTCCCCTGGGCTTTTCGGTTTCCGTGCCCAGTTTGCAGTTCGGATTCTGGTGTCTCACGTCGCGGTCGGAGGCTAGTTGTTCGAGCTACCTGTCTTTTCCTGTCGGTTCCTTGTTTCGCTTACTGTTGTATATTTTGTATATATATACACTAGAGGTCGCTCTGATACGATATTGATATATGTTTTATGTGGCTTTTCCCGAATTTTCTATATATTACAGTTATGTTTACTGTTTATTGCTATTGATATGATATTGAGAAATCCGGATGGGATTGGTGTCCACGGTTTGACTTTTGAGGCATAGGATGAACTGTTATTTTCCGGGTGCAGGTAAAGGTAATTCCTCGTTAGTAGCGTTACTCTGCCAAAATTTTAATGGTTTTTGTTGGTTCGTGTTTTCAGAAGGGGTTTGATTCTGGTTTAGGAAACTAAATCGAGGTTAGGTCCTTTGAGCTTGGTATCAGAGCATTAGGTTGTCAGATTCTGTAGACTCTTGTAGTTGTGACGCTTAGGGTATTTGAGTTTGTACAGCATGTCTGGCGTGATGACCCGACTGGCCAGCGGTACTCATCAATACTTCGGGTGTTGTGTGTTCTCAAATATCTGAGGTCTCATGATTACGTTCCTTCTGCTTGTACCTAATGCTTGTCTTGTATCAGTAGGATGCCTTCTTAACGTGGTCCCCTTGTTGATCGGGAACAGATCCTGATATGGATCGCCAGACGCACGACTTGTTGATGCGAGTGTTGCGTTTGGAGGAGCTTTTTGACCCTGTTGTCAAAGTTCGTACTGCTGGTGCGACTGTCTTTTCGGGTTCAGCTGATCCAGAGATGTGTGAGGAATGGTTGGTTCAGGTTGAAGGAGTTTGTGAGCGTCTGCGTTTTACCCCTGAGCAGATGACAGTGGCAGCAGTTGTATTACTTGAGTCAGATGCATACTTCTGGTGGGTTAGCACCGATCGGGTACCAATTGATACTCCGTGGACCTTGTTCTGAGATTTGTTCATGCAGAGATACTTCAATCAGGCTACCCAACAGTGGAAGTATGAGGAGTTCACGAACTTGAGGCAGGGCAGTTTGTCTGTGCTTGAGTACTGGGACAGGTTTACCCGCTTATCTCGTTTTGCGCATGACATGGTGGCTACTGAGGAAGCCAAGTGCCGCAGATTTGAGCTGGGTTTGAACTTGAACATCAAGGGGACTCTGACTACGATGCCTCGGAACAACTTCGATGAGTTTGTCAGTGCAGCACTCCGAGGTGAGGATATCGAGAAGGAGAGGCAGATGAGGTACCAGCCTAGACGGTTTCAGGAGGGTGGACCGAGTCAGGGGCCTTCCAAGAGGCAGAGTTCTGATACTTCCGGTTCGGCTTCATCCTCCGGCAGTGGACCATATCGACCACCAGCTGGTGCACCGAGACAGAGGCAGAGATGGAGGAGAGATCGACCACAGCGACCACAGTCTAGTGGGGGTTCTAGCGGTTCCAGTTATCCTCGGCGTACCGATGACTCTTTTGCCGTACCGAGGGAGTACCCGTTGTGTAGTCTCTGCAGCAGACACCATGTTGGTCCGTGTCAGCGAGGCCCCGTCACTTGTTTTCGCTATGGCCAGGTGGGCCATTATGCGATGCAGTGTTTCCAGCTTGATGGTGCTGGTGGACAGGTGGCCCAGAGTTCCGGAGGGGAGCGAGGTGCCACTTCGGGGGATCGACCAGTACAGTTTGTGGGCCAGGGCAGACAGCAGGGACAACCTCAGCGTGGACGACCAGCCGGGCAGGCCAGAGTTCATGCCATGACTTTACGAGAGGGCAGAGCTTCACCAGAGGTTGTTATCGGTACGTTACATGTCTTTGGTATTCTAGTACTTACATTGTTAGATCCAGGTGCCACGCATTCATTCATGTCGTATAAACTATCATCTTTAGCTACTGTACCTGCGTCTCTACTTCCGGGGTTGTGGAGAGTGTTGTATCCGTCCGGTGAGATTGTGAGTATTGGCTGGGTGTACCGAGATTGTGAGATTTTTATTCGAGACCATGGCTTAGCTGCGGATTTTTTGTTGCTTGATATCGTCGACTTTGATTTGATCTTGGGTATGGACTTCTTAGAGACACATTGGGCCATGTTTGACGGTCACAAGAAGGAGGTTGCGTTTCGACGACCAGGCTTTCCCGATATATTGTTTCGCGGCGAGAAGAACACTTCATTGCCATGTGTGATTTCCGCGATAATGGCGGATCAGATGATGAAGAAAGGCTGTGTTGCTTACTTAGCTCATGTTGTGGACACCACGGCTACGATGCCAGATATTAGTGATATCGAGGTAGTTTCCGAGTTTCTGGATGTGTTTCCGGAGGAGTTACCTGGTATACCTCCAGTTCGAGAGATTGATTTCACTATTGAGCTATTACCAGGTACAGAACCCATTTCACAGGGACTGTATTGTATGGCGCCAGTGGAGATGAAAGAGTTATAGGTTCAACTTCAGGAGTTGCTGGAGAAGGGTTTCATTCGACTCAGTGTTTCACCGTGGGGTGCCCCGGTTTTGTTTGTGCGGAAGATTTCGCCGTAATCGAGTGGCAGATTCCGGGGAGTTTTGGTGTCGGGTTGGTGGGGGGTTTGCTTCCCTTCAACCCATTGATGAATTCTGGGCACTTTGATTTGGAATTTGTGGAGGTTTGTGGCGGTTCGGGGTGGTGATCGGAGTGGGAATTTCGGCGATACTTTCTGTTGGAATTCCGGCCGGTGTATGTTGAATTGGTGTTAGTGGTTGAAGGGAAAGGTGTTGGGCTTGAGGAGAGGAAGAATTTGAGATAAGTGTCGCCGGAGTTGGTCACCGTTGGCGCCGCGCCGCTGCCGCCGCCCGCGGTCCACGACGGAGCTCCGGCGAAGTTGACTTTTTGGGATTTTGGAGATTTTTATACCGTTTCACTCGTAATCGCGTTCTGATCGTAGTAGTGAGATTTTTGAGTTGATTTGAGTATTTTATTTTGGACGAGGGTTGTTGGGTGTATTTTGGAAATTTTGTTATCCTTGTTGATATTTCGAGCGATACGTCTTTCGAGAACGCGGGGTTCTTGACGTATTAGCTCCGTATGTTGTGTTTCAATATGTATAGATCGTATCCCTATTATTCAGGTGATCGTGATCGAGTTTTTGTTGAGGGATCTTCCGGCGGACCTTCGAGTTAGCTTCGTACTGTGAGTGGACACATTATTTTCACTATCGATTTGCGAGTCTTGATTATGCCTTTATGTTATGCATTTTACGAGTATGCAATTATGATTATGCGTTTATGATTATGTATTTTACTTGGAGGCATATGTATAATTTGTTTTACATGGATTATGGATATATGGATGCATGGCCTCTCGGCTGATCCCCGAGATGCTCCGGGGGGGGGGGGGGGTTATGAAAAACGCCTGACCCGTGATTATATGGCTCCCAGAAAGGTTATGACAAACCCCTTACCTTGGTTGAGCAGGATTGTAACTTTGAGGAAAATGTACTCAAGTTACGGCCTCCACATTTTATATGGTATCCAGGAAGGTTATGATAACCACCTTACCTGTGATTGATGATTTTAGACTCGCATCATGATTTCATGTTTATATTGGTGGAAGACATATTATTATTTTCGTTCACTCACTCTAACGATTTTATTTGTCTTCCCATGGGCTTTTTCAGTTTCCTTGCGCAGTTTGCAGTTTGGGTTCCAGTGTTGCACGTCGACGGTGGAGTCGTAGAGTTCAGGTCACACTTCAGTTCGAGTAGGTTCTTTATTCAACCTACATGTTGTATATGATGTATATAGGCGTCGCTCTGAATACTTATGTTGTGTTTCCAGTTGAGTTTACTCCTGAATGTTTTCTAGATTTCTTGTAAACCTTATGGTTTATTAAATATGATATTGAGAAATCCGGATGGGGAACGGAGCCCCATGGTTTGGCTTTTGTGGAATATTTGAAATGTGTTTCTTTGCAGGTTCTAATAATGGTTCACGTGTTTCAAAGTAAACTCTGGCAAAAAAAAATTTAAGGTCATGTTTTTGAAGGGGTTTGATTTTGGTTTAGGCAACTAAATCGGAGTCGGCTGAAAGGACCCAACCCCGATTTAGTTTTCTAAACCGGAATCAAAACCCTTTCTGAAAACACGAACCAACAAAAACCATAAAAATTTCGGCAGAGTAACGCTACTAACGCAGAATTGCCATTAACCTGCACCCGAAAAATAACACTGCATCTTATGCCACAAATATCAAACCAAGGGCACCAATCCCATCCGGATTTCTCAACAGTAATGTAAAGTAATCAATAAAACTATACTTAACAGAAATCCGGGGAAAAATCATATAAAAGTATAACATAAGAGTGCTCAGAGCGACTTCTAGTATATATATACAAATAGTAAGCCAAACAAAGAACTTACCAAAAAAAGAAGCATCCCTCGAATACTAAGCCTCCGACCGCGACGTGCGACACCCGAATTCAAACTGCAAACTGGGCAAAGAAAACGAAAAGCCCAGGGAAAGACATATAAACTGTTAGAGTGAGTGGACGAAAATAAGTGTCTTTCGCCGAATAATATATGTTATAAAAATATATGCGATTCTAAATAAATGAATATAACATGGTACACGAAGGAGACTCAAATTCCTCACCCGTAGGAAGCATGCAGCGTAAAACTCTGCGGGGTCACTCATGGACACGTCCGTGCTAGTACAGTCCGAATCACGGGATCCCAGACCCACACGTGATTCTAGCCAGAAAGGCCTCAGGTCAGAGGTCGCCCCCCCGGTAAAGGCCTCGGATCAGGGGTCACAACCTCCCCCGGTAAACATCATTGGGGATCAGCCGGGATGCAAGTGTATCGATACAACAACATATACTGTGACCGTACTCTATGTAAACCAAATCATAAACAATTCTATGCAAGTGTATAAACAATATGTAAATGCATATATGTAATGTATAATTGTATAGGCATAATCATATAACACATGCTCATATAAATCATAATCTCATATGCATGCTCATGCTCGTAAAACGTATATTAAAGACTCGCGATTATCAGTGAAAAGAAATTGTCCACTCACAGGTGAGCGTAACGCAATACGTATTAAACCCGTGATCCGGCGGAAAATCCCTTGCCAAACGAACGATCACAAACCCCTCGATAATCATAAAATCCACTGCTCAAAATCATAACTCGAAACCTCAAATCATATCACGAGAAACAACCATTCCCGAAAACATATAATTCAATAATGACGAAATCGTCAAAATCCAATAATCACACCACAAAACCTCGCTATAATCTCCGATGCTCAATTCGAAAAACAAACCTCACTACTGCGATCGGTGCGCGATTCCGAGCGAAACGACATATAATTCGTCGAAAAACACGTCGCCGGCCGCCGAAAAATCAAACCTGCCCAGAAATATTCAAGCTATACATGAATTTGAAGATCTTAACATTTCCAACAACTTTCCAGTTCAAAGTTAAGGCCAATTTTGATTGGAAAACCTCCAAAATTCAACTCAAAGTTCCAAACCCTTACAGGAATTTCAAACCGATCGATCTCTCTCCTCCGGCCACGGCAGCCCTCAAGACCACTTCCAATAGCTTCCTCACCTCGAGGCTAACAAAACCTCTCAAATGAACACTTCCAACTTGGCCAGAAACGTCACCTCCGACCACCGCCGAATCCGCCGGAAAAACCACGCTCTTTGCCGATTTGATTCTCTCTCCTCCGGCTACCCCACGGGTCGATCCACCTACCAAATTGAAGAGGAGCTCGAGCCCAACAAGTTTTGTGAAGGGTCCCCGGCCAATCGTGGCCGGAAAATAGTTCAATTCCGGCGAAAACCAAACGGCACCAACACACCCAAAACGGGTCGCCCATGACCCGCGGTCAACGCGGGTCAACCCAGCTTTCTATTTCTAGAAACTTTCCCAAATCGGCATGTATCGCTTCCGTATTTATACCGTACGCGTATCGAACCCCAAACGGATAAATACTACAATATCCGACGCCCGAAAATATTCATAACTTATTCCTCGTAACTCGGAAAAATCCTCTGGAAGTTCCCACAAGCTCGAAATTAAATTCTCTACAACTTCTGCGAAGGATCTCAACTCAAATTCTTGCCCGAAAATTTAGTCGCTAACGAAGCCGCCATATTAATCAATTACATCAAAATCGCGACTAATCGTAAAAATCGCAAATCAAGTCGATAACCATTCCATTTACGGTTCGGGTCGATCAACGGTCCAAAACGGTCACAATCACGATTCGGATAGACTCGAATACGAATGGATAAACTCGACGATATTCCGAAATTTCAAATATTCATATTATATTCCTCGGTCGTCAAAATAATAATCTGGAACCGCTCACGAACTCAAAATCACGCGTACAACAACTCTCAAGAAGAGACTCAACTCAAATTCTCGGCCAATAATTAAGTCGTGATCAAGACCGGCAATTCAATCAATTTACGAAAGACTGCGATTACGCGCTAACTCATGAATTAAGCTGATTACACTACTGATTCTGTTCCAGGTCGTCACAAATCTACCCCCCTTAAAAAAATTTCTACCTCGAAATTTCCAAGCCTGCGAATAGAAAAGTAAGAACACTGCCTCTGCATACAGTTTAACTCCCAAGTGGCAACCTCAACTGAACGACTATGTTAATGGAAAATATCTCTGTACCCTTAAATCCCGAATCTGAACTGGCTCCTCCACAAATGCCAAGTCTTCCTACATAAGGAACTGATAGGGTACAAAACATGCAACAAATCTGAAACGTAATTCCACCACACGGAATACAACACACATAAAGGCCAACGCTATAGGTAATGCCAAACTATATGGCATAACACAAACTCGCCCCATGATCACATACGGATCAAAATAACGTGGCAAATTCATACTCAACCTGCTCACAACAACATAACTGCACTGTCGAACTCAAGCAATTTTCAATTTGTCCCTGCCAATCCGAAGGTCAATCTCGAACCAATGAAACTACGGGTCTCAATTCCTTCGGAACTTCAATATAGAGGACCACAACATGCCCTCCAATCTGAGGATAAGAAACTGTACTAAACTGTAATCTGGTCTCCAATACTCACTGCAACGCTTGCCAACACTCTGTTGTAACTTATTATCTTGACCAGCGATCTGGAACACTGGCGTACCACGAAAATGAACAACCTCCACCAAACACAGCTATACCAGCCTGCGCACTGAAATCTTTCTCGGAAGTACAAGGAAAAGAACTGATACATAAAATCCACAGTGACAAGCTCCAACTTCTAATCGGAAATCTCCAATGGCTATAACTTCCCAGCAAGTTTCTGCCTCTCTGCCCTCATCTGCCGACAAATGTGGCATCTGCTCACACAAGCTGCTATATTACTCTTCATGTTGCGTCACGAGTAGAAAACTTGAAATATCTGATACATCTTCGTACCACTAGTGCATAATGCACATAAAACAATGAGCTTCAACATCATCACACTCTAACTCAGCTCTCGTTGCTCGCAACTCGACTAACACAGAAACTCGAGCCACACACACAGGAAACAATGAAGCTCCCGATTTCCGACTACATGCATCAGCAACAACACCCCAGAAAGATAGTCAAAGTATAACCACTAGCCTTTCTCGGATAAACTCAAATGTGCAGCTATAGTCGTCAATCGACCCCATCCATCTACGCTACCTCAAGTTCAAATCTGGTTGAAAATGTAAGTAGGTGAAACTCAAGTGATCAGTGTACATCCTACACTGCGCTGCACGCCGTAGCACTAGTGTCTCGAACTCTTTGATGCTAGCATAAAGACAGCTACTCCCAAATCATACACAGGATACACAACTTCATAAAGTTTCCACTGCCTGAAACCATGAGCTGCATCAAAGCATAATCAAATCCAAATCTTGATGCATCGCCGTAAACCACGAACTCGCCACGGTCGTCAGGTAAAGTCAAAACCGGTGCAGTGGTCAACCTTCCTTCAGGAGTAAGTAACTTTCCTCACACGCATCAAATCATTCGAACTTGACGCCTTTCTTCATCGATCCAGAAAGTGAAGTGGCAATCCAAAAAAAATCCTGCACAAAACGCCGATAGTAACCTGCCAAACCCAAGAAACTCCTGATTTCTGGTACAATGGTAGGTCAACTCCAAATTAACTCGGCTTCTATCTGGTTAGGATCCACGCCGACTCCCTCGGCTGATATCACCTGCCCCAAAAAAACTTCACGCTAACCATCCAAAACTCACACTTGCCGAACTTCACAACAGCTGATTATCTCGCAAAGTCTGCAAAATAGCTCACAAATGCTTCAGGTGCTGGCCCACACTCCTGGAGTAAATCAGGATGTTGCTGACGAACACGATTACCATCCTGTCCAAAAATCGTCTGAACACCTGGTCCATCAAGTTTATAAAAGCTGCGGGGGCATTGATCAACCCAAATGGCATAACCAAGAACTCGTAATGCCCGCACCGTGATCCGAAAGTTGTCCTGGCCACATCTGACTCTCTGATCCTCAACTGATGGTATCCGGTCCCAAAATCAATCTTCGAAAAGACTGAAGCTCCCTTGAGCTGATCGAACAAGTCGTCAATCCGAAATGGAGGATACTCGCTCATCTCTGAAACCTGATTCATCTTCCGACAGTCGATGCATAACCTCGTCGAACCAACCTTCTTCCGCACAAATAGTACAAGAGCATCCTACGGTGATACACTGGGTCGTATGAAATCTCCTCCAGCAACACTGGAAGTTGAATAAGTAGTTCTTTCAGCTCCACTGGCGCCATACGCTAAGATGCCTGTGATATGGGTCCAGTGTCCGATAAAAGCTCAATGGTGAAATCGATCTCCTGCACTGGAGGAATACCCAGTAACTCCTTCGGAAACACATCTGGGAACTCGGGAACCACCGCAATATCACCAATGTCTAGTACAACAGCCGTAGTATCCACAATATGATCTAAGTATGCTACACACCCCTTCTTCATCATCCGCTAGGCCTTCATCCCTGAAATCACACATGGTAATAAAGTATTCTTTTCACCGCGAAACAATATCTTGGGGAAACCGGGTTGTCGAAACACAACCTCCTTTGTGACAAACGAACGTAGCTCAATGTGTCGTCAAAAGTCCATACTCATAATCACACCAAAATCGACGATATCCAGCTATAACAGATCCACGGCTAATCCATAACCTCCAATAAAGATCTCACAACCTCCAGATGGATGCAACACTCTCCATAACCCCGGAAGTGGAGATGCAGGCACAATAGCCATGGATGTCAAGCAACGGTAGCCTCAAAGAAACTTCGTCCTTACACAGAGTCATGGCATGAACTCCAGCATGCCCAACAAACCGTCCACGTCGATTGCGACTTTGCTGATTGACTCGTCTAGAAGGCTGCGTTGGTCAAACTCCAGAAATGCCATCTTGACCTCCTTCTGAACTCTAAGCTACCAAACCGCTAAAATAGCTGACTGAGGACGTTCCCTTGTAACTTGACCCTCCTGGCCACCATAATAGCAACTGAGAGTACTCCTCGGACACAAATCACAGCGACGCCTGCTGTGTGGAAGAATCGCCAACGATCACCCCAACTCTTGCCACAGGAACAAGTCCACTATTCTGTGATCTCTCTCACTATCAAACGGATCCTCTGCTTTGATCTAAGGACCCCCAACAAAATCGAAAAGGCCACAGCCTGATGAAGTCACTGATCCCGAGGTGCCTGAACTCAACCTCATCAAAATCTCTTGACTAAGTTCACCTTCCTCAAACTGACATGTCGAAAACCGTGTAAACCTTTCCTTCCCAGTGTCCTCGCCTCTGAGTGCAGCACATCAAGTTCCTCACGGTTGTCTCGAGGCACAACAGTCAAAATCCCTCTGATGCTCAGGCTCAAACTCATCTCGAACCTCATGCACTGCTTCCTCTGAAGCCTCGTATCTCGTGCAAACTGGGACAAACATGTAAACGATACATTCCTACCTCAGGTTAGTGAACACTCCATATTTCTGTATAAACAATACCCTGAATGTAGGTCATGGAGTCGCAACAGGAACTCACACAATACTAACTCACCAAACACAATGGTCTGACTCATGCAAACCATCAACTACCACAATTCTCTGCTCAAAAGCAACATGTAGACGCCCATACACGCACAACCGGCAAGCCATGCTACACATATCTCTGAATCCAGAATGCTCATCCAAACCCACAACTCACTGTCAAATCGCGCGTCGACTGGTCCTCAATAGGATCCACAACCGTACCGACACGGAAAGCACGTCAAGGAGGCATCCTAATGAATAAAACATCATTCGCAACAAGTAGAACGTAATCATGGAACTTTAAATATTTGAAAGCATACAACACCTGGAGTATTGATGAGTATCCGCTGGCCGGTCGGGTCATCACTCCAGACATGCTGTATATTCTCAAATATCCTTAGTAAACACGATTACAGAACTCTACAGAACCTAAAACCTAATGCTCTGATACCAAGTTGAAAGGGCCCAACCCCGATTTAGTTTCCTAAACCGGAATCAAACCCTTTCTGAAAATACGAACAAACAAAAACCATAAAAATTTCGGCAGAGTAATGCTACTAATGCTTCTAGTATATATATACAAATAGTAGGCCAAACAAAGAACTTACCAAAAAAAAGAAACATCGCTCGAATACTAAGCCTCCGACTGCGACGTGCGACACCCGAATTCAAACTGCAAACTGGGCAAAGAAAACGATGAGCTCAGGGAAAGACATATAAACCGTTAGAGTGAGTGGACGAAAATAAATGTCTTTCGCCGAATAATATATGTTATAAAAACATATGCGAGTCTAAATAAATGAATATAACATGGTATACGAAGGAGACTCAATTTCCTCACGCGTATGGAGCATGCAGCGTAAAACTCTGCGGGGGCACTCATGGACACGTCCGCGCTAGTACAGTCTGAATCACGGGATCCCAGACCCACACGTGATTCTAGCCAGAAAGGCATCAGGTCAGAGGTCTGCCCCCCTCGGTAAAGGCCTCAGGTCAGGGGTCACAGTCTCCCCCGGTAAACATCCTCGGGGATCAGCCGGGATGCAAGTGTATCGATACAACAACATATACTGTGACTGTACACTGTGTAAACCAAATCATAAACAGTTCTATGCAAGTGTATAAACAATATGTAAATGCATATACGAAATGTATAATTGTATAGGCATAATCGTATAACACATGCTCATATAAATCATAATCTCATATGCATGCTCATGCTCGTAGAACGTGTATTAAAGACTCGCGATTATCAGTGAAAAGAAATTGTCCACTCACAGGTGAGCGTAACGCAATACGCGTTAAACCCGTGATCCGGCGGAAAATCCCTTGCCAAACGAATGATCACAAACCCCTCGATAATCATAAAATCCACTGCTCAAAATCATAACTCGAAACCTCAAATCATATCACGAGAAACAACCGTTCCCGAAAACATATAATTCAATAATGACGAAATTGTCAAAATCCAATAATCACACCACAAAACCTCGCTATAATTTTCGATCCTCAATTCGAAAAACAAACATCACCACTGCGATCGGTGCACGATTCTGAGTGAAACGACATATAATTCGTCAAAAAACATGTCGCCGGCCGCCGGAAAATCAAACCTGCCCAGAAAAATTCAAGCTACACATGGATTTTAAGATCTCGACATTTCCAACAACTTTCCAGTTCAAAGTTAAGGCCAATTTTGATCGAAAAACCTCCAAAATTCAACTCAAAGTTCCAAACCCTTACCAGAATTTCAAACCGATCGATCTCTCTCCTCCGGCCACGGCAACCCTCAAGACCACTTCCAATAGCTTCCTCATCTCGAGGCTAACAAAATCCCTCAAAGGACCACCTCCAACTTGGCCAGAAACGTCGCACCCGACCACCGCCGAATCCGCCGGAAAAATCACGCTATTTGCCGATTTGATTCTCTCTCCTCCGGCCACCCCACGGGTTGATCCACCTACCAAATTGAAGAGGAGCTCGAGCCCAACAAGTTTCGTGAAGGGTCCCCGGCCAATCGTGGCCGGAAAATAGCTCAATTCCAGCGAAAACCAAATGGCACCAACACACCCAAAACGGGTCGCCCATGACCCGCGGTCAACGCGGGTCAACCCAGCTTTCTATTTCTGGAAACTTTCCCAAATCGGCATGTATCGCTTTTGTATTTATACCGTACGCGTATCGAACCCCAATTGGATAAATACGACAATATTCGACGCCCAAAAATATCCATAACTTATTCCTCGTAACTCGAAAAAATCATCCAGAAGTTCCCATGAGCTCGAAATTAAATTCTCTACAACTTCCGCGAAGGATCTCAACTCAAATTCTGGCCAGAAAATTTAGTCGCTAACGAAGCCGCCATATTAATCAATTACGTAAAAATCGCGACTAATCACGAAACCCGCAAATCAAGTCGATAACCATTCCATTTACGGTTCGGGTCGATCAACGGTCCAAAACGGCTCACAATCACAATTCGGATAGACTCGAATACGAACGGATAAACTCGACGATATTCCAAAATTTCAAATATTCATATTATATTCCTTGGTCGTCGAAATAATAATCTGGAACCGCTCACGAACTCGAAATCACGGGTACAATAACTCTCAAGAAGAGACTCAACTCAAATTCTCGGCCAATAATTAAGTCGTGATCAAGACCGGCAATTCAATCAATTTACGGAAGACTACGATTACGCGCTAACTCACTAATTAAGCTGATTACACTACTGATTCTGTTCCGGGTCCTCACGGATATTTTGTGAACAGTGTAAAGTTCCATTCATTGGCCCGAGATGAAGGAAGAAGAACACAAAACAGTACGGTAGCGGTTGGGAAAGACAATGATCTATATTACGGGGCTATTGTATATGTCGTTCAGCTATGTACGGGAATGATGTCAACGTTTTCCTATTCAAGTGCAAATGGTTCAAGCGTATAAAGGAAAACCTGAGAATTTTATCAGTCGATACAAACTCAAGCTGGTATGAGGATGAGCCTTTCACTCTCGCCACCTTAGTTAGGCAGGTGTTCTATCTCGATGATCCGAATGCTGGTGAAGGGTGAAAAATAGTGAACCATATCTCTCATCGAGGAATATGGAATACTACGACAATTGAAGGGACACCGGCGACTGAAGATGCTGATGAACCGGAAAGAGACATTCCTTCCTATCAAGAGCCTAATATTTCTGTTATCCGCTCCGACATAATGGATTTGGTTCAAGATGGTGAACGCTTACCCATGCCTCGTAGAACTAATAGTGGAATTGTGCACATGGTGGGCAGAGGTTATGCGCCAGAGAATTAAAGAAGTCAGATGTGGTGGAACTGCAACAACAAATTGTGCACATCATTTGCAAACTAGAGAGGATTTTTCCCCTGCTTTCTTTGACATCATGATTCATCTAATGATCCACCTGCCTGAGCAGGTGCTCATTTCTGGTCCGGTCCCGTACACTTGGATGTATCCTTAAGAAAGGTACATATAACTAATTAATTATACAGGTTTTTTGATCAATAATTTGTTCCACTGGATATTACTAGCAATATGTACTTATTCTTATTCTACAATGCATTAATTGAACGTTTAATTTTTGTAGACAGCTTGGACAGTATACAGGATTAGTCAAAAACAGGTCGGCCCCGGATGGCTCCATTGCTGAGACATACTTAATGCATGAGTATGTTACTTACTGCAACAGGTACCTCAAAGATCCACCACCTCCCACCGCCTCCGATCCCAGTGCTCGCATCAATCTTTTTGTCGTCACAAATGTCGTACTACCATTTAGAGGAGTATTAAAGGAATTGTTAACATGAGAAGAACTTATTGAGGCACATTGGATAGTGTTGCGAGACTGTGACGAAGTTGAGCCTTACATGATTGGGTACAGGGAGAGGCTTCAGGCGTTAAATGCGGATAAGAGTTCGGCGTGGTTTGAGAAAATGGTTAAGAAGAAGTTCCCTGATTATTTCTTCTAATGGGTACGTACGCATGTCTCGGTATTTAGTTTATACACATATCGATCATGTTTGTAGAAAGTAAACCCTTTAATTATATATATTTCCCATTTTCCCAGATGATTGATCTACAAAAATACGAAAACGACAGGGTGGGGGGGGGGGTGGTGATCCTGGCCAAAGCACTTACTAGCAGAGAAGCCGATTAAACACTATATTTACCTCTGATGTTTTGTGAACGGTATAAAGTTTCATTCATTGGTCCGAGATGAAGGAAGTAGAACACAAAATAGTGGGGTAGCGTTTAGGAAAGACAATGATCTATATTACAGGGCTATTGTATATGTCGTTCTGCTATGTTACGGGAATGATGTCAACATTTTCCTATTCAAGTACAAATGGTTCAAGCGTACAAAGGAAGACCTGGGTCTTTTATCAGTCGATACAAACTCTAGCTGGTATGAGGATGAGCCTTTCGCTCCCCGCCACCTTAGTTAGGCAGGTGTTCTATCTCGATGATCCGAAAACTGGTGAAGGGTGGAAAATAGTGAACCATATCTCTCATCGAGAAATAAGAAATATTACGACAACTGAAGGGACACTGGCGACTGAAGATGCTGATGAACCGGAAAGAGACATTCCTGCCTATCAAGAGCCTAATATTTCTGCCATCCGCTTCGACATAATGGACCAAGTTCAAGCTGGTGAATGCTTACCCATGCCTGATGGTTATACAGATCTAACTGAAGATGAGATTATTGATGCAATTAATAAGGTCGATGAAGAAGAGGCGCAGGATGAGGACGTGGATGAGGACTCAGGATATTTCTCGGACGATGTTGAGTATGATGATGAGGAGGAGCAATCGGATAACGGGGATGAGGATGAGGATGATTATGACGAAGAGTAGAATATAACAACGAGAAATTTTAATAGGTAATTAATTATTGTAATTATTGTAATGATACATGATCGATTAATTAATATATATAATATGAGGAGGAGTATGTACAACTATTATTTTTGTACTTAATTAATTTAATAATTAATTAAATAGCGTGGTCACTTTGACCGGTAAATTAAAATTAATTAATTAATCCGGAGGATCGGATCGATCGATAATTGAATCACATTAATTTTCACGAAACCCTAATACTGGGACGAAAGAACGACTTTTCTTAGTCCATACTAAGGTAATTAAACACGATAGTAATTAATTATACATATATAAAATTCTAAATCCTAAATATAGTACTTAGACGACGCAAAAGGGCCAAACCTTCGTCTAAGTATACCTTAAACCCTAAACCCTAAACCCTAAGGCCCTAACCCTAAATTAAGGAAATTTTCACTTAGAGTGAAGATTTCATAATTTCATTTAAGACAACGACCATCTAGACCATGTTCCAATGCATATTGTGACGACCTGGAACAGAATTAGCAGTGTAATTAGCTTAGTCCATGAGGTTATGCATAATCGCAGATTTCCGACAGATAATTGAATTGCCATATTTGATCACAACTTAATTATTGGCCTAGAATTCGAGTTGAGTCTCTTCTCGAGAGTTGTTGTATACGTGATTTCGAGTTAGTGGGCGGTTCCGGATCATTATTTGGACGACCGAGGAATATAATATGAATATTTGAAGTTTCGACATAATCGGTTTAAAATGGCGGCCTTCTTAGCGACTAAATTACCGGACGAGAATTTGATTTCGGAACCTTCACGGAAGTCGTTGAGAATTTAATTTTGAGCTCGTGGGAACTTTCGGATGATTTTTCCGAGTTACGAGGATTATGTTATGAATATTTCGACCGTTGATTATTTAATCGGATAAGCATGTGTTGGATTGAACCGTTGACTTTTTATTGGATTTGTCGAACTGTTTGACTTTGGGTTGAAATTGAAGAACATGTCGAGATGAGTTTGTTGCCGCGAGAATGATTGAAATCGGATTTACAACGCGAAAGTTACGTGTGTTTGAAGTTTGTCGTAAAATGTATTTTGGAAGTTTCCTAAAATAGCAAGTATATATGGAGGTTGCTGTTTTGGGAAAGTCAACTTGCATTGAAGGCTGTTGACCGGTCAACTCAGCTTGGAGGAGTATGGCGCGACGGTGGAGGAAGCTCGTCGGCGGTGGCTCGTCGTCCGGCCACCTCCGGGCTCGGCCCTTGTCCCGTTCGACTCGACTAGGCTCCCCCATGAGGATTCTGGCCACCTTTCACGGCAAGGTTGACGGTGGAGAGAGATTTTTCCGGCCTAAGTTTGAGATTTTTGGGGTTTTTGGGTGGATCCGATTCCGGCCGATTTGAGCTACAAAATGTAGTGGGCTTTGAAGCTCTCATCACCATGAGTCTAACCATGTAAGTATGGAGTTCTAATTTTGCTTGTACATGGAGAATTGTTGGATTGAAATTTGTGTGGGATTTCGGTTTTTCATGAAATTGACCTAGTTAGAGTGAGAATTGGACTTTGGTGTAGTTATGGAAGTTGCTTGTTGGGTGATTTTGAGTGGAATATGTGTTGCTCCGTGGGGAAAATTTCATGTTGGGTGGCACTGCCGCCGCCGGCGGTCAACGGTGGTCAAATGTTGACTTTTCGGGGTTTTCGACAAGTTGCATGTCATTTCGCTCGGAATCGCGCCCTGATCGTAGTGGTGAGGTTTGTGTTTTCGATTTGAGCATCGGAATTATAGCCAGGTATTGAGGTGTGATTATTAGATTTTCGACGATTCGTCGTTATTGAATTATGTGTTTCCGAAAACGGTTGTTTCTCGTGATTTGGTTTGAGGTATCGAGATATGATTTTGAGAAATGGATTTTGTGATTATTCAGGGGTTCGTGATCATTCGATGACGAGGGATTTTCCGCCGGATCACGGGATTAACGTGAACTGTGTTACGCTAGTCTGTGAGTGGACAATTTCTTTTCACAGATTTATTGCGAGTCTTTATACACGTTTTACGAATTTGAGCATGCATACGAGATTTCGGTTTACATGAGCATGTGTTATACGATTATGCCTATACCAGTATATATTACGTATATCCACTTATATATTGTTTATTGCATTTGCATCGAACTATTTATGATTTGGTTTACACAGAGTACAGTCTCAGTATATGTTGTTGTATCGATACACTCGCATCCTGGCTGATCCCCGAGGATGTGTACCGGGGGAGGCTGTGACTCCTGGCCTGAGGCCTTTACCGCGGGGAGGCAGACCTCTGACCTGAGGCCTTTCTAGCTAGAATCACGTGTGGTTCTGGGATCCCGCGATTCGGACTGTACTAGCACGGATCTGTCCACGAGCGACCCCGTGGGATTTTATGCATGCTCTGTACGCGTGAGGAGTTAGAGTCTCTCTCGTGTACCATTTGATTATTTATGCATCCTGACTCGCATATGTTTTAAAACATATATTATTCGGCGAAAGACATTTATTTTCGTCCACTCACTCTAACAGTTTTCATGTCTTTCCCCTGGGCTTTTCGGTTTCCGTGCCCAGTTTGCAATTCATATTTTGGTGTCGCACGTCGTGGTCGGAGGCATAGTATTCGAGCGATGTTTCTTTTATGGTAGGTTCTTAGTTTGGCCTACTGTTTGTATATATATATTAGAAGTCGCTCTGAGTATTCGGATGTATAATTTCATACGATTTTCCCCGGATTTATGTAGAGTATAGTTATATTTATTACTTTACATTACTGTTGATATATTGAGAAATCCAGATGGGATTGGTGCTCACGGTTTGATTTTTGTGGCATAGGATGAAGTGTATTTTCCGGGTGCAGGTAATGGTAATTCCGCGTTAGTAGCGTTACTCTGCCGAAACTTTTATGGTTTTTGTTGGTTCATGTTTTCAGAAGGGGTTTGATTCCAGTTTAGGAAACTAAATCGGGGTTGGGTCCTTTCACATATTCTTTTCGTCGAGACCATAGAGTAAACAATTCTTGGAGTGTGAGCTTCGACGATTTCAAAATAGGAGTTATGAATTTTCGTGTATCCACGTTTCCGGTTTGTAAAAATTTCTGTTTTGCAGTTGATTGTGCCGATGAAACCCTTCACGAACTTACTATTTTCTAAAAATTATTGTATTTATATATTGTCTTATGGAGAATGTATCTAACGGTTGTTTTGTCTAAATTCAATTTCGTTAATATCGATATGTAATGAACCTATACTTAATAACACTTAGGTTATACAGATTAGTAGATATTTAACAAGTTTAAAGACGTAAGATTATTCGTCGTCTTAAATTCAATTGTTTATATATACGATTCTTTAATCGATATTTTTCGACTATTTCATTCGAATGACAAATCGAAAATTTCCTTGCGAATTATTTTTAAAAATTAATTTTACAGAAATTTCACCTGGACCATGGAGATAGAACATCTCCTTCGTCCAGGTGGACACTTGGACGACGGAAATGAACCATCTCCGTCGTCCAAGTGGTCATTTTCCACCGCCAAATTTTTGGGGAACGATTCAAATTGCACCTAGACGACGAAGATGTCTATTTCCGTTGTCTAAGTGAAATTTGAAACGCTCCCTAAAATTAAGGCGGTTAACTCCTACCCGCCAAATTAATTGGGCGCCGGTTCCAAAAATTGAAACGGTTCCTTTAGACGACGGAAATGCCCTTTTCCGTCTTCTAAGTTCACTTAGATGAAGGAGAAATAGGCTCGGTCGTCTAGGTGAACCTCTATATAAGGAGGCGTGGCCGAACCTTTTTCCTCATCCCATTCTCAAATCATCCCTGTCCTCTCTCACTCTCTCTCTCTCTCTCAAAAATCCAGCGTCCCTCCGACGACTCCCTCCCTCTGGCGACTCTCCACTCCGGCGACTCCGTTCTCCGGCGACTCCTCTTTCCGGTATTTTTTAAATTTTTAACATAATTTTAATTTTATTAATAAATTAGTAAATTAGTAAATAAATTAGTAAAAAAATAAATTAGTAATAATTGATAAATTGGTAATAATAATTAATAATATTTAGTAAATTGGTACTTATAGTCAATTATTGTAAATTATGATAATTATGATTAATTTAGTAATTAATTATTTTAATTATTGTAAAAGCCTGATAATTATTATTGTAATTATTGAAAATTATATTTATGATTGTAATTATATATATTGTTTTAATTAATATTATAGTTAGTAATTATTATTGCATGTAAATAAAATTTGTAATTATTGTTGTAATTATTGTAAATTTGTAGTAAATATGGTAAATTATTGAATTATTAAAAATAATAAATTGCTAATTATGACATTGCATTCGGACTAGCCAGTAATTCTGGAAAAATTTGAATGGCAGCTGTGTTCAATTTTGCTCGATTCTGGAAATTTGCATGTGTTCTTTGTGAATATGTGAAATTGTGTATATAGAAAGCAAGTGTATATTCGAAATTTACATACTTATTTATAATTCAATACTTTTTTATACTTACAATTTAATTTATTTTTTCAGCTATACATGTTAAAGGTAGTTTTTGATTTAAATTTAGTACATAAATTTGGTTGATTAAGTCGCACTCTTTAGAATAGATGACGTCTCATTTTCTAGGTTATCTCCTTAACTCGTCGTGATATGTGGATTTCATCACCGCACAGCATAACATAAGTGAAGTTATGGACATGAGGTTGAGGGCGGAGTTTGCAAAGCACTTGAGGAAGTGTAAATTTTCGAAAGATTGGGTGAATGTTGGACATGGTGTCTATAACCGGGTTATGACTGGTGACAGGTTTTGGACCTAAGAAAGACTAACACCAATAGAGTATATACCATTGGCCTGGTTAGCCTCAGGCTATTTTGTCGAAATTAGTCCTGCCTCTCGCGTTATCTCTATCCCTAACTGGCCATGTTTTTCGATTGAACCAAGGCTGATTGATTGAAAGTTTATACTTTATCGCGCGGGTCGCACGTCCATTGAACGACCTAAAGACCAAGCTAGTGTACTCTCTTTAAATTTTAGGCGCAGTCAATACTTGTAAATAATTATTGTAAATTTTTATATATAATTGTTATGGTAATGATATTTTAACAACTCCTATTTTAAATGGCCCCGTGGGGTAAGAAAAAGGCCCAAAAGGAGGCCAAAGATGCTCTACTCCGATGCTTGGCTGAGCAAGTCAGTTGGTAGTTAGAGGAGGACAACGTCGCGCCTCCTCTGGACAACTGGTCCTTCGACAACGGTGACTGGGGAAATTCCCCCTGCCCCATCTACCCTGACCGGTGATGATGACGCCCCTTCCGGTTCGACATTGATGTCAGAAAGTGCTCAGGCGTCCTCGGTTTCCTCCGAGTCTATCCTTTACAGCGCGCGGCGTATGGTCAGGAGGACCCCGATAGATCTTCAACCCAAAAGGTCTCGAGAACTCGTAAAAGGCGAAAAATTCGAGAAGTTGTTCAAGGCGACCGGGCAAAAGATCCAGTTGCCGTACGACGATTTCACCGATGGCCATCCCATCTCTCAGCTAGCTAGTCTCTCTTCGCAAAGCATCAGATCAATCCTTCGCAACAAGGTTCGTATGATTACTCCCACCTGGAAGGAGTTACCGGCCGAAGAGAAGGCGAAAGTGTTTAAAGAACTTTCGGTACATAATACGTACAATTTTTAATTTATTTTCTAATAACCAATAAAAATCGTAATTTCATAATATATAAGATTATAATTTTTTATTCTTTTCTTATAGGAACAATATGAGGTGGATTCCACACCGAAGATGCTTAGGCCCATCAACACCACCGTTAACGCCATCTACCGTGATTGGATGTACAAACTTTATAAGTATTATGAAGAATTCAGCCGAGAGCCTACCCCCGTAGAGCTGTGTGGGGATCGATAGGGAAGATGAGTGGGAGTGGTTGGTCACCCACTTCGAAGCAGAAGAATATAAGGTGATTATTTTTTATTTAAATTGACGAAATTGAATTATTTTGTTTTTAGTTATTTATTAATTTTTTAATGATTTATGTTGTCCAACTGAAATTCTCGAAAATCAACAAGACCAACCGGGGGAAGAAGGACAAACAACATACCTCTGGCTCCAAGCAGATGATCTAAATTGCAAAGGAACACCGAGATAAGGGCTCCAAACACCCTTATCTGGATGCTAGCGTGAGCGCTTACGTGTCGTCTGGGCTCGACAATGAAGCGAGTCAATACGGCGTAAGTGCCATAAATATTTCTTCTTAATTAACATAATTATTATTCATTAAAATATAGTACAAATTTATAATTATTTAATTATTTTTATTATTTTCAGGCGAGGTTGGTAGAACGGGCGCAAGAAGAATTGACCAACACGCAGTTTGCACACCCAGATTTGTCGCTAGAAGACCTGCCTCCTCTATCGATGGAGAGTCAAATTACAGTCGCCGATGAGGTATATGGTTGTTGAGCTGGCAAGGAGGTTAGGAGGATGAAACGCAAGGTGTACCTAGATTTTTCGTCTGATTCATCTACGGGATGTTCGGCGAGGAGAGGTGCTCGGGATGCGTCGGTCGAAGCAGCCCTTCAAGAGGCTTGATTCGCACGGGAGGAAACGCAATCTATGCGCCAGAGGCTTGATGAGCAACAAGCACAGATAGCCAGCTTATCACCCTCATGGAAAATCAGGCTCAACAACAGTGTCATCCTCCTCTGAACCCATACCCCGACGAGGACACGGCTAGAGGCGGGGGACTCGGCGGCGCGTCTGCTCCTCCTGTATTTTAGTTGTTTGTATTCTAGCTACGTAGTTTATCATGATATCGTATTTTCGATTCCGAACGATTTAATTTGATGTATGTACACATTTTAATTATTTAAATGCATGACAATTTAGTATTTTAATTAATTTATTAATATTTAATTATTTAAATGAGAATTTAGAATTTTAATTAAATTATTAATATTTTACTTTAAATTCAAATTCAAATTTTAATTAAAAAATAAATAAATAATCACTTAGACTACGAAGATATTCATATAGCTAGATATCCACGGTCTAAGTGGTCACTTACACCACGCATATGAATATCTCCATCGTCTAAGTGAGCACTTAGACCATATAGTTTTTGCGTGGTGTAAGTGATCACTCAAACCACGAAAAAAGTCCTTAGTGTAAGTGACCACTTGGACGACGAAAAATGACTATTCCGTCATCCAAGTGGGACTTAGACCGTGGACTATTTCCGTGGCCTAAGTTACACTTGGTCGACGGTACTTGGAGGACGTACCCTAGACCTCGGAGATTCCGTCGTCCAGGTACTTGGATGACGAAAATGCGCAGCTAGATGACGAAAATAGTCCGCGGTCTAGGTGCGTTTTTCTTGTAGTGCCATGATGTTAGGTCCCCAAAAGATCTAGTGGGGTGAGATTCACTCCCATTGTCTACTTTATTTTTCTTTTGTCACATTGTTTGTTTATCTATAACATAATCTAAGGACTTAATCGATCAAGCTATGGAATTATGATAGTCAATATTCGTGGGTACGACATTTGACTTCTGTAAATTATAGGACAAAATTCAGTTTACCCTCGCTCCAAACTTTGCATTCGACATCATGTTGGTCCCTCTTGTTTCAATTGTGAAATTTTCCCCTTTCATCTTTTCAATTTGTTTTGTACATACCCTTCTGTTAATTTTTTTGTAATACCCTCGGTTATGTGGTGATGTGGCATTTTGCCATGTCAGTAGATGGGCCCTGCACCTCACTAAACTACCTAAAAAGCCCTAACTCTTATTTCCCCAAAACATACCAAAAATCATATTCTTGAACCATAATCTCGTCGCAACATTATCCGCAGTCTACGATTCCCAAATACAGAACCAATTGCACCTTACCCCCCCTCCTTTCTTAATCTTCTTCAATCAAGCACTATGTAAAGAGAGTAAATCGTTGCCCAAATTCGTTCTTGTTCGCAGCCATCTCTTAGTCTCAATGTAGACAGCTTCTGGTTCACAACCAACTCTAAATCGCGACCTAGAAAGCTTCTTGTTTGTGACCTTAGTTTACCATTCTTCTTGAAAATTATGGAAGAGCCTCTTGATGTGGTTCCTATTGATGAATGGATTCCTTGAAGTCAAGATGCATGCCTTGAATTCCCTTTTTATAGTGAGTGTTTAGGTGGAGATAGTTTAGCAATTGTTTAAAGTATTGTTTAGGGTTCAGTCTAGATATGGAATTTGGTTACTATATAGGGCTTCAAAAATTGATTTCAACCAAGTGTGTTATGATATAATTAATTGAGTTGTCCTTTAGTTTATTGTCTTGGATGTTGATGTAATTGCTGGTTGTGTAAAGTTGTGTGTAGTTCCGATGTTGATGTACTTTTTGGATTCAAAGATCACTCAAGTGTGGTAGATGTGGTGATTTAGGCGACAATGTTATATCTTTCTATAGACACTTGCCTACAAATAAGAAGAAGAGGAAATTGAACAGTGGTGAAGCTTTGACATCTGTACCATTAATGTGTTCCATCAATCTTCAATATTTTTGGATTGACCATATATGAATATGTTCTCTTTGTAGGAAAATTTCAAGAAACAAACACCATTTGCCACCAACCAAATGAGGGAGAAACAATTGAAAAGATTGGAAAAATTGAGAGTAAGTAACTATTGGCACATTGACATTGTTATATGTACCTTGAATGAGATTAGTTTTTTGTTAAGCTGGGTTCACAATAAAGGTAGAGTTGTTAATGTTATCATAGAATGAGCTTGATTATGAGTCATTTTCTTTTATAAAAGTTGTTCTATGTCACATTCACGAGTAAATTACAGTTTATTTTTAGTAAATGTTGTTCTTGATGATAATGACCAGCATATTATACTACTTATTTGCAGGAAAATTGGGTAGCAAAAAAAATGTCAGCGGGAGTTTCCCAAGTATCTATTGGTCCTACTTCTACAAAAGCAAAGTCACCATCCACCTCTACCAAACTAGCAATATCAAATTCAGGGTCCAAACCAGCAGCACCAACTTCAAGGTCTAAACCAGCACCGAATCCCTTTACATGATCATCTGTTTCGGGTGAGGAACAATGCAAAAGAGGCAGCAAAGAAGACTTGAAGATCTACATTTTAGGGCGATGATGATGTTGCATTTTTATTTTTGTGCAATCTTGTTTTGTTTGAACTTGGTTGCTGCTACTAATATTTTGAATAGATGGTTAGTAGTCATGAAATGTAACATGTTTCTTTGTACTTTATTTGAATGATGATGTAGTTCTATTGAACATGGGATGTACCAGATTATATTGCAGATAAGATGTAGTTTTTTTTATCAATTATTTTGTTTTTCTTAGCTAAGCTTTCATGAATTATGATGTGGTTATGCTTATAATCGGCTATTGAGTAGGATGTACAAGATTCACTATCGGAAGTCTTACTATAGCCGACGATACTAAGTCGTCGGTCTGTCCCAGTATATCGTCGGTTATAGTCTATAGCCGACGATGAGTCGTCGGCTATAGTATCGTCGGTGATGCACCGTCGGTGATACTATAACCGACGACAAGTTAGGGTTGTCGTCGGTTATAGTTTGAGCTATAGCCAACGATATTAAGTCATCGGTTATAGTTCCATACTTTAACCGACGACTTCATCGTCGGCCATACCTCCTCCCCTGGTCAAACTGGTTGACCATGGGAGGAAACTATAGCCGACGATATTAGTTTATATCGTCGGCTATAGTGTGTATTATTTTAATTTTTTTTGCAGGTTCTGGGTTTTATCCCAGAACCTGCATTCCCAAAAGGTTACCAATATTGTTCACATTGAAATCCAGAACTATTGAAACTATAGTAGTAAATAAAATAAAAAACCGAAATCGTTCAAATCTATATACATATGCGTACTATGTACTACGGGTTTCCTAAGTCTATGTGGTCAAACGGACCGTCAAAACTTGGTTGGTCCTGGTCTGGCGGCTGCAGCTGAGGCTGCGGCTGAGGCTGTGGTTGTGGCTGTGGCGCACCGAAAATGGGCGGGGGAGCTATCTGGATTCCAGATGCGTGCAACTGTGCATAACAGTGCTGCATCCATGTCCTCATCATCTGCTGCTGTTCGGCCAACCGATTCTGCTCTGCGGCTCGCGCCTGCTCCATCTCCTCCATCTGACGCCGTTGAGATTCCATCTCAATCGCTTGCCTATGAAGCTGCTCCTGTAGCTCATTAGCCTTCGAAGATGATCCCGATCCGCGAGAGAATTCAGGGGTCTTCTTCAGCAGCCCTTGACCCCACTTTCCGAGCCCCCTGCAATAGAAAGTGTTCTTCCCTGGAGGGATCGCAGTTGACATAATCCTGGCCGCTATGATGGGATCAGATTGATCAATTTGATCAATCGGGAGTTCCGCATCAGGGGTGTTGGGATAGCGCTCTCTCGCCACTTGAGTCAACACCTCCGAAATCACCTTCTGAAGTCTCACCTAATTGACAAAGAAAAATAAAATGCTAATTAATGTAAACAATCTAAAAAAAAAGAAATATGTTTATTTTGTTATAAGGACACTTACAGCATCTTCGGGGGACTGCGGATACACGTGCTGCATCGTATAGACAAGCGGAAGGACTTCTGGGTGGTTGGCCGCCTCCTCGATCCAACCTGAGTATGATCTGGAACTGGCATGATGATTTTTTGTGTTTTTGGCCCGGTTTCTTGTGTTGACTTCAGAAATAGCCTGCTCGATTAATCCAACATCTAATATTAGCCAAATAATTTGGGGGAAGTACGATAAAACAAAAATTTAATCGATCGAAGGTTGCGTACCTTCAATTTCGGGTTGTTGAAGTGAACCACAAGTCATCGCCACTCGTACTCCCTATAACGAAACTCGCTAGGGGTACCGGAACGATCGTCGCCGTACTTTTTCCAATATTTTTTCAGCTCGCCCTTCCACTCCTTATACCTATATTAATAAAACAAAAATGTTAGTAACTTACAACATTTTATGAACATAATCAAAAGAAACGAAAAAATCGAAACAAATGAATCTAGTAACCTGCTCCCTTGCACTTCATCCGCCCACGTGGGTCTAATGTCGTTGTCCACGCGGAACAACCTCTGCAATGCATATATATATATCAATAATATTAAAAATTTATATAGAAAATATACATAATGAATATACAATTCTACTCACCGACATCGCATTTTTCAGCTCATATTTGACGGATTGTGGCACTGAATTCCAATCTGGCCACAACATTGGGACTCTATCCCGTATGATGCTGCCCGCCATCCCTGCGTACTTTCGAGTGACCTTTCCCTCGATCACCTGGCCTCTATCCCCGGTCGGAATCATAACTTGGCCACCACCGCTAGCCTGAATCGCGTCGTCTAGTAACTTGCCGACAACGGGGCCTCTGGTTCTCTTTTGTTTGTCACCGGGCACGATCTCGCCTATCACATATGTAGACAATTTTTTAAACATCAACACCTAATTGAATTTAAATATTACTAAGTAAAAAGATATCACTAATTAATATTTACCTGATTCGTCGGTGCGTTGTCCCGGAATCCGCACACTCCAGAGAGGTTGCGGGAAGGGTACATACGCGTATGCCTGGTCCGGGGTAATGAACCCTAGCTGTCCTGGAACAGGCATCCCCATGGAATCGACGAGAGGTATCATTGGGATTTCCAAGGGTAAGAATAGGGTAGATGGCGGACATAGTCGTATTCTGGTCGAGGACTGAGTCGATCCACCAGCCTCCTCGGAAGAATGAGGAGTTTGGTCGGTGGATGGGGAAGGGTCCTCGCGATGAATGTCGAGCATTCGGACTGAGGATTGAGTCGCACTATCCGTTGAAGGCGTTCGACTGTTCTCGTAAAGCCTCCTCACGCTGGAGGGTCGACAAGGCTCGACCTCCTGCTGCTGAGGTTGTCCCTCACCTAGAAGTGTACGGTGCCGAGAGGTGGGAGGAATGCTGTAAGTGTTGCCAATACTGGCGGATCCTGATGCGGACCGACTTCCGGTGCCCTCATCCCCACGTCCCGATCTCCCTCTCCTTCTAGACCTCCACCTCGACCCCCCTCGCGAAGCACCGCAATTTTCAACCAATTCATCGTTGCTATAAAAGTTACGGAACATACTCAATTTTATACAGTTTTTAAAATCAACAATAAAATTAAACAAATTTCCATTATATTCAACAAATTTCATTATATATTCCTTCATATAAAATTCCATTAAATTACAAAAATTCAAAATAATTCCTAATTAATCCAAAAATTCAAATTCGTAATCCAAAAATTCCTAATCCAACAATATATTTTCATAATTCAATAATATCCAATATATAATCCAAAAATTAATTAAACTCCTCTATATATATATATAATCCAATAATTCCAAAAATCCAAAAAAATCAACAATAATTCCTACAATCAACAAAATTCAACAATAATATCCAATATATAATCCAATAATTAATTAAGCTCCTCTATATATATAATCCAATAAATCCAAAAAATCAACAATAATTCCCACAATCAACAAAATTCAACAATAATCCAATATATATTCACACAATTCATCCAAACATCCACATTATCGATAAACAAACTAAACAAATTAAAATCTAACCTAAATAAAAAAAATTCGAAATTGGGGATTTAGGGATTTAGAACCTGTTTTTTGGGTTTAGAATCGATGAATGTTGGCTTGATGATGGACGACGGCTTGAGGATGATCGACCTTGCTCTTGCTTGACGGACGGCGGCGGCGGAAACGATTCGGAGCTTGAGAAATGTTTTGGGCAGTTTCGTTCTGCCCAAAACGGCTGCGCTGAGGTTATAACCCGAAAACTATAGCCGACGATATAAGTATTATCGTCGGCTATAGTATGACCGACGATATTTATTATGAATATCGTCGGTTATAGTTTTTTTCCTTTTTTTGGTATGCATTATATATTTATACAAAAAGGCTATGAGTTTTTTTTCCTAACTTATAAAAAATGCTCCTTAAACAAAGTATCTACTTTAATTACATCGATCTAATTAAGTTAAAGTCGATCATCCCTTCGTACACATCATTTTACATTGCACGTTCAAACTCAAATTAACATATATATATATATATATATATACATACACTAAGGCGCATAGTCAGAATCATCGCTTGAGTCTGACTCGGTTTTCGAGTTAATTTCAGGTAAGATGTGTAAGCCCTCGTCACTTGAGTCTTAATTGTCTTTATTTTGATTAACATCAATAAGATTCGGTTGAGGAATTCGTACCACACTGCCCTGTATCACATTATTAAGGCGAATTGTTGAGGTTTTAGGAATACCCATTGCCTTCGGCTCTTGGTATGCACTAACTTCTTCATTATCCCAGGTCACACCAAGTGTGGAGGCACTGTATATGTTTCTTGGAAGAACATGGTTAACCACTTTCCACGCGCCTTTATGCACAAGATCATCAAGATAGAATAATTGTTTCACCGCGTGGCCAAAACAAATGGATCATCTTCATACTAGCTTGTAGCAGTATTAACCGAAAAAATGTCGTATTGATCGGTCCTTGTGTTCTGAGGGTCGGTATCAAACCATCTACATTTAAACAAGTGCACGGTCATGCCTTCCCCATATATTAATTCGACAACTGAATGGAGAACACCGTAATAGTCAACTCCATTCTGCCCACCATGCACCATTACCCCAAAATTCTGTGTTTTTCGTCTGACATCTCTATGTTCACAAATAAATAGCACGCCATTTACCTTACACATAGGATAAACTCTGGAAGTTACCGGTTTCTGCGCCAAGAGCTTCAATTCGTGTGACCACTGAGGGATACCAACATCTTGTACATGGTTCATCTAAAAATAATCATTTATTAACTTAACTATAAATATGATACGAGACATGTAATTAAATTCATATACATGCAAGTCAATATATCTATATACGTACCCATTTGCCAAAATAGTTTGCGAACGTCTTGTTGTGGTAGTTAACATCACTGGAAATGGCAGGGCAGTAAAGGTGCATATTTTTCCAATATTGAACTTCTGGACAGTTAATCAACACCGACCAGTGGGCATTGACTAGCTCATATGGTTCCAAATTGTATGAGTTGGGCAACTTTCCGGAAACTTCAACATCATCGGAGATGATTATAAGGTTGAACTGTGCTCCATCTACTGGCATATGTTGTGGAGGGTCCTCGAACGCTCTCAAATACAGTCTGGTGTACGTTACGCACTCGTGCGCAATATATGCTTCAGCGATACACCCTTCGGGTGCAGATTTGTTCATCACATAGTTTTTGTAGTCCCCTAATTGTCTATAAAATTGGTAATTACAGAGCATGTTATGAATATTGTAAAATAAGTGAATAAATATTATTAAAGACATATATAGCCAGATTCAGAGATGCATTACGTACCTTTCCATGGGATACATCCATGTGTAGTGTACTGGACCAGTAAGCAACAATTGTTCCGGAAGATGGAGCATCAGGTGAGGCATGATGTCGAAAAAGTTTGGAGGAAATATCCTTTCCAATTTGTACATGATAAAAATGATATCCTGTTGCATTTCCAACATGTCCGATTTCTTCACTTCTCTCGTGCATAACTTCTGAAAGAATCTTGACAAAGCCACTAACGGCTCCATCACCTCTTGGGGCAGGTACCCTGAATGAAAACAGGGAAGAGGCGTTGAAGCAGTATATGACAGTCACGACTTTTTAGTCCGTACATCTTATTGTCTTTGAAGTTAACACATCGACTTATATTTCCAGCATAGCCTGAAGGACACCTGACATTACCCATCCAGCCAAAAATTTCATTCTTCTGGGCAGGCTTAACGGTATAAGGAGCTTGTGGCATTTTTTTCTTCCCATCTCTCAATCACAAATGTTTTCGCAGTCCCATTCTTTTAAGATCAATGCGTGCCTAATAATCTTTGTCGTCCAGGTGCACACTTGCATACTGAGTATTCTCCGCGGTCCAAGTGTGAACCTGGACGACGGAGAAAATAATCTCCGTTGTCCAAGTGTATACTTGGTCAACGGACCGACACGCCGTGGTCCGAGTGGCCACTTAGAAGACGGACCAACACCTCAGTCGTCTAAGTGAAGCATTATATAAGGCCCATGCCGAACTCACTTCCTCTCCGCTCACTCGTCTCTCAACTGAGTGGAGGTTAATGTCTTAATTGTCCGTGCAAAAAATGTCTTAATTGTCAATATGTGGAGGTTAATGTTATGGTGCAACACCTGTACGAAAATGGTATGATGTGGAGTTACACTACGTGGAGTGAGCATGGTGAAGCAGTAGACTTTAGCTCAGCAGACTTCAGCTCAGGGTATAGTTACCATGGTGCCTCATCCAGCGACAGTTGTGCCGGCCCTCCTTCTTGGAACCCAACTGCAGATTTGGTTCATGATGCGTTTCTGGGATTTAGTCATGGTGGACACCAACATCAAGAGGGAGGTTACAATACCACTCATGAGCATGATGACACATTCTCCGCTGCTAGCTTGGCCATTGACACTAGTCAGATGGATAAGTACAACAGGATGCTACTTGAAGCGCAGACCCCGGTGTACCCTGGATGTTGAGAGAATGTGTTGCAATATGTGATGGAGCAAATGAAGATAAAAGTGAAGCACAAAATGTCAGTCATTACTTTTGATGAAATTAAGGAGAAAATATGTAAGTTGCTTCCTGATGATCACAATTTTCCTAAATCTCATTATAAGGTTAGAAATATCTTGAGCAGCCTCGGCCTAAAGTACAGGATAATTGACGCATGTCCGAATAATTGTGTGTTGTTTTACAAAGAATATAAAGATTTGGACTATTGTCCCGTATGTGGCCAGTGTAGATATGAGCTAAATAGGAAGAGTTCTAAAAAGAGAATTCCTGTGAAAGTTCTTCGATATTTTCCCTTGATTCCCAGATTGTAGCGTCTATACATGTCTCTATACACAGCAAAGGCGATGCGATGGTACGTAAAAAAGTGAATAGATGACGATGTCCTGAGACATGCCGCGGATGGGGAGGCTTTAAAACATTTCGACAGAGAATTTGGAGACTTTACCGCAGAGGTTAGAAATGTTAGACTCGGACTATCTACAGACGGATTCAATCTTTGGGGTAGTAATAGCTCCGTCGTCAGCACTTGGCCAGTTATTTTGATGCCGTACAACCTGCCTCCGTGGATATGCATGAACAAGGAATTTAATTTCCTTACTATGCTAATTCCAGGTTCTAAATCTTCGGGGAAGTGCTTAGATGTCTACCTTAGACCTTTGATCGACGAGCTGAAACTGTTGTGACAAAATGGAGTCCCAACTTATGACAAATTCACTGACACGATGTTCACGATGAGGGTTGCAGTAATGTGGACAATCAACGATTTTCCAGCGTATGGGATGCTGGCAGCCTGCATGGCAAAATGATATAATGGATGTCCTATATGTTTGGATGACATGAATTCTAGTTAGCACGTGGGGAAGGTGTGTTACTTGGGTCACCGTAGATGGCTTCCTCACGACCACCCATAGCGACAGGATGAAGCTCATTTCGACGAGAAGGTAGAGAACAATCATAAACCCCGTAGTTGGTCGAGCGAAGAGATTTTAGAGAGGTTAAGCTATTTCGACTTTGGTGTGTTGAGCAATGACGCGGATGTAAAGAAATGCAATCTAATACCTCCACATGATCTCAGCTATTGGCATCCCAAGAGTAAATTCTTTGAACTCCCTTACTAGTCGAAGTTGAAGCTGAGGAACAACCTGGACGCGATGCACATAGAAAAGAATGTGTGCGACAGCGTGGTGGGAACAATTCTCGGTATTAAGTTCAAGACTAAAGATACTCCCAGAGCGCGCAAAGATCTAGAATCAATGAATCTACGTCGTCCCTTGTGGTTGAGGAGGGATAGGAGAGGAGTGTACAACAAGATGCCAGTTGCACCTTACACAGTGAAGCCGACACTTAGACGTTCTGTATTTCACTAGTTTAAGAGCGTTTGTTATCCTGCTACGTATGAAGCTACTATAATTGTTGCAGTGGACGAGGTGCAACACAAGTCTGTTGGTCTAAAGACACACGACTATCACGTTATGCTGCAACGTCTGATTCCAGTGCTAATTCGACCATATTTGCCTCGTGATGTCGTAAAACCAATAGTGGCATTGTACAGATGGTGGCAGAGGTTATGCGCCAGAGAATTAAAGAAGTCAGATGTGGTGGAACTGCAACAACAAATTGTGCACATCATTTGCAAACGAGAGAGGATTTTTCCCCATTCTTTCTTTGACATCGTGATTCACCTAATGATCCACCTGCCCGAGCAGGTTCTCATTTCTGGTTCGTTCCGGTACACTTGGATGTATCCTCAAGAAAGGTACGTACAACTAATTAATTATACAAGTTTTTCGATTCATAATTTGTTCCACTGGAGATTACTAGCTATATGTACTTATTCTAAAATGTATTAATTGAACGTTTGAATTTGTAGACGGCTTAGACAGTATAAAGGATTCGTCAAAAACAGGTCGGCCCCGGATGGCTCCATAGCCGAGACATACCTAATGCATTAGTGTGTTATTTACTGCAATAGGTACCTCAAAGATCCACCACCTCCCACTGCCTCCGATCCCAGCGTCCGCATCAATATTTCTGTCGTCACAAATGTCGTACCACCGTTTAGAGGAGTATTAAAGGAATCGTTAACACGGGAAGAACTTATTGAGGCACATTGAGTAGTGTTGCGAGACTATGACAGAGTTGAGCCGTACATGATGTCATATAGGGAGAGGCTTCAAGCGTTAAATCAGAACAAGAGTTCGGCGTGGTTTCAGAAAATGGTTAAGAAGAAGTTCCCTGATTATTTCTTCCAATGGGTACGTACGTACGTATGTCTCGGTATTTAGTTTATATACATATTGATCATGTTTGTATAAAGTAAACCCTTTAATTTTCCCATTTTCGCAGATTATTGATCTACAAAAATTCAAAATCCACAGGGGGTGGTGGTCCTGGCCAAAGCACTGGCTAGTAGGGAAGCCGATTAAGCACTATATTTACCCCGAATATTTTGTGAACGGTGTAAAGTTTCATTCATTAACCCAAGATGAAGGAAGAAGAACACAAAACAGTGAGGTAGCGGTTGGGAAAGACAATGATCTATATTACAGGGCTATTGTATATGTCGTTCAACTATGTACAGGAATGATGTCAACGTTTTCTTATTCAAGTGAAAATGGTTCAAGGGTATAAAGGAAGACCTGGGAATTTTATCAGTCGATACAAATTCAAGCTGGTATGAGGATGAGCCTTTCGCTCTCGCCACCTTAGTTAGGCAGGTGTTCTATCTCAATTATCCGAATGCTGGTGAAGGGTGAAAAATAGTGAACCATATCTCTCATCGAGGAATATGGAATACTACGACAATTGAAGGGACACCGGCAACTGAAGATGTTGCTGAACCGGAAAGAGACATTCCTTCCTATCAAGAGCCTAATATTTCTGTCATCCGCTCTGACATAATGGACCTGGTTCAAGATGGTGAACGCTTACCCTGCCTGATGGTTGTACAGATCTAACTGAAGATGAGATTATTAATGCCATTAATGAGGTAGATGAAGAAGACGTGCAAGATGAAGATGAGAACGAGGACTCAGGTTATTCGTCCGACGATGTTGAGTATGATGAGGAGGAGGAGCAATCGGATAATGGGGATGAGGATGATGACGATTATGATGAAGAGTACAATATAATGACGAGGAATATTAGTTGGTAATTAATTATTGTAATTATTGTAATATATGATGCATCATCGATCAATTAATTAATCTATATATTATGAGCAGGAGTACGTATGTACAACTATTAATTTTGTACTTAATTAATTTAATAATTAATTACACAGTGTGGTCTATTTGACCGACGTAAATTAAAATTAATTAATTAATTAATCCATCCAGATCGGAGGATCGGATCGATCGAATCACATTAATTAATTTTCATGACTATTAAAATGGGGACAAAAAAATGACACCAAATCTCGCCAGAAAGCTTCAATGGGTTGAGGGGAACCAAACCCCCCACCAACCCGACACCAAATCTCGCCAGAAACCGCCACCTAATTCCGACGAAATTCCCGAATTTCAACGAGTTTGAACACACCCAAAACTCAACCAAATCTCACAAATAAATACATGAAACAATAGGAAATCAAGATAGCTTTCCAACCATACCAAGAACACGGCCGGAGATGGCCAGAATCGCCGGGTCTAACGGCGGCAAGAAAACGGGTCGGTGGAGCAAAACGAGTCAACCCGAGTCAACTCGATCCAACTCGGTCAAACTCGGTCTAAATGTGTGATTTTCCGATTTTTACGACTATTCGATATTTATACGTCGTGAACCGACCAAAACCACGACTCGGATAACTCCAACACAAACGGATAAGTACGACTAACTCGACGACAATTTCAAATATTCATTTTATATTCTCTGATTACCCGAAAAATCCTCCGAAACCTCCTACGTGCTCAAAATCAAATCCTCTACAATTTCCGCAAATGAACTCAAACCAAATTCTTGCCCGATAATTTAGACGTTAACAAACCACATGTGTACAAACAACTCGCGATAACCATGATTCGTGCCGATAATCATATACTCAAAGTTCGGGTCGTTACAGCATCTTCACACTTCGAGGCACGATGATGACACCCACCCCCCAAGCACTTGAGGAGCTATACCATTTGCCTCGCCTTTCCCCGAGGAGAGAATCACCTTTAGAGAGCATTACGATGTGGTCACTTGGGCAGACTTCAAGAATGCGACATATGGCAAGAAACCCGTTCCCCCGAGGAAGAATGGGTGCTTCCATAGTGGTGACCTTGACAATCTTCACATGGTACTTTGGGTCTTTGTCAAGCACAATGCCTCCCCCCACACTCATCCCGCAGAGATCCACATCAAAGGGTACAAATCTATGTTTATGATGATGCATGGTGGCATTCCAATGGAGCATGGGAGACTCATTATGATGCATTGATAGCGAGTGCGAACTCGGAGAAGGGGCCTTTGGTATTTCCATTTACAATCACTCGATGGTGAGTCAGGAAGGGATTCAAGGGCATTCCCCATATCCTCCATGCCCCCAAGGGCGAGCTCACCATTGCCATTGCCACCAAGAGTATAACTCAAAGGTCCAACCAACAAGAACAAGTACAAGAGCCATAGGAGGAAGAAGAGCCTATTCAACTGCAAGAACTGGGGCAAATGGCTTACCTCAAACGAAAACTCAACTAAGTGTTCTCCAATCAAGTGACTATGATGGCTGACCAAGCATCTATGATGGATATGCTATAAGAGCTTTGCACCCAGGTTTCGAGTTTGGAGATGCATTTGAAAGGACCCGACCCCGATTTAGTTTCCTAAACCAGAATCAGACCCCTTCTAAAAACATGAACTTTCAAAAATCATAGAAATTTCGGCAGAGTTACTCTATATCGTGTAGTTACCATGAACCTGCAGCGGAAAGTACACTTCATCCTATGCCACAAAAGTCAAACCGTGGGCACCAATCTCATCCAGATTTCTCAAAAACATATCTGAACGTAAAGCAATACTGTGACGACCCGAATCAGAATTAGCACGTTAATCGGCTTAATCCACGAGTTTACGAGTAATCACAGTTTATCGTAAATTAATTGAATTGGCGGTTCGGTTCACGACTTAATTATCGGGCGAGAATTTGAGATGAGTCTCTTCACGAGAATTGTAGTATGCGTGATTTCAAGTTCATAGGGGGTTTCAGATAATTGTTTCGATAACCGAGGAATATGTTATGAATATTTAAAATCGCGTAACTTCGTCGTGTTTATCCCTTTGAGTTTAAGTTATCCGAAACGTGGATGTGATTCGTTTTGGACCGTCGATCGTATCGAGCCACGAGTATAAATGTCGGAATAGTCGAAAAATTGTCGAAAAACACTGTTCGAAAAGTTTGACCGTCGTTGACCAGAAAAGGAGCCCGTTGACCGAGTACAAACCGGACCACCGTTTGACTCGCCCGCGACTATTCATTTCCGGTCACCTCTGGCTCCAATTTGGGTATGGTTAGCTTCTCCTCTTGATTTCCTATGGTCTAGCACTTGGCTTTGTGAATTTTGGTGAGGTATTGAGGGAGAACGAGAAGCTAGAAGTTGTGGGAATTCGGGGTCGACGGACGGTGGTGCTCCGGCCACCTCGTAATCGCACCCCGATCATCGCCTTGAGGTTTTCGAGTTGATTTGGAGACCGGATTTTAAGTCGAGGGCTTATGTGGAGTATTTGGGAAATTTCGACGATTATTTTGTATCGAGTTATGTGTTTCTGGAAATTGTTGGTTTCTGAGGTGTGGTACAGAGTAATGAATTGTGATTTTGAACAGTTATATTTTGTGATTATTCGGGGGATCGAGATCGTACGTTGGGCGAGGGATCTTCCGCCGGATCTCGTGATTAGCGCATTTGCGCGCTGTGCTATCTGTGAGTGGACTTTTATTTACACTGGTGTAGCGAGTTCTTGATTTCAGTATTTATTTACAGTACGGTGTTGAGATTATTTATTGTTTTTAGAGGTATTATTTTATATTTTATATGATGATGGCATTTACTTAGCATCGATGCATTGGCTACTCGGCTGATCACCGGTAGTCCAGATCCGGGGTTGAGAGATTCCCCTGATGTGCCCACTAGGCTTGAGAGATTCGCCTAGTTTTTCACCGCCGGGCTTGAGGGATTCGCCTGACTGTCAGGCTTGAGAGATTCGCCTGACACCTCCATTCATTTTAAGAACTCGCATTTATTTTATATTATATAAATAGTGAAAGGCATATGATTATTTTTGTCCACTCACTCAAACGATTTTATTTGCCTTTCCCCTGGGGTTTTTGGTTTCCGTGCCCAATTTGCAGTTCGGATTCTGGTGTCACACGTCGTAGTCGGAGGCTTAGTGTTTGAGCTACCTTTCTTTTCCAGTAGGTTTCTTGTTTAGCCTACTGTTGTATATTTATGTATATATACACTTGATGTCACTCTGATTACTCTGATGTTATACTTTTATATGATTTTTCCCGGATTTCTGTAAAGTATAGTTTTGCTTATTACTTTACATTATTGTAATGATATTGAGAAATCCGGAGGGGATTGGTGCCCACGGTTGGCTTTTATGGCATATGACAAAATGTGTTTTCGGGTGCAGGTTAATGGTAATTCCACGTTATAATGAAACTCTGCCGAAATTTATATGGTTTTTGCAAGTTCGTGTTTCCAGAAGGGGTTTGATTCCGGTTTAGGAAACTAAATAGGGGTTGGGTCATTTCAGCTTGGTATCAGAGCATTAGGTTTTAGGTTCTATAGACTTCTGTAGTTGTGATACTAAGGATATTTGAGATTATACAGCATGTCTGGAGCGATGACCCGACTGGTCAGCGGTTACTCATCAATACTTCGGGTGTTGTATATGTTCAAATGTCTGAAGTTTCATGATTACGTTCCTTGTGCTTGTGACTAATGCTTTTCTTGTATCATTAGGATGCCTCCTAGACGTGGTTCCCGTGTTAATAGGGATGTGGATCCTGATGAGGATCGCCAGACGCATGCCTTACTATGCGAGTATTGCGTTTGGAGGAGCGTTTTGACCCTGTGGTCAAAGCTCAAACTGCTGGAGCGACTGTTTTCTCGGCCGGGTTCAGTTGATCTAGAGATTTGTGAAGCATGGTTGGTTCAGGTTGAACGAGTTTGTGAGCGTCTGCGTTTCACTCCTGAGCAGATGACAGTGGTAGTAGTTGGTTTACATGAGTCGGATGCATACTTCTAGTGGGTTAGCACCGATAGAGTTCCTGTTGATACTGCGTGGACACAGTTCAGGGATTTGTTTATGCGAAGATACTTCAACCAGGCTACACAGCAACAGAAGTATGAGGAGTTCACCAACTTGAGACAGGGCAGCATGTCAGTGCTTGAGTACCGGGACAGATTTACCTGCTTATCTCGGTTTGCTCGTGACATGGTGGCTACAGAGGAAGCCAAGTGCCGAAGATTTGAGTTGGGCTTGAACTTGAACATCAAGGGGACACTGAGTACGATGCCTCGGAATAACTTTGATGAGTTTGTGAGTACCGCACTTCGAGGCGAGGATATCGAGAAGAAAAGACAGATGAGATTCCAGTCTCGATGATTTGAGGAGGGTGGACCGAGTCAGGGACCTTCCAAGAGGTTGAGTTCTGACACATCCGGATCGGCATCATCATCTGGCAGTGGACCATATAGACAACCGGGTAGTTCAGCTAGACAGAGACAGAGATGGATGAGGGATCGACCACAGAGACTACTGTTGAAAGGACCCAACCCCGATTTAGTTACCTAAATCAGAATCGAACCCCTACTGAAAAAGTGAACCAACAAAAACCATTCAAAATTTCGGCATAGTAACGTTACTAACGCGGAATTGCATAAACCTGCACCCTGAAAATAACACTTCATCCTATGCCACAAAAGCCAAACCGTGGGCACCAATCCCATCCGGATTTCTCAATATCATAACAATATCAATAAACAGAAAACATATCTGTAATATATAATATATCCGAGAAAATCCGCATAAGACATGTATCAGAATGTATCACAGCGACCTCTAGTGTAAATTTATACAATATATATAATATGTACATCAGTAGGCGAAACAAGAACCTACTAGAAAATACAGGTAGTTCGGATCACTAACCTCCGACTGTGACGTGAAACACCAGAACCTGAACTGCAAACTGGGCACGGAAACCGAAAAGCCCAAGGGAAAGACATGAAAATCGTTAGAGTGAGTGGACGAAAATAAATGTCTTTCGCCAGATGATATATGTTATAAAACATATGCGAGTCAAAATATAAATAAATCAAGAAGTACACGAGGAGACGCTGACTCCAACTCGCGTACTGAGGATGCATGGAAAATCTCACGGGGTCGCTATGGACACATCCGTGCTAGTACAGTCCGAATCACGGGATCCCAGACCCACACATGATCCTAGCCAGAAATGCCTCGGTTCCGGGGTACTGCCCCTCCTGGTAGGCCTCCATCGGGGATGAGCCGAGAGGCAAGTGTATCGATACAACAACGTAACTGAGACTGTACTCTGTGTAAACCAAATCATAAACAGTTTGATGCAAATGCATGAAACAACATATAAATGCATATACGTAATATATACTGGTATAGGTATAATCGTATAACACATGCTCATATAAAACATAAACTGGTATGCATGCTCATGCTTGTAAAACATATGTAATGACTTGCGATTGACAGTGAAAAGAAGTTGTCCACTCACAGATGAGCGAAACGCGCACTCGTGCTAATCTCGTGGCCCGGCGGAAGATCCCTCGCCCGAAGCACGATCTTGATCTCGATCTCCTGAATAATCATAAACACATCTGATCAAAACCATAGTCCACCACACTGTACTTAATCACGGAAACCAACCATTCCCGAAAACATATTAAACTGTACAAAATAATCGACTGAATTTCCGAAATCTCCACTCGAAACTTTCGACTGAAAATTCGATACCCAAATCACTACGAAAACCTCTAGGCGATAATCAGGGCGCGATTACGAGAAAAATGACATTAAATTCATCGAAAACAAAAAGTCAACCCTCTCGCCGGAGCACCGTCGTTGACCGCCGGCGGCGGCGCGCCGTCAACGGTGACTTCCTCCGACGAGGAAGCTCCAGAATTGAAGCTCACAACCAGCCCAACCATTTTCATAACTACCACCAAGGCCAAATCTCACCGGAAACACCTCAATTTCACCCAAAACCGAACGAAATTTCCCCCCCCCCTCCGGCAACCTAATCGGGTTCTAAAAAAATCTCAACCTTAGCCAAAATTAAACACACCATGAGCCTCTCAGGGGAAAGGGGAGTCGAACCCCCCTAACCACCACCACCGTGGCTCGCCGAAAAACTGCAACCAATACCGGCGACACCCACGAACTCGACCCGGTTCGTTCTCACTCTATACCTCATCAAATCTCTCAATTCAAAGCACAAATTAACTTGAAATCATGAAAGGAAGGGAACCATACCCTTCATGTAGCCGGAGGTGGCCAGAAAAAGCAAGTCGGCCGGCGAAGCTCAAACAGGAAACTTTCTCCTTCGGTCAACGGTCAACAGTTTCCAAATTTGGAAAGTCAACGCTGGTCAACGTCAAACAATGTTTTTCGACGATTTTATGACTATTTCCGATATTTATACTCGCACCTCGGGTCAATCGACGGTCCAAAATGAATATTCAAAATGATTCGGATAAACACGAAACAAACGGATAAACTCGTCGAACACCGAAACTTTGAACAATCATATTATATTCCTTGGTTATCAGAAAAATCATCCGGAACCGCCCTTGAGCTTCAAATCATGTGCTCTACAACTTCCGTGAAGAAGCTCAATTCAAATTCTCGGCCGATAATTATGTCGTAAACGAAATCGGCAAACCACACAATTACCGACTAACCACAACTATACATTAACTCGTGAATCGTGCCGACAACACTACTGATTCTGGTTCGGGTTGTCACAACTGTCCAGTGGGAGTTCTAGCGGATCCATTGGTGGCACTTTTGCCATACCGAGGGAGTATCCACTGTGCAATCTCTGCAACAGGCATCATTTTGGTCCTTATCAGCGAGGCCCTATCGTTTGCTATTGTTGTGGCCAGGAGGGTCACTTTGCTAGGGAATATTTCTAGCTTGCTGGTGTTGGTGGACAGGCAGCTCAGAGTTCCGGAGGAGAGCGGGGTACCACTTCTAGGGCTCGACCGGTTCAGTCTTCTGGCCAGGGCGGACAACAGAGTCACCCTCAGCGTGGACGACCAGCCGGGCAGGCGAGGGTTCATGCCATATCATTGCGTGAGGGCAGAGCATCACTGGAGGTTGTTATTGGTATGTTGCATGTTTTTGGCTATCCAGTACTTACATTGCTAGATCCAGGTGCTACGAATTCATTCATAACATATAGATTGTCATCTTTAGCTAATATGCCTGCATCTCCACTTCCGGGGTTGTGGAGAGTGTTGTATCCATCCGGTGAGGTTGTGAGTATTGGTTGGGTATATAGGGATTGTGAGATCTTTGTTGGAGGTTATGGGTTAGCCGCGGATTTGTTATTGATAGATATCGTCGACTTTGATGTGATTTTGGGTATGGACTTCTTGGAGACACATTGGGCTATGTTCGATTGTCAAAAGAAGGAGGTTGTGTTTCGACGCCCAGGTTTTCCAGAGATATTGTTTCACGGTGAGAAGAATACTTCATTACCATGTGTGATTTCAGTGATGAAGGCCGACTGGATGATGAAGAAGGGTTGTGTTGCTTAGTTAGCTCATGTTGTAGATACTACAGCGGTGGTACTAGACATTGGTGATATTGAGGTGGTTTCCGAGTTTCCAGATGTGTTTCCGGAGGAGTTACCGGGTATTCCTCCAATCCGAGAAATCAATTTCACCATTAAGCTTTTACCGGGCACTGGACCCATATCTCAGGCACATTATCGTATGGCGCCAGCGGAGTTGAAAGAGCTACAGATTCAACTTCAAGAGTTGCTGGAGAAAGGTTTCATACGACCCAATGTATCATCGTGGGGTGCTCCTGTACTGTTTGTGCGGAAGAAGGATAGCTCTATGCGGTTGTGTATTGATTACCGTAAGTTGAATCAAGTCACTGTGAAGAACAAGTATCCGTTGCCGCGGATTGATGACTTGTTTGATCAGCTTAAGGGAGCTTCAGTCTTTTTGAAGATTGATCTCAAGTCCGGATACCATCAGTTGAGGATCAAAGAGTCAGATGTGGCCAGGACAGCTTTCAGATCGCGGTACGGGCATTATGAGTTCTTGGTTTTGCCGTTTGGGTTGACCAATGCCCATGCAGCTTTCATGGACTTGATGAACCAGGTGTTCAGGCGGTTTCTGGACAAGTTTGTGATCGTGTTGATCGACGACATCCTGATTTACTCCAGGAGTGTGGGCCGGTACAAGAAGCATTTGCGAGCTGCTTTGCAGACTTTGCGGAACAATTAGTTGTTTGCGAAGTTCAGCAAGTGTGAGTTTTGGTTGGATAGCGTGAAGTTTTTGGGTCACGTGATATCAGCTAAAGGAGTCAGCGTGGATCCTGACAAGATAGAAGCCGTGTTGAATTGGAGTAGACCTACCACCATACCAGAGATAAGAAGTTTCTTAGGTTTGGCAGGTTATTATCGGCGCTTTATGCAGGATTTTTCTCGGATTGCCACTCCACTTACCATATTGACGAAGAAAGGTGTCAAGTTCAAGTGGTCTGATGCATGTGAGGAGAGTTACTTGCTCTTGAAGGAAAAGTTGACTACTGCACTGGTTTTAACTCTACCTGCTGACAGTGGAGAGTTTGTGGTTTACAGCGATGCATCGAAATTGGGACTTGGTCGTGTTTTGATGTAGCATGGAAGAGTTGTGGCTTACGGTTCCGGGCAGCTGAAACCACATGAAGTCAACTATCCTACCCATGATTTGGAGTTGGCTGCTATTGTATTAGCCTTGAAGAGTTGGAGACACTACTTGACGGAGCTCAGTGCAAGATATACACAGATCGCAAGAGTCTTACCTATTTGCACACGCAGCCAGAATTGAATATGAGACAGCGGAGATGGATGGAGTTGATCAATGATTATGATTGCACTTTCGAGTACCATCAAGGGAAGGCTAATGTGGTTGCTGATGCACTCAGTCGGAAATCTGGAGCCTCATTGTTTCATGTGTGTGTGGCCAGAGTTTCCATGTTAGCCAAGTTATGGACTACGGGAGCTGAGTTTGAGTGGGATGATGATGGAGCCTTATTGGCTAGCTTCCAGGTTCGACCGGTATTGGTTGATCAGGTTCGGGAAGCTCAGGATGCGGATTCCTATCTGTTGGATAAGAAGACCATGATTCGGAATGGTGTACCAACAGAGTTTCGGTTGAGTGATGATGGTACGTTGCTATTCAGAGGCAGATTATGTGTACCCAGGGACGAGGGTTTGAAGAAAGAGATTTTGGACGAAGCTCATTGTTCTGCGTATGCGATGCATCCCGGCGGTACGAAGATGTTTCGTACACTCCGAGCTCATTACTGGTGGCGAAATATGAAGCTGGAGATTGCTGCATATGTGAGCATGTGTCTTATTTGTCAGCAGGTCAAAGCAGAGAGGCAGAAGCCTGCGGGAAAGTTACAGCCCTTGGAGATTCCGGTTTGGAAATGGGAGCACATTACCATGGATTTCGTGTATCAGTTATCGCGTACTTCGGCTGGTAATACTGGTATTTGGGTTATCGTAGATCGATTGACGAAATCCGCTCATTCCTTGCACTTCCGGGGAAGATTTCAGTGGGTAGATAGGCAAAGCTGTATTTGGCGGAGATCGTTCGTTTGCATGGCGTGCCTGTATCTATTGTTTCTGACTGAGACAGTCAGTTCACCTCAGAGTTCTGGCAGGCATTGCAGCGAGCCTTGGGTACCAGATTACGTTTCAATACAGCTTTTCATCCTCAGACTGATGAGCAGTCTGAGAGGACTATTCAGACTCTTGAGGATATGTTGCGGTATTGTGTTTTGCAGTTCAGAGGAAATTGGGACCAACAACTGCATTTGATTGAGTTTGCTTACAACAACGGTTATCAGGCCAGTATTGATATGGCACCATATGAGGCCCTATATAGGAGGCAGTGCCGCACTCCATTGTGTTGGAGTGAGGTGGGTAAGCGATGGCTTATTGGCCCTGATCTGGTGAAGAGCACCATAGAGGATATTCAGATTATTCGGGACAGACTGAAGATTGCCCAGGATCGCCAGAAAAGTTATGCCGACATGAGAAGAAAGAGTCTCGAGTTCGAGGTGGGCGATTGGGTCTTCCTGAAACTATCTCCTTTGAGGGGAGTTGTGCGTTTCGGGAAGCGTGGCAAGCTTCAACCACGGTATATCGGTCCGTATGAGATTACCGAGAGAGTTGGTGCCGTGGCTTACAGATTAGAGTTGCTTTCTGAGATGGCTTGAGTACACGATGTTTTTCATGTCCCGATGTTGCGAAAATACATTCTAGATCCATCACATGTGTTAGTACCACATCAGCTTCCTATCCGGGAAGACTTGACATATGTGGAGGAGCCGATACAGATTCTCGATCGACGTGCGCAGGAGTTGAGGCACCATGTTATACCGCTTGTGAAGGTATTATGGTAGAATCATTCGGTTGAAGAAGCCATCTGGGAGATCGAGCAGCCTATGCGGGAACAATATCCTCATCTGTTCACCTAGCAGGTACGTAAATTTCGAGGTCAAAATTTTTCTAAGGGGGGTAGATTTGTGACGACCCGAATCTGAATTAGCACGTTAATCGGCTTAATCCGCTAGTTTACGAGTAATCACAGTTTATCATAAATTAATCGAATTGGCGGTTCGGTTCACGACTTAATTATCGGGCGAGAATTTGAGATGAGTCTCTTCACGAAAATTGTAGTATGCGTGATTTCGAGTTCGTAGGCGGTTTTGGATAATTTTTTCGATAACCAAAGAATATGTTATGAATATTTGAAATCGCGTAATTTAGTCGTGTTTATCCGTTTGAGTTTAAGTTATCCGAAACGTGGATGTGATTCGTTTTGGACCATCGATCGTATCGAGCCGCGAGTATAAATGTCGGAATAGTCGAAAAATTGTCGAAAAACACTGTTCGGAAAGTTTGACCGTCGTTGACCAGAAAAGGAGCCCGTTGACCACGTTGACCGAGTACAAATAGAACCACTGTTTGACTCGCCGGTGACTTTTCATTTCCGTCCACCCCCGGCTCCAATTTGGGTATGGTTAGCTTCTCTTCTTGATATCCTATGGTTTAGGACTTGTATTTGTGTAATTTGATGAGGTATAGATGGAGAACGAGCTCGGTGAAGTTCGTGGTGTTTGCTGGAATCGGGGTTTGACCATGGATTCCGTAGGTTTGACCATGGATTCCGTAGGTTTCGAGGTGATTTCCGGCCGGTGGGCTTGGAATTAGGGCTTGGTGTAGAAAAGAGATATGTTGGGTGTGGGGAGTACTTGTGATCTGGAAAGTTTGAACGTCGTTGACCAGAAAAGGAGCCCGTTGACCGCATTGACCGAGTACAAACCGGACCACCGTTTGACTCACCGGTGACTTTTCATTTCCGGCCACCTCCGGCTCCAATTTGGGTATGGTTAGCTTCTCCTCTTGATTTGTGAATTTTGGTGAGGTATTGAGGGAGAACGAGAAGCTTGAAGTGGTGGGAATTCGGGGTCGACGGACGGTGGTGCTCCGGCCACGGTGGTGGTCAGAGATTAGGGGGTTTGGCTCGTGGGGCCATGGCTGAGCTTTTGGGTGTGGCCTCGAGGGCCGCCGTGCGCCGTGGCCGGAGTTTCGACTGAGAACTGGGTCGCCGGTCGATTAGGATTTTGGGAGTTTTCGAGCTGAATTCCGGCAGTTCACGGCGAAATTGGAGGAGGTCGTAGTTGTGAGATGTGTTGGGCTCGAGGAGGAGAGGAGTTCTGGGTTTTCCTCGTCGGGAAATTCCTCCGGTGACGGTGCGCTGCCACCGGCGGCGGCGGTCAACGACGGAGCTCCGACGAGGCGTTGACTTTTTGAAATTTGACAAGTTTTATGCCGTTTTGCTCGTAATCGCGCCCCGATCATCGCCTTGAGGTTTTTTAGTTGATTTGGATACCGGATTTTAAGTCGAGAGTTTATGTGGAGTATTTGGAGAATTTCGACGATTATTTTGTATCAAGTTATATGTTTCCGGAAATGGTTGGTTTCCGTGGTGTGGTACAGAGTAATGAATTGTGATTTTGATCAGTTATATTTTGTGATTATTCAGGAGATCGAGATCGTACGTTGGGCGAGGGATCTTCCGCCGGATCTCAAGATTAGCGCGTTTGCGCGCTGTGCTATCTGTGAGTGGACTTTTATTTACACTGTCGTAGCGAGTTCTTGATTTCAGTATTTATTTACAGTACAATATTGAGATTATTTATTGTTTTTGGAGGTATTATTTTATATTTAATATGGTGATGGCATTCACTTAGCATCGATGCATTGGCTACTCGGCTGATCACCGTTAGTCCAGATGCAAGGTTGAGAGATTCCCCTGTTGTGCCCACTAAGCATGAGAGATTCGCCTAGTCTATCACCTTCGAGCTTGAGAGATTCGCCTGACACCTCCATTCATTTTAAGAACTCACATTGATTTTATATTATATAAATGGTGAAAGGCATATGAATATTTTTGTCCACTCACTCTAACGATTTTATTTGCCTTTCCCCTGGGCTTTTCGGTTTCCGTGCCCAGTTTGCAGTTCGGATTATAGTGTCACACGTCGCAGTCGGAGGCTTAGTTTTCGAGATACCTTTCTTTTCCAGTAGGTTTCTTGTTTAGCCTACTGTTGTATATTTATGTATATATACACTAGAGGTCGCTCTGATTACTCTGATGTTATACTTTTATATGATTTTTTTTGGATTTCTGTAAACTAGTGTTTTGCTTATTACTTTACATTATTGTTATGATATTGAGAAATCCGGATGGGATTGGTGCCCACGGTTTGGCTTTTATGGCATAGGACGAAGTGTGTTTTCGGGTGCAGGTTTATGCTAATTCCACGTTATAATGAAACTCTGCCTAAATTTTAATGGTTTTTGTAAGTTCGTAATTTCAGAAGGGGTTTGATTCCGGTTTAGGAAACAAAATCGGGGTTGGGTCCTTTCAAATACACAAAACGGTAGCTTTACATAAATCCGGGAAAATCATGTGAAAATATAAACACAATAGTATTCAAAGCGACCTCTACTATATACATATATACACAACAGTAGGCCAAACTAGAAACCTACTGAGAAAGAAAAAGTGGCTCGAACACTAAGCCTCCAACCTTGACGTGCGACACCTAAATCCAAACTGCAAACTGGGCATTGAAAACAAAGAGCCCAGGGAAAGACATATAAACGGTTAGAGTGAGTGGACGAAAATAAATGTCTTTCGCCAAATACATGTATATGTTTATAAAACATATGCGAGTCTAAATGCATAAAAATCATATGGTACACGAGGGAGACTCTAACTCCTCACGCGTACAGAGCATGCATCGAAAATCCCGCAGGGTCACTCATGGACACATTCGCGCTAGTACAGTCTGAATCACAAGATCCCTGATCCTCACGTGATTCTAGCCAGAAAGGCCTCAGGTTAGGGTATGTGCTCCCCCCCGGTAAAGACCTCGGGTCAGGGTAATAGTCCCCCCTGGTAAATATCATCGGCGATCAGCCGGGATGCTAAGTGTATCGATACAACTACTACTGAGACTGTACTCTGTGTAAACCAAATCATATAGGTTTCCATGCAAATGCATAAAGCCTAATGTAAAAGCATACTCGTAATGTATAATTATAAAGCATATTCGTAAATGCACAATCATAAAACACATGCTCCTATAATTCATAATAATAACTGGATGCTCATGCTCGTAAAACGTATATAAAAGACTCGCAACCAATAGTGAAAAGAAATGTCCACTCACAGACAAGCACGCTAAACGCGTTATTCCTATCGTCCGGCGAAAAATCCCTCGCCACAAACACGATCACGATCCTCCTGAATAACAAAAAATATCTGATTAATATATTAATTCAATTCACTGAACCATGTGGCGAGAACCAAGCATTCCCAGAAAACACAAACTCATATCTCGACAAGAATAACCGAAATCACAATAAACACATTATAAAACCTCGCCATAAATTACAATGCTCAATTCAACCTACGAACCTCACCACTGCGATAAGTGCGTGATTCCAAGCAACACGACATAAAACTTGTCGAAAACCACCTCGGCCGGAACTCCCCCTCACACGGGGCCGCCACCGCTACCGCCGATGGCCGAAAAACTCATCGGCCCAGAAAACTGCAACCAATACATGGATTTGAAGATCTAGTCATTTCCAACAACTTTGTAATTCAATGCTAAGCCCAATTTTGACCGGAAAACACCTAAAACTCACCTTGAAGTCAAAAACCCTCGCCGGAATTCTCCACCTCCGATCTGCCACCACCGGGCACGGCAAGGTGCAAGACCACTTCTAAAAGTTTTCTCTCCCCAAGGGCTACAAAACCCCTCTAGGGTCGACCACCAACTCGGCCGCCTCCGTCGTGAACGATTCCGGCAGAAAAACCTCCAATTTCAAATCGTCGTATCTTCTTCATCCGGCAACCAAAATGAATGATCCACCTATCAAATCGAAGAGGAGCACGAGCCCAACAAGTTTCATGAAGACACCACGGCCAACCGTGGCGGGAAAATGGTACATCGACGGCAACAATGTCTCAGCCCAAAACGAGTCAGTTTTGACCCGTGGTCAACTCGGTCAATGACCTAGGTTTCCCAAAATGGAAACTTCCCGAAATATCACGTATTTATACCATACAATTATACCGTACATATACATCCCCAAATTGGTTCAAAACAAATATGATCAAGATCGAACGGTCACGATTAAATCAACATTTTTGACTATTCCACTAACCAATGTCAAAACTCGATAAAACACTGCTCGCTTATCCAAAACATTCCCCAAAAATTTGCATGAGCTCGAAATTTATCCTCTACAACTTTCGCGAAGGAATCCTTATCAATTTCTTGCCCGATAATTTAGTCGCAAACAAGACTGTAAAATCGACCAATTACGGCAAAACCGCGACTAATCGCGAAACTCGCAAATCAAGCCGATTAACATACAATTTCCGGTTCGGGTTGTCACAGCATTATTGGGGAGATGGCACATCTGGGTCGGCACCAAGGGAGCATGGTGATGGGAATTATGATGAGATGGAGGGATGAAGACTTAGTGCATTAATCATTGACTTATGTGTTTTATTTTTCTAACGCCTCTTATTTCAAGACATTATAGGTTTTGGCTTGATTTTGTACCATTTCAACATTTCTAACTCATTTCAATTGATGTCACTTTGGTACTTTATTATTTTTGTGTTTTGTGATGGTGATGTGAGAACCAAGCATTCCCAGAAAACACAAACTCATATCTCGACGGGAATAACCGAAATCACAATAAACACATTATAAAACCTCGCCATAAATTACGATGTTCAATTCAAACTATAAACCTCACCACTGCGATCAGTGCGCGATTCTGAGAAAAACGACATAAAACTTGTCGAAAATCACCAAGGCCGGAACTCTGCCGCGCACGACGGCGCGTGGGACCGCCGCCGCTGCCGCCGGCGGCCGGAAAACTCATCGGCCCAAAAACTGCAACCAATACATAGATTTGAAGATCTCGTCATTTCAAAGAACTTTGTAGTTCAATGCTAAGCCCAATTTGGATCGAAAAACACCCAAAACTCACCTTGAAGTCAAAAACCCTCGCCGAAATTGTCCCCCTCCGATCTGCCACCATTGGCCACGGCAAGGTGCAAGACCACCTCTAAAAGTTTTCTCTCCCCAAGGGCTACAAAACCTCTATAGGGTCGACCACCATCTCTGCTACCACCGTCGCCAGGGATTCCGGCCGAAAAACCTCAAATTTCAAATCGTCGTATCTTCTTCATCCGACAACCAAAACGAACGATTCACCTATCAAATCGAAGAGGAGCACGAGCCCAACAAGTTTCATGTAGACACCATGGCCAACCGTGGCCGTAAAATGGTACTTCGACGACAACATTGTCTCGGCCCAAAACGGATCAATTTAGACCCGTGGTCAACTCGGTCAACGACCCAGGTTTCCCAAAATGGAAACTTCCCAAAATATCACGTATTTATACCATACAATTATACCATACATATACAGCCCCAAATCAACGGTTCAAAACAAATATGATCAAGATCGAACTGTCACGATTAAATCAACATTTTCGACTATTCCACTAACCAACGTCAAAACTCGATAAAACACTACTCATTTATCCAAAACATTCCCCTAAAATTCGCATGAGCTCGAAATTAAGTCCTCTACAACTTTCGCGAAGGAATCCATATCAAATTCTCGCCTGATAATTTAGTCACAAACAAGACAGCCAAATCGACCAATTACGACAAAACCGTGACTAATCGCGAAACTTGCAAATCGAGCCGATTAACATATAATTTCCGGTTCGGGTTGTCACAAATCTACCCCCCTTACAAAAATTTCGACCTCAAAATTTACATAGCTGCTAGGAGAACGAAGCTACTGCTCACACAAACTATTATGGCTGCAACATGGCCACATTAATGCATGATTTCTGTACAAATACAAACACCAACCGAATACTCATGTTCCAGAGAATCTACTCTCGAAAATTAAGAATATCCAACTGTTCCACAACATGAACTGAACTGAAACTGTCTGCACAGAAATTTCTGAGACACGCTACTATCAGAGGGTTAGAAATATACGTCCACAATCATGATACATGAAATACGTCATATACATAAGCCAGCCCTGATAATCATTCTCAAATGAAAAACCATAACGTCCATATCCATACTAATCTCACATGATTCCATGAACCGCAACAACAACTTGTTGCGCCAACAATATACATATCTCCTTTCCATGGCGATAGCTAGAAGGATACTCAATTACCATATATACTCTGACTGACATTTGCACAATCATTACTGATAATCCGACAACTTAAGTCTGTTAAGAAAAATCGTCATGTTATCTGTCAACTCTGGCACACTAACTTAATTGATAACGCTTCCTTACTAACTTTATACCAGCATAGCCGAATACTACCTGGCTGAACATAAAATACTTAATAACATGGTATCTGGATATTCAAATAGAAACAGTAATCATAGGTGAATTCTGTTCAAATGCTGACACTTCATAAGAAAATAACTGTAACACACATAATCTGCCTTAATAGAACAACATATCACCTCTTATATGCAAGAAATCAAGAAATCCACCAACATACAATTTACTAAATTATGATCAAAATTCTGGAGTTCATGAGCTCGATAAGAAGAAAATGATCGAACTAGGAATTAATAACAAAACCATTGGCTCAATAATTGCGATATAAAAGAAAGCACTTCTAGCACAGATTTCTGACTAAAGTACTATTCACGATTACTGAATACGCAATAATGTAACATCAGATTTCTAGCTAAACATATCAGCAGTAAAATCAAATTATTTTCTCAATAATGAGGTCAGTAGCATTGTAATACGTGAAAAGTCTAACACAATTCGGTGATAAAAACAAACTAACCACAGAACTTCTGAATAATTGCCACGTTAATAGGTTTACTCCATATCAACACCAACATACTTTAATAATAATAATACTTGGCCAAGAAATCTAACACCATAAACCAGAACCTGTTCTTACTAAATTTAATATCTCTGCTTCTGCTGTACATCCCTGAAAATAAACAAAAATATCGCCAATGCAGTCGATAACAAATTCACCCGAATATACTCGATACACACGAGTCATTATACTTATATAACAACGTACGTATGCATTCAGTAAAAAAAACTGCAATATTGACAATTATTTAAATCACGCATATCACATCTGATGGTTATAGAGCAACATCGAACCACAAACCCTGCTAAAAACCTCAACGTTTCCCTTTCACTGTCCCGCTGGAATTTGGTGTCAACTCTGGCCAAACAGGTAAAACGATCTCGATACTCTAACCACTGAGTGAAAGCTTCATCCTTCGCAAAAACCTACCACTGACAAACCGTATGCTCCAAAAACAGACCAGCAACTACTACAATTCTCTGCTCATAATTCAACATATAGACGCTCATACACATAACCTGGCAAACCATGCCACGCATATCCTTGGATCCAGACTGCTCATCCAAACCCAAAACTCACATTATCAAGTCGCACGTCCCCTGATCCTCAACAGAATCCACAACCTTACTGACATGGAAACCACGTCAAGGAGGCATCCTAATGAATAAAACATTATTCACAACAAATAGGACGTAATCATGCAACTTCAAACATTTGAAAGCATACAACACCTAGAGCATTGATGAGTATCCGCCGACCTGTCAGGTCATCGCTCTAGACATGTTGTATATTCTGAAATATCCTTAGTAAACATGACTATAGAAATCTACAGAACCTAAAACTCAATGCTCTGATACCAAGCTGAAAGGACCCGACCCCGATTTAGTTTCCTAAACCAGAATCAGACCCCTTCTGAAAACATGAACTTTCAAAAATCATAGAAATTTCGGCATAGTTACTACATATCGCGTGGTTACCATTAACCTGCAGTGGAAAGTATACTTCATCCTATGCCACAAAAGTCAAACCGTGGGCACCAATCCCATCCGGATTTCTCAAAAACATATCATAATGTAAAGCAATACACAAAACGGTAGCTTTCCATAAATTCGGGAAAATCTTGTGAAAATATAAACACAATAGTATTCAAAGCGACCTCTACTATATACATATATACACAACAGTAGGCCAAACTAGAAACCTACTGAGAAAGAAAAAGTGGCTCGAACACTAAGCCTCCAACCTCGACGTGCGACACCTAAATCCAAACTACAAACTGGGCATTGAAAACAAAGAGCCCAGGGAAAGTCATATAAACGGTTAGAGTGAGTGGACGAAAATAAATGTCTTTCACCAAATACATGTATATGTTTATAAAACATATGCGAGTCTAAATGCATAAATATCATATGGTACACGAGGGAAACTTTAACTCCTCACGCGTACAGAGCATGCATCGGATATCCCGCGGGGTCACTTATGGACACATTAGCGCTAGTATAGTCTGAATCACGGGATCCCTGATCCTCACGTGATTCCAGCCAGAAAGGCCTCAGGTTAGGGTATCTGCTCCCCCCACCCGGTAAAGACCTCAGGTCAGGGTAACAGTCCCCTCCCCCCCCCCCCCCCCCCCCGGTAAACATCATCGGCGATCAACCAGGATGCTAAGAGTATCGATACAACTACTACTGAGATTGTACTCTGTGTAAACCAAATCATAAAGGTTTCCATGCAAATGCATAAAGCGTAATATAAAAGCATACTCGTAATGTATAATTATAAAGCATATTCGTAAATGCACAATCATAAAACACATGCTCCTATAATTCATAATCATAACTGCATGCCCATGCTCGTAGAACGTATATAAATGACTCGCAACCAACAGTGAAAAGAAATGTCCACTCACAGACAAGCACAACGCTACACGCGTTATTCCTGTGGTCTGGTGAAAAATACCTCGCCACAAACACGACCACGATCCTCCTAAATAACAAAAAATATCTGATTAATATCATAATTCAATATACTGAACCATGTGGCGAGAACATTGCATTCCCAGAAAACACAAACTCATATCTTGATGGGAATAACCGAAATCACAATAAACACATTATAAAACCTCGCCTCACAAATTTCAAATCCAAAATTCTCCACACGCAAGGAAAATTAGAACTCCGTACCTATATGGTTAGAATCATGGAGAGGAGAGCTTCAAAACCCAGTCCATGGTTTAGCTCAATTCGGCCGGAATTGAAACGCTCCAAGAACCCCAAAAATCTTGAATTTTCACCGGAAAACTCTCCCTCCTCCGGCGTCCTCGCCGTGAAAGGAGGACGGCACGGGGTCGAGGGCTCCAAGGCAAGTCGAACGGTACCAGGGTCGAGCCGTGGGGTGGCCGGACGGCGTGCCACCGCCGTGGACCGCCGGTCATCGTCGAGACCCTCACCTCTACCTCGGTCAAACCGAGTTGACCAGGTCAACTCCCATAAAGTCAAGTCTGACTTTCCCAAAGGGGAAACCTCCTTTTATACTTGCCCAATTTGGAAACTTCCAAAATTACGTATTTCGACAAACTTTAAACATCCGTAATTCTCGCGTCGTAACTCCGATTCCAATAATTCTCGCAGCAACAAACTCGACTCGACGTATTCTTCAATTATCACCCAAAGTCAAACACATCGACCAAACCGATAAAAAGCCAACGGTTCAACCCAAACACATACTTAAACCGACTAAATAATCAACAATCGGAAATATTCACAACTTAATCTTCGTAACTCGGAATAATGCTCTGGAAGTTCCCACAAGCTTGAAATTAAATTCTCAACAACTTCCGTGAAGAATCCGAAACTAAATTCTCGTCCGGTAATTTAGTCGCTAAGTAATCAGATATATAAAACCGATTATATCGAAACTTCAAATATTCATAATTTATCCCTCGGTCGTCCAAATAATGATCCGGAACCGCCCACGAACTCGAAATCACACGTACAACGAATCTCGAGAAGAGACTCAGCTCCAATCCTCGGCCAATGATTTAGTCGTTATCAAATCTGGCGATTCAAACAACTGTCGGAAATCTGTGACTACGCGCAAGCTCGTAGATTAAGCTGATTTCTCATACTGATTCTGTTTTGGGTCGTCACAAATCTAGCCCCCTTAAAAAAAAATTCGACCTCGAAATTTCCGAGTCTGCCGACTAAAAGTAGGAGCACTGCCTTTGCATACTGCTCAACTCTCCAACGATAATATCAACTGTGACGACCCGGACCAGAATTAGCAGTGGAATCAGCTTGATTGATGAGCTTGCACGTAGTCGCAGAGTTGCGACAGTCGTTTTAATCGCCGAAGCTTCTTAACGACTAAATTATTGGCCGAGAATTGGAGCTGAGTCTCTTCTCGAGAGTCGTAGTACATGTGATTTCGAGTTCGTGGGCGGTTCTGGATCGTTTTTTGGACGACCGAGGAATTAGTTATGAATATTTGAAGTTTCGACGGAAACGGATTTAAATGGCGGGTTTGTTCGCGACTAAATTACCGGACGAGAATTTGGTTTCGGCTTCTTCACAGAAGTTGTTCAGAATTTAATTTCGAGTTTGTGGGAACTTCCGGAGCATGATTTTGAGTTACGGAGTTTAAGTTCTGAATATTTCCGATTATTGATTGTTTAGTCGATTTAAATGGGTGTTGATTCAAGGGTTGACTTTTTATCCGTTTGACCGATATGTCTGACTTTGGGTAATATTGGAAGAATATGTCGAGACGAGTTCGTGGCCGCGAGAATTATCGGAATCGGAATTACGACGAGAAAGTTACGCGCGTTTGAAGTTCGTCGAAAAGGATAATTACAAGTTTCTATTTTGGGAAAGGCTATATATAGTAACCTGCTATTTTGGGCAAGTGTGTGACTTACCATTTTGGGAGGTTGACCGAGTTGACTGAGTCAACTAGGTGGAGGAGGATTTCACGTTGGCAAGGGTGGTGCTCCACGTGGCGATGGATTCCGGCCACCTCCGAGCTCGGGCCTTGTCCCGTTTGGTGCGCCTCGGTGCTCCCGTCCTCGTGCCGGTCTCCTCTCGTGGTGGAGCTCACGGTGGAGAGAGAAAACTTGAAGCAAAGTTTGTGATTTTTGGGTTTAATGGTGGTTTTCGATTCGGGCCGTGTTGAGCTCAAACAAGGACTGGGTTTTGTAGCCCTCATCTCCATGATTCTAACCATGTAAGTATGGAGTTCTAATTCGATTTGTAGAAGGAGAATTTTGGATTTGAAATTTGTGTGTTCATTCGGTTTTGCTTGAAATTGGATGTGTTAGAGTGAGAATTGGACTTCGGTGCAGTTGACAAAGTTGCTCAGTGGACGATTTGGAGTGGAATAGGGGTGGCTCGGCCGTGAAATTTCACGTCCGGCGGCGGCGCCGCCGTGGACGGCGGTCAACGGTCAACAGGTTTGACTTTTTGGACTTTCGACAAGTTGCATATCGTTTGACTCGAAATCGCGCCCCGATCGCAGTGGGGAGGTTCGTTTTTCGAATTGAGCGTCCAAACGTAAAGTGAGGTATTGAGGTGTTATATAAGGATTTTCGACGATTCGTCGACTTTGAGTTATGTGTTTCCGAGAACGGTGGTTTCTCGTGATTTGTCTTGTATTGTCGAGATATGAGTTTGAGATATGGATTTTGTGAATATTCAGGTGTTCGTGATCGTTCGTTTGGCGAGGGACTTTCCGCCGGATCACGGGTTAACGCGATACGCGTTACGCCAGTCTGTGAGTGGACATTTTATTTTCACGGATTGATTGCGAGTCCTTTATATATGTGTTATGAACTTGAGCATGCAGCATGATTATGATTTTACGAGCATGAGATTTCATACGAGATTTTGTTTATTATGAGCATGTGTTTTACGATTATACGATTAAACTTATACGAATATGCGTATACGAGTATACATACATTTTTATGTTGTTTCATGCATTTGCATCGTATTGTTTATGATTTGATTTACACAGAGTACAGTCTCAGTTACGTTGTTGTATCGATACACTTGCCTCTCGGCTGATCCCCGATGGTAGGCCACCAGGAGGGGCAGTACCCCTACCTGACCGGCGAGGGGCAGTACCCCGGAACCGAGGCCTTTCTGGCTATGGATCACGTGGAAGTCAGGGACTCCGTGATTCCGACTGTACTAGCACGGACGTGTCCATGAGTGACCCCGTGAGATTTTCTATGCATGCTCTGTTTACGAGTTGGAGTTAGCGTCTCCTCGTATACTTTTTGATTTGAATTATTTATATTTAGACTCGCATATGTTTTTTATAACATATATTACTCGGTGAAAGACATTTATATTCGTCCACTCACTCTAACGTGTTTATTGTCTTTCCCCTGGGCTTTTCGGTTTCCGTGCCCACTTTGCAGTTCAGGCTCTGGTGTCGCACGTCGTGGTCGGAGGCATAGTGCTCGAGCAATCTTGTTTCATCCAGTAGGTTTATTGTTCTACCTACTGTGGTATGCGTATACGATTATGTATAGATGTCGCTCTGAGCTTTCTGTGATATATGTTATACGATTTTATACCGGATTTCAGTAAAGTATCTATATATTTACTGATTTACTTTACTGTTGATATATTGAGAAATCCGGATGGGATTGGTGCCCACGGTTTGCTTTTTGTGGCATAGGATGAAGTGTATTTTCCGCGTGCAGGTAATGGTAATTCCACGCTAGTAACGAAACTCTGCCCAAATTTCGAAAAGTTTTTGTTGGTTCGTGTTTTCGAAGGGGTTTGATTCCGATTTAGGAAGCTAAATCGGGGTTGGGTCCTTTCATCAACTGAACAATTCTGACAACAAACTCCACAATAGGAGATAGCTCCGTGCTGAAATCTCTGTACCCTCAAATCTCGAATCTGAACTGGCTCCACACAATTGCCAAGTGTTCCTGCATAAGGAACAGGTAGGGTACACAACACGTAACAAACCTGAAATATAGTTCCACCACACGGAACACAACATACAAAAGTCAACGATATAGGTGACGTCGAACTATACGACACAACACAAACTCGCCTATGACCACATACGGATCAAAACAACATAGCAAATCACAACTCAGTCTACATGCATCAACATAACTCACACATCGAACTCGAGCAATTATCAACCCCTTTCCGCTAATCTGACAGTCTATGGTAGCACATTCCACAAAATCAGAATCAAATGTCAGCTCAGATCCAAACTCGCTCCAACACAATGGAGTACAACATCGTCCTCAAAACAACATCATGCAACATCAAAACCATAGTGGTCCACAAAATGGTACTGCATGCAATCTCAAACAAGTGAAACTGCTGGTCCCAAATCCTCCGGAACTGCAATACCGAGGTCCACAATATGCCCTCCAAGGTCTGAATAGTCCTCAAAGATCGTCCGCCAATCTGAGGATAAGAACCGGTACTAACTTGTAATCTGGTCCCCAATGCTCGCTGCAAAGCTTGCCAACACTCTGTTGTAGCTGATTATCTCGATTAGCGAACTGGGACATATGCACATCACGAAATGGACAACCTCCGTCAAACACAGCTATGCCAGCCTGCCACTGAAATCTTTTCCCGAAAAGTACAAGGAAACGTACTAAGTTTATCAAATGGTCCACAATAGCCTGACAACTGGTATCACAAACCAAAGTGCGTACTGGCACATAAAACCATAGCGACAAACTCCAACCTCTAATCGGAAATCTCCAATGGCTATAACTTCCCGGCAAGTCTTTGCCTCCTAGCCATCGTCTGCAGATAAATATGGCATCTACACACACAAGCTGCTACATTCTTCTACGGATTGCGTCACGAGTAGTAAACTCAAAGTATCAGACACATCTCCGCACCACTAGCGCCAAATGCACGCAAAACAGTGAGCTTCAACATCATCACACTCGAACCCAGCTCCCGTAGCTCACAACTCAGCTAACACGGAAACTCAAGCCACACACACACATGAAACACTGAAGTTCCTGACTTCCGACTGAATGCTTCAGCAACAACATCCAGATGGATAGTCAAAGTACAATCTCTAGCCTTTCCCGAACAAGCTCAAAGGTGCAGCCATAGTCGTTGTCGACCCCATCTATTTACACTACCTCAAGCCCAAATCTGGCCGAAAATGCAAGTGGATGAAACTCAAGTGATCAGTGCACGTCCTACACCGCGCTGCACGCCATAGCTGTAGTGTCTCGAACTCTTCGATGCTAACATAAGGACAGCTACACCCAAATCATACATAGGATACGTAACTACATAAGGTTTCCACTGAATAAAACCATGAGCCAGCGCTCTGCTACACAGCATCAAAACACAACCAAATCCAAACCTCGATGCATCGCCATAACCCACGAACTCGTCGCGGTCGTCAGGTAAGATCAAAACCGAAACAATGGTCAACCATCCTGCAAGGGTAAGATACTCTCCTCGCGTGCATCGAACCACTCAAACTTGACGCCTTCTTCGTCAATCCGGAAAGTGAAGTGGTAATCCGGGAAAATCCTGCACAAGCCGTCGGTAATAGCCTGCCAAACCCAAGAGACTCCCGATCTCTGGAACAATGGTAGGTCAACCCCAAATCAGCACGGCTTCTAACTGGTCAGGATCCACGCCAACTCCCTCGGCTGATATCACACAGTCCAAAATCTTCATGCTAATCAACCAAAACTCACACTGGCTGAACTTTGCAAACAACAGATTATCTCGCGAAGTCCGCAAAACCGCTCGCAATAGCTTCGGGTGCTGGTCCACACTCCTGGAGTAAATCAGGATGTTGCCGATGAACATGACCGCAACTCGTCCAGAATCGTCTGAACACATGGTCCATCAAGTCCACACGATCTACGGGGGCATTGGTCCACCAAACAGCGTGACCAAAACTCCTAATGTCCGCACCGAGATCCGAAAGCTGTCCAAACCACATCTGACTCATCGATCCTCCACTAATGGTATCCGACCCGAAATCAATCTTCGAAAAGACTGAAGCTCTCGCGAACTGATCAATCCAGTCGTCAATCCGAAGCGGAGGATACTCGCTCTCCTCTGAAGCGAATCAAGCTTCCGGTAGTCAATGCACCACCTCGTCGAACCATCCAACATCCGCACAAACAATGCTAGAGTACACCACGCAAATACGCGGGGTCGCATGAAATCTCCTGAAACCTCCTCCAGCAACTCCTGGAGTTGAAACTGTAGCTCCATCAGCTCCGCTGGCTCCGAACGACAAGATGCCGGTAAAATGAGTCCAGCGCCCGGTACAAGCTCAATGGTGTAGTCGGTCTCCCGAACTGGAGGAACACCTGGTAACTCCTCCGAAACGCACCTGAAAACTCGGGAACCATCTCAATGTCACCAATGTCGGGTACAGCAACCATAGTATCCACAACATGAGCTAAGCAAACAATACAACCCGTTTCCACCATCTGCTCGACCATAACTGCGAAATAGTATCTCGGGGAAACCTGGTCGTCGAAACACAACCTCCTTCTCGAGGCACTCGAACACAGCCAAATGCGTCGCCAAGAAGTCCATACTCATAATCACACCAAAACCACGATGTCCAGCTATAACAGATCCGCGGCTAAGCCATATCCTCCAACAAGGATCTCGCAACCTCCGGATGGATACAACACTCTTCAAAACCTCAGAAGTGGAGATGCAGGTACAATAGCCATGGATATCAAACAACAGTAACCTCGGAGAAAAGTCTGTCCTCAAACAAGGTCATGGCACGAACTACAACATACCCAACTAGCCGCCCACGTCAAATGCGACTTGCTGAATAACTCATCAAAAGGGTACATTGGTCAAACTTCAGGAATAGCATCATGACCTCCTCGTGAACTCTGAGCTGCCGAACCGCTAAAACAGCCGGCTGATGGCACTTCCTCGTAACGTGACCCTCCTAGTCACCGAAACAGCAACTGAGAGTGCTCCACGAACACAAGTCACCGCAACACCTGCTGCGAGAAAGGATCACCAACGATCACCCGAACTCATGCCACAGGAACAAGTCCGCTACTCTGTGATCTCCACCACCACCAAGCGGATCCTCTGCTTTGATCTGAAGACCCCCAACATAATCGAAAAGACCACAGCCTGATGAAGTCACTGATCCCGAAGTGTCGGAACTCAACCTCATCAAAATCTCGACTAAGTCCACTTTCCTCAAACCATCACATCGGAAACCGCGTACACCTTTCCTTCTCGACAGCCTCGCCACTGAGTGCAGCACACTAAGCTCCTCACGGTTATCTTGAGGCACATCAATCAGACTCTCTCTGATGCTCAAGTTCAAACTCATCTCGAACCGCATGCATAGCTCCCTCTGAAGCCACATAACTCGTGTAAATAGGGACAAACATGTGAACAATGCATCTCTGCCTCAGGTGGGTAAACACTCCTCATTCAATTGCTGGGGAGCCTGATAAAACCTTTACCGTATAAACAACACCCTGAATGTAGGCCATGGAGTCGCAACAGGAACTCACACAATATCAGCCCACCAAGTACAACAATCTGACTCAGGCAAGATACCAACTACCACAATTCTCAGTTCTGAGGCAACATGTAGACGCTCATACACACACAACCAGGCAAACTGTGCCACACAAATCTCTGAACTCGGAATACTCATCTAAATCCACAGTTCTCTGGCAAATGGCGCGTCGATTGATCCTCAATAGGATCTACAACCGTACCGACACGGAAAGCACGTTAAAGAGGCATCTTATTGAATAAAACATCATTCACAACAAGTAGAACGTAATCATGGAACTTCAAATATTTGAAAGCATACAACACACGGAGTATTGATGAGTATCTGCCGGCCTGTCGGGTCACCACTCCAGACATGTTGTACATTCTCAAATATCCTTAGTAAACACGACTACAGAAGTCTACAGAACCTATAACCTAATGCTCTGATACCAAGCTGAAAGGACCCAACCCCGATTTAGTTGCCTAAACCGGAATCAAACCCCTTCTGAAAACGCGAACCAACAAAAACCATAGAAATTTTGGCAGAGTTTCGCTACTATCGTGGAATTACCATTACTTGCACCCTGAAAATACACTTCATCCTATGCCACAAAAATCAAACTGTGGGCACCAATCCCATCCGAATTTCTCAATATATCAACAATAATGTAAAGTAGTAAATATATTTGTACTTTGCTGAAATCCGGAGTAAAATCGTATAAGAATATACAGCAGAATACTCAGAGAGACCTCTAATGTATAATCATATAAGTATACCACAGTAGGTAGAACAATAAACCTACTGGAAGAAACAAGGTAGCTCGAGCTCTATGCCTCCGACCACGACGTGCGACACCAGAGTCCGAACTGCAAACTGGGCACGGAAACCGAAAAGCCCAGGGGAAAGACATGAAAACCGTTAGAATGAGTGGACGAAAATAAATGTCTTTCGCCAATTAATATATGTTATAAAACATATGCGAGTCGGAATGCATAAATAATCAAATGGTACACGAGGGAGACTCTAACTCCTCACGCGTACAGAGCATGCATAAAATCCCACGGGGTCGCTCGTAGACACATCCGTGCTAGTACAGTCCGAATCACGGGATCCCAGACCCACACGTGATTCTAGCCAGAAAGGCCTCAGGTCAGAGGTCTGCCTCCCCCCGGTAAAGGCCTCGGGTCAGGAGTCACAGCCTCCCCCGGTAAACATCCTCGGGGATCAGCCGGGATGCAAGTGTATCGATACAACAACATATATAAGGACTGTACTCTGTGTAAATCAAATCGTAAATAGTTCGATGCAAATGCATGAAACAGTATATAGGTGCATATACGTAATATATACTGGTATAGGCATATTCGTAAAACACATGCTCATGTAAATCGAAATCTCGTATGCATGCTCAAGTTCGTAAAACGTATATAAAAGACTCGCAATCAATCTGTGAAAAAAAATGTCCACTCACTGACTAGCGTAACGCAGTTCGCATTAACCCGTGATCCCGCGGAAAGTCCATCACCAAACAAACAATCACGAACCCCTGAATAATCACAAAGTCCATTTCTCAAAGTCATAACTCGACAATTCAAATCAAATCACGAGAAACAACCGTTCTCGGAAACACGTAATTCAATTACGACGAATCGTCGAAAATCCGATAATCACACCTCAATACCTCACTGTAATTTCGGACGCTCAATTCGAAAAACAAACCTCCCCAATGCGATCGGGGCGTGATTTCGAGTGAAATGACATGCAACTTGTCGAAAACCCCAAAAAGTCAAAGTTGACCAACGTTGACCGCCGCCGACGGCGGCGGCGCCACCAACTTGAAATTTTCCCGGCGGAGGAACCTCTATTCCACTCCAAATCACCCACTGAGCAACTTCCATAACTGCACCGAAGTCCAATTCTCACTCTAACTAGGTCAATTTCAAACAAAACTGAATTGCCTCACAAATTTCAAATCCAAAATTCTCCACACACAAGCAAAATTAGAACTCCATATCTATATGGTTAGAATCATGGATAGGAGAGCTTCAAAACCCAGTCCTTAGTTTAGCTTAATTCGGTCGGAATTGAAACGCTCCAAAAACCCCAAAAGTTTTGAATTTTCACCGGAAAACTCTCCCTCCTCCGGCGTCCTCGCCGTGAAAGGAGGACGGCACGGGGTCGAGGGCTCCAAGGCGAGTCGAACGGTACCAGGGTCGAGCCGTGGGGTGGCCGGACGGCGTGACACCGTCGTGGACCGCCGGTCACCGTCGAGACCCTCACCTCTACCTCAGTCAAACCGAGTTGACCAGGTCAACTCCCATAAAGTCAAGTCTGACTTTCCCAAAGGGGAAACCTCCTTTCATACTTGCCCAATTTGGAAACTTCCAAAATTACGTATTTCGACAAACTTTAAACATCCGTAACTCTCGCGTCGTAACTCCGATTCCAATAATTCTCGTGGCAACAAACTCGACTTGACGTATTCTTCAATTATCACCCGAAGTCAAACACATCGACCAAACCGATAAAAAGTCAACAGTTCAACCCAAACACATACTTAAACCGACTAAATAATCAACAATCGGAAATATTTACAACTTAATCTTCGTAACTCGGAATAATGCTCCGGAAGTTCCCACAAGCTCGAAATTAAATTCTCAACAACTTCCGTGAAGAATCCGAAAAAAAATTCTCGTCTGGTAATTTAGTCGCTAAGTAATCTGATATATAAAACCGATTATATCGAAACTTCAAATATTCATAATTTATTCTTCGGTCGTCCAAATAATGATCCGGAACCGCCCACGAACTCGAAATCACACGTACAACGACTCTCGAGAAGAGACTCAGCTCCAATCCTCGGCCAATAATTTAGTTGTTATCAAATCTGGCGATTCAAAAAACTGTCGGAAATCTGCGACTAAGCGCAAACTCGTAGATTAAGCTGATTTCTCATACTGATTCTGTTCTGGGTCGTCACACACCATGGCCAACCATGGCCGGAAAATGGCACATCGAGGGCAACAATGTCTCGGCCAAAAACGGGTCAGTTTTCACCCGTGGTCAACTTAATCAACAACCTAGGTTTCCCAAAATGGAAACTTTCCAAAATATCATGTATTTATACCATACAATTATACCGTACATATACAGCCCCAAATCAACGATTCAAAACAAATCTGATCAAGATCGAACGGTCACGATTAAATCAACATTTTCAACTATTCCACTAACCAACTTCAAAACTCGATAAAACACTGCTCGCTTATCCGAAACATTCCCCAAAAATTTACGTGAGCTCGAAATTAAATCCTCTACAACTTTCGCGAAGGAACCCATATCAAATTCTTGCCCGATAATTTAGTCACAAACAAGACTGCCAAATCGACCAATTACGGCAAAACCGCGTCTAATCGTGAAACTCGCAAATCAAGCCGATTAACATACAATTTCCGATTCGGGTTGTCACAGCATTATCGGGGAGAGGGCACATCTGGGTCGGCACCAAGGGAGCATGGTGATGGGAATGATGATGAGATGGAGGGATGAAGACTTAGTGCATTTATCATTGACTTATGTGTTTTATTTTTCTAACCCCTCTTATTTCAAGACATTATAGGTTTTGGCTTCATTTTGTACCATTTGAACATTTCTAACTCATTTCAATTGATGTCACTTTGGTACTTTATTATTTTTGTGTTTTGTGATGGTGATGCATATTTGTTGCATGTGTGTTCTTTGGGGATACTTTGTTGATTGATTGGATTCGCATCTTACCATATGTCTTGTCTGTAGCATGTTTAGTGTGTATAATATGTGTGTGTGTGAATTTTTAGTAGGAATGGCAAGGCAATAGAGGTGAACATTGAAAGAATTTTGGACCTCTTTCAAGGCACAACTAGAGGGCTTGCTTAGATGGATCGAAGGCAATATTCTTGATCCATCGAAACTGCCTCTTTTTTAGACTGGAGAGCATGCCTCGATGGATCGAAGAAAAAATTCTCGATCCATCAAAGACTTCTGACATTTTGGACTTGAGACCTTTCCTCGATGGATCGAATCGAAGGCCTCTGCTCCATTTCAAGATTTTCAAACCTAATTTAAAGACCAAGAGCTATAAACCTTATGGCTTGCCCCTTTTGCGCCATTCCTTGAGAGCAATATCAATCTGAGGGCTAACTTGGCCTTCGTTGGTTTACATGTTCATACATTTGGATCTAGGAGACGGTCTTCATAGCGTTTGCACCCTTTTTATCCTACTCTCTTTATTTCCTTGCTTCGTATGGACACGTTTAGGAATGATGCTTAGTGTATATTTGAGTTGTGTTAGAATGTGGTCATCTTTGTGTGATACATGTTGTGATACTTATTGTTATAGCCTAAATGCCTTTATAGGTTTCCGATCATTCCATGCTAAGGTGTTCATGTTCTAAGTGTGAGGTTCCCTCGTGTTACATGCTAGATTACAATGTGGTTTTCCTTTGAAATTTGATTAGTATACATGCCCCCATTACTTCTTAGAGACTATATGGTCCTTTAAGTGTGAATGCATGTTAGTCACTATGCCTAAGGGAACATGTGTTAGGCGAATAAATTTGTTAAATTGATGATGCTGTGACGACCCGGAACAGAATCAGTAGAGTAATCGGCTTAATTCACGAGTTAGTGCGTAATCATTGTTTTTCCATAATTGATTGATTTGTCGGTTTTAATCACGACTTAATTATCTACCGAGAATTTGAGTTGAGTCTGTTCTCAAGAATTGTTGTACATGTGATTTCGAGTTCGTTGGCGGTTTCGGATGATTATTTCGACGACCGAGGAATATAATATGAATATTTAATGTTTTGGAATACCGTCGAGTTTATCCGTTTATATTGAGTTTATCCGAATCGTTACGGTTATCCGTTTTGGAACGTCGATCGCCCCGAGACGCGAGTATAAATATCAGAAATAGTCGAAAAATTGTCAAAAACACTGTTTGGGAAGTTTGACCAGCGTTGACCGAGCTGTTGACCGTTGACTTTCCGTTGACCGGTTCTCCACCGTGCGAAACGCGCTACCGCCGTCGGACTTCGTGATTCCGGCCACCTCCGACCGAGATATTGGTATATTTCGATTTCTTTCTTCATTTTCTATTGATTAGAACTTGGAATTGCTTGATTTGGTGTCCATTTGAGGGAGAACAATGAGGTTGAAGTTTGGGTTTTCCGGCCGGAATCGGCCTCGTTTAGGGGTGGCGCTCCGGCGACTTTCTAGGGAGGATTTTAGGTGGAAATGGTAGGGCTATGGTCAGGGAGGATTTCCCCTTTGGTTTCGAGGGTTGAGGTCACGCGACGGCGCCGGAATCAGCCGGGAAAGTTTTCCGGCGATTCTCGGCCGTGGCACTTACGAGCTGATTTCCGGCCACAGTGGTGGCTGGATGGTGGTGGCGCCTTGATGAAAGTTGCTCGGCTTGAGGAGGAGAACAGTTTGGGAGCTTGGCCGTCGGAAAAACTCCCCGGTTGACGGCGGCGGCGGTAAACGGCGGAGCTCCGGCGATCGTTGACTTTTTTGGAGGTGTGTCAAGTTATATGTCGTTTCGCTCGTATTCGCGCCCCGATCGTCGCCTTGAGGTTTTCGAGTTAATTTGGGTATCAGATTTTCAGTCAACGGTTTTGAGTGGAGATTTTGGGAATTTCGTCGATTATTTTGCATTGTGTTACAGTTGGTTTCCGCGGTGTGGTACAGTGTTGTGAATTGTGATTTTGATCAGATATATTTTATGATTATTCAGGGGATCGAGATCGTGCTTCGGGCGAGGGATCTTCCGTTGGACCACGTGATTAGAGCGAGTGCGCGCTTTGCTCACCTGTGAGTGGACTTTTATATTTTCACAGTCGTTGTGAGTTCTTGATTTTTTCGTATTTATTTATATATGATGTTGAGATTATTTATTATTTTTGTAGGTATTGTTTTATATTTTATGGTGATGGCATACTTGCATCGATGCTTCAGCTACTCGGCTGATCACCGGTAGTCTGACCAGAGTTGAGAGATTCCTCTGGGTAGGGTTGAGAGATTCCCCTGTTATGCCGCAGGGGTTGAGAGATTCCCCTGGCCTATCACCGTCTGGCTTGATCGATTCGCCTGACCGTCGGGCTTGAGAGATTCGCCTGACATCTCCATATATATTTTTCGAACTCGGATTGTTTTACATTGATAATGTATATGAAACTGGTGAAAGGCATATGTTTATTTTCGTCCACTCACTCTAACGTTTTATTGCCTTTCCCCCGGGCCTTTCGGTTTCCGTGCCCAGTTTGCAGTTCAGATTCTGGTGTCTCACGTCGCAGTCGGAGGCTAGTTGTTCGAGTTACCTGTCTTTTCCTGTAGGTTCCTTGTTTCGCCTACTATTGTATATTTTGTATATATATACTAGAGGTTGCTCTGATACGATACTGATACATGTTTTATGTGAATTTTTCCGGATTCTCTATAGTATACAGTTATGTTTACTGTTTATTATTATTGTTATGATATTGAGAAATCCGGTTGGGATTGGTGCCCACAGTTTGGATTTTGTGGCATAGGATGAAGTGTTATTTTCCGGGTGCAGGTAAAGGTAATTTCGCGTTAGTAGCGTTACTCTGCCGAAATTTTAATGGTTTTTGTTGGTTCATATTTTCAGAAGGGGTTTGATTCCAGTTTAGGAAACAAAATCGGGGTTGGGTCCTTTTAGCTTGGTATCAGAGCATTAGGTTGTCAGATTCTGTAGACTCTTGTAATTGTGACGCTTAGGGTATTTGAGTTTATACAGCATGTCTGGAGTGATGACCCGACTGGCCAGCGATACTCATCAATGTTTCGAGTGTTGTGTGTTCTCAAATATCTAAGGTCTCATGATTACGTTCCTTCTGCTTGTACCTAATGCTTGTCTTGTATCAGTAGGATGCCTCCTCGACGTGGTCCCCGTGTTGATCGGGAAGTGGATCCTGATGAGGATCACTAAACGCACGACCCTATGGTCAAAGCTCGTACTGCTGGTGCGACTATCTTTTCGGGTTCAGCTGATCCAGAGATGTGTGAGGCATGGTTGGTTCAGGTTGAACGAGTTTGTGAGTGTCTGTGTTTTACCCCTGAGCAGATGATAATGGCAGCAGTCGGATTACTTGAGTCAGACGCATACTTCTGGTGGGTTAGCACCGATCGAGTACCAGTTGATACTCCGTGGACTTTGTTCCGAGATTTGTTTATGTGGAGATACTTCAACCAGGCTACCCAGTAGCAGAAGTATGAGGAGTTCACGAACTTGAGGCAGGGCAGTTTGTCTGTGCTTGAGTATCGGGATAGGTTTACCCGCTTATCTCGTTTTGCGCGTGACATGGTGGCTACTGAGGAAGCTAAGTGCTGCAGATTTGAGCTGGGTTTGAACTTGAACATCAAGGGGACTCTGACTACAATGCCTCGGAACAACTTCGATGAGTTTGTTAGTGCAGCACTTCGAGGTGAGGATATCGAGAAGGAAAGGCAGATGAGGTACCAGCCTAGACGGTTTGAGGAGGGTAGACCGAGTCAAGGGCCTTCCAAGAGACAGAGTTCTGATACTTCCGGTTCGGCTTCATCCTCAGGTAGTGGACCATATCGACCACCAGCTGGTGCACCGAGACAGAGGCAGAGATGGAGGAGAGATCGACCACAGCGACCACAGTCTAGTGGGGGTTCTAGGGGTTCCAGTTATCCTCGGCGTACCAGTGGCTCTTTTGCCGTACCGAGGGAGTACCCGTTGTGTAGTCTCTGCAGCAGGCACCATGTTCGTCTGTGTCAGCAAGGCCCTGACACTTGTTTTCCCTGTGGCCAGGTGGGTCACTATGCGAGGGAGTGTTTCCAGCTTGGTGGTGCTGGTGGACAGGCGACCCAGAGTTCCGGAGGAGAGCGAGGTGCCACTTCGTGGGCTCAACCAATACAGTTTACGAGCCAGGGCGGACAGTAGGAACAGCCTCAGCGTGGACGACCAGCCGGGTAGGCTAGGGTTCATGCTATGACTTTCCGTGAGGGCAGAACTTCACCGGAGCTCGTTATCGGTACGTTGCATATTTTTAGTTATCCAGTACTTACATTGTTAGATCCAGGTGCTACGCATTCATTCATATCGTATAGACTATCATCTTTAGCTACTGTACCTACGTCTCCACTTCCGAGGTTGTGGAGAGTGTTGTATCCGTCCGGTGAGATTGTGAGTATTGGCTGGGTATAGAGAGATTGTGAGATTTTTATTGGAGGCCATGGCTTAGCCGCAGATTTGTTGTTGCTTGATATCGTCGACTTTGATCTGATCTTGGGTATGGACTTCTTGGGGACACATTGGGCCATGTTTGATTGCCACAAGAAGGAGGTTATGTTTCGACGACCAGGCTTTCCCGAGATATTATTTTGCGGCGAGAAGAACACTTCATTGCCATGTGTGGTTTCAGCGATGAAGGCAGATCGGATGATGAAGAAGGGCTGTGTTGCTTATTTAGCTCATGTTGTGGATACCACGGCTGTTGTGCCAGACCTTGGTGGTATTGAGGTTGTTTCCGAGTTTCCGGATGTGTTTCCGGAGGAGTTATCGGGTATACCTCCAGTTCGAGAGATTGATTTCACTATTGAGCTATTGCCGGGTACATGACCCATATCTCAGGCACCATATCGTATGGCGCTAGCGGAGTTGAAAGAGTTATAGGTTCAACTTCAGGAGTTACTGGAGAAGAGAGGTGAAGTGTTTAGAGCTTTGGCAAGTGAAATGAGTGATATTTGAGAAGAGAGACGTCCTCTTGTATTTATAGGCAAGGAATTGCCTCTTGCCTCTTCCTTCCAACTTGCCTAAGCATTTAATGCTCCATTAATCACCTACTTAGTCACACCCTTAGTCATCCCCTTTAATCATCAAAAACTAAGAGTCACATAGGCTAGTCACTAAGCTTAGTCACCATTTGTGAGTCACCAAGCTTAGTCACACCCTTAGTCATCCCTTTTAATCATCAAATACCTAGCGTAGTCATAAGCTTGCCAATCTTGACTTTTCCTCTTCACCAAGTGGCTTTGGCTGCCAAAATATTGGGCTTGGGCCTTCAATATGGGCTGACTTGGACTTTGCAAAATGGTCCTCAAAAAATGCTTAATGGGCCGGCCCAACTCCGATGCTCCGAAATCGCAAAAATTCCCCCGAAGTGCGCCGTTATTCTTCTCCACCGTAAATAACCTAAAAATAACAAACTAAGTAAAAAAACATAAAAACTAAGATTATAACATAGCTAAATGAAGGGAGAAATGCGTTAATAATCGAGCATAAAATGCGTTTATCAAATTCCCCCAGACTTAGACTTTGCTAGTCCCTTAGCAAACACTAAGTTAAACTAAGACTCTCTAAGAATTAAAAACAAAAGAAAGAACACAACTAGGCCCTTAGCTAAGATTTGTCTCAGAATTTTCATAAGTGTATGGCGATGACTCACATGATTTTCAACTTGTATGCTCAACAAATTCAAGAGATAATTGAGATATAATCATGTAATGAACAAGTAAGACATGGAGAAAAGAATGGTTATGTTATAGCTATGCATGCTTTGAATAAAGGTTTAATCAGCTCACAAGGATACACTTATCAAATTTTTCACTCATGAAAATGGTTCACTTAAAGTGTATATGAATTTAAACGAAAACCTCATGAATGGAGTTAATTACTTGCACAAATGAACCAAAACCATAAGCTTACTCATGCAACTTACTCTACCAATTGAAAGCTACTCATTTTAATGATCATAAAGGACTTTTAGTGAGGTTGTAATGGGGCTAAGGCTAAGGCATTCGAAATTTAGATATGTGGTGATAAAAACGTTTCAATGACTTATTCTAGCATCAAATTCATCATCCATCTCCACTAAAATAATACCATGTAAACATCAATCTAAACTACCCTTTCAGCTTTTCGGATAGGACAAAGGCCATATTTGTTCTATTTTTGGGCCTTCAATTCGTTGTAACCTCCAAATCCGCAAATAAGAGGGACAACGGCCCATTTGTTAAAGTTGTTCGCCTTGTTGTGGAGATCATTGTGGCAGCTCGGTCGCCGGGAAAACTCTCCGGTTGACGGCGCCCCGCCTCCCGCGGCGGCGGTCAACGCCGGAGCTCTGGCGACCCGTTGACTTTTTGGATTTCGATGTTTTTAATGTCATTTTTCTCGTAATCGCGCCTCGATCGTCACCTTGAGGTTTTCAAGTTGATTTGGGTATCGGATTTTCAGTTGAGGGTTTCGAGTGGAGATTTCGGGAATTTCGTCGATTATTTTGCACAGTATTATATGTTTTCGGGAACGGTTAGTTTCCGAGGTGTGGTACAGTGTTGTGGATTATGATTTTGATCAGATATATTTTATGACTATTCAGGGGATCGAGATCGTGCTTCGGGCGAGGGATCTTCCGCCGGGACACGTGATTAGCGTGAGTGCGCGTTTTGCTCACCTGTGAGTGGACAATTTCTTTTCACTGATAATCGCGAGTCATTATACATGTTTTACGAGCATGAGCATGCATACGAGATTATGTTTTATATGAGCATGTGTTATACGATTATGCATATACCAGTATATTTTACGTATATGCATTTATATATTGCTTTATGCATTTGCATCGAACTATTTATGATTTGGTTTACACAGAGTACAGTCTCAGTATATGTTGTTGTATCGATACACTTGCATCCCGGCTGATCCCCGAGGATGTTTACCGGGAGAGGTTGTGACCCCTGACTTGAGGCCTTTACCCGGGGGGGGCAGACCTCTGACCTGAGGCCTTTCTGGCTAGAATCACGTATGGGTCTGGGATCCCATGATTCGGATTTTACTAGCACGGATGTGTCCATAAGCGACCCCGTGGGATTTATACATGCATGCTCAGTACGCTGGAGGAGAATGAGTTTACCTCGTGTACTTTATTATATTTATTTATCTAGACTCGCATATGTTATTTTAACATATATCATATGGCAAAAGACATTTATTATCATCCACTCACTCTAACGGTTTTCATGTCTTTCCCCTGGGCTTTTCAGTTTTCGTGCCCAGTTTGCAGTTCAGATTCTGGAGTCTCACGTCGTGGTTGGAGGCTAGTTGTTCGAGCTACCTGTGTTTTCCAGTAGGTTTCTTGTGTCGCCTACTGTTGTATATTTTGTATATATTTACACTAGAGGTCGTTCTGATACATTCTGATACATGTTTTATACGGTTTTTCCCAGATATACTATATATTACAGTTATGTTTACTGTTTATTGTTAATGATTTGATATTGAGAAATCCGGATGGGATTGGTGCCCACGATTTGGCTTTTGTGGCATAGGATGAAGTGTTATTTTCCGGATGCAGGTAATGGCAATTCCGCGTTAGTAGCGTTACTCTGCCGAAATTTTAATGGTTTTTGTTGGTTCGTGTTTTCAGAAGGGGTTTGATTCCGATTTAGGAAACTGAATCGGGGTTGGGTCCTTTCACCTGGTGCATTGCAAAGACCAAATGGCATGCGGCGATAGGCAAAACATTCCAAATGGGCAAGTGAACGTGGTTTTTTCTTGATCCTCTTACGCGATGCTTATTTGGTTGTATCCGGAGTATCCGTCGAGGAAGCAATAGAGTGCATGGCCAGCCAATCTCTCTAGCATTTGATCGATGAATGGTAGAGGAAAATGGTCCTTTCGCGTGGTGGCATTGAGCTTCCTATAGTCGATGCAAACACGATGTCCCGTGATTGTTCGTTGAGGTACGAGCTCGTTTTCCACATTCTTCACAATGGTGATCCCGGATTTCTTAGGAACAACTTGAACGGGTGAGACCCATTGGCTGTCCGGAATCGGATAGATAACTCCACAATCAAGGAGTTTGATTACTTCCTTCTAAACAACTTCCATCATCGGAGGATGGAGTATCCTTTGGGCTTCACGAGTAGGTTTGGCGCCATCTTCTAAAAAAATCTGATGAACACCTATTGCCGGATTGATTCCTTTAATGTCCGCTAGCGTCCAACTTATGGCAGGTTTGTATCTTTGAAGCATTTGAATAAGCTTCTCCTCTTGGTCCACTTCCAATTTGGCTGAGATGATTACCGGAAGTATCTCATTGTCTCCCAAGTAGACGTATTTCAAATGATCCGGTAGCACCTTATGTTCTAATTCGGGTGCCTTAACAATGGAAGGAACCAATTCATTAGTACCAAAAATAATTGGCACTACAAGAAAATTGCACCTAGACCACGGACCATTTCCGTCGTCTAGGTGCAGTTTTCCGTCGTCTAAGTACTTAGACGACGGAAATTCCGTCGTCCAAGGTCCGTGCTCCAAGTGCTGTCGTCCAAGCACCTGGACGACGGAGATTTAGTGATCTGTCGTCCAAGTGAACTTGGACCTCGGACATTATCCGTGGCCCAGGTAGCCACCTCGACGACGGAAACTCTAAGTCTCTGTCGTCCAGGTGAACACCTGGGCCACGGACATCGTTTGTCCGTGGCCCAGGTGTTCACCTGGACGACGGATAAATAGTAATCCGTCGTCCAGGTGCATACATGGGCCACGGAGAAGCTAACAATCTCCGTCGTTCAGGTGTCCACCTGGACGACAGATAACTAAGTCTCCGTCGTCCAGGTGAACACCTGGACGACGGAGAACGGCAGGGTTTAAGGTTTAGGGGTTAGGGGTTTAGGGTTTAGGGTTTAGGGTTTAGTGTTCTGCACCTGGACGACGGAGAACATAATCTCTGTCGTCCAAGTGAATATTTAATTTTTTTTTTAAAATAAATTGAAATTAAATATTATTATTTTAATTTAAATAATGAAAAATGCTAAAATTAAATAAATAAACTAAATTTTGAATATTAATTAATAACTTAATTATTAAATAATCAAAGTAAATTAATTTGTACATACGAAAAAACCCATAAATTAAAAATTAAAATATTGTTCGGAATGCGGAAAGAAACGAGATAATATACTACTAGCTAGCTAATACACTGGAGGAGCAGATGCGCCGCCGAGTCCTCCTCCTCCAGCCGGGTCGTTGTCGTCGGGGTGTGGGTTCGGAGGAGGTTGACATACTTCTCGATTTTGTTCCATGAGGGCGATGAGTTGGGCTATTTGTGCTTGTTGTTCGTCAAGTCTTTGCCGCATTGACTCATTCTCCTCTCGTGCCAGTCGAGCCTCTTGAATGGTTGCTTCGACGGCCGCAGCCTGACTCCTTCTCCGCTGCCTCGAACCTCCCGTAGATGATGAGCCGGAGGTCGTCGACAAATCTCGTACCACCCTAGGCCCAAAGTGCTTAACCTCCTTGCCAGCTCTACGACCGTAGACCTCATCCGCGATTGCAATTTGGCTCTCTAAGGATAGAGGAGGCAGGTCTTCCGGCGGCACATCTGGGAATGCAAGCTGAGTGTTGGCCAACTCTTCATGTGCACGCTCTATCGCCCTTGCCTACAAAAGAATAATTAATTTATTATAATGAAATCATATTTAAATAATAATTACTATAATTAAAAGCACATATATATATATATCACTTACGCCGCATTGACTCGCTTCATTATCGAGCCCGGGCGTCACGTACGCGCTTACGCTTGCATCAAGATAAGGGTGTTTGGAACCCTTATCCTTGTGCTCCTTGGCAATTTGAATGAACTGCTTGGCGCCGGTAGTATGGTGTTTCTCCTTCTTCCCCCGGTTGGCTTTGTTGACACCGGAGAATTTCTGTTACACAACATAATTAAATCATTAAAAAATGAATAACTACAATTTAAATAATTCAATTACCTTAATTGAAATAAAAAAAATAAATTAATACCTTAAATTGTTCATCGGCAAAGTGGTTACACAACCACTCCCACTCATCTTCTCTCTCCCCTTGCAGCTCTACCGGGGGAGGCACGGGACCGACATCTTTGAAGTACTTATGGAGCCTGTACTTCCAATCTTTGTAGATGGAGTTGGCGGTTTGATTGATATGCCTCAACATAGCCGGTGTCGGATCCACGTCAAATTGTTCCTATCAAAAATAAATAGAAAATTATAATCGTATATATTATGAAATTTTAGGCCGAGATTAACAATATTATATAATAACTAAATTGAACGTATTACGTACCGAAAGATCTTTGAAGACTTTCGCCTTCTCATGATCCGGCGCCTCCTTCCAAGTAGGGGCAGTGGTACGAACCCAGTTATGGATGATTGACCCTATCCCATGCGTCGAGAGACTTGCTAGCTGAGCTGTGGGAGGGCCACCGGTGAATTCGTCGTACGGCAAGTCGATCTTTTTACCGGTCGCCTTGCAAATACGCTCCGCTTTGCCCCCTTTAACGAGACCCCGAGTCTTTTTCGGTTCCGGGTCAGTGGGGGCCCTCCTTTGCCTACGACGGGCGCTGTACATGATTGATTCGGCGGTCGAGGACGCCTGAGTACTTCCCGTTGAATGGGTACCGGGCGTCGGAGATTGGAAGGGGTCGACGTCATCACCGCTCGAGATGAATGGGGGAGCGGGAATTTCCCCAGAGGGCGCTACGGACGGACCAGATGATCCGTCCGGATTGAGAGCGTCGTTGCCCTCCGGTGGTAATTCCCAACCGACTTGGTCCGCCAAGCGGCGGAGCATGGCATCTTCTGCCTCTTGTTGGGCTTTCTTCTTGCCGGATGTCGTCTTTGGCGGAGCCATTTAAACCTAAGAGTACGGGGTTAAAATACCTACTTACCATAATAATTACAACTTAAAAATTTACGCTAATTAATTAAGTACGTTTAAGATTTAAATAGAGTACACTAGCTTGGCATTTTCGGTCGTTCAATGGACGTGCGACCCGCGCGATAAAGTGTAAATTTTCAATTAATCAGCCTTGGTTAAATCGAAAAACATGGCCAGTTAGGGATAGAGATAACGCGAGAGGCAGGACTAATTTCGACAAAAGTCTTTCTTAGTCCAAATCCTGTCACCAGTCATAACCCGTTTCTAGACACCATGTCCGACATTCGGCCAATTTTTCGAAAATTTACACTCCCTCAAGTCCTTTGCAAACTCCGCCCTCAACCTCGTGTCCATAACTTCAGTTAGGTTATGGTGTGCGGTGATGAAATCCACATATCACGAGGGGTTAAGGAGATAAGCAAGGAAAAGAGGCGCCATCTATTCCAAAGAGTGCGACTTAATTACACCAAGCCTATGTACTAAATTTAAATCGAACACGTACTACTAATTAATTTACTAAAAAATACACGTAATTACATGCAATAATTTATTTTCCATTTAGCATGCAATAATTAACCATTTAATTAATTAATAACAATAATTATTTATTTAATTAATTAATAACAATAATTATTTATTTATTTAATTAATAACAACAAATTTACAATTATTCATTTAATTAGTATTAAATAACAATAATTATGATTTAATTAATTAATAACAACAATTAATCATTTATTAAATATTTAAAACTAATTACTAAATTAATTTCTACTAATTAATTATATTTAGAATTTAATTAATTAATAAAATGAAAATTATTTAAATAAGGGAAAAATAGAAATTTACCGAATCGGAGTTTTCGGGAATTTCGCCGGAGTTGTGTCGTTGGAGAGGAGGAATCGAACCACGCCGGAGTTGTATCGTCGGAGCGTCGTCGCCGGAGGAGAATATCGCCGGAATGAGATTGAGAGAGAGAGAGGAGAGGAGAGATGGAGAGAATTGTAAGGGATGAGGAAAAGAAGATGAGCCGTACTCTATTTATAGAGTTTCACTTAGACGACGGAGCACTATTCTCCGTCGTCTAAGTGCACTTGGACGACGGAAACAGTGTTCTCCGTCGTCCAGGTGGCGGTTTCAAAATTTTGAAACGGCGCGTAATTAAGGGGCGGGACGTTTTGAACCGCCATGGAATTGGACTTAGACGACGGAGAATTAATTCTCCGTCGTCTAAGTGAAAATTCAAGCGGTGCCGAAAACGGAAGCGGTAAATTGAACCGCCATAATTTTTTACTTGGACGACGGAGATGGTAAGTTTCCGTCGTCCAAGTGAAAATTACATGAAAAAAGTAAACAAAAAAAAATTTGAACCGCCATGATTTTTGAACCTGGACGACGGAGATGGTCATTCTCCGTCGTTCAGGTGAACACCTGGACGACGGAAAATGACCATCTCCGTCGTCCAGGTTCATATTACGTAAAAAAAAATTTTAAAAATAATTCGCTAGGAATTTAGCGATCTGTCATTCGAGTGAAATAGTCGTACAATATCGATAAACGCATCGTATATATGAACAATCAAATTTGAACCGCCAATTAATTTTACGTACGTATTGAAACATGTTAAGTATCGACTAATCTTTACGACTTCAGTGTTCATGAGTAGACGCTGATTTGCAGCAGAGTATTAACGAAATTGAATTTGGACAAAACAACCGTTGGATATGTTCGTCGTAACATAATATATAATTGTCTTCAAAGGACCATAAAATAATAAGTTCGGGAAGGGTTTGATCGGCACAGTCAACCGCAAAACCGATAATTTCACAAACCGGAAACGTGGATACAAGGCATTTCGCAACTCCGATTTTCGAACCGTCGAAGCTCACTCACCAAGAATTGTTTACTCTAAAGTCTTGATGAAAAGAAAATGCATTGGAAGAAGGTCTAGATGGTCGTTGTCTTAGAAAAAATTACGATATCTGCACCTGGACGACGGATTTGAGCGTTTCCGTCGTCCAGGTTTATACCTGGACGACGGATATGAAGTTATCCGTCGTCCAGGTTAGAACCTGGACGACGAAGAATGACGTTCTCCGTCATCCAGGTGTATAGACCCTGAATTCAGGGGTTAGGGCCTTACTGTTTAAGGTTTAGGGTTTGTGAACTTCGACGACGGAGAATGACCATTCTCCGTCGTCCTAGTGTGCACCTGGACGACGGATAATGACCATTATCCGTCGTCCAGGTGCATAGACCCCGATTTCAGGGGTTAGGGCCTTAGGGATTACGGTTTAGGTCGTCCCCGGTCATTTGTGTACGTGTCCGTTCAATTATCAATCGATCCGATCGAACTGCTAGATTTAGGCTAGGCCGGCTAGGGTCAAGGATTTAGCTAGGGTACGTTTTATATGAGATTGAGATTTGGCGCCAATATTTATTAATTTCTCCGTTGGCCAGGATATATAATTCAGATTAATTTCTTCCCGTAAACCGGCATCGATCATATATATATATATATATTACAATAATTACAGTAATTAATTACCAATTAATCTCCCTCGTCGTATGACCGTACTCTTCGTCATAATCATCATCGTCCTCATCCCCGTTAGTCGACGGCTCATCCTCGTCATCGTACTCAACATCGTCCGACGAATAACCTGAGTCCTCGTCCGCGTCCTCTTCCTGCTCGTCTTCTTCATCTACCTCATCGATAATCTCATCTTCAGTTAGATCTGTACAACCATCAGGCATGGGTAACCGTTCACCATCTTGAACCAGGTCTATTATATCGGAGCGGACCATAGAAATATTAGGCTCTTGATAGGCAGGAATGTCTCTTTCTGGTTCAGCAGCATCTTCAGTCGTCGCCGGTGTCCTTTCAATTGTCTCTGTATTCCATATTCCTCGGTGAGAGATATGGTTCACTATTTTCCACCCTTCACCGGCTTTCGGATCGTCGAGATAGAACACCTACCGAACTAAGGTGGCCAGAGCGAAAGGCTCATCCTCATACCAGTGCGAGTTTGTATCGACTGATAATAGTCCCAGGTCTTCCTTTGTACGCTTGAACCATCTGCACTTGAATAGGAAAACGTTGACATCATTCCCGTAACATAGCTGAACCACGTATACAATAGCCCCGTAATATAGATCATTGTCTTTCCCAACGGTTACCCCACTGTTTTGTGTTCTTCTTCCTTCGTCTCGGGCCAATGAATGGAACTTTACACCGTTCACAAAACATCCGGGATAAATATAGTGTTTAACCGGCTTCCCTGCTAGCAAGTGTTTTGGCCATGACCACCACCCTCCGTGGTTATCAGATTTTTGCAGATCAATCATCTGCGAAAAAGGGCAAATTAATATAAGGGTTTACTTTCTACAAACATGAGCGATATGTATTTAAATAATCTCATCCGAGTCGTACGTATGTACCCATTGGAAGAAATAATCAGGAAACTTCTTCTTAACCATTTTCTCAATCCACGCCGAACTCTTGTTTTGATTTAACGCCTGAAGCCTCTCCCTGTATGACATCATGTACGGATCAACTTCATCACAGTCTCGCAACACTACCCAATGTGCCTCAATAAGTTCTTCCCGTGTTAACGATTCCTTTAATACTCCTCTAAACGGTCGGACAACATTGGTGACGACAGAAAGATTGATGCGGGAGGGGGTGGATCTTTGAGGTACCTGTTGCAGTAAGTAACACACTCATGCATTAGGTATGTCTCTGCTATGGAGCCATCCGGGGCCGACCTGTTTTTGACGAATGACTTATACTGTCCAAGCTGTCTACAAAATCAAACGTACACATTACATAAGTACATATACCTAGCTAGCTAGTATATATATAATCTCCAGTGGAACAAATTAATTAATTAGTTGTACATACCTTTCTTGAGGATACATCCAAGTGTACTGGACTGGACCAGAAATGAGCACCTGCTCGGGCAGGTGGATCATTAGGTGAATCATGATGTCAAAGAAAGTAGGGGGGAAAATCCTCTCTAGTTTGCAAATGATGTGCACAATTTGTTGTTGCAATTCCACCACATCTGACTTCTTTAATTCTCTGGCGCATAACCTCTGCCACCACCTGCACAATGCCACTATTGGTTCTACGACGTCCCGAGGCAAGTATGGTCGAATTACCACTGGAATCAGACATTGCAGCATAACGTGATAGTCATGTGTTTTTAGACCAACAAACTTGTGTTGCACCTCGTCCACTGCTCCAGTTATAGTAGCTGCATACGTAGCCGGATAACGAACGCCCTTAAACTAGTGAAATATAGAACGTCTAAGCGTCGGCTTCACTGTGTAAGGTGCATCTGGCATCTTGTTGTACACTCCTTTCCTATCCCTCCTCAACCACAAGGGACGACGTAGATTCATTGATTCCAAATCTTTGCGCGCTTTGGGAGTATCTTTAGTCTTGAACTTAATACCGAGAATTGTTCCCACCACGCTGTCGCACACATTCTTTTCTATGTGCATCGCGTCCAAGTTGTTCCTCAGCTTCAACTTCGACCAGTAAGGGAGTTCAAAGAATATACTCTTGTGATCCCAATAGCTCAGATCATGTAGAGGAATTGGATTGCATTTCTTTACATCTGCGTCATTGCTCAACACACCAAAGTCGAAATAGCTCAACCTCTCTAAAATCTCTTCGCCCGACCAACTACGGGGTTTAGGATTGTTCTCTACCGTACCGTCGAAATGAGCTTCATCCTGTCGCCACGGGTGGTCGTGAGGAAGCCATCTACGGTGACCCAAGTAACACACCTTCCCCGCGTGCCAACTAGAGTTCACGTCGTCCAAACATATAGGACATCCATTATATCCTTTTGTCCTGCAGGCTGCCAACATCCCATAAGCTGGAAAATCGCTGATCGTCCACATTACGGCAGCCCTCATCGTGAACATCGTGTCAGTGAATTTGTCATAAGTTGGGACTCCATTTTCCCACAACAGTTTCAGCTCGTCGATCAAAGGTCTGAGGTAGACATCTAAGCACTTCGATGGAGATTTAGGACCTGGAATTAATACGGTAAGGAAATTAAATTCCTTGTTCATGAACATCCACGGAGGCAAGTTGTACGGCATCAGAATAACTGGCCAAGTGCTGACGGCGGAGCTATTACTTCCCCAAGGATTGAATCCGTCTATAGATAGGCCGAGTCTAACATTTCTAACCTCTGAAGCAAAGTCTCCAAATTCTCTGTCGAAATGTTTGAAACCCTCCCCATCCGCGGCGTGTCGCAGGACATCGTCATCTATTCGCTTTTCTGCGTACCATCGCATCGCCTCTGCTGTGTGTAGAGACATGTACAGGCGCTGCAATCTGGGAATCAAGGGAAAATATCGAACAACTTTCACAGGAATTCTCTTTTTCGAACTCTTCCTATTCAACTGGAATCTGCACTGGCCACATACGGGACAATAGTCCAACTCTTTATACTCTTTGTAAAATAGCACACAATCATTCGGACATGCGTCAATTATCCTGTACTTTAGGCCGAGGCTGCTCAGGATATTTCTAACCTTATAATGAGATTTAGGAAGATTGTGATCATCAGGAAGCAACTTACATATTTGCTCCTGAATTTCGTCAAAAGCACTCACTGACATTTTGTGCTTCACTTTTATCTTCATTTGCTCCATCACATATTGCAACACATTCTCTCGACATCCAGGGAACACCGGGGTCTGCGCTTCAAGTAGTATTCGGTTGTACTTTTCCATCTCACTGGTGTCAGTGGCCAAGCTAGCTGCGGGGAATGTGTCATCATGCTCATAAGTGGTACTGTAACCTCCGTCTTGGTGTTGGTGTCCACCATGACTACACCCCGGAAACGCATCATGGACCAAATCTGCAGTTGGGTTGCAAGCTGGGGGTCCGGCACCACTGCCGCTGGATGAGGCACCATGGTAACTGTACCCTGAGCTGAAGTCTGCTGCGCTGAACTCTACTGCTTCACCATGCTCGCTCCATGTAGTGTAACTCCACATCATACCATTTTCGTACAGGTGTTGCACCATAGCATTAACCTCCGCATACTGACAATTAAGACATTTCTGACACGGACACCTGAAACGTTTCTTTCCCTGACCATGTTCTATCGCAAAATTCACAAATTCGCTAATTCCATCCATATACCGGACATCACATCTATTCTTCAACTTCATCCAACTCTTGTCCATACTGCTACAAAATATTATAATTAATTAATTATTACATATATCTATATTTGTCAATTAATTTACGCTTAATTATACGTACGTACTCGATCTACATCGATCCATCAATTACGTACGTACGTAATTTAATCGATCTGTACATATATATATAGCTAACATCAGCTAACATCCTTGCATGTATATATGTACGTACGTTTTCACTAAATATATATTAATTAATTAATTAAGCAAATTTTAACTGCGTACGTATACGTACATACCTGCTGGCCTTCTCGATATCTGTACATTAATTAATTAAGCTAACTAGCTAGTCAGCGGAGATCCCTTATCGATCCTGATTCTTCTCGGCCTACCTAGCTCGCTTCTAGCTAGCTAGCTCCCTAGCTTCTCCTTCTCCCTTCTCCTTCAATTCTTCTTCAAAAGGAATGAATAGATCGAGGCCAGGAATGAATTCGATCAACTTATATAATGCTTCACTTAGACGACGGAGGTGTCGGTACGTCGTCTAAGTGGAAGCACGTTTCGTGTACTCGGACGACGGCGTGTCGGTCCGTTGTCCAGGTAATCACCTGGACGACGGAGAATACCATCTCCGTCGTCCAGGTGATTACCTGGACAACGGAGAAGAGTCCGAGGTCCAGGTTATACCCTGGACGACGGAAAATACAATCTCCGTCGTCCAGGTGTCACTTGGACGATGGAGATGGTATTCTCCGTCGTCCAGGTGGCACTTGGACGACGGAAAAGACTCCGTCGTCCAGGTGTCACTTGGACCACGGAACAATTATGTTTCCGTGGTCTAAGTGATGTTTTCTTGTAGTGTGGAATAGGAGGAGGATTACTTACATAATATAGAGCTTTATTTAATGCCATAGCCATTTCTTGAATTCGAGGCTCCAAAAGCTCTATTAAGGCATCAAAAAGGGTTTCATCCCCGAGTTGTATGGCTATGTCGAGTTCATCTTCCCCAATGGTGTCCAAATGCTCCTGCGCAATAGAGTCAAGAATATCAATTGAATAACAAGCATTTAAACTCGAAGAAGGGTATTTCATAACATCAATGATGCTGAACTCGACCAACTCTCCATCAATTTCCATTGAGAGAGTTCCTTCAAAAACATCAATTTTTGTTCTTGCGGTCCGCATGAAGGGACGCCCTAGCAACAATGGCGTGGTGTTCAGAGTGCTCTCCTCCATGTCCATGATGTAGAAATCAGCTAGAAAAATGAGTTGATTGACCTGCATAAGAACATCCTCAACGTACCCCCTAGGGTACTTGTTAGTGCAATCGGCTAATTGTATGATGACATTATCAGTTTTTAGCTCACCTAGATTCATAGATACATATAAATGATACGGCATTACATTTATTGATACACCTAGGTCTAGCATTACATCGTCGAACCTTCAGTCACCAATTATGCAGGGAACTGAAAAACTCCCTGGATCCTTCAATTTTGGGGGTAGCCGACGCTGCAAAACCACCGAAACGGTTGCTTTCACCTTCATAACCTCCTTCTCTCTCGTTTGCCTCCTCTGGGTGCATAACTCTTTTAGAAACTTTGCGTATATCGGCACTTGCTTTATACACTCGATCAAGGGCAAATTCACTTGCACCTTTCGAAAGATGTCTAAGATATCTTCGTATTGATCATCTTTTTTCTTTGATTTTGATAATCTGCTTGGGAAAGGTGCAATAGCAAATAGAGAATTAGTAACAATCGTATTTGAAGAAATAGGGCTTTTACCTTTGATTGGGGTGGGTTGTGGAGGAGATGGTGCCTTGGTGACAATAGGTGTCACCTTCTTCTTCTCGACCTCATGAGTTGCCGGATCAATCTCATCATCTTCTTTGTTGGTGATGTCCTCAATGGTGACTTCATCATGATTAGATTTCGTGGTCCTTGGTGCTTCTAGTACCTTCCCACTCCTAGTGATAATGGCATTGACATTTCGTTGATTAGGAGTGGTTTGAGGTGGTAGTTGGCCGGTTTGCCGAATTTGGTCCATGAAGTCCACCAGTTGGCCCATCTACTTCTTCATTTCACCTATATCACGACCATGAGTATCTAATGTCTCCTTCGTCTTGGTTTGTCCATCCAGAAGAACTTGCGTTGAAGCAGACATTTGAGAAAGCATCTTGTCGTAGTCCGGATTGGTGAAATGTTGGGCCGGGGGTGCTTGTTGCGTTGGGTGCATGGGAGCATGAAGAATAGGTGGCCTCTGTTGGAAGGGAGCACGTTGATACGTTTTTTGAGGTACCGGAGGGTTTAGACATCCCTCATTGCTACTCCACTTGAAACCTAGATGATCACGGTTGACAAAGTTGTTATTCTCCTTTGGCCCCAATGGTACGTGGTGTAGAGGCTCTCCACTGTGCAATGGATCTCGTTCATCAAAAAAAGATAAAGTTTGATTCCAGATGTGTAAGCATGCATAATCCTATATACCATCTTTTAAAGGATTAAGTCGTATTTATTAAGTTCATGTATTGTCCGAATTTAAGTGCACTTATGATTTAAAGAGAGTACTCGAAATGATCTTTGGGTAAATTTCTTGGACGTGCGGCCCGTGCGAAATTGTATACTGACTCTCACTAATTCAGCTTAGTTACGTTTAGAAATGGCAAGTAGGGATAGAAATAACGCGAGAGGTAAGGCCTAATTTTTAGAACAACCCGAGGCTAACTTGTTAGAGTATATACTCCATTGTTGTTCTTAGACACACCCCGAGGCTAACCATTTATGGCATATACTCCAATGGTGTTCTATTGCTTAGATCTGAAACCTGTCACCAATCATAACCCCGCTCATCATATCCAACAATCAGCCAAATTTTTGAGATAGTATATAATCTCAAGTCCTTAGTAAACTCCGCCCACAACCTCATGCCCATAACTTCACTTAGGTTATGGTGTGTGGTGATGAAATCCACACTTCATGAGGGGTTAAGGAGATAAACCAGAAAAAGAGGCACCTCCCTATTCCAAAGAACGAAACTTAATAACCAACTCTTGTACTCAATGTAAATCAATTTAAGTGCATCTATGAATTGAGTGCGCCTAAGATTTAAAAGGAATACACTATTTAGTTATTGAGTAAATCTCTTCGTCGTGCGGCCCGTGCGAAAATGTGTACTAACTCTCGTTTATTCTCGCAATTGTTGGAAATGACCAGTTGGGATAGATGTAACGCAAGAGGTAAGGACTAATTTCTGGGAACAACCTGAGGCTAACTCGTTAGAGTATATACTCCATTGTTGTTGCTAGAAACACCCCGAGGCTAACTCGTTAGAGTATGTACTCCAATGGTGTTCTATTTTCTTAGTCCAAAACCTGTCACCATTCATAACCCTTCTAGACATCATGACCAACTATTACTCGAAATCACAAGATAGTACACAATCTCAAATGTTTGTAAACGCCGCCCACAACCTCATGCCCATAACTTCACTTAGGTTATGGCGTGTGGTGATGAAATCCACACCTCATGAAGGGTTAAGGAGATAGATAAACAAAAGAGGCACCTCCCTATCCGAAGAGCGAAACTTGATAACTAAATACTAGTACTCAAATTAAATCAAAGACTATCCATTAACATGAAAATAAATTATGCAAGTGTATAAAAGAAGTGTAAATAAATTCATATAAGTAATAAGTATGAATTGTAAACACGTATGTATATTTCTATAAGTATAAACAAGTAGGAACTTTCGAAAATTATAGACATGCTTTCATTTACCTATTTTTACATATGTACAAACGAAATCACACAAAAACTTTACAATTCCCCGGCAACGGCGCCAAAAATTGATAATGCGCAAAACATGCCTTAAATGTTAACACAAAGTAGACACTAAACACATAGTTCACACGTAAGCAATTTTAAACCCTTCTTTTTTGGATGTAGTATTGGTGAGTAAGGATCTATCCAGGGAATTAGAGGGTGCATGCATGCTTTCGTTTTTAAACAGAAATTTAAAGGTATGGGGGGATTGGAAGTTGGGTTGATTAATCTACGAAATTAAGGTACAAAACATACAAACACAACAAGAACTCCTAGACTTCTAACATGTTTTACTCATAGACAAGTTTAACAATCAAGAAACCTTAAATTCTAATTATGCTTACGAAAAATAAGAAGCTAAATTACTAATTACAAGTGATCAACTTATTTCATTCACCTAGCCTACTTTAATGCTTTTACCTTATTTATCATCTACGAAATCCTTAATCACTACCACATTTTTAGGTATTGCCGACGAATTTAAGTCGCCGGCCTTTGTTTATAAGTCGCTGGTGATAGTCATTACCGGCGACATGTCGCCGGAAATTAGGTGTCGGTGATAGTATCATCGGCGACTTATTATGGTAGTCGCCGGCAATGGTTTAGTCATCACCGATGACTTAGTCGCCGGCAATGAACAATCTCAGCACCGGCGACAACTCGCCGGCAATGATGCTCCGCCGTGGCTGGAAAGTGGGAGTTATTGCCGACAAGATTGGTCCAACTCACCGGCAATACCCGGTGAAATTTTACAAAAAAAACCTGGTTCTGGATTGGGCCCAATTCCAGAACCTGCATTGAAAACAGAAACCGTACAAATACAAGTTCAACAGTACACACATAATTGTCTAACGTACAGTACAAACAACAACAATACGAAAATAAACTACAACTACACTAAGGGTCAAGGAAATCCATGTTGACGTAATCATTTGAACTCTGGTGGCTACCCTAGTCTTGCAGTGGCGGTGACGGCTGCGGTGGTGGAACACTGTGTAACACAGGGATCAGGGGAGGTGTGGGGAGTGGTTGTACGGTAGTCTGGCACACGTACATCGTCTGCATCCATGTGAACATTTGTGCCTGCTGCTGGACCATAATTCGGTGTTGCTCGACCATCACCCAGTGCTCGGCATCTCTGACTGCCTGCTGCTGCGCCAATTGCCGTATCTCCTCCACCACCCTCCTTTGCTCCTCCAACTCCCTCTGTGTCCTCTGAAGCTCCGCTGCTAGGTTAGAGTTCCTAGAAGAAGTTCTTGACCCGCTAGAGTATTCTGAAGTGTTCTTCAATACTCATTCGCCTGTCGAGCCCATTCCCCTGCAGTAGTGGATATTCTTTCCAGTCCTGCACGCTTTTGCCATGATCTGAGCCGTTATAGGGCGATCAAGTGGATTGATCTGAGAGGCATACTAGGTCACTTTTTCCTCCGAGCAGTCAGGATGGTTGTTTCGAGCTATATTCATGGTGACTTCTGTGATCACATCCTCCACTCTCACCTAATTCAAAAGCGAATATGAATAATGTATTATTAAACAAAATAAATTAATAGAGAAAAATAGTTTTATTAACACATGCATATGTGAACTACAAAATAATGATGCTAAAGACTTACCGCTTCTTTAGGGCACTGCGGATAGAACTTCTGATGAACAAACACCAACGGGTTGACTTCTTGTTGTTGTTGCGCCCTACCCGACCAACCCAAATAGTTGAGTGAACCTGCATGATGGGACTTGGTGTTTTTCAATCTGTTCTCCCTGTTCGTCTTGGAAATCGCCTTGTTTGATAAACATATGTAAAAAAATTAGTAACTAACTATTTCAATGTGATACGATACATTAGGGTTGTAAAATATATTCAGGATGCATACCTTCGCTCTGGGGTGGTCGAAGTGGGCTACCAGCCACAGCCACTTGTACTCCCTAAACTAGAATTCGCTAGGGGTAGAACCTCGGCCTAGCTCCTTGTACTGTGTGTAATATTTTGAAAGCTCATTTTTCCACTCTTTATACCTATATTAACACCAGAAACAAATGTTAGAGATATTAAAACACTTGATAAAGTGAAAATCTAACTCGATATATACTCAAATAACTCGAATCACATCACTTGATATGTAGTTGACGCTCTGCCCATGTGTGAATAAGGCATTCATCCACGTCAAACCACAGCTGCAAGATGAATATATAAATGGTAAAATTATATATTTCTCCGGACTTAATTAATAAATGTAAAATTTACGTAATGAAATACAATTTAACTCACACTCAGTGCATTATGCACTTGCAACTTCACGTAGCGAGGCACACATCCCCAATCTGGCCACAGCATTGGGACCTTGTCCCGCACGAAGGCCCCGGCCATGCTGGCATACTTTCACGTGGTGTCAAATGTCTCGATCACCTCACCATGCATTAGCCCTAATGATCGTTTTCCTTCCCCCGGTGGCCTGCTCAAGATTCTTCCCGGTGCAGGGGCCTCTAGTCTTTCGTTTTCCATTGCCATTAATGATATTGCCTAATAATACAATGTCAACAAATTGATATTATTAATTGACACTATTTATAATCTTAAGTAATAATTAAGTAATCAATCTTGTTAAATAAAATTTACCTGCATCGTCCGTTTGTTGGTTGTTGCACCTCGCACTCCAAAGATACACGGGGTCGAACGGGAAGAAGTTGTACGCTTCCTCCACGCTCAGGAACTCCGGCCGTCCTTCAATATAAATAGGCCTCCCCCTATCATCAAATTCAGGGATCACAGGAATCTCGTCGGGCACGAAGAGACCGGACGGCGGAGATAGACGAGGCCTGGACGATGAGGCGCCAGCACCATCTGCCTCAGATGATTCCCGTGAAAGGGGAGTAGGCACCGGGCCAATGTGGGGCATTCGGATGGAGGGCGTTTCTGATGCGCCCGTTGAGTGTCGCTCGCCTGACTGTTTGCTGACTGACGGTCGAGCCTCGACTGAGGGTTGCACGGATCCGGATCGTGCAGCTTCCTCCTCTTCTCGCGCACGTAGCAAAATTTGTGTGTGAACTTTCATAATTGGGCCACTGCGTGTGTTGCTGACTGCGGCTGAGGAAGCTTGACTACTGCTCCCTCCACTGGATCTAGTCCCTCTCCGTTTGATGCCTCCAAGACAATTTGCCACAAAACCTCATGCACATCCAACAATTTCATGCATACATACATAATTAAAATGCATACATACATAATTAAAATGCATATATACATAATTATCACAAATATCAACATCACCCAAATCGTAATTAACCAACTACATATATAATTAAAATGCATATATACATAATTATCACAAATATCAACATCACCTAAATCGTAATTAACCAACTTAATTAACCAACTACATATATAATTAAAATACATATATACATAATTATCACAAATATCAACATCACCCAAATCGTAATTAACCAACTACACATATAATTAAAATACATATATACATAATTATCACAAATATCAATATCACCCAAATCGTAATTAACCAACTTAATTAACCAACTACATATATATAATTAAAATTCATATATACATAATTATCAAAAACCAGAGAGAGAGAGAGAGAGAGAGAGAGCGGGGGGGGGGGGACCTGTCATTCTTCGGGTTGAGAGAGAGGGCGACGACGATGCTCGGATTCCGACGGCCGGAGGTAGGGGAGGAGGTAGAGGAGGAGGGGAGGAGGAAATGAGATTTGGAGTTCTTGGGGTTTTTTGGGTGGAGAGGGGAGAGGGGAGGGGAGGAGAGGAGGGGAGAGGGGAGGAGAGATTTGAGGAGAGGAAGAGAGGTTTTTGGGCGGCGAGGTGAGGAAGAGATCGATTTTTAGGGTTTTTGGGAGCTCGGTGAAGAAATGAGGGGCTGCCCGATGTGGCTAGGGATTTAAGGGACTATTACCGGCGAGTTGCTTACTAACTCGTCGGTAATACTATTACCAACGAGTTGATAAGCAACTCATTGGTAATAGTATTACCCACGAGTTAGTGTAACTCGTTGGTAATACTATCACCAACGAGTTGCTCGTCGTTGATAGTGATTCCCATTTTTCGGCAAGTTTATACCATACATCTAATGGTCTTTTTTAATTAAGTGTTCATTAAGTATTAATTCATAAACACTGATCGATATGACGTTGGCCAAATTTTTATAATTTACGACTATAAATACGTACATGCACGTTTATATAACAAACATACATGCACGTTTATATATACTAAAATACGTACATCATTAACGTACTAAGGATGATAATTATAATCATCTTCATCACTTGAGTCTGAATCGGTTTCATAGGTAACCTCTGGCAATATGTGTCACTTCTCGTCATCTGAATCAGCGTCTACTTCGTTTGGATTAACATCGAGAAGTTCTGCTCCAGTAATTCGAACCACACTCCCAAATCTCACATTATTAAGGCGAATCGTAGATGATTCCGGAATGTCAAAAGCGTTCGGCTCTTGGTATGCAGTAACTTCTTCATCATCTGCGGTCTCACCAAGTGTGGCAGCACTGTATATATTTCTATGAGCAATATGGTTAACCACCTTCCACGGGACTTTGTTCAGAAGATCGTCAAGGTAAAACACTTGTTTTACTGATGTGGCAAGAACGAAAGGGTCTTCTTTATACCAGCTTGTAGCAGTATTCACCGAAAATATTCCGTACTGATCGGTCCTTGTGTTCTCCGGGCTAGTATCAAACCATCTACACTTGAACAAGTGCATTTTCATGTGGTTCCCATAAATTAGTTTAACAACTGAATGAAGGACACCGTAATAGTCAACGCCATCCTGCCCACTATGGACTATCACCCCACAATTCTGTGTTTTCAGTCGGTCGTCTCTATTTTCACATATAAATTTCACGCCATTGACCTGACACATCGAGTAAACTTTTGAAGCTATCGATTTCATCGCCAAGACCCTCAATTCCTTTGACCACTCTGGGTAACCATCATTTGCTACATGGTTCATCTAAAAAAGATAAGAAACCACGTACACCATAAATTATGAACATAGCAAAAGAAAACCACGTACACACATGCTATATAAGGATAATTAAAATATATATATATACACATATACCCTTACTCATTGACTAAAGTAGTTTGCAAACGTCCTGTTGTGGTAATCAACATTTCCGGCAATAGCAGGGCAGTGAAGATGATAGTTTTTCCAATATTGAACTTCTGGACAGTTAATCAGTACCGACCAGTGGGCAATGGCTACCTTATTTCCATCCAACTTGTACGACTTTGGCAAGCTTCCATGTACTACCACGTCATTGGAGATGATAGAAAGGTTGAACTTGGGTTCATCTATCGGCATATGTTGTTGGGGGTCCTCCAGCGCTCCCAAATACAAGTTGGTGTACGTTACACACTCGTGCGCAAGATATGCTTTAGCAATACACCCTTCAGGTGCAGATTTATTCTTCACATAGTCCTTGTAGGCTCCAAATTGTCTACAAGTTAACAAGTGCATGTTATGATACTTAAAAAAATAAGAATTTACATATAAAAATAGAGGCAAACACAAATGTATGAATCATTTGTACCTTTCCATGGGATACATCCAAGTGTAGTGTACCGGACCAGTAAGCAACAATTGTTCGGGAAGATGGATCATCAGGTGAGGCATGATGTCGAAAAAATTTGGGGGAAATATCCTCTCAAGTTTGCATATGATAAAAATGATGTCATCTTGCATCTCCCTGAGATCTGATTTTTTAACTTCCCTGGTGCATAACTTCTGAAAGAATCTTGACAAGGCCACCAACAGCTCCACCACCTCTTTTGGCATGTACCCTCGAATGAAAATAGGGAAAAGGCGTTGAAGCAGTACATGGCAGTCATGACTCTTTAATCCGTACATCTTATTGTCCCGGAAGTTAGCACACCTGCTTATATTTCCTACATAGCCATAAGGATACCTACATATATAGCCATAAGCAACAATTATATTTCTTGCATATAACCATAAGTAAAAATTATATTAATTTCCTGCATAGCCATAAGAATACATGACATTACTCATCCACCAAAAAATTTCATGCTTCTGCTTCGGCTTGACGGTGTAAGGAGCTTGAGGAATTTTTGTCTTACCATCTCTTAACCACAAATGTTTCCGCAGTCCCATAGCTTTCAGATCAATGCGTGCCTTAGGGATGTCTTTTGTTTTCCCCTCCAAATTAAGAACTGTGCCCACCACACTTTCACACACATTCTTCTCTATGTGCATGACATCTAGGTAGTGTCTGATAGGCAACCTGGGCCAGTAGGGGAGTTCCCAGAATATACTCTTGTGTGTCCAAAACTTATACCTTTCGGGCTTGTCTGGAATTGACACCACTATCTCAGGATGATTGCTCAGCTGGCCAAAATCATATTCATTCAACACTTCCAAAATTTCATCCCCTGTCCATCGCCTGGGTGCCACACCTGTTTTCACAGTCCCATCAAAAGCGTCTTGATCCTGCCTAAATGGGTGATCATATGGAAGCCAACAACGGTGACGCATCTGAACAATTTTACTGCAATGAGGACTGCACAATCAACAATCATGCACTCTGAACAAGCCCTGTAACCCCTGGTAACGTTGCCCGATAACATACCGCGGGCAGGAAAATCACTAATGGTGCCAACAAGCATGGCATGCATCTGGAACATCTCATTTTTGAACCTATCGTAAGTGGGGTGGCCACACTCACTCAGGTACTTAAGATCCTCAATCAAAGGCCTCAAATACACATCGAGACACTTTCCTGGATAACCCGGGCCCGGAATTAATATAGTGAGCATATTGTATTCCTTCTTCATGCACATCCATGGTGGAAGGTTGTATGGCGCCAAATAACTGGCCATATACTGTATTGAAGACTCATGTTGCCAAAAGGGTTGAATCCGTCAGATGAGAGCCATAGCCAAACATTTTGGACCTCTGCTGCAAAATGATCAAACTCCCTGACCATGTGCTTCCAAGTCTCTCTGTCGGCAGGGTGTATAAGGGTGTCATCGTCAGGCAAATTCCTCTCAGCCCACCATCTCATAGCTTCGACTGTGAAAGCACACATGAACAACCGCTCCAGCCTATCAATCAGCGGGAAATATCGAAGTATCTTCACAGCTTTCTTGTTGCCTGTAGGAGTCCACTTATATCTTTCTGTAAAACATACCAGGCAGGCTTCAAGGTCTTCAAGATCTTTTCCCAAGAAGAGAATACAATCATATCTGCATGCATAGATTTTGATGTAGGAAAGCCTAAGATCTTTCAGGATATGTCGCACCTTATGATGAGTGGTAGGAAGACGATGACTGGGTGGCAGTAACGAAGCAGTCCAATTTAGCCAAGAATCAACAGCTTTGACAGACATTTTGTTCTCCATTTTGAGCTGCATCACTTCCATGACACTTCCAAGAACAGTCTTACTACAATCGTTGTACAACGGAGTTTGTTGCAATGCAATCAGGTTGTTGTACTTGTCTATACCGCTTGTGTTGACATGAGCTCCAGATAATGGCTCGACTGGCTCAATATCGAGGAAACCCTGCACGACGGGAGGGACATTTGGTGCTTGATCAACAAATACACCGCTCTCATGAGGAAACATATCATTGATTAACATCGATGTTGGATCATAGGATGGACTGGCCCTCTCAGCAAAATGTCCATGATCATAGGATAGACTAGCCCTCTCAACAAATTGTCCATGGTCATGCGGACCCGCTAACGATGTTTCACCGTGATAAATCCAACAAGTGTACTTATCCCAAAACTCGTATTTACTCAGGTGCTTCTGGACTTTATCAATGGGAAAACGAAATCGATCGCTGCGACACTTACATTCTTTACACGGGCAATAATGAAGTGTAGTGTCTCCACAATTAGCCTTCACAAAATCCACAAAACTCTTAATTCCATGGTGATATCTCACATCCCATCTTTCAAGGCTCATCCAACTCTTGTTCATTCTGAAAATTCTAACATTACGTACTATAAATATATATATATATATATATACATTCAGTACTAATTAATTAAAAAATCATCATTAATTACATTCATCCGATTAATTAACAAAAGTTGACCCATGCATATAAAAAAATATATATATACCAACAATTCACAATTACAAATTAACATGTATATATATACACATATTAACAATTAATCACAAAATAAATTTATATACATATATATATATACACAAACATATTTTTATCGAAATAATCTCAAATCAACTCAAAATCAACAGTCAATCACTCGAAATCAACAATATATTCACTCTATTTGCATATCAAACCATTAATCGATATCAACTCTAAATCAACACATGCATATATATAGCTAAATCAACACACATATACATCGATCCACATATATATACATGCATACGTACCTAGCTAGCTATATAGCTTCCCGAGCGGGTTTTGGACGCCTTTTGACAATACCCAAGGATTTCAGAGCGTTTTCCTTCTTTCTCACTAGATTTTTGTAAAATGAATGAGCTGCTGCGGAGTAGATCTAATATAAGAGTTATTACCGACGATATTCCGGCCAAAATATCACCGGCAATGGTGGGAAATTATTGCCGGCGATATTCTCCGTCGCTGGCAATAATTTCCCACCATTGCCGGCGATTTTGGGAAATTATTGCCGGCGATGGTCCATCTCGCCGGCAATGCTTATTATATCACCAACCTTTCTTTGGCCTAATCGCTGGCAATACTGAAAAATGTGGTAGTGAATTTTAGTCGAGACACATACACATGCTTTCCTTGAATAAGAATGCTATGACGCATAACACCTTAAAACAATTGCTACTTTGTCGAAATCATTGAGATATATTTTAGGAAGATTGGTGACGCACCCTATCCTAAAGCATACTCAAAGCATTAAGAACTTAAAGCTAGCACATGCATCCAAACTAATAAAATTAAGAACACATGGAAGAATCGAAATAAGAGAAGAACATAGAGAAATTCTTTCATTACATAACTGAAATTATTACAAAGACGAAGATGGAGTTTAGAGAACATGGTTACACTTTTAGAGAGGTGACACACCAAACTAGGAGTGGTGATTCTCAAGAACACGAATGACACACTCTTAGTTCTTGATCTGGAGGTGGTGGAGAGCTTCGACTTTGGAAGAACCTTGGTGAAGTATGGAAGAGAGGTGAAGTGTTTAGAGCTTTGGCAAGTGAAATGAGTGATATTTGAGAAGAGAGACGTCCTCTTGTATTTATAGGCAAGGAATTGCCTCTTGCCTCTTCCTTCCAACTTGCCTAAGCATTTAATGCTCCCTTAGTCACCTACTTAGTCACACCCTTAGTCATCCCCTTTAATCATCAAAAACTAAGAGTCACCTAAGCTAGTCACCAAGCTTAGTCACCATTTGTGAGTCACCAAGCTTAGTCACACCTTTAGTCATCCCTTTTAATCATCAAAAACTAAGAGTCACCTAGCCTAGTCAGTGTTCTAAAAAACGGCCGCCTAGGCCGCCTAGGCGCCGACTAATCGGAAAAAATCATGTTATGGTCTAATTTTGGTCCTGGGCGGGGTAATTAGGCGGGAACCGATTAATCGGCAATTAGGCGGGCGACTAACGACTAATAGGCAATTAGGCGCCGCGTAGGCGGGTTTTTTTAAAAAAAAAAAAAATTAAGAGGTACAGCGCACAGGAAGGAATTCTAAATAGAAAATCTAATCCAATTTCTTTTGTGAAACATCGTCTCTCTCCCTCTGAAAACGCCGCGACTTGGACACCGCTCGCCGAACACCGCCGTCGCCGTCACTTGTCGTCCACAGCCGCTGTGCTCGCTCGCCGTCCACCTTCGAGAATTTTCTCTTCTCACTTCTCTCCCTTATAATCCCCTCTTCCTCTGAATCCTTTCTTAAACATCAATTGGTACATTTCAAGACAGACCTGAGTTGGGAAACAAGATTCATCCTTGTTTGTTATATATTGATAATTTGATATGATTAAATGTGGGTAAGAGCATAGTGTCGGCAGGTTTGAAAATGGGTGGTTATGGTGGTGTTAATGAATTATCGGCTTCGAAATAGATGATTTCATATTTCTGGGATTCCAGTTTATGCGATATATTTCAAAATTGAGATGGATGGTTAATTGGATTTATTTATAAACTTAGTTTAGAATTTTTATGATATTTCTTTATAATTTTTACTTTATGTTTCAAATCACAATATACCATATAAATATATAATTAATTAAATATATATAAAAAATGATCCGCCTAATTACCGCTTAATTACTGATTAAACTCCGCCTAAACGCCTAGGCGCTAGGCAGTAGCTCCACCGCCTAATTTCGCCTAGCGCCTTTTAGAACCTTGAGCCTAGTCATAAGCTTGCCAATCTTGACTTTTCCTCTTCACCAAGTGGCTTTGGCTGCCAAAATATTGGGCTTGGGCCTTCAATATGGGCTGACTTGGACTTTGCAAAATGGTCCTCAAAAAATGCTTAATGGGCCGGCCCATCTCCGATGCTCCGAAATCGCAAAAATTCCCCCGAAGTGCGCCGTTATTCTTCTCCATCATAAATAACCTAAAAATAACAAACTAAGTAAAAAAACATTAAAACTAAGATTATAACATAGCTAAATGAAGGGAGAAATGCGTTAATAATCGAGCATAAAATGCGTATATCAGTCAACTGCGACAACTCTTCATCGGTAAGTCAAGACATGATGGGCCAAGACCTCAAGACTTGAAGGCCCTAGCCCATGTGGGAGATATTTGGAGAAGATGGTATCACATGCAAGTCATGTGACTTGGGTGAGGCACACTTTAGGACCACTTAAAGCCTACATTTGTAGATTATATCTAAGAATTAAATTTGAATTTTAAAATACTAAAATATCTCCTTGAATGCCTTATGGTCTAGCTCTCCTCTCCCCTCACACATATCTCACTTCATTTTCTCATTTTTGCATAGTTTACTCTCTCTCAAAACCCCTTATCCTTATCCCAACCCTCAAGCACTCTCTCCTACCTCTTCTCCTCCCTTTCTAGGCCAAAACAACTCCATAAGCACCACCATAAGAGACATATTTCTTCCCTCTCTTGGGGCCAAACCTTTCCACCACCACACCATCACTTTGACTTAGTTTGGGTGTTCTGAAAGGACCCAACCCCGATTTATTTTCCTAAACTGGAATCAAACCCCTTCTGAAAACACAAACTTGCAAAAACCATAGAAATTTCGGCAGAGTTTCACTATAACGTGGAATTACCATTAACCTGCACCCGAAAACACACTTCATCCTATGCCACAAAAGCCAAACTGTGGGAACCAATCCCAACCGAATTTCTCAAAACCATATCATCATAATATAAAGTAATAAGCAAAACTGTAACTTTACAGAAATCAAGGGAAAAACATACGAAAATATAAATATCAGAGTATTCAGAGCGACCTCTAGTGTATATATACATAAATATACAATAGTAGGCTAAGCAAGAAACCTACTGAAAAATGAAAGTAGCTCGAATACTAAGCTTCCGACTGCGACGTGCGACACTAGAATCCGAACTGCAAACTGGGCATTGAAAATAAAGAGCCCAGGGAAAGACATATAAACCATTAGAGTGAGTGGACGAAAATAAATGTCTTTCGCCGAATAATATATGTTATCAAAATATATGCGAGTCAAAATGCATGAAAATAATAATGTACACGAGGAAAACTCTAACTCCTCTAGCGTACAGAGCATGCATCAAAATCCCACGGGGTCAGTCATGGACATCTGTGCTAGTACAGTCCGAATCACGGGATCCCAGACCCACACGTGATTCTAGCCAGAAAAGCCTCAGGTCAGGGTATCTGTTCCCACCCGGAAATACATCGGCACAAAGTACAGTCCCCCCCCTGGTAAACATCCTTGGGAATCAGCCGGGATGCAAGTGTATCGATACAACCACATATACTAAGATTGTACTCTGTGTAAACCAAATCATAAATCGTATCATGCAAATGTAATAAGCATAATGTAAATACATATTCGTAATATATAATCATGTAAGTATGTTCGTCGATGCATATTCATAAATCTATAATCGTAAGGCACATGCTTGTATAAATCATAATCTCATATGCATGCTCATGCTCGTAAAATGTATAATAAAGACTCGCAATCAATCAATGAAAAGAAGTGTCCACTCACAGACAAGCACAGTGCGCAAACGTGCTAATCCCGAGATCCGACGGAAGATCTCTCTCCCAACGTACGATCTCGATCCCCTGAATAATGACAAAATATCACTGATCAAAATCACAATTCAATACTCTGAACCACAACTCGGAAACCAACCATTCCCGAAAATATATAACTCGGATACGAAAGAATCGTCAAAAATCCCAAAATACTCCACATAAACCCTCAACCCAAAATCCGGCATCCAAATCAACTCGAAAACCTCAAGGCGATGATCGGAGCGCGATTACGAGCAAAATGGCATAAAACTTGTCAAAATCCAAAAACTCAACTCCTCACCGGAGCTCCGCCGTTGACCGCCGCCGCCGCCGCCGCCGCGCCGTCACCGGAGAGATTTCCCAGCGAGGAAAGCCTAGATTTCTTCTCCTCCTCGAGCCTAATGTTTTTCTCAACTGTGCCCTCCTCCAATTCCGCTGGAAAACAGTTGGGAATCGCCTTGGATTTCAAATCGGCCGGCGACTCAGTCCACCGCCGGAACTCCGGCCACGACTCACGGCGACCTTCGAGGCCACTTCCAAAAGGCTCGCCGTGGCCCCACAAACCTTTCCTCCTAATCCCCAGCCACCATCGTGGTCGGAGCACCGCCGTCCGTCGCCCCCCGTTTTCCTCCGTTTCTCCTCCAAAATTCCAACCCAAAACCTCCACCAAACTTCACAACATATACCTCAATCGAAAGCATAAGTCCTAGGCTACAATTCCTTACCTTGAAATCCGACAACCGCGCCGTATTCCAGCAGCCACCACGTCGGCGAGTCGTGACTTAGTGAGTCAACGCGGGTTGACTCGGTCAACTCAGCCCAGCTCAGTCAACTCGGTCAAACAGCCCATTTTCGAACTTTTTCGACAACTTTACGATTATTCGGCTATTTATACGTTGCGAAAAAACTCTATCCACAATTCGGATAACTCAAACTCAAATGGATAAATATGACTAACTCGGCGATAATTTCAAATATTCATTTTATATTCCTCAATTATCCGAAAAATCCTCGGAAAGCTCCTACGGACTCGAAATCAGATTCTCTACATTTTCCACGAAAAAACCCAAATCAAATTCGTGTCCGAAAATTAAGTCGTGAACGAAGTTGCATATCCGAATAATTACGCTAAACCACAATTACTCGTAAAACTCGCGGATTAAGCCGATTACTATACCAATTCCGGTCCGGGTCGTCACAAATCTACCCCCCTTAGAAAAATTTCGACCTCGAAATTTACATACCTGCTAAGTGAACAGATGAGGATACTGCTCCCGCATATGCTGCTTGGTCTCCCAAGTGTCTTCCTCAACCAAATGATTCTGCCATAAGACCTTCACAAGCGGAATCTCTCTGTGCCTCAATTCTTGTACACGTCGATCGAGATTCTATACCAGCTCCTCCACATATGTCAAATCTTCCCAGATAGGAAGCTGATATGGCGCTAAAACATGTGATGGATCTGGAATGTATTTCCGCAACATCGAGACATGAAAAACATCGTGTACTCCAGCCATCTCCGAAGGCAACTCTAACCTGTAAGCCACGGCACCAACTCTCTCGGTGATCTCATACGGACCAATATACCGTGGTCGAAGCTTGCCACGCTTTCCGAAACGCACAACTCCCCGCCAAGGTGACAATTTCAAAAAGACCCAATCGCCCACCTCGAATTCAAGATTCTTTCTTCTCACGTCTGCATAGTTATTCTGTGAGTCTTGGGCAATCTTCAATCTATCTCTGATAATCTGAATATCCTCTGTGGTGCTCTTCACCAAATCAAGACCAATATGCCATCGCTCACCTACCTCACTCTAACACAATGGAGTACGGCACTGCCTCCCATATAAAGCCTCATACGGTGCCATGTCGATATTGGCCTGATAACTGTTGTTGTAAGCAAACTCAATCAAATGTAGTTGCTGGTCCCAATTCCCTCTGAACTGCAATACACAGGACTGCAACATATCCTCGAGGGTCTGAATAGTCCGCTCAGACTGCCCATCAGTCTAGGGATGGAAAGCTGTACTGAAATGCAATCTAGTCCCCAAGGCTCGCTACAACGCCTGCCAGAACTCTGAAGTAAACTGACTATCTCGGTCAGAAACAATAGATACAGGCACACCATGCAAACGGACGATCTCGGTCAAATACAGCTTTGCCAATCTGCCCACTGAAATCTTCCCTGGAAATGCAAGGAAATGTGCTGATTTCATCAATCGGCCAACAATAACCTAAATACAAGTATTACCAGCAGAAGTACGCGGTAACTGATACACGAAATCCATGGTGATGTGCTCCCACTTCCAAACCGGAATCTCCAAGGGCTGTAACTTTTTTGCAGGCTTCTGTCTCTCTGCTTTAACCTGCTGAAAAATGAGACATCTGTTCACATATGCTGCAATCTCTCTCTTCATATTTCGCCACCAGTAATAAGCTCTAAGTGTACGAAACATCTTCGTACCGCCGGGATGCATAGCATAAGTAGAACAATGAGCTTCATCTAAGATCTCTTTCTTTAAACCCTCGTCACAGGGTACACAAAGTCTGCCTCTAAATAGCAATGTACCGTCATCACTCAACCGAAACTCTGTTGGCACCCCATTCCGAATCATGGTCTTCTTGTCCAACAGATAGGAATCCGCATCCTGAGCTTCCCGAACCTGATCAACCAATACCGGTCGAACCTGGAAGCTAGCCAACAAGGCTCCATCATTATCCCACTCTAACTCAGCTCCCGTAGCTCGTAACTCTGCTAACATGGAAACTCTGGCCACACACACATGAAACAATGAGGCTCCAGATTTCCAACTGAGTGCATCAGCAACGACATTGGCCTTCCCCGGATGATACTCAAAGGTGAAATCATAGTCATTGATCAACTTCATCCATCTGCGCTATCTCATATTCAAATCTTGCTGCGTGCGCAAATAAGTGAGACTCTTGTGATCTGTGTATATCTTGCACTGAGCTCCATACAAGTAGTGTCTCCAACTCTCCAAGGCTAAAACAATAGCAGCTAACTCTAAATCATACGTAGGATAATTGACTTTATGTGGTTTCAACTGTCTGGAACCGTAATCCACCACTCTGCCATACTACATCAAAACACAACCAAGTCCCAATTTCGATGCATCGCTGTAAACCACAAATTCTCCATTGTTGTCAGGTAAAGTCAAAACCGGTGCAGTAGTCAACTTCTCCTTCAAGAGCAAGTAACTCTCCTCACATGCATCGGACCACTCAAACTTGATGCCTTTCTTCGTCAATCTGGTAAGCGGAGAGGCAATCCGTGAAAAATCCTGCACAAAGCGTCGATAATAACCCGCCAAACCCAAGAAACTCCTGATCTCTGGTACGGTGGTAGGTCTACTCTAATTCAACACGGCTTCAATATTGTCAGGATCTACACTCACTCCCTCAGCAGATATCACATGACCCAAAAACTTCACGATATTCAACCAGAATTCACACTTGCTGAACTTCGCAAACAGCTGATTATCTCGCAAAATTTGCAAAATAGCTCGTAAATGTTTCTTGTGCTGGCCCACATTCCTGGAGTAAATCAGAATGTCATCGATGAACACGATCACATACTTGTCCAAAAATCTCCTGAACACTCGGTTCATCAAGTCCATGAAAGCTGCATGGACATTAGTCAACCCAAACGGCATAACCAAGAACTCATAATGCCCATACCGTAATCTGAAAGCTGTCCTAGCCACATCTGACTCTCTGATCCTCAACTAATGGTATCCAGACCTGAGATCAATCTTTGAAAAGACTAAAGCTCCCTTGAGCTGATCAAACAAATCGTCAATTTGCGGTAACGGATACTTGTTCTTCACGGTGACCTGAGTTAGCTTCTGGTAATCAATACACAATCGCATAGAACCATTCTTCTTCCTTACAAATAGTACAGGAGCACCCCACGGTGATACACTGGGTCGTATGAAACCTTTCTCCAGCAACTCTTGAAGTTGAATCTATAACTCTTTCAACTCCACCGGCGCCATACGAAAAGGTGCATGTGATATAGGTCCAGTGCTTGGTAAAAGCTCAATGGTAAAATCGATCTCTCAAACTGGAGGAACACCTGGTAACTCCTCTGGAAACACATCTAGAAACTTGGAAACAACCTCAATGTCACCAATATCTGGTACAGTAGCTTTTGTATCCACAACATGAGCTAAGTATGCAACACAACCCTTCTTCATCATCCGCTCGGCCTTCATCGCTGAAATCACACATGGCAGGGAAGTATTCTTCTCACTGCGAAACAATATCTCTGGGAAACCTGGACGTCGAAACACTACCTCGTTCTTGTGACAGTCAAACATAGCCCAATGTGTCTCCAACAAGTCCATACCCAAAATCACATCAAAATCGACAATATCCAGCAATAACAAATCTGTGGCTAAACCATAACCTCCCACAAAGATCTCACAATCCCTATACACCCAACCGATACTCACAACCTCACCGGATGGATACAACACTCTCCACAACCCCGGAAGTGGAGATGCAGACATAGTAACTAAAGATGACAATCTATATGATATGAATGAATGCGTAGCACCTGGATCTAGTAAAGTAAGTACTACATAGCCAAAAACATGCAACGTACCAATAACAACCTCCGGTGAAGCTCTGCCCTTGCGCAATGACAACGCTGTTGGTTACTCTGTTGTCCGCCCTGACCAGAAGACTACACTGGTCGAGCTCCAGAAGTGGTACCTCGATCTCCTCCGGAACTCTGAGCTGTCTGTCCACCAACACCAACAGGCTGGAAACATTCCCTCGCAAAATGACCCTCCTGGCCACAACGAAAACAAATGGTAGGGCCTCGCTGACAAAGACCAAAGTGGTGCCTATTACAGAGATTGCACAATGGATACTCCCTCGGTACAGCGAAAGTGCCACCGGTACGTCGAGGATAGCTGGATTCGCTAGAACTCCCACTGGACTGTGGTCTCTGTGGCCGATCCCTCCTCCATCTTTGTCTCGGTCTAGCTGTACTAGCCAGTGGTTTATATGGTCCACTGCCAGATGATTATGCTGATCCGGAAGTGCCAGAACTCAGCCTCTTGGAAGGTCCCTGACTCGGTCCACCCTCCTCAAATCGTCGAGACTGGAATCCCAACTGCCTCTCCTTCTCTATGTCCTCGCCCCGGAGTGCAGCACTCACAAACTCATCAAAGTTGTTTCGAGGCATCGTAGTTAATGTTCCCTTGATGTTCAGGTTCAAGCCCAACTCAAATCTCTGGCACTTGGCTTCCTCTGTAGGCACCATATCTCGAGCAAACCGAGATAAGCGAGTAAATTTGTCCCGGTACTCAAGTACTGACATGCTACCCTGTCTCAAGTTGGTGAACTCCTCATACTTCCGCTACTGTGTAGCCTGGTTGAAATACCTCCGCATAAACAAATCTCTGAACAGTGTCCATGGTCTATCAACCGGAACTCTATCAGTGCTAACCCACCAAAAGTATGCCTCAGACTCAAGTAAACCAACCTCTGCCACTATCATCTGTTCAGGAGTGAAACGCAAACGCTCACAAACTCGTTCAACCTGAACCAACCAAGCCTCACATATTTCTGGATCAACTGAACCCGAGAAAACAGTCGCTCCAGCAGTTCGAGCTTTGACCACAGGGTCAAAACGCTCCTCCAAACGCAATACTCTGATAAGCAAGTCATGCGTCTGGCGATCCTCATCAGGATCCACATCCCTATTAACACAGGGACCACGTCTAGGAGGCATCCTAAGGATAAGAGAAAAGCATTAGTCACAAGGCGCAAGGAACGTAATCATGAAACTTTAGACATTTGAAAACATACAACACCCCAAGCATTGATGAGTTACCGCTGGCTAGTCAGGTCATCGCTCCAGACATGCTGTATAATCTCAAATACCCTTAGCATAATAACTACAGATGTCTACAGAACCTAAAACCTAATGCTCTGATACCAAGTTGAAAGGACCCAACCCCGATATAGTTTCCTAAACCGGAATCAAACCCCTTCTGAAAACACGAACTTGCAAAAATCATAGAAATTTTGGCAGAGTTTCACTATAACGCGGAATTACCATTAACCTGCACCCGAAAACACACTTCATCCTATGCCACAAAAGCCAAACTGTGGGCACCAATCCCAACCGAATTTCTCAAAATCATATCATCATAATATAAAGTAATAAGCAAAACTGTAACTTTACAGAAATCGGGGGAAAAACATACGAAAATATAAATATCAGAGTATTCAGAGCGACCTCTAGTGTATATATACATAAATATACAACAGTAGGCTAAGCAAGAAACCTACTGAAAAAGGAAAGTAACTCGAATACTAAGCCTCTGACTGCGAAGTGCGACACCAGAATCTGAACTGCAAACTGGGCATTGAAAACAAAGAGCCCAGGGAAAGACATATAAACCGTTAGAGTGAGTGGATGAAAATAAATGTCTTTCGCCGAATAATATATGTTATAAAAACATATTGATACTCACCATTACTAAGTACTAAATTAACACTTAACACTTAACAACAATGAGTCAATTAAAACCCTTTTTAGTAGATGTAGCATTGGTAAATAGGGATCGTTCTTAACTGGGGATTGAGGGTGCATGCATAACTATGCTAGGTTTGTTTATGGGAGTGCGAGATTTGGTTTGTTTAACTAATAACCTATGAAATTTAAACCTAATTCTACTATGTACACGTGATCATCACATCATGTCTACCTCCACCGTTTTCATGCTGCACTTACCCAGTATCAACGAAATTCTTACCTTTCAACCTGCAATTTATACGTACACATGCTTTTAAGAGTGCGACGAAGAGCACCTACACCTTAATTTATCTAAGATTCATACAAAACATGCTAGATATGAACGAAGAGCGTGTCACCCAACACATTAAGAAGCTTTAAGCATACAATCATGCATACAAGCAAAGACCAAAAACTAAGAACACATGGAAGGTAACATAAGTAAGTAAAAACGTATAGCCTTTATTAAACAAATCACAAGTCGTAAACCGAATTCTTTACAAGACAAAAGATGAGATAGAAGGTTTATGGTTACACTTTTGGAGTCTGTGAAGAGCACTGAAAATGCGTCGAGTGGATGGATTCTCAAGAACAAGACGAAGAGCGCCGATTATTCTTGATCCGTGAGGAAGGAGCTTCGGCCTTGGAGGGAATTAGGTTTAGGACGACTTGGGAGGTGTTTTGAGCAGAGCTTTGATGTCTATGATGTGTGATAATGAAACCCTAGTCGAGCCCTCTTTTATATAGGCCATGAAAAGCCTAGTTCGACTCCTTTTAGAACTCTAACTACTCCACCCGGGTAACCTGACCCTTCTCCACTAAAATAGGAATTTCTCTCGTTCTAGAACTCCAAATTGTTTGATTCCAGTTGCGTTGGAAACTAGACTTCTAGATCTTTCCAACCATATATTAATCGCGTCTAGATTCATCCGGATCTGTTCACAGTGGTCTTTCTAAGTGGGCTGATGTACAAAGGCTGATTTCTGATAATTCATTTTAATTCATCTTCTTTCTTTGGGTTTCTTTGGACATGCTTTTGGTCTTCAATTCTTGACACCATGTGGGAAAGCATTTTAGTAACCATTTTGAAGACCATTTCTCGGACCATTTCTTCTTTGGAATTAGGAACTTTTCTCCTTAGCCAACTTTTAGCTCCGAAACGCCTCCTTTATTATTTCCTCCTTTATTTCTACCTAAAAACATAAAGTAAGTTAGAAACATATTTACTAAGCATAAAACAACGTTAAATATAGAGAGAAAGACATTAATAATCAAGCATAAAATGCGTAGATCAAATTCCCCCACACTTAGACTTTGCTAGTCCCTAGCAAATACACAACAAAGCAATAGACTCGATAAAAGAAAAATAATAAAGGGAAAAACACAAAGGTAAACGTGACACTTATATACAAACATACTTAGATATTTCAACGTTTCAAAGCTGCAAATTCTCATGTAATCATGTTTGAAAACGATAGAAATACTAAGTTGAACAAAACTAAGCCCTTACTCAAATTTGTCTCAGAAAATTCTTCAAGTCTATGGCGATGGAATCATAATGTTTTCACATGAATGTTCAATGAATTCAATAGATAATAGAGATATGATTATGTCATGAACAAGTAAGACGTGGAGAAAAATAATGGTGATGTTAAAGCTGTGTATGTTTCGAATAAAGTTCAAATCAACTCACATGGATGCACTCATCATATTTTCACTTATGCAAAGGTTTCACTCAAAGTGTTTGATAATTTCAATGAAAATTCATGCATGGGAAGAGATACTTGCACAAATGAACCAAAACCATATGCTTACTCATGCAACTTACTTAACAGATTGAATGCTACTCATCTTAAGGATCAAAAAGGACTTTTAAGGGTTGTAATGGGGCTTAGGCTAAGGCATTAAAAAATATGGATATGTGGTGGTTAAGAACATTCAAAAGACTTAGTCAAAGCACCAAAAACTTCATAAATTTCGTTCATCCTCCTCTCACCAACGTCACCATGTGTAAAGTTTAAGTACACGGGCCAGATTTCATCTTGTTGGACCATAACTTCATTCTAAACTTCCCTTGAGTTTTTGTAGACAGGACAAAGGCCACATTTCTTCACTTTTGGGCCTTCAATTCAATACAAACTCCAAATCCACAAGTATGGGGGACATTAATCCAAAATTTAACATCTAAATCACATTGCTGGAGAGCTTCTTTTTTTTTTTTTTAGCTCTCGAATTTTTTTCTTTTCTTCTTTCTATTTTCGGCAATTGCAAACTTTTTTCAAGGTATTTGGACAAGTCTATCCCCATACACACATCTCCTCATGATGTTCACACCATCTCCATGATTCTAGCTTCAAAAATCCCCACCAAGTCTTTTGAACAAGGGTACAGATATTCTACACTAGGTTAAAGTGTTTAGATATGTATGGTAATGAAATAAAGGCATAATGTGGGCTCAAATGGGTTATCTAGGGGTGTCGCAACTCGTGCGTACAAATGGGACACATGGCAATTTGGCAAAGTGGTGGATATCCTAAGTGCCTTTAATCACATCCAAAATCAGAGTATGTATCAACTATAAGCTTTACAAATTGACATGAGTAAGTTCTAGTATTCTCTAGTTCATTAAGATCTATGGCAAGTGAGTATATGCATGATTTTGAGACCTATATCTAATATGCACGAAATTTCACTCAAAAGAAGTGTTTAAGGCTCAAAATCTCACTTAAGGCTCATATGATTTAAAACTTATTCTCATATGCGATTTCTGTACCAAGTTTTATCAAACCATATCTACTACATGTCATAACACTCAAAAGATATCTCAATTAGCACATGAATTCATCCTTAATGATATGCAACGCTATTTTTGTATTCTTTTCGGTCCAATTTCATCGTAGACTAACTAAGGGCATCCTAAAGACTTTTTAAAACACTAAGTTAAACAAAAAGACTCACAACAATTTTTTTAGAGCATCATCTACCGGAAGGTTCCATTGTCTGCCCGTTTTTACAATTTATGACCCAAATAAGTTGTAAACCCCTCCCCTACACTTAAACTCTACATTGTCCTCAATGTACTAAAGTAAAGAATAGAATTCGAGCATGAAGGAAGGACTCACGAAAATTCTACTTATTTAAATTAAAGTAACGAAATTAAAAAGAGATTGGGGAAGAGAATGCAAATCTGTTGATGACTCCTCCATTGGGTTGCCTCCCAAGTAGCGCTTGTTGTTTAACGTCTTCCAGCCTAGACGTGATGCATTCTTCATGTGGTTGAAGGTGATGGCTCCATGAGTTTGTCTTCTTCAACGTTGTGCTCCTCAAAATTGTCATAATATGGCTTCAACCGTTGACCATTCACCATGAACACTTTGCCGGATTCTAAGGACATGATTTCTATGGCTCCATGATGAAAAACTTGCACCACAATGTACGGACCAATCCATCTCGAACGCAGCTTGCCCGGAAAGAGTCGAAGTCTTGAATGAAATAGTAAAACCTTTTGCCTAACCTCAAAACTCTTTGTACGGATCATCTTGTCATGAATGCGCTTTGTCCTTTCCTTGTAGATCCATGCATTGTCAAATGCCTCGTTCCGGATTTCTTCTAACTCACATAACTGCAATTTTCGATGCAATCCAGCTTCATCCTTGTCCATGTTGAATTTCTTCACTGCCCACCAAGCTTTGTGCTCTAGCTCCACTGGAAGATGACAAATCTTCCTATAAATAAGTCGATATGGTGACATGCCTATAGGGGTCTTGTATGCTGTTCTATATGCCCACAAAGCATCATCCAAACACTGGCTCCAGTCTTTGCGGTTTGGCTTGATAGTACATTCCAAGATCTTCTTGATTTCTCGATTTGAGACCTCCGCCATGCCATTTGTTTGTGGATGATAAGGTGTAGATTTGTGCTTGACTCCATATTTCTTCATCAATGCCTCAACTGTCTTGTTACGAAAATGACTCCCTCCATCACTGATTAGAACGCGTTGCATCCCAAACCTTGAAAATATGTTCGTTTTGAGGAAATTTGCAACAACTCGCGAATCATTAGTACGGGTGGCTTTTGCTTCCACCCATTTCGAAACATAATCAATAGCGAGTAAAATGTAAGTGAAACCGTTAGATGGAGGAAAAGGTCCCATAAAATCAATGCCCCAAACATCAAAAATTTCGACATTCAATATATAGAACTGCGGCATTTGATCTCTAGCACCAATATTTCCGGATCGTTGGCACATATCACACTTAGCACAAAAGTCATTAGAATCACGAAATAAGTTAGGCCAAAAGAAACCACAATCTAACACTTTAAGGGCTGTCTTTTTCGAACCAAAATGACCGCCACATGCACCATTGTGACAAAACTCAAAAATAGATGCAAACTCATCATCCGGAACACACCTTCTAATCACTAAATCAGCACATTGTTTCCACAAGTAAGGTTCATCCCAAATAAAAGTCCTAGCATTACTTCGAAGTTTGTCACGTTGAGCCTTGTGCAAAAATGATGGAAACTCACCGGTAACTAAATAGTTGACAATATCCACATACCAAGGACTTTCAGAGGCACTTACCTGAAGTCCGAAGAGTTGTTCATCCGGAAAATTCTCTTCAATTGCAACGTTGGACTTCTCTTTAACAATCCTAGAGAGGTGATCGGCTACCACGTTCTCTACTCCCTTTTTGTCCTTGATTTCCACATCAAACTCTTGTAGAAGTAGTATAACAACGTATGAGCCTCGGTTCCGCATTCTTTTTCTGCATCAAATACTTCAAAGCTGCATGATCAGTGTAAATTATAACCTTACTTTGAAGTAAATAGGATCAGAACTTGTCCAATGCAAACACCACCGCCAACATCTCCATGGCCTTCTCGGTTGTTGTGTAGTTGGCTTGAGCATCATCAAGTGTCTTAGAAGCATAATAAATGGCATATGGCTTCTTATCTCTCCGTTGTCCCAATACAGCTCCAACAGCATAATCTGATGCATCACACATAAGTTCAAATGGTTGAGACCAATCCGGAGCACAAAGAATAGAGGCACTTATCAATAACTCCTTAAGCTTCTCAAATGCAACGCCACATTCTTCATCAAAAGAAAATGGAGTGTCCTTCTGAAGCAGCTTGCACAAGGGATGTGAGATGTGGGAAAAGTCCTTGATGAACCTCCTGTAGAAACCTGCGTGTCCAAGAAAAGAACGAATCTCTCTAACCGAAGTTGGAGAGGGTAAGTACCGCACAAGATCTACCTTAGATTTATCAACTTCTATACCCTTTTTCGAAACAATGTGACCTAAGACAATCCCTTGAGTGACCATAAAATGGCACTTCTCCCAATTAAGTACCAAGTTCGTTTCAACGCATCTTTGCAAAATTAGTTCTAAGTGATCTAAACATGCATCGAAATCCTTCCCAAATACACTAAAATCATCCATGAAAACCTCAATTATTTTCTCAGTGTAATCAGAAAAGATAGAGAGCATGCAACGTTGAAACGTACCTGGGGCGTTACAAAGTCCAAATGGCATGCGACGATAAGCAAACGTTCCAAAAGGGCATGTAAACGTTGTTTTCTCTTGATCCTCCTCAGCAATGCTAATCTGGTTGTAACCCGAATATCCATCAAGGAAGCAATAGTAAGAATGACCAGCCAACCTCTCAAGCATCTGATCAATGAATGGCAAAGGAAAGTGATCCTTTCGAGTGCTGGCGTTGAGCTTCCTATAGTCAATGCAAACCCTGTGGTCAGTGATGGTTCGTTGAGGCACTAATTCATTCTCCGCATTCTTCACAACAGTAATTCCAGATTTCTTAGGAACAACTTGCACAGGTGAGACCCAACGACTATCCGAAATTGGATAGATAACTCCACAATCTAAGAGTTTGATGACTTCCTTCTTCACAACCTCCATCATAGGCGGATGGAGCCTTCTTTGAGCTTCACGAGAGGACTTAGCTCCATCTTCAAGTAAAATGCGATGAACACAAGTTGCAGGATTGATACCTTTGATGTCCGCAAGTGTCCAACCGATGGCGGCTTTGTATTGTTGAAGCATATGAACTAACTTCACTTCTTGTTCTTCCTCCAAAGATGAAGAGATGATAACCGGTAAAGTCTCATTGTCTCCCAAGTAAGCATACTTCAAATGGTCCGGTAACACCTTGAGTTCTAATTCCGGTGCTCGAACAATGGAGGGAACTAGCTTGTTTTCACCAAAATTGATACTCACCATAAGCCAAGGGAATAGGGGCTGCCTTGGAAATCACGTTGGCTTGCTCATTGAGGAGTGACGCCTGAAAAGACCCAACCCTGATTCAGTTACCTAAACCGGAATCGAACCCCTTCTGAAAACACGAACCAACAAAAACCATTCAAAATTTCGGCAGAGTTTCGTTACTAACGTGGAATTGCATAAACCTGCACCCTGAAAAATAACACATTATCCTATGCCACAAAAGCCAAACCGTGGGCACCAATCCCATCCGGATTTCTCAACATCACAATATAAACAATAAACAGTAAACATACTGTAGTACATATATATTCGAGAAAATCCGTATAAACACGTATCAGAATGTATCAGAGCGACCTCTAGTGTAAAATATATACAATATGCACATCAGTAGGCGAAACAAGAACCTACTAGAAAAGCACAGGTAGCTCAGATCACTAGCCTCCAACCGCGACGTGAAATATCAGAACCTGAACTGCAACTGGGCACGAAAACCGAAAAGCCCAGGGGAAAGACATAAAACTCGTTAGAGTGAGTGGACGAAAATAAATGTCTTTCACCGAATAATATATATATATATATCATAAAATCATATGCGAGTCCAGATGCATAAATAAATAAAGAAATGGTACACGAGGGAGACTCTAACTCCTCACGCATATAGAGCATGCATAAAAATCTCACATGGCCACTCATGGACACATCCGTGCTAGTACAGTCAGAACCACGGGGTCCCTAGCCCGCACGTGATTCTAGCCAGAAAGGCCTCAGGTCAGAGGTCTGCCTCCCTCCGGTAAAGGCCTCGGGTCAGGAGTCACAGCCTCCCCCGGTAAACATCCTCGAGGATCAACCGGGATGCAGGTGTATCGATACAACATATATAACGACTGTACTCTGTGTAAACCAAATCATAAATAGTTCAATGCAAATGCATGAAACAACATATAAGTGTAAGTATACTCGTATACGCATATCCGTATATATATATATATATAATCGTAAAACACATGCTCACTTAATCCGAAATCTCATATGCATGCTCAAGTTCGTAAGACATGTATAAAGACTCGCAAACAATCCGTGAAAAGAAATTGTCCACTCACAGGTGAGCAAAACGCGCACTCGCGCTAATCTCGTGGTCCGGCGGAAGATCCCTCGCCTGAAGCACGGTCACGATCTCGATCTCGATCTCGATCCCCTGAATATTCATAAAACACAACTGATCAAAACATAACCCACAACTCTGTACTGAACCACGGAAACCAACCGTTCCAGGAAATATGCAATGCAATACAAAATGATTAACAGAATTCCCAAAATCTCCACTCAAAACCCTCGACTGAAAATCGGCTACCCAAATCAATCCGAAAACCTTTGGACGATAATCAGGGCGCGATTATGAGAAAAATGACATTAAAAACACTAAAATCCAAAAAGTCAACCCCTCGCCGGAGCTCCGCCGCGCCGTCAACGGTGAAGTTTCACGGCGAGGAAGCTCCAGAATTGAAGCTCTCCCCAAGCCGAGTCACTTTCTCAACTACCACCCAAGCCAATTCAAATCGAAACCACCTCAATTTCAGCTCGAACCGAATGGAAAACCCAATTCCGGTGACCTAATCGGACCTCCACAATTCCATAAGCAAACCCAAAATAAATCATATGGGGAGCATCACCAGGGTGTGGGGAGGTGAAACCCTAAACCCCAACAACCTCAGCTCCCCGTCACCGGCGAAAAATCCCAGTCAGCCTCGATTCGAACCCACTCCAAACCTCATCAATTTCTCAAACAACTCAGAATCGAAAGGGGAAGCGAACCATACCTTCCACAAGGTCGGAGGTGGCCGGAAAATGGACGTCCGACGGCGAAACCAAAACGGGAAAGTTTTCCACTCGGCTCAACGGTCAACAGTTTCTATTTTTGGAAAGTCGACGTCGGTCAACGTCAAACAGTGATTTTGCGACTATTTTACGACTATTTCCGATATTTATACTCGCGCCTCGGGTCGATCGACGATTCGAAATGGATAACCATCACGATTCGGATAAACACAAAACAATCGGATAAACTCGTCGAAAACTGAAATTTCAAATAATCGTATTATATTCCTCGATTATCGGAAAAATCTTCCGGAACCGCCCTCGAGTTCGAAATCATGTACTCTACAACTTCCGTGAAGACACTCAACTCAAATTCTCGGCCGAAAACATAGTCGTGAATAGAATCGACAAACCACATCAATAACGTAAAACTGCGACTATGGCCAATCTCGGGAATCGTGCAGAATACACAACTGATTCTGGTTCGGGTCGTCACAAATCTACCCCCCTTAAAAAAAATTTGACCTCGAAATTTACGTACCTGTCAAGTGAACAGATGAGTATACTGTTCCCGCATACGCTGCTCAGTCTCCCAGGTGGCCTCCTCAACTGAGTGGTTCTGCCACAAGACATTCACTAGCGGAATCACACGGTGCCTCAACTCCTGCTCACGACGATCGAGAATCTGCACAGGCTTCTCCACGTATGTCAAATCCTCTCTAATCGGTAACTGCTGTGGGGCTAACACATTTGAAGGATCTGAGATGTACTTTCGCAACATCGAAACATGGAAGACATCATGAACACGAGCCATCTCTGCTGGTAACTCAAGTCTGTAAGCAACAGCTCCAACCCTCTCCGTAATCTCGTACGGACCAATGTACCGCGGTCAAAGCTTGCCACGCTTCCCGAAACGCACAACTCCCCTCCACGGAGATAGTTTCAGGAAGACCCAATCCCCTACCTCAAACTCGAGGCTCTTCCTCCTCACGTCCGCGTAACTCTTCTGCCGATCCTGGGCGATCTTCAATCGATCCCGGATAACCTGTATGTCCTCCATCGTACTCTTCACCAAATCAGGACCAATAAGCCCACGCTCGCCCACCTCATTCCAACACAATGGAGTGCGACACTGCTTCCCGTACAGGGCCTCGTACGGTGCCATCTCAATACTGGCCTGATAGCTGTTATTGTAGGCGAACTCTATCAAATGTAATTGCTGATCCCAGTTTCCGCGAAACTGCAACACACATGATAGCAGCATATCCTCAAGAGTCTGGATGGTCCGCTCGGACTGCCCGTCAGTCTGAGGATGAAAAGCTGTACTGAATCGCAACCTCGTGCCCAAAGCTCGCTGTAACGCCTGCCAAAACTCAGAAGTGAACTGACTATCTCGGTCAGAAACAATGGACACAAGCACACCATGTAAGCGAACAATCTCTGATAAGTACAACTTGGCCCATCTGCCTACTGATATCTTCCCCGGAAGTGCAAGAAAGTGTGCGGATTTTGTCAGTCGGTCAACAATAACCCAAATACCAGTGTTGCCCGCCGAAGTACGCGGCAACTGATAGACGAAATCCATCGTAATGTGCTCCCACTTCCAAACCGGAATCTCAAGTGGCAGTAGTTTCCCTGTAGGTTTCTGCCTCTCCGCTTTCACCTGCTGACAGATCAAACATCGACTCACATACGCGAAAATCTCCTGCTTCATGTTGCGCACCAATAGTATGCTCGAAGTGTACGAAACATCTTCGTACCTCCGGGATGCATCGCATACGCAGAACTGTGGGCCTCATCCAGAATCTCCTTCTTCAGGCTCTCGTCTCTGGGTACACATAACCTGCCTCTAAACAACAACGTACCGTCGTCGCTCAATCGGAACTCTGTAGGCATACCATTCCGTATCATGGTCTTCTTGCCCAACAGGTAAGAATCCGAATCCTGAGCCTCTCGTACCTGATCAACTAACACTGGTCGAACCTGAAAACTGGCCAACAAAGCTCCATCATCGTCATACCCAAACTCAGATCCTGTAGCCAGAAGATCGGCTAACATCGATACTCTGGCCACACACATATGAAACAATGAGGCTCCAGACTTCCGGCTAAGTGCATCTGCTACAACATTGGCCTTCCCTGGATGGTACTCGAACGTGCAATCGTAATCGTTGATCAACTCCATCCATCGGCGCTGCCTCATGTTCAGATACGGCTGCGTCTGCAAGTAAGTGAGACTTTTATGGTCGGTGAAGATCTTACACTGAGATCCATACAAGTAATGTCTCCAAATCTTCAACGCTAACACGATAGCGGCTAACTCCAAATCATGCGTCGGATAGTTGGCTTCATGTGGTTTCAACTGCCTGGAACCATATGCCACAACTCTACCATGCTGCATCAACACACAGCCAAGTCCCAACTTTGACGCATCGCTGTACACTACGAACTCACCACTGTCGTCTGGCAATGTCAGAACCGGTGCGGTAGTCAATCTCTCCTTCAGGAGCAAATAACTCTCCTCGCACGCCTTAGACCACTCAAACTTGACGCCCTTCTTCGTCAATCTAGTCAGTGGTGTAGCAATCCAGGAGAAATCCTGTACAAACCGTCGGTAATAGCCTGCTAACCCCAAGAAACTCCGAATCTCCGACACAGTAGTGGGTCTATTCCAGTTCAACACAGCCTCAATCTTGTCAGGATCAACGCTAACTCCCTCGGCCGAAATCACGTGGCCCAGAAACTTCACACTATCCAGCCAGAACTTGCACTTGCTAAACTTCGCAAACAACTGATGGTCCCGCAAAGTCCGCAACACTGCTCGCAAAGGCTTCTTGTGCTGACCCACACTCCTGGAATAGATCAAAATATCGTCAATGAATACAATCACGAACTTGTCCAGGAATCGTCTGAACACCCGATTCATCAAGTCCATGAAAGCTGCAGGGGTGTTGGTCAACCCAAACGGCATAACCAAAAACTCATAATGCCCATACCGTGACCTGAAAGTTGTCTTGGCCACATCCGAATCTCGAATCCTCAACTGATGATAACCGGATCGAAGGTCAATCTTCCAAAAGACTGATGCACCCTTCAACTGATCGAACAAATCATCAATCCGCGGTAACGAATACTTGTTCTTCACTGTCACCTGATTCAGCTTCCGGTAGTTAATGCACAAACGCATGGACCCATCCTTCTTCCGCACAAACAACACCGGAGCACCCCACGGAGAAACACTCGGTCGAATGAAACCCTTCTCTAGCAACTCCTGGAGCTGAATCTACAACTCCTTCAACTCCGCAGGCGCCATACGATACGGTGTCTGGGAAATCGGTCCTGTACCCGGCAACAACTCAATAGTGAAATCAATCTCCCGTACAGGGGGTATACCTGGTAACTCCGCTGGAAACACATCTGGAAACTCAGACACAACCTCAATACTACCAAGGTCTGGTACAGCTGCTGTAGTGTCCACAACATGGGCTAAGTAAGCGACACAACCCTTCTTCATCAACCGATCCACCCTCATCGCGAAAATCAAACACGGTAGTGAAGTGTTCTTCTCGCCGCGAAACAGTATCTCGGGTAACCCTGGTCGTCGAAACGCGACCTCCTTCTTGTGACAGTCAAACAAGGCCCAGTGCGACTCCAAGAAGTCCATACCCAAGATCAGATCAAAATCCACAATATCAAGAAGTAACAGATATGCGGCTAATCCATGACCATCAATAAACACCTCACAATCCCTGTACACCCAACCGATGCTCACAACCTCACCTGACGGATACAACACTCTCCACAACCCCGGAAGTGGAGATGCACGTACCGTAGCTAATGATGACAGTCTATATGATATAAATGAATGTGTGGCACCTGGATCTAACAATGCAAGTACTGGAATACCAAAGACATGTAACGTACCAATAACGACCTCCGGTGAAGCTCTGCCCTCACGTAGAGTCATAGCATGAACCCTCGCCTGTCCGGCTGGTCGTCCTCGCTGGGGCTGTCCCTGCTGCCTACCCTGGCCTGCATACTGTGCTGGTCGAACTCCCGAAGTGGCACCCCGCTCAACTCCGGAACTCTGGGCCTCCTGTCCATCAGCACCATACGACTGAGGACACTCCCTCGAATAGTGACCCACCAGACCACAACGATAACAAATGACAGGACCTTGCTGACATGGACCAATGTGATGTTTGTTGCAGAAGCTACACAATGGATAGTCTCTCGGAACCGGAAATGTGCCACCGGTACGCCGAGGATAACTAGAACCGCTGGAACTCCCACTAGCATGTGGTCGCTGCGGTCGATCTCTCCTCCATCTCATTCTCTGTCTAAATATACCAGCTGCTGGTCGATAAGATCCACCACCTGAGGATGAAGCTGAAGCGGAAGTATCAGAACTCTGCCTCTTTGAAGGCCCCTGACTCTGTCCACCTTCCTCAAACCGTCTCGGCTGGTACCTCTGCTGTCTCTCCTGGTCAATATCCTCGCCTCGGAGTGCTGCACTGACAAACTCATCGAAATTGTTCCGAGGCATCGTTGTCAGAGTCGCCTTGATATTTAGATTCAATCCCACCTCAAACCTGCGACACTTGGCTTCCTCAGTAGCCACCATATCCCGCGCAAAACGAGACAAACGGGTAAACCGATCCTGGTACTCAAGTACAGACAAACTGCCCTGCCTCAAGTTCGTAAACTCCTCATATTTGCGCTGCTGGGTAGCCTGATTAAAATACCTCAGCATAAACAGATCACGGAACAAAGTCCACGGAGTATCAGCTGGAACTCTGTCAGTGCTAACCCACCAAAAGTATACATCACCCTCAAGTAATCCGACTGCGGCCACTGTCATCTGCTCAGGAGTATACTGCAGACGCTCACAAACACGTTCAATCTGAACCAACCATGCCTCGCATATCTCTGGATCAACTGAACCCGAAAACACAGTAGCACCAGCAGTATGAGCCTTGACCACAGGGTCAAAACACTCTTCCAAACGCAGCACTCGCATCAGCAAGTCGCGCGTTCGGCGATCCTCATCAGGATCCTCTTCCCGATCAACATGGGGACCACGTCGAGGAGGCATCCTACTGATACAAGACAAGCATTAGGCATAAGCAGAAAGAACGTAATCGTGAAACCGCAGATATTTGAGAACACACAACACCCGAAGTATTGATGAGTACCACTGGCCAGTCGGGTCATCACTCCAGTCATGCTGTATAAACTCAAATACCCTAAGCGTCACAACTACAAGAGTCTACAGAATCTGACAACCTAATGCTCTGATACCAAGCTGAAAGGACTCAACCCCGATTCAGTTACCTAAACAGAAATTGAACCCCTTCTGAAAACACGAACCAACAAAAACCATTCAAAATTTCGGCAGAGTTTTGTTACTAACGTGGAATTGCATAAACCTGCACCCTGAAAAATAACACTTCATCCTATGCCACAAAAGCCAAACCGTGGGCACCAATCCCATCCGGATTTCTCAACATCACAATATAAACAATAAACAGTAAACATACTGTAGTATATATATATTCGAGAAAATCCGTATAAACACGTATCAGAATGTATCAGAGCGACCTCTAGTGTAAAATATATACAAAATGCACATCAGTAGGCGAAACAAGAACCTACTGGAAAAATACTCGTATACGCATATCCGTATATATAATCGTAAAACACATGCTCATGTAATCCGAAATCTCATATGCATGCTCAAGTTCGTAAAACATGTATAAAGACTCGCAAACAATCCGTGAAAAGAAATTGTCCACTCACAGGTGAGCAAAACGCGCACTCGCGCTAATCTCGTGGTCCGGCGGAAGATCCCTCGCCTGAAGCACGGTCACGATCTCGATCTCGATCTCGATCCCCTGAATATTCATAAAACACAACTGATCAAAACATAACCCACAACTCTGTACTGAACCACGGAAACCAACCGTTCCCGGAAATATGCAATGCAATACAAAATGATTAACGGAATTCCCAAAATCTCCACTCGAAACCCTCGACTTAAAATCGGCTACCCAAATCAATCCGAAAACCTCTGGACGATAATCAGGGCGCGATTATGAGAAAAATGACATTAAAAACACTAAAATCCAAAAAATCAACCCCTCGCCGGAGCTTCGCCGTTGACCGCCGCCGCCAGCGGCGGCGCGCCGTCAACGGTGAAGTTTCACGGCGAGGAAGCTCCAGAATTGAAGCTCTCCCCAAGCTGAGTCACTTTCTCAACTACCACCCAAGCCAATTCAAATCGGAACCACCTCAATTTCAGCTCGAACCGAACGAAAAACCCAATTTCGGTGACCTAATCGGACCTCCACAATTCCATAACCAAACCCAAAATAAATCATATGGGGAGCATCACCAAGGTGTGGGGAGGTGAAACCCCAACAACCTCACCTCCAAAACTCGCCGGAGCACAGCTCCCTGTCACCGGCGAAAAATCCCAGTCAGCCTCGATTCGAACCCACTCCAAACCTCATCAATTTCCACCAATCCAAACATCAAACAACTCAGAATCGAAAGGGGAAGCGAACCATACCTTCCACAAGGTCGGAGGTGGCCGGAAAATGGACGTCCGACGGCGAAACCAAAACGGGAAAGTTTTCCCCTCGGCTCAACGGTCAACAGTTTCTATTTTTGGAAAGTCGACGTCGGTCAACGTCAAACAGTGATTTTGCGACTATTTTACGACTATTTCCGATATTTATACTCGCCCCTCGGGTCGATCGACGATTCGAAATGGATAACCATCACGATTCGGATAAACTCGAAACAATCGGATAAACTCATCGAAAACTGAAACTTCAAATAATCGTATTATATTCCTCGGTTATCGGAAAAATCTTTCGGAACCGCCTTCGAGTTTGAAATCACGTACTCTACAACTTCCGTGAAGACACTCAACTCAAATTCTCGGCCGAAAACATAGTCGCGAATAGAATCGACAAACCACATCAATAACATAAAACTACGACTATGGCCAATCTCGGGAATTGTGCAGAATACACAACTGATTCTGGTTCGGGTCGTCACAATGCCATCATCTTCACCCTAGGCTCAAAAATCTCGATTAAAGCATCCAAGAGAGCTTCTTCATCTAGTCGGTTGAACCCAACTCCTTCTTGAATCACAGTGTCGAGCTCATCTTCTCTAAGTGTGTCGAGATGCTGCTTCGCCAAATCTTCAACTATATCATATGAAAAACATGTATTGACACAAGCAGTGGGAACCTTCATGCCATCAAGAATGTTGAACTCAATCCTCTCTCCATCAATCTCCATGGAAAACGTTCCCTCGAACACATCAATATTTGTTCTTGCAGTCCTCATGAAAGGTCGTCCGAGTAATAATGGTGTGGTGTTGAAAGGACCCAACCCCGATTTAGCTCCCTAAACCGGAATCAAACCCTTTCGAAAACACGAACCAACAAAAATCGTAGAATTTTTGGTAGAGTTTCGCTACTAACGTGGAATTACCATTACCTGCACGCGGAAAATACACTTCATCCTATGCCACAAAAATCAAACCGTGGGCACCAATCCCATCCGGATTTCTCAATATATCAACAGTAAAGTAAAACAATAAATATATCTATACTTTATTGAAATCCGGAGTAAAATCGTATAACATAAACAACAGATTACTCAGAGCGACCTCTAATGTATAAACATATAAGTATACCACAGTAGGTAGAACAATAAATGATCTACGCATTTTATGCTTGATTCTTAACGTCTTTCTCTTTACATTTAGCTTTTTTTTTACCTTAGTACTATCATTTCTTACTTACTTTATGCTTTTAGGTAGAAATAAAGGAGAAAATAATTAAGGAGGCGATTTGGAGCTAAAAGCGTGCTAAGGAGGAATTTCCTAATTTCGGAGAAGAAATGGTCCGAGGAATGGTCTTCAAATGGTTACTAAAATGCATTCCCATATGGTGTCAAGAATTGGAAACCAAATGCCAAATGAAATGGATACCAATATGGTGCACAAAAAGATGAAGACATTTCTCCCGCGCGACCTAGGAGAGAGCAAATATGGCGGAATATATGGAGCATATAATGGACGAATTTTGGGAGATATTATATGAATTTTCAGACCTGATTTGAGGGCCAAAATATGTGCAAGAATATGATAGATTCGGCCAAGAATTATTAGGGAATAAGGAAGGCAAGATTTGAAGACATGAGGATTTCCTTTTCCTTGAAGAAGAAGAAAACAGGGCAGCCAGATCACTTAACTTCTAAAATCCGTAGTAAATCCAATTCAATTCCAAATATGGCGTTCCTTATATGGATTTTATAACCCTTTGAATAAGCTTTCCAATGAAACAAAAATCAGAATTTTCCAAGATCTGAAACTCCGGGAAAACGCGTTTGAAGACAGACTGTCAGATTTACCCGGGTACATAAGGAAAGTCTTATTTTGGTAGGAAAAATCCTAATCTTCTTCTATAAATTGGGGAGCTCGACTCATTCATGACCATCACTCATTCAAGACACCAAAAGCTCTGCCCAACACTCCTCTCCATCACTATATCAAAATTCTCGCAAGAAGCCGCCCCTCCGTCCATCAAAGAACTCCTCCACCGAGTCGACTAGAAGGCAAATTCCTTTAGAGGATATCCATCTCCTAGAAGGCCGGATTGCATTCTCGACGTAGGGCAAATTCCCGAGCGAAGTGTATTTCGATCCCTTCTATTTTCATTCTTGTAGACTTTTGATATTATGATTGAAATAAAGTTTGTTTCGGTTTACTTCCTTGTCATCTTTGTGTTATATTCGTGATTTATTATTATCTTAGAATTTGGTCAAGCATGTCAAACTTAATGAACCAATTTTGGCGAAGGCAAATTCCTTGTCAAGTTGGTATGTGTCGTAGGGCAAATTCCCGAGCACTAATAAAGATCATACATGTTAACTTGATTAAAGACTTAGATATTAATAGGTTGCATGTAACATGACTAGGTTAGTAAGACATGGTGGATGGAATGAGTTGATCAACGTGTATATATGTGAATAAACTTTATTTTCGGTCTAGTAAGCATGTTTAGGATTCTATGTTCTTGTTTGTTTTGCTTGTCTATGAGTTTAAGCATGTTAGAACTTAGAAGCCAACGATGTGTTTTCTATGCCACCTTTTTATCTTTTATTTCGTTAAATAACAACCAAATCATAAACTCCCCCCTTTAACCATAGCGTAAATATGCATGCACCCTCAATCCCCGGTTAAGAACGATACCCTATTTACCAATGCTACATCTACACCAAGGGTTTTAATTGCTTATGCGTTTTTGTTGAGTGTTAAGTTTTAATTTAGTACTTCGTAAAAGCGTGTATCAATTTTGACGCCGTTGCCGGGGATTGTAAAGAATTGTGTGTTTATGCTTGTAAATATGTGCATATGTGAAAATAAGTGTGTATATATGTCGTAATATGTAAGTAAATATGTAAAGTGTCGAAATTTTTACTTGTTAATATCACTTGTTCATATTATGTGCCATTCTAACCTTTTATTTTGCAGCCATGTAAATAGGTACATATTAAAGGAAGTCTTCGATTTACATTGAGTACGCAAGTTTGGTTGATTAAGTCTCACTCATTGGAATAGATGGCGCCTCTTTTTCTTTCTTATCTCCTTAACCCCTTGTGATGTGTGGATTTCATCACCGCACACCATAACCTAAGTGAAGTTATGGACATAAGGTCGAGGGCGGAGTTTGCAAAGAACTTGAGGGAATGTCTTTCTCGAAATTTTGGCTGAATGTCGGACATGGTGTCTAGAACGGGTTATGACTGGTGACAGGTTCTGGATGTAAGAAAGACTTGCATCAATGGAGTAAATACTAATGATCCGGTGAGTGGATGAATACTTGTCTTTGAGTAAGAAATCTTTGGTAACTTGGTGTCTAGAAGGTGACGGTTTCTATGACGGGTTTTGGATCCGAGATTTCAAATCGGTCCTACCTCTCGTGGTCTCTCTTGCCAACTGGCCAAGCTTATTAAAGTTGCCCAAAGAAGACAAGGACTAAATCTACTTTCCATGATCGGTAAGCCTCGAGATGCATCGTCGAAATTAGTCCTGCCTCTCACGTTATCTCTATCCCCAACTGGCCATGTTTTTCGATTGAACCATGGCCGATTGATTGAGAATGTACATTTTATCGCGCGGGTCGCACGTCCAATGAAAGACCTAAAGGCTAAATGAACGTATTCTCTTTAAATCGAGGGCGAAACTCAATGAACAAAATACTTGTGCATATTACTTGTAAATTTCGTGTGCATTTTAACTTGTAAAGAATTAACCACGTTGCATATAGCTTGCATAACCTGCCGGCGGCTTTGTGATGCTCGGATTTCATCACCGGGTACCCTAACCTAAGTGAAGTTAGGGACATGAGGCCAAACGTATGGTCACGTTTGCATCATGTATTTAGCACGTAACTTTGTGTGTTTTCTGCAGGTTCTAACATTTTCTCTTATGCATTCACTTCATATTTCACTTAGGTTCTTGTTTGATGCATTTGAATGACGATTTAATTGTTTTGAGCATGAATTTGAATGAAACGTGGTGTGCTTGCATTACTCTACTTGTATATATATATATATGTTTCTAAATCTTTGCATTGTAAATATGCCTAATTTTGCAGAAAACGTGTAAATTGAGTCTTAAACTTATTCTATCAACTTTGCATTCATTTTAGGGAGTCTAAAGCCTTGCATTCACGTTTACAATTCTTGAAGTGTCTTAACTTAGTGTTTTACAGCTTTCGTGTGTTTTTGGTGTGTTTTTGGTTTGTTTTTTTCTTCGTGTGATTTGTTTTGGTGTGATTTTGTGTGTTTTTATTGCTTTCTTTTAATTTTCAACGTTTTTGGTTAGTGTCTTGCATTACTTGTATATTCTTTTGATACTAACACTATTTTGAGGAGGAGGACTTAGAAAAAGATCCGGCTACTAGAGATGCCGAGAAGAAGAAGAATATGGCTCCTCACGCCACTAAGGCACAACCCTCATCATCACAATCTTCCCCAAACAAAGGTATTAACTCTATCCCTTCAAGTTTGGTTAATACTAATGATTCGTTTGCTCGTGCATCATTCCCACATAGGTTGACGAAATCTAAGAAAGATGATCAATACGAAGACATCTTGGACATCTTTCGGAAGGTGCAAGTAAATCTGCCCTTGATCGAGTGCATAAACCAAGTGCCTATCTATGCAAGATTTCTCAAAGAGTTATGCACCCAAAGGAGGCAAACGAGAGCGAAGGAGGTTGTGAAGGTGAATGCAACCGTTTCAGCGGTTTTACAGCGTCGGTTACCCCCCAAATTGAAGGATCCGGGGAGCTTTTCTGTTCCTTGCGTGATTGGTGACAACAAATTCGAAGATGTTATGCTAGACCTTGGTGCATCCATTAACGTAATGCCTTATTACTTATTTGCATCCATGGATTTAGGCGAGCTCAAACAAGACAACGTCATCATTCAGCTAGCCGACCGTTCACATAAGTATCCTAGGGGATACGTTGAAGATGTTCTTGTGCAAGTCAACAACCTGATTTTTCCAGCGGATTTTTACATTGTTGACATGGAGGAGAGTCCTTTGAATACCACGCCATTGCTTCTTGGACGACCTTTCATGAGGACTGCAAGAACGAAGATAGATGTGTTTGAGGGAACGTTTTCCATGGAAATTGATGGAGAAAAGATCGAATTCAACATATTAGATGCCATGAGAAGATAAGCTAGAAGATCCAGCCATCTCACACACATGAAGAACTATCACGTCTAGGCTGTAAGACGTTAAAAAACAAGCGCTTGTTGGGAGGCAACCCAATGGAGGAAATCGTCAAGGATTTGTTCTCTCCTCCCTTATCTTTTTAATTTCATTGCTTATTTACTTTCCTTAGCTAAAATTTTCATGGGTCTCTCTTTTCATACTTAATTCTATGTTTCCTTTAAATACATTGAGGACAATGTAGAGTTTAAGTGTGGGGGAGGGGTTTACAACTTATTTGAGTCATAAATTGTTAAAACCGGGCGGACAATGAAACTTTCCAGCGGATGATGCCCTAAAAAAAATCTAGTTGGTGTCTTTTTGTTTAACTAAGTATTTTTAAAGAGTCTTTTTCATTTTTAGGATGCCCTTAGTTAGTCTATGATGAAAATGGACCGAAAAGAATACATATGGCGGTGAATAAGCACTAAACTGATTTCTTGTGATAAGTGAGATATTTTGATTATCATAACATGTAGTGGATATGGTTTGATTAAACATGGTATAGATTTCGCATGTTAGAATAAGTTTTAAATCATACAAACCTAAAAGTGAGTTTTTGAGCCTACATTACTTCATTTGAGAGTGAATTTCGTGCATATGGCTCTCAAAAACAAAACATGCTTCATCTAATTACTTGCCATAGATTTTAATGAACTAGAGATTACTAGAACTTACTCATGTAGATTTACAACGCTTTTAAGTTGATATATGCTCTAATTTTGGATATGATTAAAGGCAAATTAGGTTACCACCACTTAAACCAAATGGCCTTGTGTCCCATTGTGCGCAAGAGTTGCGACACCCTTAGATTACCCCCTTTGTGCCTACATTAAGCCTTTTCTTTCATTTACCACGTACATATCTAAACACTTAGCCTAGTGTAGAATTTCCAACCCTTGTTCAAAGACTTGGTGAAGAGGTTTCGAAGCTAGCATAAAGAAGTGGCGAAAAAAAGTGATGAAAGAATATAAAAGAAGGGAAGACTTGTCCAAAAGTTGATTGCCGAAAATACAAAAGAAAAAAATCGAGAGCAAAAGAAAAAAATGTGTAAAAGCTCTCCGGCAAAAGTTCTAAGTGTAAAAGTTTGGGCAAGTGAAGTTTAGAATGAAATTAGGGCCCAAAAAGATGAAAATTGGCCCCGATCTTGAAGTTTGACACAAGAAGAAGTGTAGAAAGGATGAGCCACGAATTTGAAGAATTCTAAGTGCTAAACTAAGTCTTTGGAACGTTTTTACACCACCACTTATCTAAATTTCGAATGCCTTAGCCTTAGCCTCATTACAACCTTTCTAAAGTCCTTTATGATCCTTAAGATGAGTAGCCTTCAATTGGTTGAGTAAGTTACATGAGTAAACATATGGTTTGGTTCATTTGTGCAAGTAATTATGAGGTATTTCGATGCAATACATATACATTTTGAGTGAACCTCTTTTTATGAGTGAAAATATGATGAGTGCATCCATGTGAGATTGATTTAAACCTTTTCGAAACATGCATAGCTTTAACTTGACCATTGTTTACTCCAAGTCCTACTTGTTCATGACATGATCATATTTCTCTTATCTCTCGAAAATTTTTGAACTTTTCACTATGGAATCTTGTGACTCCACCGCCATATACTTAAGAAAATTTCTGAGACAAATTGTGCTAAGGGCTTAGAAGTTGTTTTTATTTATTTGAGTCCATGGAATTTGTTCAACATGGAGGCTAGCTCTAACGTTGGTTTTATATTTTTAGTCTTTCTTTTATTTAGTTTTTGCTAGGGACTAGCAAAGTCTAAGTGTGGGGGAATTTGATCTACGCATTTTATGCTTGATTCTTAACGTCTTTCTCTTTACATTTAGCTTTGTTTTGACCTTAGTACTATCATTTCTTACTTACTTTATGCTTTTAGGTAGAAATAAAGGAGAAAATATTAAAGGAGGCGATTTGGAGCTAAAAGCGTGCTAAGGAGGAATTTCCTAATTTCGGAGAAGAAATGGTCCGAGGAATGGTCTTCAAATGGTTACTAAAATGCATTCCCATATGGTGTCAAGAATTGGAAACCAAATGCCAAATGAAATGGATACCAATATGGTGCACAAAAAGATGAAGACATTTCTCCCGCGCGACCCAGGAGAGAGCAAATATGGCGGAATATATGGAGCATATAATGGACGAATTTTGGGAGATATTATATGAATTTTCAGACCTGATTTGAGGGCCAAAATATGTGCAAGAATATGATAGATTCGACCAAGAATTATTAGGGAATAAGGAAGGCAAGATTTGAAGACATGAGGATTTCATTTTCCTTGAAGAAGAAGAAAACAGGGCAGCCAGATCACTTAACTTCTAAAATCCGTAGTAAATCCAATTCAATTCCAAATATGGCGTTCCTTATATGGATTTTATAGCCCTTTGAATAAGATTTCCAATGAAACAAAAATCAGAATTTTCCAAGATCTGAAACTCCGGGAAAACGCGTTTGAAGATAGACTGTCAGATTTACCCGGGTACATAAGGAAAGTCTTATCTTGGTAGGAAAATTCCTTTAGAGGCTCTCCATCTCCTAGAAGGCCGGATTGCATTCTCGACGTAGGGCAAATTCCCGAGTGAAGTGTATTTCAATCCCTTCTATTTTCATTCTTGTAGACTTTTGATATTATGATTGAAATAAAGTTTGTTTCGGTTTACTTCCTTGTCATCTTTGTGTTATATTCGTGATTTATTATTATCTTAGAATTTGGTCAAGCATGTCAAACTTAATGAACCAATTTAGGCGAAGGCAAATTTCTTGTCAAGTTGGTATGTGTCGTAGGGCAAATTCCCGAGCACTAATAAAGATCATACATGTTAACTTGATTAAAGACTTAGATATTAATAGGTTGCATGTAACATGACTAGGTTAGTAAGACATGGTGGATGGAATGAGTTGATCAACGTGTATATATGTGAATAAACTTTATTTTCGGTCTAGTAAGCATGTTTAGGATTCTATGTTCTTGTTTGTTTTGCTTGTCTATGAGTTTAAGCATGTTAGAACTTAGAAGCCAACGATGTGTTTTCTATGCCACCTTTTTATCTTTTATTTCGTTAAATAACAACCAAATCATAAACTCCCCCCTTTAACCATAGCGTAAATATGCATGCACCCTCAATCCCCGGTTAAGAACGATACCCTATTTACCAATGCTACATCTACACCAAGGGTTTTAATTGCTTATGCGTTTTTGTTGAGTGTTAAGTTTTAATTTAGTACTTCGTAAAAGCGTGTATCAATTTTGGCGCCGTTGCCGGGGATTGTAAAGAATTGTGTGTTTATGCTTGTAAATATGTGCATATGTGAAAATAAGTGTGTATATATGTCGTAATATGTAAGTAAATATGTAAAGTGTCGAAATTTTTACTTGTTAATATCACTTGTTCATATTATGTGCCATTCTAACCTTTTATTTTGCAGCCATGTAAATAGGTACATATTAAAGGAAGTCTTCGATTTACATTGAGTACGCAAGTTTGGTTGATTAAGTCTCACTCATTGGAATAGATGGTGCCTCTTTTTCTTTCTTATCTCATTAACCCCTTGTGATGTGTGGATTTCATCACCACACACCATAACCTAAGTGAAGTTATGGACATAAGGTCGAGGGCGGAGTTTGCAAAGAACTTGAGGGAATGTCTTTCTCGAGGTCGAAAGACGGGAGGTAAAATCATACTCCTCCAGCGTACTGAGCATGCAAGTAAAAATCCCACGGGGTCACTCATGGACACGTCCGTGCTAGTACAGTCCGAATCACGGGATCCCAGACCCACACGTGATTCGAGCCAGAAAGGCCTCAGGTCAAGGTATCTGTTTCCACCCGGAACTGCATCGGCATAAGAAACAGACATCTGTACCTACCCGGAAATACATCGGCACAAGGTACAGAAACATCGGCATAAGGTACGGTACCCCCCTGGTAGGCACCCTCGGGGATCAGCCGGGATGCATGTGTATCGATACAACAACATGAACTACGACTGTACTCGGTGTAAATCAAATCACAAATAATCCGATGCAAATACAATAAATAGCATAAGAATGCATATGCGTAACATAAATGTATAACACATGCTCATAATAACCATAATCTCGTAAACATGCTCAAGTTCGTAAATCATATAAAAGACTCGCAAGAATTCCGTGAAAAGAAATTGTCCACTCACAGACTAGCGTAACGCAATTCGCGTTAACCCGTGATCCGGCGGAAAGTCCCTCGCCAAACGAACGATCACGAACCCCTGAATATTCACAAAATCCATTTCTCAAAATCATAACTCGACAATACAAGACAAATCACAAGAAACCACCGTTCTCGGAAACACGTAATTCAAAGTCGACGAATCGTCGAAAATCCGATATTCACACCTCGATACCTCGCTGTACTTTCGGATGCTCAAATCGAGAAACGAACCTCCCCACTGCGATCGGGGCGCGATTCCGAGTGAAATGACATGCAACTTGTCGAAAACCCCAAAAGTCAAACTTTGACCGCCGTTGATCGCCGCCACCGGACTGAAATTTTCCTGGCGGAGCAACCACCATTCTATGCAAAATCACCCACTAAGCAACTTTTTCAACTATAACAAAGGCCAATTCTCACTCTAACTAGGTCAATTTCATGAAAAACCGAATGTTCACACAAATTTCAATCCCAAAATTCTCCATGTACAAGATGAATTGGATTACCAAACTTACATGGTAGCTTCATGGTGATGAGGGCTACAAAACCCAGTCCAAATCGTAGCTCAATTCGGCCAAAATCGATGAACCCGAATTCACCAAGTTTTCTCCAATTTTTGGTCGGATTTTCCTCCCTCCACCGTCCACCTCGCCGTGAACGGTGGCCGGCACCACCACGAGGAGACCATGGCGAGCAGAACCAGCCCTAGGCCGAGGCCTAGGGTGGCCGGAATCCGTCGCGCCGCCGTGGAGCTCATTACATCCCGTCGGCCTCCTCCACCACCGAGTTGACTCTGTCAACTTCCCTTAAATGCCAAATGTTGACTTTCCCTTTTCGGCAACCTACTATTTATAGCCTTCCCAAAAATGGAAACTCCCAAAATTACGTATTTCGACAACTTTAAACATCTGTAACTCTCGCGTCGTAACTCCGATTCCGATAATTCTCACGGCAACAAACTCGACTCGACATGTTCTTCAATTATCACCCAAAGTCAAACACATCGACCAATCGGATAAAAAGTCAACCATTCAAACCAACACATATTTAATCGACTAAACAATCAACAATCGGAAATATTCACAACTTAATCTTCGTAACTCAAAATAATGCTCCGGAAGTTCCCACGAGCTCGAAATTAAATGCTCAACAACTTCCGTGAAGAAACCGAAACCAAATTCTCGTCCGGTAATTTAGTCGTTAAGAGCACCACCATTTAAATCCGAACTTCAAATATTCATAATTAATTCCTCGGTCGTCCAAATAACGATCCGGAACCGCCCACGAACTCGAAATCACACATACAACGACTCTCGAGAAGACACTCAGCTCCAATTCTCGGCCAATAATTTAGTCGTTTGTAAATCTGGCGATTCAAACACTGTCGTAACTCTGCGACTACGCGCAAGCTTGTAGATCAAGCTGATTCCACTGCTGATTCTGTTCTGGGTCGTCACAGGTGTTCAATGGACTTTCCTCCATGTCAACAATGTAAAAGTCAGCAGGAAAGATCAGGTTGTTGACTTGTACAAGAACATCTTCAACATATCCCCTGGGATATTTATGAGATTGGTCGGCTAACTGTATGATGACATTATCTTGCTTAAGCTCGCCAAGCTCCATGGATGCATAAAGATAGTAAGGCATCACATTGATTGATGCACCCAAGTCGAGCATGACATCTTCAAATCTGGTGTCACCAATAACATAAGGGACAGAAAAGCTCCCAGGGTCCTTCAATTTTGGGGGTAACCGACGCTGCAACACAGCCAAAACTGTTGCATTCACCTTCACGACCTCCTTCGCTCTCGTTTACCTCCTCTGGGTGTATAACTCTTTCAAAAACTTGGCATATATCGGCACTTGCTTTATGCACTCAATCAAGGGTAGGTTTACTTGCACTTTCCGAAAGATGTCCAGGATTTCCTCGTATTGATCATCCTTCTTTGATTTTGATAATCTGTGTGGGAATGGTGCACGAGCAAACGAAGCATTAGTATTAACAGAACTTGAAGGGATAGAGTTAATACATTTGGTTGGGGTAGGTGGAGTTAGTGATTGTGGCCTCAAAAGTGGCGCCACTTTCTTCTTGTTCTTGGCATCTTTGGTTGCCGGATCTTCTTCTAAATCTTCATCCTCCACAACATCATAAGTTAATGGTGTTGCCTTCAGCTTAGCTCCGTCCAACGTTGGACTCTCCAAAATCCTTCTACTTCTTGTTGTAATCGCACTCACATTCCTTGGTGGTGGTTGAGGTTGAGATGGAAGTTGTCCGGAAGCCCTAAATTGCCCCATGAAATCCACAAGTTGATCTATTTGCTTCTTCATTTCAGAGATATCCTGTCCATGAGACTCCAACGTGGCCTTTGTTTGGTTTTGTCCATCAATTAGAGCTTGTGTAGAGTTGGACAGTTGAGAAAGCATCTTGTCATAGTCCGGATTTGTAAATTGTTGGACCGGAGGAGCTTGTGGTGGTGGCATGGACGCTTGAGGCATTGGTGGCCTTTGTTGATAGGGAGCATGTTGGAATTGTTGTTGTTGAGGTGCTGGAGGGTTAAGACATCCCTCATTGCTACTCCTCTTGAAACCAGGATGATCACGGTTGCCAAAATTGTTGTAGTTGTTGTAACGCTGGCCTCCTTAATATCCACCAATGGCGTTGACTTGTTCTTCAGTAGGCGGTTCCATTGTTGTAGGACATTGCTCACTATAATGTCAATAGATGTGGTAAACGCCACATGTTGGTCCCAAAGCTGCCTTGGCTCTCTTTACTTCTAATTCAAGGACTTGCTCCATCAAGTCGGAGAGTTTGTCATACTTGTCATCCGGTGCTGGCTTAGAACTTACTTCAGCTACTGTCTTGCGCGGTGCCATCCCATATTGAGCATCATTGTTGGCTCGATTCTCCAATAGTGCACGAGCTTGTACCTCAGTGAAATCCATGAAGCTCTCGATCAATTGGTTTGAGACCATCATAGAAGTAGTTCATGAGGTTAGTCTCAGAGAAACCATGTGATGGGCAGGTGGCGCAGAGAACCTTAAATCTATCATAGTATTGGCCAAAAGACTCATCCGCAGCCTGTGCAATTCCAGTGATCTTCTTCAAACAGATATCTATTTGTTTATCTATTAGGGTATCTATTTTGGGTTTCTGTCTCTAACACACGCACGTCTCCCCTATGTGTCATGACAAGTGTATGTTTTTTGTTTGTAGTGATCATTATGTAATTATATGACCATCTATTTTGAGTATCTGTTTGTGTATCTGCTTGAGTATCTGTCTTGGTAATACTATCTGTGTTGTTCTTGAGTTTTACTGAAAGAGAGATTCAATATATAAAGTCTTTTTGAAATGAAATGTTTATTTTTGCACACTCTTATTCAATTTACAACACATAACCAACTTAAATCTTTATGTATACTTGGTATAGAAACACAGCAGTTCATAAACCAACCAACCTTAAAGACAGATACTTAGACAGATACCCAGACAGCTATCTAAACAAATACCCATGGTGGTTTATAAACGACATGTCATTTTTTCTGTCGTGACTTAGGCTATCAGTACGCATGTGTGTCACCGCTCGTGTCTTATTCTCTAGAAGCGTCTTCTCGGTGCCTCTATAAAATATATTTTGAATTGAGTCTTTGGATAGAAAGCATCATCAAAAACACGTCACGGTCAGTTTCGAGGAAAATGTGTTCATCCTCTGGTGGGATACAATATTTGTATGTTAAGACTGAGTTGTTAAGTGTTTTGAATCGTTGACGGACAATATCCACAATGTCATCAAATGTGATATCATCACTCAAAATATCAATCACACATTCTCGACCATGAATATATTTCACAGTGATTGGAGAATGTGTTGTTTCTATTGAACATACCTACAAAAGAGTTGCAGAAATGTATGTAAATGCTTTGGTTAACTGACAATAAGGTCTGATACTTTAAACAAAATAAATAGAGTTACAGATACTCAGACAAATAGGTTGACAGATACATTGACAGATACTCAAACAGATACATTGACAGATACCTAGATAGATACTCTAACATATACTAAAACGTATTTTTTAAAACTAAAATCAGATCCAAACGTAATTAAGTAGATTTCAATATCGCAATGCATAGTTTGAGTAACAAAGTAATAAATACTATCATGAAATCGATTAATACAACTATGAACGAAAACAGATTCGTGCAACAATAATTGAAATCGTCTATCATATAGAAAAACAGAGTGAAAATTGGATGTACAACAGAATTTAACATATGAAATTCATCAATTTATATACAGAGATGACGAGAGATAATGAATCAGTGAGATAGATAGACAGAGATTTGAAAATTACAACGCTTAAAATTTCGTACGACATCGAGATAGGACAAAGTTTTTATTACGGCGATTTCTGAGAGAGAGAGAGATTTACTTTCCCGACAGAAAATGAGGAAGGAAGACAAAATTCAAATTATAAAAGAATGACAAAATCGTCAGAAAAAATATGTTTTATAAATTATTAAACATTTCTTAGAGAAAATGATACCAGCTGAGTTTTCTTTTTTTTTAAAAAGTGTCATATATTGGGTATTTTTTACCTCTTGGTGTCAGCAGGTAAAAATTTTTTCAAAACTTATCTCTTTTTGAATTTTTAAATAATTTCTCCATAATTTAATTTGTTATTATTTCGAATCATCAGTTCATCACCCACGAAACAGTTCAGCCGGTCGCCAAGTTTGGTTGAACGAGATCAAATGCATTGGATCTAACGGCTACTATACAATATGGAAAAATAGAGCATCGCTCCTCGGAGCACCACAGAATTTTCGTGATTTGACTCTTTATACGCTTTATAAAGTAAGTGAAGAAGTCAAGGCCTGTGTTTGAATTCTCCAAGAGGAAGCCGAATCTGGGCTAGTAGATCTCTCTGCTATCATCGTCAGTGTGCTATGAGAGTTGCTCATTCGGGCACTGATGATGACCCGGAGCTGACCCGGTCGGTTTTAGTGGGTCCCCTACGGAAGAAGGGAATGGGAGTACGGCCCTGGCTGCTTGTGGACTCGATGGGTCAAGCCCACGTGGTGGAAGCCGGGAAACACGCTATCATGCGCCGGACGGGTCTACCCGCCCGAGACCTCCGGATCCTCGACCCGCTTCTCTCTTACCCGTCCACTCTCCTCGGCCGAGAGCGAGCCGTCGTCATCAACTTGGAGCACATCAAAGCCATCATCACCGCCCACGAAGTTCTCCTCCTCAATTTCCGAGACCCTGCCGTCACTCCCTTCATCGAGGAGCTCCGCCGCCGCCTCTCCCGCCACAGTGAAGCCACCAAGGCCATCAACGGCGAACAAGAGTCACCGGCCAAGTGGTGTGACTTGGAAGAGGCCGAGGCGCATATGAAAAACAAGCAGTTGAGTAATGAAAACGATAATGGGCGAGGATTGAAGGTCCTTCCGTTTGAGTTTGTTGCGCTGGAGGCGTGTCTTGAAGCGGCTTGCAGTTGTTTAGAGAATGAAGCGAGGACATTGGAGCTAGAAGCTCATCCGGCTTTGGATAAGCTCACGTCTAAGATTAGTACTCTCAATTTGGAACGGGTCAGACAAATCAAGAGTCGATTGGTTGCTATTACCGGCCGGGTTCAGAAGGTCTGTCACTTGTTTTAACACCCTACAAAAATAACCCTCTAATTTTAGTTGGCGATAGTTATGATGTTGAACTTGACTTGTAGGTGAGAGATGAACTTGAACATTTGCTAGAAGACGACGACGACATGGCTGAAATGTATCTAACTGAGAAGTTACAACTTGAGAATTCCACAACTTCATCTTTGAGTCAGAGTGATGATACCAACGGTGAAGCTATGCCAACAGACATGGATGACAGGCAAACCATCTGTTAATTTCTCTCTGTTTTTGCAGGCATTTGATTTTGATTCTCCGTGACTAAGTTTTCCATCCCCTTGTATCAGGAATTTTAATGAAATCTCATTGGAGGCTACTGGGGAATCCTTGAGGTTTGAAGGCCATGTTCGAAATTTTGACAATCCCCGGCATGAATCTCTTGACACCCATGGGACGCATACTAGTGGTACTCAAAGTGTTACAGCAAAAGACCATGATGTGGAGGAGCTTGAAATGCTTTTGGAGGCATATTTCGTTCAAATTGATGGTACACTAAATAAGCTATCCACGGTATGCAACTACTTACAACCTCAAACTTTTCATGCAAAGATCTTCTGTCAAACATAATTCAGTAAAATTGAACAGTAATAGTAAATAGGGCAACATAATTCATAGATGTAGCTCCTGCACTTTGATTAGGTATGAAAAGGAAGGATACTTGGTATAATGTTACCATTAATGTATAAAGACCAGGGCAACTATTAAGACAGTGCTCTCAGCTTAATAGATAATCATTTTAACGTGTAACATATTAGTTATTACACATTCATATTGCCTTATTACATCAATTGCTTATAATATCCCAACCTCATAGAAAAGCAAAAACAGGTGCCATGAATACTACAACTTTGAGTTTCTCTAGGTTAGGTACTTAACCATTTAGGCATAGACTGTGGTCATGGTGGATATTATATCACTCATTTTCCTAGCTTGTCTGACTACAATCTCCCATAGTGAGATTTAGTTTGTTCAACAAGAATGGAAAAGATAATGTTGTTCCTTGGTGATGGAAAATTCGTTTACTTGTTCTCTCGTTGTGTGGCTCATTTATTCACTCTTTCTCAACCAGCAAATGAGATTTGAGGCAGAAGCATGTAGGGGAGGAACCAAGGAAGTTATTATATGATCCTTTGTTTTAAATAGATAAGTAAAACTAATTTTATGCTTCTACCCCTCATACTTGGGAATTGCTGCAAAAATAATAGTAATCATGTGCTTAGAAATTTTCATTGGCAGCGTTCATTAATAGTTTATGAACATCATATCTTTCTTTGCTATACAATTTTATGGCACTTACTATATCCATATTTGTTTTCTTTATTTATTTATTTTCTACTGGTTATTTTCTTGCCAGCTGAGGGAGTACGTTGATGACACTGAAGATTATATCAACATAATGTTGGATGACAAACAGAATCACCTCCTGCAGATGGGGGTCATGTTGACAACTGCAACTCTTGTAGTGAGTGCCTTTGTTGTTGTGGCTGGTATCTTTGGTATGAATATTCATATTGACCTGTTTGATACGGACAAAGCTGGGATGGCAGAGTTCCTCTGGACTTGTGGCGGCAGTGCTATGGGATCTCTATTCTTGTATATAATTGCTATCGGATGGTGCAAGTATAAACGCTTGCTAGAATAGTGCGGTGTTCATCAAGACTGGAGCCTGAAATTGAAATGGATCTGCTTCCTTCATTTAGACATACGTGATTTTACAAGGCTTACTCGTTTGTTGACGATACATAATGCAAACATGCATGGAACTGACTCTTAACAGATGTACTGTTCAGTATTTTTGAGACAACAGAGAAATCTCATTATGTAGCTGATTCGTAGCTGCGCATCAAGGTTGTGGACAAGTTTGACTAGCTGAACTCAAATATTATTGTTCAGTTGGTCTAACTTGACAAATAAGATGCAGCATGTTTTTTTGATGGAATCCGTTGTATAAAGCATACGATATACGTGTTGTATATGTATATTCTGCGTCTATATGACAGTATTTTACCATTTTCATTTGATGGCGATTTCACGATGTTATAGGCTCTTTCCCTAGAAGGATCTGATCAGCTGCTAATGACATAATTTATAAGGACTTCAGATTCCAACTGATAGAACAGCATACGAGCACTTCCCGGCGAAGTGCAGAGCACTGAACAACTTATGCATTATCTAACTATATATTATAAACCTATAGCTTCAATTGTTTTCGTGCACTGTAATCTACAGTAGGGGGTAAAAACCTAGATTAAGATATTTTCTTTTACACATTTACTAAGAGCAAGTTCACTCATACATTCTAGCCTAGTTGTCACATATATATTTTGCCTCATAAAGGTGAAAATCTCAAAAATGTAATTTTTGCCCATGGTTTTCAGTTCCGGTCTGTTTTCTTTTCTTGACTCAGTTGCCACATGACACTTTTACCACTTTTGAATAATTGACTATTTTTAATTTTATTTTTTTAATCTCGTAACCCAACTAGTGAGGTTGCTCTAAACCATTATAGATTTATGGACACCAATGGGTGTTCATCCATCTCGCAAAACTGCAATTGCTTAGATCATGCCCAACAATAGTGTTATAAATATCATTTAAATTTATCAAAAAATCAAATTTAACAACCTTATTTTTACCTTTCACTTCCACGGTAAAAATTATTTTTAAATTATTTTAAATTATTTTATTAATCATCTATGCAATCAAAGACCAAACGAAAAATCGAGATAAAGATTTTAACATTGAATTAAAAAAAATTGTTAAATATAACTAAAGATTTAGTTAAATATCAAATTTAATTTTTGTTTAAGATATTTGTTAGAGCTATATTTTGTTAACTTTTTCTTAAATTTTAACTTTTAATTTAAAATAGGATATCTATTAGGATGCTCTTATCTCCCATTTACAAATGAAGTAAGATAACAAAGATGTTAGATTAATTTACCTACCTAGCTATTGTACTTTTTTGCTTTACGTAAATGTGCATAACCATCTTTTACGTAATATGGTTGTTCCAACCGTCAATCCCATAATTTACAGTATCAGAGGGAGAACTTTCATAACTTATACATTCTCTTCCAAAACTGCACATGCCGATTTCTATTAACATAGCTTCTAGCTAGTGTTATGGACTTAATTATACATTTACATCCATCTCTACTCCAATTTCTTGTGGTCATGAGACCTTTCGATGCCCTTCCTCACACTAAATTTTCCGCAATCTGTCAAACCTACCAGAAGTCATAATAATAATCATATATCAGAACTGATTAACTGGCCAAACAAGAATCAAATTCAGATCTATGTCATTAACATATAAAGGAAGTAAATAAATAAAAATTAGCAATATCCAGTAAGATATTTATTTACTCAGATTCAAGTCGTTCAACAAGAAAAGTTTAAAGGCCTAGCTCACAATTTCAGTGCATTAGAGATGAATTGGTAGAGTAGAAAAAGCTTACTTGATTTTACAAGGTCATTCTCAATTTCCATAAATCAGGGCGTACCCCATGCACAAACAGACTAGTCACCATTCAGAGATACCTAAGCATTCCCATCTACTTCATGTAGCAAATTCCAATTTTCTGTTCCGCGGAACAAGATTGCTTTTTGTTCGTGTTGCAGCTCTCCCTGTAAACATGTGCTTTAGTTGTGCATGCTTAAATCACAAAAAATGAAATGCAAAGAAAATTCATGTAGGCAAGACATTGAAGACAAGTAGACAACATAGTCCAGGGTATATGAGGAATCATTAGCAAACATGGGCAAAATTAGTGGCAGTAACAGGTTTGAATTTCATTACAAGGGCACAACGAGGTCCTCAAAGTTCTGGGATAAGAGGACTGGACTATTTGATTATTGATATAAACACAATATTTACCACAATTTGGTGCAAGAGCAATTAATTTTAAGGGCCTCCATCAATGCAGAGCCTGGGTTGGTCGTGCTTGCTCAAAATATACTTGGCAACCCTTAACTCATCATCTCATTTGCTTAACATATATATCACACATGACCATAGATGAGTCCACATATGTCTACCTCTTCCCATCTCCCAGAGACAAAAAGATCAGAAATAAAATAAAATCTGATAAATCATGCACGCGCTCTCCATATGATAAATGTTTAATAGACAAGAGAACTGACCTTCATCTTTTTCTGTTTTTCTCCTGTTGCTCCATAGAAGTCGAATTGGAGTACCCCCAAACCCAGCATCTGAACGCAGTTTCTTCTCCATATAACGACGGTAAGTTTCAGGGAAAAGTTTTGCATCGTTAACAAAGAAAACAAATGTTGGTGGCCTAATAGCAGCCTGCAAAAAGAAATTGATCAAGTACAATATTGCATCATACCTAGGAAGACATGTGCTTTTTATTTGATCATTAGCAAGTTTTAATGCTAACGTCTTTTTTACTTATATATATATATATTTATATAATTCCCTTATTAGGTCTAAGCACTGAAGCATCTAAAGCTTCTATAATTGTCACAACTCACTTTATCAAGTCTCAATAGATTATGTTTTTCTCCATTTAAAGGAAAGTCAAAACTATAGTAGGATATAAAAGATTTTAAACAGAATAATATTTCTATTTAAAGGTGTCTTAAGAGAGTTTTAATACACCATATCAGTAAAATGATTGTTGTTTTTACACAATAAAGCACGTACCTGAGTAGAGTAATAGATACGTCCTCTTTTTCCACCCCGTGTCCTTGGTGGTGATTTAAAAGCTAATGCCTCCTGTACCACTTGATTTACGACAGCAGTAGTGAGCCTTCTGGACCGTTCCTTCTCAACAATGCTAGCAGCCATGATAATTCTGAACCAACAAGACAGTAATGACATTAATCTGTAGGCCCTGATCAACATTACTATGAAATGCAATCCTTATGGCTTACAAGGGTGTAACAGAAAAGTTAGCTAAATTGCTTGTACATCTCAGTAATGCATTTCTCAAAGATGGTGAGTCTGGTGAGTATTGTTCCCTATGTATTATGTGGGAGTGTCTCTGGTGAAGATTTTTAAAGGCTTTGGGAGGAATTTCAGATCAATGGTTGGATGAATGTCATGTTAAAAATTTAAAATATCAACTAAAAATTTTACATGGACAACCATTCTTTTAAAACTACATATTTGGTCTCTACTGTAATATTCCACACTAGAGAACACCCACACCCACACATACATATATTATTTCATATCTATGTGTAGTTATATACCCTTATATTGTATACATTACACAGAGCCTTTCCACAACTCCTGTTACAAAATCCACAATTTATGTTACACGACTTTACATGACACATCAAGCAGGATTACTTTGGAGGCAAGGCAAGCAATGTGATGGCTTGAAAATTTAGATAACATCAATAAAAAAAAGAAGGTAAAAGTCTAAAACTAAGGACAGGAAGGTTTAAGTTTTTAACATTAGAGCAACAGTTCCAACAACATGAGAAGAAAAATCATAAAAGAGAAAATAGATTGGCAAGAGCATATATCAGTTTCTATCTATGGAACAGGTATATGCCGCAAGTTAAGCTAGAAGACTAAAATTCATGGACATACTTATCAACACTACGACCAGCTAGTGCAGTTGAATATACAACAGGCGCCCAATCAAGAATACGGAGCTTTTCCCTCACATCCTGCTCATAGTATGTTGCAGTCTGCTGGTTTTTGTTCTCTATAGTGTCCCATTTGTTAACAACTATCAGGCAACCTTTCCCTTCTTTCTCTATCCTTTCAGCAATCTTGCAATCCTGCAAAGGAAGCATAGTTAAAAGAAATCTGCTTCCGACAAGAATATGTCTCATTTTAAGGTCACGGTGCCATTCTGTATAGAAGTTTACAGGTGCAATTTCTGACTAATGTATGATTTTACGAAAAATTAAAACAAAACAAGTTTCAACGTTCTTCATTCACAATTACTCTTGTGTGTTACTTCCTACAGTATAGTATTTAACTGATTTTGATCAAGTAGTTGGAATTTGCATTTCTTTACCATTAAGTACCAAAAAAAGATAACTACACTATAGTTTCGGAAAGAAAAAAATAGTCCCTGGGTAGCAGATTGCATTCGAGCAAATTAAAACCAGTAAAGTACCTTACATGTCATAATAATAATTCAGTAGGAAAAAAAACAGATTTACCTTCTCAACCAATGAAAGGGTAGAAACTATACTTTCCAATGCTCATTAAAAATTATCTAGAATCTATATCGATAACTATGAGCAGTAATCATGTTTGGGTAACAAGAAAACAGCAATTCATGCCTACAAGGGCATGTTATGAACACATGCTGCTAGCATATATCCCACTTTCTCAGATAGTTAGATAATACAACAGATGAAAGACAGATATGTGTTCCTACGCAAAGGTAATATTCTTAACATAATATTAGAAATGTCAACCAAAGCATCCATAAAGTAAATGATTTGTAAATAACTGTAAGAAATTTCTTCACATAATATCTCACATCTGAGTATGGTAGATCATGTATGTACTCTAGTACATGTCATGCATATAAGTCACGATCGGTATAAATGTATCATTCCTTATTTAGAAGGATGTTTGAAAAGTATCCAGCTAAGTTAATCTCCTCCTGCACTGAGTGAAGGCAGAAAAGTGTTGCCGTGTTTTTGTTCTTCACAGCACTACAGACAATTAGTCAAGAAAAAACAATGGCCCAAATACCTGCTCTGTAATACAAGCCATGGCCTCAATGACAAGGGCCACAACATCAGAACGGCGAATGGCACGAAATGCTCGATTAACCGATAGAGCCTCCGTCATACTACCTGATGAAGCAACAACAGCTTTTCTTCTGATTCCAGCAGTGTCAATAAGCCGGAACTTCTACACAAGCAAACCATTGCACGTGTAACTTCTATCTTGACGTTATGTGAAGAAATTAGACATTTTCTTATAAAAACAAAACAAATGGTCATAACTGATCAGATAGATGACCAAAAATATTTAATAATGTAAACCAACAGACCGAGTCCATTTTTTTCTTAATAAGGGTTGGGTATGAACCTAGATGATAGACTGAGTCCATATTTAGTCTGCAATAAGTGAACCCCAGAACAACTTTTGACTGTTCATGCTTCGGATGGCATCTAGAAAATAAAGTTTTAATACAAATGGTCATAACTGATGAGATAGATGACCAAATGTATTTAATAACGTAACCAACAGACTGAGTCCATTTTTAATCTGCAAAAAGTGAACCCCAGAACAACTATTGACTGTTCATGCTTCGGATGGTATCTAGAAAATAAAGTTCTAATACTCTCCAGCTGGAACCTTGACATAGAACCAATTGTGAGAGGAGGAAAGAGACCGAAAAGAGACAAGAGGCCAAACACTTAAGTATATTAATAATGTGTTACATTCCTAGCGCGTGACACTACGTAGATTACTAGAAAAATGGTGTTGATTTTTTACGAACAGCAGAAGAGAGAACTGAAAGCCAATCAAACCTGTCCATCTGGTCCGGTGAATTCAATATCAATAGCATCCCGAGTAGTTCCACTGACAGGGCTAACAATCGTCCTGTCCTCTCCAACCAACGCATTCAGAATGCTACTTTTACCAACATTTGGTCGGCCAACAATCGCAATAGCAGGAACATATTCTTCTTCAGCAAAATTCTCTGGATCCTGAATGTAATAGAAACATAATAAAGATTCTCATGTTGAAATGAAAATATCAGCTCATTGGGCCTAAACGAATTACCAGAGCACCAAATTATATCTTCTCAGATCGATAAGCAGGAGTGCATGCTGTTGACTGGAAAATTGAATAGCGCACTCAAAATGAAAATTACTATTCAAAAATGGATTACAATATTATTGAGTTATGTCAACTGCCCCGTTCAACATTTACAAAGGTTAGTCAAATTTGATGACTAGTATAACTAGAATAAAATTCTCAATCACGAACCTCAATCTTTTTTAAGCCTGAACACACAAGATCGAGAAGCTCTCCAGTTCCAGTTCCAGATATAGCAGATATAGGGATTGGCGAAAACCTAGCACCAACCAAAAGCAATACAATCTGGACATTAACCAATACATATAGTATACTTAACTGGAAAAAATAATGACAAGCCTTGAGTACAATATGGAAAACATAGTTGACTTCATATTTAGGTATCAAGTACTAAGTTACTTCAGAGAGCACAATTTGGAAGAGAAAGATTACAAAAACAATGAAAATTTAGATTTTCTGATCTCTTCATATAGGAGGGATTAACCAAGCAAGTGCCTATTGAATGCAGGACCAATTAAATTAAGACATTTGCATCAACAAGTTCAAAACCAGATTGCTACGAATGAAGACCTGAAGCAATGTGATTTTAAGTTTTAACAAGAATGTTCAACTCACCCCAAAGACCAAAACTCTGATGCTTGCATGGCTCCTTTACGGGGAGATTCACATTTGTTAACTGCGAGAATGATATGCTTATCTGAGTAATTCCTACGTATCCAGTCTGAAATTTCCTCGTCAGCTGCGGTTAGTCCAGCCTGTTTCACCATTAAAAACTTTAGTTCAAAATCTTATTACCATTTTGGGCCACCCAAAAAAAAATTTCTTCTTAATCATGTCTGATCATGTCAGAAGAACAAAGAATCTACATTTTAAAGACCACTTTTACCAATGAGAAATGTCATCCAACCAACATAATTAAAGGAAATGGTCCAACAGGCATTTACCAAACATATCACCTGGCCATCAACGACGAAAATAATGACAGATGACTCTTCAACAGCTGCAGTAGCTTGTTTCTCAATCATGGAGGGCATCCTGGCAACAGCTGCCTCTCTCGAGGCAAGTGGAATTCCATCCATACCAATAGTGGTCGAGATGGCCAATTCTTCCATGACATTGGCCTGCGACTTTGAAACTGTAAGAACACCACCCGTATCTACAGCCATAAACTCAAATCCCCCCCAATAGGATCTCCCATACAAACGATCCCTCGTAACCCCGGGCTCATCAACTACAATCGCCTTGTTCCCCTGCAATGCATACTCATGGAATGATACAACATACATACTACAGGTGGAATTAGAAATAGTAGAATACTGAGATTGTAACTAAGTACCGAGACCAGGCGGTTGAATAAGGCTGATTTACCAACATTTGGTCTGCCAACAATTGCAACTTTGGGAAGAAGATGGTCAGGTATCTGCGAGAATTGTAATTAAGTGATGGTGACTAAAATGTTGAGCAGGCAGCAATGCATTGAATTTGCTTAACTTACAAGTTTAACAGTAGCTTTCTGCCTCCTCTGCCTCCGCCCCGTAGTAGCTGTTTCGTCTTGATCAGTCTTCTCATCCTTTGAAATCCAAACCAATCCAATCAGTCTATTTTGTATAGGAAATGTAGAAATGTGAAGCAATTGAAGATGAGATGAGATGAGTAAGTGAGAGAGAGAGAGAGAGAGAGAGAGAGAGAGAGAGACCGATTGAGAGCTGCTTGGAAAGAGAAGAAGAGAAGTCTTGAACAGTGAGTAAGGCGGCTTGTTCGAGGGCGTCCACGTCGACGTCGGCCTCTTCGTCTTCTTCAGATTCGACGTCGTTGGTGGCGGCGAGGCGGGGGAGGAAGCAGCGGCGGAGAGGAGGACGAAGAGAGAGAGAGGGAAGAATGAGAGATTTGGGGGAGAAGAGAAGAGAAAGGGTTTTGGAGAGCGTGAAGAAGCTGTTGCTTCCTCTTTCTGCTCTGTAACAACAACAACAACAACAAGAGATGACCTGAGCCATTTCTCTCCGGGTTTGGCGGTTAAATTCGGAGAGGGAGGAGTGGGAGGTTTATCCACATACCGCTCGGGTTTATGACTCTTTTATTTAGCTTTCTATCTTTACTATATAATCTTTATCTTTACTTCTTTGCTATATCTGGTCTCTGCTAATAAAACCGGGTGTGTTTTGGTCATCATCCGCACTAAATTTTAAGGTACTCAAATTACCCAAAATAATAATTAAAATTATCACAAAATAAAATTAATAAAAGGGTTGTACTGTAAATTCATTATAAAAATTAAATATTGCCAACTGCTTCCTTCTTTTTCTCCCACACCTCCCCAATTTTCTCTCTTTGGTGTTTATTATACTATACTATATATATATATATACTATAATATAATAAAGGGAAGCACTCTCTTTGGTGTCATCAACATACCAAAATATAAACTTCCTAAAATACTCTTAAAATTGCATAACTCAGATATAGAATGAACTGCGTGGTGGCTAAGAAAATAAAAGAAGGATGATGTTAGTCAAATAACTATTTTATCTCATTTCAAAACGTATGATCCCCTTTGACGACAGCTGGAAGATGATGGTGCGATGACCGAATTGCGTTTCAACAATTAGGGGGGGGGGGGGGGGAGTACCTGCAAAAGACTCTCAGATGCTCAAGTAAGTGAGAGTTCAATGCAAGTTTATACGTATATAAATCCAACTAGAAAAGCTCACAAATTTCATGTATTTATACCGTCGGAATCTCACTAAAATAGGAGCCACTACGTCCACTAACGTAGTGGCTGGACTTCGAAATTCCTGCACCGAGCTTCGATCGTCGAAGCTCAGCCACGTTTAGCAACCGTCTCCTATTTCGATGGCATGCCCCTAGGATCACGCTCCACTCACCCTACTACCCCTCATTTCTGGTTTCTTTGGGTTCGTGGCCTTCCTTTGGACATATATGAACCATCCCCTGAGAATTTGGACCTCAATCTTTGATCTCAGCCCAATGATCCATTCGAATATCCTTATGGATCATTGTTGCTCGAAGTTCGAGACTGACTTCGAACTTCAAGGTTCAAAGCTCGATCATCGATCTTCACTTCCAGAATGACAGGGATCTTCGAGACACTCTTTGAAGACTTAATTTTCAATGTTCTTTTTCCACATTCGATCTTTGACCACATTCCTTAATGCCAAGTTCGAACCCTGAAATTCGTGCTCTCACAATGCCCCAAATTTCACCTTTGGGTTACACTTCGTACCAACAAGAGAAATTCATCTTCAAATTTGAACTTGCACACATCGTTCATCGATCATTTTTCAGTGACTAACTTCGAAACTTCAATCGCACTCGATCTTCCAGCTTTGAGACTCGCCTTCGACGCGTTCTTCCTGCGCTTCCTCGAGTTCATGCACCAGAAACCCAAAAACTTCCCTCTTCAAACAAACTCTTCTGCTACTTAACTATCTATATTCTACCATTAATTTTGCAGAATATAAATAGCCATCTATCTCTTATCACTTCTTCACTTCACTTTTCCAAATTGAAACCCTAAAATTAGTAAGACCACAATCTTCCTGATCCTATTCAATTTTGATGGCTCATACTTGTTCCTGCTCAGGTGCTTGTCAGGACCCATCTCTCTGTCATGGTCCAACCCCGACCGAATCCACCCAGTCCTCCTTGGGAGCTAACTCCGATCATGAGGAGGTTGCTCCTCAACTTCCCGACTCCGAGATCTGAAGTCTAACCGAGACCCAACTTGACATCGAGCGGGAGAAGATTAACCCTCAGGGGAGCATCTCGATCCGAGCGCTAGCAGAAGACAGTGATATGTACTCCAAAAAGGGGATCCCGACTAATGCTCTGGTGGTCGCAAAACACCATCTCCGATTCTTGAGCTTTCCACTGCACCTAGCATTCATCATTCTCTAGGTTCTCTTAGGTTTACACCTCATGCAGCTTAGCCCCAACTCCTACTTTCTTCTTTCGGCGTTCTTCACCATTGGCCAACAGTAATGGGTCTCGATCGGCCTCGTCGACTTCTTCTATGCCCACATGTGGGCCAAGGTGAGAGGCTTAGAGAGATGCTTCAATCTCTAGCCCCAAAGGTTCGAGGAGTGTTTCGACAAGAAATCGACAAACTTCGCCTACTGACACATCAGCTCAGTCTTTGTCGAAGGTGACTGGATGCCTCCGGAGCTCGAAGGTCTTAGACTGAAAGTCCATTCCTTCTTTTTTGATACGCCAAGTACAACTTCGATCTTCACTTTTCATTTATGACTACTTAGTAAAGATACTCATTTATTTCAATTCTTATCTCGAACCTCATTTGCAGCCATGAAGTTCGATGCTGCCTCCTTCGAACTCAGCAGAGACAGGCTCTTTTGGCTAGACAACTTTTGGTCGGCAAGGAGTGGTCCTTAGCCCAAGTTGTGAGCCAGTAAGCTCTCCGATCTATGGCCTTAGAGAGGAACTTCACTCTCTTAAATAGCTACTCTAGAAAGCCTTGAGATGGAAAGGATTTTCTCGACTGGTTGATCGATGTGGAGTCCTCTTTTTCTCTCTCTGCCGAGACCGACAAACTCGTGAAAGAGGCAATTCGTAAGAGAGACAAATACACCACCAAAAGGCCAAGCTTTCCTCCTAATGGTGCCCCCAAGGTGAAGAAACATCTTCGAAGCTCAGTGACGAAGGTCTTCGAAGAGTCTGAGAACTCCCAAGAAATGAAGAAGAAGAAATCCATGAACACTTCCCAGGTCGAGACTATTGATCTCGAAGCTCCCCTTCTTTCCTCAAGTTCGAGTTTTCAAACTTCTCGGCTCGAGAAGAAGCCACTTGAAGCTACCCAGGATATCCCTCTACCTACTCCACACGGTCAAGATTCTTCTAAAGGTAACCTTTTATTTCTTTACTTTTACCTTGATTTCTTATTTCAAACTGTAAACTTTAAAATCAGTTGTTTCTCCACCACCATCTACAACTTATGATGCTTTCCTTGTAAGGTCGTCCCCATGGACTCACACCAGTGATGCTCCTTCAGCCACGGCCTCTATAGATTTCCCGTTTTTATACAATGCTCAACTAGTTTCCTGTAATCATGATGCTGCCTCAAACTTCATCCCGTGCTTAGGCAGAAGTGATCCTGAGAGAAACCTCCTTAGGTAGGGAGATTAGGTTGACAACCTTTGAGCAACGTACTCATGACAACTCGAGGTAAGTTCTTCCATCTACAACTGGTCGAGCTCTGATGTTATCCCTCTTTATTCGTATTGACCAGCTACTAAAGATGACTTTTTTCCTTTAGGGGATGCTCCACACCGAAGCTTGCTTCAAAGAGATGGACATATTCAACGTAAAGGTCTAGGTGAAACTTGACTTATCTTCTACATAGAAGGAAGAAATCTCCTCGAAGCTTGCTGATGTCGAGGAGAAGCTTCGAAAGGCCATTCAAATAGAGCAGGTACTTCGAGATTCCCTTTCCCTCCTCGAGAAATCGGTTGTGGACACCAAGACCAAAGTCACATGTATCGAGACTGAACTCGAACTCAAAAAGGTGACAGTCGAGGTGATGGAAATCCAAGACGTGAACTTGCAAAAAGACTTGGAAGCAACTCGGGCCAAAATTGATATGCGTAAAACAAGCATCAAATATTAACACAAAGTAGACACTCAATACATAATTCACACGTATGCAAATTTAAAACCCTTCTTTGTAGATGTAGCATTGATAAGTAGGGATCGTTCTTAACCAGGGATTGAAGGTACTAAGCATGACAACGTTTGTAAACATAAAATAAAAGGTATGGGGGGTTTGAAAGTTTGGTGTTATTAATCTATGAAATATAAAGAAAAAACATGGCAGAAAACACAGAGAGAAACCCTAAGTTCTATCATGCTTCAACTCATAGACAAGCTAAACAAACAAGAACATAGAATCCTAAACATGCTTTCTAAACCGAAAATAAAATCTAAGACTAACATATATACAAGTGATCATCACATGATAACAACCTAGCATATTTATCCGATTAATCCTAAGTGTCAACGAAATCTATAGCTTCAATCAAAACAGATACACATGCTTATATTGAACAAGACAGCAACCAAATCGAGCTAACTATTTAATCCAATTTTATCTTTGTTATTAGTTCGTGAAATATGCTCAAAGAAGAACCAAATCAAGTATCTACTAAAAACAATTTCAAGCATTAAGAACAACATAAGCTAGCACATGCATTCGAATCAAAACTATAAACGCATGGAAGAAACTTAGTAAAAACCGGAAATAAATAGCCTTATATCAAAACTTAGTCTTGTCATACAAAAGTAGAGAAAACTACACAAAACTGAAAACAAATACAAATGGGTCATGTTAAACTTTTGATTACGTGAAATTGCACCACAAATCTTGATGTAGCAGCTCCTTTAATGGATGGAGGACACAAATATCCAAGGTCAATTCGAGCCAAGAATACTTATGGATGGAGGAAGGTTATTTTGGAGGTGGTGCTTGGTGGTGTTTCAAATTTGGGAGGATTTCTTCGACTTTGGTATGCAAGGAGGTGACTTGGGGGCAGAGCTTTGACTATTAGAACGCGTGATATTGATGTTCATGGCTGAACTCCCCTTTTATAGGCAAAGGAGATGGCTTTTGCCTCTTCCTTCAAGGGAAGGAAACCTCTTCCTCTTATCCTTCCACCTAGTTGCACAACCTTAGTCACCTCCTTAGTCACCAAACTAGTCCTTAGTCACCTCCTTAGTCACCAAAGATATTTCAGCAACTTGCATCACTAAGTTGCTTGCTTGACCATTTTGGACGAAATAGTTGACTTAGAGCTTCCTTCTTGGCTGACTTGGACTTTAATAAATGGGCCCAATGAATTTCTTAATGGGTCGTCCCATCTCCATTGTCCAGAAATGCAAAAATCCTCCGAAGTGCACTTTTCACGGTTATTGACATTTTCAGCTCCATTTTGCTCCTTTTGTCCATCCTCCTTTATTCTTCTACCTAAAAACATAAAGTAAGTTAGAAACGTATTCACTAAGCTCATAACATAGAAAAATATAGAGAGAATTACATTAATAATCAAGCATAAAATACGTAGATCACTTCCGCCCAATACTTTCAACTTGGCTGGAACCAAGCTCTTACTGCTCCGGATGATCGCCTTTTTGCCGACCCTGGTGAGGTTGACAACAAATTTTGGTGCAAGTACAAGTACGAGCCCCTTTTTGGATCCTTTCCAGGTGAAGGCAAGTCTACAGCTCACCTCTCACGCGCTGGCATTGCCGCAACTGCTCCAGTAATCGAGGTAACTTCTCTTGACACCATCACCGAGCAGCTCGAAGTTCTTGAGAAGGTCGTCGATGCTGTGGATCCTCTAGAAGATCTTGAGTAGATCGTCGATGCTGTGGATTCTCTCAAGCCCTAAGATCCTTCATTTAGCTCAACCATGGTATCTGTCTCTGCTCGTGTCCCGTATTCCCCAGCTTGTCCCAATCATTGAGTTCCCGGAGAGTTCCAACGAGCCTTAGACTTCTTTTTCTTTATTTAGTCTTTAACTTTGACTCATTTGGTTATGTAACTTAGCCCTTTTTGGGTGACACCTTCGAGCGTCTAATTTTGCCAAACTGCTCAATTTACTTTACCTTTTAAATTTCGAAGCTTGCACAGTAGAAAGTTATCTTTTTCAATAACTTTACTCACCTTTGAAACTCCTGTTCGCTTTTGAAGTTCAAAACAACTTCAAAACCGTAGCTCAATCTTGTGAACTTTGAGAAGGAATCCCTAGACGAGGAGTCATTTCAAGTTAAACCTCGAGAAGGAATTCCTAAACAAGGAGTCCTCTCTCAAATTGAACTTTGAGAAGGAATCCTTAGATGAGGAGTCATCTCTCAAGTTAGGTTTAGAGAAGGAATCCTTAGACGAGGAGTCATTGATCTACGTATTTTATGCGTGATTATTAATGTCTTTTTCTCTATATTTAACTTTGTTTTATACTTAGTAAATATGTTTCTAACTTACTTTATGTTTTTAGGTAGAAATAAATGAGGAAATAATAAAGGAGGCGTTTCGGAGCTAAATGTTGGCTAAGGAGAAAAGTTCCTAATTCCAGAGAAGAAATGGTCCGAGAAATGGTCTTCAAAATGGTTACTAAAATACTTTCCCACATGGTGTCAAGAATTGAAGACCAAAAGCATGTCCAATGAAGCCCAAAGAAAGAAGATGGATTAAAATGAGTTATCAGAAATCAGCCTTTGTACATCGGCCCACTTCGAAAGACCACTGTGAACAGATCCGGATGAATCTAGACGCGATTAGCATATGGTTGGAAAGATCTAGAAGTCTAGTTTCCAACGCAACTGGAATCAAGCGATTTGGAGTCCTAGAACGAGAGAAATACCTATATTAGTGGAGAAGGGTCAGGTTACCCGGGTGGAATAGTTAGAGTTCTAAAAGGAGTCGAACTAGGCTTTGCTTGACCTATATAAAAGAGAGCTCGACTAGGGTTTCATCATCACTTATCAAAGAGCCGAACCCCTGTCCTAGAGTCCTCTCAAGCCTCTCCAAAACGTCATAGTCTCCAAGGAAGCCGCACATCTTCACAAACCGCCTCCACCATCCTTCAAGGGCCGAATACATAGCTTGGCAATCCCAAGGTGTCTTCATCCTCCATCCATCGAAGGAGCATCAAGCACGAATTAGTATAGGGCAATTCCCTTACTCAAAAAGTGTAACCATGTCTTCTTCTCTTTATTCTTCTTCCTTGTGTAAACTTACGATTACTATGGATTGGTTTCTTGAAGTCTTTTGGTTAAATACTTTTAATTAGTTTTGTATGACTTGTTTGGTGTTCTTAGAAATTGGTTACTCATGCTTATTTGTTCCTAACGCTTAATTTGAATGCAGGGAAATTCCCGGTTTAGATTATGATGTGTTGAATATCGGGCAATTCCCGAGTTTGGCACTTAGTTATGAGATATGCATGTAAAACGTAGCTAATGACTTAGAGACCAAATAGGTTGCATGAAATTGGTTAGGTTATTAAAGGATAGGTAATTTGATGAGTTGATCATGTAAATATTAGATATAGATTGATTTTCGACAACTATGCATGTTTAGGGTTTTTAGGGTTCTTGATTGTTTGCTTGTCTATAAGTGAAGCATGTTAGAATTCTAAGGTTCCTATTTGTGTATGGTTGCCACGTTTTGTTCTTATATTTTGTAAGAAATTAGTTAAACAAACCAACTTTGCACCCCCATTTAAACCTAGCATAGTTATGCATGCACCCTCAATCCCCGGTTAAGAACGATCCCTACTTATCAATGCTACATCAACAAAGAAGGGTTTTAATTGTTTTCGTGTTTGATTGAGTGTTTAATTAAATGCTTGAAAAGATGTGAATCAATTTTGGCGCCGTTGCCGGCGATTGTAAAGAATTGTGTGATTATGCTTGTACAATATGTTTATATTTTTCCGTTTTCGGAACTGTGCACTGCCCTGTTTTGTGTAAATTATTTGACATAGCTACAGGTCTCATAAAACTCTGAAAATTTGTAGGATTGTTTGGTTACGTGTCTAGTTTGTGTCTGTAAATTTTCATTACATTCGGCCGAGCCAATAATTCTGGAAAATATCGACAAGCACATGTGTTAAAGTTTGCACGAATCTGGAATTGCATGTGTTCTTTGTAAATATGTGAAATTGTGTAAATATTCAGCATGTATATAAAACCCACGAAATTTTTGTTTATATTTGTGTACTAACACTTGTTCATATTGTATTTTTACAGCCATGTGTACACCTTAAAGGTAGTCTTTGATTTAAATTTAGTACATGAGTTTGGTTGATTAAGTCGCACTCTTTGGAATAGATGGCGCCTCTTTTCCTTGTTTATCTCCTTAACCCCTCATGATGTGTGGATTTCATCACCGCACACCATAACCTAAGTGAAGTTATGGACATGAGGTTGAGGGCTGAGTCTACAAAGGACTTGAGGGAGTGTAAATTTTCAAAAGATTGGCTGAATGTCGGACATGGTGTCTAGAATGGGTTATGACTGGTGACAGGTTCTGGATCTAAGAAAGACTTACACCAATAGAGTATATACCATTGGCCCGGTTAGCCTCGGGGTGTATTGTCGAAATTAGTCCTGCCTCTCGCGTTATCTCTATCCCTAACTGACCATGTTTTTCGATTGAATCAAGGCCATTTGATTGAAATTTCATACTTTATCGCGCGGGTCGCACGTCCATTGAACGACCTAAAGATTAAGCTAGTGTACTCTCTTTACATCATTGGCGCACTCAGTTTAGACAATACTTGTGCATACATGTCTAAATTGAACTTTGTAAAGAAGACTAACCATACTCTAATCATTTCATGTTTTGTACAATGTATATGTTAATTGTTAATTTTAAGTTTTAGAGAGTCAAATCGGAGCTGGGTAATAGGCTATTTTGTGTGGTTTATCTGACATAGTTTCATGTTACGGAAAATTCTGAAACTTTTATGACATGTTTGTATATGTGTCTAGTTTACATTTGTAAAATTTCAGTTAGTTCCAACATGTAATTAATTCTAGAGAAATTATGCAAGGAGTCATGCTCAGGCTGCTAGATTTTTGTAATATTTAGGATGCATATACATCTTTGCATATCATGTCATTCATTACATAGTTGTATCATCATGCATCATATTTATCATTGCATTTCATGCATTTTTCCATTGGATTTGATGTTTGTTGAGTTTTGAAGGATACGATGGAGGAACGTGCTCCAAGTGTTTTCACAAATTCGCAGCTTCGGTCCAAAAAGAACAGTCAAATTCGAAAAGCCATAACTTTCAGCTCGGTTGGAGTTAGATGGAGTTCTTTATAGGGTTGGAAAGCTATGGACGTCTAGTTTCCATCCATATAAAGATCACAAATTTCTGATTTCGAAATTGTTGGGAATTAAAGCTCAAAGGCACGAAGGTCAGAACATGGAAGCTGAAAAGTGGAAGGCAAAAATGGAGGAGTTGCACCTCCAAGACAGGCTGTTCATTGAGCATAAAAGAAAGCAACACGTCTAGGCTGTAAGACGTTAAACAACAAGCGCTTGTTGGGAGGCAACCCAATGGATGAGTCTACAACAGATTTGCATTCTCTTCCCTTATCTTTTTAATTTTCGTAACTTTTGTTTAATTAGTTAGATTTTCGTGAGTTCCTTCTTTTATGCTTGAATTATATGACTTTACTTTGGTACATTGAGGACAATGTAGAGTTTAAGTGTGAGGGAAAGGGTTTACAACTTTATTGAGTCATAAATTATAAAATGGGGCGGACAATGGAACTTTCCGGCAGATGATGCCCTAAAAAAAAACTTTTGAGTCATACTTAGTGTATTTTTGAAGTCTTTTTGTTTAACTTAGTGTTCTAAAGAGTCTTAGGATGCCGTTAGTTAGTCGATGATGAAAATGGACCGAAAGAACATACATATGGCGTTGCATATCACTAAAGAAGGAATTCATGTGCTAATTGAGACATCTTTGAGTGTTATGACATGTAGTAGATATGGTTTGCAAAACTTGGTACAGAAATTCGCAAGTGAGAATAAGTTTTGAATCATATGAGCCTTACAAGTGAGATTTTGAGCCTAAACACTACTTCTTTGAGAGTGAATTTCGTGCATTACATATGATAGGTCTCAAAATCATGCATACACTCACTTGCCATAGATCTTAATGAACTAGAGAACACTAGAACTTACTCATGTCGACTTGCAAAGCTTATAATTGTTACATACTCTGATTTTGGATATGATTAAAGGCACTTAGGTTTTCCACCACTTTGCCAAAATGCCATGTATCCCATATGTGCGCACGAGTTGCGACACCCCTAGACAACCCATTTGAGCCTACATTAAGCCTTTCTTTCATTGCCATATGCATCTAACCACTTAAACTTAGTGTAGATTGTCCTTGCCTTTGTTCTAAAGACTTGGTGGGATTTTCGAAGCTTAGTACGTGAGATTGGAGTGAGAAATACAAGGAGAATGTATGTATGGGGATAGACTTGTTCAAACAGCTTTTAAAGTAGTAAATACCGAAAATAAGAAAGAAAAAGAGAAAAATTTCGAGAGCAAGAAAGAAGAAAAGAAAAGAAAAATCAAAAGCTCTTCAGCAATAGGTTTTAAATGTACATTGTTTGAATTAATGTCCCCCATATTTGTGAGTTTGGAGTTTGTTTCGAAATGAAGGCCCAACAATGTAAGATTTGGCCTTTGTCCTGTTCACAAAGCTTAAGGGAAGTTTAGAATGAAGATAGGGCCCAACACGATGAAATCCGGCCTTTGTACTTTAAAGACATGCATGGTGACGTTTTGGTTAAAGATGGAGCAAGAATTAATCAAGTTTTGGTGCTTTGGCAAAGTCTTTAGAATGTTCTTAACCACCACATATCTAAATTTCGAATGCCTTAACCTTAGCCCCATTACAAACCCATGAAAGTCCTTTTTGATCCTTAAGATGAGTAGCCTTCAATCTGTGGAGTAAGTTGCATGAGTAAGCATATGGTTTTGGTTCATTTGAGCAAGTAATTCATTCCATTCATTGATTTAAACACTTTGAGTGAAACCTTTGCATGAGTGGAAATATGATGAGAGCATCCATGAGAGTTGATTTGAACTTCATTCGAAACATGCACAACTTTAACATCACCATTGTTTTCTATATGTCTTACTTGTTCATAGCATGATCATGTCTCTATTATCTATTGAATTCATTGAACATTCATGTGAAAACATTATGATTCCATCGCCATAGACTTGAAGAATTTTCTGAGAAAAATTTGAGTAAGGGCTTAGTTTTGTTCAACTTAGTATTCTATCATTTTCAAACATGATTACATGAGAATTTGCGGCTTTGAAACGTTGAAATATCTAAGTATGTTTGTATATAAGTGTCACGTTTACCTTTGTAGTTTTCCCTTTATTATTTTTCTTTTATCGAGTCCATTGCTTTGTTGTGTATTTGCTAGGGACTAGCAAAGTCTAAGTGTGGGGGAATTTGATCTACGTATTTTATGCGTGATTATTAATGTCTTTTTCTCTATATTTAACTTTGTTTTATACTTAGTAAATATGTTTCTAACTTACTTTATGTTTTTAGGTAGAAATAAATGAGGAAATAATAAAGGAGGCGTTTCGGAGCTAAATGTTGGCTAAGGAGAAAAGTTCCTAATTCCAGAGAAGAAATGGTCCGAGAAATGGTCTTCAAAATGGTTACTAAAATACTTTCCCACATGGTGTCAAGAATTGAAGACCAAAAGCATGTCCAATGAAGCCCAAAGAAAGAAGATGGATTAAAATGAGTTATCAGAAATCAGCCTTTGTACATCGGCCCACTTCGAAAGACCACTGTGAACAGATCCGGATGAATCTAGACGAGATTAGCATATGGTTGGAAAGATCTAGAAGTCTAGTTTCCAACGCAACTGGAATCAAGCGATTTGGAGTCCTAGAACGAGATAAATACCTATTTTAGTGGAGAAGGGTCAGGTTACCCGGGTGGAATAGTTAGAGTTCTAAAAGGAGTCGAACTAGGCTTTGCTTGGCCTATATAAAAGAGAGCTAGACTAGGGTTTCATCATCACTTATCAAAGAGACGAACCCCTGTCCTAGAGTCCTCTCAAGCCTCTCCAAAACGTCATAGTCTCCAAGGAAGCCGCACATCTTCACAAACCGCCTCCACCATCCTTCAAGGGCCGAATACATAGCTTAGCAATCCCAAGGTGTCTTCATCCTCCATCCATCGAAGGAGCATCAAGCACGAATTAGTATAGGGCAATTCCCTTACTCAAAAAGTGTAACCATGTCTTCTTCTCTTTATTCTTCTTCCTTGTGTAAACTTACGATTACTATGGATTGGTTTCTTGAAGTCTTTTGGTTAAATACTTTTAATTAGTTTTGTATGACTTGTTTGGTGTTCTTAGAAATTGGTTACTCATGCTTATTTGTTCCTAACGCTTAATTTGAATGCAGGGCAATTCCCGGTTTAAATTATGATGTGTTGAATATCGGGCAATTCCCAAGTTTGGCACTTAATTATGAGATATGCATGTAAAACGTAGCTAATGACTTAGAGACCAAATAGGTTGCATGAAATTGGTTAGGTTATTAAAGGATAGGTAATTTGATGAGTTGATCATGTAAATATTAGATATAGATTGATTTTCGACAACTATGCATGTTTAGGGTTTTTAGGGTTCTTGATTGTTTGCTTGTCTATAAGTGAAGCATGTTAGAATTCTAAGGTTCCTATTTGTGTATGGTTGCCACGTTTTGTTCTTATATTTTGTAGGAAATTAGTTAAACAAACCAACTTTGCACCCCCATTTAAACCTAGCATAGTTATGCATGCACCCTCAATCCCCGGTTAAGAACGATCCCTACTTATCAATGCTACATCAACAAAGAAGGGTTTTAATTGTTTTCGTGTTTGATTGAGTGTTTAATTAAATGCTTGAAAAGATGTGAATCAGTCCTCTCTCAAATTGAACTTCAAGAAGGAATCCTTAAATGAGGAGTTCTCTCTTAAATTGAATTTCAAGAAGGAATCCATAGACGAGGAGTTCTCTCTCAAGTTGGGTTTCAAGAAGGAATCCCTAGACGAGGAGTCCTTTCTCAAGTTGAACTTCGAGAAGGAATTCCTATATGAGGATTCCTTTCTCAATTTGAACTTCTCGACCAAGTCAAACCCAAACTGTTTGCTCACTCGAAAAGTCCTTTCAAAATAAAGTCAAAAACCATTTTGACTTCTCACTTCATTCTTTTCAATTTCAAACTTTATCCGAAATCTATTTCAAACTCAAATCTATTAGGGTTTAAGGAAATCCTTCTTGAGATTCCACTTATAAAACCGAAACCATACCTACTCCATCCTCAGATCTTCTCGTGTAGCTCTTTTAGAATATATTAAGTATGGCTACATCCTCTAATAATCTGAGAGGATGCCCATAATTATTTACTCGCTCGAGGCCTCCGCTCGGTAACGTTTTCTCATAATCTCTTCATGTCAAGCACAATACTACTTCACGTAATATTACTTGCTTTTTTCTTCTTGTAGGTGATACGTGCAATACATGCGTTTAACGTTAACACACAGTAGACCTTAAAAACACAGATTACGCGTATTGCAATTTAAAACCCTTCTTTTGTCATTATAATATTGGCGAGTAGGGATCGTTCTTTATCCGGGGAATTAAGGGCGCATGCATGGTTTCATTTATGCAGAAATTTAAAGGTTTGGGGGGATTGGAAATTGGTTGATTAATCTATGAAATTAAAGTACAAAACATGCAAACACAACAAAAACTCTTAGACTTCTAACATGTTTTACTCATAGACAAGTTTAACAATCAAGAAACCTTAAAGTCTAATTATGCTTACTAAAAATAAGAAGTTACACTACTAATTACAATTGATCACTCATAATATTAACCTTACCCTTTTTCATGCATCAAAGCTTTTGTAAGTTACGAAATTCATAACTTCCAACTAAATATACATGCTTGATATTTGAGTAGGAATGCAACTTAGCGTATAAACATCCTAAACAACATATGATCATCGAAACATGCGAAAGAGAGGGACTTAGCGTATTATCTACCACATGCTTTCGAAGCTTTAAGATTATATCAACCATGCATAAAAGGCTAGAAATCATAAACACATGCAATTTACATAAAGGTTTAAGAACATATAACACAAATCTAAACTTGTTCTTCATTAAATACATCAAAGTATTCCAATACATCAAAAGATTCAAATACAAAGCAAAATATATGAAAGTGAAGATCATGGTTACACTTTTTGTCTTGAATGCTTGATGATCTTCGTGGAGATGACTTTCCTTCACAAGGGACTTAGCGTATTGTGAAGGATTGATGGATGGATGCTTCGGCTTTGGATGATGGATGGATGCTTCGGCTTTGGAAGAGAACCTTGAAGTGTTTATGGAGGAGGAGTATTTGTGTAGAGCTTTGGCTTGTAAAATGAGAGATGATCTGTTTTATGGCTGCCTCCTTGGCTTTTATAGGCAAGGGATGTTGCTCTTCTCTCTTCCACCTTGCCTCTTTCATTAAATGCAAGTAATAATCACCATGGCAAGTCACTCCCTTAGTCACCAAGTGTGATCATCAAAAAGCAAGAGTCACCATGGCATGTCACCATTTGTGAACTCTAAGCAAGAGTCACCATGGCAAGTCACACACTTAGTCATCTTTTGTGATGATCACAAGCTTAGTCACTAAGCCTTGTTACCAAGCTTGATAACTTTGACTTTTCCTCTTCCCCAAGTTGCTTCCATGCCAAAATTAATCTGCTTGGGCTGGTTTTTGGGCCAAAACAAACTTTGAGAAATGGGCCCAAAAAATGCTTTTTGGGCCAGCCCATTCCCGGTTGTCCAAAATCGCAAAAATCGCAAAATCGCCGAAATTCCTCCGAATTGCGCCGTTATTCATCTCCACCGATGATATCTTCAAAATAACAAATTAAATAAGGAAAACATAAAAACTAAGATAATAACACAGCTAAACGTAAAGGGAAATGCGTTAAGAAACGAGCATAAAATGCGTATATCAGTAGGTCTCGATCTCGATCTGATAAATTGATGACACCCTTTTCTCGCTCTATCTCCTATGGCCATATCACTGACGGCATGACTTTGGAAAGAAGAGTTACTCGTCTTAAAGAGATGTTGCACACCCATTATCTCGGTGAAACTAGCGAATCCATCCACGACCAGAATGATTTCTTATCTCCTCGTGAAAGCAGGAGCTACAGCTTAGACCCTTTGAACCCTTTGAACCTGCCACTGCTCGAGATCGCTTTTCTCTCGACCGGGACTATTCTCGTGACCTTGAGCTTGAACTCAAAGCTAGCAAGACTAAAGTTAGTGCTTTAGAGGATGCCTTGTTGAGCCTTCAAGGCGATGTGATTCGTAATGACGACACCACTCACCGCCTCCTGGATACAGTTCGTGGCCTTAGGGCTGATGTTGGCGTAACTTATTCTCCCGGCTTCAATGATGGAGTTAGTTCCTACCGACTTGAACTCATCGAGAAAGGTGTGCCCGTACATTTCCTACCCTCTTACTGAGGCCTCGCTGCTCAACGCTAACCGTTTTCAAGCATCCTTGATCTTTAATCAACACTTTTGCTTTTCAAACTTTTAATTTTTATTGTACAATACTCTTTAAAAGTCCACTAAGAGTTTTGGTGGCACAATAATTATATTTTTATAAATTTCGCATCATACAATTGTATATAACAAATAACTTCCATACCTCATGCCCCCAATAATACCTCTCTTTGGATCTTTAAATATCGAAGAGAGGATTATTCTGCATGTATGGAAAACTTATCTTTGGATCTTTAAATATCGAAGAGAGGATTATTCTACATGTATGGAAAACTTACTTACTTTCTTGCAGCCAATTTCGATCTCAAAGCTCATCCCCGAAGCTCTTCTTGAAGCTGTGACTTCGGGACTTCTTTGGATTTGTATTACATTCATTCTCAAATCTATCTTGAGATTTTTTTTGTAATTTGAGGTTCTAGATGAAACTTTCGAATCATTATTCGTGTATGGTTGTCTCGCACTTAAGTTTTTGGGATTCCACTTTAAACTTGGTCAAAGGTTCTGCTCTTTAAGCATCGTTGAACCTTCTCCAAAAAATTACTTAAAGTTCATCCTCGAAGCTCTTCTCGAAGCTGTGACTTCGGGACTTCTTAGGATTTGTTGTAATTTGAGGTTCTAGATGAAACCTTCGAATCATTATTTGTATATAGTTTTCCCGCACTTAAGCTTTTGGGATTCCACTTAAACTTCGTTAAAGGTTCTGCTCTTTAAGCTTCGTTGAACCTTTTCCAAAAAATTACTTGAAGTTCGGCTCTCTATTGGCCTTTCTAACTTGATATTTCAATCTTGGGCTAAAATTCAGGTCTTTTGAACTTGACCCTTGATCTTTAGTCATTTGTTCAACACTTAAGCTTCTCAAACGAACTCTTGTTTCCTAGCTAGAGGTTCTTTGCTCCATAGCTTATCAAACTTGACTTAATTTTTTAGTCGTGGGTTCGGTCCTTTTGGCTTCTCGAACCTGACTCACACCGTTTTGGCCAGAGGTTCTTTGCTCAAAAACTTCTCGAACTTGGCCTTCTACGTTTTTGGTCAGAGGTTCTTTGCTAAAAATCTTCTCGAACTTGACCATCACACATCAAACTTGTTCCTAACTCTTTTAACTCTCGAACTTGATCCAAGTTGAGACCAGAAGTTCAACTTTTTGAGTTTTCGAACTTAGACCGGCACTCGTCTGACTTGTTCCTAACCCTTTTAGCTCTCGAACTTGACCCTAGTTGAGATCAAAGGTTCAAAGGTGAGGGGTTTAGGACCAGGACTCCCCTGACTTATTCCTAACCATTTTAGCTCTCGAACTTGACCCTAGTTGAGATCAGAGGTTTGGCTTTGTAGCCAACTCTCGGCAAGTTTGTTGCTAACTCTTTTAGCCCTCGAACTTAATCCTAGTCGAGATAAGAGATTCAGCCTTTTGAGTTCTCGAACTTAAACCAACTTTCGGCATATTTGTTCCTGACTCTTTTAGCCCTCGAACTTGATCCTACTCGAGATTAGAAGTTCGGCTTTTCAAGTCCTCAAACTTTAACCGAAATAATTTTTCCATCATCAATGTTTCCACATACACATTTACACATCCAAAACTCATAGATGTGCAATTGATCAAAGTGCAAAAATCATATTGGAAACAAATGCATATGTTTTATTCACACTTGAGATTTAAATAAACATAAAAATAGCCAATTTTCCTCCTGACTAGGAGCCTGCCCATAATAATTCAAACTTGCTAAATATCTTAACAAATTCGAACATGCGTACCTCCCAAGTTTTCACTTTTAATACTTTTTCAAGTATATTGCATTCCACAGCCTCGGGAGTCATTGTCCGGTTTTGACCTTCCTCAATCGGTATGCCCCTTTTCTGTAGACTTCGGTGATCTCGAAAGGTCCCTCTTATACCGGTTAGAATTTTGCTAACCCATATGCCTTGATGCTTTCTACTGTTCGCTTAAGGATCCATCCGCCCATCTCAAACGATCTTGGCTTCACCCCAGGGTTGAAATATTTTCAAAGCTGGTTTTGATAATCCAGGAGGTGAACAGTTGTTGCCTCTCTTCTTTCATCTACAAAATCCAACTCCTGTGCCATTCGACTCTCGTTTCCACCTTTCTCAAAGGTGATTTTTTTTGCCGTTGGCACCAATTTCTCTGTGGGGATGATCGCCTCCATTCCATACACAAGAGCGTACAGTGTCTCGTTCATTAGTTTCCTTAGTGTAGTTCTATAAGCCCATAGAACGCTACGTAACTCTAGTGGTCTCCTTCCTTTTCTTGTTGTAAGCCTCTTCTTAACCCTATAGAAGATAGTTCGATTTGTTATTTTGGCTTGACCATTTCCTCTCGGGTAGCTTCTCGAAGAGAATCTTAATAGAATTTCATGCTTATCATAGAAGTTCCTGAATCTATCATTGTTGAATTGAATCCCGTTGTCACATACAATCTCCCTTGGTATTCTAAACCAACATATAATTTGGTTCCAACGAAGTTCGAGATATCCTTGGACGTGATCGCTATATAAGCTTGGGCTTCGACCCACTTCAAAAAGTAAACGGTCACCACCAACACATGTTTCAATCTTCCTTGCACCTCTAGTAATGGACCTACAATATCCATTCCCCACTGTGCAAAGGGCCACAGTCCTACCTGCATTACTAACTCATGAGCGAGAATATGACTTACCGGGAAGTGGTACTGGCATCCTTCGTACTTAGCATATTGCTCTGTTTCTTGATGCATGTACTGCCATAAGTATCATTAAGCTGTTATCTTCCTTGCTAGGCTCCTGCCTCTGGCCTGTCCTCCACACATCTCTTCATGCATTTCTCTTAGTATCGCTCGAGCTTGGACCAGTCCCATACATCTCAATAAAGGTTCTGTGAATGACCTCTGATACAACACATCTCCAACCATTGAGTACCTTATAGCCTTGAATATGAGCTTTCTAGCCTCTATGAGGTCCTCCAGTTGGATGTCGAACTCCAAATAATTGATGATTACGCCTCTCCAATCATTCGGGATCAATTCAACCATCATGGCTTGATGTTCGATCTTCTTCTCAATGCTCGGATGTTTGAGCACATCGATCCTCATTAGTAAAGTCTCTTCAATGCATCTAGATGCCATCTTTGCCAATTCATCGGCCCTCTTGTTTTCTTCCCTTAGAATCTTTACCAACGATAATTGGGAGAACTCAGAAATCATTCTTCTCACCAACGCTTGGTATTGGATCATCTTTTCGTGACTTCCCGTGTACTCGTTATTGTATTTGCAGGCTCTTGATCCTCAATTGGCAGGCAACTCGTATCCTAACCAATAGGGCTTCATACTCTGCCACATTGTTCAAAGCTTCAAAATCTAATTGTACGGCACAATCTAGCACAAAAACTTCTGAACTCTTCAAGAGTATGCTTACTCTTGCCCCGGCAAAGTTTGAGGATCTGTCGATGTTCATTTCTCATCTCGGCTCTTCTTATGGAACGTCTGCTATGGCTAACAGGATATGGCTTTCGACAAGGAAATCAGCTAAGACTTGTCCCTTCAAGGCGGTGTGTGGCTTATAAGTGATGTCAAACTCACTCAACTCTATGGCCCACTTCATTATCTACACGAACATATCTAGTTTCGTGAGGATTCCTTTGATGGGGAAATCGGTATACACCATGATTTCTCTACCTTCGAAGTATTGTCGGAGCTTGCGCTTTACATGTATCAATTCTAACATGAGTTGTTCGGTCGGAGTGTACCTTGCCTCAGCTTCGAGAAGGCAGTGGTGAATACAGGATATCGGCCATTGAAGTATTCTTTCTTCCTGGAATAAGGCGGCACTCGTTGCTACACCTAACACCGCTAGGTATACACAAAGCGGATCCATGTCTCTTGGCACCACCAAGAACTTACTTGCTTGCCAAATACTGTTTTAACTCCTAAAATGCTTCTGATTGCTCATCACCCCAGAAGTTTGAAGCTTTGAGCTTCAGAGCTTTGAAAAATGATTGGCATCGATCAGTCATTCGGAAGATAAATCTATTCAACGCAGCTATTGTGACATCCGTTCCGATCATTCTTTATTTATGATTCATTTAATTGTAATCGTTGATGGTAATTAATTTTTATCATATGTAATTATCGATGGTATTTATCAGAATTTTACCGATTATGTTTTTCGAGAAAAGTTCTTTGCGAAAAAATCATAGAGTTATTGACACGAGTTCGTTGTCACGTCAAGAGTTTAAATTCGATTTACGAGAAAGAAGTTATAGTCAACGAAAGTTTTGCACGAGGTTACGATACATTTAGTCGCATATTTCGACTATAAATAGAAAGTTTCCATAAATGAGAAGTCAACTTTTTCCATTTTTGGTAATTTCCTTTTTCTTCTTTCCTTTCCCCTTTCTCTCTCTTCCCTCTCGTTCTCTCTCTCCCTCCGTCGGCCTTACTGCCAGCAAACGACCACACGACCACAAAAATTGGTGGGGCCGGTGTCAAAGGAACCACCTTAACCTCCTTTACATGTTGATGGGTATTTTTGCGACAATAGATGGCGGAGAAAGGAGAATCGACGCCGCAAAGGTCACGGTTTTAAGGGGTAACCAGCATCGGCTCTAGCAAGGTTTTCGGCCACTTTTCAGGTATAATTGGATTGGGTTTTGATCCTTGTTTGTATTGGTATGCTTGTTTTGATGCAAGGTGGTGTAAATGGATGAGAATTGGTGGAATCAAATCGGATTCCGGCGAGGGTGGTTTCGTGGGCAATTCTGGTCGATTGGGACGACATTTGAGGTTGGTCGTTTTAATAAATATTGTTGTTGGATTGATTTTGCATAGGTTTAGTTGGTAAAAGTCATCGGTGCCACTGCGACACCGCCGACGACAATGGTTCACGGCGGAGCTCCAACGAGGGTGTTTTTGGTAGAAATTTTATATCGTTTTGTTCGTAATTACATACCAAATATCATGATGAAGTTATTGAAATGAATTGGACATTAATGGTTAAGAAGTTTGGTTAATCGGATAATAATTAAACGTTTTTACGTTATTATTAAACAGTTGCAATGATTATCGATTAAATTTCGAGTTCCTTAACGTTTAAGGTTTATATTGTTATTTTAAAAAGGATTTAAGAATTTGAAATTGGAATTGGAATTTGGAATTAAATTAGAGCTTGGTATTATTTCGGGAAGCGCAATTTTTGAGAATGCGATATTCTCAACGGTATTGCTTGTTGGTAGCGAGCTTGGTTATTCGATATGAATTTTTATGATTATTTTTTATGTATTAATCGTTATTTTAGGACGACATGTTAGCAGCCAGTGACTGATGCGTAGTAGCGCTAACTGACGTGCTTTGGCTTGATGAAAATCACGGCATAGTACTGTGAATGGACTTTTATTTTCACAGTCGAATGTGAGTTCATTAATTATGCTTTACGTTTATGATTATGCTTTACAGACTTTATGTTTTGGAGGTTTGGCTTGAAAGGACTCGACTCCGATTTAGTTGCCTAAACCAAAATAAAACCTCTTCGAAACCATGACCTTAAACAAATTTTTGTGACGACCCGAACCATAATCAGTAGAGTAATCAGCGTAATCACGAGTTAGTGCGTAATCGCGGTTTATCGATAATTGTGTGGTTTGCGGGTTTTTGTTTATGACTTGATTATCGGCCTAGAATTTGAGTTGAGTCTCTTCTCGAGATTTGCAGTACACGTGATTTCGAGTTCGTGAGCGGTTCCGGATGATTTTTCCGATGACCGAGGAATATAATATGATTATTTGAAGTTTCAAAATATCGACGAGTTTATCCATTCGTATCGAGTTTATCCGAATCGTAATGGTTATCCGTTTTGGACCGTCGATCTTCCAGAGGCGCGAGTATAAATACCGGAAATAGTCGAAAATTGTCAAAAAACACTGTTTGGGAAGTTTGACTGGCGTTGACTGAAATTTGGGGCGTTGACCAAGTTGACCGAGGAGGAAAACATACCGTTTGGATTCCATCGCCGTACCTGCTGATTCCGGCCGTTTTAGGCCACGACTTTGGAAGGTAAAATGTTCTCCTCGTGACTCTAAACAGTTTAGAACTTGGAATTTCTTGATTTGGTTGAGAATTGAGGGAGAAATGTTGAGTTGATATTCGAGGTTTTTCCTGCCGGTTTCAGGTTGTTGTGACGGCGGTGCTCTGGCCACGGGGGTGGCCGGGGATGGAGGGGTTTTGACCGTGGGGCCACAGCGAGTCCATTGGGAGAGGCCTCGTAGGCTGCCGTGCGCCGTAGGTGGAGGAACGGCAGTGGACAGGTTTGCCGGAGGTGGAGGGAAACCGTGGCTTTCGATTTGATTTCCGGCCAATCCCGCCGGAATTGATCCTTGCCATAGAAGAGCAATGTGTTCTACTCATTGAGATGAAGCTTTGGGGAGCTCGGTCGCCGGGAAAACTCTCCGGTTGACGGTGCGCCGCCGGCGGCGGCGGCGGTCAACGCCGGAGCTCCAGTGACCCGTTGACTTTTTGGATTTCGATGATTTTAATGTCGTTTTCCTCGTATTCGCGCCCCGATCGTCGCCTTAAGGTTTTCGAGTTGATTTGGGTATCTGATTTTTAGTTGAGGGTTTCGAGTGGAGATTTCGGGAATTTCGTCGATTATTTTGCACAATATTATATGTTTCTGGGAACGGTTGGTTTCCGAGGTGTGGTATAGTGTTGTGGATTATGATTTTGATAAGATATATTTTATGACTATTCAGGGGATCGAGATCGTGTTTCGGGTGAGGGATCTTCTGCCAGGCCACGTGATTAGCGCGAGTGCGCGTTTTGCTCATCTATGAGTGGACATTTCTTTTCACAGATTGACTGCGAATCTTTTACCTACGTTTTATGAGCATGAGCATGCAGTTATGATCATGATTTAAATGAGCATGTGTTTTACGATTATGCTTTTACGAATATGCATCTATAAATATACATACATATATATATATATTATGTTTTATGCATGTGCATGGAAAGTATTTGTGATTTAGTTTACACAGAGTACAGTCTCAGTAAACAGGGTTGTATCGATACACATGGATTCTCGGCTGATCCCCGAGTACGCTCCGGGGGGGGGGGACAGATATCCTGACCCGAGGCTTTTCTGGCTTAGAATCACGTGTGGGTCTGAGATTCCGTGATTCAGACTGTACTAGCGCGAGGAAGTCCATGAGTGACCCCGCCGTATTTATGATGCATGCTCTGTACGCGTGAGGAGTTAGAGTCTCCCTCGTTTACCATTTGATTTTTATGCATTTAGACTCGCATATGTTTTTATAACATATATTATTCGGCGAAAGACATTTATTTTCGTCCACTCACTCTAATGGTTTTCATGTCTTTCCCCTGGGCTTTTCGGTTTCCGTGCCCAGTTTTGGTTCACGTTTTCAGAAGGGGTTCGATTCCGGTTTAGGAAACTAAATCGGGGTTGGGTATTTTCAATTTTGCCAGAGTTTACATTGAAATACGTGAACCAAAATTAGAACCTGCAAAGAGAATCACACTTCGAATATTCCACAAAAGCCAAACTGTGGGGCTCCGTTCCCCATCTGGATTTCTCAACATCATATATAACAATCCACAAGGTTTACGAGAAATCCAGAAAAAACATTCAGGAGTAAACTCAACTGAAAACATAACATAAGTATTCAGAGCGACACCTATACACATCATATACAACCAGTAAGTTGAATTGAGAACCTACAGGAACTGAAGTGTGACTTGAACTCTACACCTCCACCATTGACATGCAACCCTGGAACCAAAACTGCAAATTGGGCAAAAGAAACCGAAAAGCCCAGGGGAAGGCAAATGAAATCGTTAGAGTGAGTGGACGAAAATAATAACATGCCTTTCCTAACATATAAGTATATATGCCCATAAAAGCATAATGCGAGTCAATGCACATGAAAATCCCGACTAGGTACATTTTCCCTGATCCATAAAGATGCATATAAAATCATGCGGGGTCATTCACGGACTCCTCCGCATAGTACAGTCTAATCACGGAATCCAAGACCCCCTCGTGATTGAAAGTCTGAAAGACAGCGGGTCAGGATATCTGTCCCCCCGGAGCATCTCGGGGATCAGCCAAGAAGCCAAAGCATCGATGCTACCTCTATATCTGAGACTGTACTCAGTGTAAACAAAATCATAAATACTTTCTATGCACATGCATAATCGTAAAATACATAATCATAAAATGCATACTAATATAATGCATAATCGTAAAGTGTATAATCATAAATGCATAACATAAATGCATAATCAGGACTCCCAAATCAACTGTTAAAATAAAGTATCCACTCACAGTACGAAGCTAACTCTGAGGTCCGGCGGAAGATCCAATTTCCCAAAATACACCCAAACAACCCTCGACCCAAATTACAACACACAAATCAACTCAAAAACCTCACGACTATGACCGGGACGCGATTACGAGCAAAACGGTATAAAAATCTCCAAAAATCCCAAAGAGTCAACCCTCGCCGGAGCTCTGCTGTTGACCGCCGCCACCGCCGGCGAGGCGCCAACGGTGGCCAACTCCGGCGAACCTTACCTCAAACTCTTCCTCTCCTCAAACCCAACATATTTCCCTTCTACCATCAAGGCCAAATCAAACCACACCGGCCGGAATTTCGACTGAAAGCCTCGCCGGATCTCTCCTTCCGGCCACCACCACGGCCACCCTCAAAACTCTTCCTTACTCAAATTAAACCACCCAGAAATCTTCAATGGGTTGAGGGAAAGCTAACCCCCCACCAACTCGACACCAAATCTCGCTTGAAACCGCCACCCGTTTCCGGCGAAAATCCCAAACTTTACCGAGCTCAAACTACCTCTAAACACAACCAATTTCCACAAATAAATACATGAAACAATAGGAAATCAAAAGAGCTTTCTAACCATACCAAGAACACGGCCGGAGGTTGAAAGGACCCAACCCCGATTTAACTTCCTAAATCGGAATCAAACCCCTTCGAAAACACGAACCAACAAAAACTTTTTGAAATTTGGGCAGAGTTTCGTTACTAGCGTGGAATTACCATTACCTGCACGCGGAAAATACACTTCATCCTATGCCACAAAAAGCAAACCGTGGGCACCAATCCCATCCGGATTTCTCAATATATCAGCAATAATGTAAAGTAGTAAATATATATGCATTATACTGAAATCCGGGTTAAAATCGTCTAACATAACAATAGATTTCTCAGAGCGACCTCTAACACATAAACATATACGTATACCAGAGTAGGTAGAACAATAAACCTACTGGAAGAATCAAGGCAGCTCGAGAACTATGCCTCCGACCACGACGTGCGACACCAGAGCCTAAACTGCAAACTGGGCACGGAAACCGAAAAGCCCAGGGGAAAGACAATAAACACGTTAGAGTGAGTGGACGGAAATAAATGTCTTTCACCAGGTAATTTATATACATATAAAATCATATGCGAGTCAAATGCACGAAAATCAAATAATACGTGAAGAGACTCTGGCTACCACTCACGTACAGAGCATGCAATGTAAAACATATCGCGGAGACTCTCGCGGGCTTCCACGCGATAGCACAGTCTGAATCACGGGATCCTAGACCCACACGTGATCCTAGCCAGAAAGGCCTCGGGTCAGGATATCTGTCCTTCCCGGAGCGTACTCGGGGATCAGCCGAGAAGCCAATGTGTATCGATACCACAACATATACTGAGACTGTACTCTGTGTAAACCAAATCATAAATCCTTTCCATGCACATGCATAAAACGTAATATGTACGTATATGTATATATTCGTATACGTATATTCGTATAAGCATAATCGTAAAACACATGCTCGTAAAATCATAATCAATCCGCATGCTCAAGTTCGTAAATCATTTATAAAAGGACTCGCAATCAATCCGTGAAAAGAAATGTCCACTCACAGACTGGCGTAACGCGATACGCGTTAACCCGTGATCCGGCGGAATGTCCCTCGCTAAACGAACGATCACGAACACCTGAATATTCACAATGTCCAATATTCAAAGTCATAACTCGACAATACAAATCGAACCACGAGAAACCACCGTTCTCGGAAATACACAATTCGAATACGACGAATCGTCGAAAATCCATATATGTACACCTCAATACCTCGCTATACATTCAGATGCTCAAATCGAGAAACGAACCTCCCCACTGCGATCGGAGCGCGATTTCGAGTCAAATGACATGCAACTTGCCGAAAGTCCAAAAAGTCAACCCGTTGACCGCCGTCCACGGCGGCGCCGCTGCCGGACGGAGAATTTCAAGGCGGAGCTGCACCTATTCCACTCAAAATCATGCACTGAGAAACTTTGTCAACTGCACCGAAATCCAATTCTCACTCTAACCATGTCAATTTCACGAAAAACCGAATGTACACACAAATTTCAAATCCAAAATTCTCCATACACAAGATGAATTAGAACTCCAAACTTACATGGTAGCTTGCTAGTGATGAGAGCTTCAAAGCCCACTAAAAATTGCAGCTCAATTCGGTTCGAATCCAAGAACCCGAATAACCTCAAAAATCCCCAAACTTGGCCGGAAAATTCTTCCTCCTCCGGCGTCCCACGCCGTGGGAGGAGGCCGGAATCAAGATGAGGGCGTCGACGCGCATCGAGGGAGTCCTTCCCCTTGGCCGGAGGTCGCCGAACGGCGAACCACCACCACAAGCCGTCGCCCACCGTCGTGCATTTCGTCCTTACCCAAACTGGTCGGTTAACCCAATTCAACCCAGGTTTGACTTTCCCAAAGGGGTAAGTCACAATAAATAGTCATTTAAAACTTTCCCAATTTGGAAACTCATAATTATCCTTTTTGACGAACTTCAAACGCGCGTAACTTTCTCGTCGTAATTCCGATTCCGATAATTCTCGCGGCCACAAACTCGTCTCGACGTACTCTTCAATTATAACCCAAAGTCAACCATATCGGCCAATTGGATAAAAATTCAACTGTTCAACCAAGCACACACACATTTAAATCGACTAAACAGTTCACAATTGGAAATAATCACAACTAAATCTTCGTAACTCAAAATCATGCTCCGGAAGTTCCTACAAACTCGAAATTAAATTCTGAACAACTTTTGTGAAGAAGCCAAAACCAAATGCTCGTCCTATAATTTAGTCGTTAAGTAGCTCGCCATTATAATCCAATTCCGTCGAAACTTCAAATATTCATAATTAATTTCTCGGTCGTCCAAATAACGATCCGGAACCGCCCACGAACTCGAAATCACACGTAGAACGACTCTCGAGAAGAGACCCAGCTCCAATTCTCGGCCAATAATTAAGTCGTTAAGAAGCTTCGGCGATTAAAACAACTGTCGCAACTCTGCGACTATGCAGTAACTCATGTATACATCTGATCATACTGCTGATTCTGGTCCGGGTCGTCACAAAGGTGGCCGGAATCGCCGAGTCTGACGACGGGAAGAAAACGGGTCGGTGAAGCTCAAACGGGTTAACCCGAGTCAACTCACTCCAACTTGATCAAACTCAGTCAAAATGTGTGATTTTCCAATTTTTATGACTATTCGATATTTATACATCGTGAACCGACCAAAACTGCGATTCAGATAACTCAAACCCAATCGGATAAGTACGACTAACTCGACGACAATTTCAAATATTCATTTTATATTCTCTGATTACCCAAAAAATCCTCTGAAACCACATACGAACTCGAAACAAATCCTCTACAATTCCCGCGAAGGAACTCAAACCAAATTATTGCCCGATAATTTAGTCATGAACAAACCCACGAGTATGATTAATTCACAATAATCACGGGTCGGACCAATACGTACACATTCCATGGTTCGAGTCGTTACAAATCTACCCCCCTAACAAAAATTTTGTCCTCGAAATTTACATACCTGCTAACTGAAGAGGTAGGGATACTGCTCACGTATGTGCTGCTCGGTCTCCCAAGTAGCTTCTTCAACTGAATGATTCTGCCACAATACATTCACAAGAGGAATGGCTCTGTGTCACAACTCCTGGACCTTTCGATGAAGAATCTGAACTGGTTCTTCCACATAGGTCAAGTCCTCCCGTATAGGAAGCTGATACGGTGTCAACACATGAGATGGATCAAAAATGTACTTCCGCAACATAGAGACATGGAACACATCATGTACCCTGGCCATCTCAGATGGTAATGCCAACCTGTACGCTACAGCACGGACTCGCTCAGTGATCTCATATGGGCCAACATATCGCGGACGAAGTTTACCACGCTTCCCGAAACGAACAACACCTTTCCAAGGAGAAAGTTTTAGGAAAACCCAATCACCAACCTCAAACTCAAGATCCTTCCATCTTACGTTAGTATAACTCTTTTGTCGATCCTATGCAGCCTTCAATCTGCCCTGAATAACTTCAACATCTTCCATGGTACTTTTCACCAAATCAGGACCAAGAAGCCATTTCTCACCAACTTCACTCCAACACAATGGAGTTCAACACTGTTTGCTATACAAAGCCTCATAAGGTGTCATACCAATGCTAGCCTGATAACTGTTGTTGTATGCAAACTCAATCAAATGAAGTTGCTGATCCCAATTCCCTTTGAACTGCAACACACAAGATCGCAACATATCCTCCGAAGTCTGAATAGTCCTCTCTGACTGACCATCTATCTGAGAATGAAAAGCTGTGATAAAGTGTAGTCTAGTCCTCATTGCTCTCTACAATGCCCGCCAAAATTCTGAAGTGAACTGACTATCCCGATCAGAAACTATAGACACAGGCACACCATGCAATCTCACAACCTCTCTCAAGTACAGCTGAAAGGACCCGACTCCGATTTAGTTGCCAACTGAAATCAAACCCCTTTGAAAACATGACCTTTAAAAAATTTCGCCAGAGTTTACTTTGAAATACGTGAGCCAAAATTAGAACGTGCAAAGAGAATCACACTTCAAATATTGCACAAAAGCCAAACCATGGAGCTTCGTTCCCCATCCGGATTTCTCAACAGCATATATAACAAACCACAAGGTTTACAAGAAATCCAGAAAAAAACATTCAGGAGTAAACTCAACTGAAAACATAACATAAGTATTCAGAGCGACGCCTATACACATCATATACAACCAGTAGGTCGAACTGAGAACCTACACAAACTGCAGTGTGACTTGAACTCTACGCCTCCACCGTCGACGTGCAACACTGGAACCTAAATTGCAAACTGGGCAAAAGAAACCCAAAAGCTCAGGGGAAGGCAAATGAAATCGTTAGAGTGAGTAGACAAAAATCATAATATACCTTTCCTAACATATAAGTATATATGCCCATAAAAGCATAATGTGAGTCAATGCACATGAAAATCCTAATCAGGTACATTTTCCCTAATCCATAAAGATGTACATAAAATCATGCGGGGTCACTCACAGACTCCTCCACATAGTACAGTCGAATCACGGGATCCCAGACCCCCTCGTGATTATAAGTCTGAAAGACCTCAGGTCAGGATATTTGTCCCCCCCCCCCCCCGGAGCATCTCGGGGATCAGCCGAGAAGCCAAAGCATCGATGCTACCTCTATATCTAAGACTGTACTCTGTGTAAACCAAATCATAAATATTTTCCATGCACATGCATAATCGTAAAATACATAATCATAAAATGCATACTAATATAATGCATAATCGTAAAGTGTATAATCATAAATGCATAACGTAAATGAATTATCAGAACTCGCAAATCAACTGTGAAAATAAAGTGTCCACTCACAGTACGAAGCTAACACTGAGGTCCGGCGGAAGATCCCTCGCCAAATACTCGATCACGATCACCTGAACAACAAGGATACTATCAATAAATATTGAAACACAACATACGGAGCTAATACGTCAAGTACCCCGCATTCTCGAAAGACGTATCACTCGAAATATCGACGAGGATAGCAAAATTCCCAAAATACACCCAAACAACCCTCGACCTAAATTACAACACACAAATAAACTCAAAAACCTCACGACTATGATCGGGCACAATTACGAGCAAAATGGTATAAAAATCTCCAAAAATCCCAAAAAGTCAACCCTCACCGTTGACTGCCGCCGCCGGCGCGGCGCCAACGGTGACCAACTCCGGCGACCCTTACCTCAAACTCTTCCTCTTCTCAAGCCAAACACATTTCCCTTCTACCATCAAGGCCAAATAAAACCACACCAGCCGAAATTTCGGCCGAAAGCCTAGCCGGATCTCTTCTTCCGGTCACCACCACAGCCACCCTTAAAACTCTTCCTTACTAAAATTAAACCACCCAGAAATCTTCAATGGGTTGAATGGAAGCTAACCCCCCACCAACCCGACACCAAATCTCGCCGGAAACCGCCACCCGTTTCCGGCGAAAATCCCAAACTTTACCGAGCTCGAACTACCTCCAAACACAACCAATTTCCACAAATAAATACATGAAACAATAGAAAATCAAGAGAGCTTTCCAACCATACCAAGAACACGGCTGGAGGTGGCCGAAATCGCCGGGTCCGACAACGAGAAGAAAATGGGTCGGTGAAGCTCAAACGGGTCAACCCGAGTCAACTCAATCCAGCTCGGTCAAACTCGGTCCAAATGTGTGATTTTCCGATTTTTACGACTATTCCATATTTATACGTCGCAAACTGACCAAAACTACGATTCGGATAACTCAAACCCAATCGGATAAGTACGATTAACTCGACGACAATTTCAAATATTCATTTTATATTCTCTGATTACCCAAAAAATCTTCCGAAACCACTTACGAACTCGAAATCAAATCCTCTACAATTCCCGCGAAGGAACTCAAACCAAATTATTGTCCGATAATTTAGTCGTGAACAAACCCACGAGTACGATTAATTCACAATAATCACAGCTCGGACCAATACGTACACATTCCACGGTTTGGGTCATTACAGGCTTGTGATGATTTATTTAGTTGTATCAATGCTCTGACTATTCGGCTGATAACTGGATAGATGATCAGACTAGGTTAGGACAAACACTCTGCCCGACCCAGATCGTCTCGGGTTAGGACAAACACTCTAAACGCTCCAATCACCTATAGTTTTCGAATGGCCACCTTCATTTGCAGTTCAGTTTATAATATTTGAACTTGCACTATTTCACATAAATCAACGAAAAGGCATACAATTATAGTTTTTCAGATTTACATAGTTTATGATTTTTGTCCACTCACTTTAACGTTTCATGTTTTTATGCCTTTCCATAGGCCCTTTGTTTTGAAATTCCCAGATTGCAGGTTAGTCAGCTGAAGTTGTGCTCATCCAGAGTTCGAGGCATGACAATCTATAACTTCCGTCTTCTCAGTATTAGTTCTCAGTTGAAGTTTAGGGTTGCCCGTGCTAATACGGGTACCAATTAGTTAGTACTGGATACTCTAATACGGGTCCTGCAAGACTTAATTTGGATTACTATGGTAATATAAGGCAGGTCTTGTCAGCTATCCTCCTAGTTAGGACTTAAATTTTATTTTTTGTACTGGGTTTTTCCATACTTAAGATAGCCTCAACCTTCTTTTGATCAGCCTCGACCTAGCTATGTGCCTTTTTTTGGCTCGTTCCTCTCTTCTGAAGCGAGCTACTTCGGCTAGGAAGTTTCTTATCTCGCAGTTTGTCAGTCCTCCGCGGTGGCGACTCGACCCTCCGTTCTCCCTTACCATCTAGACTTCAGAGATAGGTCTCTTATCTCTTCACCTTCTTTAAGCTTTTTCATCATCTTCACCATCTTCTAGTTTATCTTCAGCTCAGTTGCAATCATTGTGGTGCAACACCTCGTCATCATTGTCTAGGATATCGTTTGCCATCGTTTCCCAAAAACAGAGCCAACTTGTGAGAGCACGAAAAATTTAGGCTAGATTCAGACTTCCATAGGGTTTTTCTCCAATGATCAAACTGACATCCCTTATGACGACAACTTGAAGATGATGGTGCGATGGCCGAATTGCATTTGAACAATGGGGGTGCACTACAGGAAAAAAAGACTTAGACGACGAAGCTATTTCGTCGTCTAGGTTTGAGTGTTCGTTGTCTAAGTACTTAGACGACGAAATCTCCGTCGTCTAAGTACTTAGACGACGAAATCTCCGTCGTCTAAAATCCGCCGTTCAAGTGCCGTATTCTAAGTACTTAGATGACGAAAATATAACATTCCATGATCCAAGTGAAGGCTTAGACGACACAATTGATCCGACATCCAAGTGAAGGCTTAGACGACACAAATAGTATTTGCATCGTCTACGTACAACTTAGACTACAAAGTTGTTTCTTAGTCTAAGTGAAAGAACCCAACCCCGATTTAGTTGTCTAAACCGGAATTAGATCCTAACAACTCCCGTTTTAATTTTTTTTCCAGAGTTTACTTTATAAAACAAGTAAACCAAAAACCTGCAATGAAAACACACTTCCAAAAAGTCCACAAAAGCCAAACTTTGGGATGCCAATTCTCATCCGGATTTCTCAAATTCACAAGCTACAGAATAACAGTGAAAGTATTTCTTATACATAATATATTCAAAATCCAGTAAGTACTCGAAAAGTACCACAAAAGAAAGTAACTAACATAGTACTCAGAGCGACTTCAAATTTATAAATATACAAGGTAGTAGGTTAAACTAAGAACCTACTAGAAAAACACGGTGACTTGAACTCTAGGCCTCCGACGACGACGCGCAATCACAGGATAAAAACTGCAAACTAGGCAAGAAGGAAACCGAAAAGCCCAGGGAAAGGCATATAAACTAATAAAACTGTTAGAGTGAGTGGACAAAAATAACTTTCATTTTTAAACTGATAATAACAAATATAACATGCCTTTCTCGTTAAGAATCAAAATAAATATAATGCGAGTCAAAAATATGATAACATCGTAAGAATACATCGAGGGGGACCACTGACCCTTCTCGAGTATAATGTGCTCATGTGGAGGCGATGACCAAAGTCTACTCACTTTCGGTCATCCAAAGTCGTCCGGTGCATGCTGACACAAAGACGACGTGAATGCCAGGGGGAAGTGTTACTCCTTCCCTGGAGCCACTCGGGGATCAACCGAGTAACCAATGCATCGATGCAAACTCACTGATAATATCTTTGTATATGGCCTCCATGCAAGTGCATAATCATAAAAGCATAATTATAAAGCATGCTCGTAAATGCATAACTGTACGGCATAAAATCATAAAATGCATAATCGTAAATACATGCCCGTACGTGCATAACCATAAGTGTATAAACAAAGACTCGCACGTCAATCAGTGAAAATAAATGTGTCCACTCATAGTATACGGCTAGCCCTTAGGCCCGGTGGAAGATCCCTCGCCGAAATCTCTCTCGCAATTTCCAAGAACGCCGGCAACCGTGGCGTTTTCCGGTGGGTCGAAATCCCGTTTTGGGCCAAATACGGGTTGATATGTATTTCGTACAAAATTATATATTTCTACGAATTACTCAGTATTTTTACCAAAAATCAATATTTATACTCAAAAAATCCAGATCAGATCAACGGCCACCATTTGAACTGATCAAGATCCAACGGCCCAAAATAAACCGCCATGGAAAATATTTAAAAATACATAATTTCACAACAAAGTTCCAAAAATCAAAAGAAATAGCTCGGTAACCCGAAAATTTCCCCGAAAATTTTCACGTGCACGAAATTAAATACTCTACGACTTTCGCGAAGAAAGTCGGATCAAATTCTCGCCTGAAAGTAATATCGTTAACAAAATTTTACGAGGTAAATAATTCATGGAAAACCTCAATCGTAAAGTTTAGCGTAGTTTTTGGTTTGGGTCGTTACAATTCTACCCTCCCCCCCTTAAAGAAATTTCGCCCTCGAAATTAAACACACTTGTGAGTTAAAGAGATAGACTGTTCCCTCATGTGCTGCTCGGTTTCCCAGGTGGCTTCCTCAACTGAATGATTTCCCCACAAGACTTTCACAAGAGGAATGGCTTTGTGACAAAGTTCTTGAACCTTCCAATCAAGAATCTGAACTGGCTCTTCAACATAAGTCAAATCCTCCCGAATAGGAAGCTGACAAGGTGCCAAAACGTGAGACGGATGAGAAATGTATTTCCGCAGCATAGATACATGAAATACATCATGAACCCTGGCCATCTCAAAAGGTAGTGCCGACCTGTACGCCCCAGAACCTACTCACTCAGTAATCTCATATGGACCAACATAACGCGGGCGGAGTTTACCACGTTTCCCAAATCGTACAACACCTTTCCAAGGAGACAATTTCAAAAACACCCAGTCACCAACCTCGAATTTCAGATCTTTTCTCCTCACATCAACATAGCTCTTTTATCGATCTTGTGTAGCTTTCAATCTGTCCCAAATAATCTGAATGTCTTCAGTAGTATTTTTCACCAGATCAGGACCAAGAAGCCATCTTTCCCCTACTTCACTCCAAAACAACGGAGTTCGACACTGTCTACCATACAGGGCTTCATATGGAGCCATACCGACATTGGCCTAGTAACTGTTATTGTACGCAAACTCAATCAAATGTAACTGCTGATCCCAGTTTCCTTTGAACTGTAACACACACGATCGCAACATATCTTCAAGAGTTTGAATTGTCCTTTCCGATTGGCCATCAGACTGAGGGTGGAAAGCTGTACTAAATCACAGTTTAGTCCCCAATGCTTTCTGCAATGCCTGCCAAAACTCGGAAGTAAACTGAGTATCTCGATCAGACACAATTGACACAGGCACTCCATGAAATCGATGATTTTGTTGTCTAAGTCATCACTTAGACTACGAAATAATATATTTTGTAGTCTAAGTGAATTTAAATAATTTTTTTCCTAAAAATTTAAATTTAAAGTAAAATATTATGAAACTAAATAAAATAATAAATTTAATTAAAATAATTAAAAATTATACGTAAATCAATACGTACGAAAAATATATATTAAAAACTACATACAAACTAAATAAATACAATAGAAGTAGATGCGCCGCCGAGTCCCCCGCCTCCGACCATGTCATCGTCATCGAGGAGTGGGGTCAGAGCAGGACGACAATCTTCTGAAACCCTAGTTTGCATGAGGGCGAGGAGGTTGGCTATCTACACTTGTTGCTCATCAAGCCTCTGACACATGGATTACGTTTCGCTCGTGCAAGTCGAGCCTTCTTAAGAGCTGCTTGGACGGCCGCATCCTGACCACTCTTCCTCATCGAGCGTGTCGTAGATGAGTCAGATAAATTTCACTGCACCTTGCATTCCAACCTCCTTGCCAGCTCAACGGCCGTATACCGCATCGACGATTGCAATTTGGCTCTTTCTAGATAGAGGAGGCAGGTCTTGCGGCGGCATATTCGGGTGTGCAAGCTGCGTGTTGACCAATTCCTCGTGCGCCAGTTCTAGCACCCTCGCTTGAAAATAATAATGAAAATTAAATAATTATAAACTTTTACTGGATTTTAATAAATAATAAATATTAGTTACGTTAATTGAGATGAAATATATACGACACTTACGTCGCTTTGACTCGCTTCATTGTCGAGCCCAAGCATCATATAAGCGATGACGCTGACATCCAAATAAGGGTGTTTGAATCCCTTATCTATGTGCTCCCATGTGATTTGTATCATCTACTTGGAGCTGGAGATATGATGTTTGTCCTTCTTCTCCCGATTGGCCTTGTTTACGTCCGATTTTGTCTGTTCGACAACAGAATTCATTAAAAAACTAATAATGACTAAAAAATAAATTATTCGATTTCGTCAATTTAAATAAAAAAGACGAAACCGATACAATTCTTTTTAGAAGTGGTTGACCAACTACTCCCACTCATATTTTCTATCCCCACGCTCTATGTGGTAGGCGAGCCGCCGAATTGGAGGTAGTACTTGTGAAATCTGTACTTCCAATCACGGTAGTTGGCGTTGGCAGTGGTGTTGATGTGCTTAAGCATCCTTGGTGTGCCATCCACATCATACTTTACCTACAAAAAAAAGAATAAAAAATTAAAATCGTATATATTATGAAATTATGATTTTTGTTGGTTATTAAAAAATAAATTTAAAATTGTATTACCGAGAGTTCTCTAAACACCTTCCCCTTCTCCAAATCCAACAACTCCTTCCATTTAGGCGCAACCATACGGATGTTGTTGCGAATAATTGCCCAAATGTTTTGCGATGAGAGACTAGCTAGCTGTGACGTGGGAGGGCCATCGGTGAAATCGTCGTATGGAAACTGGATCTGTTGCCCCGTTGCCTTGAACAATTTCTGGGATTTTCCGCCATTTTCGAGTCCTCGGGTCCTTTTCGGTTGAGAGTCTGATGGGGCCCTCTTGACCTTGCGCCACGCGTTGTAGAGAATAACTCGGAGGCCGACTCCTGGGCACCCTCTGACATCGACGATCGGGCCGAAGGGATGTCACAGTCATCGCTCGCTATAATTGGGGTATTAGGAATTTTTCCAATCGCCACAACGGTGTCCTCCAAGCCTCGCCAACCCACTTTGTTTGCCAAGTGTCGAAGTCGGGCATCTTCGGCTTCTCTCTGTGCCTTTTTCTTACTCCATGGGGCCATTTTAATCGAGGAGTTATAAAATTTAATTAGTAAACATATTTTACCATTATAACTATTTTACAATATTTACTATTTTTCATATTTACCACAGAATTTACCATTTTAAATATTTATCATTTAAATATTTACCATTTATAATATTTACTATTTTTAATATTTACCACTTTTTTACATTTACTATTTGTAATTTTTACCTTTTTTTAACAATTTACCATTTTTATTATTTACCATTTGGTTTTACCATGTTTTGATATTTACCATTTTTAATTTTTATCATTTTTAATATTTACCTTTTTATATTTTTACCAATTTATAATATTTACCTAAATACACTTTATTCAACAAATTTTACCTAAATACATTTATTTTTTACCAATTTATAATATTTACTTTAATACACATTATTATAATATTTATACTAATTATTATACACCTTATTATATGTAAATATGTATTATTATACCTAAATACATATTAAAACAAAATTATACGTATGTATGTAAAAAATTTAAATTTTAAATTTTACTGTGGTGGTGTCGGCGGCGGGAGGGGCAATGGGAGGGGGCCGGTGGTGGTGCTGGTGGGAGGCGCCGGAAGCAGTGGGAGGAGTTAGAGGGAGGTAGGAGGCCCATACCCGTACGTGCGTGTGTGGAGGAGGTGGGAGGCAGCGGAGAAGGTGGAGGCCGGTGGGAGACGCCCGAGGGAGGCGGCAGAGGGAGGAGGAGTTTAAGAGAGAGAGAGAGAGAGAGAGAGAGAGATTTGTGTGAGAGACAGAGAGAGATATTGTGAAACTGTTGAAAACTGCAAAATATACAGTTTCACCTAGACGACGAAGGGCCCGATTTCGTCGTCTAGGTGAGGTGGATTTAAGTTAGACGATGTACATTAGATGTTCATCGTCTAGGTTTTCACTAGGATGACGAAAACGGCCTCCTCCGTCGACTAAGTTAGTTTCGGCGGTTTCCAAAATAAATGGCGGTGGAATTTGGGAACTGATCAGATTTTGGACTTAGATGATGGAGGAGGCCGTTTGCGTCGTCCAAGTGAGCACTTGGACGATGGAAATGGCCTCCTCCTTTATCGTCTAAGTAAAAAAAATTAAAATATTATTTAAAAATAATTCGTAAGAAAATTTTCGATCTGTCTTTCAATTTTTTTGGTCGAAAAATTTCGACTAAAGAATCGTATATATAAAAAGTGGGATGTAAGACGACGAACTAATTTACGTCTTAAAACTTGTTAAGTGTCTACTAATGTATATAACTTGAGTGTTATTAAGTATAGACTCACTGCACCTCAATATTAACGAAATTAAATTTGGATAAAACAAGCGTTGGATATATTTACCTTAAGACAATATATAAGTAGAATAATTTTCAGTAAATAGTAAATTCGTTAAGGGCTTCATTGGCACAGTCAACCTTAAAATAGAAATTTTAACAAAACAGAAATGTGGATACACGAAAATCCGTAACTCCTATTTTGGAACCGTCGACGCTCACACTCCAAGAATTGTTAACTCTATCCTCTCGATGAAAACAATATGCATTAGGACATAGTCTACATGGTCATTCTTTTAGAGGTGAAATTACAATAACATGACTTAGACGACGAAAATGTGAACATTTCTTTGTCTAAGTCATTACTTGGATGACGAAAACGTGCCATTTCATCATCTAAGGTAACGGGTTAAGGGTTTATATAGGGTTTACTTGGACGATGAAAATGTGCCATTTCTTTATCTAAGGTAAAGGGTTTAGGGTTTAGGTTTATATAATTGTGTTTACTTAGACGACGAAAGTCGTTCCGTCGTATAGGTTTTAAGGTTTAGGGAAAATGTGACACTTGGTCGTTCGGATTCCGTTGTCTAAGATCTTCACCTTTTACGGGTTGAAGCGATCTCTTTAATTTATTTGAAGTTAATTATGCGAAAAAATTCAAAATTATAATTAATTTATTAATTAATTATTGTACCCCTCGTTCAAAAAAAGTTCAGAATAAATGTACTCCTCATCATAATATAATTAATCATCATTACCTCAAAAAGTTTAATTACAATAATTAATTATCAATTAATATCCCTCATTGTTATATTGTACTCCTCATCATAATCGTCATCATCCTCCTCACCACTATTATCCGATTGCTCCTCCTCATCATTATACTCAACGTCGTCCGACGAATATCCTGAGTCCTCATCGTTATCCTGCGCCTCATCTTCACTGCCATCATTCTCTAGATCTATAATCTCATCTTGAGTTAGATCTGTAGAGCCATCAGGATGGGTAAGCGTTCACCAACTTGAACCATTTCCATTATGTCGGAGTGGATGATAGAAATATTAAGCTCTTGATATGCAGTAATGTCTCTTTGCGGTTCAGCATCTTTAGTCGCCGGCGTCCCTTCAGCTGTCGTGGTATTCCATCACTACTGGAAATTGACCCATTGCCGGCGACTTTTATGTCGCCGGCAATGTTTTGGACATTACCGGCGATTTTTGCCGGAAAAATCGCCGGTAATGTCTTTTTTTTTTTTTTACATTACCGGCGATTTTTGTCGCCGGTAATGTCCGTCGCCGGCAATCTCTCGATGGTAATGTAAAAAAAAAAAAAAAGACATTACCGGCGACTTCATTTATGTCGCCGGTAATGTCTTTTTTTTTTTTTTTTTTTTACATTACCGGCGACATAAATGTATGTCGCCGGCAATGTCTTTTCCGGCAAGAGATTACCGGCGACTTACATTTATGTCGCCGGTAATGTTAAAAAAAAAAAAAAGACATTACCGGCGATTTTTCCGGCAAAAATCGCCGGTAATGTCCAAAAACATTGCCGGCGACATAAAAGTCGCCGGCAATGGGAAGAAATGTTGTAGTGCATATTCCTTGATGAGAGATATGGTTCACTATTTTCCACCCTTCACCAGCTTTGGGATCATCAAGATAGAACACCTGTCTAACTAAGAGGGCAAGAGCAAATGGTTCATCCTCATACCAGCTTGAGTTTGTATCGACTTATAAAATGCTCAGATCTTCCTTTGTACGCTTGAACCAGTTGCACTTGAATAGGAAAACGTTGACATCATTCCCGTAACATAGCTGAACGACATATAAAAGAGCCTCGTCCACTGCTCCAGTTATAGTAGCTGCATATGTAGCTGGATAACAAACACTCTTCAACTAGTGGAATATAGAACCTCTAAGTGCCAGCTTCACTATGTAAGGTGCATCTGGCATCTTATTGTACACTCCTCTTCTATCCCTCCTCAACCACAAGCGACAACGTAGATTCATAGATTCCAGATCTTTGCACACTTTGGGAGTATCTTTAGTCTTGAACTTAATACCGAGAATTGTTCCCCCCACCATACGGTCGCACACATTTTTTCTATGTGCGTCACATCCAAGTTGTTCCTCAGCTTCAACTTCGACCAGTAAGGGAGTTTAAAGAATATACTCTTGTGATGCCAATAGCTGAGATCTTGTAGAGGTATTGGATTGAATTTCTTTACATCCTTGTCATTGGTCAACACACCAAAATCGAAGATGATCAACCTTTCTAAAATCTCTTCGCCAGATCAATGACAGGGTTTAAGATTATTCTCTACTGTCTGATTGAAATGAGCTTCATCCTGCACCACGAGTGATCGTGAGGAAGCCATATATGGTGACCCAGGTAACACACCTTCCCCGCGTGCCAACTAGAGTTCATGTCATCCAAACATATAGGACATCAATTGTATCATTTCATCATGCAGGTTGCCAACATCCCATACACTGAAAAATCACTGATCGCCCACATTACAGCTGCCCTCATCATGAACATCGTGTCAGTGAATTTGTCATAAGTTGGGACTCCATTTTTCCACAACAGTTTCAGCTCATTGATCAAAGGTCTGAGGTAGACATCTAAGCACTTCCCCAGAGATTTAGGACTGGAATTAGCATAGTAAGGGAATGAAATTCCTTATTCATGCACATCTACGGAGGCAGGTTGTACGACATCAAAATAACTGGCCAAGTGCTGACAACAGAGCTATTACTGCCCCAAGGATTGAATTCGTTTGTAGAAAGTCAGAGTCTAACATTTCAAACCTCTGCTGCAAAGTCTCCAAATTCGCTGTCGAAATGTTTGAAAGCCTCCCCATCTGTGGCGTGTCTTAGCACATCATCATCTATTCGCTCTTTTGCGTACCATCACATTGCCTCTGCTATGTATAGAGATAGGTATAGACGCTGCAATTTGGGAATATATAGAAAATATCGTAGAACCTTCACAGGAATTTTCCTTTTTGAACTCCTCTTATTCTCGTCATCCACATATCTACACTGGCCACATACGAGACAATAGTCCAAATGTGCATACTCTTTGTAAAACAACACACAATCATTTGGGCAAACGTCAATTATCCTGTACTTTAGGCCAAGGCTGCTCAAGTTCTTTGTAACCTTATAATGGGATTTCAGAAGATTGTGATCATCAGGAAGCAACTTACATAGTTGGTCCTGAATTTTGCCAAAATCACTGACTGACATTTTGTTCTTCACTTTTATCAACATTTGCTTCATCACATATTGCAACACATTCTCTCAACCTCCAGGGTACACCGGGGTCTGGACTTCAAGTAGTATCCTATTGTATTTATCCATCTCAATAGTGTCTATGGCCAAGCTAGCAGCGGGGAATGTGTCATTATACCCATGAGTGGTTCGTAACCTCCCTCTTGGTATTGGTGTTCATCTTGACTAAATCCTGGAAATGCATCATGGACCAAATCCGTAGTTGGGTTCCAAGCAGGGGGGCCGACACCACTACCGTTGGATGAGGCACTATGGTAACTGTCCCTGAGTTGAAGTCTGCTGCTTCACCATGCTTACTCCACGTGGTGTAACTCCACATCATAGCATTTTCGTACGGGTATTGCATCATAACATTAACCTCCACATACTGATAGTTCAAACATTTTTTTGCACAGACACCTGAAACGCTTCTTTCTCTGACCATTTTCCATCTCAAAATTCACAAATTCTCTTATTCCGTCCATATACCGGGCATCACTTCTATTCCGCAACTTTATCCAACTCTTGTCCATACTTCAACGAAATTTAATAATTATCATATTAGTCAACTATTATATATACATATTTTTAAGTAATTATTAAACTATTATATATACATATTTTCAACTACCTTATGAACGTATAATTAATTAAAATATTTATTAATTACATTTATTAATTAACAATGAATATACAATACATTAATTACTTTTATCTGACATGCATGTATGTTTTAACTTAATATTAATCAAATTTTTAAACATCCATGCATACTAATAATTAACTAATATATATATGTCAATCAATTACCTAGCTTAATTATAAATATTAAATGTACTAACAATGCAATCAATCAAACGTACAATTAATTATATATAAAACGTTAAGATTGTCAGAAATTAACTATGTATGTACCTAGCCTTCACCGATATGGCGAATCGATGGTCGGAGCAGGAGATAGTGTTGGTTGTATTTGTAAGGAGAGATTGATCGTGTGACAACCCGAACCGGAAATTTTATGTTAATCGGCTTGATTTGCGAGTTTCGCGATTAGTCGCGGTTTTACCGTAATTCGTCGATTTGACGGTCTTGTTTGTGACTAAATTATCGGGCTAGAATTTGACATGGGTTCCTTCGTGAAAGTTGTAGAGGATTTAATTTCGAGATAATGCAAATTTTTGGGGAATGTTTCGGATAAGCGAGCAGTGTTTTATCTAGTTTTGAAGTTGGTTAGTGAAATAGTCGAAAATGTTGATTTAATCGTGATCGTCCGATCTTGATCAGATCGAACTGTAGTCGTTGAATTGGGGCTGTATATGTATGGTATAATTGTACGATATAAATACGTGATATTTCGAGAAGTTTCCATTTTGGGAAACCTGGGTCGTTGACCGAGTTGACCACTGGTCAAAACTAACCCCTTTTGGGCCGAGACATTCTTGTCGTCGATGTGCCATTTTCCGGCCACGGTTGGCCATGGTGTGTTCATGAAACTTGTTGGGCTCGTGCTCCTCTTCAATTTGATAGGTAGATCACTCATTTTGGTTGCTGGATGAAGAAGATACGGCGATTTGAAATTGGTGGTTTTCCGGCGACGGTGGCGGCCGAGTTAGGGGTCGAACGTGTAGGGGTTTTGTAGCCCTTGGGGAGAGGAAACTTTTAGAAGTGGTCTTGCACCTTGCCGTGGCTGGTGGTGGCCGATCAGAGTTAATGAATTCCAGCGAGGGTTTGTGACTTCAAAGTGAGTTTTGGGTGTTTTCCGGTCAAAATTGGGCTTAGCATTGAACTACAAAGTTGTTGGAAATGACGAGATCTTCAAATCCATGTATTGGTTGCATTTTTCTTGGCCGATGAGTTTTCCAGCAGCCGGCGGTAGCGGCGGCGGTCCCACGCATCGCCGTGCGCTGCGGAGTTTCGGCCGAGGTAGTTTTCGACAAGTTTTATGTCGTTTTGCTCGAAATCGCGCAGTGGTGACGTTTATAGTTTGAATTGAGCATCGAAATTTGTGGCGAGGTTTTATAATGTGTTTATTATGATTTCGGTTATTTCCGTCGAGATATGAGTTTGTGTTTTCTGGGAATGCTTGGTTCTCGCCACATGGTTCAGTATATTGAATTATGATATTAATCAAATATTTTTTTGTTATTTAAGAGGATCGTGGTCGTGTTTGTGGCGAGGGATTTTTCGCCGGACCACAGGAATAACGCATTTAGCATTGTACTTGTCTGTGAGTGGACATTTCTTTTCATTGTTGGTTGTGAGTCTTTTATATAATTTTTACGAGCATGAGCATGCAATTATGATTATTAATTATACGAGCATGTGTTTTATGATTATGCATTTACGAATATGCTTTTATAATTATGCATTACGAGTATGCTTTTACATTACGCTTTATGCATTGGCAGAGTTTCACTATATCGCGAAGTTACCATTAACCTGCACCCAAAAATACACTTCATCATATGTCACAAAAGTCAAACCGTGGGCACCAATCCCATCCGGATTTCTCAAAAACATATCATAATATAAAGCAATAAACAAAACTGTAACTTTACAGAAATCCGGGAAAATCATATGAAAATATAAACATCAGAGTATTCAGAGTGGCCTCTAGTATATACATAAATACACAACAGTAGCCCAAACTAGAAACCTACTAAGAATGAAAAGTAGCTCGAATACTAAGCCTCCAACCTTGACGAGCGAAACCAGAATCCAAACTGCAAACTGGGCATTGAAAACAAAGAGCCCGGGGAAAGATATATAAACCGTAGGAGTGAGTGGACGAAAATAAATGTCTTTCGCCAAATAATATTTATGTTATAAAACATATGCGAGTCTAAATGCATGAAAATCATATGGTACACGAGGGAGACTCTAACTCCTCACGCGTACAGAGCATGCATCGAAAATCCCGCGAGGTCACTCATGGACACATCCGCGCTAGTACAGTCTGAATCACGGGATCCCAGACCCTCACGTGATTCTAGCCAGAAAGGCCTCAGGTCAGGGTATTTGCCCCCCCTCCCCCCCCCCCCCCCCCCCCCCGGGTCAGGGTCACAGTCCCCCCCGGTAAACATCATCGGGGATCAGCCGGGATGCTAAGTGTATCGATACAACTATATATATTGAGACTGTACTCTGTGTAAACCAAATCATAAATAGTTTTCCATGCAAATATATAAACCATAATGTAAATGCATATTCGTAATACATAATTATAAAAGCATATTCATCGATGCATATTCGTAAATGCATAATTGTAAAGCACATGCTCGTATAAATCATATTCACATACCCATGCTCATGCTCGTAAAACGTATAATAAAGACTCGCAACCAATCAGTGAAAAGAAAGGTGTCCACTCACAGACAAGCACAATGCGCAAACACGCTAATCCCGAGATCCAGCGGAAGATCCCTCGCCAAGTGTACGATCTTGATCTCCTGAATAATCACAAAATATCACTGATCAAAATCACAATTCAATCCTTTGATCCACACCTCGGAAACCAACAATTTCTGAAAATATATAATTCGAATATTAACAAAATCGTCAAAAATCCCCTAAATACTCCAAAAATCCCTCGACACAAAATCCATCACCCAAATCAACTCGAAAACCTCAAGACAACGATCGGGGTGCGAAGACGAGTAAAACGACATAAAACTTTCCAAAATCCAAAAAGTCAACTCTTCGCCGGAGCTCCGCCGTTGATCGCCGCCATCGACGGTGGCGCGGCGTCAATGACTACAATTTCCGGCGGGGAAAGCCCAGAATTCAACCTCTCCTCGAGCCCAATACATTCCTCTTCTTCACCTTCCTCCAATTCTGCCGTTATCCACCGAAATTCCGCACAAAACCTTCTTGAATTTCAAATCGGCCGGCGATCGATCCACCACCAGAACTCCAACCACGACGCACAGCGGTTCACAAGACCACCTACAAAAGCATCCCCGTGATCCACGCACCATTTCCCCCCAAACCCCGGCCTCCACCATGGTTGAGCACCGCCACCCGTCGCCCCCAAAAATCTTCCATTTCTCACTCAAAATTCCACCCCTAAACCTCCACCATACATCACACAAAGTACATCAAATGAAAGCATAGGTCCTAAGCTTCATTCCCTTACCTTTATTTCCAGCAACCGTGCTGTTTTCCGGCGGCCACAACGACGGCGAAACAGACTCACTGAGTCAACGCGGGTTGACTCGGTCAACTCGGTCAGAACTAGTTAACTCGGTCAAACAGCCCATTTTCGAACTTTTGCGATAACTTTACGACTATTCGTCTATTTATACGTCGCGAATAAACTCTAACCGCGATTCGAATAACTCAAACTCAATTGGATAAACACGACTAACTCGACGATACTGTCAAATATTCTTTTTATATTCCTCGATTATCCGAAAAATCCTTGGAAAGCTCCTACGAACTCGAAATCAGATTCTCTACATTTCCCACGAACAAACTCAAACCAAATTCGTGCCCGAAAATTAAGTCGTGAATAAGGCCGCATAACCGATTAATTACGATAAACCACAATTATACGTGAAACTCGCGAATTAAGCCGATTAATATACCAATTCCGGTTTGGGTTGTCACAATGTCTTAGTGGTTTTGATCTTTTACATCACTCACTAAGACATCGGTTCAAATTGTTTTTTACATCGGTTCTGGAGCGATGTCTAAGAGTATTTTTCTAGTAATGTGGTGTGCATCCAGAGTGGTAGAAAGTCTAGTTGAAAACATCGTGAAACACTATGACATAAGAGGTTCTGAACTATTGACAAATACTGTGAGAAAGAACAAATTTTAAATATTAAGAATTCATCATAATAACCACATTTCGTATCACTATTCGCCTTATCAACAACTATGGAACCACAACTCTTTTGACAGAAAGGAAATACATAAAATAAATCACATTACACGTCGGAGCCATTGAAATTGCTGCAATCACCCACTCGAGGGTCAACGACTCAAAAGTATATCCGTCATAGCATAGATAACCAGAACATTGAGTCTATTCCTAACGAAAGTCTTACTTCCCATAGTGGTCATCGTAAACATCTCGTCGATACCAGTATTTATGATGTAAATCGTATTGACAAACACCTCTCATACATAGGAAGAAACAAAATGGGTACTGGACATAGGTTGATTGGAAAATATAGAATTAAATAAATAAAATACCATTAAATAAATTGTAAATAAAGAATGTTCAGAACGGGTTGTCACAAAATATCCAGCATTGAATGTTGTATGTGTGATAGTTTTTTAGTTGTGTGAAGCTTTTTATGCCTGTCCTCAGATAACAATTTTATAAGTGATAAGTGTGTTGTATGGTATCAATTCACAATGTACCAAATGAACAGTAACCTATTTAGAATCAAAATGTATCAAATGAATAGTAACCATTAAAGAACCAGTAAAATTAACCAATTGAACAGTTTCAAACAAGTAATCCAATTCCTATGATTCCACAATATACCACATGAATCTACCATATAAACATTGAATTGGTTCATTATCATTCATTCTGTAATTCTGACCATAATGCATTAATACCTAAGCCCCTAAGCCTTAGCTACATTCTGACCATAGCCACATTCCAAATACATTTCTAACAAATCCAAACGTAGCAAAATAGGAGCACCTGCATATTGTCATAATGCATTATACCTAAACTTTAGCTACTTCTAACTATCACTACAACATTTTTACACATTGCCGGCGACTTTTAAGTCGCCGGTAATGTCCAAAAACAAGGCCGGCGATTTTTGGACATTACCGGCGACTTAAGTCGCCGGTAATGTAATTTTTTTTTTTTACATTGCCGGCGACATGAATTTATGTCGCCGGTAATGTCTCGAAGCTAAAGACATTGCCGGCGACATAAATTCATGTCGCCGGTAATGTAAAAAAAAAAAAAAAAAAAAAGACATTACCGGCGACATAAATAAAGTCGCCGGTAATGTCTTTTTTTTTTTTTTTTTTTTTTACATTACCATCGAGGGATTGCCAGCGACGGACATTACCGGCGACAAAAATCGCCGGTAATGTTAAAAAAAAAAAAAAAAAGACATTACCGGCGATTTTCCGGCGAAAATCGCCGGTAATGTCTAAAGACATTGCCGGCGACTTAAAAGTCGCCGGCAATGTCTCCAAATGTTGTAGTGTATCTCTTAGCCTGCATACATAGATACAGAACTAGCAATGACATCTACATGTTCATGATGAACATTGAAAGATATATATATATATATATATATATATATTTGCCAACGGCTAGCATATCCCAAAAAAATAATCTCCTCCTAAAAATACCTCATCTTGCCACATTATACCTGCTCTAACAGAACTTGGATTGAACAAACTTGGCAAATTGATCTCTCATGCCATCAATATCAGCTTGGTCATACTTGATCCCCCCCCCCCCCCCAAATACAAATTCAAGAAAGGTTCAATTTGGCAGATGAAAGGACCCGACTCCGATTTAGTTGCCTAAACCAAAATCAAACCCCTTCGAAAACACGACCTCAAAAATTTTTTGCCAGAGTTTACTTTGAAACAAGACATACCATTATTAGACCCTGCAAAGAAACACACTTCGAATATTCCACAAAAACCAAACCGTGGGGCTCCGTTCCCCATCCGGATTTCTTAACAACATATATATAATAAACCAAAGGTTGACAAGAAATCCAAAAATATTCAGGAGTAAACTCCACTGAAAACAAACATAAGTATTCAGAGCGACGCCTATATACATCATTTACAACAAGTAGGTCGAACAAGAAACCTACAGAAACTGAAGTGTGATCCGAACTCTAGGCCTCTACAGTCGACGTGCAACACAGGAACCCAAACTGCAAACTGGGCAAAGGAAACCGAAAAGCCCAGGGGAAGACAAATAAAATCGTTAGAGTGAGTGGTCGAAAATAATAGTAATATGTCTTCCACCAATATAAACATGAAATCATGATGCGAGTCTAAAATCATCAATTCCAGGTAAGGTGGTTGCCATAACCTTCCTGGATAACGTATAAAATGTGGAGACCATAACTCGAGTACATTTCTCCTCAGAGTTACAATCCTGCTCAACCAAGTTAAGGGGTTTGTCATTTGTCATAACCTTCCTGGGAGCCGTATAATCACGGGTCAGGCGTTTGTCATAACCCCCTCCCCCCTATCTCGAGGATCAGCCGAGAAGCCATGCATCGATGCATCCATATATCCATAATCCATGTAAAACAAATCATGCCTCCAAAATGAAATACATAACCGTATATGTATAAACATAAATGAATAATCATAATTGCATACTCATAAAATGCATATCCAAGACTCGCAAATCGACGGTGAAAATAAAGTGTCCACTCACAGAACAAGGCTAGCTCTGAGGTCCGGCGGAAGATCCCTCGCCAAACGCTCGATCACGATGTGACGACCCGAACCAGAATAAGTTGTGTGTTCGGCACGATTCTCGAGATTTGGTTATAGTCGCAGTTTTACGATATTGTGTGGTTTGTCGATTCGATTCGCGACTATGTTTTCAGTCGAGAATTTGAGTTGGGTGTCTTCACGGAAATTGTAGAGTACGTGATTTCGAGCTTGTGGGCGGTTTTGGAAGATTTTTCCGATATCCGAGGAATATTTTATGATTATTTGAAGTTTCAGTATCCGACGAGTTTATCCGATTATTTCGAGCTTATCCGAATCATATCGTATATTCATTTCGGACCGTCGATCGACCCGAGGCTCGAGTATAAATAGCGGAATAGTCGTGAAATAGTCGAAAATTTCAGATTGAGCTTTGACTGTGTTGACCTGGAGTTGACTTTCTATTTTTGGAAAGCTGACCATTGACCGAAAGGGAAAGTTTCCGTTTCCGGCTTCACCGTCCGACGATCAGATTCCGGCCACCAACGACTCCGACGAGGGTATGAATAGCTTCCTTGCATGATTTTAAGTTAATTGGTGTTTGGATTTATGAGAATTGATAAGGTTTTGTTGGAGTTCGAATCGGGTTTTGTTATTGGGTTTCGCTGGTGACGGTTCGTGGGTTTCCGGTGAGCCTCGGTGGTCGGGGTGTGAGGGTTTCGGTTACCCTTGGCTCAGGGATGCTTTCCCTGTATTTAGTTTGGCCTGGATTTGAGTTTTCCGGTGAACCCGATTGGGTCGCCGGAGTTAGGTTCCCGTTCGGTTTGAGAAGAAATTGAGGTGGTTCTTAATGGAATTGGCTGGAGTGGTAGTTGTAAAAGTTGTTCGTCATGATGAGGTCTTTAAAACTGGAGATTTTGGCCGTGTGATTCCACCGTTGATGGCGCGCCGGCGGCGGCAGCGGCGGTCAACGGCCGGAAAGTTGACTTTTTCAGATTTCGATGTAATTAGTGTCATTTTTCTCGTAATCGCGCCATGATCGTCGTCCAGAGGTTTTTGGGTTGATTTGATAAGCCGATTTTCAGTCGAGATTTCGAGTGGGGATTTCGGGATTTCAGTAATTCATTTTGTACTGCATTTCGTATTTCCGGGTACGGTTGGTTTCCGTGCATCCGTACAGTGTTGTGGATTACGATATTGATTAGTTGTGTTTTATGAATATATTCAGGGGATCGAGATTGAGATCGGGACCGAGATCGTGCTTCAGGCGAGGGATCTTCTGCCGGACAACGAGTTTAGCGCGAGTGCGCATTTCGCGAGTCTGTGAGTGGACAATTTCTTTTCACGGAAATCTTGCGAGTCTTTTATACGATTTATGAAATTGAGCATACGTATGAGATTTCGGATTACATGAGCATATGTTTTATGATTATACGATTATATTTATACGGATATACGTATACGAATATGCATATACTTATATGTTGTTTCATGCATTTACATCGAACTGTTATGATTTGGTTTTCACAGACTACAGTCTTGGTTACGTTGTTGTATCGATACACTTGCCTCTCGGTTGATCCCCGATGGTAGGCCATCCAGGAGGGGCGTCGTCATCCCTACCTGGCCGGTGAGGGGCGTTTTCCCCGGAACCGAGGCCATTTCTGGCTTAGAATCACGGGGACCAAGGACCTCGTGATTCGGACTGTACTAGCACGGTGTTTGTCCATGAGTGACCCCGTGGGATTTTACTTGCATGCTCAGTACACTGGAGGAGTATGAGTTTTACCTCGTGTACTTGTTATTTTATTTACCTGGACTCGCATATGTTGTTTTAAACATATATATAAACTGGTGAAAGACATTTATTTTCGTCCACTCACTCTAACGTGTTTATTGTCTTTCCCCTGGGCTTTTCGGTTTCCGTGCCCAGTTTGCAGTTCAGGTTTGGTGTTTCACGTCGCGGTTTGGAGGCTAGTGATCAGAGTCACCTGTGTTTTCCAGTAGGTTCTTGTTTCGCCTACTGATGTACATATTGTATATGTTTTACTCTAGAGGTCGCTCTGATACATTCTGATACATGTTGTGCGGATTTTCACGGATATACATGTATACATAGTACAGTTTATTTACTGTTGTTGATTATATTGATGTTGAGAAATCCGGATGGGATTGGTGCCCACGGTTTGCTTTTTTATGGCATAGGATGAAGTGTATTTTCCGCGTGCAGGTTATGGTAATTCCACGCTAGTAACGAAACTCTGCCGAAATTTTGAAAAATTTTGGTTGGTTCGTATTTTCGAAAGGGTTTGGTTCCGGTTTATGTGACTGAATCGGGATTGCGTCCTTTCAGCTTGGTATCAGAGCATTAGGTTGTCAGATTCTGTAGACTCTTGTAGTTGTGACGCTTAGGGTATTTGAGTTGATACAGCATGACTGGAGTGATGACCCGACTGGCCAGCGGTACTCATCAATACATCGGGTGTTGTATGTCCTCAAATATCTGCAGTTTCATGATTACGTTCTTTCTGCTTGTACCTAATGCTTGTCTTGTATCAGTAGGATGCCTCCTCGACGTGGTCCCCGTGTTGACCGGGATGATGATCCTGATGAGGATCGCTGAACGCGCGACTTGCTTATGCGAGTGCTGCGTTTGGAAGAGCGTTTTGACCCTGTGGTCAAGGCTCGCACTGCGGGTGCTACTGTGTTTTCGGGTTCAGTTGATCCATAGATATGCGAGGCATGGTTGGTTCAGATTGAGCGTGTTTGTGAGCATCTGCAGTTTACACCTGAGCAGATGTCAGTAGCTGCAGTTGGTTTACTTGAGGGTGATGCATACTTTTGGTGGGTTAGCACCGACAGAGTACCTGTGGATACCCCGTGGACATTGTTCCGTGATTTGTTTATGCGGAGATATTTTAATTAGGCTACCCAGCAGCGCAAGTACGAGGAGTTTACGAACTTGAGGCAGGGCAGTTTGTCTGTACTTGAGTATCGGGATCGGTTTACCCGTTTGTCTCGATTTGCGCGAGATATGGTGGCTACAAAGGAAGCTAAGTGTCGTAGGTTTGAGTTGGGATTGAATCTGAACATCAAGGCGACCTTGACTACGATGCCGCGGAGCAACTTTGATGAGTTTGTCAGTGCAGCTCTTCGTGGCGAGGACATTGAGCAGGAGAGACAGTAGAGGTACCAGCCGAGACGATTTGAGGAGGGTGGACCGAGTCAGGGGCCTTCGAAGAGGTTGAGTTCTGATACTTCCGGTTCAGCTTCATCCTCAGGTGGTGGATCAAATCGACCACCAGCTGGTGTACCTAGACGGAGATCGTTATGGAGGAGAGATCGACCGCAGCGACCACAGGCTAGTGGGAGTTCCAGCGGTTCTAGTTATCCCAGGCGTACCAGTGGTACATTTCCTGTTCCGAGAGATCATCCGTTGTGTAGTTTCTGCAACAAGTATCACTCTGGTGTATGTCAGCGGAGTACAGTTATTTGTTATAGCTGTGGCCAGGTGGGTCATTATTCGAGAGAGTGTCCTCAGTCATATGGTGCTGGTGGACAGGCGGCCCAGAGTTCCGGAGCTGGGCGAGGTGCTACTACAGGAGCTCGACCACCACAGTTTGCAGGCCAGGGTAGGCAGCAGGGACAGCCCCAGCGAGGACGACCAGCAGGACAGGCGAGGGTACATGCTATGACTCTACGTGAGGGCAGAGCATCACCGGAGGTCGTTATCGGTACGTTACATGTTTTTGGTATTCCTGTACTTGCATTGTTAGATCCGGGTGCCACACATTCATTCATATCATTTAGACTGTCATCATTAGCCACGGTTCCTGCATCTCCACTTCCGGGGTTGTGGAGAGTGTTGTATCCATCAGGTGAGGTTGTGAGCATCGGATGGGTTTACCGAGATTGTGAGGTGTTTGTTGATGGTCATGGTTTAGCTGCTGATCTGTTATTGCTTGATATTGTGGATTTTGATCTGATATTGGGTATGGACTTTTTGGAGTCGCACTGGGCTATGTTTGATTGCCACAGGAAGGAGGTCGCGTTTCAACGACCAGGGTTACCTGAGATACTATTTCGTGGCGAGAAGAACACTTCCCTACCGTGTTTGATTTCCGCGATGAGGGCAGATCGGTTGATGAAGAAGGGTTGTGTTGCTTATTTAGCCCATGTTGTGGATACTACAGCTGCAGTGCCGGATCTCGGTAGTATTGAGGTTGTGTCTGAGTTTCCGGATGTGTTTCCAGCAGAGTTACCTGGTATACCCCCTGTACGGGAGATTGACTTTACCATTGAGTTGTTGCCGGGTACTGGACCGATTTCCCAGACACCGTACCGGATGACGCCTGCGGAGTTGAAGGAGTTGCAGATTCAGCTTCAGGAGTTGTTAGAGAAGGGATTCATTCGACCGAGTGTTTCTCCGTTGGGTGCTCCAGTGTTGTTCGTGCGGAAGAAGGACGGGTCCATGCGTTTGTGCATCGACTATCGGAAGCTGAATCAGATTACAGTGAGGAACAAGTATCCATTGCCACGGATTGATGACTTGTTCGATCAGCTGAAGGGAGCAGCAGTCTTTTTGAAGATTGATCTTCGATCCGGGTATCATCAGTTGAGGATCCGGGATTCAGATGTAGCCAGGACAGCTTTCAAGACGCGGTATGGGCACTATGAGTTTTTGGTTATGCCGTTTGGGTTAACCAACGCCCCCGCAGCTTTCATGGATTTGATGAATCGGGTGTTTAGACGATTCCTAGACAAGTTCGTGATTGTATTCATAGACGATATCCTGATATATTCGAGGAGTGTGGGCCAGCACAAGAAGCACTTGCGAGCGGTGTTGCGGACTTTGCGAGACCATCAGCTGTTCGCGAAGTTTAGCAAGTGTGAGTTCTGGTTGGATAGTGTGAAGTTTCTGGGCCACGTGATTTCGGCTGAGGGAGTTAGTGTTGATCCTGACAAGATCAAGGCCGTGCTGAATTGGAGTAGACCCACTACTGTGCCGGAGATCCTGAGTTTCTTGGGACTAGCAGGCTATTACCGACGGTTTGTGCAGGATTTCTCTCGGATTGCTTCACCACTGACTAGGTTGACGAAGAAGGGCGTCAAGTTTGAGTGGTATGATGCGTGCGAGGAGAGTTATTTGCTCCTGAAGGAGAGATTGACTACCGCACCTGTTCTGACATTGCCAGACGACAGTGGTGAGTTTGTTGTGTACAGTGATGCGTCGAAGTTAGGCCTTGGTTGTGTGTTGATGCAGCATGGTAGAGTCGTGGCATATGGTTCCAGACAGCTGAAACCGCACGAGGTCAACTATCCGACGCATGATTTGGAATTAGCCGCTATTGTATTAGCGTTGAAGAGTTGGAGACATTACGTGTATGGTGCTCAGTGTAAGATTTTCACTGACCACAAGAGTCTCACCTACTTGCGGACACAGCCGGACCTGAACATGAGGCAGCGCCGATGGATAGAGTTGATCAACGACTACGATTGTACGTTTGAGTACCATCCAGGGAAGGCCAATGTTGTGGCAGATGCACTTAGCCGGAAATCTGGAGCCTCGTTGTTTCACATGTGTGTGGCCAGAGTATCGATGTTAGCCGAGCTTCGGGCTACAGGTGCTGTATTTGGGTATGATGATGATGGAGCTTTGTTGGCCAGCTTTCAGGTTCGACCTGTACTAGTTGATCAGGTACGAGAAGCTCAGGATTTAGATCCTTACCTGTTGGACAAGAAGACCATGATACGGAATGGTGTGCCTACTGAGTTCCGATTGAGCGACGATGGTACGTTGTTGTTCAGAGGCAGACTATGTGTACCCAGAGATGAGGATTTGAAGAAGGAGATTCTGGATGAGGCTCACAGTTCAGCGTATGCGATGCATCCTGGAGGTACGAAGATGTTTCGTACACTTCAAGCGTACTATTGGTGGCGCAACATGAAGCGGGAGATTGCCGCGTACGTGAGTCGGTGTTTGATTTGTCAGCAGGTGAAGGCGGAGAAGCAGAAACCTGCAGGGAAGTTACAGCCACTTGAGATTCCGGTTTGGAAGTGGGAGCACATTACGATGGATTTCGTCTATCAGTTGCCGCGTACTTCGGCGGGCAACACTGGCATTTGGGTTATCGTTGATCGATTGACGAAATCCGCACATTTTCTTGCACTTCCGGGGAAGAATTCTGTGGGCAGATTGGCCAAGTTGTACTTATCGGAAAGTTGACTTTTTCAGATTTCGATGTAATTAGTGTCATTTTTTTCGTAATCGCGCCCTGATCGTCGTCCAGAGGTTTTTGGATTGATTTGATTAGCCGATTTTCAGTCGAGATTTCGAGTGGGGATTTCGGGATTTCAGTAATTCATTTTGTACTGCATTTCGTATTTCCGGGTACGGTTGGTTTCCGTGCATCCGTACAGTGTTGTGGATTACGATATTGATTAGTTGTGTTTTATGAATATATTCAGGGGATCGAGATCGAGATCGGGACCGAGATCGTGCTTCAGGCGAGGGATCTTCGGCCGGACCACGAGTTTAGCCGGATATACGTATACGAATATGCATATACTTATATGTTGTTTCATGCATTTACATCGAACTGTTATGATTTGGTTTTCACAGAGTACAGTCTTGGTTACGTTGTTGTATCGATACACTTGCCTCTCGGTTGATCCCCGATGGTAGGCCATCCAGGAGGGGCGTCGTCATCCCTACCTGACCGGTGAGGGGCGTTTTCCCCGGAACCGAGGCCATTTCTGGCTTAGAATCACGGGGACCAAGGACCTCGTGATTCGGACTGTACTAGCACGGTGTGTGTCCATGAGTGACCCCGTGGAATTTTACTTGCATGCTCAGTACACTGGAGGAGTATGAGTTTTACCTCGTGTACTTGTTATTTTATTTACCTGGACTCGCATATGTTGTTTTAAACATATATATAAACTGGTGAAAGACATTTATTTTCGTCCGCTCACTCTAACGTGTTTATTGTCTTTCCCCTGGGCTTTTCGGTTTCCGTGCCCAGTTTGCAGTTCAGGTTTGGTGTTTCACGTCGCGGTTTGGAGGCTAGTGATCAGAGTCACCTGTGTTTTCCAGTAGGTTCTTGTTTCGCCTACTGATGTACATATTGTATATGTTTTACTCTAGAGGTCGCTCTGATACATTCTGATACATGTTGGGCGGATTTTCACGGATATACATATATACATAGTACAGTTTATTTACTGTTGTTGATTATATTGATGTTGAGAAATCCGGATGGGATTGGTGCCCACGGTTTGCTTTTTTGTGGTATAGGATGAAGTGTATTTTCCGCGTGCAGGTTATGGTAATTCCACGCTAGTAACGAAACTCTGCCGAAATTTTGAAAAAATTTTGTTGGTTCGTATTTTCGAAAGGGTTTGGTTCCGGTTTATGTGACTGAATCGGGATTGGGTCCTTTCACACGATCACCTGAATAACAGGGATACGATCAATACACATTGAAACACAACATACGGAGCTAATACGTCGAGAACCCTGTGTTCTCGAAAGACATATCGCTCGAAACATCAACGAGGATTACAAAATTCACAAAATATACCGAATTAACCATCATCCCAAAATAGACTACTCAATTCAACCCAAAAACCTCAATACTACGCTTAGGATGCGATTACGGGCAAAACGGTATAAAACTTCCCAAAAATCCCAAAAAGTCAACCTCGCCGGAGTTCTGCCGTTGACCGCCGCCGCCGGCGACGGTGCAGCGTCAACGGTGACCAATTCTGACGAAAACTTCTAGAACTCATCTACTCCTCAAGCCTAACAACTTCCTCTTCTACCATCAAAGCCAATTCCAACCACACCGGCCGAAATTGAGCTCGAAAGTTACAAACTACATGGATTTCCGGTGAGATTCCAGCGAGCTCCAAACGGCGTCCAATTACAAAATTCTTTCACCCAAAAGCATCTATGGGTTGAGGGGTGATCTACGCATTTTAGGCGTATTAATTAATGTGTTTTCTCTACATTTGTACTTTGATAATTGCTTAGTTTTATTAGTTTTAACTTATTTTGTTAATATCAGGTGTTGACCAAAAGAGACGGAGTAAAGGAGTCTACAAGCACGCAAAACGCAACAAAATAAGGGAGAAATGAAATTGGTTCGAAATTCCAAGGAAGAAAGAAGAAAAATTGAAGAGAAAAAGAAATCATTGGTTGAGTAGGAAAACCTTTCCTATGTTGACTAGGATTTGAAAGCTTCCGGAAGGATCTTGAAGAAGAACAAATGAAAATGGGTCCAATTAATTAGAAGACCATTTAGATAGCCCAAATATGAAGATCCAATCAGCCAATTTCGTGGAGATCAAGATTTGGCAAGAAAAGGTTTCCCAAAGTGAAAAGAAGAAGGAAATCTTGAAGAAGAAGAAAACTGGGCAGTCAGGTCACTCAACTTCTAAAATCCGTAGTAAATTCAATTCAACTCCAAATATGGCGTTCATTATATGGATTTTATAGCCCTTTGAATAAGCTTTCCAATGAAACAAGAATCGGAATTTTCTGAGCTCTAGAACTCCCGGAAAAGACGTTTCAAGACAGGCTGGCAGTTCTACCCGAGTACACTAGGAAAACCTAGTTTGGAGAGGAAAGTTGGAATTCTTCACCTATAAATACAAGAGCTCGGCCTCAAAGCAAATCATCACTTATTCTATAGCCTATGCTCTGCCAAATACTCTCCTCCTCCCCACAAATTAAGCCGACATCCTCAAGAAGCCAACTACGCCATCAAACCGCCGCATCTCTTCTTCCACCGACGCATAGGGGATTCCGAACGTCATCCACCAAAGAAGTCTAGTTCTCTTGAGTATCCATAGGGGATTCCGAAGATATAAAAGTGTAACAATGACCTCTTTACTCCGTAGTCTCTTTTTGTTCATGAAACTTGTTTGTGTGTTTTGGATGATTGTATTTCGGTTTTATTACATACGTAAATTTCAATAACTTTTCCATGTGTTCCTTATTCTAGATTTCAATTTGCATGAAGTTAATTGGTTCTTAATGCTTTGGTTTTGATTTAGGGGATTCCTAGTCTAGATCAATGGTGTTTAGGGGATGCCTAGCACAAAATATGAATTATGCATGTTTAATCGAAATTTAGGGTTATGGGATTTCGGTAGTGTTGTTATTTGCATGTGTTAATAAATGAGTTAGACTATGGATTAAGTTGATCACTTGTATATAATTAATTAGGTTTTCTTTTTGTTTCAAATATGGTATGTGTTTTTGGGTCTCATATGTGTTGCTTGTCTATGAGTCAATGCATGTTAGAGTCATAGGATTATATGCTATGTTTGAGACGTTTTTAGTAAATAAATTAGGTAATTAAACAACTCTTTTATACCCCCATTTTTACTACACAAGAATTGCATGCACCCTTCAATCCCCGGTTTAGAACGATACCCTACTTATCAATGCTACATCTACACAAAAAGGGTTTAAATTGCATATGGTTGAATTATGTGTTAAGTGTCTACTTTGTGTTAATATTTGATGCATGTTTCCGTCATATCAATTTTTGGCGCCGTTGCCGGGGATTGTTAATTGTTTGTAATTTTTGTGTGTATATATGTAAATTTATACTTGTGCATATTACTAACCATTTTCTTTTTCAGGAATTTTCGAAGTATATATGCTAATTTTACTTACAAATTTTCGATGCCTTGTATATGTGCCCTAATTGATTTAATTTTTCGTAAATAAATACATGTGAATAAATGTTAGTGTAAATTTTAATTTTTGTAAATATTAATCGGTGTTTGTATATATATATCTAATAATTGTTAAGCATGTTAAAGGATAGTCTTAGATTTACATTGATTACATGCTTGATTAATTAGGTCTCACTCCTTGGAATAGATGGTGCCTCTTTTTCTTGTTTATCTCCTTAACCCCTTATGTTTTACACATAAGGTTGAGGGCGGAGTCTACAAGAACTATGAGGGAGTGTGAATTTTTGAAAGTTTGGCTGAATGTCGGACATGGTGTCTAGAAACGGGTTATGACTGGTGACAGGTTCTGGATCTAAGAAAGACTTACACCAATAGAGTATATACCATTGGCCCGGTTAGCCTCGGGGTGTATTGTCGAAATTAGTCCTGCCTCTCGCGTTATCTCTATCCCCAACTGGCCATGTTTTTCGATTGAACCAAGGCTGGACAATCGAGAATTCATACTTTATCGCACGGGTCGCACGTCCTTGGAAAGACTAAAAAATCAATGTCTTGTAATCTTTGTAAATTTTTGGCGAAATCAATTTGAGACATGTGTGCTAAAAATCTCGAAAATTGTTTGAACATGTAAAGGACTTTCCAACGTTGCAGGTACTTAGTTGCATTAACTCCCCTGCGGTTTCATGATGCTCGGATTTCATCACCGGGTACCCTAACCTAAGTGAAGTTAGGGACATGAGACCAATGGATGAGTCATTCTATTCATGATTGTTCATGTAACTTGGATGTTTTTTGCAGGTTCTAACCATTTTCTCTTATGCATTCACACCATTTTATCATCTAGGTTGATCTTGTTTGATGCATTTAGTTAATTCTCATTAAGTAAATGTGTGATACATGGTAAATCGAAGTGTGACATTGTGTGAAAGGTGCCCTAAGAACATGTCCAACGTGCAAAACAAATTTTGTGTGTTTATATACTTAGATTTCTCATTGGTTACTATATTTCTGCATCATTTGCATTGCATTTTTATTATATATCATGTGCATTCATGTTTCTAGTATATTGTGCCTTAGTATTTTCGTTGCATATGTGTTATATGTTTAGTATAAATTCAGAGCTGGGCAATAGGCTGTTTTGTGTGATTTATCTGACATAGTTACACGTCTCGGAAAATTCTGAAACTTTTATGAAGTATTTGTATATGTGTCTAGTCTTTTCACGTAAAATTTCAGCTAGTGCCAACGTGTGATTAATTCTAGAGAAATTATTCAAATAGTCATGCTCAGGTTGCTCGATTTTTGTGAATATTTAGAATAGTCAAGCATCTTTGCATATCATTCATTCATTCATGCATTACATAATTGCATCATCTTAAATCATATTCATCATTGCATTTCATGCATTTGTTTTGGATTTTATGTTTGTTGAGTTTTGAAGGATACGACGGAGGAGCACGCTTCAAGTGTTTTCATAATTCGCAGCTTCTGTCCAAAACAGAACAGTCAACTTTGAAAAGTCATAACTTTCAGCTCGTTTGGAGTTAGCACGAGTTCTTTATATGAATGGAAAGCTCGAGACGTCTAGTTTTCAGTCATATAAAGATCACGAATTTATGAGCTCTAAATAATTCGGAATTCTAGTTTAAAGACACGGAGGTCAGAACATTAAGCTGCAAAGTGGAAAGAACAAATGGAGGAGATGCACCTTCAAGATCAGGCTGTTCCAAGAGCATAAATGAAGCATCATGTCTAGGCTGTAAGACATTAAAAAACAAGCGCTTGTTGGGAGGCAACCCAATGGAGGATCGACATTCAGATTTGCTTTCTTTTCCCTTCCTCTTTATTAATTAGCTTGTCAGTGTGTTAATTAGTTAGATATTTTTGGTAAATTCTTTTCTACATGTTTGGTTCTATGTTTTTCTCTATTTACATTGAGGACAATGTAGGATTTAAGTGTGGGGGAGGGGTTTACACTTTATTTGAGTCATAAATTGTAAAAATTGGGCGGACAAAGGATTTCCAGTGGATGATGCCCTAAAAAATTTTTTTTTATTTTATTTTCGTGGGTTTTTAGTTTTCTAAAATTTTAGGTAGTTTTTGAGTGTATTTTAGTGTTTTTCAGAGTCTTAGGATGCCCTTAACTCGTCTATGATGATATTTTTCTGAGACAATTTCGAGTTCATGGCTTTCATATTATTAATTTTTATGGAATTCTTTTGTTAATATAGATGTTTTGATTGCATTGACATGTAGTAGATATAGATAGTAAAACTTGGTACAGAATTTCGCATGCTAGAATAAGTTTAAATCATTTGAACCTATGAGAGTTTTTGAGCCAAAATCCATGATTTGAGAGAGGAAATTTCGACATACATAGGGATTTTTGTTTAAAAATTAAACATGCCTCATATAATTGCCTGCCATAGTTTTTAATGAACTAGAGATTGCTAGAACTTGCTCATGTTGATTTTCAAAGCTTATAGTCAATACATACTCTGATTTTGGATATGATTAAAGGCACTTAGGATTTACCACCACTTTTGCTAACTTGCTATGTGTCCCATTTGTGCGCACGAGTTGCGACCCCCTTAGTCAACCATTTTGAGCCCACAATTTGCTTTTCTTTCATCACCATATATATCTAAACACTTAACCTAGTGTAGATTTTCCTTACCCTTGTTCTAAAGACTTGGTGAGAATTTTCAAAGCTAGAGACATGGAGATGGTGTGAAGATGACGGAAATATGTGTGTATGAGGATAGACTTGTCCAACAAGAGAAAAGAAAGAGTAGTTGCCGAAGAAAAAAAAACAAGAAGAAAAATCGGGAGCATGAAAAGAAAAAGAAAAAAAGTTGTAAAGCTCTCCGGCAATAGATTTTTAATGTTCAAGTTTGGATTAATGTCCCCCATATTTGTGGATTTGGAGGTTGCATTAAATTGAAGGCCCAATAGTGAAGAAATATGGCCTTTGTCCTGTTCACAAAGTTCAAAGGAAGATTAGAATGAAGTCTGGGTCCAATAAGATGAAATATGGCCCTTGTGCTTAAAGTTTGACACTGGTAACGTGGGGAAGAAGATGGAGCACGAAATTTAACAAGATGATGGAGCTATACTAAGTCTTTGGAACGTTCTTAAACACCACTTATCCAAATTTTCGAATGCCTTAGCCTTAGCCCCATTACAACCCTTGAAAGTCCTTTATGATCCTTAAGATGAGTAGCCTTTGATCTGTGGAGTTAATCGCATGAGTAAGCATATGGTTTGGGTTCATTTGTGCAAGTAATTGTTTTTATTCATGAGGTATTTTGTTTATTCTTCGATATATCTTGAGTGAATACCCTTTTTTCATGAGTGAAAAGATGATGAGTGCATCCATGTGAGGATTTTGAACTTTTCTAGTGCATGCATAGCTTATCAATCACCATTGTTTTCTTCTAAGTCTTACTTGTTCATGCATGAGAATGTTTTTATTAACTCTTGAATTCCTTGTGCTTTAATTTTGTGAATTTTCATGAAATTTTCGAAATTCATTTGTTTAAGGGCTTAGTAGTATTTTTTGGAAAATTTTGAGTCTTAGTTTAATTTAGTATTTGCTAAGGGACTAGCAAAGTTTAAGTGTGGGGGATTTGATCTACGCATTTTAGGCGTATTAATTAATGTGTTTTCTCTACATTTGTACTTTGATAATTGCTTAGTTTTATTAGTTTTAACTTATTTTGTTAATATCAGGTGTTGACCAAAAGAGACGGAGTAAAGGAGTCTACAAGCACGCAAAACGCAACAAAATAAGGGAGAAATGAAATTGGTTCGAAATTCCAAGGAAGAAAGAAGAAAAATTGAAGAGAAAAAGAAATCATTGGTTGAGTAGGAAAACCTTTCCTATGTTGACTAGGATTTGAAAGCTTCCGGAAGGATCTTGAAGAAGAACAAATGAAAATGGGTCCAATTAATTAGAAGACCATTTAGATAGCCCAAATATGAAGATCCAATCAGCCAATTTCGTGGAGATCAAGATTTGGCAAGAAAAGGTTTCCCAAAGTGAAAAGAAGAAGGAAATCTTGAAGAAGAAGAAAACTGGGCAGTCAGGTCACTCAACTTCTAAAATCCGTAGTAAATTCAATTCAACTCCAAATATGGCGTTCATTATATGGATTTTATAGCCCTTTGAATAAGCTTTCCAATGAAACAAGAATCGGAATTTTCTGAGCTCTAGAACTCCCGGAAAAGACGTTTCAAGACAGGCTGGCAGTTCTACCCGAGTACACTAGGAAAACCTAGTTTGGAGAGGAAAGTTGGAATTCTTCACCTATAAATACAAGAGCTCGGCCTCAAAGCAAATCATCACTTATTCTATAGCCTATGCTCTGCCAAATACTCTCCTCCTCCCCACAAATTAAGCCGACATCCTCAAGAAGCCAACTACGCCATCAAACCGCCGCATCTCTTCTTCCACCGACGCATAGGGGATTCCGAACGTCATCCACCAAAGAAGTCTAGTTCTCTTGAGTATCCATAGGGGATTCCGAAGATATAAAAGTGTAACAATGACCTCTTTACTCCGTAGTCTCTTTTTGTTCATGAAACTTGTTTGTGTGTTTTGGATGATTGTATTTCGGTTTTATTACATACGTAAATTTCAATAACTTTTCCATGTGTTCCTTATTCTAGATTTCAATTTGCATGAAGTTAATTGGTTCTTAATGCTTTGGTTTTGATTTAGGGGATTCCTAGTCTAGATCAATGGTGTTTAGGGGATGCCTAGCACAAAATATGAATTATGCATGTTTAATCGAAATTTAGGGTTATGGGATTTCGGTAGTGTTGTTATTTGCATGTGTTAATAAATGAGTTAGACTATGGATTAAGTTGATCACTTGTATATAATTAATTAGGTTTTCTTTTTGTTTCAAATATGGTATGTGTTTTTGGGTCTCATATGTGTTGCTTGTCTATGAGTCAATGCATGTTAGAGTCATAGGATTATATGCTATGTTTGAGACGTTTTTAGTAAATAAATTAGGTAATTAAACAACTCTTTTATACCCCCATTTTTACTACACAAGAATTGCATGCACCCTTCAATCCCCGGTTTAGAACGATACCCTACTTATCAATGCTACATCTACACAAAAAGGGTTTAAATTGCATATGGTTGAATTATGTGTTAAGTGTCTACTTTGTGTTAATATTTGATGCATGTTTCCGTCATATCAAGGGGAACCTTTCCCCCCACCACCCCAACATCAAAAGTAGCTGGAAAATGCCACCCGATTCCGGTGAAAATCCCAAACTTTGTCAAGCTTGTTCTCCCTCAATTCTCAACCAATTCTCACAAAATCAAGTTCAAAACAATAGAAAATCTCGAGAGGATTCTAACCATACCAAGATTGTGGCCAGAGGTGACCGAAATCAGCGGGTCGGACGGCGGTAGCCCGTGGGTCGTGTGGAGCTTCGGTCAACGCTGGTCAACGCCAGTCAAACTTCCCAAATGTGACTTTTCGACAATTTTACGACTATTCCGATATTTATACGTGCGTCCCAAGATGATCGACGGTCCAAAATGAATCGAAACCAAAACGGATAAACACGACTAAATTCAACGGTCAGAAATATTCATAACTTATTTCTCGTAACTCGAAATAATCTTCTGGAAACTCCTACCAGCTTGAAATCACGTACACAACAACTCTCGTGAAGGAACTCATCTCAAATTCTCGCCCGATAATTTAGTCGTAAACAAATCTGCCATATCGACAATTATGATAAACTGCGATTATTCGTGAATCAAGCCAATTAACATATCATTCTGATTCGGGTCGTTACAGTAGATGCATATAAATGCTAAATTTGGCAAGTAGACAGCAAGTTTCATTAAAGCAGTGTGTTTAATTACCTTGTGCATAAATTGCAGGTCTTTGTCCTTAATCTCCTTCATGTAAAACATCACAAAGTAGCCACATTCAATATTGCCAGTGCATCACATGTTAGTCAACAAAGAAAAACAACCAAAACAATTGATATAAATTTGTTCTTTGAAAATTTGGAAAAAGAACTGTACCGATAAAGGTTTTCAAGTAGGTGAAACCCGACGTTCCTTCCACAGTGTGCATTATGCATTGCCATTGCACTTGAAAATAAAAGAATCAAATTAAGAACACTTTCAACGTCCCAAATCAGAAACTTACAACATACAAATGAGCACTAAATAATCCAACATTCCAAATTAGATCAAAAATAACCACATTATAAGCCTAATTAACCAACAAATCGATATAATGATTGGATGTGCCTGTGTATATTGAAAGCATACAAAAAAACGATAAATGTAATAAAATTATCCAACACAGATGCATATGTAACTAAGTCAAGAAAATAGTGGTAGCGTACATGTCTACAACCCATTTTCATTCTCCATTAGGAATACGCCTTGTTATAGGGTTCAAGTGGTTCTCAATTTCTTTGCGTGGATCAACAACAGTCAACATCCAATGGGTATTACGAATAAGAATTCATGACAATTCAGTTAGGCAAGTAATAGTTACCATAACAAAATAAGGTTCAAAGCAAGACAAAAAAGACTTAGGGAAACCTTAAATTGTATAGTATACTCTGGGTTATAGGGCAGAAGGAAGAGTTGTCATGATTTTGTAGTAACCAGTCAATCCATTATGAATCTAAATCTCCTAGCCCAAACCACTCTTTTCCCCATTGATCTCATGAGGATCGACAAATGCATTATATTCACCATTTTTGCTTTCACCAGCACATCAAATAGGCCCCTAAGATATATAAACATCATTTTCCCTTAGTTACAATAGTGCACAAGAGTTTAAAAATTATAAAAGCACATCAGAATACTAAGAGATATATACTTTTGGTACATGGCAATGACATTGCTTCCTAATTCACACATTTATGCAAAGGCCTGAACATCTGTCTTATAGAGATATAGTTTCATTCGGTTGCCGAACAATTCTGTCTATGCCATGGAGTTAATTGTTTTATCATCTATTACGTTGTCCTTCACCCACACGTATAGCATTGATAAAGAAGATGGCATGTCAGATTCTAAGATAGCATCACAGTCGATACTCATGGGCACTATTTCAGTAACCATTCTTCTTCTCTTTCTCGAGTCACATTCAAGTTCCTATATAAAATCAATAATGAGCAAGTACATTAGTTTATCTCAAATATTTCAAGTTCAAATTATTTATATATATAACTGCTAAAAACTGAGAAACCAAGTACCACTTCCTCTTCATCACGTTCTCTAATGACTAGCACCTTAGGCCATGCTACCCAACTCCCCATTGCTTGTTTTACAGTCACCATATGATCACCAACATGAAAATGTAGATTGTCTTTCTCATGACCGGCAACAGCCCAATCTATTGAAACACGAAGTCTATCTTCACCAAGTGGCACATTGTGCATAGTTAGTGATGGATCATCACTATCCATGAATGTCCCTTTGGCTACAACATTGTCTACACAACCACATTCTCACTCATCACCGGCGATTTAATGAAAAACAAGGCCGGCGACAGGGGAAGTCGCCGGTAATGATCATCATTGTCGGCGACTTGCTCCGTCGCCGGTAATGTGTTTGGAAAGTCGCCGGTAATGTGTCAAAACATTGCCGGCGACCTATTCTGTCACCGGCAATGATTGGACAACCATTGTCGGCGAAATTTCGGCCGAAAAATCGCCGGCAATGGTTGCCCAATCATTGCCGGCGACGGAATAGGCCGCCGGCAATGTTTTGACACATTTCCGGCGACTTTTCGCCGGAATTTCGCCGGCAATGACTCCATTTCCGGCGATTCATTGAATCGCCGGCAATGCCTCTTATATCAGATGCAGATCGCAGCAGCTCATTCATTTGGATAGAAAAAAATCCAGTGAAATCGAAAGAAGGAAAACGCTCTGAAATCCTTCGGTATTGTCAAAAGGCGTCGAAAACTCGATCACTCGGGAAGCTATATATATAGGTACGTATATACGTATATGTGTATGTATATATATATATATATGTGTGTTGATCGATTTAATTAGATCGATATATATATATATATATATGCATGTGTTGATTTACAGTTGAGATATCGCGTCGGTTTGATACGCAAATAGAGTGGCTATATTGTTGCTTTCGAGTGATTGACTGTTGATTTTGAGTGGATTTGAGATTATTTCGATGAAAATATGTTAATTTGTGTATATATATGTATGGATATAAAATGATTTTGTGAATATTAATTATTAATATGTCTATATATATACAGGCATGTTAATTTGTAATTGTGAATTGTTGGTATATATATATATATATATATTTTAAATCTATATGCATGCTTGGGTCGACTTTTGTTAATTAATCGGATGAATTCGAATGTAATTAATGATGATTTATTTTATAATTAGTAGTGAATGTGTGTATATATATATAGTACGTAATATTGTTAGAATTTTCAGGATGGACAAGAGTTGGATGAGCCTCGAAAGATGGGATGTGAGATATCACCAGGGAATTAGGAGTTTTGTGAATTTTGTGAAGGCTAATTGTGGAGACACTACACTTCATTATTGCCCGTGTAAAGAATGTAAGTGTCGCAGCGATCGATATCGTTTTCCCATTGATAAAGTCCAGAAGCACCTGAGTAAATATGGGTTTTGGGATAAGTACATTTGTTGGATTTATCACGGTGAAACATCGTTAGCGGGTCCGCATGATCATGGACAATTTGGTGAGAGGGCCAGTCCACGCTATGATCATGGACATTTTGCTGAGAGGGGCAGTCCATCCTATGATCCAACATCGATATTAATCAATGATATGTTGTGACGACCCAGAACAGAATCAGAAGTATAATCAGCTTGATTCGTGAGTTACTGCGTAATCGCAGATTTCCGACTGATGATTAAATCGCCAGGCTTGTTAACGACTTAATCATTGGCCGAGAATTGGAGCTGAGTCTCTTCTCGAGAGTCGTTGTATGTGTGATTTCGAGTTCATGGGCGGTTCCGGATCGTTATTTGGACGACCGAGGAATTAATTATGAATATTTGAAGTTTGGATTTATATGGTGGTGCTATTAATGACTAAATTACCGGACGAGAATTTGGTTTCGGCTTCTTCACAGAAGTTGTTCAGAGTTTAATTTCGAGCTTGTGGGAACTTCCGGAGCATTATTCTGAGTTACGAAAATTAAGTTGTGAATATTTCCGGCAGTTTGGTAAGAAAACGTCATGGCTAGGTGTGGTGTGGTCCAAACTTTTCCTTTACTGTTGAAGCTGATAACCTACGACAAGCCGTTGAATTATGCTCTCAGAAAGCTGGCGCTGGGTGCTTGCGACAGCTGGGGTACTATTTATGGTACGGATCCCCTATTGTTGTGGCTAGACACGAAGGTGTGGTCTCATTGAGCATGCCAAAATGGTTGGCCGCTGAATTCTCAGGGTACTGGAGAAGCCACACACTATCTCTCTCTCTCTCTTGTGTGTGTGTGCGCGCGCGCGCGCGTGTGTGTGTGCGTGCATGCGTTAGACATGCTACTGCCGTGAGGCAAAACGTTGAACATTGATTGTGTCATCGCTGAACCTCCTGAAGAGGTGATTTAAACGAGGAGAGCACCAACCTCACTTGAATGAGTTCTTTCGGCCTAGTAGTCTAGGATTTTCTTCGTGATCTCACTGCAGAACCATGAAAATTGATACTTTGTGCACCTTGTCCAGTATAAAGCATAGCAATTTTTTTGTTTAGTGTTGAGAACACAGAGGTTGACTTCCTTGGATCCTTGAATCCTTCACGCTCTGTCTAGTAAGAATTATGTATGCGTCGGATATCAATTTTTTTTCGAGAAAGGAGAGTGATGTTTGCTGAGAGAAAATTATACTTATGAGTCAGAGGTCCAGATTCCATCAAGATTTCCTTTATTTATATGAATCCACTCATCCGTGTACCCTAATTATACTAAGATTCTGAAATCTGCATCATTGAATGACACTAATTACTGAATCTTTTTTATTACACTTTCCCAATCAATCGAGGATTGCAAGGACCGATTCGGTTTCCTTTCCATAGCGGGAAACATCCATAAGCCAGCCGCAGAACTCAGTCCATAGGCTTTAATCATAATAAATTAAAGTGAGTTTATTTTATGGCCCAAAGACCAAATCCAATCAGAATCATGAATATATAGCAATATTTTCACTGGATTTTCAACAAAGTCAATCAGAATCAAGCTAGCTTTTATGAAAAAAGAAAATTTGAGCTTTTGGATTGAACCCGAGAATGAGAACCTGATGAGAGAGAGAGAGAGAGAGAGAGAGAGAGAGAGAGAGAGATTGAAAGGACCCAACCCCGATTTAGCCACCTAAACCGGAATCGAACCCCTTCGAAAACATGAACCAACAAAAATTTTCCGAAATTTGGGCAGAGTTTCGTTACTAGTGTGGAATTACCATAACCTGCACGCGAAAATTAACACTTCGTCCTATGCCACAAAAAGCAAACCGTGGGCACCAATCCCATCCGGATTTCTCAACATCATTATAATCATCAACAGTAAATAAAGTGTACTATGTATATATGTATATCTGTGAAAATCCGCATAACATGTATCAGAATGTATCAGAGCGACCTCTAAAGTAAAACATATACAATATGTACATCAGTAGGCGAAACAAGAACCTACTGGAAAAACACAGGTGACTCTGATCACTAGCCTCCAAACCGCGACGTGAAACACCAAACCTGAACTGCAAACTGGGCACGGAAACCGAAAAGCCCAGGGGAAAGACGATAAACACGTTAGAGTGAGTGGACAAAAATAAATGTCTTCCACCAATTAATATATATGTTATAAAAACATATGCGAGTCCAGGTAAATAAAAACATAACATAGTACACGAGGTAAAACTCATACTCCTCCAGTGTACTGAGCATGCAAGTAAAATCTCACGGGGTCACTCATGGACACACACCGTGCTAGTACAGTCCGAATCACGAGGTCCTTGGTCCCCGTGATTCTAAGCCAGAAATGGCCTCGGTTCCGGGGAAAGGCCCCTCACCGGTCAGGTCGGGATGACGACGTCCCTCCTGGTGGCCTACCATCGGGGATCAGCCGAGAGGCAAAGTGTATCGATACAACAACGTAACCAAGACTGTACTCTGTGAAAACCAAATCATAAAAAGTTCGATGCAAATGCATGAAACAATATAAAAGTGTATGCATATTCGTATACGTATATCCGTATAAACATATTCGTATAATCGTAAACACATGCTTATATAATCATAATCTCGTATGAAATCTCATGCTCGTAAAACCATAATCATGCTGCATGCTCAAGTTCATAAATCACATAAAAGACTCGCAAGATTTCCGTGAAAAGAAATTGTCCACTCACAAACTCTCGAAACGCGCACACGCGCTACACTCGTGGTCCGGCGGAAGATCCCTCGCCTGAAGCACGATCACGATCCAGATCTCGATCTCGATCTCCTAATTACATTAACAAAACATAACTGATCAATATCGTAATCCACAACATTGTACGGATGCACGGAAACCAAATGTTCCCGGAAATACGAAATGCAGTACAAAATGAATTACGGAAATCCCGAAATCCCCACTCGAAATCTCAACTGAAAATCGGTTAACCAAATCAACCCGAAAACCTCCATACGATAACCGGGGCGTGATTACGAGAAAAATGACACTAATTACATCGAAATCTGAAAAGTTGACTTTTTGACTGCCGTTGACCGCCGTTGACCGCCGCCGCCGCCGCGCCGTCACCGGTGGAATCACACGGCGGGAAACTCCAGATCACGAGTTCCCATCCTTACGAGTCATTTCCTCAACTAGCTCGAAGCCCAAATCCACCTCTAAAACCTCCAAAACTAGCTCGAAAGGCATCGGAATACATTTCCGGCAACCACCACGGTTCGCCGGAAAACTCGATCAAACTCAAATCAAACCTAAGGAAAAGCATCCCTAGGACATAGGGAACCAAACCCCCAACAACCCAGCTTCGACCAGTCACCGGAACTACCTCAACCGACTCCGGCGACGGAGACGAACTCGACCCAACTCGGGTCACCTCAAATCACTGTCAATTCCTAAAATTCCAAACATGAAACAACTCGAAATGACCAGAGGAAACGAACCATACCCTTATTACGATCAGAGGTGGCCGGAAAATCGACGTCGGACGGTGACTTCCCGTTTGGGAAACTTTCCCTTTCGGGCTGCTGGTCTACTTTCCAATTTTGGAAAGTCAACGACTGGTCAACTCCCACAATGAATTCTCGACTATTTTTCGACTTTCCGATATTTATACTCGTCCCTCGGGTCGATCAACGGTCCGGATTGAATATACGATGTGATTCAGATAAGCTCGAAACAATCGGATAAACTCGTCGAAACCCGAAACTTCAAATAATCATAAAACATTCCTCGGTTATCGGAAAAATCTTCCGGAACCGCCCACGAACTCGAAATCACGTACTCTACACTTTCCGTGAAGACACCCAACTCAAATACTCGACCGAAAATAAAGTCACGAATCGAATCGGCAAACCACATAATATCGCAAAACTGCGACTAAAACCAAACCTCGAGAATCGTGCCAAACACACATCTGATTCTGGTTCGGGTCGTCACAGAGATACACATTCCACATAAGCATGCATTCTGGCAGAAGGCGAATTTCCCAGTTTGTTTTCATATCGTTTTTTGAACATGGGTAAAATAGAGATATGATTAAAAAGTTCTAAAAATCAAGAAAGTTGTGCATATCAATTGCTCATACCAATTTTGTGTCAAATAGACAAATCTATCCAAACTGTGATTTCTTTCCATTTGACCAAAAACCAATAATCAAAATTTTGGTTTGTTAAGAAATAATGAGATCGACATTTACCCTTGTTTTTTTTCTTACAAATTAAACCAGTGTTTTTACTTTTCATGTATAATTTCAATATACATGTGTAAAATAACAAGACATGGTGGAAATAGAGTGTAAACTCAAACTCACTATCCTCTAAATAAGAGGATAAAACCCAATTGGTAAACCAATGATTTAGTTTTGCCCTCCGCCGACTGCGTGCGATTTAGTCTTCAATTTTGATACTCTACATTGTTCTCAAACCCTCTTATTATGATGGAGTTAAGTTTCGATGAGTCAATGTCACCTTTCACATTCTCCATCGTAATAGAGCAAATAAGGAAGCAATGATGACGGTAGGTGTATCGGACCACCGGTTAAACAACGTTACAATTGAGTAACATTGCCTCATTCATTTTGCGCAGGAAAAGTTTCACTTTGAGTGAGGGTTTTGGTCGAGATCTTGGAAATGGATCTACCAATATTTAGGTCAAATAAAATCGTAAGATTGATCTTTCATTATGATTTCTCGTCAAAATGATCCGATAGAATAAACTCATTTCTTTTCGTTAATAGTTGGTGCTGATGAACTAACTAGTTTGATCCATAATCACACTTTTTACATATGATCATAAAAAAAATACTAAGAGTAATCAATTCTCTCTAAGAGGATTTACTCAATGTCAAAGATAAAAATTTCTTCTTGTCTTGTCATTGTTTTTTTTTTTGAAGGACGTCTGGTCATTGTTGAAACAAAACAATTTAGGCACGCGGCAATAAAACTTAACTCAGGTGAGTATTATTTAGTTTTTATATTTTTACTCCGGTCAAATAAAAACATTTCAGTGAGAAGAAGTGACGGATGGATCATGGGGCCAGGGTGGGCCTGGGCCCCCCTCAGTTAATGTAAAAAAAAATAGTATATTATTATTATATAATATAAATATTATAATTTATTTGAAGTATATCTAAACTTCAATTACTGACAATTCAATCCGACAACTTTGTAAGAATATTATTATATTATATTTCAATAATAAAATCTAAATACTAGGTCAATTAGGATTCAATCTGTTACCAGGTTTAGGATTTTATGATTTTTTTCTTTATAAAAGTTCTATCGTACCTGAGATTAAAATACAATCATTTTTATTAAGTTTATTAGATATGGAGAGATGCTTCAAAATAAAATAAAACCCTCTTCTTCTATTCCAACATCAGATGAGCAACCACCCACGAAAATTCAAAAGAAGAAAAGTAACAATCTGAAAAAGTCTCGTGCTGAAGATATTACATAAAAGTATCCATCGGATCCCGCTAAATGTCCGCCAATTTCAAGTTATCATCCTAACATTCAAGAAGAAGTTCAAAGATATTATCTACAACAAGGCCTTTGTCAACCTAAAAATCATACTTTTCCTTTCACGGAATTTGGAGGACAAAAGAAGAAAAGAAGGTTTATTCGTGATTGGTTTATTGAATTTACATATTGGTTAGAGTATAGTATTAAAGAGGACGCTGCATTTTATTTATGTTGTTATCTTTTCAAACCAGTTGTTGGAGAACAAGGCGGTGGTGAAACTTTTGTTGGTGCTGGTCATGGATTCAGTAATTGGAAGAAGAAACAAACGCTGATATCACATTTTGGAGGATCAAATATTACTCACAATGAGGCTGCGAGTAATTGTGATGCTTTATCAAACCAAAAACAACACATTGAGATTGTTTTGGCAAAATATACAGATCAAGATCGAATTGACTACCGTACTCGCCTAAGTGCATCGATTGGTGTTGTAAAAATTCTTCTAAAACAAGGGCTTCCATTTCGTGGTAATGATGAGTCAGAAAGTTCTTATAATCGAGGAAACTTTTTAGAAATTTTGGAATGGTTGTGTGGTTATAATGAAGATTTCAAAGCCATTACATTCAAGACTGCTCCAGAAAATTTGAAGTTGACATCACCTGACATTCAAAAGGATATTGTAAGTGCTATTTCAGCTGAAATATCCACTACTATTGCTAGTGAAATTGGTGATTCTTTCTTTGCCCTTCTCGTTGATGAATCTCGAGATATGTCTTCAAAGGAGCAAATGGCCATTATACTTCGTTATGTGGATGATAGTAAAGTAATTGAGCGTTTTGTGGGGATTGAACATGTTATTAGTACCAATGCTACAACTCTCAAAGAAGTTATTGATGATTTTCTTTTTAGACATGGATTAAGCATTTCTAGATTGCGGGATCAAGGTTATGATGGAGCAAGTAATATGCGAGGCGAATTAAATTTTTTGAAAGCACTTATTTTGAAGGAGAATGAATCTGCATTTTATGTTCATTGTTTTGCTCATCAGCTACAACTAGCTCTTGTTGGCGTGGCAAAGAATCACACAGATATTTCAGACTTTTTTGAATTAGTTGCTAACGTGGTAAATGTTGTTGGAGCATCGGCCAAAAGACGAGATATTCTTAGAAAAAAACATGGCGATGACATTCTAGAGGCCTTAAATAATCATGAGCTTTCAAGTGGACAAGGCTTAAACTAGGAAAGTAGTCTTAAACGAACTAGTGATACACGATGGAGCTCTCATTATGATACATTAATCAACTTATCTAGAATGTTCAAATCTGTGATCGCAGTATTGGAAGTTATAAGGATTGATGGGGGAGCAAGTTCTGTTCAGAAACTAGAAGCAAGGGACCTGATGGATTATATGCAATCATATGATTTCATATTTAGCCTATACCTGATGAGAAAAATACTCGGAATTACAAATGATTTGTCAAAAGCATTGCAGAGCAAAGATCAAGATATTGTGAATGCTATGAACTTAGTTAATGTATGCAACGAGCGATTACAGACATTGAGGGAGAACGGATTGGATGAATTACTCATACAAGTTTCTTCTTTTTGTGAGAAGCATCAAATAAGAGTTATAAGCATGGAGGATAGATTTGAACCTACAGGAAAATCAAAGCGAAATGCTCAGGTAATAACAAACTTGCATCATTATCGTGTTGATTTATTCTATGCTGTCATAGATAAACAACTTCAAGAGCTAGGTGATCGATTCAACGAGAAGAACACAAAGCTGCTTATTTGTATGTCAAGTTTGAACCCAAATAACTCATTCTCGGCTTTTGATAAAGAAAAGTTACAACATTTTGCCCAGTGTTATCCACAAGGGTTTTCTGAACATGAGGTAGAGGTACTAGATGATCAACTTGAGAACTATATAGTAGACATGCGTTCCAACGTTGAGTTTTCCGATTTGAAAGGAATTACTGAGCTTGCAGAGAAAATGGTTCATCGAAGGAAAGATAGAACATATCCGCTAGTTTACCGGCTTGTGACATTGTCATTAATTCTACTTGTTACAACAGCAAGCGTGGAGAGAGTATTTTCTGCAATGAATATTGTGAAGAATCGATTACGCAGCCGAATGAGTGACGAGTTGATGAATGATTGTTTGATTTCTTATATTGAGAAAGACATTTTTCTTATTATTGACAATGAAGTTATTATGAAACGTTTTCAGAATATGAAACCTTGTCTAGGACAATTACCCTTTTAATAAATAGTATTTTACAAGTACTATTTTAATATTTTGAATTATTTAAATTAATATATTATTTTTATTTTTTAAGTTTTTCGTTTAGTCCCCCCTCACCGAGATTCCTAGCTCCGTCCCTAGTGAGAAGGAAACTATATTTGTCCTAAACAAAATGTGCAGAGACAATGTATCATCACTGTACATTTGCGTGGACTCTGATACAGTCGATGATGCACTAAACGGTGTTGAAGTCTTTAACTCATCTTCTTCAGAACTCAAAAACATATCAAAACTAGTGAGGAGCGCAATTCATGCTCTCTCTTCTTAGTGGGCCAATCTTTATGCTCGATCTTTTCAAGGTAAACTTTGAAGAATTTGTTTAATTTATTTCAACTATATTCTGTGTTGAGAAGTTTGGGTATGGTTGTGGTTTATAAGTTATATAGTCTAAGGGATGTTCACGCTTCAAATTCTGAATATTTTGCAGATTTGGGTTTCTTGCTCTGTTGTCAAATCGTCTCGGTGTTTTAATTAGTTGGTCGATTCGGTTTTGGGCATTATGGGATTGGCTATAAACATTTGAATTGCTTGGTAAGAAAATGGAGGAAAATGAAAGAGATTGTGAATGTTGAACATTACATTCATCATTTGTGTTAGGTTTGACTACTTTGGATTTTCTGCTGTGTAAATTTTCATCTGGTTATGTTTGATATTGCATGGAAATGGATTAAATTGAACGAATTTCTGAGATATATGGTCCAAAGGGTTTAGCTCTTTAACTGTTTTTGCTATTTTGAGAAAGACCCAATTGAGGACTAGCGTTTAAGGAGTGACTCTGGGAAGATGGATGGTTCAGGTTTGGGATGTGGGTTTTTGTCTAGTCCCTGTGGGGGGATAGTAGACCTTCAACCCTCGATTTCTAGACAGCAAGAGAATCAATTGCGTCATATGATGTTGGGACATCATCCACAACATGTGAATGTGATGAGTGGTGTTGGAGTTGATCTCAGCCCTGTAGGGTTGGTAGAGTTGAAAAGATCCATGCCAAATGTTTCTCCTATGAATCTTCTAAAAGAGAAGGCGGTTGCACCTTATAATACCAGTAATTCTTACAACCTGAGTGAAGATGATGAGCCGAGAGTTATACAGAAGATGGTAATGGTGAGAACATTGAAGGCAGAAAGGGTAAAATGGGATCTACATGGCAGCGAATGAAATGGTCGGATAATGTGGTTAGGCTTCTTATATCAGTGGTTACTTGTGTGGGTGATGGCCCAGTTGAAGGTGGAGAAGGTCATAAGAGGAAATCTTCAGTTTTACAGAAGAAGGGTAAGTGGAAGACTCTGTCTAAGCTGATGATCAAGAAAGGTTGCCATGCGACACCACAGCAGTGCGAGGACAAGTTTAATGATTTGAACAAGAGGTATAAGTGGTTAAATGATATTCTGGGGAGGGGAACGAGTTGTAAAGTTGTGGAGAATCCTAGTCTTATCTCAGCCAAGGCAAAGGACGATGTGAGAAAGATATTGAGCTCAAAACAATTGTTTTACAAGGAAATGTGTTTTTATCATCAGGAACAGTGGATACCTGGTTGCCAAGATATCGACCTCATAGGGCAAGCTTTACTTCCTGAGATAGGCTCAACAGACAATAATATCTCCGAGGATGAAGAAGCTGAGCACTACCATGACACTGGGGATGATGAGTTAGTTAGATGACGAAGAGTATCATGGTGATGCTATTGATAGGGAAGGCATGGGGAGGATGGACGATAGGAAGAGATCTAGTGAAGAGGATGACCATTTCTTGCAAGCACATGTTTCTGTGGATAGACTCGTAGTGGAGATGGCTGAGATATTTCAACACCCAACTAAGTCTATATGGGAGCGAAGAGAGTGAATCGAGAAACAGAAGTTGAAACTTGAAGAAGAAAGTGCCAGCTTCCAAGCAGAAGCTTTGGAGATTGAGAAGCAGAGGTTTAAAGGGCTAAGATACAGTAGCCAAAAAGACAGGGAACTAGAGAGGTTGAGGCTGGAGAATGAAAGAATGAAATTAGAGAATGAGAGAAGGGTGCTGCAACTGAGGCAGAAAGAATTGGAAATAGAACTTAGCAGGTCAAAAGCTTCTGAAGAACCTTTTGGCGTTGACAGGTTGCTAGGAAGAGATCTTGGCTTGGGCAGGCATCACTAGGCTCTAAGTTCAATCACTGTCCATTGCTGAAGCATGGAAGTTCAACCAATTATGCTAGAAATTCTCAAGCTTAAAGCTTAGAAAGCACACTAACCTTGTGAGTCATATATCTCAAGTGTTGGCTGTGTTGTTTTATCGGAAAGTGATTTTTTTTTAATACTGATCAATATATTTTTATCTTTGGGTTAGTGTAGGACCTATGGATATATACTTAGAGCACCCGCACCGGTAAAATCTGATTTCTTGTGCTATTTGAGGAGGAGCAAGCACTGCTTGAGGTGGAGCAATCACTATTCATCAAATAAGAGGTGCAGTTCCTGTTTTTCGCGCAGCGGTGCTAAAATATAGCACCTCCTATTACTGTTTACAAATTAATTTTTTTTATTTCTTAATAAATTTCTACTCCAATAAGACAACATATATTTGTCAATTTCGTCGTTACATGATTAGTGATAATGACAAATTTGTCATAAATACAAATTTTTAAAATTGTCTATTTTTTAAAAATGAATATGACTATACTTTGGTCATGAGAGTTGTAGAGTATTTCATTGTGAGCTCACTGTAATTTTCGTATAATTTTTTGAACTCTCGAACTATTAATTATGAATTTCAAATTTAAACAAAAAAATATTTGGTTTAATCTGAGTCATCCGATCGAATTTTGAATTCAAAATGTACGGTTCAAATCTTTTTGACCATTGGAATGTAAATCCCAGTCTGGAGGTCCACGTGGCACCACATGATTAGATGTTAATTTTTTAAAATATTATTTTTACTAATGCGTGTATTACACAATCAGACATAAAATAAATTTGGAGCCGCTAAGCGTCACCCAATCGATATGGTTTAGTCTTCAAAGGATTATTGTGTTTAATCATTGCTGTCGGGAAACAGATCATTTGGTTTATTGGATTTTTGTAGTGTTTCGAGAATAATATTCATGTGACTATGTTTGATGGATATTTTTGGTCTACTTTTTGGGCATGGTAGGAGTGGAGTGCATTCTTTAAGAGGCGATAGCCTGAGAGGTGCTGGAATATATAGCTTCTTTTGATCTAATATTGTTTGCATCCATGTGTGCTTGAATAATTTTGGGATGCCACTGTTCTGACTAACATATAGTTCTTTCTTTCAATGATTCTGTAGTGCTTCAATTGTATAACATCATTAACATGTGACTCGATGTACGGAACCAACGGAAGATACATTTCCATTTTATTTTTCTTTTTTGAGGTGAGCCAACTAATGCTACTGTACAGAATTGGCTGGGTGGTTGCATCAACGAAACAACAAATTCTTAAGCCAGAAGTCTTTTGATTGTGTACGGTCTACCGATCGAACCTCGCATTACAGATGAGAGATGAGATAGCTTCATATTTCAAAAGAATACGAACTTGGACTAATTGTGAAAATAGGAAAATAAATGATCGCATATTACTGGCATTCCAAATGCAGAACTTGCCTAATAGCAATACCAATATATATACGTTGTAATTTTACTGTTTCGATTTTGAGTCAAAAAAAAAGCAAAAGAAAAAAGTAAATGACACTTTGGAGAAGTCAAATATACTCAAGGACAAAATTTTTATTTTTAAGCAATAAATGACAAAATCTTACTAATAAGGATAAGTTGCTTGTAAGCTGTCATATGGCTGGTACAAATTTATTTTTATACTCTACATTATTTTTATCAATTTAATATTTATTTTATCCAAAAAATATTTAATATTCTTTTTATAAAAAAAATTAATATTTTTTAGTTTGATTATTTTTTAATCCAAAAAAATTTTGTATTTTATTTTTTTAACCTAAATCGATTACTCTCATTCAGTAGCATTATCAATAAAGATTAAATACTTATTCAAACACAAATTTAATAGTAATTTTGATACAAATTGACTAGAGGTTCCGTTATAAATTGAGTAACAATTTCGATACAAACTCAGTAGCAATTTTGATACACATTCTATAACATTTTTCAATACAATTCATTCCCTAAATAATAATAGCAAACCCCGATAACATAGTAGCAGTCATCGAACCAAAAATGCAGTAGTAGTCATCGAACCGAAAATGCAGTAGCAGGCCCAAAAATGTAGAAATAGTCCTTGAACCAAAAATGCAGTAGCAGTTCTCGAACCGAAAATGCAATAGCAATTTCCAAATGGAAATGCACTAACTCTTTCCAAAAACGCAGTACCAGTTCTTGAGGCTTAGCAAAAAAATATGAAATAGTACCATGAATACTTTTAAGTTGAGATACAACAGTTTAGACTTAGCAATGCACATAGACTATTGCTAAAAAAACAAGAATCAATAACTGAAAAATACAACACTGCTACTGAAAAAATCAAATAACATTACTATTGAAAATTATGACACTTACTACCTGAAATAATGTTTCGTCACCTAAGTCAAAAAATTTGTTATCTACAAATACAAAGCGTCGCCTAAGAGAAAAAAAATTCGCCGTCGAAGTCACACTTAGACGTCGAAATAAAAAGCGTCGTCTAAGAGAGAAAAAATTTGTCGTCTAAAAAACACTTAGACGACGAAATCTATAATTCATCATCCAAGTTAAACTTTAAATGATGAAAAATTTCGTCGCCGTAATAATCGTACTTAGACAAGGAAATGGTTACAATTTCGTCGTCTAAGTCTATACCCTAACCCTAACCCCTAACCCGTAACCTCTGACTCTAAACACTTACATGACGAATGTTACCCATTTCGTCGTCTAAGATACATTTCATTAATTGCCTCCGATCAAACAGCACGACCATGTATACTATCTGAAAATGTATATCTTTTTCTTCGAGGGCATAGAGTAAACATTTCATGGACTCTGAGTGTTGACGATTCGAAAATCGGAGTTACGAAGATTCATATATCAATGTTTCTGTTTCCTTGAAATTTCGGTTTTATGTTTGACTACGCCGATCAAACCATTAACAAACTTCGTATTTACTGAAAATTCGTCCACGTACATATTATGTTATAATGAATATATCCAACTGTTGTTTTGTCCAAATTCAATTTCGTTAATATTGATGTAGAGTGAATATAGACATACGAACACTTAAGTTATACAACATTAGTAGCTAGATATATAAAAATTTTTTAGTTTTAAATAAATTTTTTATGTCAAATTTAAATTAATTTATATATAGTTAATAAATTAAGTTTTTTCGACAAAACAAACACTCGTAACTTTGGAAACGAGTTTACGAATTATTTTTTACGATAGTTTTCGTCTTTTAACTATATTTCGATAATCACTAAATTCATTCGATCAAATCCTAAACTAATCCGAATTAGGTTGAATTTTTTCCTACAACAATGTATAAATGAAATGATTACATCTAATGGTTGATTTTTGATGATTTTTAACCAACTACCCAAAATTAATTTTCATATAATTTTTTAAAAATTTTTAAAAAAAATTTCACTTAGGCGACGAAACTTACAAAATTTCTTTAATTTTTTTGTAAATAAAACAAAACAAAAATTTTTTTTATTTAGGCGACGAAACTAATAGTTTTTGTTGCTTGAGTAATTTTATTTTACTTTTTTTAACTAAAATAAAAAAATAAATATTTCACTTAAGCGACGAAAATGTATAGTTTCGTCACCCAAGTAAAATTTCTTTTATTTTTATTTTAAAAAAAAATATTAGACGACAAAACTCATAGGTTTCTTCGCGTAATTTCAAAATTTTTGCAGAATTTTTTTCCCACTAAGTTTTTTTACCAAAAATTCAAAATCACTTAAACGACGAAACTTATTGGTTTTGCGCTTAAGTTCAAATTTTTGGCGGTAATTTTTTTTTGCCAATTTTTTTTAACAAAACTTTGAATCACTTAACATGTTTATTCGCTATAAAAAAAATTCATCCACTATTTTTCACAATCTCTCTCTCTCTCTCTCTCTCCATCTCCACGACCACCACCATCGCACCACCACCACCACCACCATCATTAAAATAGACCAATTGAATTCTGTCTGTTATAATTATTAGTTTTATATAATATAAATTTTAATATTTAATAATTAAATAAACTAAAAAAAAAAACACAAAATACTTCTGAATTGATCTCATCCCTTCTTTAATAATTTAAATTCTTCTTTAAATAAGTAATTATCTCCTAGTTATAATTTTTGTATTAATTAATATTTATTTATTTATAATTTAATTCATTTTTATTAAAATCAACCACTTAGACGACGAAGGTTCGAAAAACCTTCGTCGTCTAAGTGGATTATTTATTTATTTAAAAATAAAATTCGACACTTGGGCGATGAATAACCTAAAATATTGTCGTCTAAGTAGTTTAACTTAGGCGACAAATTGTTTGTTTCGTCGTCTAAGTTCTCACTAAAATGACAAAAAATTTCGTCATTTTTTCAGTAATTTTTCATCATCTAAAAGTCTCGATGAAGAAATTTATTTCGTCACCTAAGTTGTTACTTAGACATCAAAAAAAAGAATTTTTGTCACCTAAGTACTTAGGTTACGACACTTAGACGACGAACCTTATGAAAGGACCCAACCCCGATTCAGTTGCCTAAACCGAAATCGAACCCCTTCTGAAAACACGAACCAAAAAAAATCATTCAAAATTTCGGCAGAGTTTCGTTACTAACGTGGAATTGCATAAACATGCACCCTGAAAATAACACTTCGTCATATGCCACAAAAGCCAAACCGTAGGCACCAATCCCATCCGGATTTCTCAACATCATAATATAAACAATAAACAGTAAACATGCTGTACTATATATAGTATATCCGAGAAAATCCGTATAAACACGTATCAGAGTATATCAGAGCGACCTCTAGTGTAAATATATACAATATACACATCAGTAGGCGAAACAAGAACCTACTAGAATACACAGGTAGCTCAGATCACTAGCCTCCAACCGCGACGTGAAACACCAGAACCTGAACTGCAACTGGGCACGGAAACCGAAAAGCCCAGGGGAAAGACATGAAAACTGTTAGAGTGAGTGGACGAAAATAAATGTCTTTCCCCAGTTGATATATATGTTAAAATAACATATGCGAGTCCAGGTAAATAAGAATAACAAAGTACATGAGGTAAACTCATACTCCTCCAGCGTACTGAGCATGCAAGTAAAAATCTCACGGGGTCACTCATGGACACGTCCGTCCTAGTACAGTCCGAATCACGGGATCCCAGACCCACACGTGATTCTAGCCAGAAAGGCCTCAGGTTAGAGGTCTGCCTCCCCCCGGTAAAGGCTTCGGGTCAGGAGTCACAACCTCCCCCGGTACACATCCTCGGGGATCAGCCGGGATGCGAGTGTATCGATACAACAACATATACTGAGACTGTACTCTGTGTAAACCAAATCATAAATATTTCGATGCAAATGCAATAAACAGCATATAAATGCATATACATAATGTATAATGGTATAAGCATAATCGTCTAACACATGCTTGTATAAATCGTAATCTCGTATGCATGCTCAAGTTCGAAAAATCATATAAAAAGACTCGCAATCATTCCTTGAAAAGAAATTGTCCACTCACAGGTGAGCAAAACGCGCACTCGCGCTAATCTCGAGGCCCGGCTGAAGATCCCTCGCCAGAAGCACGATCTCGATCTCCTGAACATTCATAAACATAACTGATCAAAACATAGTCCACAACTCTATACTTAACCACGGAAACCAACCGTTCCCGGAAATATAAAATCGAGTACAAAATGATTAACGGAATTCCCGAAATCTCCACTCGAAACCTTCGACTGAAAATCCGCTACCCAAATCAATCTGAAAACATCTGGACGATAATCAAAGCGCAATTACGAGAAAAACGACATTAAAAACGTCGAAAACCAAAAAGTCAACTCCTTGCCGTTGACCGTCGCCGCCGCCGGCAGCGCGCCGTCAAGGGAGAGATTCTCCAGCGGAGAAACTCCAGATCACAAGATCTCCATGAGCCCAATCCTTTTCATAACTACCACAAATGTCAATTCAAACTATAAGCCATCCAAATCAGCTCGAAACCGAGCGAAATCCCAACTCCGGCAACCCAATCGGGTTCACCGGAAAACTTAATTTCAGGCTAATCAAAACCCATGGGAAGCATCCCTGGGCCAAGGTGACTATTCCCGCTATTTATACTCGTGCCTCGGGTCGATCGACGATCCAAAATGAATATTCAAGTGATTCGGATAAACACGAAACAAACGGATAAACTCGTCAAAAACCGAAACTTCAAATAATCACAATATATTCCTCGGTTATCGGAAAAATCTTCCGGAACCTCCCACAAGCTCGAAATCACGTACTCTACAATTTCTGTGAAGACACCCAATTCAAATTCTCGGCCGAAAATATAGTCGCGAATAGAATCGACAAACCACACACATATATCGTAAAACTGCGACTAGGACCAATCTCGTGAATCGTGCAGAATACACAACTGATTCTGGTTCGGGTCGTCACAAATCTACCCCCCTTAAATAAATTTCGACCTCGAAATTTACGTACCTGTCAAGTGAACAGATGAGGATATTGTTCCCGCATATGCTGCTTAGTCTCCCAGGTGGCCTCCTCAATTGAGTGGTTTTGCCACAAGACCTTCACTAGCGGGATCACACGGTGTCTCAACTCCTGCTCACGACGATCAAGAATCTGAACAGGCTCCTCCACGTACGTCAAATCCTCTCTGATCGGTAACTGCTGTGGGGCTAACACATGTGAAGGTCTGAGATGTACTTCTGCAACATCGAAACATGGAAGACATCATGAACACGAGCCATCTCAGCTGGCAACTCAAGTCTGCAAGCAACAGCTCCAACCCTCTCTGTAATCTCGTACGGACCAATGTACCGTGGTCGAAGCTTGCCACGCTTCCCAAAACGCACAACTCTCCTCCACAGAGATAGTTTCAGGAAGACCCAATCACCAACCTCGAACTCTAAACTCTTCCTCCTCACGTCCGCATAACTCTTCTAGCGATCCTAGGCGATCTTCAATCGATCCCGGATAATCTGAACATCCTCCATAGTGCTCTTCACCAAATCAGGGCCAATAAGCTATCGCTCGCCCACCTCACTCCAACACAACAGAGTGCGACACTGCTTTCCGTACAGAGCCTCGTACGGTGCCATCTCAATACTAGCCTGATAGCTGTTGTTGTAGGCGAACTCTATCAAATGTAACTGCTGATCCCAGTTTCCACGAAACTGCAACACACATGATCGCAGCATATCCTCATGAGTCTGAATGGTCCGCTCGGACTGCCCGTCAGTCTGAGGATGAAAGGCTGTACTAAATCGCAATCTCGTGCCCAAGCCTCGCTGCAATGCCTGCCAAAACTCAGAAGTGAACTGACTATCTCGGTCAGAAAAATTGGATACAGGCACACCATGCAAGCGAACAATCTCAGATAAGTACAACTTAGCCAATCTGCCCACTGATATCTTCCCCGGAAGTGCAAGAAAATGTGCGGATTTCGTCAGTCTATCCACAATAACCCAAATGCCGGTGTTGCCAGCCGAAGTACGCGGCAACTGATAGACGAAATCCATCGTAATGTGCTCCCACTTCCAAACTGGAATCTCAAGTGGCTGTAGTTTCCCTGTAGGTTTCTGTCTCTCCGCTTTTACCTGCTGACAAATCAAACATCGACTCACATACGCAGCAATCTCTCGCTTCATGTTGCGCCACCAATAATACGCTCGAAGTGTACGAAACATCTTCGTACCTCCGGGATGCATCGCATACGCTGAACTATGGGCCTCATCCAGAATCTCCTTCTTCAGGCTCTCGTCTCTGGGCACACATAACCTGCCTCTGAACAACAACGTACCGTCGTTGCTCAATCGGAACTCTGTAGGCACACCATTCCGTATCATGTTCTTCTTGCCCAATAAGTAGGAATCTGAATCCTGAGCCTCTCGTACCTGATCAACCAATACGGGTCGAACCTGGAAACTGGCCAATAAAGCTCCCTCGTCATCATACCCGAACTCGGCACCCGTAGCCCGAAGCTCGGCTAACATCGACACTCTGGTCACACACACATGAAACAACGAAGCTCCAGATTTCCGGCTAAGTGCATCAGCCACAACGTTGGCCTTCCCTGGATGGTACTCAAATGTGCAATCGTAATCATTAATTAACTCCATCCATTGGCGCTGCCTCATGTTCAGATCCGGCTGCGTTTGCAAGTAAGTAAGACTTTTATGGTCGGTGAAGATCTTATACTGAGCTCCATACAGGTAATGTCTCCAACTCTTCAACGCTAACACGATAGCGGCTAACTCCAAATCATGCGTCTGATAGTTGACCTCATGTGGTTTCAGCTGCCTGGAACCATAGGCCACAACTCTACCATGCTGCATCAACACACAGCCAAGCCCCAACTTTAAATGCATCGCTGTACACTACGAACTCACCACTATCATCTGGCAATGTCAGAACCGGTGCGGTAGTCAATCTCTCCTTCAGGAGCAAATAACTCTCCTCGCACGCATCATACCACTCAAACTTGACACCCTTCTTCGTCAACCTGGTCAGTGGTGTAGCAATTCGGGAGAAATCCTGTACATACCGTCGGTAATAGCCTGCTAAACCCAAGAAACTCCGAATCTCCGGCACAACAATGGGTCTACTCCAGTTCAACACGGCCTCGATCTTGTCAGGATCAACACTGACTCCCTCAGCCGAAATCACGTGGCCTAGAAACTTCACACTATCCAGCCAGAACTCACACTTGCTAAACTTCGCGAACAACTGATGGTCCCGCAAAGTCCGCAACACTGCTCGCAAATGGTTCTTGTGCTGGCCCACACTCCTGGAATAGATTAAAATGTCGTCAATGAATACATTCACGAACTTGTCCAGGAATCGTCTGAACACCCGATTCATCAAGTCCATGAAAGCTGCGGGGGCATTGGTCAACCTAAACGGCATAATCAAAAACTCATAATGCCCATACCGCGATCTGAAAGCTGTCCTGGCTACATCAGAGTCTCGGATCCTCAACTGATGATATCCGGATCGAAGGTCAATCTTCGAAAAGACTGCTGCTCCCTTGAGCTGATCAAACAAATCATCAATCCGCGGTAACGGATACTTGTTCTTCACCGTAACCTGATTCAGCTTTCGATAGTCGATGCACAAACGCATGGACCCATCCTTCATCCGTATAAACAACACCAGAGCACCCCACGGAGAAACACTCGATCGAATGAAACCCTTCTCTAGCAACTCCTGGAGCTGAATCTGCAACTCCTTCAACTCCGCTGGCGCCATACGATACGGTGTCTGGGAGATAGGTCCCGTGCCTGGTAATAACTCAATAGTGAAATCAATCTCCCTCACAGGGGGTATACCAGGTAACTCCACTGGAAACACATCCGGAAACTCAGACACAACCTCAATACTACCAAGATCTGGCACAGCTACTGAAGTGTCCACAACATGGGCTAAATAAGCAACACAACCCTTTTTCATCAACCGATCTGCCCTCATCGCGGAAATCAAACATGGTAGTGAAGTGTTCTTCTCACCACGGAACAGTATCTCGGGTAACCCTGGCCGTCGAAACGCGACCTCCTTCTTGTGACAGTCAAACATAGCCCAGTGCATCTCCAAGAAGTCTATACCCAAGATCAAATCAGATTCCACAATATCAAGTAGCAACAAATCAGCGGCTAAACCATGGCCTCCAATAAACACCTCACAATCTCTGTAAACCCAACCGATACTCACTATCTCCCCTGACGGATACAACACTCTCCACAACCCTGGAAGTGGAGATGCAGGTACCGTAGCTAATGATGACAGTCTATATGATATGAATGAATGTGTGGCACCTGGATCTAACAATGCGAGTACTGGAATACCAAAGACATGTAACGTACCGATAACGACCTCCGGTGAAGCTCTACCCTCTCGTAGAGTCATAGCATGAACCCTCACCTGTCCGGCTGGTCGTCCTCGCTGGGGCTGTCCCTGCTGTCTACCCTGGCCTGCAAACTGTGCCGGTCGAGCTCCCGAAGTGGCATCTCGCTTAGCTCCGGAACTCTGGGCTGGCTGTCCATCAACACCATCAAGCTGGAGACACTCCCTCGCATAGTGACCCACCTGGCCACAACGAAAACAAGTGACAGGGCTTCGCTGACAGGGTCCAAAGTGATGCCTGTCGCAGAAACTGCACAATGGGTACTCCCGTGGTACAGCAAACGTGCCACCGGTACGCCGAGGATAACTAGAACCACTGGAACTCCCACCAGTCTGTGGTCGCTGCGGTCGATCTCTCCTCCATCTCGGTCTCTGCCTCGGTACACCAATTGGTGGGCGATAAGATCCACCGCCTGAGGATGAAGCTGAACCGAAAGTATCAGAACTCTGCCTCTTTGAAGGAACCTGACTCGGTCCACCCTCCTCAAACCGTCTCGGCTGGTACCTCTGCTGCCTCTCCTTCTCTATGTCCTCACCTCGGAGTGCTGCACTGACAAACTCATCAAAGTTGTTCCGAGGCATCGTAGTCAGAGTCCCCTTGATGTTCAGATTCAATCCCAGCTCAAACCTATGACACTTGGCTTCCTCAGTAGCCACCATATCACGCGCAAAACGAGATAAACGAGTGAACCTGTCCTGATACTCAAGCACAGACAAACTGCCCTGCCTCAAGTTCGTAAACTCCTCATACTTGCGCTGCTGGGTAGCCTGATTAAAGTACCTCCGCATGAACAGATCACGGAACAAAGTCCACGGAGTATCAGCTGGAACTCTGTCAGTGCTAACCCACCAAAAGTATGATTAACCCTCAAGTAATCCGACTGCTGCCACTGTCATCTGCTCAGGAGTAAACTGCAGACGCTCACATACACGTTCAACCTGAACCAACCATGCCTCGAATATCTCTGGATCAACTGAACCCGAAAACACAGTAGCACCAGCAGTACGAGCCTTGACCAAAGGGTCAAAACGCTCTTCCAAACGCAGCACTCGCATCAGCAAGTCACGCGTTTGGCGATCCTCATCAGGATCCGCTTCCCGATCAACACGGGGACCACGTCGAGGAGGCATCCTACTGATATAAGACAAGCATTAGGTACAAGCAGAAAGAACGTAATCATGAAACCGCAGATATTTGAGAACAAACAACACCCGAAGTATTGATGAGTACCACTGGCCAGTCAGGTCATCACTCCAGTCATGCTGTATAAACTCAAATACCCTAAGCGTCACAACTACAAGAGTCTACAGAATCTGACAAACTAATGCTCTGATACCAAGCTGAAAGGATCCAACCCCGATTCAGTTGCCTAAACCAGAATCGAACCCCTTCTGAAAACACGAACCAACAAAAATCATTCAAAATTTCGGCAGAGTTTCGTAACTAACGTGGAATTGCATAAACCTGCACCCTGAAAATAACACTTCGTCCTATGCCACAAAAGCCAAACCGTGGGCACCAATCCCATCCGGATTTATCAATATCATAATATAAACAATAAACAGTAAACATACTGTACTATATATAGTATATCCGAGAAAATTCGTATAAACACGTATCAGAGTATATCAGAGCGACCTCTAGTGTAAATATATACAATATACACATCAGTAGGCGAAACAAGAACCTACTGGAATACACAGGTAGCTCAGATCACTAGCCTCCAACCGCGACGTGAAACACCAGAACCTGAACTGCAACTGGGCACGGAAACCGAAAAGCCCAGGGGAAAGACATGAAAACTGTTAGAGTGAGTGGACGAAAATAAATTTCTTTCACCAGTTGATATATATGTTAAAATAACATATGCGAGTCCAGGTAAATAAGAATAACAAAGTACACGAGGTAAACTCATACTCCTCCAGGGTACTGAGCATGCAAGTAAAAATCCCACGGGGTCACTCATAGACACGTCCGTGCTAGTACAGTCCGAATCACGGGATCCCAGACCCACACGTGATTCTAGCCAGTAAGGCCTCAGGTCAGAGGTCTGCCTCCCCCCGGTAAAGGCCTCGGGTCAGGAGTCACAGCCTCCCCCGGTACACATCCTCGGGGATCAGCCGGGATGCTAGTGTATCGATACAACAACATATACTGAGACTATACTCTGTGTAAACCAAATCATAAATATTTCGATGCAAATGCAATAAACAGCATATAAATGCATATACGTAATGTATAATGGTATAAGCATAATCGTCTAACACATGCTTGTATAAATCGTAATCTCGTATGCATGCTCAAGTTCGAAAAATCGTATAAAAAGACTCGCAATCATTCCGTGAAAAGAAATTGTCCACTCACAGGTGAGCAAAACGCGCACTCGCGCTAATCTCGAGGCCCGGCGGAAGATCCCTTGCCAGAAGCACGATCTCGATCTCCTGAACATTCATAAACATAACTGATCAAAACATAGTCCACAACTTTATACTTAACCACGGAAACCAACCGTTCCCGGAAATATACAATGCAGCACAAAATGATTAACGGAATTCCCGAAATCTCCACTCGAAACCTTTTCGACTGAAAATCCGCTACCCAAATCAATCTGAAAACATCTGGACGATAATCAGAGCGCGATTACGAGAAAAACGACATTAAAAACGTCGAAAACCAAAAAGTCAACTCCTCGCCGTTGACCGTCGCCGCCGCCGGCAGCGCGCCGTCAAGGGAGAGATTCTCCGGCGGAGAAACTCTAGATCACAAGATCTCCATGAGCCCAATCCTTTTCATAACTACCACAAATGTCAATTCAAACTATAAGCCATCCAAATCTGCTCGAAACCGAGCGAAATCCCAACTCCGGCAACCTAATCGGGTTCACCGGAAAACTTAATTTCAGGCTAATCAAAACCCATGGGAAGCATCCCTGGGCCAAGGGGAAGCGAACCCCCCTAATCACCACCACCGAGGCTCGCCGGAACATGGCCAACCAACACCGACGACAAAACCCAAACCGACCTGATTCGGGTTCAACCAAATCGCAACCAATTCTCATGAATTCAATTGTAAAACGACTTAGAAACTCAAGGTGAAGCTTATCATACCCTTGCCGAAGTCGGAGGTGGCCGGAAAAGGGACGTCGGACAGCGAAGACCAAAACGGAAACTGTCCTCCCTCGGTCAACGGTCAAGCTTTCCAAAATTAGAAAGTCAACAGGTGGTCAACGTCAGTCAAAGCTCAAACTGTGATTTTCGACTAATTCTCGACTATTCCCGCTATTTATACTCGCGCCTCGGGTTGATCGATGATCCAAAATGAATATTCAAGTGATTCTGATAAACACGAAACAAACGGATAAACTTGTCGAAAACCGAAACTTCAAATAATCACAATATATTCCTCGGTTATCGGAAAAATCTTCTGGAACCGCCCACAAGCTCAAAATCACGTACTCTACAATTTTTGTGAAGACACCCAATTTAAATTCTCGGCCGAAAATATAGTCGCGAATAGAATCGACAAACCACACACATATATCGCAAAACTGCGACTAGGACCAATCTCGTGAATCGCGCAGAATACACAACTGATTCTAGTTCGGGTCGTCACACTTTAGGTAACGAAAAAAGTCACTTAGGCGATGAAACTGCTTCGTTGCCTATGTGTATTTTTCTGGTAGTGACTACTACTGAAAATCAACAACCAATAATACATTTCTAACCCAGCTTATATGTGAATTCGAAAAACATTCTTACTAAAAATATCAAAACAATACGACATTGCTACTGAAAAATCAAATTATACGACACTGCTACTGAAAAATTAAATAACACTGCAACTAAAAAATATGACATTATAACTGAAAATCAACAACCAAGAATATATTTCTAACCTTTTATGTCAATTCGGAAAATGCTGTTACTAAAAACATTCAAATGTGATATTAATCCTTCTAAAATCAACAACAAAAAATGAATAGAAATCGTAAAAATATAAAGCTACTACTAAAACATTCAAAATGTGAATAACTATGAATATGTTGAAAAATTCTAAAAAAGATAACATATCTACTCGATCAAACAAACAAAACTACTCATGTTAGTACTATTATTAGTCATAAAATTGTCACAAACAGACAAGATCGTCATAAATTCATAATCAATCCAAACAAAGCAACAAAACTCACATACAAAGATCCACAAATTTTCAAAAAATTCACAAAAATTCATCAAAACATAACAATAGCAGTACGACTAAGCAAGCTCGTGACTAGCCGAGCCCGAGCTCCAAACGAGGTCGGCCACGCTGAGATTGAGGCTTAGAGGGCATAAACGATTGGAGACTGAGGGTGAGCGGACGAGGTTGTTTTCAACGGCGGTAGAGTCTGAGAGGTGGCATGTAACAACCCGAACTTTGAGCATATGATTATTGGCACGACATGTGATTATCGTGAGTTGTTTGTACAAATGGGGTTTGTTAACGACTAAATTATAGGGCAAGAATTTGGTTTGAGTTCCTTCGTGGATATTTTAGAGGATTTGATTTTGAGCTCGTAGGAGGTTTCGGAGAATTTTTCGGGTAATCGGAGAATATAAAATGAATATTTGAAATTATCGTCGGGTTAGTCGTACTTATCCGATTGTGTTGGAGTTCTCTGAGTCGTGGTTTTGGTCGGTTTGCAACATATAAATTGAAAGGACCCAACCCCGATTCAGTTACCTAAACCGGAATCGAACCCCTTCTGAAAACACGAACCAACAAAAATCTTTCGAAATTTTGGCAAAGTTTCGTTACTAACGTGGAATTACTATTACCTGCACGCGGAAAATACACTTCATCCTATGCCACAAAAAGCAAACCGTGGGCACCAATCCCATCCGGATTTCTCAATATATCAACAGTAAAGTAAAACAATAAATATATCTATACTTTACTGAAATCCGGTGTAAAATCGTATAGCATAAACAACAAATTACTCAGAGCGACCTCTAATGTATAAACATATCAGTATACCACAGTAGGTAGAACAATAAACCTACTGGAAGAAACAAGGTAGCTCGAGCACTATGCCTCCGACCACGACGTGCGACACCAGAGCCTGAACTGCAAACTGGGCACGGAAACCAAAAAGCCCAGGGGAAAGACATGAAAACCGTTAGAGTGAGTGGACGAAATTAAATGTCTTTCACCAGTTGATATATATGTATAAAATAACATATGCGAGTCCAGGTAAATAAAAACAACAAGTACACGAGGTAAAACCATAATCCTCCAGTGTACTGAGCATGCAAGTAAAAATCCCACGGGGTCACTCATGGACACGTCCGTGCTAGTACAGTCCGAATCACGGGATCCCAGACCCACACGTGATTCTAAGCCAGAAATGGCCTCGGTTCCGGGGAAACGCCCCTCACCGGTCAGGTTGGGGAAACGCCCCTCCTGGCGGCCTACCATCAGGGATCAACCGAGAGGCAAGTGTATCGATACAACAACGTAACTTAGACTATACTCTGTGTAAACCAAATCATAAACAGTTCGATGTAAATGCATGAAAACAACATATAAGTATATGCATATTCGTATACGTATATCCGTATAAGTATAATCGTATAATCGTAAAACACATGCTCATGTAATCCGAAATCTCATACGCATGCTCAAGTTCGTAAATCATATAAAAGACTCGCAAGAATTCCGTGAAAAGAAATTGTCCACTCACAGACTAGCGTAACGCGATATGCGTTAACCCGTGATCCTGTGGAAAGTTCCTCGCCAAACAAACGATCACGAACACCTGAATAATCACAATATCCAATTCTCACAAACATAATTCGACAATTCAAAACAAATCACGAGAAACCACCGTTCTCGGAAACACATAATCCGATTATGACAAACTATCGGAAATCCGGAAATCACACCTTAATACCTCGCTGTAATTTCGGACGCTCAACTCGAAAAACGAACCTCCCCACTGCGATCGGGGCGCGATTTCGAGTGAAATGACATGCAACTTGTCGAAAATCCCAAAAAGTCAAACTTTGACTGCCATTGACCGTTGACCGCCGCGTTGACCACCGCCCACGGCGGCGCCGCCACCAAACGTGAGATTTCTCGGCGGAGCAACCCCTATTCCATGCAAAATCACCCACTGAGCAACTTTGTCAACTACAACAAAGGCCAATTCTCACTCTAACTCATCCAATTTCAAGCGAAACCGAATTGTTCCCAAAATTTCAAATCCAAAATTCTCCAAGCACAATCAAAATTAGAACTCCATACTTACATGGTTAGAATCATGGAGAGGAGAGCTACAAAACCCAGTCCTTGTTTGAGCTCAACTCGGCCCGAATCGAAAACCACCATTAACCCCAAAATTCACAAACTTTGGTTCAATATTTCTCTCTCCACCGTGAGCTATGCCGTGATTGGTGGCCGGAATTGAAATGAGGGGAGCTAGGCGAGTTGAATGGTGTATGGTTTAGGCCGTGGGGTGGCCGGAAAAATATCGTCGCCGGCGAGCCGTACGGCGTCGCACCACCACTCGGTCAAACCGAGTTGACCGGGTCAAAGCCACTTAATACCAGGTTTGACTTTCCCATTATAGAAACTTCACTATCTATAGCTTTCCCAATTAGGAAACTTCCATAATTATCCATTCCCACGAACTTCAAACCCACGTAACTTCCTCGTCGTAATTCCGATTCCAATAATTCTCGCGGCAACAAACTTATCTTGACATGTTCTTCAATTATCACTCAAAGTCAAACACATCGACCAATCGGATAAAAAGTCAACTGTTCAAACCAACACATAATTAAACCGACTAAATAATCAACAATCGGAAATAATCACAACTTAATCTCCGTAACTCAGAAAAATGCTCCGGAAGTTCTCGCGAGCTCGAAATTAAATTCTAAATAACTTCCGTGAAGAAGCCGAAACCAGATTATCGTCCGATAATTTAGTCGTTAAGAGCACCACCATTTAAATCTGAATTTCAAATATTCATAATTAATTCCTCGGTAGTCCAAATAACGATCCGAAACCGCCCACGAACTCGAAATCACACGTACAACGACTCTCGAGAAGAGACCCAGCTCCAATTCTTGGCCAATGATTAAGTCGTTAACAAATCCGGCGAGTAAATCCATTATCGGAAATCCACGATGATACGCTAACTCGCGAACTAAGCTGATTCCACTGCTAATTCTGTTCTGGGTCGTCACATAAATATCGAATAGTCGTAAAACTGGAAAAATCACACATTTGGATCGAGTTTGATCTAGTTGGACCGAGTTGACTCGGGTTGACCCGTTTTGCTCCACCGACCCGTTTTCTTGCCGTCGTTGGACCCTGCGATTCCGGCCACCTCCGACCGTGTTCTTGGTATGTTTGGAAAGGTCTCTTGATTTCCTATTGTTTCATGTATTTATTTTTGAGATTTGGTTGAGTTTTGGGTGTGTTCAAACTCGTTGAAATTCATGGATTTCGCCAGAATCGGGTGGCGGTTTTCGGCGAGTTTTGGTGTCGGGTTGGTGGGGGTTTTGGTTCCCCTCAACCCCTTGATGCTTTCTGGGTTGTTTGATTGGAAATTGGTTGAGGTTTTAGGTGGTTTATGGTGGTGACCGGAGAGGAAAATCCGGCATGATTTTTGACTGGAATTCTGACCGGTGCAGTGTGTTTTGGCCTTGGAGGTTGAAGGGAAAAGTATTGGGCTTGAGAAGAGGATCATTTTGAGGTATAGCTTGCCGGGGAATGTCACCATTGGCGCCGTGTCACCGTCGGCGGCGGCGGTCAACGACGAAACTCCGGTGAGGGGTTGACTTTTGTTGTTTTCGGAGATTTTTATGTCGTTTTTCTCGTAATCGTGCCCCGATCGTAGTCGTGAGGTTTTCAAGTTGAATTGAGTGTGTTAATTTGGGATGAGGGTTGTTTGAGTTTATTTTGAAATTTTTTTTATTCTTGTCGATATTTCGAGCGATACGATTTTCGAGAACGCAATGTTCTTGACGTATTTGCTCCGTATGTTGAAATTCATTATGTATTGACTGTATCCCTATTATTCAAGTGATCGTGATCGAGTATTTGGCGAGGAATCTTTCGCCGGGCCTCAGGGCTAGCTGTTATCTGTGAGTGGACATTTTATCACCCGTTGATTTTCATACTTTGATCTTCATAGTGGATTTACGAGTCTTTGAGTATGCTTTACGATTATGCATTTACGAGTATGCATTTGTGATTATGAATTTGATGAGCATACATTGATTTGGAGGCACATGTGATTTATTTTTACACTGAGTGTGGATATATGATGCATCGATGCTATGACCTCTCGGCTGATCCCCGAGATGCTCTGGGCGAGTTACGACTTGCGAGCACTTGACCCGGGCGTATTGTAACTTGAGGGAAACGTACTCAAGTTACTGCCTCCACACACACAGTACCCAGGAGAGTTATGACTTGTGAGCACTCGACCTGGGCTTGTTTGTTTCGACTCGCATGATTTTATGTGCATTTATTGTGAAAAGCATGTTGGATTTATTTATGCAACATATTATGAATTACGTCCACTCACTCTAACAATTTTATTAATTATATGTTTTTCTTTGGGATTTTCAGTTTTCGCCGCCCAGATTGCAGTATCTTTCTCGTGGTTGCACGTCATCGCAGGAGGCCTAGAGTTCAAATCATACATTCCTTCTAGTAGGTTCCTGATGTAACGTGCTAGTCTTATATATTTTGTAATTAGAGGTCGCTCTGAATACTTGTGTAGTGTTGTTCAATTTGAGTTATACTCCTGAATACTTTCTGGATTTCTAGTAAACCTTGTGTTTTACTATATATGTGGATTTTGAGAAATCCGGATGGATATTGGAGGTCCACGGTGTGTCTGAGAATTTATCTGTGAAGTCTAATCTTCTTGCAGATTTTTGGTTTGTATGTTTTATAAAGTAAACTCTGGCAAAAATTTTGTAAGTTATGGTGTCGTTAGGGCCTAACTTCGGTTTAGCCAACTAAATTGGGGTTGGGTCATTTCACGGCGGGAGTAACTACAACTGGTTGAGTCGATGAGATCGTGAATGAGGATGGAGCAACATAGGCGGCGGTGCCATGTGCGATGGCCAAGGAGGGCATCGGGAAAGGCGAGGTTACAAGCAGCGGTGGAGGCGCAACTATATTCAGTGAGGTTAGGAAGTGTTAATGTCGTGGGACGACTGGAGGAAAAATCTAAGAGGTGACGGTGACGAGGCCGAATGCTGATGGAGGAGACAAAATTCAGGAGGTGACGGTGGTGAGCTACGCTGACGACAAGGCGAAGCGGTGGCAGGAGATCGGTCGATCTTAGTTACCACTGCTATTGCTTTTTGACAATAGAGAGAGAGAGAAAGGGAGAGAGAGGTGAAAAAAAATGTCTGTATTTCAATTATGGTTTATATTATTTATAGAAGGATACTTTATTCTTTTTTAATTTATTTAATGGGTTGAGTTCACTAATACTACGTTTGGGCTTCAGACATGCATCCTTAGTTGTGTTGAGTTATTTATATTTTTAATATTTAGTTTATCCTTCTATGTCATTCGCTAAAAAGTAAATATGGTTTATGTGTCTGCTAATATCAAATTCTCTGCTACGAGCTGATCTTCAGAAATAAACATTTTGTTGAGAAAAAAACAAATACAGATGCGATTTCTAAGGAAATAAAACAAAATTTGGAATTATCAAAAATAAAATAAAAGTTGGAGGCCATAAAAGGCAGTGTTCATTTTTGGTTTACAAAGAAACCCTTGAGATTATCAGTGTCATTGGCTACTCTTAACTATATCTCCTTGTTAATCTCTCCTCCTCTAGCATTCCGATAGCCAAGCTCAAAGGTTAATTCTCTCTCCCTCTCTGACTCTATCTTATCATTTGCAGTGATTCATTTTCATTTGATATTTTTGTGTGTAGTAGTTTATGTGGTGTTTTTGACCTTGTATTCTGCTTGTGTTTCGGAAATCACATATTGGTGTAGTTGCGCTTTTGTTATAAACCAGCAAAAGGGTCTTTCTGGTCTCTTGATCTTTTCCTCTTTATCGGTTAGGCCTTTAATTTTCCCTATCTTTTGAAGGTATGTTTTGAATATATTCATCTTTGTGGCATCTAGCTAGATCACATAATGAAATCGATGGATCTTTCATTTCTAATTGGGTCGAGATTTATACTGTGGTTAATCTACGTTTCGTCACTGATTTTGGCTGGAAGTTAGTCTTATATTTTTTTCATCAAAAATCTTGTTCTGTTCTGTTCTGTTTGACATTGATCATTTTATAACTGATGCATACATATCTTATTGTATATGTAATCCTATTATATATGTGATCTGGCCATCTGGGATGTTATCGATCTGTCCCAGTTGGTTCCCCACTTTCTTGTTCGATCTTTGTCTCAGTAGAGTCATCGTCATGCTCGTTTTGCCCTTTTTCTGTTGTATTGAATTTATTATGGTCTGCTAGTGATGATCAAAGTTATAAAATAAATATTGGCAGTGTGCACTGTACATACCCAATGATCTCAATAGTCATACACTCATTCCTTTACGGGTTCTGCCATGCATTGCAATAGATTATTGTATGACCTTCAGTATATCAATTTGACATCTATTTGCTTATAGCTGTAAAAGTATTAGATAGATTTTTTTTGTTGTTGTGATGAACACTATAATGCTATAAATAGTGTGTCAAAAAAATAATGCTATAAATAGTTGAAAACTGTATCAATTTTTAACCCAGTAAATATTAACTTAGAGCTCAGGTTTGCTGATATAGTTGCATATTTACTGTTCAACATATTCGTTTTCCTTTACATTATTGTATGCTCCTTCACTGATTACGAAACGGATGACTTTGCAGGTGTTTGATTTATTGTTTAGTACGTACGGGATGGCTGATAGGCACCAGAGTCCAACTGTTATGCAAAAGTTTGCTGGTCAGCTACATCTTGGTTCCACCCTTTCTCAAGATATCAACAGCCAGAGCCACTATGGCGGCTTCCAGAGGCTTCCACTAAATCAAAGGCGTTTTGCATGCGGAAATTATTCCAATGCAGCTTTGCAGTATCCTATGAACCACACATTTTGTGCAACTGATCAATCATTGATCACTTCAGCTGCCTCACCTCTGCTTGTCCATTCCCCACAAGAGAAAGGATTTGCAGGCTTTGCCGTTGATTTTTTGATGGGTGGAGTTTCTGCTGCTGTGTCCAAGACTGCTGCTGCTCCAATTGAGCGTGTAAAGCTGTTGATTCAAAACCAGGATGAGATGATCAAAGCTGGCAGGCTCTCCGAGCCCTACAAGGGAATTGGAGATTGTTTTACCCGAACAATCAAAGATGAGGGGATGGTGTCGTTGTGGAGAGGGAACACAGCTAATGTCATCCGTTATTTCCCAACTCAGGTCCATGATTTTCTCTCTAGACCATCTATATATCACTGAGTACTAACTGCAGTGTTCTTAATGCTTCCATTGTTTGTCTCTGCGCAGGCCTTGAACTTTGCATTTAAGGATTACTTCAAGAGGCTTTTCAACTTCAAAAAGGACAGGGATGGCTACTGGAAATGGTTTGCAGGCAACTTGGCATCTGGTGGAGCTGCTGGTGCCTCTTCTTTGTTCTTTGTCTACTCTTTGGACTATGCTCGAACCCGCCTTGCAAATGATTCCAAGGCTGCTAAGAAGGGAGGAGGCGGGAGACAATTCAATGGTCTTATTGATGTCTACAAAAAGACTCTCGCATCAGATGGTATTGCTGGCCTTTACCGTGGTTTCAACATCTCCTGTGTTGGTATTATTGTGTACCGTGGTCTATACTTTGGAATGTATGATTCTTTGAAGCCTGTGCTTCTCACTGGAAAGATGCAGGTAAGTCTTATTGCTTACATTACTACAATATATAGCTATTTTATTACATTTTGTTAAGATATCTTCTAGGAAAAGAAAATAATTGACTATCATATGTTATGAAATGTAATCATAAAAAAGCATCATTTTTCATTGAGATAAATGTCCTGCAATATAACTCAAAATTTGGCAGACAGGATGTATCAGAATAAAGTACTTCTATTTTATTATCTTTCAATAATTGGGATGGTTTACAGTGATGTTTCATCGACTTTTGGTACTAAAGATCTCATGTTTTATTTTTGTCATTGAAAAACTGCAGGATAGTTTCTTTGCTAGCTTTGCTCTTGGATGGGTTATCACCAATGGTGCTGGTCTCGCTTCCTACCCAATTGACACAGTTCGAAGAAGAATGATGATGACTTCTGGTGAAGCTGTCAAGTACAAGAGCTCGCTCGATGCCTTTACCCAAATCTTGAAGAATGAGGGTGCAAAGTCCCTCTTCAAGGGTGCGGGTGCTAATGTTCTTCGTGCGATTGCTGGTGCCGGCGTGCTCTCCGGTTATGACAAGCTTCAGGTGCTGGTGTTCGGAAAGAAGTATGGTTCTGGTGGAGCTTAAGCAAAAAGAAGCTAGAAAAGAAAATTGATGGTTTCATGGGGCTTGAGTGATCCCCTTACAGCAAAATATATTGATGAAAATATTTACTTGCCCTGATCGAGTTTCCGTATGAAGAACCTTACTAGGCGGTTTTAATTTAATGATCGATTAATAACCTAGTTCAGAGGATTTTGTCTCCTAAACATTTGCTTTACTTCAAAGTCCAGGAATTTTGTTCTAGTAGTTATCCTGGCTATAAGAGTTGTTAAAAGCTCATTATTGTTAATGTTTAAACTTATCTATGGTTTTACAGTAAATTACACTTTCTTGTTTTCCTTGCATTTACATATTCTCTTGGAATAGTTTACACAATAGAAGACCAGAACTACAATTAAACAGAATTTCTCTCTTTTTGGACCCTCTACACGTTTCTGCCCCTAATGCATTCATTTTTTTAACATCAACTGAGAGTCACCTTCAATTTGAACATGCCACAAGGTACAAACATTTTCCTTCTCAGCTGAATATATGGAGACCATCTCTTAACGCAAGTTGTTGCTTGTGATCTATCGTTTAAAAAAAAAAAATTGTTGCTTGTGATCGAATTAGACTATTGACTATTGAACATTGCTAACTTGAAGGCAAACCCTTAAGGAATCCCTGCTTCGATCGCCTATCTGGAACTCCCTGTAAAATGCAAAATTTGACTACTATTAATTAAGGTTTCTTGTACATCAAGATTACTAGCTAGAGGAATCAGTCTACCTATATATATATATACTTTGATTTATAACCGAAGACAATGTCGTCAAAACTCAACATGAGTCAACAAGCATGTACATTGGTTAATAACTTAAAACTGATAGTGTACGATCCGTAGTCTATTGATAAGAACAATCTTGTAGAATTCTAACAACTTCTTCTCGTTGCTCTTGGCTCAAGTCTGTGGGAAAATTAACGAGACACGTAATGCGGAGATCACCTCTCTTTTCTGGTTCTTTGAGCCTCGGCATACCTTGGCCTTGAATCACCTTTTCATAACCATGATGTATAACGTTGTCGAATGACAGGCTCATTTTCTCACCTTCTAGCAGTGGAACTGGAAATGAGCAGCCTCCCAATGCATCCACCAGCGGAATCTCGACGGCGATTTCTAAATCGTCCCGGCCTGCTCTTTTGAACAAAGGGTGCGTCTTCTCTTCTATCAAGAAGATGATATCGGCCGGAAGGAACCCTGGTTTCTCATCACCTTTCCCTTCGAACGTAATTTTCGTCCCTTTTCTCCAACCCGGTTGCACGTTTATTTTCAGTATTTCTTCTTCCTGCACAATAATCCTGCATGCATGCATGATAATTAACGTCGATTAATAAATATCGATCATTACAATTCTATATATCAATCTCTTACGGTTACTGATTAAAAAATCCCCGCCTAGATCGATTAGTCTTTGTCTAGGCGCTAGGTAGTGATTAGCCGCCGGACTAGTGAAAAAACCATCTAGAATACGGGATTGAAAGGAAAACCTAGAAATTTGAAAAATTGCATATAAATTAATATCTGACATAATCCGCTTAATCCCGCTAGATACCTCTCTGACCAGACACTTGATCACTACGCTCCATTCTCACCGTCCGTCCGATTAGCTGGCGCCTAGTGATTCTTAGAAACAAATGTTTACAAGATTAATGTACATACCCGACATTGTTGATGACATCTCTAGTAATCTTGACCTTCTTTACGCCTCCGTGGCATAAATCCTCAAGTGTGATTTCAAGTTTCTTCTTGACCGGGGGATGAGGTTTCTTTCTCGCCGATGACTGCGAGAACACAATGGGCGTGGTGCTCCTCCGGCTCGTACTTCTCGATAGAGGTGTGGTAGGTTCCGTTGTTTCAAGCGATTTATTCGTATGAGGTGATCGAGCGGTGGATGGGGAGGCAGCAGGTGAAGGTGAAGCCGGTGTCGGTGTCGGTGAGGCAGGCGATGGAGATGATATTTCAGACTCAGACGGTCGTCTCCTGCTCACATTGTGGCTCATATTCCTGCTCAGATTCCTACTTACATTCCTTGATATAGAGCCAGCTATCTCGGCTTCCCGTTGTAGATTTTTTGATATGGAGGCGAGGATTTCAGCCTCAGGGGAATTCCTACGACTTGAAATTCGTGACACAGAACTAGGGGTGGTGCTTCTGCTCATACTTCTTGAAAAAGACCTTGGCGTTGGGGTCTTGCATCTTCTGCTACTTGTTGTCCTCGAAAGACTTCGACGCGAGAGTAACAAGCTATCATCAATGCTAAGATCAAAACCACGTATACGTGTTGTTGGATGACTAATTATAAATTCATCTTCCTCTTTCTCCTACACATATATAGAACCATTTCATTAATTAGAACGTACAAAAATCAGAAACAACCAACCTAGCTAGCAACGACGATCATGCATGCATGAGGGCATTAAGAATTTGTTAATACGTACCTTGGACGATCTGTTACTGTCGGATCCTTCATTTTTGTTTTGGGGGTTCCATTTCATAACAAAGGATCTGTATCCCTTGCAAATGCTGGCTATTCCGAGCATGCTTTAATACCAATCAGCACAACAATATAATTAATGATCTACCTCCAAGTCGTTATTGCAGGTTTGGAGATAGATCCCCCAAAAATGAAGGGGTTCGATCTGGTAACGTATATTAAAAGAGAATATTGGTCTGGGAATCAAATGATGAACGCACGTTCCTTTAGGAAATTTCTTTTGTTTACGAGGACATTCAAGCAGTGCTGGAGCCAGATCTTGGACTCAGGGAGGGCCAAAACTTAAATAAGAAAAAAATTAAAAAGAAGAGAAAAAGAAAGTTGATAGTCTGAAATGGAAAGAAGAAAAACTGATCGAAGGAAAAACTGAAAAAGTGAAAAACGGATGGAATAGTTTTCAAACCAAAGATATGGGTGCTAAGATTACATGACCTTACCGCTACACCAAAATATTTGAGTCGGGCCAAGGCCTGAGCTCGCCACTGAATGACTCTGCCTCTGTATTCAAGTGTTTGTTTCTGTGGCAATGGAGTTGGTATGAGAATAGGCAATTTTTTTTTTCATTTTTATTGTTATCGTGCGTATAACTTCTATATTTAGGTTGATTTCTTCGGAGTCAAGCTAACGGTTTCATTTACAACAAGAACATTCTATAATATTCCAAGCTTTGGTGCTCTTCACTTCTCCATCGTTGAATTTGGTAACCGGTCATAAGGTGTAAATCTTGTTATGGAAGAAAAAAGAAGTTAAAATTCAAAAGTTACTCCTGTTTTCCCATTTTGTTCATCTTTAGTCGAGCGCGCACTAAAATCTGAAGCATTCGAAATCTGAATGAGTTCATGTCCTCGTTTTTATGCCAAATTAATTTACTCTTTACTTTGCTATACTTTGTTAGTAAAATTGAGTTACTTAAGTTTGAAACTGAGATTTTCCTATGGTTTTCCAAATCGACTTTGTGTTCTCAGTAAATAAAATAAGTGAGTGAATACACGACTATTAAATTCCACCCCACAAACATCTAAGCTCATCCTAAATTTGATATTTTACTCTTAAATGTTCAATTTTGCCCTCTAATCTAAAATAAAAAAGAAATATAAGAAAACAAACTCGACATATTATCATTATTTACTTTTATAAAAAAATTATAATTTAATCAAGAGGACCAAAACTCCATTAAAATGGCATCCATAAATAAGTTTATTCATAGGTTGATTGATCTACGCATTTTAGGCGTATTAATTAATATATTTTCTCTACATTAATTTTTACTTTGTTAATTGCTTAGTTTTACTAATTTTGATTCATTTTGTTGTTTTTAGGTTTTTGTCAAAAGAGACGGAGTAAAGAAGTCTACAAGCATTTGAGGCGTGATAAAATGGAGAAAAAAGAGGAGTAAAGAAATGTTGCCGAAATTCCATGGATCTTGAAGAAGAACAAATGAAAATGATGCAAATAAAGAAGAAGACATTTCTCCTCCGCGATCCAGGAAAACACAACCTTGCTGAATTAATAAAGGACCATTGGGCCAAATTTTTGGAAAATATTCCAAGATGATATGGATATGATTTGAGGCCCAAAATATGTGCAATTAAATGGTATTTTCGGACAAGAAAAATTGGAGAGCAAGAAATCCAAGATTTGATGAGATTGAGATTCCTAATACTTAAAAACACTACAAGAAAAACGCACTTAGACCGCGGAGCATTTCCGTCGTCTAAGTGCGTTTTTCTGTCGTCTAAGTGCGTTTTTCCGTCGTCTAAGTACTTAGACGACGGAGGCTCCGTCCTCCAGGTTCCGTGCTCCAAGTGCTGTCGTCCAGGAACTTGGACGATGGAGAATTTCATCTCCGTCGTCCAAGTGCACTTGGACCACGGACATTCTCCGCGGCCCAAGTAAGCACCTGGATGACGGAGATGGAATTCTCCGTCGTCCAGGTGCTTACCTGGACCGCGGAGAATGTTACCTTCTCCGCGGTCCAAGTATTCACTTGGACGACGGAGAATTCCTTCTCCGTCGTCCAAGTGGTTATTTAATTTTTTTAAAAAAATTAAATTAATTTTTAAAAATTATTAAATATTAATAATTTAATTTATTATTAATTGAATTTAAATAATGAAAAATGTTAAAATTAATTAAATAAACTAAATTTGTAATTACTTAATTAATTAAATAATAAAATTAAATTATACATACATAATCGAAAATCGCATAAAAATTAAAATATTGTTCGGAATACGGAAAGAAACGATATAATAAACTACAGGCTAAAACACTGGAGGAACAGATGCGCCGCCGAGTCCCCCGCCTCCAGCCGGGTCGTCGTCGTCGGGGTATGGGTTCGGAGGAGGTTGACATTCTCCTCGAGCTTAATTTTGCATGAGGGCGATGAGTTGGGCTATCTGCGCTTCTTGCTCATCAAGTCTTTGACGCATGGATTGATTTTCCTCTCGTGCAAGTCGAGCCTCTTGAATGGCTGCTTCGACGGCCGCAGCCTGAGTACTTCTCCGCCCCGAACCTCCCGTAGATGATGAGTCGGAGGTCGTCGACAAATCTCGAACCACCTTAGGTCCGAACCCCCTAACCTCCTTGCCAGCTCTACGACCGTAGACCTCATCCGCGATTGCAATTTGACTCTCCATGGATAGAGGAGGCAGGTCTTCCGGCGGCAAATCTGGGAACGCAAGCTGAGTGTTAGCCAATTCTTCCTGCGCACACTCTACCACCCTTTCCTACAAAAGAATAATAAATAAATTATAATGAAATAATATTTAAATAATAATTACTACAATTAAAAGCGCACACATATATATATATATATCACTTACGCCGTATTGACTCGCTTCATTATCGAGCCCAGGCGTCACGTACGCGCTTATGCTAGCATCGAGATAAAGGTGTTTGGAGCCCTTATTCTTGTGCTCCTTGGCTATTTGAATGAGTTGCTTGGCGCCGGAAGTATGGTGTTTGTTCTTCTTCCCCTGGTTGGCTTTGTTGACTTCGGAGAATTTCTGTTCGACAACATAATTAAATCATTAAAAAATTAATAAGTAACTAAAATTAAAATAATTAAATTATCGTAATTGAAATAAAAAAAGTAAACACCTTAAATTCTTCATCTTGAAAGTGGTTACACAATCACTGCCACTCATCTTCTCTATCCCCACGCAGCTCTACGGGGGTAGGCACGGGGCCGATATTTTCGAAGTACTGATGGAGCCTGTACTTCCAATCACGGTAGATGGAGTTGGCGGTTTGGTTGATATGCCTCAACATCGCCGGTGTCGGATCCACCTCAAATTGTTCCTATCAGAAAGAAATAGAAAATTATAATCGTATATATTATGAAATTATAACTAATATTAACAATATTATATAATAACTAAAATTGTACCTATTACGTACCGAAAGTTCTTTAAAGAGTTTCGCCTTCTCATCATCCGGCACCTCTTTCCAAGTAGGGGCAGTGAGACGAACCCGGCTACGAAGGATTGACCCTATATTATGCGCCGAGAGACTTGCTAGCTGAGCTGTGGGAGGGCCACCGGTGAATTCGTCGTAGGGCAAGTCGATCTTTTTCCCGGTCGCCTTGCAAATGTTCTCTGTTTTGCCGCTTTTAACGAGACCGCGAGTCCTTTTCGGTTCCGGGTCAGTCGGGGCCCTCCTTTGCTTACACCGGGCGCTGTACATGATAGATTCGGAGGTCGAGGACGCCTGAGTACTTGCTGTGAACCAGTACCGGGCGTCGGAGTTGAATAGGGGTCGTCATCACCGCTGGAGATAAATGGGGCAGCGGGAATTTCCCTAGAGGGCGCTGCCGACGGACCAGATGAAGGGTCCGGATTGAGGGCTTCGTTGCCCTCCTGTTCAACCCAACCGACTTGGTCCGCCAAGCGGCGGAGCATAGCATCTTCTACCTCCTGTTGGGCTTTTTTTTTGCCGGAAGGAGCCATTTAAACCTAGGAGTACGTTGTTAAAATACCTGATTACCATAATAATTATATAAAAAAATTTACGCTAATTAAGTGCGGCTAAGATTTAAATAGAGTACACTAGCTTGGCTTTTTGGGTCGTTCAATGGACGTGCGACCCGCGCGATAAAGTGTAAATTTTCAATTAATCAACCTTGGTTCAGTCGAAAAACATAGCCAGTTAGGGATAGAGATAACGCGAGAGGCAGGACTAATTTCGACAAAACACCCCGAGGCTAACCAAATGAATGGTATATACTCTATTGGTATTGTCTTTCTTAGATCCAAAACCTGTCACCAGTCATAACCCGTTTCTAGACACCATGTCCGACATTCGGCCAATCTTTCGAAAATTTACACTCCCTCAAGTCCTTTGCAAACTCCGCCCTCAACCTCGTGTCCATAACTTCACTTAGGTTATGGTGTGCGGTGATGAAATCCACACATCACGGGGGGTTAGGGAGATAAGCAAGGAAAAAAGGCGTCATCTATTCTAAAGAGTGCGACTTAATAAACCAAGCCTATGTACTAAATTTAAATCAAAGACGTACTACCATGCAATTTACTTATAAATACACATAATTATCAATTAATAATTTTTCATTACATGCAATAATAATCACAAATTATACTATTAATTAAAACAATAAATAATGACAATAATGAATTATTAATTATCATGCATTTAATAATAATTATTCATTTAGGAATATAATTAATTATTATTAACAATAATTCAAAATTCAAAATTACTAATAATTATTATTATTAATTACTAATTATTTAAAACTATTATAATTACTAATTATTATAATTAAAACCATTAATTATTATTTACTTATTAATAATAACATGTAAATAATTATTCTAATTACTACTTATTAATAATAACAACTAAATAATTATTATAATTACAACTATTATATATAACAACTAAATAATTATTATAATTACTAATTATTTAAAACTATTTACCAATTAAATAATTACTTAAATAAAAATAATTTTAATTAATTAAAAAATACAATTATTACTTCGCCGGAATATCGTCGGAGTAGAGTCGTCGGAGAGGGGGAACCACGCCGGAATTTGAGTCGCCGGAGGAGGAAGGTCGGAGGAGAGGAGATGAGAGGAGATGAGGAGAGGTGAGGAGATGGAATGAGAAAATGAGGGGGGGGGACTATTCTATATATAGGCGTTCACCTAGACGACGGAGCGCTGTTTTCCGTCGTCTAAGGGGACTTGGACGACGGAAACGCGCTTTTCCGTCGTCTAGGTGACCGTTTCAAAATTTTGAAACGGCGCCCAATTAATCAGCGGGACGTTTCAAACCGCCATGAATTTGAACTTAGACGACGGAGAATTGATTCTCCGTCGTCTAAGTGAAATTTCAAGCGGTGCCAAAAATTAAGGCGGCACATCGAACCGCCATAATTTTCAACTTGGACGACGGAGAATGACCATCTCCGTCATCCAAGTGCAATTTACATTGAAAAAAAAAATTAAAATGAACCGCCATGGTTTTTGGAACCTGGACGACGGAGATGGTCATTCTCCGTCATCTAGGTGTTCACCTGGACGACGGAGAATGACCATCTCCGTCGTCCAGGTTCAAATTACGTAAAAAAAATTTAAAAATTAATTCGCTAGGAATTTAGCGATCTGTCATTCGAATGAAATAGTCGTACAATATCGATAAACGCATCGTATATAAGAACAGTTAAATTTGAAATGACGAATAATTTTACGTCTTTAAACTTGTTAAGTATCTACTAATCTTTACGACTTAATGGTTCATAAGTATAGGCTCATTTGCACAAGAGTATTAACGAAATTGAATTTGGACAAAACAACCGTTGGATACGTTCGCCGTAACATAATATATAATTACAATAATTTTCGGAAAATAATAAGTTCGTGAAGCGTTTGATCGGCACAGTCAACCGCAAAACCGAGAATTTCACAAACCGGAAACGTGGATACAAGACATTTCGCAACTCCGATTTTCGAACCGTCGAAGCTCACACACCAAAAATTGTTTACTCTAAAGTCTTGACGAAAAGAATATGCATTGGAAGATGGTCTAGATGGTCGTTGTCTTAGAAAAAATTACGAAATCTCTTCACCTGGACGACGGAGATGAGCTTCATCATAATCGTCATCATCCTCGTCCCCGGTATCCGATTGCTCATCCTCCTCATCATACTCAACATCGTCCGATGAATAACCTGAGTCCTCGTCCGCGTCCTCATCCTGCTCGTCTTCTTCATCTTCTTCATTAATGGCATCGATAATCTCATCTTCAGTTAGATCTGTACAACCATCAGGCATGGGTAACCGTTCACCATCTTGAACCAGGTCCATTATATCGGAGCGAATGACAGAAATATTAGGCTCTTGATAGGCAGGAATGTCTCTTTCTGGTTCAGCAGCATCTTCAGTCGTCGCCGGTGTCCCTTAAATTGTCTCTGTATTCCATATTCCTCGATGAGAGATATGGTTCACTCTGCATTAGGTATGTCTCTGCTATGGAGCCATCCGGGGCCGACCTGTTTTTGACAAATGACTTATACTGTCCAAGCTGTCTACAAATCAAGCGTACAATAAGAATAAGTACATATAGTTAGCTAGTAATCTCCAGTGGAACAAATTATGAATTGAAAAACCTGTATAATTAATTAGTTGTACGTACCTTTCTTGAGGATACATCCAAGTGTACTGGACCGGACCAGAAATGAGCACCTGCTCGGGCAGGTGGATCATTAGGTGAATCACAATGGTAAAAAAGGAGGTAATTAAACTCATGGACTGTGGAGTTATTTACCCTATTTCTGATAGCCGTTGGGTTTCCCCAGTGCAGGTAGTACCCAAGAAATCGGGAATCACCGTCGTCGAGAATCTGGAAAATGAACTTGTGCCACAAAGGACGATCACTGGACACTGAGTGTGCATTGATTACCGGAGGCTCAACGCCGCAACCCGCAAGGATCATTTTCCATTACCATTCATCGACCAAATGATGGAAAGATTAGCTGGCCATGCATTTTATTGTTTTCTCGACGGATACTCCGGCTACAACCAAATTAGCATTGCGGAGGAAGATCAAGAAAAGACAACGTTCACATGCCCTTTCGGAACGTTTACATACCGCCGAATGCCATTTGGACTGTGTAATGCACCAGGTACATTTCAACGTTGCATGCTCTCAATTTTCTCCGAGTACATTGAAAAAATTATTGAAGTATTCATGGACGACTTTAGTGTATTTGGGAGTGATTTTGATGCATGCTTAAACAATTTAGAAACTATTTTACAAAGATGCGTTGAAACGAACTTGGTGCTTAATTGGGAGAAGTGCCATTTCATGGTTACGCAAGGGATCGTGTTAGGTCATATTATTTCTGAAAAAGGGTTAGAAGTTGATAAATCTAAAGTAGATCTTGTGCGTCACTTACCCTATCCAACTTCGGTTAGAGAGATACGTTCTTATCTTGGACACGCAGGATTTTATCGAAGGTTTATCAAAAAAATTTCCCACATCTCTCGCCCGTTGTGTAAATTGCTGCAAAAGGAGACCCCGTTCGTATTTGATGAAGAATGCAACGCTGCCTTCAACAAGTTGAAGGAACTTCTAACGAGCGCTCCTATTTTAAGCAGCCCTGATTGGTCTCTGCCATTTGAACTCATGTGCGACGCCTCGGATTATGCCGTAGGAGCCGTTTTGGGTCAGCGGAAGGACAAGAAACCCTACGTAATTTATTACGCCTCTCGGACGCTTGATGAAGCTCAAAGAAATTATACTACAACCGAGAAGGAGTTTCTTGCAGTGGTTTTTGCTTTAGATAAATTTCGGTCTTATTTACTTCAAACTAAAGTAACTGTGTATACTGATCATGCAGCTTTGAAGTACCTAATGCTGAAAAAGGACGCAAAACCACGGCTTATCAGATGGATACTTCTACTCCAAGAATTCAACGTCGAAATCAAGGATAAGAAGGGAGTAGAAAATGTCGTCGCTGACCACCTATCACGTTTGATAGGTGACCATGAGACTATTGAAATTGAGGAAACTTTTCCGGATGAAAAACTCTTCGGAATTGAGGTGAGTGCTTCGGAAACTCCTTGGTATGCCGATATTGTTAATTACTTAGTTACCGGTGAGTTTCCATCTACCATGCATAAATTTCAACGTGACAAACTTAAAAATAATTCTAGAACTTTTATCTGGGATGAGCCTTATTTATGGAAACAATGCTCCGACTTAGTCATTAGGAGATGTATCCCGGATAGTGAATTTAAGCATATTCTAGAATTTTGTCACAATGAAGCATGCGGGGGACATTTTGGTTCAAGGAGGACAGCCCTTAAGATTTTAGATTGCGGTTTCTTTTGGCCTAGTTTATTTCGCGATGCTCATGCATTTTGTGCTGCATGTGATAAGTGCCAGAGATTCGGTAATTTAGGACCTAGAGATCAAATGCCACAAACTTATATGCTTAATGTCGAAATTTTTGATGTATGGGGTATTGATTTTATGGGACCATTTCCTCCCTCCAATGGTTATACGTATATTTTACTCGCAGTAGATTATGTTTCTAAATGGGTGGAGGCAAAGGCCACCCGTACTAATGATTCGCGAGTTGTTGCAGATTTCCTACGAACTAACATCTTTACTAGATTTGGAATGCCACGCGTTCTAATTAGTGATGGAGGAAGTCATTTTTGCAACCGCACGGTGGAAGCATTAATGAGGAAGTATGGCGTAAGACACAAGGTTTCCACACCATACCACCCTCAAACAAATGGAATGGCAGAAATTTCCAACCGTGAAATCAAGAAGATATTGGAGCGAACTGTCCGCCCAAACCGGAAAGATTGGAGCCAGTGCTTAGATGACGCATTATGGGCTTACAGGACTGCCTACAAGACTCCCATCGGTATGTCACCTTTTCGACTAGTTTATGGGAAGGCATGCCATCTTCCGGTAGAACTGGAGCATAAAGCATGGTGGGCTGTTAAGAAGTTCAACATGGATCGAGATGCGGCTGGACTGCATCGAAAGCTACAACTTTCTGAGCTCGAGGAGATACGAAATGATGCTTTCGACAACGCATGGATTTACAAAGAGAAAACCAAGATGATCCATGACAAGATGATTCGTGGCAAGAGTTTTGAACCGGGGAAAAAAGTCCTACTTTTCCATTCAAAGCTCAAACTCTTTCCCGGCAAATTACGATCAAGGTGGAATGGGCCTTACACGGTTGTTCAAGTTTTCCCTTATGGAGCCGTCACAATTCAATCTTTGGATAGCGGGAACTTGTTCAAAGTTAATGGCCACCGTTTGAAGCCTTATCGTGAAGCACTCACAGATCAAATTGTGGAGGAAGAATCACTGGAAGAGCCGGCCACCTCAAACACGTGAAGGGAGACAACAGATTTGTTTTCTTCTCCCCATTTAAATTAATTTAATGGCTTTTTGCGTATTACATTAGAATTTTCGTAGATCCTATACTTCATGCTTAAAATCTATACTTTTACTTTAGTACATTGAGGGCAATGTAGAGTTTAAGTGTGGGGGAAGGGTTTACAATTTAAGTGTGTCTAAATTAGTGTTTTTCAGAGTCTTTAGGATGCCCTTAACTAGTCGATGATGAAATTAGACCGATATGAACACATATGGCGTATGAATCACATGCATCGAATTCTTGTGCTAATTGAGATATTCTATATGTTTTTAACATGTAGTAGATATAAATTGTAAAACATGGTACAGAAAATCACATGCTTGAATAAGTTTTTAATCATATGAACCCTATGTGAGCTTTTGAGCTATCTGTTCTTTATTCGAGTGAATATGCATCCATTTCGTAGCTACTAGCTTATATATGCCTCATTTGATTGCTTGCCATAGATTTTAATGAACTAGAGAATGCTAGAACTTACTCATGTCAATTTGCAAAGCTTTTATGTTGATACATACTTTGATTTTGGAAGTGATTAAAGGCATTTAGGATTTTCCACCACATTGCCATATATCCATGTATCCCATTTGTACGCACAAGTTGCGACACCCCTAGATAAACCAATTGAGCCCACTTTAAGCTTTTCTTTCATCACCATATATACCTAAACACTTACCCTAGTATAGAATATCCTTACCTTTGTTCCGGAAACTTGGTGAGAATTTTTCGAAACTAGCACATAAGATTATGGTTTGGTAGGAAAGATTAAAAGAGTTAATGTGAGTAAGGGGAAAGACTTGTCCAAATAACTTAAAAAGTATGAGATTGCCAAAAAGAAAAGAAAAAAATTATATTTGAGAGAATGAAAAGAAAAAAAATTATATATATCTCTCATGGCAATATGTTGTGTTCTAAAGTAGAAACCAATTGGATTAACGTCCCCCTTATTTGCGGATTTGGAGATTACGACAAATTGAAGGCCCAAAAATAGAAAAAAATATGGTCTTTGTCCTGTCCGAAAAGCTCAAAGGGTAGTTTAAGATTGATGTTTACATGATATTAGTTACGGTGGAGATGGAGGACGAATTTGGTGCTAGACTAAGTCGTTGGAACGTTTTTATCACCACATATCTAAATTTTGAATGCCTTAGCCTTAACCCCATTACAACCTCACAAAAAGTCCTTTATGATCCTTAAAATGAGTAGCTTTCAATTAGTAGAGTAAGTTGCATGAGTAAGCTTATGGTTTTTGTTCATTTGTGCAAGCAATCAAACTTCATTCATGTGGTTTTCATTTCAATTCATATACACTTTAAGTGAACCCTTTTCATGAGTGAAAAACATGATGAGTGCATCCTTGTGAGTTGATTAAACCTTTATTCAAAGCATGCACAGCTATAAACATAACCACTGTTTTCTCTATGTCTTACTTGTTCATTACATAAATTATATCGCAATTATCTCTTGAATTCGTTGAGCATACAAAGTTGAAAATCATGTGAGACATCGCCATATACTTATGAAAATTCTGAGACAAATTTTAGCTAAGGGCTTAGTTATGTTCTTTCCTTTGTTTTAAATTCGTAGAAGAGTCTTAGTTTAACTTAGTGTTTGCTAAGGGGCTAGCAAAGTCTAAGTGTGGGGGAATTTGATATACGCATTTTATGCTCGTTTCTTAACGCATTTCCCTTTACGTTTAGCTATGTTATTATCTTAGTTTTTATGTTTTTCTTATTTAATTTGTTATTTTGAAGATATTTACGGTGGAGATTAATAACGGCGCAATTCGGAGGAATTTCGGCGATTTTGCGATTTTTGCGATTTTGGACCACCGGGAATGGGCCGGCCCAAAAAGCATTTTTTTGGGCCCATTTCTCAAAGTTTGTTTCGGCCCAAAAACCAGCCCAAGCCCATTAATTTTGGCATGGAAGCAACTTGGGGAAGAGGAAAAGTCAAAGTTGTCAAGCTTTGTGACTAGGCTTGGTGACTCTTGCTTTGTGATCATCACAAAGGGTGACAAGGCTTGGTGACTCTTGCTTTTGATCATCACAATGGTGACTAAAGGTGTGACAAGGCTTGATGACTCTTGTTTGTGATGATCACAAGTGATGACTAGGGGAGTGACCTGCCTTGGTGATTATTACTAGCATTTAATGAAAGAGGCAAGGTGGAAGAGAGAGTGAGCAATTCCTTTGCCTATATATAAGAGGGAGGCTAGCCATAAAACAGATCACATAATTTCACAAGCCAAAACTCTATACACTTTACTACTCTTCCATACACAACCGAAGTCCTCCCGAAGTCGAAGTCCTCCGCCACCTCCGGATCAAGAACGTAGAGTGCGTCATTCGTGTTCTTGAGAACCACCGCTAGTAGATTGGTGCGTCACCTCTCTAAAAAGTGTAACCATGTACTCTAAACTCCATCTTCATCTTTGTAATACTTTCGGTTATGTAATGAAAGAAATTCTCCATGTTCTTCTCTTATTTCGATTCTTCCATGTGTTCTTGATTTTATTAGTTTGGATGCATGTGCTAGCTTTAAAGTTCTTAATGCTTTGAGTATGATTTAGGATAGGGTGCGTCACTTATTGTCCTAATTTATACCTCATTGATTCGGCAAAGAAGCTATTGTTTTAAGTTGTTATGCGTCATGACATTCTTATTCAACGAAAGCATGTGTATGTATCTCGACTAAAATTAAGGATTTCGTAGATGATAAATAAGGTAAAAGCAAAGGAGTAGGTTCGGTTAGTGAATATGTTGATCACTTGTAATTAATAGATTAGCTTCTTATTTTTAGCAAGCATAATTAGACTTGAAGTTTCTTGATTGTTAAAACTTGTCTATGAGTAAAACATGTTAGATGCCTAAGAGTTTTTGTTGCGTTTGCATGTTTTTGCACTTTAATTTAGTAGGACATTTAATCAACCAATTTCCAATCCCCCCAAACATTTAGATTTCCGCTTATTAACGAAACCATGCATGCGCCCTTAATTCCCCGGATAAAGAACGATCCCTACTCGCCAATATTATAATGACAAAAGAAGGGTTTTAAATTGCAATGCGCGTAATCTGTGTTTTTAAGGTCTATTGTGTGTTAACGTTAAATGCATGTTTTGCGCGTATCACATAGAAATTTCGGTAGAGTTTCACTATATCGCAGAATTACCATTAACCTGCACCCGAAAACACACTTCATCCTATGTTGCAAAAGCCAAACCGTGGGCACCAATCCCATCCGGATTTCTCAAAATCATAACATAATATAAAATAATAAGCAAAACTGTAACTTTACAGGAATCCGGGAAAAATCATGTGAAAACATAAACATCAAAGTATTCAGAGCGACCTCTAGTATATATCACTACCAGAAATGGAGACATTACCGGCGACCTGCCGTCGCCGGCCTTGTCTTTTTTTTTCGCCGGAATTGACATTACCGGCGACTTGTCGCCGGCAATGACGTCGCCGGTGATTCCCCGCCGGTGTTGACATTGCCGGCGACGGGAAACGCCGTCGCCGGTGATGTCTCGGACATTGCCGGCGACTCAAGTCGCCGGTGATGTCTCGGACATTGCCGGCGACGCCGTCGCCGGTGATGTCTCGGACATTACCGGCGACTTCGTCGCCGGCAATGGCAGCGCCGCCGTGGCCGGAATTTGAGACATTGCCGGCGACTCGAGTCCATGTCGCCGGCAATGTGGGAAAAAATTTTGAAAAAAAAACGCGGTTCTGGATTGGGCCCAATTCGATAACCTGCATTGAACCGGATAAACCGTACAATCATACAAGTTCAACAGTACACGTAGTAAAGACAGTCATACAAGTTCAACATAAATGTCCAACGTACAGTACAAATAGCAACGACGATAAAAAAATTAACTACAACTACAGGTCAGGTCCAGGAACTTGCGGGTCATCAGGGTTGAAGTAATCCATGTACTCATTTGAATTCCGGTGGCTACCTTGGTCTTGCTCTGGCGTTGACTGGTGCGGTGGTGGTGGTGGATAGCTAGGGAAGGGAGGGACCGGGACCGGGGGAGGTGTAGGGAACGGTTGTCCGGTAGTCTGAGCCTCGTACATCGTCCGCATCCATGTGTACATCTGAGCCTGCACATGTGTCTGCTGCATTTGGTACTCGGCCATCTGCCTCTTTTGCTCCTCCAACTTCGTCTACGTCCTATGAAGCTCCGCTGCGAGGTTACGACTAGAAGTTGAACTTCTTGACCCGGTAGAGTATTCTGAAGTGTTCTTCAATACTCCTTCACCCGCCGAGCCCATTCCCCTGCAGTAGTAGGTATTCTTTCCAGTCCCGCACGCTTTTGCCATGATCCGAGCCGCTATCGGGGGATCAAGCGGATCGATCTGAGAGGCATACTGGGTGACTTCTTCCTCGGAGCAGTCAGGATGGTTTGTCCGAGCTATACTCATGGTCACTTCTGCGGTCGCCTCCTCCACTCTCGACTAATTGAAAAGGGAAAATGAACAACGTATTAGCTAACAAAATCTATTTCCATCTTCAAAAATAGTTTTATTAACACATTGAGAGGCGAAAGACTTACCGCTTCTTCAGGGCACTGCGGGTAGAACTTCTGATGAATATACACCAACGGGTTCACCTCTTGTTGTTGCTGCGCCTTAGTCGACCATCCCATGTAGTTGAGTGAACCTGCATGATGGGCCCTGGTGTTTTTCAATCTATTCGCCCGGTTCGTCTTCGAAATTGCCTTGTTTGATAAACATATGAAAAAAAATTAGTAACTAACTATTTCAATCTGATACGATACTTTAGGCTTGAAAGATATATTAAGGATGCATACCCGAGCTTTGGGGTGCTCGAAGTGGGCTATCAGCCACAGCCACTCGTACTCCCTAAACCGGAATTCGCTAGGGGTGGAACCTCGGCCTAGCTCCTTGTATACAGTGTAATGGGAAGAAAGCTCGTTCTTCCACTCTTTATACCTATATTAAAAGAAGGAAAAAAAGTTAGAGATATTAAAACACTTGATAAACAAAAATCTAACTCGATATATATTCAAATAAGTCGAAGCACATCACCTCATATGTAGTTGACGCTCTACCCACGTGTGAATAAGAACTTCATCCACGTCAAACCACACCTGCAATATGAATATATAAAAGGTAAAATTATATATTTATTCGGACTTAATTAATAAATGTAAAATTTACGTAATAAAAATACGATTTTACTCACACTAAGTGCATTATGCACTTGCATCTTCACGTAGATAGGCACAGATTCCCAATCTGGCCAAAGCATTGGGACCTTGTCCCGCACGATCGCACCGGCCATGCTGACATATTTGCGCGTGGTGTCGAATGCCTCGATCACCTCGCCATCCTCATTGGCCCTTATGGGCGTTTTCCTTCCGCCGGTGGCCTGCTCAAGTCTCTTCCCGGTGCAGGTGCCTCTAGCCCCTTTCCATTTTCCAGTCCCATTAACGAAATTGCCTAATAATACAATGTCAACAAATTGATATCATTAATTGAACCTATCGCAAGTCTTAAGTAATAATTAAGTAATCAATCTGATGTTAAATAAAATTTACCTGCATCGTCCGTTTGTTGGTTGGTGCACCTCACACTCCAAAGATACACGGGGTCGAACGGGAGGAAGTTATACGCTTCCTCCACGCTCAGGAACTCCGGCCGTCCTTCAATATAAACAGGCATCCCCCTATCATCGAATTCAGGGATGACAGGAATCTCGTCGGGTAGGAAGAGACCGGACGGCGGAGATAGACGAGGCCTGGACGATGAGGCGCCAGCACCACCATGTGTCTCATATGTTTCCCGTGAAACGGGAGTAGGCACCGGGCGAATATGGGGCATTCGGATTGAGGGAGTTTCTGATGCCCCCGTTGATTGTCGCTCGTCTGAGGCTCTGCCACCGGAGGGACGTCTGCTGATTGAGCGTCTGGAGACTGAGGCTCGAGGCTCAACTTCCGGTTGCACGGCTCTTGATCGTACAGCTTCCTCCTCAGCTCGCGCCTCTAGCAAGGCTCTCGTGCGAGCACTCATCATTGGCCCACTGGGCGTGTTGCTAACTGCGGGCGAGGAGGAAGCTTGACTACTGTTCCCTCCACTATTTCGGGAACCTCTCCGAAGCCAATTAGCTGCAAAACCTCCTGGCATGGACGCCGTAATAGTCATGGGAACTGGGGTTCTAGAACGGTTTGGAACCGGAACGGTTTGGAACCGGAACGGTTTGGAACCGGAACGGTTTGGAACCTGGAACCGTTATATTACAAACGGTTCCGGTTACAAACAGTTCCGGTTCCAAACGGTTCCGGTTCCAAACCGTTTCGGTTCTATAACAAATCGTTGCCGAAACGGTTTGGAACCAGAACCGTTTGAAACCGGAACTGTTTGTAACTGGAACAATTTGTAACATAACGGTTCCGGTTACAAACAGTTCCGGTTCCAAACCGTTTCGGTTCTATAACAAATCAGAACCGGAACGGTTTGGAACCGGAACCGTTTGAAACCGGAACCGTTTGAAACCGGAACCGTTTGTTTTCAAACGGTTCCGGTTATAAACAGTTCCGGTTTCAAACCGTTCCGGTTCCGATTTGGTATGGTTCCAATATCACCTATTATACGTTAAATTAACAACGTACTATATCACATAACTTAACATATATACATACATCATTTCCGGCTTTAAACTTTTCACACATATATACATCGATCATGCATCTTAATTTCACCTTAATTCGTGCATATATATATACATCACATATTAATCCAATTCACCCTAGCTAATTAATTTTCCATATTTTTCAAACATACGTATATATATACATTCCATATATATTAATTAATTTTTCACATATATACATCACATATATTGCTCCTTCACCCCACAATTATCCACATTTTTTTCCCACAATTTTCATACATACCTTAATTACATTTTACAAATATTGTCCACATGCATACATATATACATCCCACAATTATCAAAAATTAATTAATTAAAATACAGAAAAAAATATTGTGGAATGAGAGAGAGAGAGAGAGAGGGAGAGAGAGAGAGGGAGAGAGAGTGAGCTCAAACCTGCCATGGTGGAGCTCGACCCAACTTTGCCGGCGACGGAGGTGAGGGGAGGAGGAAGAGGAGGAGGGGAGGAGGAGAGAGGGGAGGAGAGAGGGGAGGAGAGGAAGAGAGGGGAGAGGGAAGAGAGAAGAGAGGATTAAGGAGAGGGGAGAGGGAAGAAATTCGAGCTAAGAGAGGGAAGAGAGAATTGAATTAGGCCGAAGAGAAATGGGGAGGAGGAGCTCGAGCTCGAGCTATACCGCCACCATTGCCGACGAGGTAGGTCAACGTCGTTGGTAATGACAGAACCAACGACTTAGCAACTCGTGGGTAATGTCTAGGTTTGTCGACTATTATCCGATCGACTAATTTCCGACCATTTTCCGATTTCCGACTAATTTCCGACCATTTTCCGATTTCCGACCATTTTCCGATTTCCGACTAATTTCCGACCAATTTCCGATTTCCGACTACGTTCAATTTCTGACTACGTACAATTTCCGACTACGTATAATTTCCGACTACGGTTCCGATTTCCGACTACGTTCAATTTCCGACTACGGTTCCGATTTCCGACTACGTTCAATTTCCGATTTCCGACTACGTTCAATTTCCGATTTCCGATTTCCGACTACGTTCAATTTCCGACTACGTTCAATTTCCGAGTACATTTTCCGAGTACATTTTCCGACTACAATTTCCTTAAACATTTTACTACGTACATTTGTCGACTACAATTTCCGACTACAATTTCCAACGTACTAAGGATGATAATCGGAATCATATTCATCACTTGAGTCTGACTCGGTTTCATAGGTAACCTCTGGCAATATGTGCCGCTCCTCGTCATCTGAATCAGCATCAACTTCATATGGATTAACATCGAGAAGTTCTGCTCCAGTAATTCGAACCACACTCCCAGATCTCACATTATTAAGGCGAATCGTAGATGATTCAGGAATGTCAAAAGCGTTTGGCTCTTGGTATGCAGTAACTTCCTCATCATCTGCGGTATCACCAAGTGTGGCAGCACTGTATATGTTTCTATGAGCAACATGGTTAACCACCTTCCACGGGACTTTGTTAAGAAGATCGTCCAGGTAAAACACTTGTTTTACTGATGAGGCAAGAACGAAAGGGTCATCTTCATACCAGGTAGTAGCAGTATTCACCGAAAATGTTCCGTACTGATCAGTCCTTGTGTTCTCCGGGCTAGTATCAAACCATCTACACTTGAACAAGTGCACTTTCATGCGGTTCCCATAAATTAGTTCAACAACTGAATGAAGGACACCGTAATAGTCAACGCCATCCTGCCCACCATGGACCATCACCCAACAATTCTGTGTTTTCAGTCGGTCGTCTCGATTTTCACATATAAATTTCACGCCATTGACCTGACACATGGAGTAAACTTGTGAAGCTATCGGTTTCATCGCCAGGACCCTCAATTCGTTTGACCACTCTGGGTAACCATCATCTGCTACATGGTTCATCTGAAAACGTCCATATATTAATACGTACAGAAGAAATTATGTCATCTTGAAACCACAAAACCACGTACATACATACATGCTATGTAAGGATATATATAAAAATAGACATATACTTACCCATTGACCAAAGTAGTTTGCAAACGTCTTGTTGTGGTAATCAACATTTCCGGCAATAGCAGGGCAGTGAAGATGATAGTTTTTTCCAATATTGTACTTCTTGACAGTTAATCAGTACCGACCAGTGGGCAATGGCTACCTCATTTCCATCCAACTTGTACGACTTTGGCAACCTTCCCTGTACTACCACGTCACTGGAGATGATAGAAAGGTTGAACTGTGGTTCATCTATCGGCATCTGTTGTTGGGGGTCCTCTACATTTTCCAAGTACACTTTTGTGTACGTTACACACTCGTGCGCAAGATATGCTTCAGCGATACACCCTTCAGGTGCATATTTATTCTTCACATAGTCCTTGTAGGCTCCCAATTGTCTACAAGTTAACAAGTGCATGTTAACTTACTTAAAAAATAAGAATTTACATATAAAAACATAGGCAAACCAAATGTATAAATCATTTGTACCTTTCCATGGGGTACATCCAAGTGTAGTGTACGGGACCGGTAAGCAACAATTGTTCGGGAAGATGGATCATCAGGTGAGGCATTATGTCGAAAAAATTTGGGGGAAATATCCTCTCAAGCTTGCACATGATAAAAATGATGTCATCTTGCATCTCCCTGAGGTCTGTTTTTTTAACTTCCCTGGTGCATAACTTCTGAAAGAATCTTGACAAGGCCACCAACGGCTCCACCACCTCTTTGGGCATGTATCCTCGAATGAAAATAGGGAAAAGGCGTTGAAGCAGTACATGGCAGTCATGACTCTTTAATCCGTACATCTTATTGTCCCGGAAGTTAACACACCTGCTTATATTTCCTGCATAGCCATAAGGATACCTGCATATATATAGATAAAGCCACATATATGGACCAATTATATTTCTCGCATATAACCATATATACTCCGCTAAAAATTTAAGGCCAAATTCCTACATAGCCATAAGAATATATACCTGACATTACTCAGCCACCGAAAAATTTCATGCTTATGCTTCGGCTTTACGGTGTACGGAGCTTGCGGCATTTTTCTCTTACCATCTCTTAACCACAAATGTTTCCGCACACCCATTGCTTTCAGATCAATGCGTGCCTTAGGGATGTCTTTTGTTTTCCCCTCCAAGTTAAGAACTGTGCCCACCACACTTTCACACACATTCTTCTCTATGTGCATGACATCTAGGTAATGTCTGATAGGCAACCTGGGCCAGTAGGGGAGTTCCCAGAATATGCTCTTGTGTGTCCAAAACTTATACCTTTCGGGCTTTTCTGGAATTGACGCCACTATGTCAGGATGATTGCTCAGCTGGCCAAAATCATATTCATTCAACACTTCCAAAATTTCTTCCCCTGTCCATCGCCTGGGTGCCACACCTGTTTCCACAGTCCCATCAAACGCGTCTGGATCCTGCCTAAATGGGTGATCATATGGAAGCCAACAACGGTGACGCATCTGAACAATTTTACTGCAATGAGGACTACAACAATCAACCGTCATGCACTCTGAACAAGCCCTGTAACCCCTGGTAACATTGCCCGACAACATACCGCGGGCAGGAAAATCACTGATGGTGCCAACAAGCATGGCATGCATCTGGAACATCTCGTTTTTGAACCTATCGTAAGTGGGGTGGCCACACTCACTCAGGTACTTAAGCTCCTCAATCAAAGGCCTCAAATACACATCGAGACACTTTCCTGGATAACCCGGGCCCGGAATTAACAGAGTGAGCATATTGTATTCCTTCTTCATGCACATCCATGGTGGAAGGTTGTACGGTACCAAAATAACTGGCCATATACTGTATTGAAGACTCATGTTGCCAAAAGGGTTGAATCCGTCAGATGAGAGCCCTAGCTAAACATTTCGGACCTCTGCTGCAAAATGATCAAACTCCCTGACCATGTGCTTCCAAGCCTCTCCGTCGGAAGGGTGTATAAGGGTGTCATCGTCAGGCAAGTTCCTCTCAGCCCACCATCTCATTGCCTCGGCCGTGAAAGCACACATGAACAACCGCTCCAGCCTATCAATAAGCGGGAAATATCGAAGTATCTTCACAGCTTTCTTGTTGCCTGCAGGAGTCAACTTATACCTTTCTGTAAAACATACCGGGCAGGCTTCAAGGTCTTCGAGATCTTTTCCCCAGAAGAGAATACAATCATATCTGCATGCATGGATTTTGATGTAGGAAAGCCCAAGATCTTTCAGGATATGTCGCACCTTATGATGTGTGGTAGGAAGACGATGACCGGGTGGCAGTAGCGAAGCAGTCCACTTCAACCAAGAATCAACAGCTTTGACAGACATTTTGTTCTCCATTTTGAGCTGCATCACTCCCATGACACTTTCAAGAACAGTCTTACTACAACCGTCGTACAACGGAGTCTGTTGCAATGCAATCAGGTTGTTGTACTTTTCCATACCGCTTGTGTTGACATGACCTCCAGGTAATGGTTCGACTGGCTCGATATGGGGGAAACCCTCAACGACGGGAGGGACATTTGGTGCTTCATCAGCGAATACACCGCTCTCATGAGGAAACATATCATTGATTAACATCGATGTTGGATCATAGGATGAACTGCCTCTCTCAGCAAAATCTCCATGATCATAGCGTGGACTAGCCCTCTCACCAAATTGTCCATGATCATGCGGACCCGCTACCGATGTTTCACCGTGATAAATCCAACAAGTGTACTTATCCCAAAACCCGTATTTACTCAGGTGCCTCTGGACTTTATCGATGGGAAATCGAAATCGATCGCTGAAACACTTACATTCTTTACACGGGCAATAATGAAGTGTAGTGTCTCCACAATTAGCCTTCACAAAATCCACAAAACTCCTAATTCCCTGGTGATATCTGACATCCCATCTTTCGAGGCTCATCCAACTCTTGTCCATCCTGAAAATTCTAACAATTTTACGTATTAGTTATATATATACACACACATTCACTACTAATAATCGACGTGATCTCTCAATTCAACTCTAATTAAATCAACACATGCATGCATATGTATATATATCGATCTAATCTCTGAATTCGATTTAGTACTCGATGATAGTATTCTCCTTTTTTCAATTCAAAACGTATTTGACTGGGTAGGAGGAGGCTCTGTTAAGCCTGGCTCCGATAACAATACGATAATACCAGTCATTGATTCAGACACAAGATTAACTACAACCTGTTTTCTCGTTTCGGTGACCGTACATCAACAACATTTCATATATATCTCACGAATTGGATTTGATCAACACACACACACACATATATATATATATATACCACATATACGTATATATACACCTACGTACCTATATATATAGCTTCCCGAATGATCGAGTTTTCGACGCGCGCCTTAATTTTGACAATATACCGAATGATCGATTTCAGAGCGTACGTTTTCCTTCTTTCGATTTCTTTGGATTTTTTTCGCTCAAAATGATTGAATGATCAAGCTGCCCCATCCGGCATCAAATATAAGACACATTGCCGGCGACGGAGTAAGTCGCCGGAAATGAAGACATTACCGGCGACTTTACGCCGGAATCTCGCCGGTAATGTGGCCTAGACATTACCGGCGACTCCAACCGTCGCCGGCAATGTCTAGGGCACATTTCCGGCGAGATTCCGGCCGGAAAATCGCCGGTAATGTGCCCTAGACATTACCGGCGACGGTTGGAGTCGCCGGTAATGTCTAGGGCACATTACCGGCGATTTTCCGGCCGGAATCTCGCCGGAAATGTGCCCTAGACATTGCCGGCGACGGTTGGAGTCGCCGGCAATGTCTAGGCCACATTACCGGCGAGATTCCGGCCACATTACCGGCGACGGAGTAAGTCGCCGGTAATGATGGACATTACCGGCGACTTTTCCGGTCGCCGGCCTTGTTGGCCGGAATCTCGCCGGTGATGACTCATTTTCTTGTAGTGTATACATAAATATACAACAGTAGGCTAAACAAGAAACCTACTGAGAAAGAAAAGTAGCTCAAATACTAAGCCTCCGACTGCGATGTGCGACACCAAAATTCGAACTGCAAACTGGGTACGGAAATCGAAAAGCCTAGGGGAAAGGCGAATAAAGTCATTAGAGTGAATGGACGAAAATAAACATATGCCTTTCACCATTTACATAACATAAAAATAATGCGAGTTCCTAAAATGAATGGAGGTGTCAGACGAATCTCTCAAGCTCGACGGTGATAGACTAGGCAAATCTCTCAAGCCTAGTGGGCACATCAGGCGAATCTCTCAAGCCTGGAACTGGACTACCGGTAATCAGCTGAGTAGTCAATGCATCGATGCTAAGTAAATGTCATCACCAATAAAACATAAAACAATACCTCCAAAACAATAAATAATCTCAATACTGTACTGGAAATAAATACTAAAACCAAGAACTCGCTACGACAGTATAAATAAATGTCCACTCACAAATAAGCACAGCGCGCAGACGCGCTAATCCTGAGATCCGGCGAAAAATCACTTGCCAAAAGAACGATCACGATCTCATGAATGATGATAAATACCACTGTTCAAAATCACATTTCAAAACCCTGAACCACACCTCGAGAACCAACAATTTCCGGAAACATATAACTTAATATCGACGAAATCGTCAAAAATCTAATAAACACACTATAAAACCTCGCCACAAATTCCGATGCTCAATTCAAAATAAACCTCACCACTGTGACCGGTGCGCAATTCTGAGCAAAACGACATAAAACTCGTTGAAAATCACCTCGGCTGGAAAACCGCCGCGTCCGCCGCCACCGACAAATGTCATCGGCCCAGAAAATTTCAACCTACACATGGATTTGAAGATCTAGACATTTCCAACAACTTTCTAGTTCAAAGTTAAGCCCAATTTTGACCGGAAAAAGTCTAAATCTCACCTTGAAGTCGAAAACCCTCGCCGGAATTCATGCACTCCGATTGGCCACCACCGACCACGGTAAGGTGCAAGACCACTTCTAAAAGTTTCCTCTCCCCAAGGGCCAAAACCCCTAACAAGTCGACCTCCATCTCGGCCTCCACCGTCGCCGGCGATTTCGCCGGAAAACCCATCGAAATTCCCAAACTTTGACAAGCCATAACTTCTTCATCTGGCAACCAAATTTCGTGAATGACCTATCAAAAGAAAGAGGAGCTCAAGCCCAACAACTTTCATAAAGAAACCACGGCCAAAAGACGCCGGAATAAGGCACATAGAAGGCAAAAACAGCTCGGCCTGAAATGGTGAACAAGGGTGAGTCAATTCACCCGAGTTGACTCGGTTAACTCCCCAAAGTCCAAGTCTGACTTACCCAAAAAGGAAACCCACTATTTATAATTTCCATTTTTGGTAACTTCCGTATTTATTTTGCGACAAATTTTGATCGAACATAACTTTTGCATCGTAACTCCATTTTCAACGATTCTCGTGTCTACGAACTTATCTCGACAAATTCTTCAATTTCCACCTGAAGTCAACCAACTTCGACAAATCCGATAAAAAGTCAATGGCTCAATTCAGCACAAGCTTATCTGATAAAAACGATCAACGGTATAAAACGGATCGAAACCAATCGGATAAACACAACTAAATCCAACGGCCGAAAATATTCATAACTTATTAAACGTAACTCGAAATAATCCTCCGGTGATTCCCACAAGCTCGAAATTAAATTCTCTACAACTTTCGTGAAGCATCTCAAATCAAATTCTTACCTGATAATTTAGTCGTTAACACACCCAGCATATCGACCAATTACGACAAAATCGCGACTAATCGCGAAACTCGTAAATCAAGCCGATAAACATACCATTTCCGGTTTGGGTTGTCACATCGTACTATTATTCTGATAAACTCTATGTCCCAATCAAACTAAGTCCAGTTGATTCGAGAATCTCTTCAATGTAATTAGTACGTAATTACGAACAAAATGACATTAAATATCTGCCAAAACACATAAGCCAAATACACTGCCAGAAACCACCATCGGTAACAACGGCGCGGCGGCGACGCGCCAAATTCCTGCGACCATAAACCAAACCTACCCAAAATTAATTTAACAACAACTTTCTCCACTACACTTAAATTCAATTCCAAATAGAACTCATTGAATTACCTTTTGAATCCAAGAACACCCAAAAATTCTCAAATCTTCAATGCATCGATTCTCCTTCCTTTGTTTGAATTGAACCTTGTTCTTGATATGTAAAGACTCACAAGGAAAAGAGCTATACAGCTTAGTAGGCCTCCTTGGCCGAATAGATGCCAAATCAATCAACTTCAAATTTCTAGGGTTCTTGAAAATTTTGAACATTTCTCTCCAAATTCGAGTAAAACAGAGAGAACGTTGGGGTTATGGACAAAAGATAGAGGGGACTTAGACGAAGAGATTGATACCTAACACCGCCGTTTTGGGTGGTTCATCTCTGATGAGCTTGATAAAGAGTGAGAGATGGACATGAACTCCCAGGAAAAAAGTCATTCCCGTGGTTTGAACTTTCGCCGAGTTGTCTATATGATGTCCGAACTTTAAAAATTATCAAAGTGATGCCCAAACTCACAAACTATCAAACGGAAAAAATAAAAAAATCAATTCAAATTAAATCAAATAAGAATTTTTTTAAAATATATAATTATAAGGGTATTAAATTCTTTTCCCCTAAGTTTTTGAAAAAAAAAAGAAGTCGTGTTATCGCTATAGACAGTGTAGTGATGAAAAATGGCTTTAGGCATTATGTAAATGTTATTTTGAGGGTTTGGGCATAACTTTGATAGTTTTTGAAGTTCGGTTATCATATTGATACATCAGCGAAAGTTCACACCCTGTGGGTGACTTTTTTCCTTAAATATATTATATCTATTTAAATACAAAATAATTTAAATGATTTTTTTATGAATTTTACATTTAAATTAATAATTAACATTTAATGAAATTTTAATTTTAATTTTTTTTTTACAGAATGAAACACTTGGACGATGAAATTGAAGTTGTTTCGTCGTCTAAAAAGCAACACCTAGTCGCCGAAACTACTTTAACTTATGCATCTAAAATGCAACACAGACGATGAAATGTCAATTTCGTCGTCTAAGATGCATCACCTAGACGATGAAAGACAACGAAATTTGTTGGTTTCGTCGTTTAAGTGTTGCATTTTGCAACGAAACATTTCGTCGTATTAGTTCATCCTATTTCGTCGTGTAGAACTCTAAACGACGGATTCTTTTTTGTCGTTTAGTGAACACTAAGACAACAAAACTTTTTGATTTCGTCGTCTAAGTACTTAGGCGTCAACACTTAAATGAAGAATCTTAGACGACGAAAGTTTCATCACCTAAGTTCTTTGACACGAAAAATCATGCTTACAGTCTTACACGACGAAATTTCTGAGTTGATTATTCTAGTAGTGAACGTGCCTATTGCCTTGCTTGACTTTCCTCTGAGCCCTTTCAACGGCATGTTGATCATGCTCCCGGCGCTCTCGATATCTCCTCCTTGTCACCCTTATCTTGGCTTTGAGTGATAAAGGGCATCTCCTTTGTGTCTACATGAGATGCATCAGGAACCAGCTCTTCTTGACGCACGTCATGTTGACCGTCAGGCACCTTCTCCTTGGTAACCTTGCCGACCTTAACGGGAACCCTGCCCTTCTCTATATCTCCAGCCACGATAGGCTCTATATAATCCCCAATGTTAGGAGTCCTCAAGTCCGGATGGGTTGTGTCACCCATAGTGAGGTTACCATTGTCATCGGTCACCAACCTTCCAACGGAAGCCGCCTTACTCATCAAGAGGTCTCCATCTTCTTGTCAGATTTCAATTTGCACATTTGTCTAAAAAAACAACTCAGTGAAACACGCGTTTCGAAAAAAGCCTATTAGTAAAAAGAATATAAAAGGGTACGCCAACAAAAGAAAAAACCAGCTTACCGAGAGGGCGTGCTAAACCGTTTCGCTTATCAAATCCTAATGATTGCCGGCCACAAATTCCTGGCTTCGGGAGCGGGATCAAAGACGAAAAGGAGTCGATCAAGCCTTTGTTCTTCTAGCGGAGTCATGGGATATTCGCGGCGGTCTACCAAAAATATATAAAAACAAATGGTCACAAAAAAGAACAAAAAAAAAAACAGATAGCAAAAAAAAAACAAAAAACAAAAGCTGTTAACCTAAGGGTTGGAACCATTTGGGGATGTGATCAATCTTTTTTCTATTCGCCTCCGATAGATGATCAAAGTGCTCATCAACTCCGGCTGCGCGGCGTCAACGGTGGCTAATTCCGGTGAAAATTTCCAGATCACATCTACTCCTCAAACCCAACAACTTTTCCTTCTACACCAACCTCTAATTCGAAACCCACCGGCCGGAATCAAGTTCGAAAATTCAAACCTCCATTAATTCTGGTGACCTATTCCGGCGAGCTTCAAACGGCCTTTAATTCCAAAATTCTTTCACCCAAAAGCATCTATGGGTTTAGGAGAGCAAAACCCCCAACCCCATCGGCCCAAAAAGTGGTCGGAATAGCCCACCCGATTCCGGCAAAAACCCATACTTTAACCGAATCGGTTCTCCTTCAAAACTCAACCAAATCAACTCAATCCAAGTTCAAAACAATAGGAAATCACGAGAGGGAGCTAACCATACCAAGCTTGAGGTCTGAAGTGGCCAGAATCAGAAAGTCGATCGGTGGTCAACGGCAGTGCCAAAATCCTTCGGTCAATGCGGGTTAAACTTGGTCAACGGTCCAATTTTGGTCAACTCGGCCCAAATGTGACTTTTCGACAATTTTACGACTATTTCGATATTTATACTCGTGACTAAAACGATCAACGGTCGAAAACAAATCGAATCCAAACGGATAAACACGATTAAATCCAACGGGCAAAAATATTCATAACATATTCATCGAACATCGGAAAAATCCTCGGAAAATTCCTACGACCTAGAAATCATAAACTCTACAAATCTCGTGAAGGAACCCATATCAAATTCTCGCCCGATAATTTAGTCACAAACAAGACCACCAAATCGATTAATTACGACAAACTACGATTATACGTGAAACTCGCGAATTAAACCGATTAACTACCATTTCCAGTTCGGATTGTCACAATTCTACCCCCCTTACAAAAATTTCGACCTCGAAATTTACATACCTGCTAACTGAAAAGATGAGGATACTGCTCTCGCATGTGCTGCTCGGTCTCCCAAATGGCTTCCTCCACTGAATGATTCTGCCATAAGACATTCACAAGCGGAATAACTCTATGCCTCAACTTCTGTACACGTCGATCAAGAATCTGCACTGGCTCCTCCACATAAGTCAAATCTTCCCGAATAAGAAGCTGATATGGTGCTAAAATATGCGATGGATCCGAAATGTACTTCCGCAACATCGATACATGGAAGACATCATGCACTCTAGCCATCTTTGAGGGTAACTCCAACCTGTATGCCACAACACCAACTCTCTCTGTGATCTCATAAGGACCAATATACCGTGGCCGAAGTTTGCCACGCTTTCCGAAATGAACTACTCACCTCCAAGGAGACAATTTCAGGAAGACCCAATCGCCAACCTTGAACTCAAGACTCTTCCTCCTCACATCTGCATAGCTCTTCTGTCGATCTTGAGCAATCTTCAGTCTGTCTCTGATGATCTGAATATCCTCAGTAGTGCTCTTCACCAAATCAGGACCAATGAGCCAACGCTCACCCACCTCACTCCAACATAATGGAGTACGACACTGCTACCCGTACAAAGCCTCATAAGGTGTCATATCAATGCTGGTCTGATAATTGTTATTGTAGGCAAACTCGATCAAATGAATCTACTGGTCCCAAATCCCTCTAAACTGTAATACATAGGACCACAACATATTCTCGAGGGTCTGAATGGTTCTCTCAGACTGCCCATCAATCTGAGGATGGAAAGTTGTACTGAAATGTAGTCTGGTTCCCAAAACTCGCTGTAATGCCTGCCAAAACTCTGAAGTGATCTGACTATCTCGGACAGAAACGATGGACACATGCACACCATGCAAACAAACAATCTCAGCTAAATACAGCTTCGCTAACCTGCCCACTGAAATCTTCCCTGGAAGTGTAAGGAAATGAGCTGATTTCGTCAAACAATCCACAATGACCCAAATACCAGTAGAAGTACGCGGTAACTGATACACAAAATCCATAGTGATATGCTCCCACTTCCACACTGGAATCTCTAAAGCTATAGCTTTCCAGCAGGTTTCTGTCTCTCTGCCTTCACTTGCTGTCAAATAAGGCATCTACTCACATACACTGCAATTTCCCTCTTCATATTCCGCCACCAATAGTAGTCTCTAAGTGTGCGAAACATCTTCGTACTGCCTAGATGCATAGCTTAAGCAGAACAATGGGCTTCATCTAAGATCTCCTTCTTCAAGCCCTCGTCTCTGGGTACACAAAGTCTGCATTTGAACAACAATGTACTGTCACTACTCAACTGAAACTCTGTTGGAACACCATTTTGAATCATGGTCTTCTTGTCCAACAGATAGGAATCTGCATCGTGAGCTTCACAGACCTGATCAACCAATACTTGTTGAACCTGGAAGCTAGCCAACAAGGCTCCATCATCATCCCACTCTAACTCAGCTCCTGTAGCTCGTAACTCTGCTAACATGGAAAATCTGGCCACACGCACATGAAACAATGAAGCTCCAGATTTCCGACTGAGTGCATCAGCAACGACATTAGCCTTCCCTGGATGATACTCAAAGGTGCAATCATAGTCATTGCTCAACTCCATCCATCTGCGCTATCTCATGTTCAGATCTGGCTCCGTGCGCAAATAAGTGAGACTCTTGTGATTTGTATATATCTTGCACTGAGCTCCGTACAAGTAGTGTCTCCAACTCTTCAAGGCTAATACAATGGCAGCCAACTCCAAATCATGCGTAGGATAATTGACTTCATGTGGTTTCAACTGCCTGAAACCATAAGCCACCACTCTGCCATGCTGCATCAAAACATAACCAAGACCCAATTTCGATGCATCATTGTAAACCACAAACTCTCCACTGTTGTCAGGTAGAGTTAGAACCGGTGCAGTAGTCAACTTCTCCTTTAAGAGCAAGTAACTCTCCTCACAAGCATCAGACTACTCGAACTTGACGCCTTTCTTTGTCAATTTGGTAAGTGGAGAGGCAATCCGTGAAAAATCCTATACAAAGCGCTGATAGTAACCTGCCAAGCCCAAGAAACTCCTGGTCTCTGGTACAGTGGTAGGTCTACTCCAATTTAATACGACTTCAATCTTGTTAGGATTTACGCTGACTTCCTCAGCAGATATCATGTGACCCAAAAACCTCACGTTCCTCAACCAGAACTCACACTTGCTGAACTTTGCAAACAACTGATTAACTCGCAAAGTCCGCAAAATAGCTCGCAAATGTTTCTTGTGCTGGCCCACACTCCTGGAGTAAATCAGGATGTTGTCGATGAATACGATCACAAACTTGTCCAGGAATCGCCTGAACACCCTGTTCATCAAATCCATGAAAGCCGCAGGGGCATTGGTTAACCCAAACGGCATAACCAAGAACTCATAATGCCCGTACCGTGATCTGAAAGCTGTCTTGGGCACATCTGACTCTCTGATCCTCAACTAATTGTATCCAGACCTGAGATCAATCTTCGAAAAGACTGAAGCCCCCTTGAAAGCTGTTCTGGGCACATCTGACAAATCGTCAATCCGCAGTAATTGATACTGTAACCTGATTCAGCTTTCGGTAGTCAATACACAACCGCATGGAACCATCCTTCTTCCTCACAAACAAAACAGGAGCACCCCACGGTGAAATACTAGGTCGAATGAAACCTTTCTCCAGCAACTCTTGAAGTTGAATCTATAACTCCTTCAACTCCGCTGGTGCATACGATAAAGTGCCTGAGATATAGGTCCAGTGCATGGTAAAATCTCAATAGTGAAATCAATCTCTCTGACTGGAGGAACACCTGGTAACTTCTCCGGAAATACATCTGAAAACTCATAAACAAGCTCAATATCACCAATGTCTAGTAAAACAACCTTTGTATCCACAACATGAGCTAAGTATGCCACACAACCCTTCTTCATCATCCGCTCGGCCTTCATCGCTGAAATCACACATGGCAAGGAAGTATTCTTCTCACCGTGAAATAATATCTCTGGGAAACCTGGACGTCGAACAACCACCTCCTTCTTGTGACAGTCGAACATAACCCAATGTGTCTCCAAGAAGTCCATACCCAAAATCACATCAAAATCGACAATATCTCGCAACAAAAAATCCGCGGCTAAACCATAACCTCCCACAAAGATCTCACAATCTCTATACACCCAACCCATACTCACAACCTCACCGGATGGATACAACACTCTCCACAACCCCGGAAGTGGAGATGCAGGCATAGTAGCAAAAGATGACAATCTAAATGATATGAATGAATGCATAGCACCTGGATCTAGCAAAGTAAGTACTGGATAGCCAAAAACATGCAAAGTACCAATGACAACCTCTGGTGAAGCTCTGCCTTCACGTAATGATATAGCATGAACTCTAGCCTGTCCAGTTGGTCATTCACGCAGATTGTGACTCTGCTATCCACCCTATCTAGGAGACTGTACTGGTCGAGTTCCAGAAGTAGTACCTCGATCTCCTTCTGAACTCTGAGCTGCCTGATCGCCAACACCAACAAACTGAAGACACTCCCTTGCAAAGTGACCTTCTTGGCCATAACGATAACAAATGGTAGTGCCCCACTGACAAGGACCAAAGTGATGCCTATTGCAGAAATCGCACAATGGATACTCCCTCGGTACAGCAAAAGTGCCACCAGTACGTCGAGAATAGCTGGATCCACCGGAACTCTCACTAGACTGTGGTCTCTGTGGCTGATTCCTCCTCGATCTCTGATGCTGCCTCGCCGTACTAGCAGGATGTCTAAAAGGTCTACTGCCAGATGATGATGCCGATCCGGAAGTGCCTAAACTCATCCACTTGGAAGGTCCATGACTCGGTCCACCCTCCTCGAATCGTCGAGACTGGAATCACATCTGCCACTCCCTCTCTATGTCCTCACCTCAGAGTGCAACACTCACAAACTCATGAAAGTTGTCTAGAGGCATTGTAGTCAACGTTCCCTTGATATTCAGGTTTAAGCACATCTCAAGTCTCCTACACTTGGCTTCCTCTGAGGCCACCATATCATGAGCAAATCGAGACAAACGATTAAATTTATCCTAATACTCAAGTACTGACATACTACCCTGTCTCAGGTTGGTGAACTCCTTATACTTCCTCTTCTGAGTAGCCTGGTTGAAATACCTCCACATAAACAAATCTCTAAACAATGTCCATGGAGTATCAACTGGAACTATGTCAGTACTAACCCACCAAAAGTATGCATCAGACTCAAGCAAACCAACTGCTGCTACTGTCATCTGCTCAGGAGTGAAATGCAGACGCTCACAAACTCGTTCAACCTGAACCAACCAAGCCTCACATATCTCTGGATCAGCGGAACCTGAGAAAACACTTGCTCCAGCTGTTCGAGCTTTAACCATAAGGTCAAAACGCTCCTCCAAACGCAATACTCGCATAAGCAAGTCATGCGTCCGGCGATCTTCATTAGGATACACGTCCCTATTGACACAGGAACAACGTCTAAGAGGCATCCTAATGATAAAAGAAAAACTTTAGTCACAAGGCACAAGGAACGTAATCATGAAACTTTAGACATTTGAAAGCATACAACACCCGAAGCATTTATGAGTAACCGCTGGCTAGTCGAGTCATCGCTCTAGACATGCTGTACATTCTCAAATACCCTTAGCATCACAACTACAGAAGTCTACAAAACCTAAAACCTAATGCTCTGATACCAAGCTGAAAGGATCCGACCCTGATTTAGTTTCCTAAACCAGCATCAGACCCCTTCTGAAAACATGAACATTCAAAAAATCATAATTTTTTTGGCAAAGTTCCACTATATCGCGTAGTTACCATTAACCTGCACCGAAAAATACACTTCATCCTATGCCACAAAAGCCAAACCGTGGGCACCAATCCCATCCGGATTTCTCAAAAACATATCATAACGTAAAGCAATACACAAAACTGTAGCTTTACAGAAATCCGGAAAAATCATGTGAAAATATAAACACAATAGTATTCAGAGTGACCTCTAGTATATACATATGATCTACGCATTTTATGCTTGATTATTAATCACTTTCTCTCTATATTTAGTTTTGTTTTGTGCTTAGTAAATATGTTTTTAACTTACTTTATGTTTGTAGGTAGAAATAAAGGAGGAATCCGTAAAGGAGGCAGAAATGAGCTCAAAACCTACTAAGGAGGAAGTTCCTAAAATGAGGAGGAAAGATGATGAAGAATGGGCCACGATTTATAAAGAATGGATCAAAGATCACTAAGATGGATCAAGACCATGCTCATGTGTCCAAGAAGGTCCAAGATCATGTCAAGATTCATCCACAAAGAAGCCCAAAAGAAGAAAATGGATCAAAAGCTAGAAATCAGGAAATCTGCCTGTGCAGATCAGCCCACTTCAAAAGGCCACTGTGAACAGATACGAATGAATCTAGACGCGATTAGCATATGGTTGGAAAGATATAGAAGTCTAGTTTCCAACGCAACTGAAATTACACAATTTTAATTCCTATAACGATAGATATTCCTGTTTTAGTGGAGAAGGGTCAGGTTACCCGGGTGGACTAGTTAGAGTCCTAAAAGGAGTCGAACTAGGCTTTCCTTCTCCTCTATAAAGAGGAGCTCGGCCTCAAAGCATAAAATCACTCATTCAAGACACCAAAAAGCTCTGCCAAGCATTCCTCTCCACCACTATACCAAATTTCTACAAGAAGCCGCCCCTCCGTCCATCAAGAAACTCCTCCACCGAGTCGACTAGAAGGCAAATTCCTTTAGAGGCTCTCCATCTCCTAGAAGGCCGGATTACATCCTCGACGTAGGGCAAATTCCCGAGCGAAGTGTATTTCGATCCCTTCTATTTTCTTTCTTGTAAACTTTTGATATTATGGTTGAAATAAAGTTTGTTTCGGTTCACTTCCTTGTCATCTTTGTGTTATTTTCGTGACTTACTCTTATCTTAGAATTTATTCAAGCATGTCGAACTTAATGAATCAATTGAGGCGAAGGCAAATTCCTTGTCAAGTTGGTATGTGTCGTAGGGCAAATTCCCGAGCACTAATGAAGATCATACATGTTAACTTGGTTAAAGACTTAGATATTAATAGGTTGCATATAACATGACTAGGTGAGTAAGACGTGGTGTATGGAATGAGTTGATCAATGTGTATATATGTAATTAGACTTTATTTTCGGTCTAGTGAGCATGTTTAGGATTTTATGTTCTTTAATTGTTTCTACTTGTCTATGAGTGAAATATGTTAGAACTTAGGATTTCTATGTGTGTTTACTTGCCATCTTTTGTCTTTTAATTTCGTAGATTAGATAAACCAACATTCAAACCCCCCATACCTTTTATTTTCTGTTTACAAACGTTGTCATGCTTAGTACCCTCAATCCCCGGTTAAGAACGATACCCTATTTACCAATGCTACATCTACAACAAAGGGTTTTAATTGCTTATGCGTTTTTGTTGAGTGTTAAGTGTTAATTTAATGGTTGCAAAGTCGTGTATCAATTTTGACGCTGTTGCCGGGGATTGAAAAATATATTGTGTGATTTCGTTTGTGTAAATATGTTCATATCGTGTTACTATTATACTTGTGCATAATTTTTTTTCTCTGTTTTCGGAACTGTTCACTGACCTGTTTTGTACAATTTATTTGACATAGCTGCAGGTATTGGAAAAATCTGACAATTCAGACGTGTTGCGTTTTGTGTGGTGTTTATGCCTGTAAATTTTTATTGAATTCGGACAAGCCAACAATTCTGGAAAAATCTGACAATCTGTTATGTTCAATTTTGTGCGAATCTGGAAATTTTCTTGTGTTCTTGAGTTCCAAGCATGTTGTAACCTTGTTTTTGTTTTTTGTTTTTGCAGGTCAAAGAATCAATATGTATGAGGTCAAAGAGTCATTTTTTCTGTAAAAATATTCATTATTGTTATTGTATAATTTGATTATAATTGTTTTAGTTTTAGTATTAATTTCAATTCGGGACTGTGATATGTGCTATATTGTGAGATTTATCTGACTTGGTTGCAGGTCTTGAAAAATTATGAAATTTTACAGAGTTATGTATATATGTGTCTAGTATCCTCTCATAAAATTTCGTGAAATTCCTACGTGTGATTAATTCTACATAAATTCTGCAAATAGCTGTATTCAGTTTCTCCGATTTTGTAAAATGTTAAATAAATAGTCTTAGCTATGTTTTTATCACTTGTTATTTAGTTTTTAAGTTGGATTTTGATTGAAAGAGTTGATGTAATATCTTATTGAAATTTTTCTCTTAGTAAGAAATTTTCGGTTATGGTGACTAGAAGGGTTATGACTCGTGACGGGACTTGGACCTAAGAAAGAGAATATTCTCGAAATTAGTCCTACCTCTTGCGTTACATCTATCCCAACTGGCCATTTTCGAACTTGCCCAAAGGAGTAGAACGGATTTCGAGCCATTACACAATTTAATCATCTAAGTCTTAATTTAAATTCTAGATGCATGTGATAATCATATATCTTTGGCGAAAAATCAATTGGGACATTGTTTTGTAAACTTTATTTATCTACCATGTTGTAATGAATTTGTAACAAAAGATAAACATACTTGTTGTAAATGCTCCATGAGCTACGTTTATGATTAATTAGTTAATTGATCACTAACTAATGTATCTTTTCGTGGATCATGAATTCTAACAAGCTCGTAAAGAGAAGAAGAAGGCCGAACTAAAGGAGTTAGAGGAGATGACACCAACATATACATGCAAGTGCACATGCAAAGAAAACGTCAAGAATGTTGGAAGTCAAAAGTGAAGAAGGAGAAAAGCAACACGTCTAGGCTGTAAGACGTTAAAAAATAAGCGCTTGTTGGGAGGCAACCCAATGGAGGAGTCTACAAACAAGATTTGCTTTCTCTTCCCTTATTTTTTTTTTATTTTCATAGCTTTTATTTTTCCTAGTTAGATTTTTCGTAAATCATTTTCTTCATGCTTGATTCTATGTTTTACTTTAGTACATTGAGGACAATGTAGAGTTTAAGTGTGGGGGAGGGGTTTACAACTTTGTTGAGTCATAAAATAAAAAAATAATTAGTGTATAATTAGTGTATTTTTGAGTCAAAAATAATTAGTATAATTAGTGAAAAGAAAATTGTTTTGAGTCATAATTAGTGTATTTTGAGTCTTTTTGTTTAACTTAGTGTTTTAAAGAGTCTTAGGATGCCCTTAGTTAGTCTATGATGAAAATGGATTGAATTTGAACATACATATGGCACTGCATTCATGATTTCTTGTGTTAATTGAGTTATTTTGAGTGTCATGACATGTAGTAGATATGGATAGTTAAACATGGTACAGATTTCGCATGTGAGAATAAGTTTAAGTCATATGAACCCTAAACGTGAGTTTTGAGCCTATACATTTCTTTTGAGTGAATTTTATGCATATTAGTCTCAAAACTATGCATGTGCATCATTTGGTTACTTGCCATAGATTTTAATGAACTAGAGATTACTAGAACTTACTCATGTCGAATTTGCAAAGCTTATAGTTGACATATACTCTGATTTTGGATATGATAAGAGGCACTTAGGTTTACCACCACTAGCCAAATTGCCATGAGTCCCTTATGTGCGCACGAGTTGCGACACCCTTAGATAAACCATTTGAGCCCACATTAAGCTTTCTTTCGTCACCCGTAATACCTAAACACTTTTCCTAGTGTAGGACTTCTTTACCCTATGTTCTGCAGACTTAGTGTGAAGTAATGTCGACAAGAGCCGAAGATGGAGAGTTTTGGTGATGCTCCTCGATTGGTATAATGTGTGTATGGGGATAGACTTGTCCAAATAGCTTAAAAAGTGTGTTATTGCCAAAAAAAAATTGTGATCTCTCATGGCAATGTGTTCTGTTTTGTAAATGTTTGGATTAATGTCCCCCATACTTGTGAATTTGGAGTATGCTACGAATTGAAGGCCCAAAAAAATAAAGAAATATGGCATTTGTCCTGTTCACAAAGCTCAATGGGAGTTTAGAATGAAGTTAGGGTCCAACAAAATGAAATTTGGCCCTTGTTTATAGAAGATTGACCATGGAGGCGTGGAAAAGATGAAGGAGTCTGGTTTTACAAAGTTTGTGATATTTCAACTAAGTCTTTGGAACGTTTTTAACCACCACTTATCTAAATTTTCGAATGCCTTAGCCTTGCCCCATTACAACCCTTCGAAAGTCCTTTTTGATCCTTAAGATGAGTAGCAGTTAATCTGTTGAGTAAGTTGCATGAGTAAGCATATGGTTTGGTTCATTTGTGCAAGTATTTCATTCATGAGGTTTTCAATTATTTCTATCCATTTTTGAGTGAAAATATGATGAGTGCATCCATGTGAGTTGATTTGAACTTTATTCGAAACATGCATAGCTTTAACATCACCATTGTTTACACCATGTCTTACTTGTTCATTGCATGAATCATATCTTGGTTATCATTTGAAGTTATGTAATTCCATTGCCATATACATAAAGAAATTTCTGAGACAAATTTTGACTAAGGGCTTAGTGTTGTTTTACTTAGTATCTCTTACGTTTTCAAACATGATAACATGAAAATTTGCGGCTTGGAAACATTGAGACTTCTAAGTGTTTTCTACATATAAGTGTGACGTTTTTCCCATTGTTATTTTTTTTCCCTTTATTTTTCTTTTATCGAGTCCGTTGCTTTGATTTGTATTTGCTAGGGACTAGCAAAGTTTAAGTGTGGGGGAATTTGATCTACGCATTTTATGCTTGATTATTAATCACTTTCTCTCTATATTTAGTTTTGTTTTGTGCTTAGTAAATATGTTTTTAACTTACTTTATGTTTGTAGGTAGAAATAAAGGAGGAATCCGTAAAGGAGGCAGAAATGAGCTCAAAACCTACTAAGGAGGAAGTTCCTAAAATGAGGAGGAAAGATGAAGAAGAATGGGCCACGATTTATAAAGAATGGATCAAAGATCACTAAGATGGGTCAAGACCATGCTCATGTGTCCAAGAAGGTCCAAGATCATGTCAAGATTCACCCACAAAGAAGCCCAAAAGAAGAAAATGGATCAAAAGCTAGAAATCAGGAAATCTGCCTGTGCAGATCAGCCCACTTCAAAAGGCCATTGTGAACAGATACGAATGAATCTAGACGCGATTAGCATATGGTTGGAAATATATAGAAGTCTAGTTTCCAACGCAACTGAAATTACACAATTTGGATTCCTAGAACGATAGATATTCCTGTTTTTGTGGAGAAGGGTCAGGTTATCCGGGTGGACTAGTTAGAGTCCTAGAAGGAGTCGAACTAGACTTTCCTTCTCCTATATAAAGAGGAGCTCGGCCTCAAAGCATAAAATCACTCATTCAAGACACCAAAATGCTCTGCCAAGCATTCCTCTCCACCACTATACCAAATTTCTACAAGAAGCCGCCCCTCCGTCCATCAAGAAACTCCTCCACCGAGTCGACTAGAAGGCAAATTCCTTTAGAGGCTCTCCATCTCCTAGAAGGCCGGATTATATCCTCGACGTAGGGCAAATTCCCGAGCGAAGTGTATTTCGATCCCTTCTATTTTCTTTTTTGTAAACTTTTGATATTATGGTTGAAATAAAGTTTGTTTCGGTTCACTTCCTTGTCATCTTTGTGTTATTTTCGTGACTTACTCTTATCTTAGAATTTATTCAAGCATGTCGAACTTAATGAATCAATTGAGGCGAAGGCAAATTCCTTGTCAAGTTGGTATGTGTCGTAGGGAAAATTCCCGAGCACTAATGAAGATCATACATGTTAACTTGGTTAAAGACTTAGATATTAATAGGTTACATATAACATGACTAGGTGAGTAAGACGTGGTGTATGGAATGAGTTGATCAATGTGTATATATGTAATTAGACTTTATTTTCGGTCTAGTGAGCATGTTTAGGATTTTATGTTCTTTAATTGTTTCTACTTGTCTATGAGTGAAACATGTTAGAACTTAGGATTTCTATGTGTGTTTACTTGCCATCTTTTGTCTTTTAATTTCGTAGATTAGATAAACCAACTTTCAAACCCCCCATACCTTTTATTTTCTGTTTACAAACGTTGTCATGCTTAGTACCTTCAATCCCCGGTTAAGAACGATACCCTATTTACCAATGCTACATCTACAACAAAGGGTTTTAATTGCTTATGCGTTTTTGTTGAGTGTTAAGTGTTAATTTAATGGTTGCAAAGTCGTGTATCAACATATATACATAACAGTAGGCCAAACTAGAAACTTATTGAGAAATGAAAAGTGGCTCGAACACTAGGCCTCTAACCTCGATGTGCGACACCTAAATCTAAACTGCAAACTGGGCATTGAAAAAAAAGAGCCTAGGGAAAGACATATAAATTGTTAGAGTGAGTGGACGAAAATAAATGTCTTTCGCCGAATAACTATATATGTTTATAAAACATATGCGAGTCTAGATGCATAAAAATCATATGGTACACGAGGAATACTTTAACTCCTCACGTGTATAGAGCATGCATCAAAAATCCCACGGGATCACTCCTGGACACATCCGCGCTAGTAAAGTCTGAATCACGGGATCCCTGATCCTCACATGATTCCAGCCAGAAAGGGCTTCGGGTCAGGGTATCTGCTCCCCCCTGGTAATGACCTCGGGTCAGGGTAACAGTCCCCCCCGGTAAACATCCTCGGGGATGAGCCGAGATGCTAAGTGTATCGATATAACTACTACTGAGACTGTATTCTATGTAAACCAAATCATAAATGTTTCCATGCAAATGCATAAAGCATAATGTAAAAGCATACTCGTAATGCATAATTATAAAAGCATATTTGTAATTGCGTAATCATAAAACAAATGCTCGTATAATTCATAATCATAATTGCATGCTCATGCTCGTAAAAACGTATATAAAAGACTCGCAACCAACAGTGAAAAGAAATGTCCACTCACAGACAAGCACAACGTGAAAACGCGCTAATTCCGTGATCCGGCAAAAGTTTCCTCGCCAACCATACGATTCCGATCTCCTGAATAATCACAAATACCACTGATCAAAATCACAATTCAAAACTCTGAACCATACCTCGGAAACCAACCATTTCTGGAAACATATAACTCGAATATCAACGAAATCATCGAAAATCCCATAAATACTCTACTTATCCCTCAACACAAAATCCACCACTCAAATCAACTCAATAACCTCACGACTACGCTTGGGGCGCAATTACGAGCAAAACGGTATAAAACTTCCCAAAAATCCCAAAAAGTCAACCTCGCCAGAGCTCTGCCGGCGCGGCTTCAACGGTGGCTAATTCCGGTGAAAATTTTCAGATCACATCTACTCCTCAAGCCCAACAACTTATCCTTCTATACTAACCTCCAATTCGAAACCCACCGGCCGGAATCAAGCTCAAAAATTCAAACCTCCATTAATTCCGGTGACCTATTCCGGCGAGCTGCAAACGGCCTCCAATTCCAAAATTCTTTCACCTAAAAGCATCTATGGGTTAAGGAGAGCAAAACCCCCAACCCCATTGGCCCCAAAAGTGGCCGGAATAGCCCACCCGATTCCGGAAAAAACCCATAACTTAACCGCTCGGTTCTCCTTCAAAACTCAACCAAATAAACTCAAACCAAGTTCAAAAAATAGGAAATCACGAGAGGAAGCTAACCATACCAAACTTGAGGTCTGAAGTGGCCAGAATTGGAAAGTCAATCGGTGGTGAACGGCGGTGCCAAAATCCTTCGGGTCAACGCGGGTCAAACTTTGTCAACGGTCCAGTTTTGGTCAACTTGGCCAAAATGTGAATTTTCGGCAACTTGATGACTATTTCGATATTTATAATCGCGACTAAAATGATCAACGGTCGAAAACGAATCGAATCCAAACGAATAAACACGATTAAATCCAACGGTCGGAAATATTTATAACATATTCAACGGACATCGGAAAGATCCTCGGAAAACTCCTACGAGCTCGAAATCATAAACTCTACAACTCTCGTGAAGGAACCCATATCAAATTCTTACCCGATAATTCAGTCGCAAACAAGACCGCCAAATCGATTAATTACGACAAACTACAATTATACGTGAAACTTGCAAATTAAGCCGATTAACTACCATTTCCGGTTCGGGTTGTCACAAAAAATGTGTAATTTATCCCTTTTATAGATGATTTTTTTAGGTTTTGTCACATTATGTTGCTATCTGCAAAATCACAAGCACTTGAAGCTTTTCAGATCTTCAAAACAGAAGTTGAAAATCAAGACTATGCGATCAGACATAGGTAGAGAATTTTATGGCAAGTATACTGAGAATGGACAACAAAATTATCTATTTTTCATATACTCCTCAGCAAAATGAAGTAGCAGAAAGGGAAAATATGACTCTATTGAATATGGTAATGAGCATGATGGGTACTAGTAGTTTACCTAAGTTTTTATGGGGTGAAGCTTTAAGAACAACAATTTACATTAGTAATAGGACCCTTAATAATTCATTTGAGCTACATCGTTTGAGTTATGGTGTGGTAGAAAACCTAGTCTACACCACATGCATGTTTGGGGTTGGAAAGCTGAAGCAAGGATTTATAATTCAAGTTTGCAGAAGCTTGATGCAAAGTCTGTTAGTTGTCATTTTATTGGTTGGTAGTGAAAAGTCTAAAGGTTATAAGTTATATTCTACATATCATTCACCAAGAATATTTGAAACCCTTCAAGTTAAATTCATAGGTGAAACTACTTACAATACAAATTTTGAAAACTTGTCTGCTGAATTTGAGGAAATTGTATAGAATGCTAAAAATTCAGTTAGCTTAGCATCTACAGATACAGTAGCTATATTGCCTCTAGTTTCAAATTTGACTATAGTATCTCAAAAAGTGGATGAAACTGAGGTTATGGGAGAACCTAAAATATTAGATCAACGAGCTGAAAATTTAGAAGTACCACCACCACCTGAACCTGAATTTATCCCACAACCTCAAGAGCCTAGAAGTAGGAGACCTACTTTTGATGAGAATTTTGACTATGTTGTGTATGCTCAAGAAAATAAGCAAACCTTAGCAGATGATTGTGATCCCTCATATTTTATTGAAGCTATTAAAAGTAATGAAGCTACAGAATGGCAGTTGGCCATGGATGCAGAAATTGACTCCATGCGTCAAAATTCAGTGTAGGAGTTAGTAGAACTTGATGTAAATAAGAAAACTATAGGTTGTAAGTGGGTGTACAAAACCAAGAGAGATTCTTCCAGAAAGATACAAAGCTAGGCTAGTAGCTAAAGGTTTTACTCAAAAAGAAGGTATTGTAATCACTAAGACATTTTCTCATGTGTCAACAAAAGACTCCTTCAGAATCATTATACATGAACTATCTATAAGAAAACTGCTTCAATCATTCATGTTAAAACTGCTTTTCACTAATGGTATGTTTGGATGAGAGTGAAATCCTTGGAATTTAATTAAATTTCAGCAATTCAGAATTTCATCACTTAAATTTGTGTGTTTGGATAAACTTCTTGAGGATTTGATAATTTTCATCATTTTAAAATTAGGGGAATTGGAGACTCAAATTTCTTGTTTCAATTCCCTCAAAAATAGGTGTCATTCTACAATTCCCTCAACTTACTCATAAAAGTTTGAAATTGTGACGACCCGGACTAGAATCAGAAGTATAATCAGCTTGATTCGTGAGTTACAGTGTAGTCGCGGGCTTTCGACAGTTATTGGAATTACCAAGCTTGTTAACGACCAAATTATTGGCCGAGAATTAGAGCTGAGTCTCTTCTCGAGAGTCGTTGTACGTGTGATTACGAGTTCGTGGGCGGTTCTGGATCGTTATTTGGACGACCGAGGAATTAGTTATGAATATTTGAAGTTTCGACGGAAACAGATTTAAATGGCAGGTTTGTTCGTGACTTAATTACCGGACGAGAATTTGGTCTCGGCTTCTTCATGGAAGTTGTTCAGAATTTAATTTCGAGTTCGTGGGAACTTCCGGAGCATGTTTTGGAGTTACGAGGAATTAGTTGCGAATTTTGCCGATTGTTGTTTGTTTGGTTGATTTAATTGTGTGTTGGTTCGAAGGGTTGACTTTTTATCCGATTGGCCGATGTGTTTGACTTTGGGTGATTATTGAAGAGTACGTCGAGACGAGTTTGTGACCACGAGAATTATCGGAATCGGAATTACGACGAGAAAGTTACGCGCGTTTGAAGTTCGTTTAAACGGATAATTACAAGTTTCCTTTTTGGGAAAGATATAAATAGTACCTTGCCATTTTGGGCAAGTCAACCTTGTCATATGGGGGAGTTGACCGAGTCAAACTCAGCTGGGAATGGAGCTCGACGGTGGCCACGGGGGGGTTTACGGCGAGTGGCCGTCCGGCCGTCTCCGGCCACGGGGGAGGAAGCGTTCGACTCGTCTCACCGTCCTCTACCCTTCCCCGGCCACCACGCATGGCGAGGCTCGCCGGAAGAGGTGTTATTTACGGCCAAAATTCAAGGGGAATGGAGGTAATTCGGGTTCTTGATTCGGGTTGAATTGAGCCATGAATTGGAGTGGGCTTTGAAGCTCTTCCCTCCACGAACCTAACCATGTAGGTTTTGAGCTTCAATTTGATTTGTGTAGGGAGAATTCTTGATTTGAAATTTTGTGTACAATTCGGTTCTTCATGAAATTGGATGGGTTAGAGTGAGAATTGGCCTTTGTTGTAGTTGACAAAGTTGCTCAGTGGGTGATTTTGCATGGAATGGTGGTTGCTCCGCCGGAAAATTCTTCGTTTGGTGGTGGCGCCGCCGTGGGCGGCGGTCAACGGTCAACGGCGGTCAAACTTTGACTTTTTGGGACTTTCGACGAGTTGTATGTCATTTCACTCGAAATCGCGCCCCGATCGCAGTGGGGAGGTTCGTTTTTCGAGTTGAGCGTCCGAAATTACAGTGAGGTATTGTGGTATGATTTCCGGATTTCCGACAGTTTGTCGTGATCGGATTACGTGTGTCCGAGAACGATGATTTCTCGAGATTTGTTTTGAATTGTCGAATTATGTTTGTAAGAATTGGATATTGTGATTATTCAGGTGTTCGTGATCGTTTGTTTGGCGATGGACTTTCCGCCGGATCATGGGTTAACGCGAATCGCGTTACGCCAGACTGTGAGTGGACAAGTTTCTATTTTCACTGTTGACTTTGCGAGTTCGTGGATTTATTGATTTCCGTATTTAAATTATACGATGATTGTGATATATGTTATTTTTGGAGGTATGTTGTTATGTGTTATTGGTGATTGGCATTTATTGCATCGATGCTACCAGAGTTGAGAGATTCCTCTGGCCCAGAGTTGAGAGATTCCTCTGAAGCAGGGTTGAGAGATTCCCCTGAGTGCCGCCGGGGTTGAGAGATTCCCCTGGTCTTTCACCGTCAGGTTTGAGCGATTCACCTGACGTCGGGCTTGAGAGATTCGCCCGACAACCTCCATATATATACGTGTTGTGTTGTTGTGTTTTCCGAACTCGCACTGTTTTATATTGAGTATGTGTATAAACTGGTGAAAGGCATATGTTATTTTCGTCCACTCACTCTAACGTTTTTATTTGCCTTTCCCCTGGGCTTTTCGGTTTCCGTGCCCAGTTTGCAGTTCGGATTCTGGTGTCGCACGTCATGGTCGGAGGCATAGTGCTCGAGCTACTTTGTTTCATCCAGTAGGTTTATTGTTCTACCTACTGTGGTATGCGTATATGGTTATGTATTAGATGTCGCTCTGAGCTTTCTATGGTATATGTTATACGATTTTTAACCCGGATTTCAGTAAAGTACTATATTATGTATTGTTTACTTTACTGTTGAGATATTGAGAAATCCGGATGGGATTGGTGCCCACGGTTTGCTTTTTGTGGCATAGGACGAAGTGTATTTTCAGCGTGCAGGTTAAGGTAATTCCACGCTAGTAACGAAACTCTGCCCAAATTTCGAAAAGTTTTTGTTGGATCGTGTTTTCGAAGGGGTTTGATTCCGATTTAGGAAGCTAAATCGGGGTTGGGTCCTTTCAGAAATTCTTGTCATAATTAAATTCCTACATGAAGAACCCGAAACACTAGAATTCACAAATGATGGAATTTAAAATGATGAAATCTTATTTTCACCCATTGTGAATTTCTAATAGGAATTAAGAATACTTCATCCAAACACACCGTAAGAAACTTTCTCATGCTTCATTTCTAGTAGCTCATTATGACATGGGGCTGCATCAAATGGATGTTAAAATTACTTTTTCAAATGGAGAGCTTGTGGAAACCATCTATATGAAGCAACCTGAGAGTTTTATATAGGAAGGAGAAGAACTTTGTATGTAGATTGAATAAATCAATATACATTTTAAAACAAGCTTCTAGACAATGGTATAAGAAGTTTGATTTAGTTATATAAAAATTTGGATTTTCAGAAAATATAGTTGATGAAATTGTTTATCTTAAGACTGTGGGAAATAATTTCAAATTCTTTATTATGTACGTAGATGATATTCTCCTAGCTAGTAGCAATATCAAATTGCTTAAATACACTAAAATCTTTTTGTCAAAAAACTTTGACATAAAAGATTTGGGGGAAGCATCTTATGTCTTAGGAATTTAAATTAAAAAAGACAGAGCCAAAGGCTTATTAGGTTTGTCTCAGCATAATTATGTTTCCAAAATTTTGAAAACATTTGGAATGGAAACATGTGTAAGAGGTGAAGTCCCTATGCCTAAAGAAGATAAAACTGACCAAAAATAAAATATCATTATCTGATGCAGATAAAGCTTCAATGGAGTCTAAACCTTATGCTACACTAGTAGGCGGCCTTATGTATGCACAAGTTTGCACAAGACCTAATTTGTCATTTGCAGTAGGCATGCTTTCAAGATTTCAATCCAATCTAGCACCTAAAAATTGGATTGCGGGAAAGAAAGCCTTGAGGTATCTACAGAGGATGCATAGAGTTAAGAATCTTGAGCTGGGGTTACAAATATTCATATTTTGCAGGAAACTATCCACTTATGGTTATGTTTTTGTACTTGCTGGTGGAGCTGTAGTAGCTTGGAAGACCATAAAACATAAATTGACGGCTATTTCAACTATGCAAGCTGAAATGATAGCTTTGTATGAGGGAGTCTGTGAAGGTTTATGGATCCAAAATATTCTAACATACACAAAGGTCTTAAGCAACATTGTTGGAAAGAAACTCAACATCTATTGTGATAGTGAAGCTGCGGTATTCTTTTGTATTGACACACCCTATATGCTTCTTTAAGGCATACATTAAGAAGTATTGATATCCATAGGTATTCTTTTGTATTGATTTCCCCTGGTGTTCAATGTCTGCATTGTGAGTTTTGCATTGACAAAATCATTAAATAAGACAAGAGTTTGACGTTTCAGTTTTTGATATACATGTTGTCATGACTCAAATTTCCATATATGAAGTTCATGTGCTTTACAAAAACTACTGTAGTGGTCTTTAACTTATGGATTCTCATGAATTCAATGAGTTCTTGGTTCTGCGGGTGTAGATGTGGAGTGATAGAATTTGGTTCATTAGATTTTAAGCAATGATATGATTCAAGGCCCTTACAATTATTGTTTAATTTTGGTTTATGGTTCAGATTGCTGAATATGAACTAAACAATATTCATAATATTGTACGATAAGCAAACTAATTTGAACTAAAGTTCGATTGCAAGAATCTTATGGATATGCTAAACCATGTAATACACAGATTGTATATCTAAGTTGTGTATATTTGGGAATCATTGTAGAACACTATGAAAAGCTCTTATACTTCTAGTAGTAATAGTCTTGTAGTTATAGGACAACTTTTACTCTTTAATGGGTAAGTCACAAGTATGTAACCTATGTATAGAGCATCTAGGTCCCTATTCTTGTTGTTGAACATTCTGTCCTTAACCCCATTCTGGGAGCTCAAGTGAAAAAGAAAAGTGAAGACCAGAAGCATTCTTATACTTGTTCATCATTAATGCATCAGGTTAGTCTTTTATTTATATAGTTACGTTGATGCTCATATGTTGATGCGTAATTCAGTTTAAGTGTTTCATCCACTGGATAGCCAAATAGAAGTGGTACTTCCACTGTTTGCGCTATCATGGCCAAGCAAACAATATCACTTGACGTCATTCAACATAACGGATTAGGACAGGAACCCATCGTTACTGACATAGCCAAACGAAAGCGACATTTCCACCGTTTACGCTATCATCGCCAAGCATGCAACATCACTTTTCACCACTAAAAGATGGTTCTAAAGAGAATGGGAAAAGGGCCCATCATTTCAGGATCTATCCGATAGGTAAACGGGAGAGACGCCCCACCGTTTGACCGCTACCAGTGGCAAAGAAAGGAACATCACCTGTTGCCACTCAAGTTCTTTATATGAAGACATTCTCGCTACCTAGGCTTAGAAAACACCTAAACACATACATAATTATCTTATAAATCCTTCTTCAATCGCACCACCGAGATGATGGAGATAGTAAGTAACGTTTGCGGACTTACCGCATTTGTACAAAAAACATTTAGCTTACCGTTACCATGCTATATATTAACGAACATAATGTACTTGTCTACATTTGTTTCTATACAAGACAGGGATCACTCCTTGATCAAATAGTTGAGGGGACTAGGGGTCCGGTATGTTATCCTATCTTGACATTACTAAGTACACGTAACTAGGCAAGAGCTTTTTCAACTCCCCAATCAAGAACTAATCCCCTTGACTTGGGGAATTGGGAGACTTGGTGTATATAACTATACGACCCAATTAATTACAGGTACTTAGCCACCAAAAGGGATAACACCGCCAAGACCAGATGAAAGCCAAAACCAAGAACTTCAACTTTCATTATGAACCCGACCCCAGAAGTCCAACGATGTGCCCGTTAAGGCATGAATAGTAAGCAGCCCCAAGGAAGGACAAAGTCCCACATCAAAAATGTGAGCAAAGGAACTCCTCCAACCACCTTTATAAAGAACTCATTTATGACTAAGTAAATTAAGCTAATTCACTCAACTCACTAACGTTATTATATTTATAAGTATTCTGACTTAGACATCAGAGCTTTAAAGGCAAGCCGATTCTGTCAAGACTTCTAACGTCTGTTTCCGTATTGCTTGTAACAGTGGCCTAGGGGAGAAATGATCAAGCAGGGTAGCATCACCAACATACAACAAACTGTGCTTCTATTAGTAACCTAACATAAATTGGTAGAAACACATCACGTATTAGATGTTATAAATGGGTCTCTAATGTATGGTATATATCATTTTGATTCCTCAAGTTTATCTTCGTCTATCCCTTTGGTCACTCCATTTTAATGCATATTTGAATAACCAAAGTAAAATTGAAATGTTAACTTTAAGGACATAAATTATGACATCCCATCCCGAGAATTTCTTCTCTTTATGATTTATTTATGGTTAATCAAGAAAGGTAGTTAGTTTTGTTACCGTCAGTAAATATTGAGATCTTTTTAGTTGACTTTTTATCATATTATCGAAGTTGCTTGACTTCGGCTGGAAGTCGTAGAAATTGTTTACGAAATTGATTAGTCGCAATTCGCACATATAAATAGGACTTTCCGAAAATGAAAAGTCAAAACTTTCCTTTTTGGGTCAGACTTTTTCTCTCTCTTCTCTCCCTCTCTCTGCCGCGCGGTTCTCTCTCCTCACCGCGGCTCGCTGGCGACTTCCCTCGATCGTCCATAAAAACCGCCTACCAAGGTGTCAAAATAAGTGTCTCACTCGCCTCTTCCTTTCCTCTATGGCCTCCACCACCAAATCAACTAGAGTTAGCCAGAATTTCAAGGAGAAAAACCGAGAATTTATGGGTTTCGGATCGATGTTTTTTTTTAGCCAAATCGACCAAAGAAACCTAATGGCTATTGAAGCTCTCCTCACAATGAAGCTAAGGACACCAAGAACACATTCTAATTCGACCAGAGCAAGGAGAATCGAATGATTGAAGTTTTTGAGGGATTTTGGGTTCAAGGTAAATTGGACGAGTTAGAGGTTTAATTGGATTTTGGTGTAGTTGAGAAAATTGTTGGTTGCAAGATTTTGGATATTTTTCAGGTTTGGGTTACCATAAAAAGTCATCAACGCCGCTGCTCTGCCACCGTCGACGGTGGTCAACGACTGCGTTCCGGCGAAGGATATTTTGATGTAAAATTTAATTCGTTTTGCTCGTAATTTCGTACCGATTGTAACGAAGAAGTTATTGAATTAATTTGGACATTGTTGATTAAGACGTGTGATTAATCGGATATTAATTAAACGATTTTATGATTTTATTAATTAAACTGTCTAATCGATTTCACTTTATGATACTTGAACTTGCATTATTTCACAGAAATTTGTGGAAAGGTATATAGTTATAATTTTACATATTTACATAGTTTATAATTTTTGTCCACTTTCTCTAACGTTTTATGTTTTTATTCTTTTCATGGGCCATTTGGTTTAAATTGCCCGGTTTTCAGGTTTGCCAGTTGAAGTCGTGACCATCCAGAGTACGAGGCATAATAGTCCACAGCTTCTATTTTCTCAGTGTAGGTTCTTAGTTAAAGTTCTAAGTTACTCATGCTAGAGTAGCTGGTACCGATTAGTCGGCGCTAGATACTCTAATACGGATCCTGCAAGACTTACCCTAGATTACTGCGATAATCTGGGACGGGTCTTGTCAAATGGTATTAGAGCATTAGGTTTTCAAATTCTTTTGATAATCTTATATCATTAGTGATACTTAGAGTGTGATGGTTTGATTGCAGCGGACTCATCGTATGCCCTCGGGTATTAGTGTCACTGACGATATAGGGTAATCTTTTGAATCTGTTGTTCCTTAAGTGTCATGCATCATGGACGTGATCGACGACTTCAGCATCTGCCCTCGTCTGTCAATAGTTTTGACAGCGAGTTACTTTTTTTACGTTTAGATGAAAAAGTAGGCTTAAAAGATTAGACTTGGAGTTTTTTGTTTCACATATCAGATTTTTTGAAGTGCTTGGACATTCTTTTAAGCTCAGTGGAACAAGGTGGTTAGAAATAATCGAGTTTTCAAGATTGTAAGTGTGGCAAGGAGACATGTGTCAATGGAACGATTGCACGCGAATTTGTGGAGTTAAGTATTAGACCAATTTCTTTCCAATGGACTATCCACTATCGCGAATTCTTTATTTCTAGCTTCACATTATATTTGTGTATATTCTCGAGGAGATTACTAGTACGAATCATTGACGATGATGATGTTGAATGAGTTAGAGCAGTAGGTACATCAACCCCTAGTTTTTATGTGATGTCGAGCAATATTCGTTGAGAATTCTTTGCATTTTATATACAACATTTGATTCTTGTTAAGATATATAGTGAAGTACCTACATTCATTCCAGTTTTCTAATTACTCTTTGTCTAAGATTCATTAAAGCTACTTTAACCTTTCGTCCGACTAGAAATAAGATGCATTGGTTGGATTTTGGGGACTTGATAATTAGCACTTGCACCGAAACTCTGGAAGAGCATGGTGACATTTTACAGAAGTTCATCGGATTCTCATTACTCTATTGGGTAATAGTAACTCTCTTTCATGTACTTGTTCCTTCTGTTCCAATTTCAAAATTATTGTTTAAATTAAGTAGTTGGCGTTGTTGCTTATTAGGTAAGCAACCTTCAGTTATTTCTGTAATGGGAACTTGTCGTCCATTTTCAAAAATTGTGTTATTTGTTGGGACTTCATGTTTCATTCTGTTAGCAATGTCTTCAGCCAAATTTGATACCATCGTGTGGCATATTAGTTACCCCCTTGTAGGCAATTTAAGTTCATTCATTCATGTGCGAATTTATTTAATTAGACTATTTGTTCATTTTTAAAGAATTGACCTTAGATTATGACTCCAAATTCTTTTCTTACGTGGGATAAACATCATTATTACCTATCAAAGTGGCGCAGTGGAAGCATAATGGAAAAGGAATGGGACACATTAGTAGTCTTTACCACGACGTATAAATGATAGAATCGTTTTGTGATTAACCTCAAATGTTTTCACTCTTACCTTTTCTTGAATTGGTTGTGTTAGTTTTATGTCGTGAACACAATTTTCCAATTTGAATGTGTAATTTTTCCAATTTTGTACCGCAAGAGTTTGTGAGGGGAAAGATTCTTATATCAACATTGGATTAGTGTGATGTGTGATATGTCGTGGAGATTGGACTGCTAAACCTCGATAATTGGCAAGAATTTGCAAGTATAACAAGTATGCGTGGAGATCTTTAACGGATTAGTAGGATTTGAGACTAGATTGTTGCACGGTTTTAGGATTTTCGTTAAACTAGATGTGGGAGTCATGCGGATGACCACGTGTTTAACACGCACAAGAGTATACACTACAAGAAAGACTTACTTAGACCACGGACCATTTCTGTCATCTAGGTTAGAGTTTCCGTCGTCTAAGTACTTAGACTACAGAATCTCCGTCGTCTAATTCAGTCGTTCAAGTGTCGTTGTCTAAGAACCTAGACGACGGAAATGGTCTGTTACGTCGTCAAAGTGACGTCTTAGATGTTTTAAATGGTCTGTCGTCCAAGTGAGGATAAGATGACGCAAATAACATTTTCGTCGTCCAAGTACAATATTGACTACGGAATTATTGCGTGGTCTAAGTGATGACATAGACCATGAAACTATTCCGTAGTCTAAGTGATCACTTAGACCACGTATATATATATATATATGTTTTGTAGTCTAAGTCATCACTTAGACTACGAAAGTACATATGATTTCGTAGTCTAAGTGAGGACTTAGGCTATAAAATCGTATATGTTTTCGTCGTCTAAGTGAATATATATTTTCTTTTAATTTTTTTAATTAAAATTTAATTTAAAGTAAAATATTAATAAATTAATTAAAATAATAAATTTAATTTAAATAATTAAAAATTATACGTACATCGATATCATTCGAAAAAAAATGAAATATTAAAAACTACGTACACACTACTAAAATACGGCAGGTGTAGACGCGCTGCCGAGTCTCCCGCCTCCAGCCATGTCGTCTTTGTCGGGGTGTGGGGTCGGAGCAGGACGACAATCTTGTTGAACCTTGTTTTGCATGAGGGCGATAAGGTGGGCTATCTGCACTTGTTGCTCATCAAGCCTCTGAAGCATAGATAGTGTTTCCGCCCATGCGAGTCGAGCCTTCTCAAGGGCTGCTTGGACCGCCGAATCCCGAGCACTTGTCCTCGCCGAGCGTACCGTAGATGAGTCAGAAGATAAATTTCGCTGCACCTTGCGTCCCAACTCCCTAACCTCCTTGCCAGCTCGACGACCGTATACCTTATCGGCGATTGTAATTTGGCTTTCCCTCGATAGAGGAGGCAGGTCTTCTGGCGGTAAATCCGGGTGTGCAAGCTGTGTGTTGGCAAATTCCTACTGCGCCCGTTCTACCAACCTCGCTTGAAAATAATAATAAAAATTAAATAATTATAAATTTGTGCGAAAGTTTAATTAATAATAAATAATAATTACGTTAATTGAGAAGAAATATATACGACACTTACGCCGCTTTGACTCGCTTCATTGTCGAGCCCAAGCATCACGTAAACGGTGACGCTAGCATCCAGATAAGGATGTTTGGAACCCTTATGTCTGTGCTCCTTGACGATTTGTATCATTTGCTTGGAGCCGGAGGTATTATATTTGTCCTTGTTCTTCTGATTGGCCTTGTTTACGTTCGATTACGTCTGTTTGACAACATAAATCATTAAAAAAAACTAATAAATGACTAAAAAAATTATTCGATTTCATCAATTTAAATAAAAAAATATGAACGCGATAAAATTATTCTTCGAAGTGGTTGACCAACCACTCCCACTCATCTTCTCTATCCCCACGCAGTTCTATGGGGGTAGGCGAGCGACCGAATTGGAGGTAATACTTGTGAAGCCTGTACTTCCAATCACGGTAGATGGTGTTGGCGGTGGTATTGATGTGCCTAAGCATCTCCGGTGTGCCATCCACCGCCTATTGTTCCTACAAGAAAAGAATAAAAAATTATGATCGTATATATTATGAAATTACGATTTTTATTGGTTATTAAAAAATGAATTTAAAATTGCATTACGTACTGAGAGTTCTTTAAACACATTCCCCTTCTCGAAGTCCGGCAACTCCTTCTAGCTAGGTGCAACCATACGAATCTTGTTGCGAATAATTGCTTTAATGTTGTGCGATGAGAGACTAGCTAGCTGCGAGGTGGGAGGGCCATCGGTGAAATTGTCATACGACAACTGGATCTTTTGCCCGATCGCCTTAAACAACTTCTAGGATTTTCCGCCTTTTCCGAGTCCTCAGGTCCTTTTTGGTTGAGGGTCTGACGGGGCCCTCTTGACCTTGCACCGCGCACTGTAGAAAATAGACTCAGAGGCCGACTCCTGGGCACTTTCTGACATCGATGATCGGTCGGAAAAGGTGTTATCATTTTTCTATTTGGTTTTATCATTTTTCTATTTAACCAATTTTTTATATTTAGTATTTTTAAATTTTATCATTTTCAATATTTACCTTCAATTTGTATATTTTTACCATTTTTATCAATTTATTATTTTTACCCTATTTACAATATTCATCAATTTACAATAATTACCGATTTAAAACTTTTATCAATTTATAATATTTGCTTAATTTATAATATATTTAGCAATTTATTATTTTTACTATTTTTTAATATTTACTAATTTACAATAATTACTAATTTACAGTTTTTACTAATTTACAATAATATTTACCAATTTATTATTTTTACTAATTTACTAATTTATCAATTTATAATTAAACACAAATACACTATATTTATACCTAAGTGCATAGTATTATACCTAAATACACATTAAAAAAATTATAAATACATACGTATGGAAAAAAAATTAAAACTTACCGGTAATGGAGATGGGTGGCGGTGGGATTAGGCAGCCGGTGGTGGTGACGGTGTGTAACGACCCGAACCAGAAAATGTATGTTAAATGGCTTGATTTGCGCATTTCACGATTAGTCGCGATTTTATCGTAATTGGTCGATATGGCGGGTTTGTTAATTATTGGACAAGAATTTAGTTTGAATTCCTTCACGGAAATTGTAGCTAGAGTTCGTAGGAGGTTTCGGAGAATTTTTCGGATAAGCGAGCAATGTTTTATCGAGTTTTGAAGTCGGTTGGTGAAAATATATAAAAGTGTTATTTTTATTGTTGATTTAATCGTGACTGTCCGATCTTGATCAGATTTATTTTGAACCATTGATTTGGGCATGTATGTGTACGGTATATATATGGTATTAATACGAGACAAATTGAGAAAGTTTCCATTTTGGGATTTATGGCCCGTTGACCGAGTTGACCGTGGGTCAAGTCGACCCGTTTTGGCCACCGAACTTATCGCCGGCGGTGAACTCGATTTTGGCATCTTTTGGCCGTGGTTCATTCATGAAAATCATTGGGCTTGGTCTCCTCTTCAATTTGGTAGGTGGATCGCCCTCATTGGTGGCCGGAGGAGGAAGAACCGATGCGAAGAAATCCGGCGGCGGCAGTGGTAAATCAGCGGTGGACGGAGGTGGCACGGACGGCGGCGTTGAGGGTCGAGGCTATGGGGGTTTTGTATCCCTTGGGATGGTGAATCTATCCCAAGTGGTCTTGACCTCTTCCATGAAAAGACCCGACCCCGATTTAGTTGCCTAAATCGAAATCAAACCCCTTCTGAAAACACGAACTTTCAAAAAATTTGGCAGAGTTCCACTATATCACGAAGTTACCATTAACCTGCACCCGAAAATACACTTCATCCTATGCCACAAAAGCCAAACTGTGGGCACCAATCCCATCCGGATATCTCAAAAATATATCATAATGTAAAGGAATAAACAAAACTGTAACTTTACAGAAATTCGGGAAAATCATATGAAAATATAACATCAGAGTATTCAGAGCGACCTCTAGTATATACATAAATACACAACAGTAGGCCAAACAAGAAACCTCTAACCTTGACGTGCGACACCAGAATCCAAACTGCAAACTGGGCATTGAAAACAAAGAGTCCAGGGAAAGACATATAAACCGCTAGAGTGAGTGGACGAAAATAAATGTCTTTCGCCGAATATAATATATGTTATAAAACATATGCGAGTCTAAATGCATGAAAATCAAATGGTACACGAGGGAGACTCGAACTCCTCATGCGTACAGAGCATGCATCAAAAATCTCGCGGGGTCACTCATGGACACATCTGCACTAGTACAGTCTGAATCACGGGATCCCAGACCCTCATGTGATTCTAGCCAGAAAGGCCTCAGGTCAGGGTATCGGTTCCCACCCGGTAAAGTCATCGGCACAAGGTAACAGTCCTCCCCGGTAAACATCCTCGGGGATCAGCCGGGATGCTAAGTGTATCGATACAACCATACATACTGAGACTGTACTATGTGTAAACCAAATCATAAATAATTTCTATGCAAATTCATAAAGCATAATGTACATGCATATTCGTAATACATAATTATAAAAGCATATTCGTATATGCTTATTCATAAATGCATAACAAAAAACACATGCTCGTATAAATCATAATCACATACGCATGCTCATGCTCATGCTCGTAAAACGTATAATAAAGACTCGTAACTAATCAGTGAAAAGAAAGGTGTCCACTCACAGAAAAGCACAACGCGCAAACTCACTAATCCCGAGACCCGGCAGAAGATCCCTCACCAAGCGTAAGATCTCGAACTCTTGAATAATCATAAATATCACTCATCAAAATCATAATTCAATACTCTGAACCACATCTCGGAAACCAACCATTTCCGAAAACACATAACTCGGATATCAACAAAATCGTTGAAAAACCCCATAAATACTCCACACAAAATTTACTACCAAAATCAGCTCGAAAACCTCAAGACGATGATCGGGGCGTGATTACGAGTAAAACGGCATAAAACTTCACAAAAATCCAAAACGTCAACTCTTCGCTGGAGCTCCGCTGTTGACCGCCGCTGCCGGCGGCGGCGCGGCGTTAACGGTGAGATTTTCCGGCGACCAAGACCTCCAGAGCTTCCTCTCCTCAAGCCTAGTCCATCTCCGTTCTACACCAACACCCAAATTTTCCAGGAACCTCTCCAAAACCACCCCGAAAGTCCACGGCTCAAAATTGCCGGAAAATTTCTCCGGCCGATTCCGGCGCCGTCGCTCCACCATACCTCCCAGAACCAAAGGGGTTTCCATCCTAGGCTCGAACCCAGTCCAAACCAACCTAAAACTCAACCGGAAAGTGGCCAGAACACCTCCCTCCGATTAGGCCGATTCCGTTCACCTTCCCTCACATAATTCTCCAACCAAATCCACACCAAAATTCACAATATATACATCAAATGAAAGCCCATAGGAAGAGCTTTAAAACCATACCTCAAACTCCGGTAACCGTGCCTATTTTCGACGGCAACAATGACGGCGAGTCACGAACTCACTGAGTCAACACGGGTTGACTCGGTCAACTCGGCCCAGAACTGGTCAACTCGGTCAAACAGCCCATTTTCTAACTTTTCAATAACTTTACGACTATTCGGCTATTTATACGTTGCGAACCAACTCTGTCCGCGATTTGGATAACTCAAACTCAAACGGATAAACACGACTAACTCGACGATAATTTCAAATATCCATTTTATATTCCTCGATTATCCGAAAAATCCTCGGAAACCTCCTATGAACTCGAAATCAAATTCTCTACATTTTCCGCGAACAAACCCAAACCAAATTTGTGTCTGATAATTAAGTTGTGAACAAGACCGCATAACCGATTAATTACGATAAACCACAATTATATGTGAAACTCGCGAATTAAGCCGATTAACTACCATTTCTGGTTCGGGTTGTCACAGCCGTGGCAAGGTTCCGGCGAACTGAGGTAATGAAATTTCAGTGACTATTTCGGTTTTCCGGCAAATTGGAGGTGTTCCGGTTTGATTTGGGTTTTATGATGTACTACAATGTTGTTGGGCTCGTTGAGATGAACATTTTCATGTATAGGTCGACATTTTCTGGGTTGGTGGAAATTTCGGCGGCAGCCCCACGCGCCGCCGTGCGTAGCGGATCTCCAGCGAGGTGGAATTTTGGAAAAGTTTTATGTCATTTCGCTCATTTTCGCGTGCCGAACGCAATGGTGAGGTTTATATTTTGATTTGAATTTGTTAAATTTGGGAGAGTATTTAATCGGACAATTATTAGTTTAATTCGCAACAATATCAAAGGACGCTTTGATTATCCGTTTATTTGCGAGTCGTTTGATAATCGAGATTTGGTTGCGACTCTTTAAAGTGAGGGATTTCAGGGAATTGAATTCAGTATTTGGTTGAGTCAGTGATTAAATAGGAAATTACGTTATTCGAGTATTTGGGATTCTCGATGTTATTACTCACCAGATTATGATCTTTGCTATTCAATATGAATCCGATGATCAGATATTATTTTTAATCGTGATTTCAGGATCGTGGTTTAGTGGGCGTATCAGATGAATAATTTTGCCGATCGAGAGGGTTTTAGCTTTATGTTTATCCCGGCAACCTGTGAGTGGACATTTTATTTTCACAGTTGATTTACGAGTCCTGATTATGCATTTACGATATGCATTTAAGATTATACACTTTACGATTATGCATTGTATTAGTATGCATTTACAATTATGCACATACAAATATGCATTTTATGATTATTCATTTTATGATTTTGCATGTGCATGGAAAGTATTTATGATTTGGTTTACACAGAGTACAGTCTCAGATACAGAGGTAGCATCGATGCTTTGGCTTCTCGGCTGATCCCCGAGATGCTCTGGGAAGGACAGATATCCTGACCCGAGGTCTTCCAGACTTATAATCACGAGGGGGTCTGGGATCCTGTGATTAGACTGTACTATACGGAGGAGTCTGTGAGTGTCCCCGCATGATTTTATGTGCATCTTTATGGATCAGAAAAAATGTACCTGGTCGGGATTGTCATGTGCATTGACTTGCATTATGCTTTTATGTTCATATATACTTATATGTTGGGAAAGGCATATTATTATTTTCGTCCAATCACTCTAACGATTTCATTTGCATTCCCTTGGGATTTTCGGTTTCTTTTGCCTAGTTTGCAGTTTGAATTCCAGGGTTGCACGTCGACGGTAGAGGAGTAGAGTTCAGGTCAAACTTCAATTCGAGTAGGTTCTTTGTTCGACCTCATGGTTGTATATGATGTATATAGAAGTCGCTTTGAATACTTATGTTATATTTTCAGTTGAGTTTACTCCTGAATGTTTTCTGGATTTCTTGTAAACCTTGTGGTTTATTATATATATGATGTTGAGAAATCTGGATGGGGAACGGAGCCCCACAGTTTGGCTTTTGTGGAATATTCGAAGTGTGATTCTCTTTGCAGGTTCTAATATTGGCTCACGTATCTCAAAGTAAACCCTGGAAAAAAAATTTTAAGGTCATGTTTTCGAAGGAGTTTGATTTCGGTTTAGGCAACTAAATCGGAGTCGGATCCTTTCATGGTGGGAGGTGGAGGGAGGTATCGAGGAGGATCGATGTACATTGTGGAGGGAGGGAGGAGAACTCACCGATGGTGGAGGAGGTGAGAGGCGGCGGAAGAGGTTGAGGCCAGAGGGAGGGAGTCGCCGGAGGGAGGGAGAGGCCGGAGTTTTAGGGAGAGAGAGAGAGAGAGAGAGAGAGAGAGAGAGAGAGAGAGAGAGAGAGAGAGAGAGACAGACAGACAGACAGACAGACAGACAGAGAGAGAGAGGAGAAGTGATCGATCGAATTGAAACCGCCCAGATTTTCCATCGTCTAAGTGAGACCAGATCCACCTAGACGACGGAAAACCCTAGTTCCATCGTCTAAGGCAAAATCGGTTTCTCCCCCAATTAATTGGTGGGTGAAAGTGGACTGCCATATTTTTTTAGAACGGTTGAAAATTTTAACTTAGACGACAGAGATGGCCATCTTTGTCGTCCAGGTCAAATTTTGAGCAGTTCCCAAGATAAATGGCGGTGGAATTTAGACCGCTAAAATTTTGAACCTAGATGACGGAGATGGCCATCTCCGTCGTCCAAATGCTCACTTGGACAACGGAGAGTCCCTCTACTCCGTCGTCTAAGTACAATTTCTCATAAAAATAATATTTAAAAATAATTCGTAAGGAAGTTTCCAATCTTTCATTCGAATGGAATTGTAGTAAAATATTAATTAAAGAATCGTATATATAAAAAGTGGGATTTAAGACGACGAATTAATTTATGTCTTTAAACTTGTTAAGTATCTACTAATGTGTATAACTTAAGTGTTATTAAGTATAGGCTTACTGCACATCCATATTAACGAAATTAAATTTGGACAAAACAATTGTTGAATACATTCACCATAAGACAATATTTAATTAGAATAATTTTTAGTAAATAGTAAGTTCGTTAAGGGTTTCATGAAAATCGAAAACCGAAAACCGAAAACCGAAATTTTTACAAACCAGAAACGTGGATACATGAAAATCTGTAACTCTAATTTTGGAACCGTCGATGCTCACATTCCAAGAATTGTTTACTCTATGGTCTCGACGAAAATAATAAGCATTAGAACATGGTCTACATGGTCGTTGTCTTATATGTGAAATTACGATATCATGACTTAGATGACGCAATGACACCGTTGCGTCGTCTAAGTTTAAATTTTAGGATTTAGGGTTTACTTAGACAACGGTATGACCCGTTTGTGTCGTCTAAGATAAAGTTTTAGGATTTAGGGTTATATAATTAATATTGTGTTTACCTTGGCATGGACTACAAAAAGTCGTTCCATCATCTAGGTTTTAGGGTTTAGGGAAATTGTGATTCTTGGTCGTACGGATTTATTTTTATTTTTATTTCCATCCGTTGAAGCGATCTCGCTCTTTAATTAATTTGAAGTTAATTATGCGAAAAAGTTCAAAGTTATAATTAATTAATTTATTATTCAATTAAGTACAAATTTAATAATTGTATCTACTCTTCCTCATAATATAATTAATCATGCATCATTACGTCAAAAAAATTTAATTACAATAATTAATTACTAATTAATATTCATCGTCGTTATATTGTACTCTTCATCATAATCGTCATCATCCTCCTCACCACTGTTATCTGATTGCTCCTCCTCATCATCATACTCAACATCATCCGACCAATATCCTGAGTCCTCGTCCTCATCGTCATCCTGCGCCTCTTCTTCATCGACCTCATTAATTACATCAATAATCTCATCTTCAGTTAGATCCGTACAACCATCAGGCATGGGTAAGCGTTCACCAGCTTGAACCAGGTCCATTATGTTAAAGCGGATGACAGAAATATTAGGCTTTTGATATATAGTAATGTCTCTTTGCGATTCAACATCTTCAGTCGTCGACGTCCCTTCAGCTGTCGTGGTATTCCATATTCCTCGATGAGAGATATGGTTCACTATTTTCCACCCTTCACCAGCTTTCGGATCATCAAGATAGAACACCTGCCTAACTAAGGTGGTAAGAGCGAAAGACTCATCCTCACATACCAGCTTGAGTTTGTATCGACTGATAAAAGGCCCAGGTCTTCCTTTGTACGCTTGAACCATTTGCCCTTGAATTGGAAAACGTTGACTTCATTCCCGTAACTTAACTAAACGATATATACAAGAGCCCCGTAGTATATATCATTGTCTTTCCCGATCACTACCCCACTGTTTTGTGTTCTTCTTCCTTCATCTCGGGGCCAATGAATGAAACTTTACACCGTTTACAAAACATTCGGCGTAAATATAGTGTTTAATCAGCTTCCCTGCTAGTAAGTGCTTTGGCCAGGACTACCAGCCCCTCTGTGTAAATGAGAAATATATATATATATATATAATTAAAGGGTTTAACTTCAACAGACATGTATATAAATTAAATGAGTAAACATACGTACCAATTGAAAGAAATAATCAGGGAACTTCTTCTTAACCACTTTCTCAAACCACGCCGAACGCTTGTCCGGATTTAACGCCTGAAGCTTCTCCTTGTACCGAATCATGTAAGGCTCAACTTTATCATAGTCTCGCAACACTACCCAATGTGCCTCAATAATTTATTCTCGTGTTAAAGATTCCTTTAATACTCCTCTAAATAGTCGTACGTCATTTGTGACGACAGAAAGATTGATGCGGGCACTGGGATCGGAGGCGGTGGGAGGTGGTGGATCCTTGAGGTACTTGTTGCAGTAAGTAACACACTTATGCATTAGGTATGTCTCTGCTATGGAGACATCTGTGGCCGACCTATTTTTCACGAATCCTTTATACTGTCCAAACTGTCTACAAAATAAAACGTTCAATTAATTAATTGTAGAATAAGTACATATAGCTAGTAATCTCGAGTGGAACAAATAATGGATCGGAAAACCTGTATAATTAATTAGTTGTACGTACCTTTCTTAAGGATACATCCTAGTGTACAAGACCAGACCTGAAATGGGCACCTGCTCGGGTAGGTGGATCATTAGGTGAATCATGATATGAAAGAAAACAGGAGGAAAAATCCTCTCTAATTTGCAAATGATGTGTACAATTTTTTGTTGCAGTTCCACCACATCTGAATTCTTTAACTCTTTGGCGCATAACCTCTGCCACCATTTGCACAATGCCACTATTGGTTTTATGACGTCACGAGGCAAATATGGTTGAATTATCACTGAAATCAAACGTTGCAGCATAACATGATAGTCATGTGTCTTTAGACCAACAAACTTGTGTTGTACTTCGTCCACTGCTCCAATTATAGTAGCTACATATGTAGTCGGATAACGAATGCTCTTAAACCAGTGGAATATAGAACCTTTAAGTATCGACTTCACTGTGTAAGGTGCAGCTTGAATCTTGTTGTACACTCATCTTCTATCCCTCTTCAACCACAAGGGACGACGTAGATTCATAGATTCCAGATCTTTGCGCGCTATGGGAGTATCTTTAGTCTTAAACTTAATACCGAGAATTGTTCCCACCACACTGTCGTACACATTCTTTTCTATGTGCATCGCATCCAAGTTGTTCCTCAGCTTCAACTTCGACTAGTAAGGGAGTTCAAAGAATATACTCTTGTGATGCCAATAGCTGAGATCATGTAAAGGTATTGGATTGCATTTCTGTACATCCTTGTCATTGGTCAACACACCAAAGTAGAAATAGCTCAACCTCTCTAAAATCTCTTTGCCAGACCAACTACGGGGTTTAGGATTATTCTCTACCATCCTGTCGAAATGAGCTTCATCTTTTCGCCATGGGTGATCGCCAGGAAGTCATCTACAGTGACCAAGGTAACACACCTTCCCCACGTGCCAACTAGAGTTCACGTCGTCCAAACATATAGGACATCCATTTTATCCTTTCATCCTGCAGGCTGCCAACATCCCATACACTGGAAAATCATTGATCATCGACATTACGGCAGCCCTCATCCTGAACATCGTGTCAAGTGAATTTGTCATAAGTTGGGACTCCAGTTCCCCATAACAGTTTCAGCTCGTCGATCAAAGGTCTGAGGTAGACATCTAAGCACTTTCCCAGAAATTTAGGACCTGGAATTAGCATAGTACGAAAATTAAATTCCTTGTTCATGCACATCCATTGAGGCAGGTTGTACGGCATCAGAATAACTGGCCAAGTGCTAACGGCAGAGCTATTACTACCTCAAGGATTGAATCCGTCTGTAGATAGTCTGAATCTAACATTTCGAACCTCTGCGGTAAAATCTCCAAATTTGTTGTTGAAATGTTTGAAAGCTTCCCCATCCGCGGCGTGTCTCAGCACATCATCATCTATTCACTTTTCTTCGTACCATTGCATTGCCTCTACTGTGTAAAGAGACATGTACAGATGCTGCAACCTGGGAATCAATGGAAAATATCGAAAAACCTTCACAGGAATTTTCTTTTTCGAACTCTTCCTATTCAGCTCATATCTACAACCACATATGGGACAATAGTCCAAATCTGTATACTCTTTGTAAAACAACACAAAATCATTTAGACAGGCGTCAATTATCCTATACTTTAGGCCGAGGCTGCTCAAGATATTTCTGACCTTATAATTGGATTTAGGAAGATTGTGATCATCAAGAAGCAACCTACATATTTGCTCCTGAATTTCGTCAAAAGCACTGACTGACATTTTGTGTTTCACTTTTATCTACATTTGCTGCATCACATATTGCAATACATTTTCTCGACATCTAGGGTACACCGGGGTCTGGGCTTCAAGTAGCATCATGTTGTACTTATCCATCTCACTAGTGTCAGTGGCCAAGCTAACAGCGGGGAATGTGTCATCATGCCCATGAGTGGTATTGTAATCTCTCTCTTGGTGTTGGTGTCCACAATGACTAAATCCCAGAAACGCATCATGGACCAAATCCGCAGTTGGGTTCCAAGCAGGGGGGCCAGCACCACTGCCGCTGGATGAGGCACCATGGTAACTGTACCCTGAGTTGAAGTCTGCTGAGCTGAAGCCTACTGTTTCACCATGCTCGCTCCACATAGTGTAACTCCACATCATACCATTTTCGTACAGGTGTTGCATCATAACATTAACCTTCACATACTGATAATTAAGACATTTTTTGCACGGACACCTGAAACGCTTCTTTCCCTGACCATGTTCTATCGCAAAATTCACAAATTCTCTAATTTCATCCATATACCGGACAACACTTCTATTCCGCAACTTTATCCAACTCTTGTCCATACTTCTACAAAATTTAATAATTATCATATTAGTCAACTGTTATATATACAAATTTTTAATAACTACCTTAATTATTAACTTATAATTACTTAAAATATTTATTACCTTTATTAATTATATACTACTCTAATGGTGAATATACTATACATTAATTACTTTAATACATCTAACATGCATGTACATTTTAATTAAATATTAACCAAAATTTTTAAACATCCATGCATGCATATATACTAGTTAATTAATTAACTAATATATATCAATCAATTACCTAACTTAATTATAAATATTAGACGTACTAACAATGCAATGCAATCAATCAAACGTACAATTAATTATATATATAAACGCTAAGTTTGTCAGAAATTAACTATGTATGTACCTAGCCTTCTTCGATATACGGTAAATCGATCGTTAGGACCAGAGATATATATATATAGTGCTAGTTATACAAGAGAGGAGAGTCTGATCGAGAGAGAATGAAAATGAAAATGAGACGAGTGAGCAGAGAAGAAAAGAGTCTGGCATGGACAATATATACTACATCACTTAAACGACGGAAATGAGTATGTGTCGTCTAAGTGGCTACTTAGACGACGCTGCGTCAGTACGTCGTCTAAGTGGTCACTTAGACGACAGACCTCTGTAGATTCTGTCGTCCAAATGGTGAATTAGACGACGCATCGACTATGCGTCGTCTAAGTTGTCACATAGACGACGGTGTGTTGATATGTCGTCTCATCCTTCACTTGAACGACACATACTCATTTCTATAGTCTAAGTGTCACTTAGACGACGTAAAAAATTTTAAGACAACATAATTTATTGGCGTCATCTTAATTCTACTCAGACGACGAAACATTTACTGTTCCGTCGTCTAAGAGGGTTTTTCTTGTAGTGATATGAAAAGTATACATGCAAGTATAAGTTCCGATTAATATTATTTTTCTGATCTTTTAATTAGTTTTTATAAGTTAATGATCCAGTGTCAGCAAAAATTACAACATCTTTGGTTGTACAACATGGAAAGTTGCAGCGATTCAATGATTCAATTCGAGATGGAGTCCTGATATGTAGATTAGCACCCCACTGTTTTATTACCTATAGTGGACTGATATTGCAGGCATACGTGTATGTGTAGTTGTGGCTTATGTCACTTTAATAGTCTTTCGGCTTAGGACAATAGTAGTTATATGTTTGTTTGAGCCATATAAGTAAACCATTAATGTTCAAATTTGGGTGCGGTTTAGTTTATAATTCGAGTATTTGAGTGTTGGGGATGATCAAGCAAATTCAATAACTCAAGTTGCGCATTGACATCAATTTCAATTGATCAACACATTTTATGCTCGATTCTAAACTCATTTCTCTCTACATTTTACTTTGATTTTACCTTAGTATTCTTGTTTCTTACTTACTTTGTTGTTTTTAGGCTTATAATAAAGGAGAACAATAAAAGAGGAGATTTTGAGCATAAAATGAGCTAAGTGGAGAAGTTTCCTAAATCATCTAGGAATGACGTGGCGAAATATGGATCTGAAATGGTCTTCTCAAGTTACTAAAATGACGCAAGGCAAAATGAAGACATTTCAAATGGTGGATCAAAAATCAGCAAGCATTTTGGACGAAATCAAGCAAGGAGATATTACCGAATAGATGAAGGATCAAAAGTATCACGTATATCTCAAAAGTGCCTTATTTGAAGATCAAAATATCCTACAATATATGGTAGGTTCGGCCAAAATGACTTGAAGCTCAAGAAATACAAGATATGGAATGATCAAGATTTTCCTACTCCTAGTAGGAAGAGGAAGATATGCCTGCCAGCTCATCAATGTTCAACAGATAACAAAATCTGCAATTCAATTCCAAATATAGTGATAATATATGTCTTCTTCAAGCTCTCGGGCTGATCTTTCCAACGAATCTAAAATCACAATTGTCTGAGCTCTAGAACTCCCAGAAAAGACGTTTAAAGATAGGCTGGCAGATTTACCAGGGTACACTAGGAATCCCTAGTTTGGAGAGGAAAAGATTCATTCCTTGCCTATAAATACAAGAGGACGTCTCTCTTCTCCAGAATCACTCATCTTAGAAACCAATAGATCTGTAAACACTCTTCTCCTCTCTCAAAGTTTGAAAGTTTTCAAGGATCCACCATACTCCACCACCAAAACGCTTCCTACCTCCACCGAGTAGACTATAGGGCAAATTCCCTTAGATGCTCCCCATCTCCATAGAGGGATGACTACATTAGAGGCGTAGGGCAAATTTTCGAGCTTAAAGTGTAACTCTAATCCTTCTACTTATCCTTGTAAACATTTGTATTTTGGTTTTGAATAAAAGTGCTTTGTTTACAATTTTGAAATATTATGTGTAATTTATTTTGAGTCTTAGGATTTAGTCGAGCATGTTAGTCTTAATGCATAAATTTAGGCTAAGGCAAATTCCTTGGCAAGTTGATAGGCGTGTCATAGGGCAAATTCCTGAAGCACAATAAATGATCTTACAGGTAATCGTCTAAAGACTTAGATAATTAATAGGGAGCATATAATATGACTTAAGTGTAAGACGTTGGTAAATAAGATGGGCCGATCACTTGTAAATATATAACTTAGGTTTATTTTTGGTCTAGTAAGCATGTTTATGGTTCTTTGTTCTTGCTTGTATTCTACTTGTCTATGAGTGAAGCATGTTAGAACCTAGGATTTCTCTATGTGTTTACTAACCATTTTTTGTCTTTAATTTTGTAGGAATTAATTAAAACCTCTTTAAAATTCCCCCATTAACCATAACGTAGTCATGCATGCACCCTCAATCCCCGGTTAAGAACAATACCCTACTTATCAATGCTACATCTACAAAAAAGGGTTTTAATTGCTTATGTGTTTTTGTTGAGAGTTAAGTGTTTATTTAGTACTTAGTAAAATTGTGTATCAATTTTGGCGCTGTTTCCGAAGATTGTAAAGAATTGTGTGATTTCGTGTGTAAATATGTAAAATAATAATCTGTCCATAACCAACAAAATTTCATACTTGTTTATAATTCCATATATGCCATACTAACAATTTCTTTTGTTTTGTAGCCATGTAGATAATTACCACGTTAAAGGATGTCTCTATTTGAAGGAGTGAATCAGTGTGGTTCATTAAGTCGCACTCATTGGAATAGATGGCGCCTATTTTTTATGCTTATCTCCTTAACCCCTCATGATGTATGGATTTCATCACTGCACACCATAACCTAAGTGAAGTTATGGGCATGAGGTTGAGGGCGGAGTTTGCTATGGACTTGAGGGAGTGTAAATTTTCGAAAGATTGGCTGAATGTAGGACATGGTGTCTAGAAGGGTTATGACTGGTGACAGGTTTTGGATCTAAGAAAGACTAACATCAATGGAGTATATACCATTAGCCCGGTAAGCCTCGGGGTGTTATGTCGAAATTAGTCCTGCCTCTCACGTTATCTCTATCCCCAACTGGCCATGTTTTTCGATTGAACCAAGGCCGATTAATTGAGAGTTTATACTTTATCGCGCGGGTCGCACGTCCAATGAATGACCAAAAGATCAAATTTGTTCATTTCCTTTGAAGAAAGACGGAGAACCCAATAAACAAATACTTGTGCATATTACTTGTACATATTTCGTGTGCTTTGTATATACTTATACCTTTATACTTATAAATTTGTAAAGGATTAAACACTTGCATTTGTAGATTGCATTAACCTTCTGGCGGCTTTGTGATGTGTGGATTTCATCACCACACACCCTAACCTAAGTGAAGTTAGGGACATGAAGCCAAAAGACAGGTCACAGTTGCATCATGTATTTAGCATGTAACTTTGTGTGTTTTCTGCAGGTTCTAACTCTTTCTCTTATGCACTCACGTCAATTTTCATTTAGACTCTTGTTTGATGCATTCTTGTATTTCGAGCATGATTTGTTTGAAATTTAGATTGCTTGTATAATTGATGTATCATATGTGCTTTTGTGTCTTGCATTGTTTATAAGCTAATTTTGCAGAAAATATGTAGATAAGAGTCTTAACAAACATAGGATGTCTAGAGCCCTTTTATTCACGTGTCATCACTTAGTGTTTTCGTGTGTCTTTGCATATTCTTCTTTGTGTGTTCATTATTATTATTTTGTGTGTTTTGTGTGTTTTTGTTGTTGGTTAGTATCTTGCCTTCCTTGTGTAATCTTTTGATATTAACACTTGATCTTTGGTGGATGTATAGATTTCTTGCATGTCCAATCTTCACTTCGACTCTTCAAAGATTCAAGCACTCATCAACCGTCTGCAACATCTAAAGCATCAAGCACTACTTCCTCCACAAGTTCACGAGCAACCTCTCCTTGAGGAAGATTTGGATTCTCCACACTCATCTCACTACTCCACCGAGCACTCACAAGAAGAAGAGCAAGAAATGGCATATAACAACCCTCCACCTCCCAACGTCAACAACAACAATGAGAGGTGATCTCTTTGCCAACGCACTTGCTCTAAAGAATGGAGTAGTGGTCCTTCTTTCATTGCATTTTCGGAACCCCAAGCGAAGAAGAAGGACATTGAGTTGAAGAGTGGCTTCCTGCACCGTTTTCCAATCTTCCAGGGGCTGTCAAATGACGATCCCAACATGCATCTCAAGCAATTCCAGTTCATTTGCATGAGTATGAAGCCTTCGGATGCCGATGAAGAACTCTTCAAGCTCAAAGCTTTTCCCTTTACATTGATAGATAGAGCTCAAGCTTGGCTATTGGAACTTCCGCCTAATTACATCACAACATGGAAGCAACTTGCGGACCTGTTCTTGGCTAAGTACTTTCCGGCCTCAAAGATCACTGTTTTGAGGAAGCAGATCACGGGGATTAAACAAGCATCGGATGAGTCTTTTGGCTAATATTATGATCGATTTAAAGTCTTATGTGCCACCTACCCTTCCCATGGTTTTTCCGAGACAGACCTCATGAATTACTTTTATGATGGTTTAAAACTGATTGATAGAGAGCTTCTTGATGCCGCTGCAACCGGAGTATTCATGGATTTAGATGAGGCCGAAGCTTGTACCTTGTTGGAAAACCGAGCAAACAATGATGCTCAATATGGGATGGCTCCACGAAGACAAGTGAGTGAAGCTAATTCAACGCAAGTTAAGTATGAGAAGTATGACAAGCTAGCATCCATGCTAGAGCAAGTGCTTGAATTAGAGACCAAGAGAGCCAAGGCAGCTCAAGGACCAATGTGTGGAGTATGTCAGATGCAAGGGCACCATACTGATCAATGCCCTAAAATGGTGGAACAAAATGGAGATCCGGAGCAAGTTAATGCAATTGAAGGATATCAAGGGGGGCAACGTTACAATAATTACAACAACAACAATTTCGGCAACTGAAATCATCCGGGTTTCAAGTGGAGTAGCAATGAAGGATGTTTAAACCCTTCGGCACCTCAACAAGGCTACCAACGTGCTCCCTTCTAACCAAGGCAGCCAATGGAACAAGCTCCCATTCCAACGAGCGATGCAACAAGCTCCCATTCCAACGATCGATGCAACAATCTGCTCCGGTCCAACAATTTACAAATCTGGACTATGACAAAATGTTCACTCAATTGTCCGCTTCAACACAAGTTCTCTTGGAGGGACAAGCTAAGACAAATGAGACGTTAAATATACATGGCCAAGATATTAGTGAAATAAAGAAACAAATGAGCCAAATCGTGGACTTCATGGGCCAATTTCGAGATTTCGGCCGTCTTCCACCTTAACCAGAACCACCAAATAGGAATGTGAGTGCCATTGTTACAAGGAATGGAAGGATACTTGGAGACGCACCACTAAAGGCAAAAACAGCCCCTCCTCACGTCTTTCATGAGGAGGAGGATTTAGAGGAAGATCCGACCATCAAGGAGGCCGAGAGAATGAAGAAAGACGTGGCCTCTCATGCCACTAAGGCATATTCCTCATCTTTACACCCTACTCCAACAAAAGGAGTTACTCATATCCCTTCAAGTAAGGTCGACTCTCATGCTATGTTTGCTAAGGCACCGTTTCCTCATCGATTATCCAAGTCGAAGAAAGATGATCAATATGAAGACATTCTAGACATCTTTTGGAAGGTGCAAGTTAACTTACCCTTGATCGAGTGCATAAAATAAATGCCTATCTATGCAAAGTTTCTAAAAGAGCTATGCACCCAAAGGAGGCAAACCAGAGCGAAGGAGGTTATGAAGGTGAATGCGACCGTTTCGGCGGTCTTACAACGTCGGTTACCCCCCAAATTGAAGGATCCGGGGACATTTTTTATTCCTTGTGTGATTGGTGACAACAAATTTGAAGATGTCATGCTTGACCTTGGAGCATCCATCAACGTAATGCCTTATTACTTATATGCATCTATGGATCTAGGCGAGCTCAAACAAGACAATGTCATCATTCAACTAGCCGACCGTTCGCATAAGTATCCTAAGGGATACATTGAAGATGTTCTTGTGCAAGTCAACAACTTGATTTTTCCAGCAGATTTTTATATTGTTGACATGGAGGAGAGTCCTTTGAACACCACGCCATTACTTCTTGGATGACCCTTCATGAGGACTGCAAGAACGAAAATAGATGTTTTTGAGGGAACGTTTTCCATGGAGATTGATGGAGAAAAGATTGAGTTTAACATCCTAGATGCCATGAAGGTTCCCACGGCAAGTGTTAATGCCATATTTTTGATGGATATAGTGGCAGAGGCAGTTCAACAACATTTAGACACCATTGGAGATGATGAGCTAGACATTGCCATACAAGAAGGAGCGGGGATGACACTCCTTTTGATGCACTTATCAAAATTTTGGAGCCTAGGATCCTTGAGATGGCTATGGAACTCAATGAGGATCCACGGATTCTCAATAGGCCACCTCTTATTCCGTTGGCCTATGGAGAAAACAAGCTTGTCCCGTTCGTAATTAAGGCACTGGAATTGGAACTTAAAGTTTTACCAGTTCATTTGAAGTATGCTTACTTGGGAGACAATGAGACATTGTCGATTATCATCACTTAAACATTGGAGGAACAACAAGAAGACAAGCTCATCAACATGCTTAAACGTCATAAAACGGCAATTGGATGGACCCTTGCCGACATTAAGGGCATCAATCCAGCAACATGTATGCATCGAATTCTACTCGAAGATGGGGCGAAACCTTCGAGAGAAACTCAAAGACGATTCCATCCTCCTATGATGGAAGTTATGAAGAAAGAAGTGATCAAGCTCTTGGATTGTGGCGTCATATACCCAATTCTGGACAGCCGATGGGTTTCACCCGTACAAGTTGTTCCTAAGAAGTCCAGAATTATTGTGGTAAATAATGCGAAGAATGAGTTAGTGCCACAACGAATAGTAACCAACCATAGAGTTTGCATCGACTATAGGAAGCTCAACGCCACCACGAACAAGGACCACTTCCCCTTGCCATTCATCGATCAAATGCTTGAGAGGTTGGCGGGTCACGCTTATTATTTCTTCCTCAACGGATATTTCGGTTACAACCAAATTAGCATTGCGGAGGAAGATCAAGAGAAAATGACGTTCACATGCCCTTTTGGAACGTTCGCATATAGACGCATGCCATTTAGACTTTACAACGCACCAGGTACCTTTCAACGTTGCATGCTTTCAATTTTTTCCGATTACATAGAGAAGATAATAGAAGTTTTCATGGATGATTTTAGTGTCTTTAGAAAAAATTTCGATGCTTGTTTAGAAAACTTAGAACTAATTTTACAAAGATGCGTTGAAACGAACCTAGTGCTTAATTAGGAGAAATGCCATTTTATGGTTACTTAAGGGATAGTCTTAGGACACATAGTTTCAAAAAGGGGAATAGAAGTTGATAAAGCTAAGGTAGTTCTTGTGCGGTACTTACCCTCTCCGACTTCGGTTAGAGAGATACGTTCTTTTCTTGGCCATGCAGGTTTTTACAGGAGGTTTATTAAGAAATTTTCCCACATATCTCGTCCCTTGTGCAAGCTTCTACAAAAAGAAACTCCCTTTGTGTTTGATGATGAATGTCAAGCTGCATTTGATAAATTGAAGGAGCTCCTCACGCGTGCTCCTATTCTTTATGTACCAGATTGGTCTCAACAGTTTGAACTCATGTGTGATGCTTCCGACTACACCGTTAGAGCTATTTTAGGGAAAAGAAAAAATAAGAAGCCCTACGCCATCTACTATGCTTCTCGAACACTTGATGATGCACAAGCCAATTATACGACAACCAAGAAGGAGATGCTCGCTGTGGTATTTGCACTTGATAAGTTTTGATCATACTTGTTACAAAGCAAGATGATTGTCTACAGGGATCACGCTGTATTTAAGTATCTCATCGTGAAAAAGGATGCCAAGCCACGACTAATTCTTTGGATACTTCTACTCCAAGAATTCGACCATGAAAGTCAAAGATAAGAAGGGAGTAGAGAACGTGGTGGCAGATCACTTGTCTCGAATTGTATATGAAAAAGAGGCGGTGAAAATTGAGGAAAAATTTATGGATGAACAACTCTTCGGAATTCAGGTAAGTGCCTCGGAAACTCCTTGGTATGCGGATATAGTGAATTACTTAGTAACTGATAAATATCCATCTACCATGTCTAGCTTCCAACGTGATAAGAAAAGAATGAATGCTAGGACTTTTATTTGGGATGAACCTTACCTATGGAAACAATGTTCGGACCTAGTAATTCGTAGGTGTGTCCTCGATAGTGAATTTCAGTCTATATTAGAATTTTGCCACAATGGAGCATGTGGAGGTCACTTTGGTTCAAGAAAAATAGCCTTAAAAGTCTTAAACTGTGGTTTCTTTTGGCCTGACATTTTTCGTGACTCTCATGAATTTTGTACTAAGTGTGATAGGTGCCAAATGAGCGGCAACATTGGCCAACGTGATCAAATGCCACAACACTATGTGATTATTGTCAAAATTTTTGATGTTTGGGGCATAGATTTCATGGGACCATTTCCCTTGTCTAACAGTTACACTTATATTATACTCGCCGTTGATTATGTTTCAAAATGGGTGGAAGCAAAAGCCACCCGTTCTAATGATTCGCGAGTTGTTGCATATTTCCTTAAGGCTAATATTTTCACAAGATTTGGAATGCCGCGCGTTCTAATAAGCGATGGAGGGAGTCACTTTTGCAAAAAAATGGTGGAGGCTCTATTGAAGAAATATGGCGTCACACATAAGGTGTCTAATTATCATCCACAAACAAATGGCATGGTTGAAGTCTCTAACCGTGAGATCAAGAAGATCTTGGAGCGAACCGTTAAGCCAAACCGTAAAGATTGGAGCCAATGTTTAGATGATGCATTGTGGGCTTACCGAACTGCCTACAAGTCTCCCCATTGGAATGTCACCGTTTCAATTAGTTTATGGGAAAGCATGTCATCTTCCGGTGGAGCTAGAGCACAAGGCATGGTGGGCTGTCAAGAAATTCAATATGGATTGAGATGAGGCTGGTTTGCATCGAAAGTTACAATTATGTGAACTTGAGGAGATAAGCAATGATGCCTTTGACAATGCTTGGATCTACAAGGAGAAAATAAATATGTTCCATGATAAGATGATCCGACGCAAGAACTTCATCATTAGCCTGCAAGTTCTTTTATTCAACTCTCGACTTAAGATATTTCCGGGAAAGCTACGCTCTAGATGGATTGGACCATTCATTATTCTCGAAGTATTTTCCCATGGATAAGTCCTTATCAAAAGCCCAATATCCGGCAATGAGTTCAAGGTTAATGGCCACCGTTTAAAGCCATATCATTCGATCATCAAGGAAGAAATTATTGACGACTCACGGCTTGAGGACCCAATCCCGTCAAACACAACATAAAGAAATTCACGTCTAGGTTGTAAGACGCTAAAAAACAAGCGCTTGTTCGGAGGCAACCCAATAGAGGAATCGTCAAGGATTTGTTCTCTCCTCCCTTATCTTTTTAATTTCATTGCTTATTTACTTTACTTAGCTAAAATTTTCATGGGCCTCTCTCTTCATACTTAGTTCTATATTTCCTTTAATACATTGAGGACAATGTAGAGTTGAAGTGTGGGGGAGAGCTTTACAACTTTGTTTGAGTCATAAAATTACAAAACCAGGCAGACAATGGAACTTTCCGGCGGATGATGCCCTAAAAAAAATTAATTATTTTTAAGTCATACTTAGTGTATTTCGTTGTAATTTAGTGTAGTGGATGAACACTTGTCTTTTAGTAAGAAATCCGAATGGATTGGTGTCTAGAAGGGGATGGTTTCTAAGACAGATTTTGGATGTGAGAAATGTGACGACCCGGACCAGAATTGGTATAGTAATCGGCTTAATCCATGAGTTTTACGAGTAATTGTGGTTTATCATAATTAATCGGTTATGTGGTTTTGATCACGACTTAATTTTTGGACACGACTTTGATTTGGGTTTGTTCGTGGGAAATGTAGAGAATTTGATTTTGAATTCCTAGCAGCTTTCCAAGGATTTTTCGGATAATCGAGAAATATAAAATGAATATTTGAAATTATCGCCGAGTTAGTCGTGTTTATCAGTTCGAATTTGAGTTATCTGAATTGTGGATAGAGTTGATTCGCGACGTATAAATAGCCGAATAGTCGTAAAGTTGTCGCAAAAGTGCGAAAATAGGTTGTTTGACCGAGTTGACTGAGCTGGGCCGAGTTGACCGAGTCAACCCGTGGTTGACTCAGTGAGTCACGACTCACCGTCGTGGTGGCTGCCGGAATACGGCGCGGTTGTCAGAGATAAAGGTAAGGTTTTGAAGCTTGGGATCTAAGCTTTCAATTGATATACATATGGTGAGTTTTGGTTGTGTTTTGGTTGGTGAAATGTGTTGGTGAAAGTAGCCGGAATCGGGTTTGATGGAGGGTGGTGTTCCGGTGACTTTTCGGTCGGTTCTTGGGATGGAATGGATTGGGCTCGAACCAAGGGTGAAAACCCCCTAGGTTTGAAACGTTTTGGTTCTGTGACGGTGCCGGAATTGGCCGGGAAAGTTTTCCGGCGATTCATGGCCATGGAGTTTTCGAGCTGGTTTTGGGCCAGTTGCCATTCGATTTGGGTTATGGTGCAAAAAGGTTTTGGACTGGGCTTGAGGAGAAGAAGCTGTGGTGGTCTTGGTCGCCGGAAAATCTCTCCGGTGACGGCGCACCGCCGCCGGTCATCGAGATCGTACTCTCCGGCGACGCGTTGACTTTTTGGATTTTAACAAGTTTTATGCCGTTTTTCTCGTAATCTCACCTCGATCGTCGCATTGAGATTTTCGAGTTGATTTGGATGCTAGATTTTAAGTCGAGGGTTTATGTGGAGTATTTTGGGATTTTCGGAGATTATTTTGTTATCCGAGTTATATGTTTCCGGAAATGCATGGTTGGTTTCTGAGGTGTGGTTTAGAGTAATGAATTGTGATTTTGATCAGTGATATTTTGTGATTATTCAGGGGATCGAGATCGTACGCTTGGCGAGGGATCTTCCTCCAGATTTTGGGATTAGCGCGTTTGTGCGCTGTGCTTATTTGTGAGTGGACATTTATTTACACTGTCGTAGCGAGTTCTTGGTTTCAGTATTTATTTCCAGTATAGTATTGAGATTATTTATTGTTTTCGAGGTATTGTTTTATGTTTTATTGGTGATGGATTTACTTAGCATCGATGCATTGACTACTCGGCTGATCACCGGTAGTCCAATTCCAGGCTTGAGAGATTCGCCTGATGTGCCCACTAGGCTTGAGAGATTCGCCTAGTCTATCACTGTCGGGCTTGAGAGATTCGCCCGACACCACCATTTATTTTAAGAACTCGTAATATTTTTATGATATGTAAATGGTGAAAGGCATATGTTTATTTTCGTCCACTCACTCTAACGATTTTATTTGCCTTTCCCTGGGCTTTTCGGTTTCCGTGCCCAGTTTGCAGTTCGGATTCTGGTTTCGCACGTCGCAGTCGGAGGCTTAGTATTCGAGCTACTTTTCTTTTTCAGTAGGTTTCTTGTTTAGCCTACTGTTGTATATTTATGTTTATATACTAGAGGTCGCTCTTAATACTCTGATGTTCATATTTTCATATGATTTTCCCAGATTTCTGTAAAGTTACAGTTTTGCTTATTACTTTATATTATGGTGATATGATTTTGAGAAATCCGGATGGGATTGGTGCCCACGGTTTGGCTTTTGTGGCATAAGATGGAGTGTGTTTTCGGGTGCAGGTTAATGATAATTCCGCGATAGAGTGAAACTCTGCCGAAATTTCTATGGTTTTTGCAAGTTCGTGTTTTCAGAAGGGGTTTGATTCCGGTTTAGGAAACTAAATCGGGGTAGGGTCCTTTCAGCTTGGTATTAGAGCATTAGGTTTTAGGTTCTGTAGACTTCTGTAGTTGTGATACTAAGGGTATTTGAGATTATACAGAATGTCTAGAGCGATGACCTGACTGGCCAGCGTAACTCATCAATGCTTCGGGTGTTGAATGTTTTCAAATGTCTGAAGTTTCATGATTACGTTCCTTGTGCTTTGTGACTAATGTTTTCTCTTATGATTAGGATGCCTCCTAGACGTGGTCCCCGTGTCAATAGGGATGTGGATCCTGATGAGGATCACCAGACGCATGACTTGCTTATGCGAGTATTGCGTTTGGAGGAGCGTTTTGACCCTGTGGTCAAAGCTCAAACTGCTGGAGCGACTATTTTCTCGGGTTCAGCTGATCTATAGATATGTGAGGCATGGTTGGTTCAGGTTGAACGAGTTTGTGAGTATCTGTGTTTTACTCCTGAGCAGATGACAGTGGCAGCAGTTGGTTTATTTGAGTCTGATGCTTATTTCTGGTGGGTTAGCACCGATAGAGTTCCAGTTGATACTCCATGGACTTTGTTCAGGGATTTGTTTATGCGGAGATATTTCAACCAGGCTACACAGCAGTGAAAGTATGAGGAGTTCACCAACTTGAGACAGGGTAGTATGTCAGTACTTGAGTACCGGGACAGATTTACTCGCTTATCTCGGTTTGCTCGTGACATGGTGGCCTCAGAGGAAGCCAAGTGTCGGAGATTTGAGTTGGGCTTGAACCTGAACATCAAGGAGACATTGACTACGATGCCTCGGAACAACTTTGAGGAGTTTGTGAGTGCTGCACTTCGAGGTGAGGACATAGAGAAGGAAAGGCAGATGAGATTCCAGTCTCGACGATTCAAGGAGGGTGGACCGAGTCAGGGACCTTCCAAGAGGCTGAGTTCAGGTACTTCCAGATCGGCATCATCATCTGGCAGTAGACCAACTAGACCATCAGTTAGTACGCCTAGACAGAGACAGAGATAGAGGAGGGATCGGCCACAGAGACCATAGCCCAGTGGGAGTTCTAGCGGATCCAGCTATCCTCGACGTACCGGTGGCACTTTTGCTATACTGAGGGAGTGTCCATTGTGCAGTCTTTGCAATAGGCATCACTTTGGTCCTTGTCAGTGAGACCCTATCATATGTTATCGTTGTGGCCAGGAGGGTCACTATGTGAGGGAATATTTCCATTCTACTAGTGTTGGTGGACAGGTAGCTCAGAGTATAGGAGGAGATCAAGGTACTACTTCTAGAGCTCGACCAGTGCAGTCTTCTGGTCAGGGCGGACAGCAGAGTCACCATCAGCGTGGATGACCAGCTGGGAAGGCCAGGGTTCATGCTATGTCATTGTGCGAGGGCAGAGCTTCACCGGAAGTTGTTATTGGTACGTTGCATATTTTTTGCTATCCAGTACTTACTTTGCTAGATCCAGGTGCTACGCATTCATTCATATCATATAGATTATCATCTTTAGCTACTATGCATGCATCTCCACTTCTGGGGTTATGGAGGGTGTTGTATCCATTCGGTGAGGTTGTGAGTATTGGTTGGGTGTATAGGGATTGTGAGATTTTTGTTGGAGGTTATGGTTTAGCCGCGGATTTGTTATTGCTGGATATTGTCGATTTTGATGTGATTTTGAGTATGGACTTCTTGGAGACATATTGGGCTATGTTTGACTGTCACAAGGAGTTTGTATTTCGACGTCCAGGTTTCCCAGAGATACTGTTTCACGGTGAGAAGAATACTTCTTTGCCATATGTGATTTCAGCTATGAAGGCCGAGCGGATGATGAAGAAGGGTTGTATTGCATACTTAGCTCATGTTGTGTATACAACGGCTGCTGTACCAGACATTGGTGACATTGAGGTTGTTTCCGAGTTTCCAGATGTGTTTCCGGAGGAGTTACCAGATGTTCCTCCAGTTCGAGAAATCGATTTTACCATTGAGCTTTTACCAGGCACTGGACCTATATCCCAGGCACCGTATCGTATGGCGCCAGCGGAGTTGAAGGAGCTACAGATTCAACTTCAAGAGTTGCTGGAGAAAGGTTTCATACGACCCAGTGTATTACCGTGGGGTGCTCCTGTATTATTTGTGCGGAAGAAGGATGGTTCCATGCGGTTGTGTATTGATTACCGGAAGCTGAATCAGGTCACCGTGAAGAACAAGTATATGTTGCAGCGGATTGATGATTGTTTGATCAACTCAAGGGAGCTTCAGTCTTTTCGAAGATTGATCTCAAGTCAGGATACCATCAGTTGAGGATCAGAGAGTCTGATGTGCCCAGGACAGCTTTCAGAGCAGGGTACGGATATTACGAGTTCTTGGTCATGCCGTTTGGATTGACCAATGCTCCTACAGCTTTCATGGATTTGATGAACAGGGTGTTCAGGCAATTCCTGGACAAGTTTGTGATCGTGTTCATCGACGATATTCTGATTTACTCGAGGAGTGTGGGCCAGCACAAGAAGCATTTACGAGCTGTTTTGCGGACTTTGCGAGATAATCAGCTGTTTGCGAAGTTCAGCAAGTGTGAATTCTGTTTGAACAGCGTGAAGTTTTTGGGTCATGTGATATCTGCTGAGTAAGTCAACGTAGATCCTGACAAGATTGAAGCCGTGTTGAATTGGAGTAGACCTACCACCGTACCAGAGATCAGGAGTTTCTTGGGATTGCCTCTCCGCTTACCAGATTGACGAAGAAAGGCGTCAAGTTCGAGTGGGCCGATGCATGTGAGGAGAGTTACTTGCTCTTGAAGGAAAAGTTGACCACTGCACCGGTTCTAACTCTACCTGACGATAGTGGAGAGTTTGTGGTTTACAGCGATGCATCGAAATTGGGACTTGGTTGTGTTTTGATGCAGCATGGCAGAGTTGTGGCTTACGGTTCCAGGCAGTTGAAAGCACATAAAGTTAATTATCCTACACACGATTTGGAGTTGGCTGCTATTGTTTTAGCCTTGAAGAGTTGGAGACACTACTTGTATGGAGCTCAGTGCAAGATATATACGGATCACAAGAGTCTCACTTATTTGCGCACGCAGCCAGACTTGAATATGAGATAGCGCAGATGGATGAAGTTGATCAATGACTATGATTGCACCTTTGAGTACCATCCAGGGAAGGCTAATGTCGTTGCTGATGCACTCAGTCAGAAATCTGGAGCCTTATTGTTTCATGTGTGTTTGGCCAGAGTTTCTATGTTAGCAGAGTTACGAGCTACGGGAGCTGAGTTAGAGTGGGATGATGACGGAGCCTTGTTGGCTAGCTTCCAGGTTCGACCGGTATTGGTTGATCAGGTTCGGGAAGCTCAATATGCGGATTCCTATCTGTTGGACAAGAAGACCATGATTCGGAATGGTGTGCCAACAGAGTTTTGGTTAAGTGATGATGGTACATTGCTATTCAGAGGCATATTATGTGTACCCAGAGATAAGAGTTTAAAGAAGGAGATCTTAGACGAAGCTCATTGTTTTGCTTATGTTATGCATCCAGCCGGTACGAAGATGTTTCGTACACTTAGAGCCTATTACTGGTGGCGAAATATGAAGAGGGAGATTGCAGCATATGTGAGCAGATGTCTTATTTGTCAGCAGGTTAAAGCAGAGAGACAAAACCCTGTGGGAAAGTTACAGCCCTTGGAGATTCCGATTTGAAAGTTGGAGCATATCACCATGGATTTCGTGTATCAGTTACCGCATACTTCGGCTGGTAATACTGGTATTTGGGTTATTGTAGACCGTTTGACGAAATCAGCTCATTTTCTTGCACTTCCAGCGAAGATTTCAGTAGGCAGATTGGCAAAGCTGTATTTGGCTGAGATTGTTCGATTACATGGTGTGCATGTGTCCATCGTTTCTGTCCTAGATAGTCAGATCACTTCAGAGTTCTGGCAGGCATTACAATGAGCCTTGGGGACTAGATTTCATTTTAGTACAGCATTCCATCTCCAGACTGATGGGCAGTCTGAGCGGACTATTCAGACCCTCGAGGATATGTTGCGGTCATGTGTATTACAGTTTAAAGGGAATTGGGACCAGCAACTCCATTTGATTGAATTTGCATACAACAACAGTTATCAGGCCAGTATTGATATGGCACCGTATGAGGCTTTATACGGGAAGCAGTGCCGTACTCCATTTTGTTGGAGTGAGGTGGGCGAGCAATGGCTTATTGGTCCTAATTTGGTGAAGAGCGCCACAGAGGATATTCAGATTATCAGAGACAGATTGAAGATTGCCCAAGATCGCCAAAAGAGTTATGCATATGTGAGAAGAAAGAGTCTCGAGTTCGAGGTGGGCGATTGGGTCTTCCTGAAATTGTCTCATTGGCGAGGAGTTGTTCGTTTCGGGAAGCGTGGCAAGCTTCGGGCACGGTATATCGGTCCTTATGAGATTTCAGAGAGAGTTGGTGCCGTGGATTACAGGTTGGAATTGCTTTCTGAGATAGCTCGAGTACACGACGTTTTCCATGTCTCGATGTTGTGGAAATACATTCCAGATCCATCACATATGTTAGCACCATATCAGTTTCCTATTCGGGAAGATTTGACATATGTGGAGGAACCAGTACAGATTCTCGATCGATGTGAGCAGGAGTTGAGACACAAAGTCATACCGCTTGTAAAGGTTTTATGGCAGAATCATTCAGTTAAGGAAGCCACCTGGGAGACCGAGCAGCATATACAGGAACAGTATCCTCATCTGTTCACTTAGCAGGCACGTAAATTTCGAGGTCAAAATTTTTCTAAGGAGGGTAGATTTGTGAAGACCCGGACTGGAGTTGGTATAGTAATCGGCTTAACCCACGAGTTTTACGAGTAATTGTGGTTTATCGTAATTAATCGGTTATGTGGTTTTGATCACGACTTAATTTTCGGACACGAATTTAATTTGAGTTTGTTCGTGGGAAATGTAGAGAATTTGATTTCGAGTTCGTTGGAGCTTTCCGAGGATTTTTCGGATAATCGAGGAATATAAAATGAATATTTGAAATTATCGCCGAGTTAGTCGTGTTTATCCGTTCGAGTTTGAGTTATCCGAATTGTGGATAGAGTTGATTCGCGACGTATAAATAGCCGAATAATCGTAAAGTTGTCGCAAAAGTGCGAAAATAGGCTGTTTGACCGAGTTGACTAAGCTGGGCCGAGTTGACTGAGTCAACCCGTGGTTGACTCAGTGAGTCACGACTCGCCATCGTGGTGGTTGCCGGAATACGGCGCGGTTACCGGAGATAAAGGTAAGGTTTTGAAGCTTGGGATCTAAGCTTTCAATTGATATACATATGGTGAGTTTTGGTTGTGTTTTGGTTGGTGAAATGTGTTGGTGAAAGTGGCCAGAATCGGGTTTGATGGAGGGTGGCATTCCGGTGACTTTTCGACTTTATTTGGATGCCGGATTTGAAGTCGAGGGTTTATGTGGACTATTTTAGGATTTTCGGAGATTATTTTGTTATCCGAGTTATATGTTTCCGGAAATGCATGGTTGGTTTCTGAGGTGTGGTTTAGAGTAATGAATTGTGATTTTGATCAGTGATATTTTGTGATTATTCAGGGGATCGAGATTGTACGCTTGGCGAGGGATCTTCCTCCAGATTTTGGGATTAGCGCGTTTGTGCGCTGTGCTTATTTGTGAGTGGACATTTATTTACACTGTCGTAGCGAGTTCTTGGTTTCAGTATTTATTTCCAGTATAGTATTGAGATTATTTATTGTTTTCGAGGTATTGTTTTATGTTTTATTGGTGATGGATTTACTTAGCATCGATGCATTGACTACTCGGCTGATCACCGGTAGTCCAATTCCAGGCTTGAGAGATTCGCCTGATGTGCCCACTAGGCTTGAGAGATTCGCCTAGTCTATCACTGTCGGGCTTGAGAGATTCGCCCGACACCTCCATTTATTTTAAGAACTCGTAATATTTTTATGATATGTAAATGGTGAAAGGCATATGTTTATTTTCGTCCACTCACTCTAACGATTTTATTTGCCTTTCCCCTGGGCTTTTCGGTTTCCGTGCCCAGTTTGCAGTTTGGATTCTGGTTTCGCACGTCGCAGTCGGAGGCTTAGTATTCGAGCTACTTTTCTTTTTCAGTAGGTTTCTTGTTTAGCCTACTGTTGTATATTTATGTATATATACTAGAGGTCGCTCTTAATACTCTGATGTTCATATTTTCATATGATTTTCTCGGATTTCTGTAAAGTTACAGTTTTGCTTATTATTTTATATTATGGTGATATGATTTTGAGAAATCCGGATGGGATTGGTTCCCACGGTTTGGCTTTTGTGGCATAGGATGAAGTGTGTTTTCGGGTGCAGGTTAATGATAATTCCGCGATAGAGTGAAACTCTGCCGAAATTTCTATGGTTTTTGTAAGTTCGTGTTTTCAGAAGGGGTTTGATTCCGGTTTCGAAAACTAAATCGGGGTTGAGTCCTTTCAGAAAAGACAAGCTCGAAAATCACTCCTACCTCTCTTGGTCTCTCTCGCCAACTGGTCATTTCATTTGGTTGCCCAAAGAAGACAAGCACTAAATCTACGCTTGTTTGAGAGTCTTTTTCATTTTTAGGATGCCCTTGATTAGTCTATGATAAAAATAAACCAAAAAAAGAACATAAATGGCGTTGGAAAACACTAAACTGATTTCTTGTGCTAAGTGAGATATTTTGATTGTCATGACATGTAGTGGATATGGTTTGCTTAAACATGTCACAAAGTTCACATGTTAGAATGAGTTTTTAGATCATGTGAACCTTAAAGTGAGTTTTTTTTAGCCTACATTATTCCTTTTGAGAATGAATTTCGTGCATTATGTCTCAAAAACAATACATGCCTCATCTAATTGCTTGCCATAGATTTCAATGAGCTAGAGATTACTAGAACTTACTCATGCAGATTTGCAAAGCATTTAAGTTGATATATGCTTTGATTTTGGATATAATTAAAAAGGCAAATTAAGTTTCCACCACTTAAACCAAAAAGGCATGTGTCTTTTTGTGCGCACGAGTTGCGACACCCTTAGATTACCCATTTGTGCCTACGTTGAGCATTTTCTTTCATTGTCATATACATATCTAAACACTTGGCCTAGTGTAGAGTTTCCTACCCTTGCTCAAAGACTTGGTGAAAAGATTTCGAAGCTAGCACATCAAGATGTGGTGAGAAGATGATAAAAGATTACAAAGGAAGGGAAGACTTGTCCAAAAGTTTGAAAAAAAAAGAGTGTGATTGCCGCAAGTACAAAAAAAAATTGAGAGCAAAAGAAAAAAACTATATATAAGCTCTCCGGCAAATGTTCTAAGTGTAAAAGTTTGGACAAGTGAAGTTTAGAATGAAGTTAGGCCCAAAAAGAAGAAATTTGGCCTTTGTTTTTGAAGTTTTGACACCTGAGAAAGGATGGAGTTTGGATTTCCTAAGTGTTGACTAAGTCTTTTGAACGTTTTTATCACCACATACCTAAATTTCGAATGCCTTAGCCTCAGCCTCATTACAACCTTTCTAAAGTCTTTTATGATCCTTAAGATGAGTAGCATTCAATTCGTTGAGTAAATTGGATGAGTAAGCATATGGGTTTGTTCATTTGTGCAAGTAATTCATTTTTTTAAAGGTTTTTCGTTGAACACATATGTATTTTGAGTTAAACCCTTTTCATGAGTGATAATATGATGAGTGCACCCATGTGAGATTGGTTTACACTTATTCGAAACATGCATAGCTTTAACTTCACCATTGTTTACTCCAAGTCTTACTTATTCATGACATGATCATATTTCTCTTATCTCTCGAAATTTTTGAACTTTTCACTATGAAATCTTGTGACTCAATCGCCATATACTTAAGAAAATTTCTGAGACAAATTTTGCTAAGGGCTTAGAAGTTTTTTTTAAACTTTGAGTCTTTTATATTTCTTAACCTTTCCAACGTGGGAGACTAGCTCCAACGTTGGCTTTGTATGTTTCTTTTACTTAGATTTTTTTTTACTTAGTTTTTGCTAGGGATTAGCAAAGTCCAAGTGTGGGGGAATTTGATCAACGCATTTTATGCTCGATTCTTAACGCATTTCTCTCTACATTTTACTTTATTTTACCTTAGTATTCTTGTTTCTTACTTACTTTGTTGTTTTTAGGCTTATAATAAAGGAGAACAATAAATGAGGTGATTTGGAGCATAAAATGAGCTAAGTGGAGAAGTTTCCTAAATGAACTAGGAATGACGTGGCGAAATATGGATCCGAAATGGTCTTCTCAAGTTACTAAAATGATGCAAGGAAAAATGAAGACATTTCAAATGGTGGATCGAAAATCAACAAGCATTTTAGGCGAAATCAAGCAAAGAGATATTACCGAATAGATGGAGGATCAAAAGTATCAAGTATATCTCAAAAGTGTCATATTTGAAGATCAAAATATCCTACAATATATGGTAGGTTCCACCAAAAAGACTTGGAGCTCAAGAAATACAAGATATGGAAAGATCAATATTTCCCTACTCCTAGTAGGAAGAGGAAGATATGCCTGCCATCTCATCAATCTTTAACGGATCACAGAATCTGCAATTTAACTCCAAATATAGTGATAACATATGTCTTCTTCAAGATCTCGAGCTGATCTTTCCAACGAATCCAAAATAACAATTTTCTAAGCTCTAGAACTCCCGAAAAAGACGTTTCAAGATAGGCTAGCAGATTTACCCGGGTACACTAGGAATCCCTAGTTTGGAGAGAAAAAGATTCATTCCTTGCCTATAAATACAAGGGGACGTCTCTCTTCTCAAGAATCACTCATCTTAGAAGCCAATAGCTCTGCAAACACTCTTCTCCTCTCCCAAAGTTTGAAAGTTTTCAAGGACCCACCATACTCCACCACTAAAAAGCTTCCTACCTCCACCGAGTAGACTATAGGGCAAATTCCCTTAGATGCGCCCCATCTTCATAGAGGGATGACTACATTAGAGGCGTAGGGAAAATTTTCGAGCTTAAAGTGTAACTTTAATCCTTCTACTTATCCTTGTAAACATTTCTATTTTGGTTTTGAATAAAAGTGCTTTGTTTACAGTTTTGAAATATTATGTGTAACTTATTTTGAGTCTTATGATTTAGTCGAACATGTTAGTCTTAATGCATAAATTTAGGCTGAGGCAAATTCCTTGTCAAGTTGATAGGCGTGTCATAGGGCAAATTCCTGAAGCACAATAAATGATCATACATGTAATCGGCTAAAGACTTAGATAATTAATAGGGAGCATCTAATATGACTTAAGTGTAAGACGTTGGTAAATAAGATGGGTCGATCACTTGTAAATATATAACTTAGGTTTATTTTCGGTCTAGTAAGCATGTTTAGGGTTCTTTGTTCTTTCTTGTTTTCTACTTGTCTATGAGTGAAGCATGTTAGAACCTAGGATTTCTCTATGCGTTTACTAACCATTTTTTGTCTTTAATTTAGTAGGAATTAATTAAAACCTCTTTAAAATTCCCCCACTAACCATAGCGTAGTCATACATGCACCCTCAATCCCCGGTGAAGAATAATACCATACTTATCAATGCTACATCTACACAAAAAGGTTTTAATTACTTATGCGTTTTTGTTGAGTGTTAAGTGTTTATTTAGTACTTAGTAAAACCGTGTATCATCCATCATTAGTGGATATGTGGCTTAGTATGACTAGTTAGACGTTGATTTAAGGGGCTTAGTTGATACCTTCATATTGGAGTGAATTAGGAGATAATAGTAAGACTTTTGGGAACTCATCTACATTATTAGGAGCTACGTAGGTGAAAATCAAATGAACGCATGAGAATTTCAATATGTTGTAGTTACTGTTGGTTAAGTAATTGTTTAGTAAATTTGAAGTTTTATTTTTCAAATGGAATGCGAAGTCTATATCTCTAGATCCGTAGTAAATTGAGATAACAGTTTGACTTCCTAGCATTCGCTCATAGTTTCGGGTTTATTAGAGGCCAACTATGGGTAATTTCTTACGTGCCTCTTTATGGTATAGTGGACTTTAGTTGAGATAATATGTTGTATACGAGTTATGAACTATGGAGATATTTGATTTTGAGATTATTATGATTCATAAATTCAGACAAGTAGCAGTGACTTATATTCATAATGTTATTCTTTTGGATTATGAGAAATCTGGATGGGATACGGTGCCCACGGTTTGTTTTTGGAATGTGATTATTTGAAGTGTTCTCTTATGTAGGTTTTTGGGTTCCTTGAGTTTTAGGGGAAACTATGCCAAATTTTCAGTAGAATTTTCAAGAGTAAGATAATTGAATAGGGTCAGAACTTCTCTAGAGATCCGTCAGATGCTCACTTATGTTACGATTTTAGAATGGTTAGTCTAAGTCTTCAGCTTGTTACCTTGGTGGCCATGAGACTCACTTTTATGTGTGAGTGTCTACGGAGGGACACATCTGGTAGGCTTGTGGTGTAGGATTTTAATAGTGAGCCACTTCAAGAGGTTGAGCCTCGCCACCATCTAGATAGCTAACATATCAGTACCACACCTAAAGGCTGGACTGACCGGACATGCCGACATCATTATTAGCATTTTCCATTAGAAAGGAATGGATATCAGATGTTTTAGATGGTTATGTTACAGAGTTTGCATCAAGACCATTTATGTACCAGGTTTATAGTAAGTAGTTGTTTAAGACTCTTGATTAGGAGAACAAAATTTTGTAATAAAGCGATACATGGTGAAGGTGTTACGATAACCCCTCTTAGTTGTGGATGTTACTTGTGGGCAGAAAGAACTCATGCAGGGGTAGTACCCATTGGTGTTTTACTAGTATGTGCGTAAATTTTGAGGACAAAATTTTCTTATAGGGGGGGTAGATTATGACATCCCGTCCTGAGAATTTATTTATTTATTTATTTATTTAAAATTAATCAAGAAATGTAGTTAGTTTTGTCACCGTTGGTAAATATGGAGAGCTTTTTAATTGAATTTTTATCAGATTGTCGAAGTTGGTTAACTTCGGCTGGAAGTGGTAGAAATTGTTAAAACGAGTCTGTAGACGTGATGAATGCTGAAAACAGAGTTACAACAAGAAAGTTATGATCAGTGGAAGTTTATCGGAAATGTAATGCCAAGTATAAATGAACTTTCTATTTCAGATAATTATATTGAGGAAAATCGTAGAGTTTATCGAGACGAGTTCGTAGCCACATCAAGTGTTTAAATCGGAGTTATGATAAAGAAATTACAGTCAGCGAAAATTTTGTACGGTTTTACGGAATTGATTAATGGCAATTCACACATATATATAGGACTTTCCAAAAATAGAAAGTCAAAACTTTCCTTTTTAGGTCAGACTTTTTCTCTCTCCTCTCTCCCCCTCTCTCCCGCACGGTTCTCTCTCCTCACCCCGGCTCGCCGGCGACGTCTCTTGGCCGGCCACAAAAACCATCGACCAAGGTGTCAAAAGAAACGTCTCACTCTCCTCTTCCTTTCCTCTATAGTCTCTACCACCAAATCAACTGGAGTTAGCTAGAATTTCAAGGAAAAAAATTGAGAATTTATGGGTTTCGGTCAAATCGACCAGCGAAACCTATTAGGATTTGAAGCTCTCCTCACCATGAACCTAAGGACACCAAAAACACGTTCTAGTTCGACTGGAGCAAGGAGAATCAAAGGATTGAAGTTTTTTGGGGATTTCAGTTTTGAGGTGAATTGAACCAGTTAGAGATTTAATTGGAGTTTGATGTAGTTGAGAAAATTGTTGCTTGCAAGATTTTGGATGTTTTCAGGTTTGGGTCGCCGAAAAAAGTCACTAACACCCCCACCTGCGGTGGTCCACGGCGACGCTCCGGCGAAGGGTATTTTGATGTAAATTTTATTTCGTTTTACTCGTAATTTTGTACCAATTATAATAAAGAGGTTATTAAATTGATTTGGACATTGTTGATTAATATGTGTGATTAATCGGTTATTAATTAAACGATTTACGAATTTATTAAACTGTCGAATCGATTATCTATTCGACTTCAAGTCGCGTAACATTTAAGGATTATGTTGCGACTATAAAAATGATTTAAGAATTTGAATTTAGAATTAGATTATGTTCGTCATTAGTTCAGGAAGCACGTTGTTCGAGAATACGAGGTTCTCGATGATAATGCTCGTTAATATACGAACTTAGCTATTCATTTCTATTTTTGACAATTAGTTATTAAATAATAATCATTGTTTTAGGACGATGTATTAGCTTTCAGTGGAAGACGTTTAGAAACACCAACAAACAAGCTTTGGCTTGGTGGAAATCGCGGCACAATACTGTGAGTGAACATTTTTATTTTCACGGTCGATAGCGAGTTCATTTTCCAGCATTTCGGTATTTCAGTTTAATTTACAGTATGTTTCATAGCATTTTAATTTGGAGGTTTACTTTGTGATGGTTCATTTAGTTGCATTGATGCTCTAGTTATTCGGTTGATCACCGGATAGTCGGTCGGACTGGGTTAGGACAAACATCATGTTCGACTCAGATTGTGTAGGGTTAGGACAAACACCCTAGACGATCACATCACCTTACTTTTTATACATACTTTCATTTCGGGTTAGGACATACACCATGAACGACCACCTCCATTTCCAGTTCACTTTATGATACTTGAACTCATATTATTTCACAGAAATCAGTGGAAAAGCATATAATTATAATTATAATTTTACAAATATACATAGTTTATGATTTTTGTCCACTCACTCTAACGTTTTATGTTTTTATGCCTTTCCCTGAGCCATTTGCTTTAAATTGCCCAGTTTTCAGGTTTGCCAGTTGAAGTCGTGACCTTCCAGAGTACGAGGCATGACAGTCCACAGTTTATGTTTTCTCAGTGTAGGTTCTTAGTTAAAGTTCTAGGTTACTCGTGCTAGGATAACTGGTACCAATTAATCAGTGTTAGATACTCTAATAAGGGTCTAGCAAAACTTACCTTAAATTACTGCATTAATCTGGGGGGGTCTTGTTAAAAATAATATATATCATATATCTCATATATATGAGAGGGCAAAAATTATAACGTGATTGTTTATATACTCTGTTGTTTGCGTTGTCGAGGGTGCGCTCATTTTGTGCATGAACTCTGTTTATTACTCCGGCCAATAGTTTATTGGGTCTCCGTGATTGCTAAATGAAATACTTATATGCTTAATAATTTGTGTAACATAAATCGTCCAAGGCAAGACTTCGTACATATATTACTTGAAAAGCTTTGGCTTGTGTTTTATTTGATTCAATCACGTGGCAAAGGGAACAAATCCACTGGCAAAGGGAACAAGTCCACCAAGATAGAGTAGTCAGATACAAGATACAGGGCAGTGGTCCCTTTGGTCGAGCATATATAGATTATTATGATCGAGCTGCTTAGATGAGAAACAGGCAAGTCAGTTTGATCTTCCTTTTGCTTTTATAGCCGAGTCCCAACGAACCATAGCAGACTGATACCAACTTCCTTTTTAGGGGAATCATATGGTTTTGGTGATCTATCCTCAACCAAATATATGGCTCCCTTTTTCTCTATAAGTAAGCCAACCACTTATTATTGAAAGCCCCGACCACGAATAACAAACTATATAAGGATTTCCACGAGTGCTAGCTCACTCATTTTTGAGTTGCAATTTACCCTTCTATTATGATTGGCCAACAGAAAGGACAAACTTAATTGCGATATCTTTGTACGCCAATTTCACATGATGATGATGATGAAGAATTATTAAGTAATACAACACTGAAAATAAATACTCTTAATTAACTTTATATAAATAATAAATAATTAAAGTACAAGACTTTCTTTTCATCGGGTTATCCCGAAATTGAGCCATTTAAAAAAACAGATTATGCTCATGACCTATTTATAGTCGTGCAAGTTTGACTCGTTTTAACTCTAATGGGTTTCGAGTTGTGTCATCGGATCGTGTCCAGATTGACAGATATAGTCCGTCTTTATTTTAAACAAAAATAAAAAAGAAAATGGCAGATTAAAAATAGGGTAAAATGATAAATAGACATCTGTTGAAGGTGAAAAGTGAATAGATACGCAATAAACTGAAACTATATTTTATTCATTGATAAATAACCTTTAAATATGCAATACAATCTGATACAATAAATCTCCCGATAAATCAAGGATTGGGAGAATATCTACTTCTACTCTAATTAGGACAAGACGCACACCGAGACATCAGGAATATAATTCTCTTAAACACTCCCCCTTGTGTCGCGATCCTAATGTATGATGCATAACTTGTTGTTTCACTAAAACCTTTGCCAAGCAAACAAAAACCTCATCGGTAAAAACAAAAGCTTGGTTGAAGGAAAAAAGAGTATAATGCATCGACTACAAAAGTGACCACATGTGATGTAGACTCCCCTTGATGTCTACGAAATTAAGTCCCCCTGATCGGTAACTCAATCTTGGAGTTCAGATGATCTTCGCATACCAATGTGTCTCACATGCTTTGCAAATATAGATTTAGGTAATGACTTAGAGAACAAATCTGCACCATTATCAACCAAACATACATGATTCACATGAATGTTCAATAGCTGATGTTGTTGCTGATTGAAAAAAAACGTTGGCGGTATATGCTTGATATGATCGCCCTTGATATATCCCAATTTCATTTGTTTAATGTAAGTCACATTGTCCTCAAAGATACAAGTTAGTGTTATAGTGGTGGATGATTACCTATTGGATCATTGAATATGGTGTATGATTGACCTAAGCTATACACACTCCTTAACCATTTCATGTAAAGCTATACTCTCAAAATGGTTCGAGGAAGTAGTAACAAGTGTCTGCTTAGTTGATCTCCAAGAAATCAGCATGTTGCGATTCAACCATCCCTTTTTCGAAAATTTTATGCTTATCTCTGTATTCTTTGTAGGGAAGAACAAGTCTAAGTCTATGGAACCCTTCAAGTACCTGAAGATATATTTTATACTATTCCAATGAGGTTGTGTAGGCGCATAATTAAACCAAGCTAACAAGTTCACAGAGAATACAATGTATGGTCTTCTGCATTGAGCTAAATACAATAAAGATCTAATATCACTAAGGTATGGTACCTCATCTCCCAATAATTCCTCATTATCATCTTTTGGACGGTACAAATCCATGTTGGGTTCCAGACTGCGTACGACCATTAGTGTGCTAAGAGGGTATGCTTTCCATGTTAAATCGCCTTAGCATCTTTTGGACATAAGCATACTGGTGAATAAGTATTCTACCAACTCGATGTTCTAATTCCAAACCAAGACAAAATCGAGTCCTACCAAGGTCTTTCATCTCAAATTCGGATTTCAAGTAGCTAACAGTCTCATTGATTTCATCAAGTGACCCAATAATATTCATATCATCAACATAGACCGCTACAATGGTAAATCCTGAACTTGTTCTCTTAATGAACACACATGGGCATAAATCATCGTTCTTATATTCCTTCCTAATCAAGTAGTTACTCAGACATGTGTACCATATCCTACCGAATTGTTTCAATCCATATAGTGAACGCTTCAATATAATCACATGAGCACTCCATGGTGTATTACTTGAGTAGGGTATAACCACACCTTCCGATACTTTCATGTATATCTCTGAATAAAGGTTTCCATAGAGATATGTTGTTACCACATCTATCAGCTACATGCTTAGTTTTTCGGACACTACCAAACTGACAAGGTAGCGGAAAGTAATGATGTCCATAACCGAAGAGTATATCTCCTTATAATCAATATCAGGGCGTTGAGAGAATCCTTGCACCACAAGTCTAGATTTATATCGCATGACTTCATTCTTCTCATTAAGCTTCCGAAAAAAGACTCATTTATGTCCAACCAGCTCCACATTGGGTGGGCATAACACTACCATACCAAAAACCTGCCTTTTCTTTAGAGAGTCTAGTTTGGCTTGCATTGCTTCTTTCCATTTTAGCCAATATGTGCCTAGATGACCTGCCTTTTCACCGGCAGCTCATCTGTAAATTTTCTTGGTCTCCCCCTCTTCCTGGTGGAAGCCAAGGCTGATGTTACTCCATCCACATGGGCAAGAGACACATTACTCAGCCCTAGAGTTGCTTTATACTGCCCCTTGGGGACTTCCAACCTTGCAGGAACATTTGCAGTAGGAATGTATGATCTCGTCACTTTGGCAATATCAGTGAAGGAGTCAGGTTGCTACCTTCTAAAGATCAAGTATACGTCGCACTTCAATCTCATTTTGAAATGTTCATGGATCTTCTTGAAATATAACAGGAAGAGCTTTGCACATCAATTCCTTATGTTCAACCGAAATGGAGGTATTCATATATCCTCCTAATGTCGAGAAGTATGTTTCTTCAAAGTTAGAATCTGCAAATCTTGCATTAAAGAGAATTCATGTTGAAGGTTCTAAGTAATGGTCAATTGTTGGAGATTCATAACCAACATATATGCCTAATCGACGTTGAGGACCCATTTTAGTGCGATGTGGGGCGTAATTAGCACATACACTGCACAACTAAAGATGCATAGATATAAAATATCAGACTCACACCCAATTATCAACTGGTACACACTAAATGGTTGGCATGCTACGGGTCTCAATCAAAGAAGCATTGTTGCATGTAATATTGCATATCCCCAAGCAGATATCGGCAAGTTGGCCATTGCTCTGGCCATAAACTATAACTGCTTGATTTATGCCTTTGCTAAACCGTTATGTGAATAAACATGAGGGACGAGATGTTCAACTTCAATCTCAATCGACATACAGTAGTCATTAAAAGTTTTTGATGTGAATTATCCTGCATTATTCGATCTAATTGACTTGATTGGGTTGTCCGGGTGGTAAGCATGAAGTGTAATAACTTGTGCTATGAAAGGACCCAACCCCGATTCAGTTACCTAAATCGGAATCGAACCCCTTCTGAAAACACGAACCAACAAAAATCATTCAAAATTTCGGCAGAGTAACGTTACTAACGTGGAATTGAATAAACCTGCACCCTGAAAATAACACTTCGTCCTATGCCACAAAAGTCAAACCGTGGGCACCAATCCCATCCGAATTTCTCAACATCATATCATAATCAATAAATATTAAACATACTGTAATATATATAATATATCCGAGAAAATCCGTATAAAACAAGTATCAGAATGTATCAGAGCGACCTCTAGTGTAAATATATACAATATACACATTAATAGGCAAAACAAGAACATACTGGAAAACACAGGTAGCTCAGATCACTAGCCTCCAACCGCGACGTGAAACACCAGAACCTGAACTGCAACTGGGCACGAAAACCGAAAAGCCCAGGGGAAAGACATGAAAATCGTTAGAGTGAGTGGACGAAAATAAATGTCTTTCACCGAGTAATATATGTTATAAGAACATATGCGAGTCGAAATATAAATAAATCAAATCAAATAGTATACGAGGAGACGCTGACTCCAACTCGTGTACAGAGCATGCATGGAAAATCTCACGGGGTCACTCATGGACACGTCCGTGCTAGTACAGTTCGAATCACGGGATCCCAGACCCACACATGATTCTAGCCAGAAAGGCTTCGGTTCCGGGGTACTACCCCTCGCCGGTCAGGTCGGGGTACTGCCCCTCCTGGTAGGCCTCCATCGGGGATCAGCCAAGAGGCAAGTGTATCGATACAACAACGTAACTGAGACTGTACTCTGTGTAAACCAAATCGTAAACAAGTCGATGCAAATGCATAAAGCAGTATATATAAATGTATACACGTAATATATATACTGATATAAGCATAATCGTATAACACATGCTCATAATAAACATAATCTCATATGCAATCTCATGCTCGTAAAATCCATGATCATACTGCATGCTCAAGTTCGTAAACGTATATAAAAGACTCGCAATCAATCCGTGAAAAGAAATTGTCCACTCACAGGTGAGCAAAACGCGCACTCGCGCTAATCTCGAGGCCCGGCGGAAGATCCCTCGCCAGAAGCACGATCTCGATCTCGATCTCCTGAACATTCATAAACATAACTAATCAAAAACATAACCCACAACTCTGTACTTAACCACGGAAACCAACCGTTCCCGGAAATATACAATGCAGTACAAAATGATTAACGGAATTCCCGAAATCTCCACTCGAAACCCTCGACTGAAAATCCGATACTCAAATCAATCCGAAAACCTCTGGACGATAATCAGGGCGCGATTACGATAAAAAGACATTAAAAACGTCGAAAACCAAAAAGTCAACTCCTCGCCGGAGCTCCACCGTTGACCGCCGCTGCCGCCGGCGACGCACCGTCAACGGAGAGATTATCCGGCGGAGAAGCTCCAGATCACAAGATCTTTCCAAGCCCAGTCTTTTTCACAACTACAACCAAGGCCAATTCCAATTCTAACATCTCCAAAACACCACGAAACCGAACGGAATATCCAGTTCCGGTAACCTAATCGGACCTCCACAAAAACTCAACCAAAGCCAAAATTAAACACACCATGAGCCTCAGAGGGGCAAGGGGAGTCGAACCCCCCTAACCACCACCACCGTGGCTCGCCAGAAAACTGAAAACCATCACCGGCGATATTCTTGAAACGGACCCAATTCGGGTTCCATCAAAACCCTAACAATTTCCTCAAATTCAAACATCATTCAACTCGAAATCACAAGGGGAAGCGAACCATACCCTCAACGAGGTCGGAGGTGGCCGGAAAGTGGACTTCGGACGGCAAAGCCAAATCGGGAAACTTCTCCCTTTCGTGGTCAACGGTCAACTTTCCAATTTTGGAAAGTCAATGCTCGGTCAACGTCAAACAGTGTTTTGCGACTATTTTACGACTATTTCCGATAGTTATACTCGCGCCTCGGGTCGATCTACGATTCGAAATGGATAACCATCACGATTCGGATAAACGCGAAACAATCGGATAAACTCGTCGAAAACTGAAACTTCAAATAATCATATTATATTCCTCAGTTATCGGAAAAATCATCCGGAACCGCCCTCGAGCTCTAAATCACGTACTCTACAACTTCCGTGAAGACACTCAACTCAAATTTTTGGCCGAAAATATAGTCGCGAATAGAATCGACAAACCACACATATATCGTAAAACTGCGACTATGACCAATCTCGTGAATCGTGCAGAATACACAACTGATTCTGGTTCGGGTCGTCACATGCTAGGAGTTTTGTAAATGTAACATTCCTTGTGGATAGCAAAGCAACGTATGACGATCGTGTTGATGCATCTATCAAAACCATAAAATATTTAAATGGTCTGCATTCCGGTTTGATAGGTCCACAAATATCACCATAGATTCTCTGTAAGAATGTTATATTGTCATTGTTGTCAACTGCAAAGAAAGGTCTAGCTTGCAACTTTGCTAATGAGCAAGCTTTGCAAAAAGAGCGATGAGCATCACAGATTTCCATAAAGGAATCTTGTGGATTAACACTAGGTCTTGATAACGGGTTGAGATTGTTAATTTCATCCACCCCATTAAATTCGATGGTTTTGGAAATTTCACATGATTCTTGCCTTTGAAAAATGAATGACCATGAGAGTTTTTCAATATTTTGATCATCATATCACGACCTGGGTGTCCTAGTCGATAATGCCAAAGCATGTATGAGGCCGTGTCATACACAGTAGTAAGTGTGACAATATTGGATTCAATAATCTGAACCGTAGTAAGATATAATCTACTACGAATTGCTCCTAATTTTTCTAAAGTGTACTTTATACCGCACTCCTCTGAAGTTATGCATAAGAATTCTTTTTCATTCTCACAATGAGTTTCAAAGTGTAAACTATTGGCTCTAATGTCCTTAAAACTTAGCAAGTTTCAGTTGGCCTTAGACGCGCACAATGCATCAGTAATATGGATTCGTGTTCCTTGTGGTAGAAAAAATTGTGCTGAACCACACTCTTGTATAACCGACACATAACCAATTATGGTTGTCGCTGATGATGTGTATGGCATAAGATCTATAAATAATTGCCTATTTCACAGTATAGTATGAGTAGTACCACTATCTTCTAGACACTCAATCTCGCCTTCAAACATCTACAAAAGAATTTGAATTAATTAGTCTTTAAGACTTGTTGGCCACTTTAAGTACAAACTTAAAGATGTACCAAAGAGTTGTAAAATATATCAAAGACACCAATCTCGGGTGACCTCTTCGACGGGTCGAGAAGAACCACTCAACGGGTCAAAGAAACCCAAAATAAACTTTGATTTTCTGATAACTATTTTCGACGGATTGGTGATGTTTTTCAACAGGTCAAAATTTGGAAATAAAAAATCACATTGGATAACATTCGACGGGTCAAATAAACCTAAAACCGATATCGATTTTTCGATATCTATCTTGACAGGTCGAAGAAAATTTTTGACAAGTTGAATTTGTGACAATTTGGAGACAGCAGCCTGCATTCGATCGACGGGTTGAGAATATTTTCTACGTGTCGAAAGTGCTACTTAGTGTACCACAGGACTACATTCGACGGGTCGAATAAAAACCAGGAAAAAAAATTCAAAGGGCCAAAAAGTGCCAAAACTATTCTAGAGTGTGAGATTCGACAGGTCATAAAAAAGTCCCAATGTGTCGAAGTTCCCCAGAATCAATAATCATCCTCTCTTTTGTCTCGTTTTATGGTATTTTGGTATCATCATACCATGGAATTTTGTAAACTTTGAACCTTGTAAGCAATATGTATGAACATAACCATTCTTAATACTTTCAAATACTGAAAGAAAGAACTTTTATTGCTTTGCCAACATCAAAACTTACATCAAATGATTGTTCTTATTCAATAACCATGACTAAAAAAAATAAAGTCAAATACAGAGCTAAACTTGATTACATAGTAGAGATATGGGTCTAATACATATACTAATCAAAATTCGCAGTCTTTAGACTTGCATTGTTGACATCTGCTACTATAAGGTTGGCTTCACCAACATTGTCCATCTCTTGATCCGTAATGTAGTTGGCCTAATGTGCCAGGTACTGCTTGTATCTCTTGTATGCATTTTGGACATCTTTGGGTGCACGAAATTACTATTGCATATGCTTGTTAAAACCACACATATAGGAAGGTGCCAAGATGGACGTTAAAGCAGGAGCAGACTTTAAAGAATTTCCATTGTTCCTAGAACCAAAACTTGATGGATTCTTGTTAGAGTTGTCTTGGCGAGTCCAAGTCATATTCCGACTATTTCCTCCTCTAGCATGATCTCTACCACATCCTCCTTTACCACCATAAGTTTGATAAGGTTCTGAATGGTTGTTCCTCTTATCTTTTCGTGCATTTCCAGTATGATTAGCCTCAGAGACTCTTTTTGTACCGGTTGGCCTAACGTTGTTGTGGAGAAGGATCTCTTTATGCCTCTTTTTCTTGGCCAGCATACTCATAAGATCACTAAATGATCGAAGTCTTTCTTGCTCATAATCAATTCGGTGCAAGTGAGCAAGGGTGTCCATAAAGGTTGTAAAGGTAGTCAAAGACTTCTCGACTATAGTTTGGTCAATCTTTACAACGCCACAAGGCAAGCTCAGACTGTTTCTCTAACATATCCTGATAGAAGTCGTTGATTTTAATTAGGATAATCTAATAACCGGATTTGATTCCATCTTTCTATGAGCTCTGAAAGTTGTGTATCATGCACATTGTTGAAATGTTCTTGGAAAGTTACCCACAAATCTACAGGGTCATCCTTTAGTAAGTACTGTTTTCTCAAAGCCGAATGAATATGTCTCCTAAGAAACATGAGAGCTTGAGCTTTGAGAGCTTGAGCTTTGCGAGCTATAGTGTCATCGTTGGCTTCAGTTCCAGGTGGTAGCAGTTGAATAGTATCCATGATTCTTTTACGGATGAGAGCATTCCTCATATCTTAGACCCACATGTGGTATTCTGCTCCTTGAAGATCAAGGATGTCAAATTTTGGCCTTGCTTGCTAGCTCAGTCATCTACAAAAGAGATCAAATTAGTTTACCGATCGAAAAACCACGATCACTAATATCAAGTTTAGAGAATAAGAAACATGATCCATGATGTATGGTCACAAGGTCGATGCAATAATCGATGGTTTCATACCACACCTCATATAACCGTGACTAACTCAGAGTCATAAGAAAAATATTGACTTCCCTTTTTTATGTATACTGTGACTCTCCCCGAACCGTCGCTATTGTTTAAACTTGGAGGAAGAGGTGATTAAAGCTCCTTCACTCCTACTTGCAATAATCCATAGGAACTAGATGCATATACAAATTCACGGTATTTAAACCTAAATCTAGACCTAGATCTAGGGTATTGCGGTAATTAAGTTTTGCAATTTAATTTTAAATCAAAGATAGTTAGTCGATTTACCTCGAGGTGTTATGCTCAGTATGAAAACTTCACTGTGAAAGAAATTTAAAGAGAAAAATAGCTAGAATCCGGCGATAGGATGGACTTCCGGCGACGGTGAAGCTACTCTGGCGAAAGTGATTGACAATGGAGGGATTCCATCAAGGAGGAGGCCAACGGTGGTGATATAATGTTTATGGTATTTTTCTGTTTAGGGGTTTGAGTTGGTGGCTCTAAACTCAAGAGCTGCTGATAACGTGTTGAAGAAAAAAAGTAAATAGATACGCAATAGACTGGAACTATTTTTTATTCATCGATAGATAACTTTTAAATAGGCATTACAATCTGATACAATAAATCTCTCAATAAATAAGAGATTAAAAGAATATCTATTTTTACTCTAATTAAAACAAAACAAGATATTAAGAATATTATTTCTCTTGAAGGAAATATTTACCGGGATAGACGGAGGTTAAAGCAAAGGATGGGCGTGGTATGATTTATTTAGCATATGACGCGTGACAGGCGATCCCAATCTCCTCATCCAACGGAGTTCGCGTGTCACTGAAACCACTGCCTTAATAAAGCTATGGCGCACACTCTCTCTCTCTCTCTCCGTAACTATACATATAACTAAAAGACACAATAGCCAGAGAGAAAGCAGCAGAGCTCAGCCAACACAAAAGCATCAACCTCAACACAGACGAAGCAGAAGAAGAAGCGCTTCTCTTCTCTTCAGCAATGTCAGTTCTCCCTTCTTCAATCTCTCGCTCTTTGTTTCCCTGATTCCTTTAATTTTTATGCGCTTTTATTCTCTTGAGGTGCGATTTGGGAGCGATTGGAGATCAACGGTGTAATTAGGTAGATTTCGGCTACGGATTCCGATTCTGTTTTGGTAGCTGAGTGTGTTGAGAGTAGAGACTTAGAGCAAACGAAATTAGAGCGCACTATGGTTTTTTTTTTTTTGCTTGGGTGTGTGTGGATCATTCGATTCGTGATCTCATTTCTAGAGCTGTTCTTGTTTGCGAATCACGAATGTGTATTCAATCGGCATTTTTCCGGAGATAATGATGCTTCGTTTTTCGAAGCATAGCGTTCCGTTTATTTTTATTTTTCAATTGTTTCTGTTTCATTGTGTTACTTTGACGGTAGAGTTTTTTCGATGAGAATGAAAATGTAGAAGTGACTGGAGGAGTAAGGCTTCATTAATAAGGATAGACAACTGCTTTGATCTACTATGAGGGGGAATCTGACACTGATTTTCTAATTGTTATCTCTTTTTATTTTTATTTTTTGGTTGAAGTTTCATCAATGTTTTTATGTACTAGCTCAGTGCAAATATCTCTGTGGTGATTATAATTGCTGATTTTGATGTGCAGGTGTCTCTCTCAAAACGGACTGGCCTGAAATAGTACTTACATGCTATTTGGAGATATTATTTGTCAAAATATCAGGTTGTTTACATTTGCTGATTTGTTTGTTTTATTTTGCTAGGCTTATTTGGTTTATGCAACACTGTAAATGCTCATTCCTTGCATTCTCTCTTTGTGCCTTTCAGATTTCTTGTCTGACTTGTAGTAGCTGAAGATGAATTGGAATCCGCACGTTGGAGTTCATTACCCCTACACCAGCTTCCCTTATAACTCCTCGGGTAGCTTTATGGACTATTTTGAAGGCCTTACCTATGAACATGTGAACTTTATTTTTTCAGGGGATTCACATGCTCAGGTACATTAAATGAAGTTTTTAACTTTTTCTTTATTTTTCATCTGTCCAAACATGGGATTTCATCTGATTAGTGTTTAAATGCGTTGAGAATGTGACGCATTACTTTCGGTATCAATCAATGGATGAAATCCCTAGGTAATTATATGTTTCACAGATGTAGTGTTGTATGATTGCATTCGCACTAACATGATAATAGTATTAACTGCTATGATAGGATCACTTTCATATGGCAGTGTGGCTTATCTGCTGTTAATAATACAAATTTAAACCTTGTATGGTTCGTCTGTGGTATAGACCATAAGACATAAGTATAACTTATTATGTGTTTGTTGCTTGTGATCAGAACTCACTGCAGATATACTTTTTCATTGCACATAAGAATAATATTTTCTCTTGCATGTGTAGGAGAGCACTTACCCATCAACGAATATGAACTATTACAAGTTTGGGTTAACTGAACCTGGGAATACAATCAATACATCATATTATGATCTTGGGTTTCGTCATGCCTACGAGTTCACTGATTCTACTGCAAGAAGTGGTGAAGCGACAAGGGGTTTTCAAAGCTCTTCAACAGTTCTTAATGGACAAAATGTGGCAGGCGATCCACCATGCGAAGGAAATGCAAACACTTTTATGTGTGACAACGCCAGAGAATGTATGTTCTATGCGCCTTTTCTTTTTCTGGATGGGAGATGTGGTTGGGGGAGGTGATAACTTACATAATCATCCTTTATGGTTTGTAACTTAGTGATGTAGGCCTGTACAACAGTACAAATATCATTTTGAAAATATAACAACGAAACAATGACTGTATGTGTTCAAAAGTCATAGAATTTCTAGACAGATAGTTTGGTTGCTCTTCCAAAATAATTATCTGTTCTTATGGCACAAAAAAATTTAATCTGTTCTCTTGAGTAATACAAGTTTTTCATGTAATATCATTGCCTATGATTATAGATTTATCATCTGTTTGCATCCATATACTGGAAAGGGTGGACCAGTTTCTTCAATTTTCTGTTCCAAACCTTATTTTATTTTGAACTGTGAAAGCGATGAATAGTGTCTTATTCTGTGGTTATGTGGCTTCTTTACTTTTGTTATATTAAATGTGATTGCTATTGTCTGTACCGCTTGGATCTTTGTGTGTTCCTATGAATTTTGGTGTTTTCTGTCCTAGTTGATGTATGTATGTTTGACGTTTGATAACATTTGGCTATTACTGACGTATATTCTTTAGTTTGGTTATATTCGATGTGATTGCTATTATCTGTACCGCTTGAATCCTTGTGTGATCCCATGGCGTTTTGTGTCATCTGTCCTAGTTGATGTATGTATGTTTGACTTTGACGACATTTCGCTATTACTGAAGTATCCTTTTTCATATTTCAGCCCCTCGTCGGCATCAAAACTCCCATGATTACCAGGTACGCTGTCTGTCTGCAGTTACCTGGTTGCTGTCAAGTGTTGAACATGCCAGCGTATCTATACATGTGTGCCTAATTCAAGGATGTCACATGGGTTTAACATGAATGGAAATAGTAGGTTGTCAAAGTGTAATAGTTTAGGCACTCCTTTCTGGTTTATACCGATATATTTCTACCCTGGAAATTTTGAAACCTGCTGCTATCACTGTTACTTATAAACATTTATGGTTATTGAACAAACATCGTGATTGCTGAAATTGTTAATAAGATAATCTTTTGTATTGTGATATATGCAGGTTATTTTGGAAGACAACATTGACCCTGATAGCATGACTTACGAGGTTAGAGCTAGTAGTTTTGTTTTCTCAAAGAATCATCTAGATAATACAATTCTCTATCAATTCAACTATTCCGATCTATTAACTTAATTATTTCCTGTTTCTTGCTTGTTTCTTTTTTTGTTTAATTCACTGCAAAATCTCCTCCATAGGATACTATGGTAACACATAAGTATGGTAGCTCCTTACTACTGGAACAAATTAATACAAGTATTTTACATTCAACAAGCCTGGAAATGTAATCTAGTGGTCTGAGTGCCTTCTGTTGATTGTATAGATAACCTTCAGTAATAGCGGCATTTCTTAAACTCTTTCCTCTAAATAACTGGAACTGGGAACATCCTTCAGGTTCATCTTCAAAAAAATATTGTGTTAGCAAATGTTTGTTTTACCAAGTGCTATTCAATGCATGATAGTGTCAAAGGTTCAGCTTATTGCTTGGTTACTTATTTCTAGAATATATTATACTTCTCCTTCCTTCTCCTCCCTCTTTCTCTGTCAAACACATGTTAGAAATGATGGTATATATTACAGCCTAAACTGTATACAGTAGGATGTCGTGATTAGTGATTTCTAAGTTTGAATGTTTAATTCATTATACGATGGAAATGAGCAGACTTTATTCGTGTATTTGAGTTCGGATCCAGTATTCTTGGGAGGGGTTCGACTCCATTATCATTAGTAAGTGACACATGAATACCGAATGATGACATTTTATAGTACATGTTTGCGTGAGATGTGTCAGGACAACGTATATCTAGTACTGGCTTTGAATATCCTATTATGCTTATAAATTCAGTTTTTCATAGACATACATTTTGGACCAATATCTGACAATACTTTTACTGTTCAGGAATTACTAGAGTTAGGGGAAGCAGTTGGAACTGAAAGCCGAGGTCTTTCCCAAGATCTGATTTCTTTGCTACCAATTTCAAAGTACAAATGCAGCTTTTTCTCAAGAAAGAAATCACGAAATGAGAGGTATACATTAGACTTAGTTTTAAACTTATTATTCTTTTGTGGAAATGTGTTACCTCCCTCCCACATTCTCTCCATTCTCCCCAAAAATGAAAGTCGAAGGTACAAAGATATAGTAGTACTTTGGAATCCCCTTCCTGCTCAAGTGTATAAAATGTTTATCTTGTAAAATTACTTTACCTCCACTCGCCTACTTGAAGTTTTTAGGCTAACTGTGTAACTTTCCATCATTTGTATGCTGCAGATTTTTAGAGCTCTTTGTTATGTGTGCTTTTGTTTACTGGCTTAACTACTGTCCCTTGTTGATTGTAGGTGTGTAATATGCCAGATGGAATATAAACGAGGGGATAGACAGATCACTCTACCATGCAAACATCTCTATCACGCTGGATGTGGAACCAGATGGCTTAGCATGAACAAGGCAAGATGTTGTCAAAATGAAGTTTGTTTTCGATCACTTTGTCTTATTAACCTTTAGTTTTTTCTGACGCTATCTTTATATGCCAGGCTTGCCCAATATGCTACACGGAAGTATTCGGTGACGGATCAAAGCGTGAGAAGTAGTCCTGATGAGGTCAAACAAGAGGAGTCCTCATTTCTTATTGTTTGCTCTTTAATATTCCGTTATATAGTGTTCTTTTGTTCATCCAGGCTGTTTGTAGAAGCATTGTATTAGGGTAGTGTTTGGAAGCATCAAATGACTTCTTTTGAACTTGGCCAATCTCTATGGTGCTGATCCTAGCAAAATGTGTTAGATTTGGCTTTCAGACATAAAATTAGGAAATCATATTTTGGCAGAAAGCTTCATTGCAAAATTGTTTACCCAAACAGGATTAGATGATCCTATAGCATCGTCTTTTGAACTCGCTCGTCTAAATAATTTCGGCAACAAGGAAAATAGAGACCTAATGGTCAAAACTGAATATGCACACTACCTAAGCTATAGTATCTCTACTTGCATCTATTTTTATTTGTATTTGCATCTTTTTCTTTTTTAAGGTTAAAACGCAAGGTAATAAATTGATGGAAGCAATATACAATGATAAAACATCCAAGAGGGCACGAGAGAAAAGATTATTGCTAAGCTAACCTAGAGAAATATTCTTACATTAAATCACGAACATTGTAATCAAATTGAAGAACAAAAGTAATTGAGGGCATGTCACGTGAGAACTAGGCAAGCATCAACATGGGTAGACTAAAGTAATATTTGCCTAAACTTACTATAGGACCTATCCCAGGGAGGCCCCAGGAGTGCCTCCACGGCCATGTCACCGCTTCCTTCACAAGGAAGCGCCTCCACGACTAAGGTCACTGCCTCTGAATCCGCAGCCTCCTCCACAGTTAGACACCTCCCTTTGATGAGCCAGAGACCACCATCGTTGCACCTATCGATTCGTCCGCCTTCGACTTGTCCTTTGGCTTATTCTTCTAACCAACACGGTGACCACGTTTCCTCTTGAGTAGTGAGACACGAATCTTGTCGTACTCATCCGTCAACGATGTAATCAGGGCTTGAAGAAGCAGCTCACCTTCCTTGGGTGGCTCTGGCAAAGAGAGACGCGCTAGTACACCCTCACTACCTTCTCAGTGTTCTAGAACTTATCTTCCGGACCTTTGCGCTTGTTACCCTACCACTGGTCAAGATTCCTCAGCAAATCGAACACCTGGAGTTGTCATCTCCAGTATCTTGAAAGAAAAAGTGCCCAACTGTCGAGCCAGCTCCGCTGCATTGACACCTGGAAGGGACAAGGTAAAGCCCGGAGCTTTCATGCATATGCACTCACTTCCTTGCTTAGGCATAGTCTCCTTCTTGGTCAAACTAGGAGAGGTAATGGTGAGGGGCGTTGACACCGATGCTCTTGTTACCAATAGGGTTGGGTAGCCCAAACTTTTCCATTGCTTCCTCTGTCGTCGACACATCCGGTAGACCACCACAAACCTTGTGTTCTAGTAAACCACAGGTTCGACAAAAGCCAGTGACTCGATCATACCAGAATCACACCATCACCATCACTCCATCAATCTCAAAGGCCTCTGGAGGGTAAGCTTGTCGTATAGGTCGATTGATCTCATGCCAAATTCGAGCTCTGATCTTCTTACCACTCTTGATGCCAAAATTATCAAGCCGTATAATCTCGCCCAAATTCGATGTAATATATCCCACTGTCTTCAAAGTTTGCAACCTTGGTGGGAGACCGAACATCTTTACCCAAATTGGAAACCGAGACAACTCCACCATCTCCACAGCCCCAACTCCATCGTACTCATTGAGAACCAGGTTCGACTTTCCGTAGAACCACGGACCGTCCATCATAATCTTCTTCTGCTCCTCCTCCTTGTGGAAGAAAAAAACATACGGCTCTCCTTCATGGCAAATGGAGAGGTGGCGCTTGAGGTCTGCTATGGTTCCTTTATGAAGGCTTTTGGATCTACCTCCTTTCAACAAGAGGAGGCTTCCCATTGCATAGTGTTTGTTATTCCCCGTGTCGGAGACGCCGAACGAGGTCTTTCCCTTCGTTGAGACGGCAAAAGCCGCCCCAAAATAGTAGTTTGATCCATCAGTCATGGCTATTGGTTGCTACGCTAGGGGCTAGGTTGAGACCTAGCGGCTGCGTACGTTAGGGTTCTAGAGAGAAAAGTATTCATTTTCGCTCTCTCTTCCATATATGCATTTATTAGTTTTAAACCCGAAAATTTGCATCAATTCGATTATCTCTTCTATTACTATACAGCAATGGCTGAAGCTAAGTAACCCATCTTCATGTATACTGTACGACTCTGAAGGATCATTCTTTGCATTCAAGATGATGAAAGAATGTACTTCGCTAGATCTTAGACCCCTTTGTTTGGAAAGAAAAATGTTGAAATTAAGCCGACGTCGTTTAAGCTTCTCCCATCATCTTGAATGAATGCAAAGATATTATTCTTTTGGGCCATGACAGACCCAATCTGAAAGTCACTGTCCTTGTCCGGATTTTCCTCCCTCTGCAACCAACACCATTTCTTCTAGTTCTCTCTTCCTCGACACAAAAGAGAGAGAGAATAGAGAGAAATGACCATGTCCAACTTCCTCACAGCTCCTCCTCTTCGTCTCACTCTCTCCCACAGAGCCCTTGTTCCATTCTCTCTCAACCTCAACCTCAACCTCAACCTCAACCAGAAAGACAAAGTACCCATCTTTCAGTTTCACCCTATCAAACCCAGAACACTCCTCACCACCACCCAATCCAAAAACGACGACTCCATCGACGTCCCCGACCGCCTAATCGCCGCCGTCTGTTACTTCTACCCTTTCTTCGACGGCATCCAGTACGGCAAGTTCGTCATCACCCAGTTCACGGCCATCCAAGCTCTCATAAACCCTTTGCTCCCAGCCATAAGGGTCTTCAAGAGCTTCCCTTTTAATGGCTTCCTGATTTTCTTGACCCTCTACTTTGGTGTTGTCAGGAACCAGAACTTTAGTAGGTATGTGAGGTTCAACACTATGCAAGTGATTGTGTTGGATGTGCTTCTCATTTTCCCTGATCTTTTGGAGAGGAGCTTCAGTCCCAGAGATGGGGTTGGGTTGGATGTGCTCATGAGCTTGGACAGTACTGTCTTCCTGTTTCTTTTAGTTTGTTTGGTTTATGGCTCTGCTTCTTGCTTGTTGGGCCAGGTGCCCAGGTTGCCCATTGTAGCTGAAGCTGCTGATAGGCAAGTTCCCTGAATTGGGTTTGCCTCTTTTTCTTTTGAAGAAACACCAAGAAGCACAAGAAGAAGAAGCTCAATTTCTGGGTCATTGATTATTGCTTAGCAAGAAAAGGAAGAAACTCTTACACTAGTGTTGTTGCTTTTCTATATGCTTTGTGTTTTGACTGAAATTGATTGACATTAGATTGTTCAGGCATAGTAGCTATTCATGACACTTTCATTCATTCATTCTGCAAAGAAGGAATTGATGGATTTTTCTTTAAGGGTAAGGAATATATCTTATTGCAGCAACTAAATTAGAATAACAATTTAGGATGATGCTATCAGCTAATTAAGGATCCAAGAGTAGAGATAGTTGTTGCTATGAAATTTGAAACGAAGTTTCCGTCCTACCATCTTCTTCCTGCTGCAGTGCTTTCGGGTTGTGAAATCCATGGCCATATACAACTGTAGTCCTAAAATCAGAAGATTTTATTGATTCCATGTTTTCCAAAAACAAAGCTGGGAATCACATTGGTTAACACAGAAGCTATTGTCTTTTCTTTTCTAAACTCATTTATTTTGTTTGTTTGAAGTATTCGTTTATACTTTTCCTACTGGGGCTGCAATAGAATACAGGGAAGCTGGGAGGGCACGGGGAGAGAGTATAGGACTCTCGCTCTGATGCAGCAAGACGAGGACTCTCAAGTGCGCAACTTGGTGTCAATATTTTCTTCCGCCACACTTATCAATTCAGGACCCTTCAAAGTCCAGATTTCTAAAGTTTCACCGGCTAGAGTTTGAATAACGCAAATTGTATATGGAAAGTTAGAAACTCACCCCACCAACCTTGATTAAGGAATTGGGAGCATTAGTCTACAAGAGTTGGTCACCAGATTGGTATGTTAAGAGAAAAGAACAAGCAAGACTAGAAATATGGAAATATATTTGATATTCTGTGAATTCCCTCATCAGCATGTCATGTGTTCCACTATATGAAAGGGGAATCTCATTGAAAAAGTAAAACACCGAGGATATGATACTTTTTCCCGAGTATTCATCCCTAAATTGTAAACAAACAAGGTTCAAGATGAGCAAACAAACAAATGCCCATTCAGGATACACCTCTTTTAATCCACCAACCGGACGAGGATGTGCTGGCTCTGTCGGTGCCATCACCTCGTGACTCTATAGTTCTACAAAACCAGTGAAATGATTGGTTGAATTTTTCCTCCAATTAATAAACGGTTAACAAAGGCAATCTACAAAAGTAAAACCAGAACTGACCTTCACACTTTTTAATAACTGTGCAGCAGATTTATCATTCTTGAAGTGTAATCGAACAGGCTGTACAAAGAAAAACACAATATTAACCTAGCAGTAAATAGGTTAATAAACTTTCATAACAAGCATGATATCCTTGATCCCTACAATTGATAGCATAAACTTTCATAACAAGCATGCTGATTTGTTCAAACATATGATGCAGAATAAAAAATTGAACCTACCTCCAGTATTTTGTTCAAAGCTTTTGCTAAAGATGGTTTGAGGTCTCCAGGATGTACCTCACCCTTTTCATAAGCAGCACCCAATTCATCAAAAGTTGTGAAAGTCCTGTATTAGAGGAAAATAAAAGAAGGCACAGAACAGGACATTATCACCAACGTTCCAGGAACAGCCCCCAGCAAGGAAAGAGAGCTCAAGACAACAACCCTAAGGTATTAAACTAGATAAGGGACTTCAATCACTTTAGAATTAATTCGAGTCTGCAACTTGCCTATTTCCACCATTCTTTTCACTGCGCTCTACGGTGAACTCATGAAACCAAGGAAAAATGAGGTACTCTACATATTCCAAACAGGGATTTCCTTCCACCTTTTCTGGAGGGCAGTAAGCTTTCTTAATCTTCGTATTCACTTCAGCCTAAGATTCAATAAAAAAAATGTCAGACAATAAAAATTAGATAAACTTTTGAGTGGCATACAAGAAAAGCTAAACACCAAAGTTTGAAAGATCAATATATTTCCCTTCCATCTCCTAATACAGGTCAATAACTCTGCCTGCTTTAACTGGAAGCACAGTTTAATTTAGTAATAGCCCACCTCTTCATCTTCCATAAATATGGATGAGGATAGATCACTTTTTGACATTTTCTCTTGCCCTTGCTGCAAACCAGGTAGCATATCTGCAAATCACCATTTGAGCAAATTAAACACAAACTATGTAACCACTCGCATACATCAGCACAAAATTACCAGCGTAATAGCTCTCATAGGATTAGGATATTACGGTGTGACAAGATGACAGGCTTGTTCTTCTTCTTGATGTCATCACAGTACTCTCTAGCAAGCACATTCACCTTACGCTGATCCATTCCCAGCTGGCAGATGTCAGCCTATTTAAGAAAAGACATTTCAAATGTCATCAAATGTTTTTCAATACACTAGATATGTTTTTCTTCCTAGTTAAGTCGAAGGAAACAAAGATCAGATGAAGAATGTTGACGGTAGAAATTTCAAAAACCGGACAATCATAGTACTAAAAATCTAAAATATAGCTAAAATCAGACAGCCAGATGGCCAACCAAACAAATGAGCTGAGTATAAAAATAAATTACACTCGGCACAGACATATAATGGAATTACTAAATCATTCTTTGGTTCACAGTTCTATTGATTCAAGCCTCAACTGGGCACTAGATTGCTAGTTGTGATTCATTCTTCATCTTGAATCCCACGAGAACAAAAACCATGCTCCAACTTGTTCAATTTGTTTTTTTTTCCTCTTTATTTTTTTGGGAAATTGAACAGCAAAATAACAGAAACAATTTGAAAGCAACGCCAGACCTTCCAAACCTCGAATTGGGTCAAGGAGGATGATGGGCAGTTTCTAAGACAAGAATAAGACGTAAAAGGAAAGCATGCCAATCACACTATTTTCTGAAGTCAATTTGGCTCAAGATTCAGCTTTAAATTCTCTTCTCCTCAATCCCCTTTGTCAAATCTGGATTTCTGCTCATCCTAGAGCACCTATTCTTACGCACCATGTTACTGCCTCTGGGTTTCATGAATATCGGAACTCCCAAATATCATCCCCAAAACCCACCAAATCCCGATCCCTCTCTACAGGATCCAACTCCAAAAGTCAATTACCCCATACTGACCAGGTCATTTAGAAAACTAGACTTGTCAAAGAGGCAAGCTTGAAGAAAAAAAATCGACCTGGATCTACAACGAAATGAACATTTAACAAACTGCCACAGCCCCAGTTGATCAAACACAGGGAATGGCAAACAGTATCTAGTAAAAAAATAAGTAGAGCTACCGTAGGCTGGCTGTTTGATATACTCATCTAAATAGAAAACTCAAAAATGAAAACTCAAAATAAAATAAGCCTAAACCTTTGAAAAATTAATAACGGCATAAGGGACAACGCTGTGATTGACTGTATGGTATGATTAGTGAACCGTGCTTAGAACTTGAGGTACAATTGAGACATGTGGTACGAAAATTTGGAATGGCCTATAGTTCAGAAACTGTTCCTAAACTTTTGACTTTTATATTCATGTAAAGTAAGTGGCGCACTGAAACATCAAGTTACAAGTGAACCAAACAGATATTTCATTTCCAAAGCTACCATGATCTGATCACACTTCACAGATACATGCAATATCCAGTAAGCACCGAAACTAAACCCAAATTAAATCTCAAATTGAAGGCAAAGCAAAATCCATTGATAAATCAGTAAAGCTACACGCACCTTCAGAAAGAAAATATCTGCACATTGCATGCACGGGTAAAGGATTTGGGCTGCAGTTAACTCATCTTGATCAGTTCGCCCCATAATCTGGCTACACCTGACCATTAAGAAACACAAAAGACTTCAAAATCAAAATTCAGCACATACAATACACCAAAGGCACATGAGCTGTAGGGGTACCTAATGATCCTTGGAAGCTTGTTTTTTCTAGCAATATCCATAACAAGAGGCCAGTACTCATGAGCTCTCGCATTGATCTCCTTGGAGGACCACAGAAACTCCACTTTCCCACAGTCCAAATCCATCCCCACAGACCTCCATATCTCGATGAAGTAGCGCCCAACGGTCTCTATCTTCTTCAAATCACCCCCCATCTTATTGTTCAGCTGTGCAAACCAATCAGCAATCCATATCTTCACTCTACACCCGCCCGCAGTCATCTTGTTCACATTAATTGCTTTCAGGACTCCCTAAAATCAAATTATTAACCACATTACTTCATGCTACAAAAACACAACACATTTTGGTTCGAATAATAAGAAGAGATTATATATAGCTACCTGAGCAATGTGCATTCGGCCGGAGGGTTCGAAGCCATCGTAGCAGATCGGCTCGGCCTTGTGAGCCAGCAGATTCCGAAGGTCTTCATCTTGGATACACTCCTCTGCAACGCCTCTAATGAGCTCGTACCTCTCTTCCAAACTCAACCTTCACCACAACCATAAGGAACACAGTTTGTAAGCGAAAGTGAGTTCAAATTAACAATAGAGAAGATGAAAATAAGGAGGTAGCGGAATCTTACGGCAGAGCAGTTGGAATTGACGAGCTCGGAGGCTGGTCTTGCGGCGGAGAGTCGGAGATCGACATCGAGTTGAGTTCGTCGGCGGGGACTTGAGTGGCCATTTGGGGAGTGAATGAGAATTGTGTAGGGTTTGGGAAATGTATCCGCCGTTAAACAAGGAAATTGGGTACGGCGTCATATATTAGAGGAGAAACGACATGTAGTTTTGGAGTTTTTGGAACGATCCCTACGATGTAGTTTTGGGGTGTATTCAAGGAAAGAACAAATAGCTTCAGCAATAGCAACACTAGATTAATGTTGCAATTACTGTACATGACGGCGGTAAAGAAGCGCTGCAAAAGGTATTGGCAGCGTTTGTTGGGCAAGCTTACATAAATGTTGCAATTGATGGTTGGAGTTTTTGCCCCTTGATTTACGGGAGAAGCAAAAACGCTGCAAAGTGTTTTTAGCAACGTTAAAAAAATGCTGCTATCTACTGTTGGGACTTTGAAGGATTTTTGTCCTAAATGAAAGATGTTTAAAGGCTTGTACCCTTAATAAGAGATACCCTATGTTGAGATATTAAATGGAAGTGGGCTTGGATGAGGAAATTTCAATGGGTTTCATTGAAAATTACCCTCATGTCTTCTAGTGGGTTTACATGATTATTAAATAATTAAAGATTGGGGCTTAGGCCTTGGGTGAATAATTTGTAAAAACGGGTTAAATTTTGATCAGAAACCTTTTAACGATTGAAAAGTTGAGACGCAACTCTTTGTCTTTGGAAAAAGACGACGTTTCGCTCAAAACGCCGAACATGCGTCTTGCTTCTATAAAAGATGAGCGGATGATCTGACTTAATCATTTAATTCGTTTTACAACATCTTCCTTACTATACAAGAGAGAAACACAGACTGAAGTTCGAGTAAAGATTCAAGGCATTCTACAAGCCTTGGATTGAGAGTTATATCCTTGGAAACAGATGTCAAGAAGATTCTACAAGCAGAAGTGTATGGACGAATTTTTGTCTTAGGACATTGCCCTTGCAAGCCTCTCTCAATAATCAAGTTAGTAAAATTTGATTTGCTTTCTCTATTTGATTTTGATGTTTTAATTGAAAGCTTCATCGGATTTAATTCTCTTTGTTTAGTTTCGTTGATTTCTATATTTAATAGTGATATTTATTGTGATCCATAGATTCGATCCATACTTATAATATATAATTTCTAACATCTACTACCTTGTTGATCGATCGAGAGCGAGAGAAATGTAAATATAAATTACAAAAGTTTGGGTATCATAAATGTAAACTACAAATGTTTGGCTATCATGTTGATATTTATTAAGTTGTAAGTAATGTAAATTGACTAAATTACCGTTATTATAAAATATATATATATATTCCACGTCAACAAAAGTGACGCCTCACTGACAGAAAATCGCTCATGGTACCATGATAATAGGATTTAAGAGTTTGAATACTATACTGATAGTTTTTAAAGTTCGGAACCCTTTTTGGTATGACACCAAAAGTCTGGGTACCACGGGTGAATTTAATCCATTCAAGGATGTTAAAAGTTCAACAATATTCAATTAGAATTTATTAAAACTTTAAAAAACTTCATGAAAGTCATGAAGTATTCAATTGGATTTCTATTTAATTAGAGATTTTAAGTCAGCAAAAATGCTGGGTATTCAAAAATTCTACGAATTCTATGTAATTCTTAAATAATGGATTCTTGTGGATTTTAGGATTCAATTATAACTACAAAATCCTAATACAAATCCAACTTCCAAACCAAAGTTTTTCAGAATACTTTCATTTTCTCTCCTCTTTTTGTTGTTGCAACATGGTTCTTCATCAAATTATTTTACTTCTTCACCAAAAACATTATGAAATGTTCCAAAAAAAAACTTTACTTTATATCATTCATCATAATTAAGCTCTATACTTGTGAGCTCTAGTTTTCTTTTTTAAAATATATGAAAATTATTTTGGGTAGTTGCTTAAAACTCATTAAAAAGCATTTGTCAGATGTAACCACTATATTTATACAATATAGTAGAAAAAAATTCAACCAAATTTGGATTAGTTTAGGATTTGATCGATTGAATTTAGTAGTGATTATCGAAAAATAGTTAAAAGAATGAAACGATCGTAAAATATAATTCATAAATCCGTTTATGAAATTATGGGTGTTTGTCTTGTCGTAAAAATTTAATTTATCAACTAAATAGAAATTAATTAAAATTTGACATAAAAAGTTGGTGCAAGAATAAAAACTTATTACATATCTATTAATGTTGTATAACTTAAGTGTTCGTATGTCTATATTCACTCAACATCAATATTAATGTAATTGAATTTGGATAAAACAATCGTTAGATATATTCATGACAACATAATATGCAAGTGGATGAATTTTCAATAAATACGAAGTTCGCTAAGGGTTTGATCTGCATAGTCAACTATAAAACCGAAATTTCAACGAAACGAAAACGTTGGTTTATGAATCTTCATAATTCCGATTTTTGAACCGTCGACACTCACAGTCCAATAATTGTTTACTTTATGTCCTCGACGAATATAATCCACAATCTAACATGGTACACATGATCATGCTCTTAAATGTCAAATTGTGAAACTCTACTTAGACGATGAAAGTGGTTAAAGTTCGTCATCTCAGTAGTTTTAGGCGACGAAAAATGAGTTTCGTCGTCTAAAACTTTCCGGGTTTAGGAGAAAGGGTTTAAGGCTTAGGGTTTAGGGTTTAGGTTTTAGAAATGATCTTAGACGACGAAATAAATATATTCGTCGTCTAAGGGAAAACTTAGGCGATGAATTCTAAGACGACGAAGAAATTTTCGTCATGTAAAATATTGTACTTAGATAACGAAAAATGAGTTTCGTCGTCTAAGATCTGACTTAGACGACGAAACCGGTGACAAATGCTTAATTCATCATCTAAGAAGTTTGTGTTTGTCGTCTAAGACATTTCTTAGACAATGAAACTGGTGACGAAAAATTAATTTCATCATCTAGTGAAAGGACCCAACCCCGATTTAGTTTCCTAAACCGGAATCAAACCCCTTCTGAAAACACGAACCAACAAAAACCATTAAAATTTCGGCAGAGTAACGCTACTAACGCGGAATTGCCTTTACCTGCACCCGGAAAATAATATTTCATCCTATGCCACAAAAGCCAAACCGTGGGCACCAATCCCATCCGGATTTCTCAATATCAATTCAATAGTAATAAGCAGTAAACATAACTGTAATATATAATATATCCGAGAAAATCCGTATAAAACACGTATCAGTAACGTATCAGAGCGACCTCTAGTCTATATATATACAAAATATACAACAGTAGGCGAAACAAGAAACCTACTGGAAAACACAGGTAGCTCGAACAACTAGCCTCCAACCACAACGTGAGACTCCAGAATCTGAACTACAAACTGGGCACAGAAACCGAAAAGCCCAGGGGAAAGACATGAAAACCGTTAGAGTGAGTGGACGAAAAATAAATGTCTTTCGCCGAATAATATATGTTATAAAAACATATGCGAGTCTAAATGCATAAAAATCAAATGGTACACGAGGGAGACTCTAACTCCTCACGCGTACAGAGCATGCATCATAAATACCACGGGGTCACTCATGGACTCCCTCGCGCTAATACAGTCTGAATCACGGGATCCCATACCCACACGTGATTCCAAGCCAGAAAGGCCTCGGGTTAGGATATCTGTCCCCCCCGGAGCGTACTCGGGGATCAGCCGAGAAGTCATGTGTATCGATACAACCCTGTTCACTGAGACTGTACTCTGTGTAAACCAAATCACAAACACTTTCCATGCACATGCATAAAACATAATATAAATGTATGTATATTCGTAAATGCATAACTGTAAAACACATGCTCATTTAAATCATGATCATAACTGCATGCTCATGCTCGTAAAACGTATATAAAAGACTCGTAGTCAATCCGTGAAAAGAAATGTCCACTCACAGATGAGCAAAACGCGCACTCGCACTAATCACGTGGTCCGACGGAAGATCCCTCGCCCGAAGCACGATCTCGATCCCCTGAATAATCATAAAATATATCTGATCAAAATCATAATCCACAACACTGTACCATACGTCGGAAACCAACCGTTCCCGGAAACATATAATACTGTGCAAAATAATCGACGAATTTCCTGAAATTTCCACTCAAAACCCTCGACTAAAAATCTGATACCCAAATCAACTCGAAAACCTCAAGGCGACGATCGGGGCGTGAATACGAGAAAAATGACATTAAAATCATCGAAATCCAAAAAGTCAACGGGGTCGTCGGAGTTCCGGTGTTGACCGCCGCCGCCGCCGCCGCCGCCGCGCCGTCAACCGGAGAGTTTTCCCGACGACCGAGCTGCCAAACTGTTCTTCTCCTCAAGCCAAGCAACTTTCCTCAAAGCACAACCACCACCGTGGCCAAAAATCAGCTCGAAAGCCACGGTGGTCCATCACCTCTGGCGAAGCTGTTCGCTGTCGAACCGCCGCCTTTGGTGCATGGCAGCCCATGAGGCCACTCCCAATGGACTCGCCGTGGCCCCACGGTCAAAATCCCTCCATCCTCGGCCACCCCCGTGGCCGGAGCACCGCCGTCACAACAACCCGAAACCGGCCGGAAAAACCTCGAATTTCAACTCAACATTTCTCTCTCAATTCTCAACCAAATCAAGAGATTCCAAGTTCTAAACTGTTTAGAATCACGAGGAGAACATTTTACCTTCAAGGGTCGTGGCCTGAAATGGCCGGAATCAGCCGGTCCGGCGATGGAATCCAAACGGTTCGTTTTCTCCTCGGTCAACTCGGTCAAAGCCCCAAATTTCAGTCAACGCCGGTCAAACTTCCCAAATAGTGTTTTTCGACAATTTTCGACTATTTCCGATATTTATACTCGCGCCTCGGGACGATCGACGGTCCAAAATGGATAATCATTACGATTCGGATAAACACGATACGAACGGATAAACTCGTCGATATTCTGAAACTTCAAATAATCATATTATATTCCTCGGTCATCAGAAAAATCATCCGGAACCTCCCACGAACACTCGGCCGATAATTAAGTCGCAAACAAAACCGGCAAACCATACAATTATCGATAAACCGTGATTACATGATAACTCAAAAATTACGCTGTTTACTCTACTGATTCTGGTTCTGGTCGTCACAAATCTACCCCCCTAAAAAAATTTCTACCTCGAAATTTACGTACCTGTCAAGTGAACAAATGTGGATACTGCTCCTGCATGCACTACTCAGTCTCCCAAGTGGCTTCCTCAACCGAGTGATTCTACCACAAGACCTTCACCAGCGGTATCACACGGTGCCTCAACTCTTGCTCACGACGATTGAGAATCTGTACCGGCTCCTCCACGTATGTCAAATCCTCTCGGATCGGTAACTGATGTAGGGCTAACACATGCGAAGGATCTGAGATGTACTTCCGCAACATCGAAATGTGGAAAACATCATGAACACGAGCCATCTCAGCTGGTAACTCAAGTCTGTAAGCAACAGCTCCAATCCTCTCAGTGATCTCGTACGAACCAATGTACCGTGGTCGAAGCTTGCCACGCTTCCCGAAACACACAACACCCCTCCACGGAGATAGTTCCAGGAAGACCCAGTCGCCTACCTCAAACTCTAGACTCTTTCTCCTCACATCTGCGTAACTCTTCTGACAATCCTGAGCGATCCTCAATCTATCCCAGATAATCTGGACGTCCTCTATGGTGTTCTTCACCAGATCAGGGCCAATAAGCCATCGCTCGCCCACCTCACTCCAGCATAACGGAGTGCGGCACTGCCTCCCGTACAGGGCCTCGTACGGTGCCATCTCGATATTGGCTTGATAGCTGTTGTTGTAGGCGAACTCTATCAAATGCAGTTGCTGGTCCCAATTCCCGCGAAACTGCAACACACATGACCGCAATATATCCTCAAGTGTTTGTATAGTCCGCTCAGACTGCCCGTCAGTCTGAGGATGAAAAGCTGTACTGAAACGCAACCTCGTGCCCATGGCTCGCTGCAATGCCTGCCAAAACTCAGAGGTAAACTGATTGTCTCGGTCAAAAACAATAGATACAGGCACCCCATGCAGACGAACAATCTTCAATAAATATAGCTTGGCCAATCTGCCCAACATGTAGGCACACCATTCTGTATCATGGTCTTCTTACCCAACATGTAGGAATCTGAATCCTGAGCCTCTCGAACCTGATCAACCAATATGGGTCGAACCTGAAAACTGGCTAACAAGGCTCCCTCGTCATCCCACTCGAACTCGGCACCCGTAGCCCGAAGCTCGGCTAACATAGACACTCTAGCCGCACACACGTGGAACAACGAAGCTCCGGATTTTCGGCTAAGTGCATCAGCCACAACATTGGCCTTCCTTGGATAGTACTCGAAAGTGCAATCGTAGTCGTTGATCAACTCCATCCACCGGCGTTGCCTCATGTTCAAATCTGGCTGTGTCCGCAAGTAGGTGAGAATCTTGTGGTCGGTGTAGATCTTACACTGGGCCCCATACAAGTAATGTCTCCAACTCTTCAACGCTAGCACAATAGCGGCCAACTCCAAATAATGGGTCGGATAGTTGACTTCGTGTGGTTTCAACTGCCTGGAACCGTAGGCTACAACTCTACCATGCTGCATCAGCACACAACCAAGTCCCATCTTCGACGTGTCACTATATACCACAAACTCACCGCTGTCGTCTGGCAATGTCAGAACCGGTGCAGTAGTCAACTTTTCATTCAGGAGTAGGTAACTTTCCTCACATGCATCGGACCACTCAAACTTGACACCCTTCTTCGTCAGTCTGGTCAGTGGAGTAGCAATCTGAGAAAAATCTTGTACAAATCGCCGGCAGTATCCTACCAAACCCAAGAAACTCCGGATCTCCGGTACAGTGGTAGGTCTACTCCAATTCAGCACGGCCTCGATCTTGTCAGGATCAACACTGATTCCCTCAGCCGATATCACATGGCCCAGAAATTTCACACTGTCCAGCCAAAACTCGCACTTGCTGAACTTCGCAAACAATTGATGGTCCCGCAAAGTCCGCAACACCGCTCGCAAATGCTTTTTATGTTGGCCCACACTCCTGGAATAGATCAAAATATCATCGATAAACACAATCACGAACTTGTCCAGAAGTCGTCTGAACACCCGATTCATCAAGTCCATGAAGGCTGCGGGGGCGTTTGTAAACCCAAACAGCATAACTAAAAACTCGTAGAGCCCATACCGCGATCTGAAAGCTGTCTTGGCCACATCAGACTCTCGGATTCTCAACTGGTGATATCCGGATCGAAGATCAATCTTCGAAAAGACTGAAGCTCCCTTGAACTGATCGAACAAATCATCAATCCGCGGCAACGGATACTTGTTCTTCACTGTAACCTGATTCAGCTTCCTGTAGTCGATGCACAATCGCATAGATCCATCTTTCTTCCGTACAAACAAAACCGGGGCACCTCACGGCGAAACACTGGGTCGTATAAAACCCTTCTCCAGCAATTCCTGGAGATGAACCTGCAACTCTTTCAACTCTACTGGCGCCATACGATACAGTGCTTGAGAAATCGGTCATGTACCCGGTAACAACTCAATCGTGAAATCAATCTCTAGAACAGGAGGTATACCCGGTAATTCCTCTGGAAACACATCCAGAAATTTAGAAACAACCTCATTACCACCAAGGTCCGGCACAGCAGCCGTAGTGTCTACCACATGAGCTAAGTAAGCAACACAGCCCTTCTTCATCCGATCCGCCCTCAGCGCGGAAATCAAACATGGTAAAGATGTATTCTTCTCGCCGCGAAACAATATCTCGGGAAAACCTGGTCACCGAAATGCAACCTCATTCTTGTGACAGTCAAATATGGCCCAATGCGTCTCCAAGAAGTCCATACCCAAGATTAGATCAAAATCAACGATATCAAGCAACAACAAATTTGCGGCTAAACCATGGCCTCTAATAAAAATCTCACAGTCTCGGTACACCCAGCCAATACTCACAATCTCTCCGGATGGATATAACACTCTCCACAACCCCGGAAGTGGAGACGCAGGTACCGTAGCTAATGATGATAGTCTATATGACATGAATGAATGCGTGGCACCTGGATCTAACAATGTAAGTACTGGAATACCAAATACATGCAATGTACCGATAACGACCTCTGGTGAAGCTCTGCCCTCTCGCAAAGTCATGGTGTGAACCCTCGCCTGCCCGGCTGGTCGTCCACGCTGAGGCTGTCCCTACTGTCCTCCATAGCCCGCAAACTGTACTGGTCAAGCTCCTGAAGTGGCACCTCGCTCTCCCCCGGAACTCTGGGCTGTCTGGCCACCAACACCAACCAACTGATGACACGCCCTCGCACACCTGGCCACAATGATAACAGTTGAGGGCACCTCGCTGACATGGACCAATATGATACCTATTGCACAAATTGCATAATGGGTACTCCCTCGGTGTAGCAAAAATGCCAAAAGGTCGTCGAGGGTAACTGGAACTGCTGGAACCCCCACTAGACTGTGGTCGCTGCGGTCTATCTCTCCTCCATCTCTGCCTCTATCTCGGTGCACCAGCTGGTGGTCGATATGGTCCACTGCCCGAGGATGAAGCTGAACCGGAAGTATCAGAACTCTGCCTCTTTAAAGGCCCCTGACTCGGTCCACCCTCCTCAAACTTTCTAGGCTGATATCTCATCTGCCTTTCCTTCTCGATATCCTCACCTCGGAGTGCTGCACTGAAAAACTCATCGAAGTTGTTCCGAGGCATCGTAGTCAGAGTCCCCTTGATGTTCAAGTTCAAACCCAGCTCAAACCTGCGACACTTGGCTTCCTCAGTAGCCACCATGTGACGCGCAAAACGAGATAAAAGGGTAAACCTGTCCCGGTACTCAAGCACAGACAAACTGCCCTGCCTCAAGTTCGTAAACTCCTCATACTTACGCTGCTGGGTAGCCTGGTTGAAGTATCTCTGCATAAACAGATCTCAGAACAAAGTCCACGGAGTATCAACTGAAACTCTGTCGGTGCTAACCCACCAGAAGTATGCATCTGACTCAAGTAATCCGACTGCTGCCACTGTCATCTGCTCAGGGGTAAAACGCAGACGCTCACAAACCCGTTCAACATGAACCAACCATGCCTCACACATCTCTGGATCAGCTGAACCTGAAAAGACAGTCGCACCAGCAGTACGAGCTTTGACCACAGGGTCAAAACGCTCTTCCAAACACAACACTCGCATCAGCAAGTCGTGCGACTGGCGATCCATATCAGGATCCTCTTCCCGATCAACACGGGGACCATGTCGAGGAGGCATCCTACTGATACAAGACAAGCATTAGGTACAAGCAGAAGGAACGTAATCATGAGATCTCAGATATTTGAGAATACACAACACTCGAAGTATTGATGAGTACCGCTGGCCAGTCGAGTCATCACTCCAGTCATGCTGTACCAACTCAAATACCCTAAGCGTCACAGCTACAAGAGTCTACAGAATCTGACAACCTAACGCTCTGATACCAAGCTGAAGGGACCCAACCCCGATTTAGTTTCCTAAACCGGAATCAAACCCCTTCTGAAAACACGAACCAACAAAAACCATTAAAATTTCGGCAGAGTAACGCTACTGACGCAGAATTGCCTTAACCTACATCCAGAAAATAACACTTCATCCTATGCCACAAAAGCCAAACCGTGGGCACCAATCCCATCCGGATTTCTCAATATCAATTCAATAGTAATAAGCAGTAAACATAACTGTAATATATAATATATCCGAGAAAATCCGTATAAAATACGTATCAGTAACGTATCAGAGCGACCTCTAGTTTATATATATACAAAATATACAACAGTAGGCGAAACAAGAAACCTACTGGAAAACACAGGTAGCTCGAACAACTAGCCTCCAACCACGACGTGAAACTCCAGAATCTGAACTGCAAACTGGGCATGGAAACGAAAAAGCCCAGAGGAAAGACATGAAAACCGTTAGAGTGAGTGGACGAAAAATAAATGTCTTTCGCCAAATAATATATGTTATAAAAACATATGCGAGTCTAAATGCATAAAAATCAAATGGTACACGAAGGCGACTCTAACTCCTCACGCGTACAGAGCATGCATCATAAATATCGCGGGTTCACTCATGGACTCCCTCGCGCTAGTACAGTCTGAATCACGGGATCCCAGACCCACACGTGATTCCAAGCCAGAAAGGCTTCGGGTCAGGATATCTGTCCCCCCCCCCCCCCGGAGCGTACTCGGGGAACAGTCGAGAAGCCATGTGTATCGATACAACCCTGTTCACTGAGACTGTACTCTGTGTAAACCAAATCACAAACACTTTCCATGCTCATGCATAAAACATAATATAAATGTATGTATATTCATAGATGCATATTCGTAAATGCATAACCATAAAACACATGCTCATTTAAATCATGATCATAACTGCATGCTCATGCTCGTAAAACGTATATAAAAGACTCGCAGTCTATCTGTGAAAAGAAATGTCCATTCACGGATGAGCAAAACGCGCACTCGCGCTAATCACGTGGTCCGGCGGAAGATCCCTCGCCTGAAGCACGATCTCAATCCCCTGAATAATCATAAAATATATTCGATCAAAATCATAATCCACAACACTGTACCACACTTCGGAAACCAACCGTTCCCGGAAACATATAATACTGTGCAAAATAATCGATGAATTTCCTGAAATTTCCACTCAAAACCCTCGACTGAAAATTTGATACCCAAATCAACTCGAAAACCTCAAGGCGACGATCGAGGCGAGAATACGAGAAAAATGACATTAAAATCATCGAAATCCAAAAAGTCAACTGGTCGCCGGAGCTCCGGCGTTGACCGCCGACGCCGCCGGCGGCGCGCCGTCAATCGAAGAGTTTTCCAGGCGACCGAGCTGCCAAACTGTTCTTTTCCTGAAGCCAAGCAACTTTCCTCAAAGCACCACCACCATCCAATCACCACCGTGGCCGGAAATCAGCTCGAAAGCCACGGTGGTCCATCACCTCCGGCGAAGCTGTTCGCCGTCGAACTGCCGCCTATGGTGCACTGCAGCCCACGAGGCCACTCCCAATGGACTCGCCGTGGGCCCATGGTCAAAACCCCTCCATCCCTGGCCACCCCCGTGGCCGGAGCACCACCGTCACAACAACCCGAAACCAACCGGAAAAACCTTAATTCTCAACCAAATCAAGAGATTCCAAGTTCTAAACTGTTTAGAATCATGAGGAGAACATTTTACCTTCAAGGGTCGTGGCCTGAAACGGCCGTAATCAGCCGGTCCGGCGATGGAATCCAAACGGTCCGTTTTCCTCCTCTGTCAACTCGGTCAACGCCCCAAATTTCAGTCAACGCCGATCAAACTTCCCAAACAGTGTTTTTCGACAATTTTCGACTATTTCCGATATTTATACTCGCGCCTCGGGACGATTGACGGTCCAAAACGGATAATCATTACGATTCAGATAAACACGATACGAACGGATAAACTCGTCAATATTCCGAAACTTCAAATAATCATATTATATTCCTCGGTCATCAGAAAAATCATCCGGAACCTCCCACGAATACGGAATCATGTGAACTACAACTCTCGAGAAGAGGCTCAACTCAAATTCTCGGCCGATAATTAAGTCGCAAACAAAACAGGCAAACCAACAATTATCGATAAACGGTGATTACGTGATAACTCGTGACTTACGCTGTTTACTCTACTGATTCTGGTTCGGGTCATCACATCTAGCCTGAGCTGAGACGATGAATTTTTCTCTTGCACGATGAAATATTTTTTCGTCGTCCAACAGCGACGACTTAGACGACGAAACTATTAATGTTTCATCGTCTAAGTGTGATTTTCTGGTAGTATGGGTTTATGACCTTAATTATGATATAAAAATAAAGTCTATTAAAGTCTAGCAAAATTCATGGAAAAGTTTTTAAAACTCTGTAAAATGTTTTCGAAATGCTAGCTCACAAAATTCGTAGATTTGTGAGGTTTTTGAAAATCCTATACAATCAACAAATATTTTTAAAATTCATCACTTGAGAAAAAAAATCCACCTGAATTCAAATACAATACACCATTCCCCCTAAGAAAATGACATATTTACTTACCATATAACAAAATTGAACCTCGAGGGTTTACTATTCATGGACACTGTTCATGGGCGTACCTTAATGAATAATACTGGATATGTTTATAGTGTTGTTGGACTGGTATATGGAGGCGGATTGCGTGAGGAAAGAGCAGAGTCATTCGAGGAATTTGCTGAGTGTGGAGCATGGGATTGATATAGTTATAGTGTTGCTTGAGCAGATCATAGATACATAGTATGAAAGTTTTGCTCTCAACTTCATTTGCAAGGGTATTCTGATTTTGTGAATAAAATATTAATTTTGTGTCTTCTTGGTGCTCAATGCTGATAGTTTACACTCTAGGGTTTTAAGGTATCTTGCTTATCTAATAGTTGCAGTTTATTATCATGTGTTGGCTGTTGTCATTTCTCAAATGTTTTGAAATATAGGGGCAACTAACCCAAGTGTTAACTTAAAAAATATCATCCTGCAATATATAAATTTCTCAAGTTCGTCGACATAAAAATTCTATGAAACGAAAAATAACAATCTACTATAAGTTATTCTCAACACGAGCTAAAACAGATGCTATATACAACATGTCTTTAGTGGTTAGTCTAGTTGGTTGCAGAAGTTATATGCCATCATATATTAGCTTCTACATTAAACCTTCTCCCTCTTTTCACTACAAGAAAACAACACTTAGACCACGAAAACGTAAATGTTCCGTGGTCTAGGTGACACTTGGACGACGTAGAAGTCTCAGTCGTCCAAGTACCACCTGGACGACGGAGAATACCATCTCCGTCGTCCAGGTGATCACCTGGAGAACGGAGAAGACTCCGAGGTTCAGGTGATCACCTAGACGACGGATAAGGTATTCTCCGGGACCTCGGAGTCTTCTCCGTCCTCCAGGTGATCACCTGGACGACGGAGAATACCATCTCCATCGTCCAGGTGATCACCTGGACAACGGACCGATACGCCGTGGTCCGAGTAATTAACTTCCACTTAGACGACGTACCGACACCTCCGTCGTCTAAGTGAAGCATTATATAAGCCCGATGCCAAACTCTCTTCGATCGATTCATTCCATCCAATCCTCAATCTCTTCATTCCATTCGAAGAAGAATTGAAGGAGAAGGGAGAAGGAGAAGGAGAAGGAGAAGGGAGAAGGCCGAGGGAATGATCAGGATAAGGGATCTCCGCTGACTAGCTAGCTAGCTTAATTAACAGATATCGAGAAGGCCAGCAGGTACGCACGCAGTTAAAATTTGCTTAATTAATATATATATATATATTTAGTGAAAACGTACGTACATACATGCATGGATGTTAGCTATATATACAGATTAAATTACGTACGTACGTAATTGATGGATCGATGTAGATCGAGTACGTATAATTAAGCGTAAATTAATGGACTAATATATATATATATGTAATATATAATTAATTAATTATAATATTTTGTAGCAGTATGGACAAGAGTTGGATGAAGTTGAAGAATAGATGTGATGTCCGGTATATGGATGGAATTAGCGAATTTGTGAATTTTGCGATAGAACGTGGTCAGGGAAAGAAACGTTTCAGGTGTCCGTGTCAGAAATGTCTTAATTGTCAGTATGCGGAGGTTAATGTTATGGTGCAACACCTGTACGAAAATGGTATGATGTGGAGTTACACTACATGGAGCGAGCATGGTGAAGCAGTAGAGTTCAGCGCAGCAGACTTCAGCTCAGGGTACAGTTACCATGGTGCCTCATCCACCGGGAGTGGTGCCGGACCCCCAGCTTGCAACCCAACTACAGATTTGGTCTATGATGCGTTTCCGGGATGTAGTCATGGTGGACACCAACACCAAGACGGAGGTTACAGTACCACTAATGAGCATGATGGCACATTCCCTGCAGCTAGCTTGGCCACTGACACCAGTGAGATGGAAAAGTACAACCGGATGCTACTTGAAGCGCAGACCCCGGTGTTCCCTGGATGTCGAGAGAATGTGTTGCAATATGTGATGGAGCAAATGAAGATAAAAGTGAAGCACAAAATGTCAGTGAGTGATTTTGACGAAATTCAGGAGCAAATATGTAAGTTGCTTCCTGGTGATCACAATCTTCCTAAATCTCATTATAAGGTTAGAAATATCTTGAGCAGCCTCGGCCTAAAGTACAGGATAATTGACGCATGTCCGAATGATTGTGTGCTATTTTACAAAGAGTATAAAGATTTTGACTATTGTCCCGTATGTGGCCAGTGCAGATTCCAGTTGAATAGGAAGAGTTCGAAAAAGAGAATTCCTGTGAAAGTTGTTCGATATTTTCCCTTGATTCCCAGATTGCAGCGCCTGTACATGTCTCTACACACAGCAGAGGCGATGCGATGGTACGCAGAAAAGCGAATAGATGACGATGTCCTGCGACACGCCGCGGATGGGGAGGGTTTCAAACATTTCGACAGAGAATTTGGAGACTTTGCTTCAGAGGTTAGAAATGTTAGACTCGGCCTATCTACAGACGGATTCAATCCTTGGGGAAGTAATAGCTCCGCCATCAGCACTTGGCCAGTTATTCTGATGCCGTACAACTTGCCTCCGTGGATGTGCATGAACAAGGAATTTAATTTCCTTACCGTACTAATTCCAGGTCCTAAATCTCCATCAAAGTGCTTAGATGTCTACCTCAGACCTTTGATCGACGAGCTGAAACTGTTGTGGGAAAATGGAGTCCCAACTTATGACAAATTCACTGACACGATATTCACGATGAGGGCTGCCGTAATGTGGACAATCAGCGATTTTCTAGCTTATGGGATGTTGGCAGCCTGCAGGACAAAAGGATATAATGGATGTCCTATATGTTTGGACGACGTGAACTCTAGTTGGCACGCGGGGAAGGTGTGTTACTTGGGTCACCATAGATGGCTTCCTCACGACCACCTGTGGCGACAGGATGAAGCTCATTTCGACGGTACGGTAGAGAACAATCCTAAACCCCGTAGTTGGTCGGGCGAAGAGATTTTAGAGAGGTTGAGCTATTTCGACTTTGGTGTGTTGAGCAATGACGCGGATGTAAAGAAATGCAATCCAATTCCTCCACATGATCTGAGCTATTGGGATCACAAGAGTATATTCTTTGAACTCCGTTAGTGGTCAAAGTTGAAGCTGAGGAACAACTTGGACGCGATGCACATAGAAAAGAATGTGTGCGACAGCGTGGTGGGAACAATTATGGGTATTAAGTTCAAGACTAAAGATACTCCCAAAGCGCGTAAAGATTTGGAATCAATGAATCTACGTCGTCCCTTGTGGTTGAGGAGGGATAGGAAATGCGTGTACAACAAGATGTCAGATGCACCTTACACAGTGAAGCCGACGCTTAGACGTTCTGTATTTCACTGGTTTAAGGGCGTTCGTTATCCGGCTACGTATGCAGCTACTATAACTGGAGCAGTGGACGAGGTGCAACACAAGTTTGTTGGTCTAAAGACACATGACTATCACGTTATGCTGCAACGTCTGATTCCAGTGGTAATTCGACCATACTTGCCTCGGGACGTCGTAGAACCAATAGTGGCATTGTGTAGGTGGTGGCAGAGGTTATGCACCGGAGAATTAAAGAAGTCAGATGTGGTGGAATTGCAACAACAAATTGTGCACATCATTTGCAAACTAGAGAGGATTTTTCCCCCTGCTTTCTTTGACATCATGATTCACCTAATGATCCACCTGCCCGAGCAGGTGCTCATTTCTGGTCCGGTCCAGTACACTTGGATGTATCCTCAAGAAAGGTACGTACAACTACTTAATTAATTTGTTCCACTGGAGATTATATATATACTAGCTAGCTATATGTACTTATTCTTATTTTACGTTTGATTTTGTAGACAGCTTGGACAGTATAAGTCATTCGTCAAAAACAGGTCGGCCCCGGATGGCTCCATAGCAGAGACATACCTAATGCATGAGTGTGTTACTTACTGCAACAGGTACCTCAAAGATCCACCACCTCCCACTGCCTCCGAGAGCAGTGCCCACATCAATCTTTCTGTCGTCACCAATGTTGTTCGACCGTTTAGAGGAGTATTAAAGGAATCGTTAACACGGGAAGAACTTATTGAGGCACATTGGGTAGTGTTGCGAGACTGTGACGAAGTTGAGCGTACATGATGTCATACAGGGAGAGGCTTAAGGCGTTAAATCAAAACAAGAGTTCGGCGTGGATTGAGAAAATGGTTAAGAAGAAGTTTCCCGATTATTTCTTCCAATGGGTACGTACGTACGTCTCGGGATTAATTATTTAAATACATATCGATCATGTTTGTAGAAAGTAAACCCTTATATTAATTTGCCCTTTTTCGCAGATGATTGATCTGCAAAAATCTGAAAACCACGGAGGGTGGTGGTCATGGCCAAAGCACTTGCTAGCAGGGAAGCCGGTTAAACACTATATTTATCCCGGATGTTTTGTGAACGATGTAAAGTTCCATTCATTGGCCTGAGACGAAGGAAGAAGAACACAAAACAGTGGGGTCGCGGTTGGGAAAGACAATGATCTATCACTACCGGAACAATTACTATGATCGACGACTTGGTGTCGTCGGTCTGTTTGGGATCCTCGTCGGTCATAGTAATATCCGACGATGTGTCGTCGGATATATTAGCGTCGGTAATAGACCGTCGGTCATACTATATTCGACGACCAGTTAGGGTTACCGTTGGAAAAAGTATAAACTATATCCGACGACTATTTTGCGTCGGTCATAGTTTTAAACTATAACCGACGACATCATCATCAGATATAGTGGAAAAATTTTAATTTTTTTTGCAGGTTTTGGGTTTCATCCCAAAACCTGCATTCACAAAAAATCACACGCTATCTATATATTGTTCAAATTGAAAATCAACAACCATTGAAACTAGAGTACGTAGTAAATAAATTAATTAATAAAAAACCGAATTAGTTCAAATCTATATACATATGCGTAGTAAATAATGAAAATAAAAATGAAACCGATAATTGTTTAAATGTAGGGGGGTCCTGGTCCTAAGTCTATGTGGTCAAACGGGTCGTCATAAGTAGGTTGGTCCTGGTCTGGCTGTGGCTGAGGCTGCGGGTGAGGCTGAGGCTGAGGCTGCGGCTGAGGCTGAGGCTGTGGCTGTGGCTCAGCGAATATGGGCGGGGGAGGTATCTGGATTCCAGATGCTTGCAACTGTGCATAACAGTGCTGCATCCATGTCCCCATTTGCTGCTGCTGTTCGTCCAACCGATTCTGCTTTGCAGCTTGCGCTTGCTCCAGCTCCTCTATCCGACGCCGTTGAGCTTCTATCTCAATTGATTGCCTATGAAGCCGGTCGTTTACCTCATTAGTCCTCGAAGATGATGATGATGATCCCGATCCGCGAGAGAATTCAGGGGTCTGCTTCAGCAGTCCTTGACCCCATTTTCCGGAACCCCTGCAGTAGAATGTGTTCTTCCCTGGAGGGATCGCAGTTGACGTAATCCTGGCCCTGACGATCGGATCAGATCGATCAATCTGATCAATCGGGAGTTCCGCATCGGGGGTGTCGGGATAGAGCTCTCTCGCCACTTGAGTCAACACCTCCGGAATCGCCTCCTGAATTCTCGCCTAATTGACAAAGAACAATAAAATATTAATTAAAAAAACAATCTAAATAAATAAGAAATAAGTTTATTTTGTTATAAGTACACTTACAGCATATTCGGGATTCTGCGGATACGCGTGCTGCATCGTATAGACAAGGGGATCATCTTCTGGGTGGTTGGCCGCCTCCTCGATCCAACCCGAGTATGATCTGGTACCGGCATGATGATTTGTTGTGTTTTTGGCCCGGTTCCTTGCGTTGATTTCAGAAAGAGCCTGCGCGATTAAGTCAACATAAAAAAACACTCATTAGCCAAATAATTTACGGGAAGTACGATAAAACCAAAATTAAATCGATTGAAGGTTGCGTACCTTCAATCGAGGGTTGTTGAAGTGAACCACAAGCCATCGCCACTCGTACTCCCTATAACGAAACTCGCTAGGGGTACCCTCACGATCGTCCCCGTACTTTTTCCAATGCTTCTTCAGCTCGGCCTTCCACTCCTTATACCTATATATACCCATAAAATCAAGCGTTAGTAACTAACAACATTGTATAAACATAATCAAAAGAAACGAAAAAATTGAAACAAATGGTCGGGCAGACCTGCTCCCATGCACTTCATCCGCCCACGTGGGTCTAATGTCTTCATCCACGCGGAACCACCTCTGCAATGCATATATTTATATATATATATCAATAATATTAAAAATTTATTATTGAAAATTTTCATAATGAATATACAATTCAACTCACCGACAACGCATTATTCAGCTGATGTTTGACGGCTTGTGGCACTGAATTCCAATCTTGCCACAACATTGGGACTCTATCCCGTATGAGGCTGCCCGCCATCCCCGCGTACTTTCGAGTGACCTTTCCCTCGATCACCTGCCCTCTATCCCCGGTCGGAATCATAAGTTGGCCACCACCGCTAGCCTGAATGGCTTCGTCCAGTAACTTGCCGACGACGGGGCCTCTGGTTCTCTTCGGTTTGGCACCGGGCACGATCTCGCCTATCACATATATATGTAGACGATTTTGTAAACATCAACACCTAATTGAATTTAAATATTAGGGAGTAAAAAGATATCACTAATTAATATTTACCTGATTCGTCGGTGCGTTGTCCCGGAATCCTTGCACTCCAGAGAGGTGCCGGGAAGGGTATATACGCATATGCTTGCTCCGGGGTAATGAACCCTAGCTGTCCCGGAATAGGCATCCCGTCGGAATCGACGTGAGGTATCGTCGGGATTTCCAACGGTAAGAATAATGTAGGCGGCGGGCACAATCGTATCCTCGCCGAGGACTGAGTAGATCCACCAGCCTCCTCGGAAGAATGAGGAGCTGTCTGGTGGATGACGGGGGAACCTTCCTCGCGATGAATGTCCGGCATTCGGACCGAGGATTGAGTCGCACTATCCGTTTCCGGCGTGCGACTGACCTGCTGAACCCTCCTCGCGCCTGAGGATCGAGCCGGCTCGAGCTGCTGCTGCTGAGGTTGTCCCTCGCCCATCAGCCGACGGTGTCGAGAGGTCAGCGGAACACTGTAAGTGTTGGGGACACTGGTGGATCCTGATGCGGACCGACTTCCGGTGCCATCAGGATCCCCAGCTCCAGAGCCCTCATCCCCACGTCCCGATCTCCCTCTCCCTCTGGACCTCCCCCTCGAAGTACTCGACCCGGCCCCTCGGGAAGGTCCGCAATTAAACCATTGCATCGTTGCTATAAAATTATTAAAATTAAAAAAAATTCCTAATTCATCTAAAAATCAATAATCCAATATATATTCAATATATAAATATTCCACAAAAATCAACAATATATAATTCCATAAAACTTCCAATACATATATATATATAATTAATCCAATTCAATAATTTAACTATATATATATATCAATAATTCCAATAATCCAAATTCATGCTAATATAACCTAAAATTCCATATAATCCACATATAATCCAAACAATCCATATAATCCAAATTATCCATCCTTTCCACATATAATCCAATCCACATATAACCTAAAATTTCCGAGTACATCCCAATATATATCAATTCATGAATAAAATTCAAAACAATCGAAATTTAATTATAACCTAAAATTCCATAAATTATAATCCTAATTTAACATAAAAAATTAGGATATAATCCAAATTTCATTATAACCTAACAATTTTACCTAAAATTTAACCTAAAATATAATCCAAATATAACCTAAATTTTAATCCTAATTTAACCTAATTTAACCTAAATTATAATCCAAATTTAACTAAAAATATAATCCTAATTTAACATAAAAAATATATATAATCCAATTGAATTTAACCTAAAATTTCCTAATTCCTAATTATATAACTCAATATATGCATAATCCCCACAAAATCCACAACTATATCAATACATGCATCCACATTGACAATCAACACATTCCACAACGTAAAATCCAACCGAAATAAAAAAATTCGCAAAATTGAAATTAATTAGGGATTTCAAACCTGTTTGGGGCAAATCGACGAGGATTTTGCTTGAGGATCGATGGAATAGCTTGGTGACCTTCGATTGCTTGCTTCCAACACTAAAACTGGCCTGAAAATCGAGAGGAGGCGAGAGGAGGCGACTGTGTAGTGTTTGGGGCAGTTTCGTTTCTGCCCCAAATCGTACCCAGATCGGGATATAAAACAGACTATATCTGACGAGTTAAGTGATCTCGTCGGATATAGTTGAACTCAAACTATAACCGACGATATTTCATATGAATGTCGTCGGATATAGTTTGGGTTCAACTATATCCAACGAGAGATCATATGCAACTCGTCGGATATAGTTCCTCTATTTATTTTTCATTTATGCTGGCCGGTAAAGTAATTAAATGTGTTGTGTTTTAATATATATATTTATTAATTGTTAATTAATACGAAATTATTAATACTTAATACGAAATTAGTAAATTAAGCAAAATTATTTAATAATACGATCGATCGATATTAATTATTAATCGATCCGTTGTATTTTTTTCCCGATCGATCGACACGTACCATTTAAAGTCGATCGATAATATGATCGAATTCCGAGTTCATTTTACATTGCACGTTCTAAGTCAAACCATCTACATTAGGGCTGGGATTTTCAAACCCAAAACCGAAAAAATCCGAGCCGAATCCGATCCGTGACCGAAAAAAACCGAATCCGAATAAATCCGAACCGAAAAACAGAAAAACCGAAAAATCCGTTAAATTATGGTTTGGTTCGGTTTAGGGTTTCTGAAATCCGAACCGATCCGTTCAAACCGAACTTTATGAAACGTTGTCATTTTTAATTAGCCGGTCTGTATACCGTGTATAGTTTCATTAGTTTGTAGTCTTTGTAGTCTTTATGAAACGTATGTCGGTAACCGTTACATGTTGTCAATCGTAACCTTTTTATTTATTTTTTTACGAAAACACGTTGGATTAAAGTTACATGTTGGATTGTATAACTGGATTAGAGTATCACTCTATTAGTGTATTGTTGATTTTAAGAGCTTAGATTTTGTAAACAGGTGAATAGATTTTTTTGTTTCATTTCTTTTTATGAAAAAAAAAACCGAAAAACCAGAAAAAATCCGAAAATTTATCCGATCCAAACCGAACCGATTGCTACGGTTTGAAAGTTCAAATTTACAAAAACCGAACCGAACCGAACCGCTGAAATATTTGTGGTTTGGTTTGGTTTGGACAAAAATCCGAACCGTTCGCACCGAATCCCAGCCCTAATCTACATACATATAAATTATACACTAATTAATTAAGGTGCATAATCGGAATCATCGCTTGAGTCTGACTCTGTTTCCGAGTTAATTAATTTCAGGTAATATGTGTATGTCCTCGTCACTTGAGTCTTCATTGTCTTCATTTTGATTAACATCAAGAAGATTCGGTTGAGGAATTCGTACGACACTGCCATGTCTCACATTATTAAGGCGAATTGTTGAGGTTTCAGGAATACCAGTTGCGTTCGGCTCTTGGTATGCACTGACTTCTTCATTATCCGAGGTCACACCAAGGGTTGAGGCACTGTATTGGCTTCGTGGAAGAACATGGTTAACCACTTTCCACGCGCCTTTATGCACAAGATCATCAAGATAGAACAATTGTTTCACCGCCGTGGCCAACACAAACGGATCATCTTCATACCAGCTTGTGGCAGTATTCACCGAAAAAATCCCGTATTGATCGGTCCTTGTGTTCTGAGGGTCGGTATCAAACCATCTACACTTAAACAAGTGCACGGTCATGCCTTCCCCATATATTAATTCGACAACTGAATGGAGAACACCGTAATAGTCAACTCCATTCTGCCCACCATGCACCATTACCCCAGAATTCTGTGTTTTTCGTCTGACATCTCTATGTTCACAAATAAATAGCACGCCATTAACCTTACACATAGGATAAACTCTGGAAGTTACCAGTTTCTGCGCCAAGAGCCTCAATTCGTGTGACCACTGAGGGATACCATCATCTTGTACATGATTCATCTGAAAATAATCATTTATTAAGTACGTATAAATAGGATGCGAGACATGCACTTAACATCGATCATATACAGGTCAATTTAAGTATCAACTTACCCAGTTGCCAAAATAGTTTGCGAACGTCTTGTTGTGGTACTCAACATCACCGGAAATAGCAGGGCAGTAAAGGTGTAAATTTTTCCAATATTGAACTTCTGGACAGTTAATCAATACCGACCAATGGGCAATGACGAGCTCATAAGGTTCCAACTTGTACGAGTTGGGCAACTTTCCAGAAACTTCAACATCATCGGAGATGATCGAAAGGTTGAACTGGCCTCCATCTACGGGCATATGTTGTGGAGGGTCCTCCAACGCTCCCAAATACAACTTGGTGTACGTTACGCACTCATGCGCAATATATGCTTCAGCGATACACCCTTCGGGTGCAGATTTGTTCATCACATAGTCTTTGTAGTCCCCCAATTGTCTGTAAATGGGTAATTACAGATCGAGCATGTTATGCTTATTGCAACAATATATAAGTGAATAAATAATATTAAAGATCGACATATATATAGCCAGATTCAGAGATGCATTACGTACCTTTCCATAGGATACATCCATATGTAGTGTACTGGACCAGTAAGCAACAATTGTTCCGGAAGATGGAGCATCAGGTGAGGCATGATGTCGAAAAAGTTTGGAGGAAATATCCTTTCAAATTTGCACATGATAAAAATGATGTCCTGTTGCATTTCCAACAAGTCCGATTTCTTCACTTCTCTCGTGCATAACTTTCGAAAGAATCTTGACAAAGCCACTAACGGCTCCACCACCTCTTTGGGCAGGTACCCTCGAATGAAAACAGGGAAGAGGCGTTGGAGCAGTATATGACAGTCATGACTCTTTAGTCCGTACATCTTGTTGTCTTTGAAGTTAACACATCGACTTATATTTCCGGCATAGCCTGAAGGATACCTGACATTACCCATCCAACCAAAGATTTCACTCTTCTGGGCAGGCTTCACAGTATAAGGAGCTTGTGGCATTTTTTTCTTCCCATCTCTCAACCACAATTGTTTTCGCAGTCCCATCCTTTTAAGATCAATGCGTGCCTTCGGGCCGTCTTTAGTTTTTCCCTCCCAATTCAACACTGTGCCGACCACACTCTCGCACACATTTTTCTCTATGTGCATGACATCTAAGTAGTGTCTGATCAGCAACTTGGACCAATAAGGAAGTTCCCAAAAAATACTTTTGTGTGTCCAGAATTTATACCTGTCGGGTTTGTCAGGTATTGACGCCACTATCTGAGGATGATTGCTTAGCTGCCCAAAATCGTATTCATTTAGCACTTCTAAGATTTCATCCCCCGTCCATCTCCTCGGCTACTCACCTGTTTCCACAGTCCCATCAAATGCCTCCATATCCTCCCGAAATGGGTGATCATGTGGAAGCCAACAACGATGTCGCATCTGTACAATCTTCCTGCAATGAGGTCTGCAACACTCAACCGTCATGCATTCTGGACAAGCCCTGTATCCCCTGGTAACGTTGCCCGACAACATCCCGCGTGCAGGAAAATCGCTAATGGTGCCAACAAGCATGGCATGCATCTAGAACATCTCATTTTTGAACTTGTCATAAGTGGGATGACCATGCTCACTCAAGTACTTAAGCTCCTCAATCAAGGGTCTCAGATACACATCGAGACACTTTCCTGGATAACCCGGCCCTGGAATGATCATAGTGAGCATATTGTATTCTTTCTTCATGCACATCCATGGAGGAAGGTTGTACGGTACCAAAATAACTGGCCATATACTGTATTGAAGACTCATGTTCCCAAAAGGGTTGAATCCGTCAGATGAAAGCCCCAGCCAAACATTTCTCACCTCTGATGCAAAATAAGAAAACTCATTCACCATGTGCTTCCAAGCCTCTCCGTCAGCAGGGTGTATAAGCGTATCACCGTCTGGCAAATTCCTCTCGGCCCACCATCTCATAGCTTCAGCCGTGTGTGCAGACATGAACAACCGTTCTAGCCTATCTATCAGGGGAAAATACCGAAGTATCTTCAAAGCTTTCTTGTTTCCGGCAGGAGTCAACTTATACCTATCTGTACCACATACCGGGCATTCATCAAGGGATTCAAGATCATTCCCATAAGCATCTTCACCCCAGAAGAGAACACAATCATATCTACAAGCATGGATTTTGATGTAGGAAAGGCCAAGATGTTTAAGGATCTGTCGCACCTTACGATGAGTGGTAGGAAGACGATGACCGGGGGGCAACAACGAACCAGACCACTTCAGCCAATCATCAACAGCCTTCACACTCATTTTGTTCTCCACTTTGAGCTTCATTACTCCCATAACACTTTCCAGAACAGTCTTATTACACCCGTTGTACAACGGGGTCGGTTGGAAGGCAATGAGGTTGTTGTACTTGTCCATTCCAGCAGTGTTGACAGCTGTAGGTAATTGCTGGACTGGCTCAATATGAGGGAAGTCTCCAACGGCGGGAGGGATATCGATATCCGGTGCTTGAGCAAATATACCGCTCTCATGAGGAAACATATCGTTGATCAACCTTGTTGTTGGATCATTGGATGTACTGCCACTCTCAAAAAATTGTCCGTGATCATGTTGACCAACTGTTGAGCTCTCACCGTGATAAATCCAACATGTGTACTTATCCCAAAACCCGTTTTTCTTCAAGTGCTCCAATACTTTATCGATGTGAAAACGATATCGCTCGCTGCGACACTGACATTTCGTACACGGACAATAATGAATTGTCATCCCTCCACAATTAACCTTCACATATTCTACAAAACTTCTAATTCCACGATGATATCTTACATCCCATCTTGGAAGACATATCAAACTCTTGTCCATCCTCAAAATTATAACTGCATGTATATATACCCATGATTTTATTAATTCAAATTTCATAGCTACATATAAATATTTATTATTTTAATTCCCATAATTTTAATATATATATATACACACACGTACACGTACCCTAACTATATATATATATATAATCCATCACAAAAATCTAAATATATATATATAAAATTGCTATATATATATTCACAATAATCAAATTAAAATTAACAACAATATAATTAATATATATTTATGATCAATCACGCATACGTACTCAAAATCAACCATCGATCAATTACTCAAATTAACTCAAGAATCAATTAATTAACTCGATCCATCGATCCATCTATTCGATCAACAAATTAAGCAATATATACATATATGCATGCACAACACATATATATATATATTAATTAAGCACGTACCTATATATAATGCGCATGCAGCTCGATCGATCACGAATTCGAACTCATTCTCGACATCACCCAAAGATCGATTTCAGAGCATTTGTTGAAAAAATGGAAAGTTTTTTGAATGACAGATCGAGCTGCTGCCCAGATCTGAAATAAGAAACTATAACCGACGATATCACAAAATCGTTGGTTATAGTCCAAAATTTTCGTCGGACATAGTCGTTCACTATATCCGACGAGATTCCGGCGACTATATCCGACGACATGATAATCTCGACGGTCATAAAACTATAACCGACGAGATAATCCTGTCGTCGGTTATAGTTAACTATAACCGACGAGATCCCTTCTCGTCGGTCTGTTTTTCGGCATCTCATCGGATATAGTGGTTCTGCTGGTAGTGTATATTACAGGGCTATTGTATATGTGGTTCAGCTATGTTACGGGAATGATGTCAAAGTTTTCCTATTCAAGTGCAGATGGTTCAAGCGTACAAAGGAAGACCTGGGACTATTATCAGTCGATACAAACTCTAGCTGGTATGAGGATGAGCCTTTCGCTCTCGCCACCTTAGTTCGGTAGGTGTTCTATCTGGACGATCCGAAAGCCGGTGAAGGGTGGAAAATAGTGAACCATATCTCTCACCGAGGAATATGGAATACAGAGACAATTGAAGGGACACCGGCGACGACTGAAGATGCTGCTGAACCAGAAAGAGACATTCCTGCCTATCAAGAGCCTAATATTTCTGTCATCCGCTCCGATATAATGGACCTGGTTCAAGATGGTGAACGGTTACCCATGCCTGATGGTTGTACAGATCTAACTGAAGATGAGATTATCGATGAGGTAGATGAAGAAGACGAGCAGGAAGAGGACGCGGACGACGACTCAGGTTATTCGTCGGACGATGTTGAGTACGATGACGAGGATGAGCCGCCGTCTAACGGGGATGAGGACGATGATGATTATGACGAAGAGTACGGTCATACGACGAGGGAGATTAATTGGTAATTAATTATTGTAATTATTGTAATATATATATGATCGATGCAGGTTTATTTACGGTAATTAATTAATCCGAATTATATATCCTGGACAACGGAGAAATTAATTGCAGGTTGTCGCCTTTGGGTATTTTGGCTATCTCCCTAAATCCTCGACCCTAAATCTAGCAAATTGGATCGATCGATCATTTATTTAATTTTTTTATGGTCATTCAAAATAATTGAACGGACACCTGAATTCCGTCCACGTTTATATTAGGTCCCCCGCCATTTTCACCTTTGGCGCCATGTCAAATCTCAATCTCATATAAAACCCTAAATCCTGGACCCTCTAAATCTAGCAGATCGGATCGATCGATCAATTTTTTAATTATATTTTTGAATCAGAATAATTGAACGGACACACAAATGACCAGGGACGACCTAAACTGTACACCCTAAGGCCCTAACCCCTGAATTCGGGGTTTAGAACTTGGACGACGGAGAATGGTCATTAACCGTCGTCCAGGTACAAACTAGGACGACGGATATGGTAATTCTCCGTCGTCCAAGTTCACAAACCCTAAACCCTAAACAGTAAGGCCCTAACCCCTGAATTCAAGGTCTATACACCTGGACGACGGAGAACGTCATTCTCCGTCGTCCAGGTTATCACCTAGACGACGGATAACTTCATATCCGTCGTCCAGGTGCAGATATCGTAATTTTTTCTAAGACAACGACCATCTAGACCTTCTTCCAATGCATATTCTTTTCATCAAGACTTTAGAGTAAACAATTCTTGGTGTGTGAGCTTCGACGGTTCGAAAATCGGAGTTGCGAAATGCCTTGTATCCACGTTTCCGGTTTGTGAAATTATCGGTTTAGCGGTTGACTGTGCCGATCAAACCCTTCCCGAACTTATTATTTTATGGTTCTTTGAAGACAATTATATATTATGTTACGACGAACATATCCAACGGTTGTTTTGTCCAAATTCAATTTCGTTAATACTCTGCTGCAAATGAGCCTCTACTCATGAAACTTAAGTCGTAAGGATTAGTCGATACTTAACAACTTTCAAAACGAAAAATTATTCGTCGGTTCAAATTTAACTGTTCATATATACGATGTGTTCATCGATATTGGACGACTATTTCACTCGAATGACAGATCGCTAAATTCCTAGTGAATTATTTTTTAAATTTTTTTTAACGTAATTTGAACCTGGACGACGGAGATGGACATTCTCCATCGTCCAGGTGTTCACCTGGACGACAGAGAATGTCCATCTCCGTCGTCCAGGTTCAAATTACCATGGCGGTTCGAATTTTTTATTTTTTTATTTTTTCCATGTAATTTTCACTTGGACGACGGAGATGGTCATTCTCCGTCGTCCAAGTCCAAAATTATGGCGGTTCAATTTACCGCTTCCGTTTTTGGGACCGCTTGAATTTTCACTTAGACGACGGAGAATTCATTCTCCGTCGTTTAAATCCAAAATCATGGCGGTTCAAAACGTCCCGCCGATTAATTGGCGCCGCTTGAAATTTTTTGAAACCGCCACTTAGACGACGGAAAACACTATTTCCGTCGTCTAAGTGAACTTAGACGACGGAGAATAGTGCTCCGTCGTCTAAGTGCAACTCTATAAATAGAGTTGCACCCCCCCCTCATTTTCTCATCATTCCATCTCCTCCCCTCCTCTCCTCTCCTCTACTCTCCTCTCCTCCGGCGATCCTCCTCCGGCGACGCTCCGACGACAATTTTTCCGGCGTGGTTCCTCCTCCCCAACGACTCAACTCCGCCTGTATTCCCGATTACTCCGGTGAGGTAAATTTCTATTTTTTTCTTTATTAAAATTATTTTCATTTAATTAATTAAATTCTAAATATAATTTATTAATTAGTTTTAAATATTTCATTATTGTAATTATAATAATGAAAAAGTGGTTAATTATTGTAATTAATAATTATTTAAATGCATAATTGTAATTAGTTGATAATTATTTAAATGAATAAATTTATTATTGTAATTATTTATTATTAGTTGATAAATGAATAAATTTATTATTGTAATTAGTTCATAATTAATTAGTTGATAAATAATAATTTATTATTGTTATTATTTATTGTTTTACTTAATTGTTAGTTACGTGTGTTTTCTAGTAAATTGCATGGTAGTACGTATTCGATTTAAATTTAGTACATAGGCTTGGTTTATTAAGTCGCACTCTTTGGAATAGATGGCGCCTCTTTTCCTAGCTTATCTCCTTAACCCCTCGTGATGTGTGGATTTCATCACCGCACACCATAACCTAAGTGAAGTTATGGACACGAGGTTGAGGGCGGAGTTTGCAAAGGACTTGAGGGAGTGTAAATTTTTGAAAAATTGGCCGAATGTCGGACATGGTGTCTAGAAACGGGTTATGACTGGTGACAGGATTTGGACTAAGAAAGACTTTTGTCGAAATTAGTCCTGCCTCTCGCGTTATCTCTACCCCTAACTGGCCATGTTTTTCGATTTAATCAAGGCTGATTAATTGAAAATTTACACTTTATCGCGCGGGTCGCACGTCCATTGAACGACCGAAAAAGCCAAGCTAGTGTACTCTATTTAAATCTTAAACGTACTTAATTAGCGTAAATTTTTAAGTTGTAATTATTATGGTAAGTAGGTATTTTAACACCGTACTCTTAGGTTTAAATGGCTCCGCCAAAGACAACATCCGGCAAGAAGAAAGCCCAACAGGAGGCAGAAGATGAGATGCTCCGAATGTTGGCGGCCCAAGTCGGTTGGGTTCAACAGGAGGGCAACGACGCTCTCAATCTGGACGGATCATCTGGTCCGTCCGTAGCGCCCTCTGGGGAAATTCCCGCTCCCCCATTCATCTCGAGCGGTGATGACGTCGACCCCTTCCAATCTCCGACGCCCGGTACCAGTTCAACGGGAAGTACTCAGGCGTCCTCGACCGCCGAATCAATCATGTACAACGCCCGCCGTAGGCAAAGGAGGGCCCCCACTGACCCGGAACCGAAAAGGACTCGGGGTCTCGTTAAAGGGGGCAAAGCGGAGCGTATTTGCAAGGCGACCGGGAAAAAGATCGACTTGCCGTACGACGAATTCACCGGTGGCCCTCCCACAGCTCAGCTAGCAAGTCTCTCGGCGCATGGGATAGGGTCAATCATCCGTAACCGGGTTCGTATCACTGCCCCTACTTGGAAGGAGGCGCCGGATCATGAGAAGGCGAAAGTCTTCAAAGATCTTTCGGTACGTAATACGTCCAATTTAGTTATTATATAATATTGTTAATATTAGTTAAAATTTCATAATATATATGATTATAATTTTCTATTTATTTTTGATAGGAACAATTTGCGGTGGATCCGACACCGGCCATGTTGAGGCATATCAACCAAACCGCCAGCTCCATCTACAAAGATTGGAAGTACAAGCTCCATAAGTACTTCCAAGATGTCGGTCCCGTGCCTCCTCCGGTAGAGCTGCAAGGGGATAGAGAAGATGAGTGGGAGTAGTTGTGTAACCACTTTGCCGATGAACAATTTAAGGTATTAATTTATTTATTTTATTTCAATTAAGATAATTGAATTATTTAAATTGTAGTTATTCATTTCTTAATGATTTAATTATGTTGTGTAACAGAAATTCTCCGGTGTCAACAAAGCCAACCGGGGGAAGAAGGAGAAACACCATACTACCGGCGCCAAGCAGTTCATTCAAATAGCCAAGGAGCACAAGGATAAGGGCTCCAAACACCCTTATCTTGATGCAAGCGTAAGCGCGTACGTGACGCCTGGGCTCGATAATGAAGCGAGTCAATGCGGCATAAGTGATATATTAATTATGTGCTTTTAATTATAGTAATTATTATTTAAATATGATTTCATTATAATAAATTAATTATTCTTTTGTAGGCAAGGGTGATAGAGCGTGCGCATGAAGAGTTGGCTAACACTCAGCTTGCGTTCCCAGATGTGCCGCCGGAAGACCTGCCTCCTCTATCCTTAGAGAGTCAAATTGCAATCGCCGATGAGGTCTACGGTCGTAGAGCTGGCAAGGAGGTTAGGCACTTCGGGCCTAGGGTGGTACGAGATTTGTCGACGACCTCCGGCTCATCATCTATGGGAGGTTTGGGGCAGCGGAGAAGGAGTCAGGCAGCGGCCGTCGAAGCAGCCATTCAAGAGGCTCGACTGGCACGAGAGGAGAATCGACGGACACAAGAGCAAAATGAGTCAATGCGGCAAAGACTTGACGAACAACAAGCACAAATAGCCCAACTCATCGCGCTCATGAACCAAAATCGAGAAGTATGTCAACCTCCTCCGAACCCACACCCCGACGACAACGACCCGGCTAGAGGCGGAGGACCCGGCGGCGCATCTGCTCCTCCAGTGTATTAGCTAGCTAGTTAATTATCGCGTTTCTTTATTTCCGAGTTCCGAACAATATTTTATTATTTTTATGGGTTTTTAATTTGGATGTGTACGTATGTACAAATTAATTAATTATTTAATTAATACATTAATTAATATTAAAAATTTAGTTTAATTAATTAATTTCGACTATTTTTCATTATTTAAATTAAATTAATAATAAATTAATTTAATAACATTTAAATTTCAATTTATTTTTAAAAAAAATTAAATTGTCACTTGGACGACGGAGATTATGTTCTCCGTCGTCCAGGTGCACAAACCCTAAACCTAACCCTAACCCCTAACCCCTAAACCCTAAACCCTGCCATTCTCGGTGGCCCACGTGTTCACCTGGACGACGGAGAATTAGTGGTTCCGTCGTCCAGGTGAACACCTAGGCCACGGAGAATCTAGCATTCTCTGTGGCCCATGTATGCACCTAGACGACGGAAACACTAATTCTCCGTCGTCCAGGTGAACACGTGGGCCACGGAGAAACGAGCAATGTCCGTGGCCCATGTAGTCACCTGGACGACGGAGAATTAGCCTTTCCGTCGTCCAGGTGCATACATGGGCCACGGATAATGTCCGCGGTCCAAGTTAACTTGGACGACAGAAAGGCTAATTCTCCGTCGTCCAGGTGCTTGGACGACAGCACTTAAAGCACGGACCTTGGACGACGGAGATTCCGTCGTCCAAGTACTTAGACGACGGAAAACTGCACTTAGACGACGGAAATTGTCCGTGGTCTAGGTGCAGTTTTCTTGTAGTGTTTAAAACCATTTTAAATGAGTTCAAACAGCTTGGTCAGAATACAAAGGCATATAAGATAAACCACATGAGCAAGGAACCAATAGAGCTCATGAGTCCTGACACCAATATTTTATCCAAGATATTATACACTGGGAAGAATGGTATACGGCGGGATTAGGTTATCCATGATTTGGTGATTCCATATCTTATGGTCATTTAATTTATGATTGCAAGCTAAAACTGTGGAGAACAATTAGGTTGGTGGTCCTTATATCTTCACCAAATTATTTTCAGGATATTTGTTTGTATTGTTTGAAATTTATTTCCTAAACCTCATAAAAGAGGACTGATATGGTGAGAAAAATTATTTAACTTGAGTTTAGTTTTGGTGGTATGTGGCGGGATTAGGTTATCCATGATTTGGTGATTCCATATCTTATGGTCATTTAATTTATGACTGCAAGTTGAACTGTGGAGAACAATTAGGTTGGTGGTCCTTATATCTTCACCAAATTATTTTCAGGATATTTGTTTATATTGTTTGAAATTTACTTCCTAAACCTCATAAAAAGAGGACTGATATGGTGAGAAAAATTATTTAACTTGAGTTTAGTTTTGGCATATTGGCTATAATCTCAGAGCACCGATGTTAATATATGGGTGGAAGGATAGAAAAGAAATGGTGGCACTTAGATTTTAGTTAACACACTAATGCTATCGTGATATCTTTCCACCTTTGTGTTAATATCTCAATGACATATAGCCAATATTTGGAAGTCCTGTACCTAATACGATATCTCTGCTTTCTCTTCATCTTCTAGAGTAGAAACTTCAATTTTTGCTTACATCAAACTGCAATATCCTTTCATTTTAACTAATCCAATGTTTTATTTTCTAGTTTTTTTTCCAGTGAATTGGGAGGAAAAAATGAAGAAGAACTTGATTGAGCTTCGGTGTGAGGTAGCAACAATTATATGTCCTATCCAAACCAAACAAGCCACTTTAATCGGGCTTGTTATGCTTATTTTCCGCATATGCCATGACTCCTTTGACATCTAAATTCAGTTATTGAAGTTCGTTACTTTGTCTTCTGTCCCGTTGATTATCAGGTTAGCGATGCTCATTTACTCATTCTTTTATAGTTGATTTTGTGAAATAGTTATGGTTGATTATGGCATATGAACTACAACAGATAGAAAACTAGAATGATTGAGATTAGGTTAGGAAAAATTTAAAAAGTATCTTACTCTAAAGAATACATGTTTTTCAGTAATTTTTTGATATTTGTGATTATCTGAATTCTACTTGGTAGTTGATTATTTTAGCCCAAGGCAAAGAAGAAGAAGGAAGAGGAGGAGGTCTCAAAAGAGCAGGATGAGAAGAATGGAAAGAGAGGTATGGATCATTAATTATCACTCGAATTTCAAAAATGTGTAAATTTGATTTTCTTTAATATTATGATTTTTGTAAGTGTGGGAAATTTGAGTAGAGAACAATGTGTTTGTATATGGTGGAATAGAAAGTTATGAACTGTGGAATACAAAGTTGAGTAGGGATTTCTGTATTATCAATGTAAGGTTTATGGACACATAATAGAACTGAGATTTAGTTTATTAAGATAATGTTATAAACTACTAATAATTGCACCTCATCAAAGAAAAGACCCCAAAAAAATGAGAAAGGCCAGGGGTCTCTGTTGTAGCATTGGAAAAACCAAAATTTAATCCTTTCATAAAGATATATAAGAGTATTTAGTCTTTATGTTTTCTATGTATTTGAAAGCTCAATTTAAAGTTCTATTGCATACTCATGGTTTCTTCAGTAATGAACTATGAAGTTTATGATTGTCATATTTTTTAATTTGGTATGTTATCTTTGGTATGATCTATCATTATCCTATGAATGAGGTTAATTTGCTTTATCTATATCTATTTTCTAATCTATTTTTTGCTCTATCATTTTGCTGCAATTGTTTCTATTTTATGCCAAAGTCAACAATATCCCATGATCATCCGGTAATTCAGCTTGGTTTAGCTTATTCATGCTTTAGTTTATTTTGTTTCTATAAACATTACAGTGACTGTAGTCATGGAAGGAGTGGTAAATGTTTGAAGCCCAATATTAGGTTCAATTTGAAGACTTAAGGGACCAGTGCACTTACGGCTCTTCTATTGAGCTGAAGTTACATATGTTTATTATAAAAGTAAAGGATCATAACTACCAAGAATTTATTTTGCAGAGTCTACTGTGTAATGTTTACTATTTTGATGCTTTATAGTATGATTAAGATATAATCCATATCTGTAACTTTAGGTTCCATGCTCTACTTGGAAACACAATGGTACAACTGTGTTGTCATGAGGTTGCGACAAGCGAGTTAAAATGTGGTCTCTGAATCCTTTGATGTCTGGCGGCAACCAGACCATGACTAATGCACCCATCAAGGAGATAGCTTGGATCCCTGCGAGAAGCCTCTTAGTGACAGGAAGCTGGGACAAGACTTTAAAGTAAGTAAATTGTAGTATTGATTCCTGATATACGCATTTTATGTTCAATTCTTAACGCATTTCCCTTTACGTTTAGCTATGTTATAATCTTAATTTTTATGTTTTTCTGATTTAGTTTGTTATTTTGAGGTTATTTACGGTGGAGACGAATAACGGCGCAATTCGGAGAAATTTCGGCGATTTTGCGATTTTTGCTATTTTGGACCACCGGGAATGGGCCGGCCCAAAAAGCATTTTGTGGGCCCATTTCTCAAAGTTTGTTTCGGCCCAAAAACCAGCCCAAGCCCATTAATTTCGGCAAAGAAGCCACTTGGGGAAGAGGAAAAGTCAAAGTTGTCAAGCTTTGTGACTAGGCTTGGTGACTCTTGCTTTGTGATCATCACAAAGGGTGACAAGGCTTGGTGACTCTTGCTTTTGATCATCACAATGGTGACTAAATGTGTGACTAGCTTGGTGACTCTTGCTTGTGATGATCACAAATGATGACTAGGGGAGTGACTTGCCTTGGTGATTAATGCTAGCATTTAATGAAGAGGCAAGGTGGAAGAGAGAGGTAGGCAATTCCTTTGCCTATATATAAGAGGGAGGCCAGCCATAATACAGATCATCTCCCATTTTTATAAGCCAAAGCTCTACACAAATACCTCTCCTCCATAAACACTTCAAAGGTCCGTTACAAAGCTGAAGCAATCCATCCTCCGAAGCCATCGATCATTCACAATACGCTAAGTCCCTTGTGAATGAGAACCATCTTCAAGAAGTCATCAAGCATTCAAGACAAAAAGTGTAACCATGATCTTCAACTTCATGTCTTTTGCTTTGTATTTGTTCACTTTGATGTATTTAATGAAGAACAAGTTTGGATTTGAGTTATATGTTCTTAAGCCTTTTCGTAAATTGCATGTGTTTATGATTTCAAGCCTTTTATGCATGTTTGATACAATCTTAAAGCTTCGAAAGCATGTGTTAGATAATACGCTAAGTCCCTCTCTTTCGCATGTTTCGATGATCGTACTTTATTTAGGGTGTTTAGACGCTAAGTTGCATTCCTACTCAAATATCAAGCATGTATATTTAGTTGGAAGTTATAAATTTCGTAGCTTACTTAGAGTATTGAGGCATGTAAAAGAGTAAGGTTAATAAGATGAGATGATCACTTGTAATTAGTAGTGTAGCTTCTTATTTTTAGTAAGCATAATTAGACTTTAAGGTTTCTTGATTGTTAAACTTGTTTATGAGTAAAACATGTTAGAAGTCTAGGAGTTCTTGTTGTGTTTGCATGTTTTGTACTTTAATTTCGTAGATTAATTAACCAATTTCCAATCCCCCCAAACCTTTAGATTTCCGCTTATTAACGAAACCATGCATACGCCCTTTAATTCCCCGGATAGAACGATCCCTACTCGCCAATATTATAATGACAAAATAAGGGTTTTAAATTGCTTTACGTGTGAACTGTGTATTTAAGGTCTACTTTGTGTTAACGTTAAACGCATGTTTTGCGCGTATCAATTTTCGGCGCCGTTGCCGGGGAATTATAAAGTTTTTGTATGATTTCGTTGTACATATGTAATTAAAAGCATGTCTATAATTTTCGAAATACATACTTGTTTATACTTATAGAAATTTACATACATGTTTACAATTCTTACTTATTACTTATACGAATTTATTTACACTTCGTATTTACACTTGCATAATTTATTTTCATGTTAAAGGATAGTCTTTGATTTAATTTGAGTACTAGCATTTAGTTATTAAATAAATCTCTTTGGAATAGGGAGGTGCCTCTTTTGTTTGTCTATCTCCTTAACCCTTCATGAAGTGTGGATTTCATCACCACACGCCATAACCTAAGTGAAGTTATGGGCATGAGGTTGTGGGCGGAGTTTACAAACATTTGAGATTGTATACTATCTTGTGATTTCGAGTAATAATTGGTCATGATGTCTAGAAGGGTTATGAATGGTGACTGGTTTTGGACTAAGAAAACAGAACACCATTGGAGTACATACTCTTACGAGTAAGCCTCGGGGTGTTTCTAAGAACAACAATGGAGTATATACTCTTACGAGTTAGCCTCAGGTTGTTCCCAGAAATTAGTTCTCACCTATTGCGTTACATCTATCCCAACTGGTCATTTCCAACAATTACGAGAATTAACGATAGTTAGTATACATTTTCGCGCGGGCCGCACGGACAAGAGATTTACTCAATAACTAAATCATGTATTCCTTTTAAATCTTAGGCGCACTCAATTCGTAGACGCACTTAAATTGATTTACATTGAGTACGAGTATTGGTTATTAAGTTTCGTTCTTTGAAATAGGGAGGTGCCTCTTTTTCTGGTTTATCTCCTTAACCCTTCATGAAGTGTGGATTTCATCACCACACGCCTTTAACCTAAGTGAAGTTATGGGCATGAGGTTATGGGCGGAGTTTACTAAGGACTTGAGATTGTATACTATCTCAAAAATTTGGCTGATTGTTGGATATGGTGAACGGGTTTATGATTGGTGCCGGGTTTCGGATCTAAGCAATAGAACACCATTGGAGTATATACCATAACTGGTTAGCCTCGGGGTGTCTCTAAGAACAACAATGGAGTATATACTCTTACGAGTTAGCCTCAGGTTGTTCTAAATATTAGTCCTTACCTCTCGCGTTATCTCTATCCCTACTTGCCATTTCTAAACGTAACTAAGCTGAATTAGCGAGAGTCAGTATACATTTTCGCGCGGGCCGCACGTCCAAGAAATTTACCGAAAGATCATTTCGAATACTCTCTGTAAATCATAAGTGCATATAAATACAGAAAATACATGAACTTAATTAATACGACATAATCCTTTAAAGGATGGTATATAGGATTATGCATGCTTACACCTCTTGGAATCAGACTTCATCTTTTGATGAACGAGACCCATTGCACAGTGGAGAGCCTCTGCACCACGTACCATCGGGGCCAAAGGAAAATAAATAATACTTAGTCAAATTTGTGTGTTTTTCTTTTTGCATTAAAATCTGTAAAGGACTAACAAAACGTTACATTTAGCTTGCATAACCTCTCTAAAGCTTTATGATGCTCGGATTTCACTACCGAGTACCCTAACCTAAGTGAAGTTAGGGGCATAAGACCGAAGAAGAGGTCATTCTTTGCATTCATATTTTTAAGCACGTAACTCGTGTGTTTTCTGCAGGTTCTAACAATTTCTCTTATGCATTCACTCCATTTTTCACGTAGGATTGTTGTTTGATGCATTTTATTTAATGAGAATGTGTTGTGCATAAATTCAATGTGAATTATTGTTTGCTTGCATTTGAACCATGTTTATATATGTTCTAACTAAATTCGTAGCTTTTACATTATATAGTGTTAATTTGCAGAAAACGTGTGTCTTAGTTCATTACATTCATTTGCATAACCCTTAAAATTGATTAGATCATTTGCATTACTTAGTAAATTACATTTAGTGTCTTAAACTTCATAAATTTTGTGTGTTTTAGTAGTTTTTAAGTCTTTATGAGTTTTTATAGTTTGTTTAGGTAGTTTTACTATTTTATTTGTTATTTGTTTCGCTTTGTTTTCTTTATATGTTTTACGTTTTTTTGGTTAGTATCTCTATATTCATTACATATTCTTTTTGATACTAACACTTGGTCTTTGGTGGATGCTCAGGCTAATGAATGTCCGATCAGAATCCTGGACCATCTAAAACAAAGTTTAAGGAAATCATAGAAAGGATAGCTAGACTTAGAGCTCAATCAGAACCGTTGGATTATCCCATTATTGAGGAAGGTTCTGATTCTTCACGTTCATCAACTGATCATAATTCAGAGCCGGAAGCACAAGAAGTCAAAATGGCCAACGTAGGACAATCCCTTCGTCAACGCACCTGCTCAACCGATTGGAGCAGCGGGCCTTCAAGCATTACGTTTCCACCACCGGGGGAAAACATGAAGGACATCGAGCTGAAGAGTGGTTTCCTCCACCGACTGCCCATTTTTCACGGACTTTCAAATGAAGATCCGAATAAGCATCTCAAACAATTCCAATTTGTTTGTAACAACATGAAGCCATCCGATGCTGATACGGAGCTCTTCAAGCTTAAAGCATTCCCATTCACCCTAACCGACAGGGCCGAGTCTTGGCTCTTGGAACTACCGCCGAACCATATTACCACATGGAAGCAACTTACGGACATGTTCCTGGCGAAGTACTTCCCGGCCTCAAAGATCACCGTCTTGAGGAAGCAAATCACTGGCATTACACAGAAACTAGACGAGACTTTCGGCCAATATTATGACCGATTCAAGGTTTTGTGTGCCACCTGCCCATCTCATGGATTTTCTGAGACTAATCTCATGAATTACTTTTATGATGGTCTAGAGGCGATCAATAGGGAATTGCTCGATGCAGCAGCTACCGGTGCATTCATGGACTTAAACAAAACCGAAGCTAGAACTCTTCTAGAGAATCGGGCGAACAACGATGCACAGTATGGAATGTCCAACAGAAGAGCAGTCGGCGAAGTGAGTTCTAAGGCCGACGCGGATGAAAAATACGACAAACTAGCTCATATGCTAGAGAAGGTTTTAGAACTTGAAACGACAAGAGCCAAAGCAACTCATGGGCCTGTTTGTGGCATATGTCAAGTACAAGGTCACCATAATGACCAATGCCCTCAAGCACCAGAGCAAGCTAGCGAAATGGAGCACGCTAACGCCATCGGTGGATATCAAGGAGGCTAACGGTACAACAACTACAATAATTTCGGCAACCGAGATCATCCAGGCTTTTGATGGAGCAGCAATGAGGGAACTTTGAACCCTCCAGTACCTCAACAAAGCTACCAACGCCCTCCATTTCAGCCTAGGCCACCGATGCAGCATGGTTCTTCATCTCACAAATCCGGATTATGACAAGATGTTGTCACAACTTTCGACCTCCACACAAGTTCTCCTTGATGGACAATCGAAGACCAAGGAGACATTGGATTCTCATGGCCGAGACATCACCGAAGTGAAGAAGCAACTTGGCCAACTTGTTGATTTCATGGGACAAATCAAAGAAACTGGTCGGCTTCCACCTCAAACCACTCCTAATCAACGAAATGTGAATGCCATTGTCACAAGGAGTGGGAAGATACTAGAAGAACCAAAGACCAAGAGATCTCATCTCGATAACGTAACTATCGAAGACATCACTCAAGAGGGGGAAGATGAGATCGATCCGGCAGCTCAAGAAGCCGAGAAGAAGAAGGTGACGCCTATTGTCACCAAGGCACAATCCCCTCCACAACCCACCCCAATCAAAGGTAAAAGCCCTATTCCTTCAAATACGGTTATTACTAATTCTCCGTTTGCTGGTGCACCTTTCCCAAGAAGATTATTAAAATCAAAGAAGAAAGATGATCAATATGAAGATATCTTGGACATCTTTCGAAAGGTGCAAGTGAATTTTCCCTTGATCGAGTGCATAAAACAAGTGCCAATTACGCGAAGTTTCTAAAAGAATTATGCACACAGAGGAGGCAAACACGAGAAAAGAAGGTTGTGAAGGTGAGTGCAACCGTTTCGGCGGTTTTGCAGCGTCGGCTACCCCAAAAACTGAAGGATCTAGGGAGTTTTGCAGTTCCCTGCGTAATTGGTGACAAACACTTTGAAGACGTAATGCTTGATCTTAGAGCCTCCATCAACATCATGCCTTACTACCTCTACAAGTCGATGGAGCTTGGGGATCTCAAGCAAGACGGTGTTGTCATCCAACTAGCCGATCGTACACACAAGTATCCAAGGGGATACATAGAAGACGTTCTTGTGCAAGTCAACAACCTGATTTTTCCAGCGGATTTTTACATCGTTGACATAGAGTAGAGTCCTTTGAACACCACGCCATTGCTTCTTGGACGATCCTTTATGAGGACTGCAAGAACGAAGATAGATGTTTATCAGGGAACTTTCTCCATGGAGATTGATGGAGAAAGAATCGAGTTCAACATATTAGACGGGATGAAATTTCCGATGTCAAGTGTGGCTTCCGTCTCAACATATGATCTCGTAGATACCTTAGCACAAGGACACCTTGACACCATCAATGATGATGAACTCGACATGGCCATCCAACTCGGGGATGACGCCCTTTTCGAGGCCTTAATAGAGCTTAAGCCTCGAATTCAAGAAATGGCCATGGTTCTAACTAACGCACCACGAAAAGTAAGTTTTTCTCCCCCTTTACTAATTACTTTTGGTATTAACAAAATTGTTCCCTCCATCGTAGAAGCTCCAGTTTTAGAACTCAAGCTATTACTGGATCATCTAAAGTATGGGTACTTGGGCGAGCATGAAACCTTGCCGGTAATTATTTCGTCTGCGTTAGAGGAGGAGCAGGAGGAGAAACTCGTGAGTGTACTCAAGAGGTACAAAACCGCAATAGGTTGGACGCTTGCGGATATAAAGGGAATTAATCCAGCAACCTGTGTGCATCGGATTTTCCTAGAAGAAGGCACCAAGCCTACAAGGGAAGCACAACGTCGGCTCCACCCTCCCATGATGGAGGTGGTAAAAAAGGAGGTAATTAAACTCATGGACTGTGGAGTTATTTACCCTATTTCTGATAGCCGTTGGGTTTTCCCTGTTCAGGTTGTACCTAAGAAATCTGGAATCACCGTCGTCGAAAATTTGGAGAATGAACTCGTGCCACAAAGGACAATCACTGGACACCGTGTGTGCATTGATTACAGGAGGCTCAACGCCGCAACTCGCAAGGATCATTTTCCATTACCGTTTATAGATCAAATGCTGGAAAGGTTAGCCGGCGATGCATTTTACTGTTTTCTCGACGGATACTCCGGCTACAACCAAATTAGCATTGCGGAGGAAGATCAAGAAAAGACAACGTTCACATGCCCTTTCGGAACGTTTGCATACCGCCGAATGCCATTTGGATTATGTAATGCACCAGGTACATTTCAACGCTGCATGCTCTCAATTTTTTCTGATTACATTGAAAAAATTATTGAAGTATTCATGGACGATTTTAGTGTATTTGGGAATGATTTCGATGCATGTTTAAACAATTTAGAAACTATTTTACAAAGATGCGTTGAAACCAACTTGGTGCTTAATTGGGAGAAGTGCCATTTCATGGTTACACAAGGGATCGTGTTAGGTCATATTATTTCTGAAAAAGGATTAGAAGTTGATAAATCCAAAGTAGATCTTGTGCGTCACTTACCCTCTCCAACTTCGGTTAGAGAGATACGTTCTTTTCTTGGACACGCAGGATTTTATCGAAGGTTTATCAAAGATTTTTCCCACATCTCTCGCCCGTTGTGTAAATTGCTGCAAAAGGAGACTCCGTTCGTATTTGACGAGGAATGCAACGCTGCCTTCAACAAGTTGAAGGAACTTCTCACGAGCGCTCATGTTTTGAGCAGCCCTGATTGGTCTCTACCATTTGAACTCATGTGCGACGCCTCGGATTATGCCGTAGGAGCTGTTTTGGGTCAGCAGAAGGACAAGAAGCCTTATGTAATTTATTACGCCTCTCAGACGCTTGATGAAGCTCAAAGAAATTATACCACCACCGAGAAGGAGTTTCTTGCAGTAGTTTTTGCTTTAGATAAATTTCGGTCTTATTTACTTCAAACTAAAGTAACTGTGTATACTGATCATGCAGCTTTGAAGTACCTAATGCTAAAAAAGGACGCAGAACCAAGGCTTATTAGATGGATACTTCTACTCCAAGAATTCAACATCGAAATCAAGGATAAGAAGGGAGTAGAAAATGTTGTCGCTGACCACCTATCACGTTTAATAGGTGAGAATGAGACTGTTGAAATTGAGGAAACTTTTTCGGATGAAAAACTCTTCGAAATTGAGGTAACTGTTTCGGAAACTCCATGGTATGCAGATATCGTTAATTACTTAGTTACCGGTGAGTTTCCATCTACCATGCATAAATTTCAGTGTGACAAACTTAAACATAATGCTAGAACTTTTATCTGGGATGAGCCTTATTTATGGAAACAATGCTCCGATTTAGTGATTAGGAGATGTATCCCAGATAGTGAATTTAAGCCTATTCTAAACTTTTGTCACAATGAAGCATGCGGGGGACATTTTGGTTCAAGGAGGACAGCCCTTAAGATTTTAGATTGCGGTTTCTTTTGGCCTAGTTTATTTCGCGATGCTCATGCATTTTGTGCTGCATGTGATAAGTGCCAGAGATTCGGTAATTTAGGACCTAGAGATCAAATGCCACAACACTACATATTTAATGTCGAGATTTTTGATGTGTGGGGTATTGATTTTATGGGACCATTTCCTCCCTCCAATGGTTATACGTATATTTTACTCGCAGTAGATTATGTTTCAAGATGGGTGGAGTCAAAGGCCACCCGTACTAATGATTCGCGAGTTGTTGCAGATTTCCTACGAACTAACATTTTTAGTTGATTTGGAATGCCACGAGTTCTAATTAGCGATGGAGGAAGTCATTTTTGCAACTGCACGGTGGAAGCATTGATGAGGAAGTATGGCGTAAAACACAAGGTTTCCACACCATACCACCCTCAAACAAATGGAATGGCTGAAGTTTCCAACCGTGAGATCAAGAAGATTTTGGAACGAACCGTCCGCCCAAACTGGAAAGATTGGAGTCAGTGCTTAGATGATGCATTGTGGGCTTACAGGACTGCCTACAAGACCCTCATTGGTATGTCACCTTTCCGATTAATTTATGGGAAATCGTGCCATCTTCTGGTTGAATTGGAGCACAAGGCATGGTGGGCCGTGAAGAAATTCAACATCGATCGAGATGCAGCAGGTTTGCATCGAAAGCTACAACTTTGTGAACTTGAAGAGATTAGAAATGATGCTTTCGACAATGCGTGGATTTACAAACAGAAGACGAAAAAGATCCATGATAAGATGATTCGCGGGAAGAGTTTTGAAGTTGGGCAGAAATTATTGCTTTTCAATTCTAGACTTAAGCTCTTTCCGGGAAAGCTTCGCTCTCGATGGATGGGGCCATTCATAGTTGCTCAAATTATGCCTCATGGAGCAGTTCTCATTCGATCAATAGACAAGGGAAGTGAGTTCAAAGTAAATGGTCATCGCTTGAAGCCCTATTTTGAGGCATTTGTGGAGCATAACGTGGAGGAGATGCAACTCCAAGAACCGGCCATCTCGAAAGCAAAATGATGCATCACGTCTAAGCTATAGACGTAAAATGAGCGCTCATTGGGAGGCAACCCAATGGAGAAGACGGCAACAGATTTGTTTTCTTCTCCTCCTTTTAATTAATTTAATGGCTTTTGCATTTTAAATTGGAATTTTCGTAGATCCTATACTCCATGTTTAAATTCTATACTTTTACTTTAGTACATTGAGGGCAATGTAGAGTTTAAGTGTGGGGGAAGGGTTTACAATTTAATTGTGTCAAAATTAGTATTTTTCAGAGTCTTTAGGATGCCCTTAACTAGTCGATGATGAAATTGGACCGATACGAACACATATGGCGTATGAATCACATGCATCGAATTCTTGTGCTAATTGAGATATTCTATATGTTTTTAACATGTAGTAGATATGAATTGCAAAACATGGTACAGAAATCGCATGCTTGAATAAGTTTTTAATCATATGAAACCCTATGTGAGCTTTTGAGCTATCTGTTCTTTATTCGATTGAATATACATCCATTTCGTAGCTACTAGCTTATATATGCCTCATTTGATTGCTTGCCATAGATTTTAATGAACTAGAGAATGCTAGAACTTACTTATGTCAATTTGCAAAGCTTTTAAGTTGATACATACTTTGATTTTGGAAATGATTAAAGGCATTTAGAATTTTCCACCACTTCGCCAAATATCCATGTATCCCATTTGTACGCATGAGTTGCGACACCCCTAGATAAACCAATTGAGCCCACGTTAAGCTTTTCTTTCATCACCATATTTACCTAAACACTTACCCGAGTGTAGAATATCCTTACCTTTGTTCCGGAAACTTGGTGAGATTTTTTCGAAACTAGCACATAATATGATGTTTTGGAGAGAAAGATTGAAAGAGTTAATGTGAGTAAGGGGAAAGACTTGTCCAAATAACTTAAAAAGTATGAGATTGCCAAAAAGAAAAGGAAAAAAATATATATAATATTTGAGAGAATGAAAAGAAAAAAGAAAATTATATATATCTCTCATGGCAATGTATTGTGTTCTAAGTATAAACCCTTTGGATTAATGTTCCCCTTATTTGCGGATTTGGAGATTACGACAAATTGAAGGCCCAAAAATAGAACAAATATGGCCTTTGTCTTGTCCGAAAAGCTCAAAGGGTAGTTTAGATTGAAGTATACATGGTAACATTCGAGTGGAGATGGAGGACGAATTTGGTGCTAGACTAAGTTGTTGGAACGTTTTTATCACCACATATCTAAATTTCGAATGCCTTAGCCTTAACCCCATTACAACCTCACTAAAAGTCCTTTATAATCCTTAAAATGAGTAGCTTTCAATTAGTAGAGTAAGTTGCATGAGTAAGCTTATGGTTTTGGTTCATTTGTGCAAGCAATTAACTCCATTCATGAGGTTTTCGTTTAAATTCATATACACTTTAAGTGAACCCTTTTCATGAGTGAAAAATATGTTGAGTGCATCCTTGTGAGCTGATTAAACCTTTATTCAAAGCATGCACAGCTATAACATAACCATTGTTTTCTCCATGTCTTACTTGTTCATTACATAATCATATCTCAATTATCTCTTGAATTCTTTGAGCATACAAGTTGAAAATCATGTGAGCCATCGCCATACACTTAAAATTCTGAGACAAATTTTAGCTAAGGGCTTAGTTGTGTTCTTTCTTTTGTTTTAAATTCGTAGAGAGTCTTAGTTTAACTTAGTGTTTGCTAAGGGACTAACAAAGTCTAAGTGTGGGGAAATTTGATATACGCATTTTATGCTCGATTCTTAACGCATTTCCCTTTACGTTTAGCTATGTTATAATCTTAATTTTTATGTTTTTCTTATTTAGTTTGTTATTTTGAGGTTATTTACGGTGGAGATGAATAACTGTGCAATTCAGAGGAATTTCGGCGATTTTGCGATTTTTGCGATTTTGGACCACCGGGAATGGGCCGGCCCAAAAAGCATTTTGTGGGCCCATTTCTCAAAGTTTGTTTCGGCCCAAAAACCAGCCCAAGACCATTAATTTCGGCAAGGAAGCCACTTGGGGAAGAGGAAAAGTCAAAGTTGTCAAGCTTTGTGACTAGGCTTGGTGACTCTTGCTTTGTGATCATCACAAAGGGTTACAAGGCTTGGTGACTCTTGCTTTTGATCATCATAATGGTGACTAAAGGTGTGACTAGCTTGGTGACTCTTGCTTGTGATGATCACAAATGATGACTAGGGGAGTGACTTGCCTTGGTGATTAATGCTAGCATTTAATGAAGAGGCAAGGTGGAAGAGAGAGGTAGGCAATTCCTTTGCCTATATATAAGAGGGAGGCCAGCCATAATACAGATCATCTCCCATTTTTACAAGCCAAAGCTCTACACAAATACCTCTCCTCCATAAACACTTCAAAGGTCCGTTACAAAGCTGAAGCAATCCATCCTCCGAAGCCATCGATCATTCACAATACGCTAAGTCCCTTGTGAATGAGAACCACCTTCAAGAAGTCATCAATCATTCAAGACAAAAAGTGTAACCATGATCTTCAACTTCATGTCTTTTGCTTTGTATTTGTTCACTTTGATGTATTTAATGAAGAACAAGTTTGGATTTGAGTTATATGTTCTTAAGCCTTTTCGTAAATTGCATGTGTTTATGATTTCAAGCCTTTTATGCATGTTTGATACAATCTTAAAGCTTCGAAAGCATGTGTTAGATAATACGCTAAGTCCCTCTCTTTTGCATGTTTCGATGATCGTACTTTGTTTAGGGTGTTTAGACGCTAAGTTGCATTCCTACTCAAATATCAAGCATGTATATTTAGTTGGAAGTTATAAATTTCGTAGCTTACTTAGAGTATTGAGGCATGTAAAAGAGTAAGGTTAATAAGATGAGATGATCACTTGTAATTAGTAGTGTAGCTTCTTATTTTTAGTAAGCATAATTAGACTTTAAGGTTTCTTGATTGTTAAACTTGTCTATGAGTAAAACATGTTAGAAGTCTAGGAGTTCTTGTTGTGTTTGCATGTTTTGTACATTAATTTCGTAGATTAATTAACCAATTTCCAATCCCCCCAAACCTTTAGATTTCCACTTATTAACAAAACCATGCATACGCCCTTTAATTCCCCGGATAGAACGATCCCTACTCGCCAATATTATAATGACAAAATAAGGGTTTTAAATTGCTTTACGTGTGAACTGTGTATTTAGGGTCTACTTTGTGTTAACGTTAAACGCATGTTTTGCGCGTATCAATTCCCCAACCTTGTCCCTATGCTCAAATTCTCAACTTGGAGGTCTCTATGCTCTGGTTTTAACATACTGATGAATTGGTAGTAGCATGAGTTTTTTTTTCTTTTTTTATTTAATTAGTTGTGGTTTTAGTGTAAGAATGTTGTTGTTTACTAGTTTGATTGGTTTTAATGTCAAACATCTTTCAATTTTATTTTTAGATTTTATAGGTGATCATTTGAACTCCAGTATTTACTTCCTTTAGTATGGTTAGTCATAAATAGTACTAAGACTTAAATTTTGCGTAGGCTCTTTGAAAGGACCCAACCCCGATTTAGTTTCCTAAACCGGAATCAAACTCCTTCTGAAAACACGAACTTGTAAAAACCACAAAAATTTCGGCAGAGTTTCGTTACTAACGCGGAATTGCCATTAACCTACACCTGAAAACACACTTCATCCTATGCCACAAAAGCCAAACTGTGGGCAGCAATCCCATCTAGATTTCTCAATATCATAACAATAATGTAAAGTAGTAATCAAAACTGTATTTTACAGAAATCTGGAGAAAATCATATGAAAAACATAACAGTAGTGTAATCAGAGTGACCTCTAGTGTATATATACAAAATATACAAGAGTAGGTGAAACAAGAAACCTACTGGAAAAGAAAGGTAGCTCGAACACTAAGCCTCCAACCGCGACGTGAAACACCAGAATCTGAACTGCAAACTGGGCACGGAAACCGAAAAGCTTAGGGGAAAGGCAAATAAAATCGTTAGAGTGAGTGGACGAAAATAATCGTATGCATTTCACCAAACAAATATCATAAATTAAAGCAAAGCGAGTTCATAAAATGAATGGAGGTGCCAGGCGAATCTCTCAAGCCCGACGGTGATAGACTAGGCGAATCTCTCAAGCCTAGGGGCACATCAGGGGAATCTCTTAACCCTGGATCTGACTACCGGTGATCAGCCGAGTAGCCAATGCATCGATGATAAGTAAATGTCATCACCATATATAATATAAAACAATACCTCCAAAAACAATAAATAATCTCAACATCGTATCGTAAATAAATACGGAAATCAAGAACTCGCTATGACAATGAAATAAAAAGGTCCACTCACAGCGCGCACACGCGCTAATCACGAGATCCGGGAGAAGATCTCTCGCCCAACGTACGATCTCGATCCCTTGAATAATCACAAAATATAACAGATCAAAATCACAGTTCAATACCCTAAACCACATCTCAGAAACCAACCATTTCCGGAAACATATAACTCGATACAAAATAATCGACAAAATTCCCCAAACTCTCCACATAAACCCTCGACTAAAAATCCGGCATCCAAATCATCTCGAAAACCTCACGATTGCGTTCGGAGCGCAAAAACGAGTCGGAAACACCTAAAATCTCAAAAATCCGGACCTCGCCGGAGCACTGCCGGCGGCGGCGGCCGCGTGGTGGCGACGGCGACCAAATCAAACGAAATTTTTCAGAAATGATCCTCCCCACAAGCCCAATAACTTCTCTCAAAGGACCAACATCATCCCACCACCACAGTGGCCGGAATAAGCCTCGAAAGTCACGGAATCCATTGATTCCGGTGACTTTCCGACGAGCACCAAAACGGTATCCAACCCAAAATTCCTTCCACCCAAAAGCAACTAAAGGTTGAGGGGAACCTTTCCCCCCAAACACCCGACCCCAAAAGTGGCCGGAGCCGGCCACCCGAATCCGACGAAAATCACGATTTTCCTCGAGCTCGTTCTCCCTCCAAACAACATCAATTCACAAAATTCCAAGTTCCAATCCATAGGAAATCAAGAGAGGAATCTATTCATACCAATATCAAGGCTGCAGGTGGCCGGAATCGTGAAACCCAACGGCGGTAGTTCGCACGCGCGGTGGAGCTTCGGTCAACGAAAGTCAACGGTCAAAATCCTTGGTCAAATGACGGTCAAACTTCCCGAATAGTGTTTTCGACAATTTTTCGACTATTTACAATATTTATACTCGCGGCTCGATACGATCGACAGTCTATAACGGATCACATCCACGTTTCGGATAAGTCAAATATGAACGGATAAACACGACGAAATTCTACGATTTCAAATATTCATAATATATTCCTCGGTCGTCGAAACAATTATCTGGAACCGCCCACGAACTTGAAATCACGCGTACAAAAATTCTCGTAAAGAGACTCAACTCAAATTCTCGCCCAATAATTAAGTCGTGATCAAAACCGCCAATTCGATCAATTTACGGAAAATTGTAATTACGCGTAAACTTGTGAATTAAGCCGATTACTATACTGATTCTGTTTCGGGTCGTCACAAATCTACCCCCCTTAAAAAAAATTCGACCTCGAAATTTACATACCTGCTAGGTGAACAGATGAGGATACTGCTCCCGCATACTAAAAGGACCCAATCCCGATTCAGTTACCTAAACTAGAATCAAACCCTTTTCGAAAATACGAACCAACAAAAAATTTTCAAAATTTCGGCAGAGTTTCGTTACTAACGTGGAATTGCCATAACCTGCACCCAGAAAATAACACTTCGTCCTATGCCACAAAAGCCAAACCGTGGGCACCAATCCCATCCGGATTTCTCAACATCAATATAATCAATAACAGTAAACAAATTGTACTATGTATATATGTATATCCGAGAAAATCCGTATAAACATGTATCAGAATGTATCAGAGCGACCTCTAAAGTAAAATATATACAATATACACATCAATAGGCGAAACAAGAACCTACTGGAAAGCACAAGTAACTCTGATCACTAGCCTCCAAACCGCGACGTGAAACACCAAATCTGAACTGCAAACTGGGCACGGAAACAGAAAAGCCCAGGGGAAAGACAATAAACACGTTAGAGTGAGTGGACGAAAATAAATGTCTTTCACCGAATATATATAATATTAAACATATGCGAGTCCAAATGCATAAGTAAGAAATGGTACACGAGGGAGACTCTAACTCCTCACGCGTCCGAGTACACAAGGGAGACTCTAACTCCTCACGCGTACAGAGCATGCAACATAAAAATCGCGAAATCACTCATGGACTACCACGCGATAGCACAGTCTGAATCATGGGATCCCAGACCCACACGTGATTCCTAGCCAGAAAGGTCTCGGGTCAGGATATCTGTCCCCCCCCCCCCCCCGGAGGGTACTCGGGGATCAGCCGAGAAGCCAAGGTGTATCGATACAACAACATATACTGAGACTGTACTCTGTGTAAACCAAATCATAAATCTTTTCTATGCACATGCTTAAAACACAATATATACACATATATACTCGTATACGTATATTCGTATATGCATTATCGTAAAAACACATGCTCGTAAAACCATAATCCATCTGCATGCTCAAGTTCGTAAATCATAAATAAAAGACTCGCAATCAATCCGTGAAAATAAATTGTCCACTCACAGACTCGCGTAACGCGCACTCGCGCTAAACTCATGGTCCGGCGGAAGATCCCTCGCATGAAGCACGATCACGATCCAGGTCACGATCTCGATCTCCTGAATATCCACAAAAACATAACTGATCAATATCATAGTTCTCAACACTGTACTGATGCACGGAAACCAACCGTTCCCGGAAATATGAAATGCGGTACAAAATGAATTACGGAAATCCCGAAATCCCCACTCAAAACCTCGACTGAAAATCGGCTAACCAAATCAACCCAAAAATCTCTGGACGACGATCAGGGCGCGATTACGAGAAAAATGACATTAAAATTGTCGAAATCTGAAAAGTTGACTTTTCCTCGCCGTTGACCACCGTTGACCGCCGCCGCCGACGGCGGCGCACCGTCAACCGTGAAATCCCACGGCGAGATTCTCCAGATCACGAGTTCTCATCCATGCGAGTCATTTCCTCAACTACCTTGAAACCCAATTCTGCCTGAAACCCAGTCAAATCCAACCCGAAACCCGATCGGAAAATCTCCCCGGTGACTTAATCGGACCTCCATGAATCCTCCACCAAATCACAAATTAATCACATGGAAAGACTCACAGGGTCAAGGGGATTCGAACCCCCCTAACCTCCACCTCCAAATCTCGCCGGAAAATGGCCAACAGTCACCGGCGAAATCAAGGAACTCGGCCCGATTCGAAACCTCACAAAACCTCATCAATTTCCACAAATTCATATACCATTCGACTCGAAATTGAAAGGAGAAGCTAACTGTACCTTTCCCTTGGCCGGAGGTGGCCGGAAACTGGTCATCGGACGGTGAAGCCGAAAACGGAAACTCACCCCCTCGGGTCAACGGTCAACCTTTCCAATTTTGGAAAGTCAGAGCTGGTCAACGCCCGAAATGAAATTCTCGACTATTTCTCGACTATTATTCAACTTTTCGATATTTATACTCGCGCCTCGGGTCGATCGACGGTCCAAAATGAATATACGAAATGATTCGGATAAGCTCGAGACAAACGGATAAACTCGTCAAAAACCGAGACCTCAAATAATCATAAAATATTCCTCGATTATCGGAAAAATCTTCCGGAACCGCCAATGAGCTCGAAATCATATACTCTACAATTTCCGTGAAGACACCCAACTCAAATTCTCGACCAAAAACATAGTCGCGAATCAAATCGGCAAATCACTTATACGATATAAAACTGCGACTAAACTCAATCTCGAGAATCGTGCCGAATACACAACAGATTCTGGTTCGGGTCGTCACACATACGCTGCTCAGTCTCCCAGGTGGCCTCCTCAACCGAATGATTCTGCCACAAGACCTTCACCAGCGGTATAATACGGTGCCTCAACTCCTGCTCACGCTGATTGAGAAACTGTACCGGCTCCTCCACATATGTCAAATCCTCTCGGATAGGTAGCTAATGTGGTGCTAACACATGTGATGGATCTAGAATATACTTCCGCAACATCGAAACATGGAAAACATCGTGTACACGAGCTATCTCAGAAGGCAACTCCAATCTGTAAGCCACGACACCAACCCTCTCGTTAATCTCGTACGGACCAATGTACCGTGGTCGAAGCTTGCCACGCTTCCCGAAACGCACAACTCCCCTCCACGGAGATAGTTTCAGGAAGACCCAATCGCCCACCTCGAACTCGAGACTCTTTCTTCTCACGTTCGCATAACTCTTTTGGCGATCCTGGACAATCTTCAATCTATCCCGGATAATCTGAATATCCTCCATCATGCTCTTCACCAGATCAGGGCCAATAAGCCATCGCTTTCCCACCTCACTCCAACACAATGGAGTGCGGCACTGCCTCCCGTATAGAGCCTCATACGGTGCCATATTAATACTGGCATGATAACTGTTGTTGTAAGCAAACTTTATCAAATGCAGTTGCTGGTCCCAATTTCCTCTGAACTATAAAACACAAGACCGCAACATATCCTCGAGAGTCTGAATAGTCTTCTCAGACTACCCATCAGTTTGAGGATGAAAAGCTGTACTGAAATGTAATCTAGTACCCATGGCTCGCTGCAATACCTGCCAGAACTCTGAGGTAAACTGACTGTCTTGGTTAGAAACAATAGATACAGGCACACCATGCAGCCGAACAATCTCCGCCAAATACAGTTTTGCCAATCTGCCCACTGAAATCTTCCCCGGAAGTGCAAGAAAATGAGCGGATTTCGTCAATCGATCTACGATAACCCAAATACCAGTATTACCGGCCGAAGTACGCGGTAATTGATACAAGAAATCCATGGTAATGTGCTCCCACTTCCAAACAGGAATCTCGAGGGGCTGTAACTTTTTCGCAGGCTTCTGTCTCTCCGCTTTAACCTGCTGACAAATCAAATATTTGGTCACATATGCGGCAATCTCCCGCTTCATATTGCGCCACCAGTAATAAGCTCGGAGTGTACGAAACATTTTCGTACCACCGGGATGCATCGCATACGCCGAACAATGAGCTTCGTCTAAAATCTCTTTCTTCAAACTCTCGTCCCTGGGTACACATAATCTGCCTCTGAATAGCAACGTACCATCATCACTCAACCAAAACTCTATTGGCACACCATTCCGAATCATGGTTTTCTTGTCCAACAGATAGGAATCCATATCCTAACCTTCCCGAACCTGATCAACCAATACCGATCGAACCTGGAAGCTAGCCAGCAAAGCTTCACCATCGTCCCACTCGAACTCAGCTCCCGTAGCCCAAAGCTTGACTAACATGGAAACTCTGGCTACACACACATGAAACAATGAAGCTCCAGATTTCCGACTGAGTGCATCAGCAACGACATTAGCCTTCCCTGGATGGTACTCAAAAGTGCAATCGTAATCATTGATCAACTCCATCCATCTGTGCTGCCTCATATTCAAATATGGCTACGTGCGCAAATAAGTGAGACTCTTGTGATCTGTGTATATCTTGCACTGAGCTCCGTACAAGTAATGTCTCCAACTCTTCGAGGCTAATACAATAGCAGCCAACTCCAAATGATGGGTAGGATAGTTGACTTCATGTGGTTTTAGCTGCCTGGAACCGTAGGCTACCACTTTGCCATGCTGCATCAGAACACAGCCAAGTCCCAACTTCGACGCATCGCTGTAAACCAAAAACTCTCCACTGTCGTCAGGTAAAGTCAGAACCGGTGCAGTGATCAACATTTCCTTCAGGAGTAAGTAACTCTCCTCACATGCATCAGACCACTCAAACTTGACGCCTTTCTTCGTCAATCTGGTAAGTGGAGTGGCAATCAGTGAAAAATCCTGCACAAAATGCCAATAGTAACCTGCCAAACCCAAGAAACTCCTGATCTCTGCTACGGTGGTAGGTCTACTCCAATTCAACACGGCTTCAATCTTGTCAGGATCCACGCTGACTCCCTCAGCTGATATCACGTGACCCAAAAACTTCACGCTATCCAACCAAAACTCACACTTGCTGAACTTCGCAAACAGCTGATTGTCCCGCAAAGTCCGCAAAACAGCTCGTAAATGCTTCTTGTGCTGGCCCACACTCCTAGAGTAAATCAGGATGTCGTCGATGAACACGATCACAAACTTTTCCAGAAACCGTCTGAACACCCGGTTCATCAAGTCCATAAAAGCTACAGGGGCATTGGTCAACCCAAACGGCATAACCAAGAACTCGTAATGTCCATACCGTGATCTGAAAGCTGTCATGGCCACATCTGACTCTCTGATCCTCAATTGATGGTATCCAAACCTGAGATCAATCTTCGAAAAGACTGAAGCTCCCTTGAGCTGATCAAACAAGTCGTCAATCCGTGGCAACGGATACTTATTCTTCACAGTGACCTGATTCAGCTTCCGGTAATCAATGCACAACCACATGGAACCATCCTTCTTCTGCATAAACAGTACAGAAGCACCTTCGTATGAAACATTTCTCCAGCAACTCTTGAAGTTGAATTTGTAGCTCCTTCAACTCCGCTGGCGCCATACGATAAGGTGCCTAAGATATAGGTCCAGTGCCCGGTAATAGCTCAATGGTGAAATCGATCTCTCGAACTGGAGGAATACCCGGTAACTTCTCCGAAAATACATCTGGAAACTCGGAAACCACCTCAATATCACCAATATCTGGCACAGCAGCCGTAGTATCCATAACATGAGCTAAGTAAGCAACATAACCCTTCTTCATCATCCGCTCGGGCTTCATCGCTGAAATCACACATGGCAATGAAGTATTCTTCTCACTACGAAACAGTATCTCTGGAAAACCTGGTCATCGAAACACAACCTCCTTCTTGTGACAATCGAACATAGCCCAATGTGTCTCCAAGAAGTCCATACCCAAAATCACACCAAAGTCGACGATATCCAGCAATAACAAATCCGCCGCTAAACCATGACCTCCAATAAAATTCTCACAATCCCTATACACCTAACCAATACTCACCACCTCACCGGACGGACACAACACTCTCCACAACCCCGGAAGTGGAGATACATGTATAGTAGCTAAAGATGATAATCTATATGATATGAATGAATGCGTAGCACCTAGATCTAGCAATGTAAGTACTGGATAGCCAAAAACATGCAACGTACTGATACAACCTCCGGTGAAGCTCTGCCCTCACGCAAAGACATGGCATGAACCCAGGCCTGCCCGGCTGGTCGTCCACGCTGAGGGTGACCCTGCTGTCTGCCCTGGCCAGAAGACTATACTGGTTAAGCCCCAGAAGTGGTACCTCGCTCTCCTCCGGAACTCTGGGCTGCCTGTCCATTAGCACCAGCAAGCTGTAAACATTCTTTCGCATAGTGACCCTCTTGGCCACAACGATAACAAACGACAGGGCCTCGCTGATATGGACCAACATGATGCCTACTGCAGAGACTACACAATGGGTACTCCCTTGGTACGGTAAAAGTGCCACCGGTACGCCGAGGATAACTGGAATCGCTAGAACCCCCACTAGACTGTGGTCTCTGCAGTCGATCCCTCCTCCATCTCTGCCTCTGTCTAGATGCACTAGCTGGTGGTCTATATGGTCCACTGCCCGAGGATGATGCCGATCCGGAAGTATCAGAACTCAGCCTCTTGGAAGGTCCCTGACTCGGTCCACCCTCCTCAAATCGTCGAGACTGGAATCTCATCTGCCTTTCCTTCTCGATATCCTCGCCTCGAAGTGCTGCTCTCACAAACTCATCAAAGTTGTTTCGAGGCATCGTAGTCAGTGTCCCCTTGATGTTCAAATTTAAGCCCAGCTCAAATCTACGACACTTGGCTTCCTCTGTAGCCATCATGTCACGAGCAAACCGAGATAAGCGAGTAAATCTGTCCCGGTACTCAAGCACTGACATACTGCCCTGTCTCAAACTAGTGAACTTCTCATACTTCCTCTACTGTATAGCCTGGTTGAAGTATCTCCGCATAAACAAGTCTCGAAACAAAGTCCACAGAGTATCAACCGGAACTCTATCGGTGCTGACCCACCAAAAGTATGCATCTGACTTAAGTAAACCGACGGCTGCCACTGTCATCTGCTCAGGGGTGAAACAAAGACGCCTATAAACGCGTTCAATCTGAACCAACCATGCCTCACAAATCTCTGGATCAGCTGAACCCGAAAAGACAGTCGCTCTAACAGTACGAGCTTTGACCACATGGTCAAAACGCTCATCCAAACGCAACACTCGCATCAGCAAGTCATGCGTCTGGCGATCCTCATCAGGATCCACATCCCGATTAACACGGGGACCACGTCGAGGAGGCATCCTACTAATACAAGATAAGCATTAGTTACAAGGACAAGGAACGTAATCATGAGACTTCAGACATTTGAGAACATACAACACCCGAAGCATTGATGAGTAACCGTTGGCCAGTCGGGTCATCGCTCTAGACATGCTATACATACTCAAATACCCTCAGTGTCACAACTACAGAAGTCTACAGAACCTGAAACCTAATGCCCTGATACCAAGCTGAAAGGACCCAACCCCGATTTAGTTTCCTAAACCGGAATCAAACCCCTTCTAAAAAAACGAACTTGCAAAAACCACAAAAATTTCGGCAGAGTTTCGTTATTAACGCGGAATTGCCATTAACCTACACCCGAAAACACACTCCATCCTATGCCACAAAAGCCAAACCGTGGGCACCAATCCCATTAGGATTTCTCAATATCATAACAATAATGTAAAGTAGTAATCAAAACTGTACTTTACAGAAATCCGGGGAAAATCATATGAAAAACATAACAGTAGTGTAATCAGAGCGACCTCTAGTGTATATATACAAAATATACAACAGTAGGTGAAACAAGAAACCTACTGGAAAAGAAAGGTAGCTCGAACACTAAGCCTCCAACCGTGACGTGAGTGAAAGGACCCAACCCCCATTTAGTTTCCTAAACCGGAATCAAACCCCTTCTGAAAATGTGAACCAACAAAAACCATTAAAATTTTGGCAGAGTAACGCTACTAACGCGGAATTGCCATTACCTGCACCCAGAAAATAACACTTCATCCTATGCCACAAAAGCCAAACCGTGGGCACCAATCCCATCCGGATTTCTCAATATCATATCAATAACAATAAACAGTAAACATAACTGTAATATATAGTATATCCAGGAAAAACCGTATAAAACATGTATCATAACGTATCAGAGCGACCTCTAGTGTAAATATATACAAAATATACAACAGTAGGCAAAACAATAAACCTACTGGAAAACACAGGTAGCTCGAACAACTAGCCTCCAACTACGACGTGAGACACCAGAATCCGAACTGCAAACTGGGCACGGAAACCGAAAATCCCAGGGGAAAGGCAATAAAAACGTTAGAGTGAGTGGACAAAAATAAACATATGCCTTTCACCAATTTCATATACAATACACAAGTATAGCGAGTTCGAAAAATATATATGGAGGTGCCAGGCGAATTTCTCAAGCCCAACGGTCAGGCGAATCTCTCAAACCCGATGGTGATAGGTCAGGGGAATCTCTCAACCCCGGCGGCATAACTGGAGAATCTCTTAACCCTGCCCTGAGGAATCTCTCAACTCTGGTCAGACTACCGGTGATCAGCCGAGTAGCCGAAGCATCGATGCAAGTATGCCATCACCATAAAAAAAATATAAAATAATACCTCCAAAAATAATAAATAAGTTCAACATCGTATATAATCAAATACGGAAAATCACGAACTCGCAACGACTATGAAAATATAAAAGTGTCAACTCACAGGTGAGCAAAACGCGCACTCGCGCTAATCACGTGGTCCGGCGGAAGATCCCTCGCCCAAAGCACGATCTCGATCCCTTGGATAATCACAAAATATATCTGATCAAAATCACAATTCACAACACTGTACCACACCTCGGAAACCAACCGTTCCCGGAAACATATAACTGATACAAAAATAATTAACGAAATTCCCGAAATCTCCACTCAAACCCTCGACTGAAAATCCGGTACCCAAATCAACTCGAAAACCTCAAAGCGGCGATCGGGACACTAATACAAGCAAAACGACATATAACTTGACATGTTTCCAAAAAGTCAACGGTCGCCGGAGCTCCGCCGTTAACCGCCGCCGCCGCCGGCAGTGCGCCGTCAACCGGAGAGATTTTCCGGCGGCCAAGCTCACCGAAGCTTCATCTTAACGAGCCCAACACATCTCTCTTCTATGGCTAAGATCAATTCCAGCCACACACGCCGAAAAACAGCTCGAAAGTCCAAAATCCCTAACCGGCCAGAAAAAGCTCCTCCGCCGAAATCCGTCGCCGTGAGGCCATCTCGGCCTCCCAACCTCAAAGGTCAACCTACCTACCTCAAGCCCAAAAATTTCCAACACAAACCCCCCTCGGAAAGTCGCTGGAACACTCTCCACCGTCGAAGCGGATTCCGGCAAGTTTTCCCCAAAATTTCAACTCGATCGTTCTCCCTCAATTTCAACTCAAATTCTAAAATTCCAAGTTCCATTCAATAGCAAATCAAGAGAGGCTTCAGATTATACCAACAATAGGGCCGGAGGTGGCCGGAAACGGAGAGTCGCCGGCGAGTCAGCGGCGGTGGAGTTTTCTCTCTCTGGTCAATGCGGGTCAACGAGTCAGAGTGGGTCAACGCCGGTCAAACTTCCAACAGTGCTTTTTCGACAATTTTTCAACTATTTCCGATATTTATACTCGCGTCTCGGGACGATCGACGGTCCAAAATGGATAACCATTACGATTCGGATAAGCTCGATACGAATGGATAAACTCGACGATATTCCGAAACTTCAAATATTCATATTATATTCCTTGGTCATCGAAATAATCATCCGAAACTGCCCACGAACTCGAAATCACGCGTACAACAACTCTCAAGAAGAGACTCAACTCAAATTCTTGGCCAATAATTAAGTCGTGATTAAAACCGGCAATTCAATCAATTATTGGAAAACTGCGATTACGCGCTAAGTCGAGAATTAAACCGATTACTCTACTGATTCTGTTCCGGGTCGTCACAGTGAGACACCAGAATCCGAACTGTAAACTGGGCACGGAAACAGAAAAACCCTGGGGAAAGGCAAATAAAATCGTTAGAGTGAGTGGATGAAAATAATCGTATGCCTTTCACCAAACATATATCATAAAATAAAGCAAAACGAGTTCATAAAATGAATGGAGGTGTCAGGCGAATCTCTCAAACCCGACAGTCAGGCGAATCTCTCAAGCCCGACAGTCAGGCGAATCTCTCAAGCCCGACGGTGATAGACTAGGCGAATCTCTCAAGCCTAATGGGCACATCAGGGGAATCTCTCAACCCTGGATCTGAGTACCGGTGATCAGCCGAGTAGCCAATGCATCGATGCTAAGTAAATGCCATCACCAAACATATATCATAAAATAAAGCAAAGCGAGTTCATAAAATGAATGGAGGTACCAGGCGAATCTCTCAAGCCCGACGGTGATAGACTAGGCGAATCTCTCAAGCCTAGGGGGCACATCAGGGGAATCTCTCAACCTTGGATCTGACTACCGGTGATCAGCCGAGTAGCCAATGGATCGATGCTAAGTAAATGCCATCACCATATAAAATATAAAACAATACCTCCAAAAATAATAAATAATCTCAACATCGTATCGTAAATAAATACAGAAATCAAGAACTCGTTACCAACTTCCCAATCTGTAAACGATTTCCCAAGAAACATATCCGGTCCCCCAACTCCCGAACAGGTTTCCTTAGGTTTACGGACCTACTACTAGATGATGTAGTGGTCCTAATATCGTCAAGCAATGCCTCCATCGCTTCAGAACTCATAGAATCATTAGAACTAGAGGTTTCGCTACTATCGAACGAAATAACTAAGGTCTCCATGCTCAACCTACATAACGACCTGTAGCAAAACACAAGTGGACTCACACCAACAGCCAAGAAACCTAGGGTAGCAAAGTGGGCCATCGAATGGGATGAAGGTCATGAAGCAACGAGGACCGTCCATTCTATAAGTGAGGCATCCAACGGTTGTGAACAAAAACTAGCCTGAGTTTTTTTTTCGTACTCTCGTTCGTGTTCTTCACTGCTGTCCTCTCTCGAAGATCCCAACGAATAGAATGAGCAATTTAACAGAAGAAAAAGGGGTGAGGTATGGGTCTTTTGAAGGTTTTCATTTCTTTCAAACAAAAAAAATTAAAATTCATACTTGATGAGGAAGGGATTTTTGGCTTTAGTGAGTTTGTGAGATTGAATCACAAATTCAATTTTAGGGTTTAAAGGAGGATTTATGGATCTTGGGTCTTAGACTCATTCTGCATCTTTGATCTTCTTCATTCATTGAACTGGGTTTGTAATCGTTTTGATGCTAATTGTGGGTGCTTGGTCCATGAATACCGAGAGGATTCCTTGTTCCAATTCATTCTTCTTCCATGGCGGAAATGAAGGTTCTTTATGATTCTAAGTTTCAGTACGATAATGATCACAAGCTCGATTAAGAAGACAAGCCCAAAACAGCGAATCCCCAAGAGGAAAAATTGTTGTCAGCCGCATGGTTAAATCTCGTTCTCCTCGGTCCTCACTGATTCCTTTTATCAAGAAACAAAAAAGGTTCCGACTAACACAGCGTCGGTGGCAGAGGGAAATCTTCTGGGTGAAGGTGCACGGGATTAAAAAGAACTTGCTGTCCATTTGGAGATAATGCCAACCTGGAACTTTGACCTCATGAGTCATTAAGTCATAACCCATCCGAATAACTCGCGTCCCCAAATTACCCTTTCTTCTTCAACGAATCTACAAAACTACCCCAACTTCCTACCGACTCGTGTGCCCGGGAATTGGACGTTGAGATCCAACGGTCTTGTGCGCAGGTATTGTCGGAAGAAGTCAAGCAGATTGACGGCCTATTATTGCCGATATTCCAGTCGACTTCTAGACAGCATGCACAGGAAATATTATGCAGATTTCTTGTATGGGTCCCTGGCAGATCTGATCGGTCCCACGAGAAATGACTTTTCTCACGTGCGAAAGCTGACTCTGTGCTGTGTGTGTTGGTTTGGGGGGATTTAAACAAACTAGTTTCTTTTTTCCTCGTTGTTGTCCTTTACGCCTTGATTTATGATCTTCTTTTTTTGAAATAATTGATTTATGATCTTAACCACATGATCTGTTTCTAATTTTGCTCTCGATAGGATTGATCCCACTTTCACCGTTTCTTAAAAAAAAAAAATCATTTTTATCATAAAAAATATAAATTATTCAAGCGTATATTGATGGTAACTAATAATTAATTTTAAAAATAAAATTTTCCTCGAAATATCTCCCCGTCCTTTTTTTTCCCTTCACAAAAACTGTTGTCATGGGAGCCCCGATAAAAATAATATACTTAAAAAAAAAACTAAAGAAAACTCATAAAAAAAAATAGTAAATCACGTGCATGTGCATAATTCTAGTAATCTTAAAGGCTTGATGGTGTTTTATGTTACTTTATTTTACAATTTTACTAGTGTGCACCTTTAAAACTAACTATCTCCATTTTGTCTAAATCGAAAAAAAATGTCTTCATTTTGTCCGTTCTAAACCACATAGTTTTATATTTTTCATTTTCATTTCCATTTTCATTTTGAAAGCTTCGGAAAGGCTGCATGCATTATATATATTGTCCTATCACATATGTTGTAGTATCGGAGAAATGAATATCAAAATTTGATATGACCTAAACGTACGAAATTAACTATATGTGCTTCATTATGATACAAATCAAAATCTAAAGGATAAAGTTCAAATCATAAAATCAATGTGTTTTTATCAAAACATGCAAGACGTTGTCTAGAGAGTGTAAAAGTCTTTCATGGAAAATATTTACTGTTGTATCAGATACGTTATTTAAGACAGGACTGAGCTGTTGTGCCTTTTCATTTGGTAGAGTTTTTGACAATTCAGTCATAATTTTGAGTTTTTTTATTATCGTTCAAGAAAATTTTATTATATCTCAATCTCTCTCATTGGATAAATAAAAATGAAATCTATGAGTAAAGCTGGATTGATTCTAGAAAGGTATATACTTACTTCTTAGTACATGAGGAATGTCAATTGACACGGTTCAATCTTAAATAATAAATTATGCATGAGAATTGATATGGTTAAGATTAATTATAATGAATGTTCAAATTTGAGTAGTTAATTATTTAAGTATATATAAAATTATATACTGTAAAAAATATCATTCGTTATTATACTTTGATTCCGTACATAATCAAAATCAGTTTTTTCTTGATTGTCCAATGAAATTCAACTTGTGAAGATAGCTAGTTTTAGCCTCTATGGATTATCTCTAAATTAATTAAATCTTTATAGATAGACAACTAACTATATTTCTATTCAAACACAATTATATGTTCTCATATAATTATCGACGGGAACTATGGACTTCTTCGATAACTATTACAACAAGAGGAAAGCTTTCGACGACTTGTCACCTCCTCTAGCTCAAACCGAAAAATATATTATAATTTAATGATATTGACAATGAAATAATTATTAAAATATTCCAAAATATAAAGACTCGTCGATCGAGGATAGTTATAAACTTTTTGAAAAATGTAGTATGCGTAAGATTTGACTATGTCTATTATTTCATTAATTTACTATTTAACAACAACAAAATTAATTCAAATTGACACGGCTACACCACTAGATTGCATTTATAGTTATTCTATGGTCGGCAATGTCGTTATGTAGGAAATAGTGAAATCTCATTTCAAATGATTAAAAATGCTTTCAATGTCTTACGTTTTTTTTGAGATCAGATAAATGAGAATCATATTCATTTAAACGGCCAAAAAAAAGAATATAGGTTTACAACGACGGCTTTGTAAGGGCACCAAGAAATATAGAGATCATTGCTATGCTTTCAATATATTGGTCGATGCTAATTTTTTGTGAAGTGGGGAATGTGAGATGTCATTTTTCATTGATAACACAAGATGCCGATATCATTACCATAAAATCACACTTAGACGACGAAATCTTAATAGTTTTGTTGTCTAATTTGCCGTTAGACGAAGAAAAAAAAAATTGTCGGACAAGAAAAAATTTCGTCGTCTAGGCTAACCTTAGACGACGAAATTGATTTTCGTCGCCTAAGAAATGTCTTGGACGACGAAAACAAATATTTCGTTTGTGAGAGTAGATTTGTCTCTCTTCAGCTTAGACCTTCGTAAACCTGCAAAACAAGTCGGAGTACGGTGTGGTACTGTGCTTAGATCCTCTGAAACTTAAGTCAGAACTCTTATCTTCGGAATAGAGTAGTGATTAAGGCAGAGTAACGTTACCTGAGACCATGTATGAATGGCCTTTATATAATGATCATCCTAGGTTTAAGCATAGTCCTTATCGAACCAGACTACGTTACATTAGGAATGGAAGAATCCATTAAGGAATGAATCTTCATATCTAGGGCCAATTAAATCTTACGATTACCATAGGCCCTTTGGCATAATCCCCTCGGATACACTTAAATCTGACCTTATTCCCCTCAGATTCTGCCAATCTCCTCGAGGTCCGATCAAATAGTCCCTCGTGGTTAGATTGCCCAGCCTTCTTGAGGTTCGATCTTACTTTGGGATTGTCATGCCATCGAACATTCGAAAAGCCTCTACATCATTCCAGACAAGTCTAGAAACCTCTAGATAATCCGTTCTTTAATCAAAATCTTAGCCGTCCAAGCTCAGGCCCATTTCGGCCTTATCAGACCTCGCCTAAAGTCGGATTACCCAAACTCATCTTTCCCTAGCTCAGGTGGCCAAAACTGATTCCCAAAATACCCCCATAGTAGTGTGAGGCTCGACACGTGTTGGCCTCCTCTACTGTTCGTCCAAGCTTTATTGCTCCGGTTTTTTAAAAACTCAGCTTCCTCATCATGCCATGCGCGGAACCCCAAACACGTGCTTCCACTGTGCTGCCCTCATCATTACTCCTGCGTCAGCAAATCTCGCCAACCATCATGTCTCTTCCCAACTAACACAATTTCCATTCCTACCTCTTTTCAAACCCAATCGCATCCCTTGAAATCTGAAACCATCCATCTCCTCAAACAGTCACTCCTCATCACTTCATACCTCTTCACCATATATAAATCAAAACCCTCTTTCTCTTTCATTTTTTACATTCTCATACTCACTCAATCTCTTTACCGAACCCAGAAAAATTCCTCTGCAACTTCAAAGCTTTAAGCTTTTTCTTCCCAGGAAACCCAGAAAACATCGATGGCTGCCAACAATACTTATTTCCCTACACCGGACGAGATCATCGACCATACCATCACTATTTTCCAAGACCCAAACGTTGTCGATCAGATTGACATCTCCGATGAGGATCAAAATATATAGGAGGACAACGAGTCCTTCGATGAGGATTACGAACCACAGAAAAAATCTCGCCAAGAAGGAAATCTCGTCGAGAAGAGCTCGTTGATTCCAACAGGGAACAAACTAAAGGAGCTCGTAGCTGAGGCCATGAAAGAAGCCACAGGGATGAGGTCCCGAGAGATAGCAGCTGTTGGAGCGTAAAAATGTCATCGAGGACAAGTTACCTCAATAAGAACTTCACAACGAACACAAAACGATTCCACGCCTTTGACAAGTCTGAGTTTAACTTCCTTGTGCCGAAATGAGGTTGGATTGTGGGGGGGGGGGGGGGGGGGGGGGGGGTACCTGCAAAGACACTTTGATGCTCAAGTCACTCAAAGTGTTATAATTGAGAGTGTAAACGCAAGTAAGTTTGCCAAAAAATGAATCTCAAGTCGAATTAATTAGTCTCATGAATAATCTGCCAGGAAGGGCAGTATTTATAGTGAAAACCTTCCCTCCATATCACCAACCAACTCGTGGGCCTCCAGTTTCAAACCTTCCCATCCAAAACTGACTTCTTACCCAAAGGGCCACATGTTGTAGCTCGTCGAGCAAAACATCCTCAAGATATTCTTGGTGAGATCGAGTCCCGTGCCGCGAATATCTCAACGGCCTTTGACCTCGTCACATGCCTCTTGGTGCACGACCTTTTCTCGTTGACCTTTTAGTGCGCAATTTCCTTCCTTGTCGAGCTTTTACCTACTTTCAAATCTTCTCATTCACCTTTCATCCAAGTGATCCGAGAGCTTGTCTATCCTCGAGCATCCACTCTAGCTCGTCGAGCATCCCCTACAAATGCCCCCAAAATTTCTTTTGGATCTTCGTTGAAGAATCCAGAAGGAATTTTCTCATTGAGAAACCGAAAAACCCTTCGATTTCCCATGCATCTCCTTCGCATTCCCACGTTCAGCGTACTCAATGCTGCCGTAACTCCACTTCATTTCCCTCTACACCCTGCTATCTTTTTGCTGCCCGTAGTGCTTGATTTGCATCCCATGCAATTAAGCCCAAACTCGGTCGTCGTGATCTCAGCGATGTTGGACTTTGGAATGAAGGTTCACCTTAGGATCATGGACTTCTTCTTCCTCCACAAGTACTCCCAGACCAAGCAAACTCACCACCGCTTCAACTTCCAGCCTCACCACCAATGAAAGTGCTTCGAGCAACGCAACACCAATTATCGAGGGTGGGATTCTAGCCCAGTGATGATCAAGGGCAACTAGATGCCCCCGGAGCTCAAGAACTTCACCTTCGGCGTCCCCAAGAGGTTTAGGGACAAACCAGGTAAACTTCTCCCTTCGCCGATATTTCTTCTTTGAGCATTTCTCGTTGATAACTCAACCATGAATTTCTTTCTGAGAACTTAATTTTCCTGCAGCTCATTTAGTGGGCTCTATTTTTTGCTAGATGGCAATAGGGCTGCATGGCTTACCTAGAACCTGGCCAACGACCACTGATTTCTGGCCCGCTTTACCTCTTCTACCTTTCTCCTGGCACTCGCCTGCGAGTGCTCATCGTCGGTGTACACTCGATATACTGAAGTGTATTCCATCAAGGAGGACATCCTAACCTGGCTCATGTGGGTGGAGCTGCCTTTTGATGTCAATGCCAAGACTCCTCATCTTCTCAAGGCACCCGGCCAAGGCCGCTTCCCTCTCTTTAGAGGTCCTCGAGGATTCTCTCTTTATCGCTGCCTTCGGCAACAAGAAGAAAGGGCGCGTTCCTCCTCGCACATTCAACTTCAAAAAACCCCTCGAGGAGAAAAGACGCAAGGTCTCTTAGAGCACCAGCGAAGCCCAATCCAAGTCTGCCAATCTTCCTCCTCCTGGTCCCGGATTTCTCCCACCTGTATCTCTCCCACCGGAAGCTCGTCCACCTCCCGTGGAGGAATTAGATCCCCTCATCCACGAGCAACCGATGCATCCTGCTTCTCCCCAAGGTATTCTGATCTCTTTGTCTTGATTTACCTTGTATTTATCTTCATTTATCCTCATTCAAATACCTGCGGATGATCATGTAGTCTTAATGCACCCCAAGCCTCTTCTGTCGAAGAGCGCCACGACCCCGGCCGAGAAAAACTTGTCGACCAGTGGCTCGAACCCTACCAAGGTCCATCCCCTACAAAACAGAGAGCAGCCCCTCCTCGGCAACCCTAAGGCTGCACATAGCATGGCTTTCCAGCTTTACAAGCGCTCCTCGGGCCATAACGTCCTCCAGTGCCGAAAAATGATGCTTCAGCCTAGATTATAGCTCAGCTCTTCGATGAGGTTGTCCCCTCCTCCGATGTAATACTCGAGCACACGGAGGTTGTTTCTATAGTTAAGGAGATCCCCAAACACACCGAGCCTCCCTCTTCGAGGGTGCTGTTAGGACCATAATTATGTGTCCATTACGCTCCTAATTTTATGCTTATAGCTTGTTTTCTATGAATAAAACATTGTTCTTATGACGTTTCCTATTCTTGTTAGGAAATGTGGAGTTGGCTCGGAAATGTATTAAATATGAAGAATTAGATACTTATTGAAGAAGACATATACATTTTTGAGGTCAATGGAGAATTTGGAGTAACTTTAGGAAAATGACAAAATAGCTTCACCGGAGGTCGCCGGAAGTTGCCTGGAACTCGCCGGAATTCGTCACAGCCGGCCGACCCATTTTAGCTGGCCCAATCACATGGAGTCCAGCCCAATGGAGGCCCATTGAGCCCATGTATGCCTACCAATCTAATTTGGAGAGAAAGAGAAGGAGTTGGACCGCATGATGTCACCATTTTTGGGGCTTAGCATTCCATAGCCTAAAATAGTAGATCATGGTCTCCCTCATTCAAAGTTGACATTTGGATCCTCCATCTCACCACCTCCTATCATCTAAGGGTCCATATTTGTCTCCCCAATCAGCCTAAATTCGAGCTTCCCTTGGCACCCAAACACAACTTACTTCAATTTTCAGATTTCTCAAGTTTTTCTCTCTCTTTTGAGCTTCTATCCATTCCCCATTCAAAAAGCCATCTTCTATACCTCCAAGCACCCATAGCACCACCAAAAAGGCTTAAAAGCCTCCGTTACCACCACCATACTTTCATCTACATCACCATTCCTCTAGCTTTTGGTGGGTGACTCAACTCTTGAAGCTTTGGAGCAAGATTGGAGCAAGAAGGAGAGAAGAGCTAGAAGACCTTAGAGCTTTTTGGGGACTCTTGGTTATTTCTCATCCTACTTTGTATTTCAATCATGTATCTAGACTCTATGCTTGTTATGGGTAGTGGGTAGTAGATTTTGGTCTAACCCTAGCCATGTGATATGATGAATATGTCTTGCATTATGTATGTTTCATGGTTTTAGTGTATGTTATGCAAACTTGTGTTGTGAATTAGTTCATTGTGTGATTGTGGTATGTTTATATGCTTGAGCTTGTTGTGTAGTTCTCATATGCATGTGTTGACTCTAGCTAGGTTGATGTATGTGTTAAAGGACTTAAAAATGACCCTTGAATGAATTAGCTACTCACTTAAGGAAAGATGAGCATGTAAACATGATTAGGGTATTATCTATGAGATTTATCTTAAGATTTGATCCCCTAGCACTTAGCATGAACTAGAGTTTCTTTGAGTCTCTATAAACTTGAAGGAATCTAGTTAGGCACACATTAAACCCAAAAGGTTATTGTGGCAAATAGTAGACCCACTTGAGTCGTAACTCACTAGGTGCGAGTTAGTTACGGGTTGAGGGAATCACATAGACTTTCTCTCGGATTCTCCAATAGAGATTCGAGAGGGGAACCTTTCCACATAATTTACACGATATGCTTATTGACTTCACAACGTGACATACAATCGAGATACGAGCTCCAAAATGGCTTGGGTCTTGGTTCCGATTCACGAAATACTTCAATGTTGGGCTTAAGTCTTCTAGTGTTCGAGATGACCTAGGAACTTGGGTTCAAAACCAAACATGACCCAAAAGGTCACGATATGGACATTAACTTGAGTGAACGGACTTTCATCTATTACTAAAACCGGGACATTGTTTAATGCATTATATGGTTAGTGAAGATTTCCCTAGTTGGCCTATTTTCCCTTATATTGAATTTGTGTCATTTAGTTCGCATTTAGTGTAATCAATCAACCATCAACCAACTCGTTAATTACTCACCGTAATTGCATCATCCCTTGCAATGACAAATCTCCAAAAGATTTGGTAGTGTGAGATACACTTTCACATTTTATTTTCTCTAGTGTCCAGTAGTGTAGTGTCTAGTGAGTCGTAATCTTTGTGCTTTCACCCGAGCTAAGGAATCTAAGTGCTTACTCCTCGTGGGTTCGACACTCGATTTCCTTTTCTATACTATCACTTGTCCTTGTATACTTGTGGGTGAAGATCATTTTTGCACTTATGAGTTAGCAAATAGCTTACTAAGTGTAGGGGTGTAAATCTTCCAACAAGTTTTTGGGGCCGTTGCCGGGGATGAGATGACACCGAACGAGGTCAAGGGTTATGAAAATAAGAGATTAAAGCAGGAAAAGCTTGTCGTTGGAAGCAAAGTTGCTTTGAAAAACTCTAACCCCTCAAGGGATGCATGCTACAAAATCCTTGAAATATGCCCAAGTGGAGTGGTTCTCTTGACGAATTTGAAGAATGGAAAGACTTTGGAGCTTCATAGTGAGCAAGTGGAGGCCTTTAAGGAGGCAACAACAAAGTACAATGGGATGGTCTTTCATTCTAAGGACCCGACCATAATAGCATGACCTCCTTCCTTCGCCAGACCATGTTTACGTCCATAAACTATAACCCGGCCCGTAATGGCCAGAGCCCATAAGAAAATGTCTTTGAAATAAAGTGTGAGGTAGCAGATTTGGTGTGACTTGGAGAAGCAATGAGAATAGCATGGAAGGCAAGACCAAGGTCAAAAATATGAGCATTCAATTCTGGAGATTTTCGATCGGTCAAAAATTTGCACTGGAAATTTTTCGACAGGTCGATGATAGTAATCCGTCCGGGTTTTGGCACATTTTCGACCGGTCAAAATTTTTAGTTCTTTTTTTTGACCGGCCTAAACTTGTCCTGCCAACTTTGACTTTTGCTGACCAAGCTCATGAGCTTTGATGGCATTTTCCTTTGAGCTTTCCCATGCCACCATTTGCATTCCGACTGCGCTGCTTCCCGGTTCTTACCCCCCTCGTGCAATCTTTGGATGGCGAGGTCTAACTTGGCCTTCTTGGGTTGACATACACATACATTTGGAGCTAGGAGTCGATCGTCAAAGCGTTTGCATACACACACACACACACACACTCTCTCTACTCTCTCCTTATCCCTTTGCTGACACGTCTTTATTCAGAATAATGCTTAGTGTCTAATCAAGCAAGCCATAACTCTAGAGGTCACAGCCGTGCTGGCCCTAGTTCTCATCGATCAAGTCGCCGACCTACTTTTTAAGACCTCGAGTACGAGTTGGAGGGTGCCAGCTTCAAGATCGACTCCTTGGAAGGCGTTGTCAACCGCCTGCGTGGTGAGCTTGCATACTCCAAGGACACCATCAAGCATCATATAAGGGATCCTTACTCACTTCTTGTCGTTGTTCTCAAACTCCAATGCGCAATAGTTTCTTGCTTCTGTACTTTTGTTTTTCGAACTCGCCGAAAAAGTCCACCGAATGTTTTCTCAATGCCAAATAACTTTGGGCTTCGTAGAGGGTGAGCTCTTTTATTTCGAATTTTTGAGCCCGTATTCCTGCAAGCACTGTTAATAAAGCATATATTTCCTTCTTATTCCCCTATACATTCCCTTATTGTCTTTTTGTTGGAAAATTTCCATCAAAAGACATTTCTTGAGGACAAGTATATCTCAACGAGAAACTTCTCGTTGATCTCATCCCATTTCACCCTTTGGTATATTGGCCTCTTCACAATCCATATGTCATTGGATTTCGGTCATATGCTCATCGAACACCTCTCGTTGAGCGCTCACATTGATATGCTCATAGCTTCTCGATCTTTATCCTCATTATTCCAGAGGCTTTTGGGTCATGTGCTCGTCAAGAACCTCTCGTCGAGTACTTACATCAATATGCTTCTTCATATTTTTGATGTTTACGCATTTTTGCTCTAAAGCTTTTATGCCTTGTCATCCCACATTGCCCGGGGATTTTGGGTCATGTGCTCGTTGAGAAATTCACGTTGAGTATTTACATCGATATGCTCTTAGCTTTTTCGATCTTTATCCCCATTATGACGAAGGCTTTTTGGGTCACATACTCGTCGAGGACTCCTCGTAGAGTATTTACATCAATATGCTCTTAGCTTTTTGATCTTTTTTCCCATTATGCCCGAGGCTTTGTGGGTCATATACTTGTCGAGAACTCCTCATCGAGCATTCACATCGTTATGCTCTTAGCTTTTCGATCTTTTTCCCCATTATGCCCGAGGCTTTTTGGGTCATATACTCATCGAGAACTCCTCGTTGAGCACTTTTATCATCAACACAATGCCATATCATCGAAATATTTTTGGCCACAACAAACAACTTATTTATTTCACTTGTCTTTGCCTTAAGCACTTTACTATGACATGCAAAAACCCTTCATCACTAAACTGATCAATTTGCATACCACACTTTGAGATGTAACAAAGCAATTTGATACCACAAATTTGTTACCTCCAATCTTCATCATCGTGTGATCTCACCTCATACAGCGAGATGTTCCCAATGAACTGATCTCTTGAGCAAATGATTCGATTTTCAACTTTAGACCCTTGAATTCTTCTTCAATCTTTCCATATTTGTCTTGCCTTCCAAGTTCTGCTCTATAGTACCTTGGCCTTCTTACCATTCCATCTTCGCTTTTTTCTTGCAACCTCAGTCAGGAAAATCATAACCCTGAATGCTTATCAGATAACTTCGTTACCATTAATAATTGAAAACCAGGTAATTATGCAAATATCAATTGCATTCAAAGTTCAATTGTATAACATATATATATATATTATACTCAATCAATGATATCCATGCTAGGTTAGATGTAGCGAGTCTCCCTTCACATCCCAACCCATGCATAATTGCATATATAATATCTCTCCTGTCAAAAGTCAGTGGTGATATATAAAAAATACAATAATTGGATATATGCAACCCACTTACTATGTCACCACTAGAGCCAACCAATTATAAGCATATCTCGCATAAGTGATGAAATTATATTAGTTTAAGGGGTGAAACTAGCCATCCTCATTATTTTGCTCGGAGATTGCATCCCCAAAACCTCTTTGAAGCATTGATCAAGTCGATTTCAAGCGGTGGAATTTGTTCTCTCCTGACAGTCCTTAGTGCCATAATCTCGTTCAAAGATTCTAGCGTTCGTGAATTCTGTAGGCCTTTTTCCTGCAATATCATCATAAAATATAAAGCTTAGATGCTTGCCCCCTACTTTTATCGCCGCAACCCATTGATAACTTATCAATGACACAAAAACCCTCTCCTACATAATTAACAAACAAATTAGTTCCATCAAGACTCCATCGGCTACAATTGATATAGAATCAACTCTTATATTCTAGGCCACTTTGATCAAACTCAAATGTAATGTGCAAATGCTTGCTGGGAATTCTTGAAACATCTGTCTAGACGGGCTATTTTCCTGTTCGTCGAGATTTTTCTGCTGGTCGAGATGTTTCTGCTCATTGAGAGGTGTTTCTCCACCAGAAATTTCACCACTCTCATATTCCTTAGGTTAGTTTCCATCGTTGTTGTGTTGCAAAGACTCGTTGTCAACATTTTTACGGACGTTCGGTGTCATTGTTTCCCATAGACGGCGCCACTAGTTGGAGTGTAAAAATATCGTCGAGAACAAGTTACCTAAACAAGAACTTCACAACGAACATCGAACGATTTCCCGCGCCCTTAATATCTCAACGACCTTTGACCTCGTCGAATGCCTCTTGGTGCACAACCTTTTCTCGTCAACCTTTTATTGCGCAATTTCCATCCTCGTCGAGCTTTTACCTATTTTCGAATCTTCTCCTTCACCTTTCATCCAAGTGACCCAAGAGCTCATCCTTCTCGAGCATCCACTCCAGCTCATTAATATGGAGAAATATTTCTCCCCTGTCACCAGCCAATGACTAGTATTCCCTGCAAGTTAAGAGTAGTCGTCATAGCTTTCCGAGAAGGTTTTCTTGACAGGACACCTTTCTACAAGGAGCTTATCCATCACCAGCCAATAGACATGGATGACGTCCTCGACAAGATCGAAAGAGAGATACGACTCGAGCGCCTAAAACATTCTCGAGGAAGGATGTCGGCTAACGTCAAAGATATGGAATATGAGAGTTCAATGAGAAAATAAAAGGCCAAAACCACTGAAGCTGGGGGCAAATGCAGCGGACAAAGACAACAGGAAAGACGCAGGGTACAACTATGAAAGGTGAACCGTGGTTCACACGGAGCCCTGCCTTTATCTTCAGAAAACACGAGGCCGAGGGCATCTTCAAAGACCCTGCACCTCAACCAGAATCCTCCAATGTCTTCGAGTAGAGGAGGTATTGCATATACCATAAGACAAATGGACACAACATCAATAGTTGTGAAGTAACCAAACCGGCCATAATGTAGCTCATCAAACAAGGGAAGGTCCAACAATACAAACGGATGGAAAAAGGTGTTGGATTAAGGACCACCGACGAAGAACCTCCTGTTTGAGAGATCCTCGCCGTCCACAGAGGACCATCAACCAAATGAGAAGAGGATGTACGGGTAAGATGTGAGAATAGGCCGGTCGAGAAGATAAGAAGTATATGCAACGTAGAATGGGGAGCCGTGAGGGCTTAAACTATACAAGAGGAGCCTCTCATCAGCTTTTTGAGCAAAGATGCCCTCGTCATCTCGATGACAATTAGCAACTGTTTGGTACGTCGAGTTCTGGTCGATACCGGGAGCAGTGTCGATATCATTTACTTTAAAGCATTCAAAAAATTGAAAATCAACCCGAAGAGATTGAAAAGCAGTAAATAACTCGTTTTGGCCTACGACGAAACTGAGTCATGGCCTTATAGATAAGTGATGTTGCCAGTGGTAACGACGGGAAAAAGGGTCGACGTCACCTCTGTCGTGATCGACAAGTATTCATCTTATAACGTCATGCTAGGTCAGGGATGGATACACATGATGGATGCTGAAGGTTCGACGAGGTATCAAATGCTCAAATTTATCTTTATCGACCGTAAGGAAATAATATCAGTTTGAGGGGATCAACCGCAAGCGAAGAGATTATACACGATGGAAATAAAGAAGAAGTTTGTCGAGAAAAAGGACGAGGACAAAAGCTCATCGAGATTATAGCAATCACATAAAGGCTTGGGGGCACAACCCATGATGGATGAAAAGGAGCGGCAAACGCCCGTCACAATATAGCACACGAGGAAAAGAAGAAATTGGTCTTTATCGGCGAGTTTTTGTTCGACGAGGAGACGCGAGCTGTGATGGACTTCTTGAGAATGAACCAAGATGTATTCGCATGGACTCACAAGAACATGCCGGGCATTGATCCAATGATCGCCAGCCACAAGCTAAACACAAATCCAAACTTTACACCGTACTAGCAAAAGACGAGGAGACACGCCCCTGAGCATAACCAGATAATCAGCGATGAGATTGATCGCCTGCTTAATGTAGGCTTCATAAAAGCAGTTTGGTGTCCGACATGGATATACAACGTGGTCGTTATGCAAAAAGAAAAATGGGAAATGGTGCGTGTGCGTGGAATTTACCAACCTCAAGAAAGCTTGTCCCAAAGATTGTTACCCACTACCGAAAATAGACCAGATGGTTGATGCCACCGCCGGTTATGAAAGGCTATCTTTATTTTATGCGTACTCAGGATATAACCAAATATCATTACCTCATGAGGGTCCGCTCAAGACCACATTTGTGTCCAAAAGAGGATTGTACTCCTACAAGGTAATGTCGTTTGAGCTCAAGAATGCGGGAGCAACTTATCAATGATTGATCAACATGATGTTCAAGGAGTAACTCGGTAAGACAATGGAAGCATACATTGATCACATGGTGTTGAAAAGAAAACAGAGAAGTGACCACGTCAAACATCTCGACGAGGTTTTTGGGATACTAAGGAAGTATGGGATGAGGCTAAACCCAGTGAAGTGCGTTTTTGGAGTGTCATCGTGGAAGTTCTTGGGGTACATTAATGTGAACCAACGAGAAATAGAGCCAAATACGGAGCAAGTGGAAGCTATATGCAACTTGCAAGAGCCAAGCACCAAGAGGGAAATCCAAGTCTTGATGGGGAGGATAGCCGCGTTAAGTAGGTTCATCTCCTGGATGACTGATCGCTGCAAGTCATTCTTCAAAGCTCTGAAAATTCCCAAGGTTTAAGAATTTTGGGGAGAAGAAAAGAAACAAGCTTTCATCGAGCTAAAATGATACTTAGCTAGTTGGAATTTCCTCGTCGTACTAAGAGACATGGAACTCCTATTTCCATACTTGGTTGTGACAGAGATAGCCACAAGCGTGGCATTTTTTAGAGAAGAAGCAACACTCTAATGGCCGATCTCGTTCGTCAGCCACAGCTTGATTGACGTGAAACTAGGTACGCTCCCGTCGAGAAAATTATCTTAGCCTTGGTGCACGCGTAGAGGAAGCTTTGCCAATATTTCAAGGGGAGGCATATATTGGTGTACATGGACCTTCCACTTTGGGGAATCTTGAGGAAGCTGGATGCATCGAGGAGGATGATGAAATGGACAATAGAACTCAGCGAGTACAACATAGAGTTCAAGCCGAGGACGTCAATAAAAGGTCAACCACTAGCTAATTTTCTCGTCGAGTGTCACTTACCATTGGCCATAGACGATGTTCCGTGGGAAGATCCTATATGGGAAATAGATATCGATGGTTCCCCGAACTATGCCAGAGCCAGAGTAAGGATTGTGTTGAGGAGTACGAAAGGATTCAATTTGGATTGCGCCGTAAAATTGGAATTCCCCGAATCAAACAACGTCGCCAAATATAAAGCACTTGTGACCAGACTTAAGCTGGTGAAGTGAATATGCATTTGGTGTGTCCAAGTATATTCGGATTCTAATTGATAGTAGGACAATCCAATGATGATTATGCGGCAAAGGATCTGAAGATGGTGGACTATCAATAGCTAGTGCGCGGGATGATCCCGAAATTTGAACAAATCTCGTTGATAAAAGTTCCATGAGAGGAAAATCAACGAGTGGACGAGTTGGCAAAGTATGCTTCGGGATTCATCCAAGAGCCCGTACCGATTCGGCTCGACATGCTCGAGATTCCCAGTATTGACGAGAAAGTTGAATGAAGCGCAATGGAAATAGAGTCAATTCCAAATGATTGGAGAGAGGAAATAATCAATTTCTTGGAGTCCAACCTCGAACCTGAGGATCTTGTCAAGGCAAGAAAATTGAGGATGAAGCCGCACAGTATGTGTTACTCGACAATATTCTTTATCAAAATTCTTTTGGTGTGCCATTCTGCGATGTGCAGGGCCAAGGCAAGCTGAGCACATCATGGGGGAAGTCCATGGAGGATTGTGTGGAAGTCATGTTGGTGGGAAGAATTTGGAAAAGAGGATAATCACACAAGGATACTTTTTGCCCTACATGGCAAGAAATTAGAGCAATATGTGAGGAAATGTCCTCGAAGTCAAAGCTTGCACCCATGAGTCATGCCCCTGCACAAGAGCTCATCACACAATTAGGTCCATGGCTATGACAACCCGAACCAAAATCTACGTATTAATCAGCACGAAATTGAATTATCGCAGATTTGTTGCATAATTGGGTTTGTTAACGACTATTTCACCAGGCGAGAGTTTGTATTGACTTCCTTCACGAGAAATGTAGAGTATTTAATTCTGAGCTCGTGAAAATTTTTGGGAAATTTTTCGGATAAGCGAGCAATATTTTATCGAGTTTTGAAGTCGGTTGGTGAATATATATAAAAGTGTTATTTTTATTGTTGATTTAATCGTGACCGTTCGATTTAGATCAGATTGAACCGTAGCCAATGATTTGGGCTGTATGTCTACGTGTATATATACGGTATAAATATGAGATATTAATGGAAAGTTTCCATTTTAGGAAGAAACTCATTGACCCGCGTTGACCTACGGGTCAAGCCGACCCGTTTTGGCCACGAAATGGTTGTCGTCGGTGTGTTCTATTCCGGCCATATTTGGCTGTGATCCCTTGATGAAAGTTGTTGGGCTTGAGCTCCTCTTAAAGTTGATAGGTGGATCACCAAGATTAGTGGACGGAAGAGGAAGAACCGACGCGATGAAGATGAGGGAATTCCGGCCGAAATCGGCGGCGTTGGTGGCGGCTTAAGACGGTGGTGTTGGAGGTCGACCTTATAGGGGTTTTGAAGCCCATGGAATGGTGAGTTGAACCCATGTGATCTTGGGCCTTGCCGTGGCCGGACGGAGCCGATCGGAGTATGGAAATTCTAGCGAGGGTTTTCAATTTCACTGTGAGATTTTGATGTTTTCCGGTTAGAACTGGGCTTAGAATTGAACTACAAAGTTGTTGGAAATGTTGAGATCTTCAAAATTATGTATAGGTTGAAGATTTCTGGGTTGGTGGAATTCCGGCAGCTGGCGACGGCCCCACACGCTGCTGTGCGCGGCGGATCTCCAGCGAGGTAGAATTTTCGATAAATTTTATGTCGTTTCGCTCGTTTTCACGTGCCAAATGCAATGGTGAGGTTTATATTTGGATTTGAGTTTGTTAAATTTGGGTGAGTATTTAATCAGACAATTATCAGTTTAATTCATGACATTGTTTAAGGACACTTTGATTATCCGTTTATTTGCGAGTCGTTTGATATTCGAGATTTGTTTGCAATTCTTAAAAGTGAGAGATTACACGGAATTGAATTCAGTATTTGGTTGAGTAAGTAATTAAATAGGAAATTACGTTATTCGAGTATTCAGGATTCTCGATGTTATTACTCAACAGATTACGATCTTTGCTATTCAGTATGAACTCCGATGATCAAATATTATTTTAATTGTGGCTTGAGGATCATGATTTAGTGGGTGTAACATATGAATAATTGTGTCGATCGACAGGGTTTCAGGTTTATGTTTATCCCGGCAACCTGTGAGTGAACATTTTATTTTCATCGTTGACCTACGAGTCTTAATTTATGCATTTTACGATTATGCATTTGTGATTATGCATTTTATGATTATGCACGTATGAGTATGCATTTATGATTATGCATTTTTACGAGTATGCATTTACGATTATGCATGTGCATGGATACAAATATGATTTGTTTTACATAGAGTACAATCTAAGTGATACTAATGGCATCGATGCATTGGCATGCTTGGCTGATCCTCGAGAGGCTCTAGGAGGGGGACAGATATCCTGATCTGAGGTCTTTCTGACTATTTAATTACGTGTAAGTCTGGGATCTCGTGATTTAAATTGTACTGTTGCGGATATGTCGGAGAGGGACCCCGCGGTTTTAAACTCGCATCATGTTTATTTTCAGACTTGCATTATTTTTATGCACATTATATATGAAAGTCATATTATTTACAGTTTCAGTTAAAACGTGAATTATTATTTTCGTCTACTCACTCTAACAGTTTTTATGATTTTATGTCTTTTTCCTGGGCTTTTTGGTTTTCTTTGCCCAAATTGCAGTGTGTATCATGAGAGTGCTGGATGTCGTCGAGGGCGTCGAGTCCACCAATCAATTCTTCAGCAGTAGGTCCTTGCTCGCTGTCAGTATGACTCTTGTGTTATTGAGGTCACCTTGGATACTAGTTCTGTAGTATCATCTTGTGAGACTCTTGTGAATAGGTTGTCATTCATATAATTTTCGAGTTGAGTTTCTTTGTTTGTGAATTCAGTGTATTTACTAGAGTTATATTTTCAAATTCTGACTAATGTATCAGGTTTGATTCCAGTTTTATGTTGAGAAATTCGGATGGACATCGATGGTCCACTGTATTGTTTATGGGTTTATCTGCGGAGTGTCAGTTTTTCCTACAGGTTTTTGGTTGTCTCCTTTATAAAGGAAGTTATGTCAAAATTTTCACAGAAAATCGTAGATTAGGATGAATCGTTAGGGCTTGATTCTAGATTACTAGTTAATCTAGGGTCGGGTCCTCTCAGTTTGGTATCAGAGCATTAGGTTACTAGTTCTGTAGACTTTTCTGGTCAAGTCAGTACAGGCATTTGAGAATGCACGACACTTCTGGAAGGATAGCCCGACCAGCTGGCAGATGCACATTATTCCAAGTGTTGTATTTTGTTAGATGTCTAGAGTCTCTTAGTTTATTCAGTTTGTGACTTCTTTCGGTGAGCTGTCAGTTTTGGACATTGCATTCAGTCAGTCGGTACGCCTCGACACCCAGCTTATCTGCATGATACACAAACTCTAGTTTGCTTATGCGTGATTTGATTGCATGCATGATGCCAATATTGTGAGTGAATTTTGAGAATTAATTAGTAAAGTTATTTTTGCAAGAACAATTTCTTTTACATACTCCCATAACCCTGTGGCTAGTGAATTTTGGCTAGTGAATTTGGTCGAGTTTGATCGTTTGCGATCTCAGTTGATTTTTGAGCAGAAAATTGTAGTGGTTGCTGGTCTGTTGTTGGACCATGTAGTTTTCCAGTGGCAGGGTATTGCAAAAATGAAGCTTTCACTCAGTGGTTAGAGTATCGAGATTGTTTCACCTGTTTGACCCGAGTTGACACCAAATTCTGGCAGGATAGAGAAAGTGAAGTGCTGAGGTTTTGAGCAGAGTTTACGGTCTGATGTCGCTCCATATCTATCAGATGTAATATGCGTTCTTTTTAAATAGTTGTCGATATTGCAGTTTGATGAAAGGTTAGACGCCAATCTGTTTGAGGAGAAACTCAATGATTTGATGGTAGTGTACTTTGTCAGATTCCTCGGTGTAGGAAAGTTTGAACATTTCAGTTTCCATTATTTCTTCAGGCATGGAAACTCACATTCCTTCTCCTTGTGTATGTTGTCCGCCTCATTTTCTGAGTTGGGAAAAGTTGACTTTAATGGTGAGTGTCAGAAACCAGTATCAATGAAATTAGCAATCATTAAATTACCCTTCTGTACGCAGAGATTTCTCTTTTGTGGCAGGTGCCACAAGTAATTTTGTGGACAGTATCCTTTTAAGATTTAAGTTGTTTTCGTTGTGCTAGTTGGGTTACTTTGGGAGGGTGTGTCCACATTGGGACCCCTCAGGTGGAGTTTTGGTACAGAGTGCTTGTGGTAATTCAGGGAGCCACTTCTGAGGTTAGAGCCGCACCATCACCCAGACAGTCAGTTTAGCAGGATCAAAGATTGTGAAGATTGGACAGACTAGTCGAGACGATAGCATTATATAGCTTTTGGAAAGGTGGAATATCCCTATCAGTGATTGTCGTTGTGAAGCAGCGGAATATTGTGTAATGGTGTACTTCATATTTAGCGAACGATGTAAATACTTGTGTTTTTCTTCTAATCTTGAAGAGATTGCAGTAGTTAGAGGATATCCTGGTGTCCATTCTGAAGAATTATTAGGTCTTCCTCTATTACGGCAATTACTATTATGTATGAGTTTTCTTTTTCCAGGTATATGTTTCATTGCGTAGATGCTGTACCAGATGATTTTATATGATTGTGTGATGTCTGTCGGTAGCTGAATTGAGCTATTGTGAAGAGCAAGTATCCACCATTAGATGTGATGGTTGGTTAGATAATTTGAAAGGAGTTTCAGTATTGTTTAAATTTGATTTTCGATCGTATTTCAGTCGATGTTAATTTCGGGTGATGCATTTTGTTTTACTGAACACATTTGTTGCTATATGAGTATAATGAATCGTGTGTACTAAGTATACTCAGATGAATTCGTTATCGACTGCATCGGCGACATTTTTATTTAATTCCAGGGATGTACAGCAGCAGGTGAGATATCAAATTTAGTTAGTATAGGTTCTGATTGTGGTGCAAGATTTCTCGGCCATGTATTATTGTATACATGTTAGTGTTGACCCAGATATGATTGAGGTGGTGTTGAACCAAAGCAGATCAGTGAGTGTAATAAATATTAGAATCTTTCTGGGTTTGAGCTGGTTGAAACTGTCGTTAGATACAGGATTTTCACGTAAGTTTCTGTGGAAGAGAGTTAAGTTTAATTGATCAGAAACTGAAAAAATTTTAGTTGTATTTCAGGTTCAGTGAGTATAAGCTTTTTATGTTAACAATGTTAAATTTGTGGGCCATGTGTTACTAGCAGGGTATGTCAGTATGGACCCGGATAAGGTTGAAAATGTGTTGATATGGATTAAACCTATTAATGTGGCAGTTATTCGGAGCTTTCTGTGATTAGTTTGTTTTTATCGCCGATTTGTGTTAGACTTTTCATTTATTACGGTGCTACTGACTTCATTGTGGAGAAAAGAATTCGATTTTATTGTTGATATATTTAGCTACAAATCCGGTCTTACATTATTGCATATCCTGGAATCGTGAATACTACTACAGTCAAAGATGTGTGTTGGGAGTGTTTTCTTTTATATCGCAATTATTGAGCCAGAGATTTTGTTATTTATCCCTGATTCGATCAGTTTTCTTCTTATCGAGTTCGTGAACTCCAGAATTGTGATTTTTCTTTAGTAAATTGTATGTTGGTGAATTATCTGATTTCTTACAGATATGAGATGAGATTGTTGTTATATAAAGGCAGAATCTGTGTATCTTTTAAAGATTAGTCGAAAACAGAAGATTTCTGGTGAGGCTTGTTGCTCGATTTCAGTTGAGCATTCTAAAGTACATAAATGGCAGTGTTGTATATCAGTTGCAGGTTAACATAGTTTTCATCCCAGGTGGGGTATCAATTCGTGAGAACCTACTCAGATTGTTGTGCATTACAGTTTTTTATGAAGTGTCATCATTTGGGCGAAATTTGCCTACGATTAAAGTTTTCATTTGAATACCAAGATACCACTTTATTAAGCATTTTATGGTAAGTCAGGTAGTATACAGCTATTCTGATATAAAAGTTAGTAAGTATATGGGCGTTATGGGTTACCGTTTGAGAAATATAATTGGGGCTGACATATGTATATAATGTATTTCACATATCATGGTTATGGACGTATATTCCTAATCCCCTGAAGTTAGCATGCTTCAGAAAATTTCTGTTACAGACAGTTTAGTTCAGGTTGTGGAATCGTTGGATGTTCTTAATTGTCGAGAGTAGATTCTCTGGAACTAGAATATTCGGTTAGTATCAGTGTTGTACAAAAATTATACAGTAAATGTAGCCACGTAGCAGTCAGAATAGTTTGTGTGAGTAGTAGCTTCATTCTCCTACCTGGTATGTAAATTTCAAGGTCAAAATTTTTGTAAGGAGGGTGGATTGTGACAACCCGAACCAAAATCTACGTATTAATCAGCACGAAATTGAATTATCGCAGATTAGTTGCATAATTGGGTTTGTTAACGACTATTTCACTAGGCGAGAATTTGTGTTGACTTCCTTCACGAGAACTGTAGAGGATTTAATTTCGAGCTCGTAGGAATTTTCATAGAATTGTTTGGATAAGCGAGCAATGTTTTATCGAGTTTTGAAGTCGGTTGGTGAATATATATATGTAAAAGTGTTATTTTTATTGTTGATTTAATCGTGACCGTCCGATTTGGATTAGATTGAACCGTAGCTGTTGATTTGGGCTGTATGTGTACGGGTATATATACGGTATAAATACGAGATATTAATGGAAATTTTCCATTTTGGGAAGAAACTCGTTGACCCGCGTTGACCTACGGGTCAAGCCGACCCGTTTTGGCCAGAAAATAGTTGCCGGCAGTGTGCTCTATTTCGGCCATATTTGGTGGTGATCCCTTGATGAAAGTTGTTGGACTTGAGCTCTTCTTCAAGTTGATAAGTGGATCACCAAGATTAGTGGGCGGAGGAGGAAGAGTCGACGCGATGAAAATGAGGGAATTCCGGCTGGAATCGGTGGCATTGGTGGCAGCTCAAGACAGTAGTGTTGGAGGTCGAACTTATGGGGGTTTTGAAGCCCATGCAATGGTGAGTTGAACCCATGTGGTCTTGGGCCTTGTCGTGGCCGGACGTAGCCGATCAGAGTATGGAAATTCCGGCGAGGGTTTTCAATTTCACGGTGAGATTTCAAAGTTTTTTGATTAGAATTGGGATTAGAATTGAACTACAAAGTTGTTGGAAATGTTGAGATCTTCAAAATGATGTACAGGTTGAAGATTTCTGGGCTGGTGGAATTCCGGCAGCTGGCGGCGGCCCCAAGCGCCGCCGTGCCTGGTGGATCTCCAGCGAGGTAGATTTTTGACAAGTTTTATGTCGTTTCGCTCATTTTCGCCTGCCAAACACAATGGTGAGGTTTATATTTGGATTTGAGTTTGTTAAATTTGGGCGAGTATTTAATTAGACAATTATCAGTTTAATTCACGACATTGTTTAAGGACGCTTTGATTATCCATTTATTTGCGAGTCGTTTGATATTCGAGATTTGTTTGCGATTTTTAAAAGGGAGAGATTACATGGAATTGAATTTAGTATTTGGTTGAGTCAGTAATTAAACAGGAAATTACGTTATTCGAGTATTCAGGATTCTTGATGTTATTACTCAACAGATTATGATCTTTGCTATTCAGTATGAACTCCGATGATCAAATATTATTTTAATTGTTGCTTCAGGATCATGATTTAGTGGGTGTAACAGATGAATAATTGTGTCGATCGACAGGGTTTCAGCTTTATGTTTATCCCGGCAACCTGTGAGTGGACATTTTATTTTCATCGTTGACCTGCGAGTCTTGATTTATGCATTTTACGATTATGCATTTGTGATTATGCATTTTATGATTATGCACGTATGAGTATGCATTTATGATTATGCATTTTTACGAGTATGCATTTATGATTATGCATGTGCATGGAAACAAATATGATTTGTTTTACATAGAGTACAATCTCAGAGATACTAATGGGATCGATGCATTGGCATGCTCGGCTGATCCCCGAGAAGCTCCGGGAGGGGGACAGATATCCTGATCCGAGGTCTTCCAGGCTATTTAGTCACGTGTGGGTCTGGGATCTCGTGATTTAGACTATACTGTTGCGGATATGTCCGAGAGGGACCTCGCGGTTTTAAACTTGCATCATGTTTATTTTCAGACTTGCATTATTTTTATGCACATTATATATGAAAGTCATATTATTTACAGTTTCAGTTAAAAAGTGAATTATTATTTTCGTCTACTCACTCTAACAGTTTTTATGATTTTATATGTCTTTTTCCTGGGATTTTCGGTTTTCTTTGCCCAAATTGCAGTGTGTATCATGAGGGTGTTGGATGTCATTGAGGGCGTCGAGTTTACCAGTCAATTCCTTTAGCAGTAGGTCCTTGTTCGCTGTCAGTATGTCTCTTGTGTTTTTGAGGTCACCTTAGATACTAGTTCTGTAGTATCGTCTTGTGAGACTCTTGTGAATATGTTGTCACTCGTATAGTTGTCGAGTTGAGTTTCTTTGTTTGTGAATTCAGTGTATTTATTGGAGTTATGTTTTCAAATTCTGACTAATGTATCAGGTTTGATTCCAGTTTTTTGTTGAGAAATTCAGATGGACATCGATGGTCCACTGTATTGTTTATGGGTTTATCTGCGTAGTGTTAGTTTTCCCTGCAGGTTTTTGGTTGTCTCCTTCATAAGGGAAGTTATGTCAAAATTTTCACAAAAAATCGTAGATTAGGATCAGTCGTTAGGGCTTAATTTTAGATTGCTAGTTAATCTAGGGTCGGGTCCTCTCAATGGCCTTTTGCTCGTTGGGGAATGGACACGGTGGGACCATTACCAGTAGCACCTGGAGTACTCCAATTGGTACTTTTTGCGACGGACTACTTCACGAAATGGGTATATACGGAGCCATTTGTCATCATCTCCTCAAAAGATGTGGTCAAATTCGTTTGGAAGCAAATGGTATGCAAGTTCAAAATACCTCGAGAGATCTTATACGAAAAAGGAACTCAGTTCAACAATGCGGCATTTTGCAACTTCTGCGACAAGTATGGAATCAAGTTGAGAATCTCATCAAGAAGTTACCCTCGAGGAAACGGCCAAGAAGAAATCACCAATCGAATGATTTTTGACGGGGTGAAAAAGAGGTTAGAAAGAAAACGAGGTGCATGAGCTAAGGAGCTGCCGAGGGTGTTGTGGGCATACAAAAAAACCCCACAGTAAAACAACAAGGGAGACTCCATACTCATTGGTATATATAGCCGAAGCGGTAATCCCCGTCAAAAATATGTTCCCAACACTGAGGAGGACGATGACATACGTTACTGGTGGCAACGAAGAACGCTTGGCTATCGAGTTAGATTTGGTAGAAGAACGATGAGATCTGCTTTAGTGGCTGAGTACCAAAGACAGGTCGAAAGTTACTTCAATAAAAATGTTCGACTGTGAAGTTTTCAACTTTGCGAGCTAGTCTTGAAGTGAACGGTCGAAGGCATACGAGCTCATGGAACATCAAAATTTGAAGCTGCATGGGAGGGACCATTCCGCATAATGGAAGTTTATAGTCAGGGAGCTTATAGACTTGAAGAAGTCAACACTGGGCGTTATCTTCCTAGGCTGTGGAATGCTGTCTACCTGAAGAAGTATTACCAATAAGTCTTGGGAGGTACGCCAGAGTAGTAAAGTTGTTCTGATTTTTTATGATGCACTTTGAATTTATTTCCAGAATTGACAAATGCTTGTGACAAAGACAAAGTGGAATAAATAAAAGTCTTCTTTGAGGCCAAAACTGTGTTGATATGGCATCATGATAAGTGAGACCCAAAAAGCCTCGGACATAATGAGAATTAAAAGGTATAAAAGCTTAAGAGCAAGAAATGCCTAAAGATCGAAAAGCTCAAAGCATATCGATGTAAATGCTCATCGAGAAGTTCTCGACGAGTATGAGACCCAAAAAGCCCTAAGCATAATGGGGATTGAAAGGCATAAAAGCTTAAGAGCAAGAAATGCCTAAAGATCAAAAATATAAGGGCATATCGATGTAAATGCTCGACGAGAAGTTCTCGACGAGTATGAGACCCAAAAAGCCTCGGGCATAATAGGGATTAACATGCATAAAAGCTTAAGAGCAAGAAATACATAAAGATCGAAAATCTAAGAGCTTATCGATGTAAACTCTCAACAAGAAATTCTTGACGAGTATATGAACTGTGAAGAGGCCAATATACTCGAGGGTGAAAAGGCGTAAGATCAACGAGAGATTCTCTTTGAGATATTTTCCTGTCCTCGAGAAATGTCTTTTGATGGAAAGTTTCCAAAGAAAAGACATTGGGGGCATGTACAAGAGTAAGCAGGAAATATATATATTTTATTAACAGTACTTGCAGGAATAAAGGCTCGAAAATTCGAAGTAAAAGAGTACGCCCTCTGCGAAAACCCAAAATTATTTTCCATTGAGAAAACTTTCAACGGACTTTATTCGATGAGTTTGAAAATGAAAAACTACAGAAACAAAAAAACTATTATGCATTAGAGAACAATGGCAGGAAATGAGCAGGGATCCCTTGTCGGGTAATCAAGTCGGTCCGGTAGCTACTAGCTCCGGCAATCATTCCGCGATTATAGGCAATGCCTACTTTGGTTTGGTGATGGCTGACATTGTTACTAAAATGCCTGATAGTGTCCTTGGAGTATGCAAGCTCACCATGTAGGCAGTTGACGACACCTTCCAAGGAGTCAATCTTGAAGCGAGCACCCTCCAATTCGTACTCGAGGTCACAGAAAGTAGGTCGGCGACTTGACCGAGGAGAATTGGGGGCAACACAACTGCGACCTCCAGAGTTACGACTTGCTCATAAATCAAACTCCCAATCTTGAGGGCGGGCACGATAGTTTGATCGAGGAAGGGCACGAGTAGGGTGACTGAGATCTTCAAAGTTTCAACTTCGATGCACTGAGGAAACATTATCGGCCTAAGACTCTAGAGATGAAAGTGAAGGGAAAACGACGTGTTCGAGGTTACGGACCCGAACCTCCAGGGAAGTCTTGATCTGTGCCTCCGTTACAGTATGCATACCATTCAGAGCTAGTAATCATCCTGAAGGGAGAAGATGAGCCGTGGGACCTATGATTGAATGGCATGTTAGCGTAAGCGTGGATGAGAAAGTAAAAGACGTAGAAGATGAGGTACAAGATTTTACCTGGTTGACAACTGTTCGGGGGATAACTTAATGGTCAGAGTTCCTTTCCTTTACCATGCCTCGGTGGAGGAGGAAGGGGAACGGGGTTGTTCGAGGGTGAATCCATCACAAAATCAACTTTAGAAAGTATGACAGACATAATGAAGGATTTTTGATGAGAATAGATGGAAAGTATGGTGAAACCAATTAATAAAGCCTAGGTAGATTAGGGTTTTTCATGTGAGACACAAGAAAGCAAATAAGAGAGAACCCGAGATGGTTGAGATCAAAGGGTTTTTTGAAAAATTCCCAACTGAAATCGATTTCGAAGAGAAGATGTGGCCAACAAATCGTTGGGAAAACTCTCGTCACATGAGATTAGGTCTTTCTCGTTGAAATTGTACTCGTAGAGATGTTGTTCAAAGACCGTATAATAGGTACAAGTGTTTTTCGAAGAAAGGAAGAAGAGGGAGATTCGACGAGCACGAAATCAACAAGTATGAAAAAATATAAAGTACCAAAAAGTAAAATCATCCATATGAAAGTACAAACTGATAAAGCTATTCAGAGGTCGGCTTATGCAGAAATTACAAACCCAAAACAAAAGAATAACGGAGGAAAGGAAAAAAAAAGCTTCAGCTGGGAACGTCGGTGGAGGTGATGGTCGTCGAGTTTTTCTCTTCGATCTTCTCTTCGGTTGGCTGCTGGGTGATCGAGGTGGTCTCGATGAGGGTCTGCGCCGTTGAGGAGGGATACTCGGTGTGCTCTGGGATCACGTCTATTGCAGGGACGACCTCGACATGCTCGAGTACTACCTCTAAGGTAGGCACAACCTCAGCCGCAAGCTATGTTCTCGGCAGGAGCATCGTTTTTCGGCCCTGGAGGAGTGTGTACTTCACAAGTATTAGAGCCAAATAGGGACTCGTACATGCTAGCACATCGGAGGAGCTTGTCGATATTATTGATTTCCTCGTAGATACGCTCCTCGGCGGGGAGGGAAGACTGGGCCGATATAAGGTGGAAGTACTTCTCCATGACTGTCTCACTGTTCGGTTGACATTCTCGAACTCCTCGTTGCAGATCTTCTCCCTCTCATCAACCTGCATCTCCAACGAGGAAATACGTTCCATGGCCTCCCGATTCTCTTTCTCGAGTCTGATGATCTTTTTCAAGGCCTCATCCACCTCGCAGTCCTTGATGAGACATCTCTCTTGAGTGAATTTGAAGTTGTCAGAGAGCTCTTTGTTGGATTTTTCGAGGTTGGTGGAGCGCTCTTTGAGGGCATCGAGCTCCTGCACCTTTCCCCAATATTAGGAGAAGGAGGCAGTCAGTTTGGCCTTCGCCTCGATGAGCTCAATCTCGAGGGCATCAATGAGATGAGAGTCGGAGGAAAAAATTGTCTGTGCGTAGAGCACAATCTGAAAAAGGGTAGATTGGTTAGAAAGATTAGTCATAAATGGACTTTTGAGGAATGGAAAGAGGAATATCTTACATCCATGGCCTTGGATAGCACCGTCTCCTCATGCTCTTTATGAGATCCTTGAAGGAGAAAATCACGGTCTGGAGAACGCTTGTAGAGTTGGAGAGCCATGCTACGCGCTACCTCAGGATTTCCCAACAGAGCTTTTTCCCTGTTGAGAAGGGGCTGGAGCTTGGTGGGCTTTGAGCCATTGGCCAACGAGCTTTTTTCAGGGGGGTTGTGGATGTTCTTTGACGGAAGAGGCTTGACGAACATTGAGGCTACATGATTGTTGAAATTAGTTGAATGAGAACAAGGAGAGATGAGTGTGAAGCAAATCAAAGAAAGGAGAAGGGAATACCTTGGGGAGTAGAAGGATGCGGTGTTTTCTTGTGGATGAGGGGATCCAATTCCTCCACGAGAGGTGGATGAGTTCCAGGAAGATCTGCAGGCTTTGACGAGGCTTCGCCGGTGCTCGACGAGACCTTGCGTCTCTTCTCCTCGAGGGGATCTTTGAAATTCACTGAGCGAGGAGGGACGCGTCCCCTCTTTTCCTGCCGGAAGCTGCGGCAGACAGAGAGTCCACGGGAGCCTCCGTGGAGATCGAGGCAAGCTTGGCCAGGGCTTTGAGCAGACGAGGGGTCTCGACGTCGACATTAAAGGGAAGCTTCATCCATATGAACCAAGTGTAGACTTCCTCCTCGGTATTGTATGCCTCGGTATACCGAGTATACGCCGACAAGGAACGTTCGCAGGCTAGTTTGTAGAGAGAGGTGGCAGAAGTGAAGCGGGCAAAAAACACGTGTTAAACTTACTGATAAGCTTAATTAGTTCTAAAAATTTTAACTTTTTCAACCAATCAAAAATTAACATGTGTCAAAATGAAATTCAGCCCATAAGGGTGAATAATAGAGTGCATTCCAGAATTTTCTTTATTTTTATAAAATAATGACACTTTTGCTATGGTTGGTCGATGTTGTAGCCTCGTAGGATTAGTTGGAGCTGGAGAGGTGAGCGCATTAGTTTACATAGTTGCATCATCCGTAATATATCTCATATCTAGGACCTGTTTCCTATTGACCTCTTTCTTTACTCCAGACAAAACCTGCTCTCCACATTTACTTTCCTCCTCGACTCACTCTACTACACTCTCTTTCTCTCTCTTTCTTACACCAGCAACAAAACCCAAAACCCAATTCCAGATCTGCTCCTTTCTACACAATGCAGCTCCGTCCGGCATTCACCGCCGGCGCGTGGGTAATCTCCGTCGTGTTCCTCCTCTCCACCGTGTCTTTTTCTCACGCGCACAATATCACGCACCTGCTGGCGAAGCATCCGGAGTTCTCTACCTTCAACCGCTACCTGACCTTGACTCACTTGGCCGACGAGGTCAACTCCCGCACCACCATAACCGTCTGCGCCGTCGACAACGCTGCCATGTCTTCCCTCCTCTCCAAACACCTCTCCATCTACTCCATCAAGAACATCCTTTCCCTCCACGTGTTGCTCGACTACTTCGGCGCCAAGAAGCTCCACCAGATTACCAACGGCACCGCCCTCGCCGCCACCATGTTCCAGGCCACTGGCTCCGCCCCTGGCTCCTCCGGATTCGTCAACATCACCGACCTCAAGGGCGGCAAAGTCGGTTTCACCCCGGAGGACAACGACGGTTCCTTCGCCGCGCATTTCGTCAAGTCCGTCGAGGAGGTCCCCTACAACATCTCCGTCATCCACATCAGCGCCGTCCTCCCCTCCGCCGCCGCCGAGGCGCCGACTCCGGGACCGGCGGAGGTCAATCTCACCGGGATCATGTCCGCTCACGGCTGCAAGGTCTTCGCGGAGACTCTCCTGGCGAATCCCGACGCCGCGAGCACATTCAATGACGCCGTGGACGGCGGTTTGACGGTGTTCTGTCCCGGCGACGACGCGTTCAAGGCGTTTCTCCCGAAGTACAAGAACCTAACGGCTCCGGGGAAAGCGGCGCTGCTGGAGTATCACGGCGTCCCCGTGTACCAGTCAATGCTATTGTTGAAGTCAAACAACGGCCTCATGAACACTCTGGCCACAAACGGTGCCGAGAAATACGACTTCACCGTACAAAACGACGGCCAGGCTGTCACACTCAAGAACAAGCTCGTCACGGCGAAAATCATCGGCACGCTTCTCGATGAGCAGCCGCTCGCCATTTACACGATCAACAAGGTCTTGACGCCGAAAGAGCTCTATAAGAAGGGGAAGGCGCCGACGCCTGCACCGGCTCCGGCGCCGGAGAAAGCGGCCGACGCGCCCAAGGACTCGCCGTCGCCTGACGCCGATGCGCCTGCTGCCGACTCGCCGGGTGAAGACGCGGCGGATCAGACCGCCGACGACAGCGGAGCTTTGGCGTTGGGTAGACTGGGGGGGTTATTTTGGGGTTTGGCTCTCAGTGTGTGCCTTGGGTTTACAATGCTGTAAGTTTGAGGTAATTTTACTCAATGGGGAAATAATTGAGGTCACTTTTTAGTTCATTATCAATTGTTTTGGTGTGTTTTCTGGGGAGTGTGGTTTTTTCATTTGGGTCAATCTGTTGGGGGGAATTTGTAAGTTTTTGGTTTGTTGGTGTAAGTTTGGCTAGGACTTTGTCATAGATTTTGTTCATCCATATATACATTTAGAGGAGTATGTCAGTTTCACTCTACATATCATGAGTATCATCATACAATTGCGGCGTTCGAAGTAGAAATTACTGGTGTGTTATCTCAAGGTTTTTGCTCTTTTACTGTTTGATTGGGTTCACCTTCAATCTTTTCGGTTACGTGTTGTGACGAATATTAGAGTTTGATATACTCATATACCCAAAAGTACAGAAGAAACTTGATCGAGATGCCCCATCATGTGGATATCAATGGCCATAGCAGATCACATGCCCGGATGCTCTTTTTAATTAAGTAGTTCACATGGTCACAACTACATAGCTTAGTCGATGCAATCTTTCAATAAATGTCGAGGTAGTTTCCAGGAAACCATATGACAGATGTCTATACAGTTCGATGCTAGCTAGGTAGGAGATGTTACTGCATATTGCGAACAAAAGAAATGGGGGCATTCTCGAGCCATATGGCACATCTATGTGCTAATGTGCATTGAACCCTTTTTTTTTGGATATAAAAGAGAAATAACAAAGGGAAACTCTAGAGAGAGGACCCTAGAGCACCCAACACCAGATTGATCAAAGGAAAGAGCTAGGCCGGTATTAGGATTTAGGAGGCAGCGAGTGATCCCAGGTGTTTGGGCTTGAAATAAATATTTCATATTGGGCTTGAATGGCTGAAGTCTTGGCGAGCGGCCCAAGGATTGGTTGAAGTCTTGGCGAGTGGCCCGTATATTGTAAAGAGCTTGGTGAGCAGCCAAGTGAGGGAAATAGAGTTCAGATAGAACTGTGATTCTTTGTTAGCTGATTCCATGCGGCTTGGATGTCTATCATAGCTGTTTTATCTCAGATAGGTCTATTTGATAGAAGAGTTGTGATAATATTGAATATCTATGAGAATTAATAACCCGTATGCTGGTGTTGGAGTTACATTGGGATTCTAAGAGCAAGAACAGAAGAAGTTTAATAGAATTGATTGACTGCTGATGAACGGGTATATAAGGAAGGTAAAAGCTTTGTGGAAAAGGTCCCCGATCAAATACATACATTTGCTATACGCAAGTACACCTAGACATACATCTCGTCTTCGAGATTCTATCTTCTTTGCAACCAGAAGGTCAAAATGCTTGTCACCTATCGAGTGAGAGTATTGCGACTCCAAGGAAGCAAATTGCTACTGGAAAGTTGAAGGGTTTGTCACCTATTGAGTGAGAGTTTGGATACTTTAACGAAGTAAGTGTTCTCAACACACCGTCAGAGAGGTTGCTCTGTTTTGCACTGATAACGGAGTGTGAAACATCGATTTCGAAGGCTCTGCTAGAGACACATATCAAAAGTCCTAGGTTACTAGGCGAGAAGGACCTATTCGGACAGGGTTGGTGCTCTCCTTGTCTAAATCGCTTTATTAAGAAGTCAGGCGGCTCCTATAGTCCATATTCCGTTGATGAACGGTGGCACGCTAGCATACGAAGCACACGATACATGATAAACCAGTACCCGCGGTCAAAACTATCCGAACCCATAAAAGAGACTGCTTCGCGGAAGGATCTCTCCGCGGGAGATATTTTGCGCTCGAACATTTTGGCACGCCCAGTGGGACATCTCTTTGCGTCTCTAAGTGACAATTGAGGATCCTTATCGAAGGATTTACCCTCAGTGTCGCAAGCATTCATAATCGGCCTACCGTGAACATACATCTACTCGGTGTCGTTCATTGAGTAACCTAGCGGTTGAAATTATCTTCGCTAAGGACTTCAACATCATGACATTCAAAACCTTGAGTGAAGCGGAGATAGCGGAACTTATGTTCCCAGAATACCTAGCTTACGCAGCTAGGCGTGATAGCCACCAGGCTAGTTACTACGCGGTTCTCGACGAAAGAATCGAGCAGCAGGCAACTTTTCTCACTATCCAGAGCGACTTAATAGATACGGCGGTAGCCGGAATTCAATCGATACGGGTAGACTTCAACAAAGATTGAGAGGAGAGAGAGGCCATGGGAGCCCAGGTAGCGAGCTTTGTGGAAGGTCAAGACAAACTACGGATGGATATCCTCCAGCATTTGGGATCAAGTTTGGATGAATACCGCCGACACGCGGCAATACTGTGTCAAAGGACAGACAGGGACATAGCGTCTCTAACCAAATCCGTATCCGACTTGGCAAGAAAGATTAGACAAGCAGAGTCTTTCCCTCCTGCTTGGGAGCAACGGTTAAATAGGTTCCTAAACGATTGCGATATACATTTAGCTAAGATGTATGACACATACGAGACACCATTTCCTCCCATGCAGAAGGACGATCCTGATGCATGGCAATGGCCAAAGTTTTACCGGCATCAGACCTTCCAGACTTTCTCTAGCGACGACGATTCGAACGCGGCAACACACTTAGCTTATTTTACGCTGCAATTGGGGCAGTATGCCGATAATGAGGGACTCAAATTAAGAGTCTTTGGATCGTCTTTGTCAGGATCAGCCCTCGTATGGTATACGGGAATAGAAAAGGGCTCGATCAGTGAATGGAAGGACATTGTGGCCTTATTCATAGATCACTTTGGAACGGCGAGACCTGAGACCAGTGTTGGAAAACTGGCTTCCTTGAGCCAATCGGCGACAGAAAGTCCAGTCACCTTCTTGCACCGTTTTCGGTCGGAATATAATATATGTAAGACCCCACTTGGTAAAGAAGAGGTGGTCGAGATGGCCAAGAATGGTTTGGAGGATACGTACCACCAACTATTCCTAAACAGCAAGTACTTCTCATTGAATGAGCTTATCACAGCTGTAACAAAAGCTTATAGTACCATGCAAGAAAGAGATAACAGAAGGAATGCATCTAAGGGAATGTACAATACTAAGTCTTATGATAGACTAAAGCCAAAAACAGTGGCTTATATTGAAGATATAGACGACTAAGAGTCAGACTCGGATGGCGAGCAAGTGGGTGCTGTGGATTTAACGACCAGTAAAGTTTTAAAGCCCCGCAAGCTCCAGAAGAATAAGGGTCCAATCAAGCTTTCAACAGTGGCCTTTACTAAGCCAGAGTTTGAAACATACACTTATGATGCCAATATGGCTCATGAGATCTTGGACGAGCTATACGGTATGCGTGCTGTCAAAACGGATTTTGGACCGCTGCCTACAGCTAAGCAGTTGAAAGGCAAAAGGTACTACAAGTTCCATGGAACTTGGAATCACATTACAAAAGACTGCATCAAGCTCAAAGACCAGATCCAGAAGTGGATTAACGAAGGAAGACTAGAGCTGGAAGGAACATCCAAGACATCAGCATTAGTGGATTCTAAGCCCTTCCCAACACCTCAGGTAAATATGATTGATGTTGAGTGGTCATCACCCGATAGTCGCATTGGAGGTGTGGAGGACTGGAATCAATCTGTCTTTGTAGCCTATTCATTCAAATGTGACATGATGGAGGAGATCCTTGATAGGCTAAAGGACATGGGTTTGATATTCTATTACTCGGTTAATGAACTCAGACAATTACGGTATAAAGGTCCAGCCCAGCACTTCTACAGATTTCACAATCACTTTAGTCATCGAAAAGCAAGGTGTTCGACCTTGAGAGATAAAATTCAAGGGTTGATCAACTGGGATGTGATTGAAATCAACGACAAGGGAGAGGTAGAATGGCATCCACTATATCCTCATAAAGCATCACCTCCTCCCGACACAATTTTTCCTACCATCGAAACTTCTTCCCAGTACAATCAAATTGAACTAACATATAAAAGGAAGAGGTAAAGACGCAATATTGCATTTGTCCGGCCTAAGCGGACTGAGATTACTTATGATGCGTCTAGGCGAGAGGAAATATTTGAAGAGCTAGTCCAAGCAGGAATAGCAGTGGTTCCTGAAAATTGGGGAGCTTTGGACCCGCATCCTGAGGATGTCAGGGGTCTTTTTCATTGTCGATACCATAACAGGTGGGGTCGCCATTCCACAGGCGCTTGTCGCGATTTAAAGTTCAGGATACAGCAGTGGATTGACGAGGGGGAAATAATGATAGATCAAGAGCCCTCGCCAAGCCTGACAACCGACTTATCGGTGACGGTTGGGATGTTGGAACTAACACAAGATAAATCCAACAAAAGGAAACAACTCAACAGTCATCCAACTACTGGTGAGAGTCCACAGAGCAAGCAAACGACAAAACCAAACAAAGGAAAAGAAAAGGTGGATCCAAAAACAGAGTCACCAGTAGCCCTTTGTGCTCATTGCAAACTCAGAAGTGGGTTGAAGATCTCCTACAAGGAATTAGTTGAGGCAGTTAAGTCATTCCAAGAATTATTTGCACAAGCAGATCGTCAACCTCAACGAGCAAGACAAATGGACACTTCAACTCCTAAACGGTCGCGAGCAACAGAAAAAGTCAGTACAATCAAGAAATCTGAATCAGAAGTTGCTAACGCGCTCGCAAGACCATATGTGCCTCCAGCATCACGAAATATCACAAAAGAGGATGTTTGGTACGTGAGGGAGAAAGGAAAAACCATTGAGGTAACTCCAAGTAGAAGAAGAAATCTTCAACGACGCTTTGGAGAAGCCAAAAGACCATTAGAGGCTTATGAAGCAGGCCTGCTCAAAGAAGAATAACTGATGTGTTCTCCAAAAACGCTGCAAAGATGAATGAATGCCCTTGCAGCAAACCCATTAGTGGTTTTCGGGAAGAAGTCTCGCGAGCCCAAAATGAGAGCACAACGACCAGGTATCTTTGACCGTAACCCAGGGTTAGGGTCTAAAGGAAAACAGCCCGAACCTACTCCTGAGGATCATCGTGAAGCTACACAACGACGACCAGTGAGAAGACGTCTCACTTTTGAGGAGGACATGATGAAAAAAATAGGGCTACATACACCTCTTAAGGAAGGGAAAAGAATTCAAAAGCAAAACACTCCAAGCGAGCCCAAGGTCTTGCAATGGAGACCGAGACCTTTAGTTGTAGAAGAACAAAAGAAGGCCCGATAACCCGTTTCCCGTCCAAAGGAGCATGATCCAGCACTACTCATGCCAGCAGCGGTTGCTCCTATATCTGAGGATAAATTGCAACATGTTGCCTCTCTCGAGATCACTACAACTTTGAAATCTGAGGTACAACAGGCTGATGGTGACAACTGTGAAGATGATGCGCAGTTGTTGGATTACGGTGAAGGTGAAGATGAAGAAACTGATGAATATATTGAAGAGGAGGATGTCACTGTTAACATGGTGTATATCTTGTCCTCCAAATATGCTTTGCCTCCACCAGCACTAATGGGTGAATCAATCATAAGCAAAAGCGTCAACAACTTGGTGGTGCCAGAGGAAGAACAAAAATCGAAAGACAACTTAGCACCTACCAAGACAATAGAGGTTGATTCATCATCAACAAAAGGACAGATGATGTTCGCCAAGCCTACTGTAGACATGGCCATGCACATGCGGTCGTTATATGTTACAGGAAAAGTCCAAGGAATCCAATTAAATAAACTCTTAGTGGACTCAGGGGCAGCGGTAAACATTATCACCGTCAAAGCAATGGCCTTATTAGGCGTCCCCAAGTCTGCTATCCAAAAGACCTCACTGAATGTTAGAAACTTTCAGGGTAGCATCTCCAAGACCTTGGGCATTGTCTTTTTGCAGGTACACATCGATCCAACCACCGGTACTTATATATTCTTTGTAGCCGAATGTGCAGCTCCATACAGTGCAATTCTGGGGCGTGACTGGATCCACAGGAGCTATTGTGTACCTTCGTCCCTCCATTAGCAGATGTTACTCTGGAATATGGAGTCTGGTGAAGCTGAAATTGTTGATGCTGATCCTCGTCCATATTCAGTTTCTGCTAACTCATTAGAAGCTAGTTTTTACCACAGTGACCTTAGGCCATTGGAGGTATGTAGCGTCGATAGCAGAGGCCGCCCAGTTGGTGTTACGGCCTCTGAACTAGCTCAGTGGGGTATAATTCAAGTCAATCAAGATAGTGGACGACCCTGCACCATTGAGCTATCATCCAAACGTTCTTAATGATTGGGTCTCTATCAAGCATGGAGACCGAGGCTTGTTAATTACTCTTTACACGAGTGCTTTCACAATTTTCTGTTGGAGAGTCAAGCCTTTGAGAAGGTTCCAATGGTTTCAGCATTGGAATATGTGGATGAAGATGTTTTGCATGACTTTGAAGAGGAGGAAGAGATTAAATTAACTCCAGCAGCCTTGGATGATTTACCTCCTAAAGTCATGGATCCCATTGAATACATCAATTTTGGGACAAATGAAGAGCCAATCTTTGTGGCCATTAGTACCTTCCTAGAGCCTGAAGAATGACGTAAACTCATTGAATTGCTACAAGAATACGCTGATTGTTTTGTAGAAAAGTACGACGACATGCCAGGACTGTCACCAGAATTGGTTTGTCATAACTTGCCCATCATAGAAGGAAAAAAGCCCGTGAAACAAGAGATCGATGCGTCGAATGAATACAGAAACTGCAATTATAGTCTAGGAAGAGGTCGAGAAGATGCTCAAGTCAGGGATCATACGAGTAGCCAAGTATAATGAGTGGCTATCCAACATAGTCCCAGTCAAGTAAAAGAATGGAAAAATGCGAGTGTGTGTTGACTACAGAGACTTGAACAATGCAACTCCAAAGGATGCATACCCAATGCCAGTTGCGTATTTGTTAGTGGACTCAGTGGCTCGCCATGAGATGTTAACATTCATGGATGGAACTGCTGGCTACAGATCCCAATGGCAGAAGCGGATAGACATAAAACTGTGTTTCGGTGTCTAGGATTTGCAGGCATTTTTGAGTACGTGGACATGCCATTTGGACTCAAGAATGCAGGGGCAACCTACCAACGTGCAATGAACTTAATCTTCTATGATCTTATTGGCAAGACTATGGAAGTGTATATCGATGATGTGGTAGTTAAAAAGAAATGCAAGAGTTACCATTTTGAAGACTTACGACAGGTGTTTCTCAGAATGAGGCAACATCAACTGAAGATGAATCCAGCCAAATGTGTATTTGGAGTTCAGGCAGGAGACTTACTGGGTTTTTTGGTTCATCAGCGTGGGATTGAGATACCGGACGACAAGAAACAAGCGGTTCTTAGTGCAGTCCCATCAAAGAGTAAGAAGGAGCTACAACGTTTATTGGGAAAAATCAATTTCTTACGACGGTTTATTGCCAATGCTGCTGGGAAAACACAACCATTCTCAACATTGCTCAAGCTTCAAAATCAGAAAGACTTTGTATGGGAGCCTATTTACTAAGAGGCATTTGATACCATCAAAGCATATCTAACGAACCCGCAAGTCTTGGTTCCTCTAAGGCCAGGGGTTCCTCTTAAGCTGTATATCTCAGCTACTGACCTTTCTATTGGAAGTTTATTAGCTCAGGACGACACATCAGGAACTGAACGTGCTATTTTCTATCTGAGTCGTACCTTGAATGAGTGTTAAACGAGATACTCTCCGATGGAAAGAATGTGCCTAGCCTTGTATTTCTCAGGGTGTTAATTGAGGCACTACATGTTGTCCTTCACCACGTGTGTCATAACACAAACTGATTTGGTGAAGTATATGTTGTCCAGACCCATTCTCCGGGGACACATTGGGAAGTGGATTTTGGCTTTGACAGAGTTTTCTTTGCAATACGTTCCCCAGAAGGCGGTTAAAGGCCAAGCAGTGGTTGATTTTCTGGCTCATCATCCGATGGAGGATGTTAGCCAGGGGCCAGAACTGGACTTTGCTCGTATTGATTTGGCCCCTTGGTGTTTATACTTTGATGGGTCAAGTACGAGTACTATGACTGTGGCAGGAGTAGCATTAGTGTCTCCACGCGGCCAAACTTTTTCTTATTCTTTCAGGTTGGACTTCAGATGTACAAATAATCAAGCAGAATATGAAGCTTTACATCGGATTGGAACTTCTATTAGATATGGAGATCAATGATGTGCAGGTGTTTGGAGATTCCCAACTTGTGATCAGACAACTTGAAACCAAGTATAAGGCTGGACCAGTCCTCGAACCATATGCTAAATGTGCCTGTGATTTGCTCAAGTTGTTTACAGAGGTGGAGTTGAGTCATGTTCCTCGCGAGAGGAATTATGCAGCAAACTTGTTTGCTCAACTAGCAACAGGGGTGAGCTTGCAAGATGGAGTACGCGAGCGGATATTAAAGGTTGAACGAAGAACCCTTCCATCTTTCTTTGCTCGCAAAGAAGATAAAAATGAGTGGTACGTTGCTACACTTGATCATGTTGATGTGGATTGGAGACAGGAGATTATCTCTTACCTCCAGAATCCTAATAATCCGGTAGAAAAGCGGATTCGTTTCTTAGCTCCTAATTATGTACTCAAGGATGATGAGTTATATAGACGAGGAGAGGAAGGCATACTTTTATGGTGTGTCTTTGGACGTGAAGCTAAGCGATTAATGAGGGAAGTCCATCTTGGGATAGCAGGGGCACATCAAGCCGGTCCCAAGATGAGATGGTTACTTAGAAGACATGGCTTTTATTGGCCAGGAATGCTCAAAGATTGCATCACGTTCGCTAAAGGTTGTGAAGAATCCCAGAAACGTGGTCCAATCAAACATATGCCCAGAATGCCATTACAGCCTATAATTAAGCCTTGGCCATCTCGAGGATGGGCTTTGGATTTAATTGGAATGATTCATCCTCATTCATCTGAAGGGAAAAAATTCATCATAGTGGCTATTGATTTCTTCACAAAATGGGTTGAAGCTCGACCTCTCAGGGTATCATCAGCAAAGGCCATCCGCCAGTTCTTATTTGAAGATATCATTTATCGGTTTGGCATTCCTTAGAGTTTTGTTTCCGACCGTGGGGCAGCATTCATGTCTGGAGAAGTAGATGAGCTTATGAAGGATCTTGGAATCCATTTTTTACACTCTTCTCCATACTATGCCCAATCCAATGGTCAAGCTGAAGCAAGCAATAAAATCATTATCCATATCCTTAAATGGATGCCTGCGAGCAATGCCAGACTGTGGCATGAAGATTTATTTAACACCCTGTGGGCTTATAGAATAAGTAAGAGGACACCCACAGGTACGACTCCTTATGCATTAATGTTCGGCCATGATGCAGTCTTACCTTTGGAGATCAACGTTCAGTCTTTGCGGGTGATGGAACAACACAACCTGATCGGTGAAGATTATGTACAAGCTATATGGCAAGAGCATGAAGACTTGGATGAGAAAAGAATACAAGCTTATGATAGTCTATATGCTGAAAAACGAAAGGTGGCTCGTGCCTATGACTGATGTACTAGGGGCATGAGTTTTGCAGAAGGAGAACTCGTCTGGCGGGTCATTTTGCCTGTTGGCGAGAAGACTGAAGGACGTGGAAAATGGTCAGAAAAGTGGGAAGGACCATACATTGTCGATCGACTTCTGGGTAAAGGAGCAGTTCGTTTATGAGATCGAGATGGTACAATACACGCTAATCCTATAAATGGTCGTTTCCTTAAGAAGTTCATACAACCAATCTGGGAGTATGATGATCCTTCAACTGTGGCTTAATCCAGTTTATTCATGCTACAATTCCACTCGCATGAGTAAACTGCAGGGGCAACACACATGGATTATGTACATCATAATAGCCTATAATTGAGGCTAAATCTTTAGTTAGAGCCTGTATTTGAGGCCAAATTTTAAATTTTTTGTATTTCTTCTAAGTCAAAAGAGTTCATGATTAGCCAATTACTGTGGCCAAAGTTATGTACAAACTACATCTGAGTTTATCAAATAAATTACATAAGTAACTCTTTGCTTCAAACAAAATATTACATTCATCAAATAGGAGAATACAAGCTCTGATACCACATGAGAAACAAACTACAAATCAGCAACAGAACAGAAAGATAAATACAGTTTGTTTTTCACAAATCCTCATAGTTGATCGCCCCTGGGGTTGATGTATCAAATATGTACATGCTAAAAAGAGAGATCGACCTCAGCAATGGGATGGAGAGGATTTGAAACGCTAAGGAAGCTAGTAAATCAGATCAAAAGACCCTTTACACTAGACTTGGCGTTTGTTGCCTTTTTCCCCGGGTTGAGGCCCCCCATCTTCCCTCATCTTTGCAAGCCATATTCGTTGGGCCTGCAACCTCCATGTTATAGAAACGGATTGCGTGCACTTGAGGAGGAAGAGGAGTTTTCAACCTCGGGATCGTGGCTTTCCCTTCTTCTGCTGACTCAAGTTGGGATAGCTAAGGCAACGCCTGGACGTAGATATTGCTATCTAGTCCAGGTTTGGACGTGGATATTGCTATCTAAGGAGCACAACAGGGAAAAATTTATTTGGAGGTTTCTTTAGGTAGGAAGACCAGAGAAAATAAATGAAAGGGGAGTTCATTCTCGCGAGGAAGTTGGTTCACAAGACAAGGAAAGGGAAACCTTTTATAGAAAGGAGTCACAACGGTAAGGCTTCGTGAGAGTAATTACACCCGTAAATAGAGGACACACGTCTAGCTGGAATTAGACCACGATACGATTTATCTGCCCACGAAGAGAGTGTGATAAATGAAAGATTTCTGGGGTAGGTAAAACGTATTTCAAAGATTTGATTGTTTGACGCGATACAGATTCCAAGCATGGGATTAAATTCCATTTATTGTTGAACAATCAGAACAAGCGAACGGTTACAGCATATGAGTGAGGCTAGAATGAATAAGGAAAAGGCTTATACTTGAGGCCCATTCTTGTTATTGGGCCCAATTCCCACTTTGTTTCCAAAATTTGGATTGAATAAATGAATATTTAAAGAATTTTGAAACAAACAAAATAGGGCTTGAATTCTGAGGCCCAAAAGATTTACATTAGGAGGGAATATTTCCTCACTGATGCTTTGGCGACTTCCAGGGCCACCCAGGCTTGATGGACTGCTTGTTGAGCATTTTTGGCCTCTTCTCGTGCCTCCTGCATAAGTTGAGCTTGGCTCTCACCTTCCATCATGATCTGGCTTACGTTGTCATGATGTTTAAGGGCATCAGCTTGTAGGACATCTACTTTAGCCTCGAGGATGGCAAGTTCAGCCTTGAGATTAGCTATTTTAGCCTTTTTGATTGCTAAGGCTTCTTGCTGGGTAGATGTGTCCTTCAGAATTGCTTGGATTCGCTTTTTCTCTCTTCGAGTCTGGCGCTCCAATGTCTCTGTTGATTCTTTCTTATGCTCGGCCTCGAGTTTTAGACATTGGTAAGCTTCGCTTTGGCTCAAGAGTTGAGAAAGGTTCTCCTCAAGTTCGTTTAGGCAGGGAATAGAGTCTGCTGGGGCAGTGGCCTTCATGTTCTTAACTTGGACGCAGACAGCTTGGATGTCTTGAGGAGAATCCAATTCCCCAGAAAGGATGTCCTGGAGAGTGACATCAGTGTCAGAAGGAGAGCTCAGTATACCCAGCTTGCTTACAAGATCTTGCAACTTCATTGTTGTTTCTTTGGGTCTGAGTAACTGAGAAGGCGCTCCTTGCGATGAAGATGGTGTGATAATTTCTTCAATTATGGATTCAAGATCTTCATCATTGACACCTGGAGAACTGCTAGGCTGACCCTTGGCGACCATTTCAGTTGTTTGGCCTGACAAGATCAGTTGTTCCTTTGGACTTGTGAGGATCATCTCATGAGTATCTTTATCCACAGGAACGTTTTTGGACTGAAATATAAATACAAGTTGTCAGGATCAATTAGAATTAATAATCCAGAATGAAGTAGGTAAAGAAATTCTTACTTGTGTGGGAGACAATAACTGTGTTTCATCAGTTGCTTGAACTTGAAGCTCTGGCGAGGAAGAAGTTGGCTCCTCGCGTTCTGGATTAACCTCAACCAATGGCAGTGGTTTAACAATTGAGTGCTCTGGCGAGGAGGGAATTTGTTGTTCTGGCTCTGAGATGACTTGGTCATCTTGAGTACTTTTGCCCTCGCCAGAAGAGAAATGAATGAAGCAAGATTGGAATTCAATCTGCAAGCGCCGGAATAGAACGACAATATCAACAGGCTTTCTCTTCTCTTCTTCTTCAAGTTCTGCTCGATGGATTCCAGCCAGAAATTGGGCTATGAAGTCCTTGCAGCATTCTTTACCGTTGTTGATGACTTCATGACCTGTGTCGTGATCTTCACTTCCATATATGATGCTGGAATCATCGAACTTCAGAATGTAGGCTTTACAGCATCCTTCAGAGAGCCTTTCTCCTAGCGAGTCTAATATATAATAGGCTTCATCTTTAGCTTTGAGGACGAAGAAATGGTCATTCCAACTCACTATATATACTTGAGGCCTGTGGCTCTTCCTGATTTGCTCCCATGACATATCAAAAGATGGAAGGCCGTTTAGGGCTGTAAACCTTTCTGGGTCAAAATACCCAATAAAGGAGTCATCATATGAGAATTTCAGTGGTCTGATGCTAGCCTTCGAAATAACTTCCAGATCAAAGTGTTGATCTGGGTAATTGCTTGCAAGGGCCTCATCCTTGCATAGTTGTTGCCACTCCCTGGAACCTTGAATCAGGAGGTCATCAAATTGGGAGACCGTGGGCATGCTGTTTGGATTTGCACATAACCAGTGTGCAATGGTGAAAACCAGTGTTGAACATGCACTTGCCCCGGAGGCCTTGTCACTCCTCTGATCAAACGAAGCATGGAAAACTTGAGCTTGAAGCTTTGCTTGCTTGTCCTTGCTTGTGATCTCTGTGGCTAACCAAGCTCCACTTGAAGGCTCTTTGGGCTTCAGATGGATCTTCCTGCGTTTTTGAGACTGTCAAAGAATTTGGGTTAGTTACAGTTCGGTGACAAGATCAGATTTTGTTCTGGGTAAATGAAGGCAAATACTTACGGAGTGCCCGGGAGGATTGGACCTTTTCTTCTTAAAAGATTGTAAGGCCACATTCACATCTGGTTCAGGGTTGTGCTGTGTTAAGAAGGAAGGTTGATCAGTTACAATATCAGGAATTGCTAATACATGTGGCATTTTTGGATGAAGAAGCATACCTGTGGCCAAGGTGATGTGCTTATGTTCCTGTAAGTCTTGCTGATAACAGCCAAGTCTTCTTCATTTGAAAATCTTTTGCCAAAATCGTAGAAGATAGAGGCAAAGCATGCGAGCGGTCCCTTGTATCGTATCTCTTCCCAAAGCTGGGAGCGCCATACTTGATACAATTCGGTGACCGAATGAGAAATCCCTAGTGGCTTGGATATAATAGGAAGCATTACTGTTGGAAAGCCAAGTGTTCATCTTGCACTTCTACTGCAAGAGGATGTCCTGTTCCTCGCCAGAGAGTATATCTGTTCACAGAATTGACAAGGGGCATGAGGGCATCTTGAGTAAGCCCAAACTGTCTGGAGAAGTGGTTCGGGGCGTAGAGCTCATATCTGGGGCTCGCTGAGTTTGGGACTGGAAGGTCCTTGCAAGTGTTGCACTGAATGAAGAAGTTCCTCGCAAGAGCATCTTGCTTTGGCGAAGGCATAAATCCACTCGCGAGGAGGCCAAGATGGCGGCGACTCAGGACTACTTCAACTGCTGCGATTAGAAAGTCTTTGTTCAAGCAGAGGTGGTTGAAGCAGTTGATATAGAACCATGGTCTGGTCTTAGTTGGTGGAGAAACCAATGATTGGCCCAGCAGCTTCTGATCTTCGAAGGCAGGAGGTGCTGAGGGGCAGAAAAAGGGGAAGTACATCCGCAACCAGAGCTCCACCATCTAGAGCGGTCCTGGTTGATTAAGGTCGAACTTTGAAAGTATGACTCGCCTCAGGCCGTAATAGATGTAGGCGAGAACGGATTCAACCAAGCCCAGTTGTTCACCGTTGAAAAGGCGTTCGGCAAGGTTGGTCCAACATCTGTTGAACTTTGCAGAAGAAGGACAGAAGATGTACTTCGATAGCCAGTACTCCAGAAAGGCTATTCCTCCTTGGTCTGTTTCTTTTTCCTCTTGTGCAAAATGTTTTACCCAGGAAGAGTAGGAAGAATGACGGTTGAGGGAGGCTTGGACTGGTGTCCCATGGTGTTGGTTGAGCGACTAGGAGTTTGCAAATGCAGGGACTCCAAGGATGGTATATAAATCAAGTATTGTTATGCTCACATCACCACAGGAGAGACGGAAATAGTTGGCGGTGCAGTCCCAAAAGCACATAGCTGTGGCGAACGGTGCTCTGTTGCCACCAGCTGGGAGAATAAAGCACAAATCGATGAGCTGGGTGATTCCAACTGCTTCCCACCGGTTGATATCTTGTTCGCGACGGTACCGGTACCAGGCGAGATCTTCTACGTTTGGGTGCGACCATCTCTCAATAAGACAAAAGGTGTCTTTGTTAGTCCATTCCTTTGGGTCTGCCCTAGGATTTTCTTGGACTATTAAGGATGATTTACAGATGGGTTGGCGAAAGATATTGAATAGCTCTGGATTGATTGGAACATCCAGGAAGGGACCAAGAAGGCCAGTACCTTCGATTGGGTCTACAGAAAGGGTGCAGACTGCCTCTGGGTTCTGTTGTTTGGCGACAGCCTTGAGGTGTTTCGAGAATTTCTTGGCATCATGAGTTTCATGAGGGATGAAGATGTCTTTACGTGGAGGCATTTTCCTAGATCGGAAGAGATGAATGGCGGTGAGAATGAGAGATTTTGGCTTTTGACTAAGGAAGTTAGTGTGACGACCCGAACCAGAATCAGATGTGTGTTTGGCACGATTCTCGAGATTCGGTTATAGTCGCAGTTTTACGATATTGTGTGGTTTGTCAATCCGATTCGCGACTATGTTTTCAGTCGGGAATTTGAGTTGAGTGTCTTCACGGAAATTGTAGAGTACGTGATTTCGAGCTCGTGGGTGGTTTCGGAAGATTTTTCCGATAGCCGAGGAATATTTTATGATTATTTGAAGTTTCGGGTTTCGACGAGTTTATCCGATTATTTTGAGTTTATCCGAATCGCGATGGTTGTCCATTTCGAATCGTCGATCGACTTGAAGCTTGAGTATAAATATCGAAATGTCGAAAAATAGTCGAAAATGGCAGTTTGAACTTTTACCAGGCTTTGACCACCTGTTGACTTTCTAAATTGGGAAGGATTTCTGTTGACCCGTGAAGGAGGAGGTGACCCGGTTTAGCTCGCCGGACGACCCGACTTTTCCGGCCATCTTCGACCAGGCCTAGGGTAAATTTCGCCTCTCCTTGAGCTCCCCTTTTGTTTCATGTATGAGTTTTTACGAATTGATCACGATTTGTGGGGGTTCGAAGTGAAGCCGATGTGGGTTTGTCGCCGGTATCGGGAGGAGGTCCTCCGGTGGACGACGGTGGTGGAGGATAAGGGGGTTCGACTCCCCTTGTCCTTGGGAGTCTAACCGTGTGCCTTGAATTGATTTTGGTGCGAGTTTTCAGGGAACCCGTGGGTGGCCGGAATCTGGGATTCCGTTTGGTTTCAAGGGGTTTTGGTGAGGATGGAGTGGGTTTTGGCCTGAGGGCTGGTTATGAAATGTGTTAGGCTAACCGTGATCTTGGGAACTGGAAGTTCTCCGCCGGGAAATTTCGCCGTTGACGGCGTGCCGCCGGCGGAGGCGGCGGTCAACGGCGAGGAAAAAGTCAATTTTTCAGATTTCGACGATTTTAATGTCATTTTTCTCGTAATCGCGCTCTGATCGTTGTCCAGAGGTTTTCGGATTGATTTGAGTAGCCGATTTCAGTCGAGGTTTCGATTGGGGATTTCGGGATTTCTGTAATTCATTTTCGTACTGCATTTTGTATTTCCGGGAACGGTTGGTTTCCGAGCATCTGTACAGTGTGGTGGACTACGATTTTGATAAGTTATGTTTTGTGAATATTCAGGAGATCGTGATCGAGATCTGGATCGTGATCGTGCTTCAGGCGAAGGATCTTCCGCCGGACCACGAGTTTAGCGTGTGCGCGTTTCGAGAGTCTGTGAGTGGACACTCTATTTTCACGGATTGATTGCGAGTCCTTATTTATGATTTACGAACTTGAGCATGCAGATTGATTATGATTTTACGAGCATGTGTTTTATGATTATGCTTATACGAATATACGTATACGAATATATACATATACGTACATATTATGTTTTAAGCATGTGCATAAAAAAGATTTATGATTTGATTTACACAGAGTACAGTCTTGGTTATGTTGTTGTATCGATACACCTTGGCTTCTCGGCTGATCCCCGAGTACGCTCCGGGAAGGACAGATATCCTGACCCGAGGCCTTTCTGGCTAGGAATCACGTGTGGGTCTGGGATCCCGTGATTCAGACTGTGCTATCGCGTGGTAGTCCATGAGTGATTCCGCGATTTTATATTGCATGCTCTGTACGCGTGAGGAGTTGGAGTTTCCCTCGTGTACCCGGACGCGTGAGGAGTTGGAGTCTCCCTCGTGTACCATTTCTTTACTTATACATTTGACTCGCATATGATTTTATACGTATATATTACTTGGTGGAAGACATTTATTTTCGTCCACTCACTCTAACGTGTTTATTGTCTTTCCCCTGGTCTTTTCGGTTTCCGTGCCCAGTTTGCAGTTCAGGTTTGGTCTTTCACGTCGCGGTTTGGAGGCTAGTGATCAGAGTCACCTGTGTTTTCCAGTAGGTTCTTGTTTCGCCTACTGATGTACATATTGTATATGTTTTACTTTAGAGGTCGCTCTGATACATTCTGATACATATTGTGCGGATTTTCACGGATATACATATATACATAGTACAGTTTATTTACTGTTGTTGATTATATTGATGTTGAGAAATCCGGATGGGATTGGTGCCCACGGTTTGCTTTTTGTGGCATAGGACGAAGTGTTAATTTTCGCGTGCAGGTTATGGTAATTCCACGTTAGTAACGAAACTCTGCCGAAATTTTGAAAATTTTTTTGTTGGTTCGTATTTTCGAAAGGGTTTGATTCCGGTTTAGGTAACCGAATCGGGATTGGATCCTTTCAGTTAGGAGTGCAAGATCAAGGCAAGTGAAAAGGTCTCGTTGGGGAATGAGATTTTGTTGATGTAGACTTGTGCTTTTATATTATGTCAGCCGAGTAATGCAACTTTTTGGAGAAGTTGTGTAACGTGGCACTTGTGTGTGATGTTACCGTTTGGTTTAACAGCGCGTCAGTCAGGTAATATTCAAGTCTTTTCGCTTGTTCAGGTAATTCAAGTTCAAGACTTGAGGGACAATGTTTGGGCCTGAAATAAATATTTCATATTGGGCTTGAATGGCTGAAGTCTTGGCGAGCGGCTCAAGGATTGGTTGATGTCTTGGTGAGCGGCCCGTATATTGTAAAGAGTTTGGCGAGCAGCCAAGTGAGGGAAATAGAGTTCAGATAGAACTGTGATTCTTTGTTAGCTGATTCCATACGGCTTGGATGTCTATCATAGTTGTTTTATCTCAGATAGGTCTCTTTGATAGAAGAGTTGTGATAGTATTGAATATCTATGAGAATTAATAACCCGTATGCTGGTGTTGGAGTTACATTGGGATTCTAAGAGCAAGAACAGAAGAAGTTTAATAGAATTGATTGACTGCTGATGAGCGGGTATATAAGGAAGGTAAGAGCTTTGTGAAAAAGGTCCCCGATCAAATACATACATTTGCTATACGCAAGTACACCTAGACAGACATCTCGTCTTCAAGATTCTATCTTCTTTGCAACTAGAATGTCAAAGTGTTTGTCACCTATCGAGTGAGAGTATTGCGACTCCAAGGAAGCAAATTGCTACTGGAAAGTTGAAGGGTTTGTCACCTATTGAGTGAGAGTTTGGATACTCTAAGGAAGCAAGTGTTCTCAACACACCGTCAGAGAGGTTGCTCTGTTTTGCACTGATAAGAGAGTGTGAAGCATCGATTTCGAAGGCTCTGCTAGAGACACATATCAAAAGTCCTAGGTTACTAGGTGAGAAGGACCTATTCGGACAGGGTTGGTGCTCTCCTTGTCTAAATCGCTTTATTAAGAAGTCAGGCGGCTCCTATAGTCCATATTCCGTTGAAGAACGGTGGCACGCCAGCATATGATACAGGATAAACCGGTACCCACGGTCAAAACTATCTGAACCCATAAAAGAGACCGCTTCGCGGACTGATCTCTCCGCGGGAGATATTTTGCGCTCGAACACCAGATACACTCTTATAGCATGACATGCAAGGGAATTGAACCACATAAGGGATATATTACACTCTCCAGTCTCCACTAGCCCCGATTAAACAAGGTTCGAGTCATTGTAAATGACTTGCAATGTGAGAATAGATTTTCTCACTAGTGAGCCTTCCTTCAAGGATGAGACAATATTCCGGACACACGCTTGACAGTTGACACAGTCGACCATGCATATTTTGATTGATAGCGTATCGACGTTTGCATTTAGACATTTCATTAGAAAATAAAGCTCTATTTTAGCTCCACTTTGGATAAGAACATAAGATCGAGCCCTCTTCACGTTACTTCAAAGTTTTCCTAATTTCTTTTCCTATTGAACAAACTTCAACATTAGGGACGGATATTAATCATCACTTTTTCTTTTTCTTCTTTTTGCATCAATCCCTACTCAAAGGAGTTAGACTGTACAAACAAAGTCGTGTATAAGACGAATATAATGCGAAAATTCTGCCAGAAAATTCATATGTTTTGGCATCATTTTCCAACACATATGCAGACGAAGGCGAGGTGGATAAGTTTTTGTGTTCAAAATACTAGGGCAGAGTAAAATGATAAATCAATATGGATCAAGTAACGTAGCAAACTCTCTCTTTGTCAGCAAATGTTAGCGTATCTACGTATGCCACCTACATAAGAGCATATGCAGCGGTGAGGGACAGCGATGACGATCTCCGACGGAGCCCGCCTTTTGAGGACATTCGGCAGCAAAAATTGGTGCAGCGGGGCAGAATGCGGGCGACGACCGGACGTTGATGCACGGGTCGTCCTCGCTGGCGTCCTCCGGAGAGGAAGAGTGAGAGGATGTTCGCTTGGTGGGCCCCACTCACGTGGGTGACGCCAGGCTGACGTCAATTTTTTTTTTCTACCTATATGCGCCGGTTAAAAAGTAAAAAAAAAATGACGGGCGAATAGCGCGTCGACGCGTGGCGGCTCTTGGACTACTGATAGATCAACGACTAAGTTGATCTGGGCCCTCCATTTCGAATTGATCTAAGCTATTCGACGGTTGAGAAATATTGATCATTTGTAATATTTTAAATAAACTATTTACTCTGAAACTTCAAAAAATCATAATAAATAGCTCGGACTTTCGAAATATTCAATAAAAATACGGACGAGTTCATATTAATGTCTTCTATAACTTTCGTGAAGAAAATGAGTCAAAAATCATAACTTAAAAAAATGTCAATTTTGAATTGTGATGAAATAAAGAATCATAATAAACACGTTGTTATAACGAATGTAGGCCCAACAAAAAAGCTAAGTCCAACATGACTCGGATTACATTTATCTCCGGGGGCGTTGTCCTGTCTCCCCTGGACCCCGACTCGTTAATCGGGCAGCGAGACCCCCGTATGCTACCGGCATACAAAATTGAATCAAAGCATATTAACAAGTGTCTAAAATAGGACTTCCTATTACTCAGCTTAAAAATATTACTGAAAATAAAAACATAAAATTTTAAATAATAATAAATAGTAATAGGAAGTCCTATTTTTGACACCACTATACAAAAATAGGAATATGACTTCCTATTAAAAAAAAATTCCTCAAATAGATAAAGAATTCCTCAAAATAGGACTTTCTCTCCATTTCATGAGCTTTTCTCTCCATTTCATGAGCGCGGATGCTTTAATGAAGCTCATTATGTCAAGTAGCACAAAAAACCGCTCTCTCTCTACCGACTGGAAACTAATATTATGTTGTCTATCTCGTTTTAACAAGTATGAACAAAAATTCAAATAATATTGAAAAGATAAATGAACTGGGGAATATTCAAATAATATTATCAACTCAAATTGCAGAACTCGGAACAAATTAATTAATTATGAACTGGTAAAATAGTATCTATGAGTACAATTTGACAAGGGTTTATTGTCTACAGGATCAAATTTAGAACGTACATCTACATAACAAGGCCACAGAAAATACCATCCCAAGCTGCTCGATCAAGAGAACACAACAAATGAAAGCAGCAGCATCATGAGCACAGCTGAAAGCAAGATTGACAAGGGAGACGAAGGAGCCAAGTTGTCCTGATTAAAAGGGACAGGCACATATCCTCCTCCTGCAATGAAGCCTGGAGGGGAAGGGTACTGATGATACTGTCCCGGAGGGGTGGGATACTGAGGATATTGAGCTGGGGGGCATTTACTTTGATGACTAGGCTGCTGAGGCGGAGGCGGTGGCGGTGGCGGGTACTCTGCCGTCTGTGATGGTGGAGGTGGGGTGTATAAAGGGTACCCTCCTGCTGGAGGACATTGACATGTAGCACAAGTGAGACAATTAACAGGAGAAGAAGTTGCGTCTTCTGCATAAACCTCCCTAACAAAAACAAGGTTGAAGAAGCTGTAGAAACAGAGTGTTATGAAGCACACAGCAATTTTTGCAGGAGGCATATTTCTTCTTCTTCCTGCTCCTCCTGATACTGGTAATGAGATAGGTATGAAAAAGAGAGAGTTATGACTTGAGGTTACGGTGGGAGAGGATTGATATGACTATATATTGTTATCACGTAAATAAAAAGAACACCAGGTGCTAGCTTCCTTGTGTGATTTTGGATCTTTCAGCTATTGCTTCTCAAACCCGGATTTTGTGCCGCATGGCAGACCATTTGTCATTACAAGGTACAAGAAGAGCATAGAAGCCATAAATTACATGCATGCTTCTAAAATAAGGGTCTCCAAAAAATTGTCCGTCGTACAAATGGGGAAATTTTTAATGGGATTTTTTTTTTCGGTGATATCTGAAATTTATAGGTTTTATCACTTTTATATTTAAATTTTAAAAAATATTAATTACATACTTAAACTTCTAAAACTTTATCAAAGTAAACAGTCTCCGTCTTTTTTGATTACGTGGCTAACAAAAATTTTGAATGCGAGGTTTAAATACTAATTTACCCTTCTATCACATTTTATTTTATTTTTCATTTAATTTTTAATTCTAAATTTGGTGGGGCCGAACCTAACATATTTTTTTATAAAAAAAATTGAAATGAATTATGTTTTTTTCGAAAGATAGAAAAAAAACGTCGAGCACGTTCTCCAAGACGTTGGACCCGTCCACCTTCTCTGATCTCCTCCTCGCCGAGCTGCCAAGCCCGACATGCCTCTCCTCCCTGCCGACCTGTCACTGTATCAAACCCTCATGTACCAGAACCCATTTAACGCGATCAGAAGGAAGCCCCAAACCGGAGTTCACCTTCAAGTCCGATCGGGTCGGGTCTGATCTCAAAACAAATCCACCTATGCTTCACCATTCGACGAGGGCGATACATTAGGTTGACCGAGAGACGATGAGTCAATACATGGGGGGCTCGATTCGGGTTTAGTAGGGCGGGGAGGATTCGGTGTAGTTCACAGGGTGGGTTCGGTCTAGGGTTTGGGTTTGAAAAATTGGGTGGGTTCTAGTCTGGGGTTCGAGTTTGGGTAATTGAGGTTCGATTTTCTTTGTATGAATAAAATTATGTGTATAAATAATTTACAATCTCTTTGTGGTCAAGTGGTAAAGGTGTTGGTGATGTACACAGAGATTCTATTTTCGAATCACAACTTGTGAATTTTTTTTAGCATTACAAGTTTAAGAAAAATACCTTATAAATATATTTATGTATAATATCTTCACAAGATCTCTTGGTTGCCAAAGTAGTAAGGTATAAATATATTTATGTATAATATCTTCACAAGATCTCTTGGTTGCCAAAGTAGTAAGGTGTTGGTCTCTTATCTACGAGATCTGAGGTTCAATCATCAGAGAGAGCAAAAAAAAAAAAACAAATGAATTAATCACAAAGTACAATTAAAAATATATTAAAATTACTTATTTACTCCTCAAATTTAAAATTTTCATTTGCATTTGACTAAAAATTTACTCAGATATCACATTGATAAAGTTTTAGAAATAGTGATAATTAAGGCCGATAAAATCCAGATGGTCTTATCGTCAACGCTGCCTCCATCAGCTTAAAAGCCTTAAAAACAAGTTGAAGAGCAAAGTTCATCATCCTCGTCAGATAAATTTTCCATTGGAACAACAAAGAAGAATTGATTTCATAGGCGCTGGTGAAAATGCAGCATGGCTCCCCTTTACTTTTTGCCAAGCAAAGCTCATGAATGCACTTGAAGACCTCATGTTCTTGGGTGATTGGTTGAGCTGCGTATTCCTCGAGTGAGATCCACTACATGAAGCACAAACTGTGTCACAGAGTTTAACTATGTCAATAACTACTCTCTCACTCTAGAACATTAAAATGATTGGAAATTTTGCCATATGTAAGAAAACAAAAACAAAAAAACAATTGCTTCAACAGCTGCTTAAACCGATTCTCGGAATTTGAGTTCACAAATCTATGTACTATCGTGTTAACAAAGAAATTAAGGCTACCTTGGCTGCCTCAATCTCCAGATCTTGTTTTTGGATGTGAAAGGATAGAGGACACATCATGTATATGAAAAATAGATCCGACTTCTCAAAGAATAACTTGTGCGCTTGCCTACAGGTAGGAAACATGAAATGATGTACGAATAGAATCCCGTATTAAATGAAAACTAGCATCTTGCTCACACCACATACATATGCGAAATTTAAAAATTGATATAACTATATATATTTATCTCGTAGATATCTCTCTCTCCTTTTTTTTAAGTTTTTGGGTCTCATCGAGAAATGATTTTGTTATGTTTAATTTTTTTTATTTTGAACAATCAAAGAGGAAAAAAAAAATTGAAAAAATGAACGTGAAAAAAGGAACAGAAGTTACGTCTGACCAAGGTTGCTTTCTTCCCTAATTATTATTAGGGAGATTTATGTACACTACAAGAAAACTGTACTTAGACCACAGAAACATAAAGGTTCAATGGTCCAAGTGGAACTTAGACGATGGAGAATTCTCCGCGGTCCAAGTGTGAATCTGGACGACGGAGAAAATAATCTCCGTCGTCCAAGTGTGAACCTGGACAACGGAGACTTCTCCGCGGTCGAAGTGTGGACCTGGATGACGGAGGTTATTTTCTCCGTCGTCCAGGTGTACACTTGGTCAACGGACTGACACGCCGTGGTCTGAGTGGCCACTTAGACGACGGACCAACACCTCCGTCGTCTAAGTGAAGCATTATATAAGGCTGATGTCGAACTCTCTTCCTCTCCAGCAGCTCACTCGTCTCTCAACTGATCATAATCTCTTCCTATCTTGATCAGCGCCTCACGCGTGCATGCAATTCAAATGACATTCTAGCTACCTAGCTAGCTAGATAGCACTATATATATCGATCTTCGGCTCCGACCATCGATTAATTCGCCATATATCGGAGAATGCTAGGTACATACGCAGTTAATTTTCCAACACCATTAACGTAGGTTTATATATATATATAATTAATTGTACGTTTGATTGATTGCATTGTTAATAATTAATTAGTACGTACGTCTAATATATATTTATATATAATATATTAAGTTAGGAAATTGATTATATATATATATTAGTTAATTATAGACCTGTAGTACGTATATATGTATGGATGTTTTAAAATTTGGTTAATATTTAGTTAAAATGTACATACATGCATGTATGTTAGCTAGACATATTAAAGTAATTGATGTAAAGTACGTACTTACGTATGTACAACTATAATTAATAAAAGTAGTTGAATGTAATTATATATTGAAGATATTGAATTAATAATTTTTTTTAATTAAGGTAGTTGAAAGTTTGTGTATATATATAATAGTTTAAATAATAATTACTCGAAAATTTGTATATATATAATTAAAAGTTAATTGACTAATATGTTACTACAAGAAAACATCACTTAGACCACGGAAACAGAATAGTTCCGTGGTCCAAGTGAAACTTGGACGACGGAGACTTCTCCGTCGTCCAGGTGGTACTTGGACGACGGAGATAGTATTCTCCATCGTCCAGGTTCTCACCTGGACAACGGAGAAATCTCCGTGGTCCGAGTAAGAACCTGGACGACGGAGATAGTATTCTCCGTCGTCCAGGTGATAACCTGGACCACGGAGACTTCTCCGTTGTCCAGGTGAGAACCTGGACAACGGACCGACACGCCGTGGTCCGAGTGACGTCCGCTTAGACGACGTACCGACACCTCCGTCGTCTAAGTGAAGCATTATATAATCCCGATGCCAAACTCTCTTTCATTCCTCTCCCCCCGGGAATCGAAATTTTAAAGAAGAAGAAGGAGAAGGTGAAGGAGAAGGATCGGATCTCCGCTCACTAGCTCTTAATTAACTGACATCGAGAAGGCCAGCAGGTACGTACGCAGTTAAAATTTGCTTAATATTTAGTTAAAATGTACATACATGCATGGATGTTAGCTACACATATTAAATTACGTTATTGATCGATGTAGATCGAGTACGTATAATTAATAGTTAATTAATGGACTAATATATATGTAATAATTAATTAATTATAATATTTTGTAGCAGTATGGACAAGAGTTGGATGAAGTTGAAGAATAGATGTGATGTCCGGTATATGGATGGAATTAGCGAATTTGTGAATTTTGCGATAGAACATGGTCAGGGAAAGAAGCGTTTTAGGTGTCCGTGCCAGAAATGTCTTAATTGTCAGTATGTGGAGGTTAATGTTATGGTGCAACACCTGTACGAAAATGGTATGATGTGGAGTTACACTACATGGAGCGAGCATGGTGAAGCAGTAGAGTTCAGCTCAGCAGACTTCAGCTCAGGGTACAGTTACCAGGGTGCCTCATCTAGCGGCAGTGGTGTCGGCTCCCCAGCTTGCAACGCAACTGCATATTTGGTCCATGATGTGTTTCCGGGATTTAGTCATGGTGGACACCAACACCAAGACGGAGGTTACAGTACCACTCATGAGCATGATGACACATTCCCCGCAGCTAGCTTGGCCACTGACACTAGTGAGATGTATAAGTACAACCGGATGCTAGTTGAAGCGCAGACCCCGGTGTTCCCTGGATGTCGAGAGAATGTGTTGCAATATGTGATGGAGCAAATGAAGATAAAAGTGAAGCACAAAATGTCAGTGAGTGCTTTTGACGAAATTCAGGAGCAAATATGTAAGTTGCTTCCTGATGATCATAATCTTCCTAAATCTCATTATAAGGTTAGAAATATCTTGAGCAGCATTGGCCTAAAGTACAGGATAATTGACGCATGTCCGAATGATTGTGTGCTATTTTACAAAGAGTATAAAGATTTGGACTATTGTCCCGTATGTGGCCAGTGCAGATATGAGCTGAATATGAAGAGTTCGAAAAAGAGAATTCCTGTGAAAGTTGTTCGATATTTTCCCTTGATTCCCAGATTGCAGCGCCTGTACATGTCTCTACACACAGCAGAGGCGATGCGATGGTACGCAGAAAAGCGAATAGATGACGATGTCCTGCGACACGCCGCAGATGGAGAGGGTTTCAAACATTTCGACAGAGAATTTGGAGACTTTGCTGCAGAGGTTAGAAATGTTAGACTCGGCCTATCTACAGATGGATTCAATCCTTGGGGAAGTAATAGCTCCGCCGTCAGCACTTGGCCAGTTATTCTGATGCCGTACAACTTGCCTCCGTGGATGTGCATGAACAAGGAATTTAATTTCCTTACTGTACTAATTCCAGGTCCTAAATCTCCAGGGAAGTGCTTAGATGTCTACATCAGACCTTTGATCGACGAGCTGAAAGTGTTGTGGGAAAATGGAGTCCCAACTTATGACAAATTCACTGACACGATGTTCACGATGAGGGCTGCCGTAATGTGGACGATCAACGATTTTCCAGGGTATGGGATGTTGGCAGCCTGCAGGACAAAAGGATATAATGGATGTCCTATATGTTTGGATGATGTGAATTCTAGTTGGCACGCGGGGAAGTTGTGTTACTTGGGTCACCGTAGATGGCTTCCTCATGACCACCCCTGGCGACAGGATGAAGCTCATTTCGACGGGACGGTAGAGAACAATCCTAAACCCCGTAGTTGGTCGGGCGAAGAGATTTTAGAGAGGTTGAGCTATTTTGACTTTGGTGTGTTGACCAATGACGCGGATGTAAAGAAATGCAATCCAATTCCTCCACATGATCTCAGCTATTGGCATCACAAGAGTTTATTCTTTGAACTGCCTTACTGGTCGAAGTTGAAGCTGAGGAACAACTTGGACGCGATGCACATAGAAAAGAATGTGTGCGACAGCGTGGTGGGAACAATTCTCGGTATTAAGTTCAAGACTAAAGATACTCCCAAAGCGCGCAAAGATCTGGAATCAATGAATCTACGTCATCCCTTGTGGTTGAGGAGGGATAGGAAATGAGTGTACAAAAAGATGTCAGCTGCACCTTACACAGTGAAGCCGACACTTAGACGTTCTGTATTTTACTGGTTTAAGGGCGTTCGTTATCCGGCTACGTATGCAGCTACTATAACTGGAGCAGTGGACGAGGTGCAACACATGTTTGCTGGTCTAAAGACACATGACTATCACGTTATGCTGCAACGTCTGATTCTAGTGGTAATTCGACCATATTTGCCTCGTGACGTCGTCGAACCAATAGACGACGGAAAACAGGGTTCCGTCGTCTAGGTGAAAGTCTATAAATAGAACAGTCCCCCCCTCCTTTTCTCATTCCATCTCCTCTCCTCTCCTCCTCTCCTCTCCTCTCCTCTCCTCTCCTCCGGCCTTCCTCCTCCGGTGACGCCCCGGCGACTCAAATTCCGGCGTGGTTCCCCCTCTCCGACAACTCTACTCCGGTGATATTCCGGCGATATTTCGGCGAGGTAATAATTTTATTTTTAAATTAATTAACATTATTTTTATTTAAGTAATTATTTAATTTGTAAATAGTTTTAAATAATTAGTAATTATAATAATTATTTAGTTGTAATTTTAATAGTAATAAGTAAATAATAATTAATAATTAGTAATTATAATAGTTTTAAATAATTAGTAATTATAATAATTAGTAATTAATAATAATAATTATTAGTAATTTTTAATTATTTAGTAATCATTATTAGTTGTTATTTGGTAATGAATAATTATTAGTTAAAATTAAATAATAGTAATAATAATTATTGTTAATAATAATTAATTATATTCGTAAATGAATAATTATTATTACATACATGATAAATAATAATTCATTATTGTCATTATTTATTGTTTTAATTAATAGTATAATTTGTGATTATTATTGCATGTAATTAAAAATTATTAATTGATAATTATGTGTATTTTCTAGTAAATTGCATGGTAGTACGTCTTTAATTTAAATTTAGTACATAACCTTGGTTTATTAAGTCGCACTCTTTGGAATAGATGGCACATCTTTTCCTAGTTTACACTACCACATTTTAACCCATTGCCGACGATTTTTAAATCGCCGGCAATATTTTTTATCATTACCGGCGGTAATGTCTTTTTTTTTAATCATTGCCGGCGATTTTTCCGGCAAATCGCCGGCAATGTTCCGCCGGTAATTAAAAAAAAAAAAAGACATTGCCGGCGACTTACATTTCAGTCGCCGGCAATGTCATTTTTTTTATTTTTTATAATTACCGGCGGAACAATGCAATGTAAGTCGCCGGTAATGTTAAAAAAAAAAGAAGACATTGCCGGCGATTTTTGGGGGAAAAATCGCCGGTAATGATAAAAAATATTCTTTTGTAGGCAACAAGCACAAATAACCCAACTCATCGCCCTCATGCAACAAGCTCGAGGAGAATGTCAACCTCCTCCGAACCCATACCCCGACGACGACGACCCGGCTGGAGGTGGGGGACTCGGCGGCGCATCTGCTCCTCCAGTATTTTAGCTAGTGTATTATTATATCGTTTCTTTTCCCATTCCGAACAATATTTTAATTTTTATGCGTTTTTCGATAATGTATGTACAAATTAATTTTATTATTTAATTTAGTAATTACAAATTTATTTTAATTAATTAATATTAACGTTTTTCATTATTTAAATGAGATTGGTTTATAAATTAAATTATTTATATTTAATAACAATTTAATTTTTTTTTAAAATTAAATAATCACCTGGACGACGGAGATGTCATTCTCCGTCGTCCAAGTGGTTACTTGAGCCGCGGAGGAAACTGACATTCTCCGCGGCCCAAGTAAGCACTTGGACGACGGAGAATGACATCTCCGTCGTCCAGATGATTACTTGGACCGCGGAGGAAACGGACATTCTCTGCGGCTCAAGTAAGCACTTGGACGACGGAGATGATATTCTCCGTCGTCCAAGTGCTTACTTGGGCCGCGGAGAATGTCCGAGGTCCAAGTGCACTTGGACGACGGAGATGTCATTCTCCGTCGTCCAAGTGTCTGGACGACAGCACTTGGAGCACGGAGCCTGGAGGACGGAGCCTCCGTCGTCTAAGTACTTAGACGACGGAAAAACGCACTTAGACGACGGAAACGCTCCGCGGTCTAAATACGTTTTTCTTGTAGTGTGTAATAATTAATTAATTAATTATAAAATTTTGTTGAAGTATGGACAAGAGTTGGATGAAGTTGCGGAATAGATGTGATGTCCGGTATATGGATGGAATTAGCGAATTTGTGAATTTTGCGATAGAACAAGGTCAGAAAAAGAAGCGTTTCAGGTGTCCGTGCCAGAAATGTCTTAATTGTCAGTATGTGGAGGTTAATGTTATGGTGCAACACCTGTACGAAAATGGTATGATGTGGAGTTACACTACATGGAGCGAGCATCGTGAAGCAGTAGACTTCAGCTCAGCAGACTGCAGCTCAGGGTACAGTTACCAGGGTGCCTCATCCAGCGGCAGTGGTGCTGGCCCCCATGCTTGCAACCCAACTACAGATTTGGTTAATGATGCGTTTCCGGGATTTAGTCATGGTGGACACCAACACCAAGACGGATGTTACAGTACCACTCATGAGCATGATGACACATTCCCTGCTGCTAGCTTGGCCACAGATACTAGTGAGATGGATAAGTACAACCGGATGCTACTTGAAGCACAGACCCTGGTGTACCCTGGATGTCGAGAGAATGTGTTGAAATATGTGATGGAGCAAATAAAGATAAAAGTGAAGCATAAAATGTCAGTTAGTGCTTTTGACGAAATTCAGGAGCAAATATGTAAGTTGCTTCCTGATGATCACACTCTTCCTAAATCTCATTATAAGGTTAGAAATATCTTGAGCAACCTCGGCTTAAAGTACAGGATAATTAACGCATGTCCGAATGATTGTGTGATTTTTTACAAAGAGTATAAAGTTTTGGACTATTGTCCCTTATATGTGGCCAGTGCAGATATGAGCTGAATAGGAAGAGTTCGAAAAAGAGAATTCCTGTGAAAGTTGTTCAATATTTTCCCTTGATTCCTAGATTGCAGCGCCTGTACATGTCTCTACACACTGCAGAGGCGATGCGATGGTACGCAGAAAAACGAATAGATGACAATGTCCTGCGACATGCCGCAGATGGGGAGGGTTTCAAACATTTCGACAGAGAATTTGGAGACTTTGCTGGAGAGGTTAGAAATGTTAGACTCGAACTATCTATGGATGGATTCAATCCTTGGGGTAGTAATAGCTCTGCCGTCAGCACTTGGCCAGTTATTCTGATGCCGTACAACTTGCCTCCGTGGATGTGCATGAACAAGGAATTTAATTTTCTTACTGTACTAATTCCAGGTCCTAATTCTCCGGGGAAGTGCTTAGATGTCTACCTCAGACCTTTGATCGAGGAGCTGAAACTGTTGTGGCAAAATGTAGTCCCAACTTATGACAAATTCACTGACACGATGTTCACGATGAGGGCTGCCGTAATGTGGACGATCAACGATTTTTCAACGTTTGGGATGTTGGCAGCCTGCAGGACGAAAGGATATAATGGATGTCCTATGTTTTTGGACCACGTGAAATCTAGTTGGCACGTGGGGAAGGTGTGTTACTTGGGGCACTGTAGATGGCTTCCTCACGACCACCTGTGGCGACAGGATAAAGATCATTTCGACGGGACGGCAGAGAACAATCCTAAACCTCGTAGTTAGTCGGGCGAAGAGATTTTAGAGAGGTTGAGCTATTACGACTTTGGTGTGTTGACCAATGATCTCAGCTATAGGCATAACAAGAGTATATTATTTGAACTCCCTTACTGGTCGAAGTTGAAGCTGAGGAACAACTTGGACGCGATGCACATAGAAAAGAATGTGTGCGACAGCGTGGTGGGAACAATTCTTGGTATTAAGTTCAAGACTAAAGATACTCCCAAAGCGCGCAAAGATCTGGAATCAATGAATCTACGTCGTCCCTTGTGGTTGAGGAGGGATAGGAAATGAGTGATCAACAAGATGCTAGCTGCACCTTACATAGTGAAGCCGACACTTAGACGTTCTGTATTTCACTGGTTTAAGGGCATTCGTTATCCGGCTACGTATGCAGCTACTATAATTGGAGCAGTGGACGAGGTGCAACACAAGTTTGTTAGTCTGAAGACACATGACTATCACGTTATGCTGCAACATCTGATTCCAGTGGTAATTCGACCATATTTGCCTCGTGACGTCGTAGAACCAATAGTGGCATTGTGCAGATGGTGGCAGAGGTTATGCGCCAGAGAAATAAAGAAGTCAGATGTGGTGGAACTGCAACAACAAATTGTGCACATCATTTGTAAACTAGAGAGGATTTTCCCCCCTGCTTTCTTTAACATCATGATTCACCTAATGATCCACCTGTTCGAGCAGGTGCTCATTTCTGGTCCGGTTCAGTACACTTGGATGTATCCTCAAGAAAGGTACGTAGAATTTCTTAATTATACAAGTTTTTTGATTCTTAATTTGTTCCACTGGAGATTACTAGCTATATGTACTTATTCGATCTTATTGTACAATGTATTAATTGTACGTTTGATTTTGTAGACAGCTTGGACAGTATAAATGATTCGTCAAAAACAGGTCGGCCACGGATGGCTCCATAGCTGAGACATACCTAATGCATGAGTGTGTTACTTACTGCAACAGGTACCTGAAAGATTCACCACCTCCCACTGCCTCCGATCCTAGTGCCCACATCAATCTTTCTGTCGTCACAAATGTCGTACGACCGTTTAGAGGAGTATTAAAGGAATCGTTAACACGGGAAGAACTTATTGAGGCACATTCGGTAGTGTTGCGAGACTGTGACGAAGTTGAGCCGTACATGATGTCATACAGGGAGAGGCTTCAGGCGTTAAATCTAGACAAGAGTTCGGCGTGGTTTGAGAAAATGGTTAAGAAGAAGTTCCTTGATTATTTCTTCCAATGGGTACGTACGTACGTATGTCTCAGTATTTATTAATTTATATACATATCGATCATGTTTGTAGAAAGTAAACCCTTAAATTTTCCCTTTTTCGCAGATGATTGATCTACAAAAATCTGAAAACCACCGGGGGTGGTGGTCCTGGCCAAAGCACTTGCTAGCAGGGAAGCCGATTAAACACTATATTTATCCCAGATGTTTTGTGAACGGTGTAAAGTTCCATTCATTGGCTCGAGATGAAGGAAGGAGAACATAAAACAGTGGGGTAGCAGTTAGGAAAGAAAATGATCCATATTACGAGGCTATTGTATATGTGGTTCAGCTATGTTACGAGAATGATGTCAACGTTTTCCTATTCGAGTGCAGATGGTTCAAGCGTACAAAGGAGGACCTGAGACTTTTATCAGTCGATACAAACTCAAGCTGGTAAGAGGATGAGCCTTTCACTCTCGCCACCTTAGTTAGGCAGATGTTCTATCTGGACGATCCAAAAGCTGGTGAAGGGTGGAAAATAATGAACCATATCGCTCATCGAGGAATATGGAATACGGAGACAATTGAAGGGACACCGGCGATTGAAGATGCTGCTGAACCAGAAAGAGACATTCCTGCCTATCAAGAGCCTAATATTTCTGTCATCCGCTCTGATATAATGGACCTGGTTCAAGATGGTGAACAGTTACTCATGCCTGATGGTTGTACAGATCTAACTGAAGATGAGATTATTGATGCAATTAATGAGGTAGATGAAGAAGACATGCATGATGAGGACAAGGACGAGGACTCAGGTTATTCGTCGGATGATGTTGAGTATGATGAGGAGGATGAGCAATCGGATAACGGGGATGAGGATGATGACAATTATGATGAAGAGTACAATCTTGCAGTGATGAGGGGTGTTAATTGGTAATTTATTATTGTAATTATTGTAATATAAGATGCATCATCGATCAATAATTAATATAAATATTATGAGGAGGAGTACGTACGTACGTATGTACAACTATTAATTTTGTACTTAATTAATTACACGCGTGCATGCATGGTCGGTTCGACTGACGTACGTAAATAAAAATTAATTAATAAATCGATCCGGATCGGATCGGATTGATTGATGATTTTTTCGATTGAATTGAATCGGAAGAATTGAAGGGACACACTTGGACGACGAAGACTCCATTTCTACGTAGTCGAAGTCAAGCACAACCCTAAACCCTAAACAGTTAGGCCCTAACCCCTAATTTCAGGGTTTTTAACTTGGACGACGGAGATAAAGGTCTCCGTCGTCCAAGTACGCACATGGACGACGGAAACGCCATTCTCCATCGTCCAAGTGAGTACTTGGACGACAGAGACGATCATTTGCGTCGTCCAAGTTCAGATTTCGTAATTTTATCTAAGACAACGACCATCTAGACCATTTGCCAATGCATATTCTTTTCGTCAAGACTATAGAGTAAACAATTCTTTGTGTGTGATGTTCGACGGTTCCAAAATAGGAGTTACGAAATGTTTTGTATCCATGTTTCCGGTTTGTCAAAATCTCGGTTTTACGGTTGACTGTGCCGATGAAACCCTTCACGAACTTATTATTTTCTGAAAATTATTCTAATGATATATTATCTTACGGCGAATGTATCCAACGGTTGTTTTGTCCAAATTTAATTTCATTAATATCGATATGCAAATAAGCCTATACTTAATAACACTTATGTCATAAAGATTAGTAGATACTTAATAAGTTTAAAGACGTAAAATTATTCGTCCTCTCAAATTCAATTGTTTATATATACGATGCGCTAATCGATATTTTACGACTATTTCATTCGAATGACAAATCGGCAACTTCCTTGCGAATTAATTTTAAAAATTATTTTTACATAAATTTAACTTGGACCACGGAGATCGACCATCTCCGTCGTCCATGTGGCCACCTGGACCACGGAGATTGACTTCTCCGTCGTCCAGGTTCAAAACATTATGGCGGTTGATTATACCGCGTTAATTTTGGGCACCGTTTCAAATGTTGACTTAGACGACGGAGAATCTATTCTCCGTCGTCTAAGTCAACATTTGAAATGGTGCCTAGAATTAACGCGGTTGAAACTGACCCACCGATTAATTGGAGGCCGTTTCAAAATTTTGAAACGGTTGACTTAGACGACGGAAACGCCCTTTTCCGTCGTCCAAGTGCACTTAGACGACGGAAAATAGGGCTCCGTCGTCTAAGTGAAACTCTATATATAGCCACTGCCCATTCTCTCTTTTCCTCATCCCATATCATTCTCCTCCTCTCACTCTCTCTCAAAAGCTCCGGCCTCCCTCCTTCGGCGACCAAAATTCCTGCGTTTCCCTCTCTCCGGCGACACTCCACTCTGGCGACTTTCCGACGAATTTCCGGCGACTCATCTTTTAGGTAATAATTATATTTTTTAACGTCATTATTATTAAACTAATTATTTAATTTGTAAATTGGTAAATTAATTAGTAATATAGTAGTAATAATTATTATTAGTAAATGAATAATTATTAGTAAAAATTATTAGTAATAATATATTAGTAATAATTATTATTGGTAATAATAATTAATTATATTGGTAAATGAATAATTATTATTTTAAATGCATGATAAATAATAATTAATTATTGTAATTAAATATTGTTTTAATTAATACTATAATTGGTGATTATTATTGCATGTAATTATTATTTGTAAATATTGTTCTAATATTGTAAATTTGTAGTAAATATGGTAAATTAGTGAATTATTAAAAATAATAAATTGGTAATTATGGCAATTTTGTAGTAAATTGGTAGTCTTTGATTTAAATTTAATACATAATTAAGTTTAGTTTATTATGTCGCAGTCTTTGGAATAGATGGCGCCTCATTTCCTATCTTATCTCCTTAACCCCTCGTGATGTGTGGATTTCATCACCGCACACTATAACCTAAGTGAAGTTATGGACACAAGGTTGAAGGCCGAGTTTGCAAAGGACTTGAGGGAGTGTAAAATTTCGAAAGATTGGGTCTAGAAACGGGTTATGACTGGTGATAGGTTTTGGATCTAAGAAAGACAACACCAATAGAGTATATACCATTGATTTGGTTAGGCTCGGGGTGTTTTGTCGAAATTAGTCCGGCCTCTCGCGTTATCTCTATCTCTAACTAGCCATGTTTTTCGATTGAACAAAGGCTGATTCATTGAAAGTTTACAGTTTATCGCACGGGTCGCACGTCCATTGAACGACCCAAACACCAAGCTAGTGTACTCAATTTAAATCTTAGGCGCACTCAATACTAAGGTGTAATTATCGTAAATTTTTTTATATAATTATTATGGTAATCAGGTATTTTAAAAACTCATAGGTTTAAATGGCTCCGTCGGGAAAGAAAAAGACCCAACAGGAGGCCAAAGATGCTATGCTCCGACGCTTAGCGGAGCAAGTTGGTAGGGATTTAGAGGACAGCAACGACGCACTTTCTTCGAACCCTTCTGTTGGTCCGTCGACAGCGTACACTGGGGAAGTTCCCGCTGCCCCAGTTATCCCGACCGGTGATGACGACGCCCATTCCGATCGGACGCCCTGTTCGGCAGAAAGTACTTAGGCGTCGTCGACCTCGGCCTTCTCTGAATCTATCCTTTATAGCGCCCGGCGCAAGCTCAGGAGGGCCTCGACTGACCCGGAATCCAAAAGGACTCGCGGTCTTGTCAAAGGAGGAAAATCCGAGAAAATTTTCAAGGCATCCGGGAAAAAGATCGAGTTGCCGTACGACGAATTCACCGGTGGCCCCACAGCTCAGCTAGCTAGTCTCTCAGCGCATAGCATAGGGTCAATCCTTCGTAGCAAGGTTCGTATAATTGCCCCTACTTGGAAGGAGTTGCCGGATGAAGAGAATGAGAAACTGTTTAAAGAACTTTCGGTACATAATACCTACAAATTTTAAATTTATTTTTTAATAACCAATAAAAGTTGTAATTTCATAATATATACGATTATAATTTTCTATTTATTTCTAATAGGAACAATATGAGGTGGATCCCACACCGGCGATGCTTAGGCATATCAACCAAACCCCCAACTCTATCTACCGTGATTGGAAGTACAAGCTTCATGTGTACTTCGACAATATCGGCCCCGTGCCTATCCCCATAGAGCTGGGTAGGGATAGGGAAGATGAGTGGCAGTGGTTGTGTAACCGCTTCCAAGATGAAGAATATAAGGTGTTTACTTTTTTTATTTAAATTAAGAGAATTGAATTATTTTTATTTTGGTTACTCATTAATTTTTTAATGATTTATGTTGTCTAACAGAAATTCTCCGAAATCAACAAGACCAACCGGGGGAAGAAGGACAAACACCATACCTCCGGCGCCAAGCATGTGATTCAAATAGCTAAGGAGCACAGGGATAAGGGCTCCAAACACCCTTATCTCGATGCTAGCATAAACGCGTACGTGATGCCTGGGCTCGAGAATGAAGCGAGTCAATACGGCGTAAGTGATATATATGTGCTTTTAATTAGTGTAGTTATTATTTAATTAATATTTAATTATAATTATTTTTTTAATTATTATTTTTAGGCAGGCAAGGTTGGTAGAATGGGCACAGGAGAAATTGGCCAACACACAGCTTGCACACCCGAATTTGCCGCCCGAAGACCTGCCTCCTTTATCGATGGAGAGCCAAATTGCAATCACCGATGAGGTATACGGTTGTAGAGCCGGAAGGGAGGTTAGGGGGATGGGACCTAAGGTGATTTGAGATTTGTCCTTCAACTCATCTACGGGAGGTTCGGCGAGGAAAAGTACTCAGGCTGCGGCCGTCCAAGTAGCCTTTGAAGAGGCTCGACTCACACGGGAGGAAAATCAATCTATGTGTCAAAGGCTTGATCAGCAAGAAGCGCAGATAGCCCAACTCGTCGCCCTCATGCAAAATCAGGCTCGACAACAGTGTCAACCTCCTCTGAACCCATACCCAGACGACGACGACCCGACTGCAGGCGGGGGACTCGGCGGTGCATTTGCTCATCCAGTATTTTAGTAGTTTGTGTAGTTTATTATATCATTTTTTTCCGATTCCGAACGATATTTAATTTCATGTATGTACAAATTAATTTTTATTATTTACATAATTAACAATTTATATATTATATTTAATTAATTTTAACATATTTAATTATTTAAATGAGATTGGAGTATTTTTATTAAATTACTAATATTCTACTACAAATTAAAATTTAATTTTAAAAAAATTAAATAATCACTTAGACCACGTTGAATTGATCTCCGTGGTCCAAGTGAGAACTTAGACCGCGGAGAAAGCCCAAAAACTCCGCGGTCTAAGTTCTCACTTGGACCACGGAGATCAATTCTCCGTGGTCTAAGTGTGTACTTAGACCGCAGAGAAAGCCCAAAAACTCCGCGGTCTAAGTTCTCACTTGGACCACGGAGAATTGATCTCCATGGTCTAAGTGAGAACTTAGACCGCGGAGAAAGTCCAAATTCTCCGCGGTCCAATTATGTACTTGGACGACGAAAAATTGATCTCCGTGGTCCAAGTGCGACTTAGACCGCGGACATTCTCCGTCTCCGTCGTCCAAGTGCCTGGACGACAGCACTTGGAGTACGGAACTTGGAGCACGGAGGTTCAGTCGTCTAAGTACTTAGACGACGGAAAAGCTTACCTAGACGACAGAAAAGGTTTGCGGTCTAGGTGAATTTTTCTTGTAGCTAAGTTCTTATCCAAACAAATGCAAAAGAGCAGGTTGTTAATTTCTTTTTTTTCGTTTATTTTGTAATTATTTATAACTTTACAATTTTGACCCTAAGTGTTTCTATTAAGAGCAACTGAAGGAAAAAACAAAAAGACATGTACAAGATACATAACAATAATAAAACCGTAGAGGCACCAGAAAATCTTAGCAGCGCACCAACCTTCTCAACCTAGAGAACAATTATTCCCAATACAAATCGTTGCTTTATGCAAGACAAAGGCTTTCTTCTCTATCAAACTTTGAGAGACTGAACTCCACCAATGCCCTTAATTGATGCGAAGTTTGTTGCTGTCCTAGTTTTTGAATATGCTGGCGGGGTGGTGGATCTATGTCTAAGAGGAAGATTGACGATTAATCAATTGGCAAAGAGCTTCCTCATCGGTCGCTTGCTAACGTTCAAGGTCTATGATCGTGATGCTCTGATTCGCAAATCGCAAACTCCATAGGATGTGGTGTGTGTCAGTCTACGTTGGAGTGCAAGAAGTGGAGGACATATACTTGTTGCTAGACTTGTCAATGGGTCGTGTCGTGTTGGGACATATAGTTATTCGTGTCGAAAAGGTAAACCCAAAACCAACCTATTTAATAATCATGTCAAAAAGGCAAACCCAAACCAAACCTATTTATAAATTGGTTAATCCGCGTAACCTGTTTATAACCCGTTTAATAAATGAGTCATGTTGTGTCATGTTGAGTTATATAAACCAATTAAACTAAACGAGTTAAAAATTCAAACAACTTCACTCTTCACATACAAAATAATAAATTTATTATAAACACAAACTAAATGTTTAGATTAATCTAGGCCTGTAAAATGGGCCAACCCGAGCCCTAAGACATGTAGCCTGTGTACTGCCCGAGCCTGGCCTTTTTAACCCCTAGTATAAATGGGCAAGGTAGGGCCGGCCCTTTAACTAATTTATTAAACCAAGCCTTGCGTATGAGTTGATAAAGTATGGGCCTATAAAGCCAAACTGTGGCCCGCTATAATTTAAACTTATAATTTTTTTAGAAAATTAGGTGAATTGTTGTTCGAAAAAGGGAACTAACTTTACATTTATAAGTCTAAACTTTATAGTAAAAGTGATTTTTGTTATAGATGAATCATTAGAATTTATTAGAGCTGATAAGTTACAAGAGGAACACTGATTGCCAGTTCGTTAGAAAGAACTCACTACAGTATCCTATACTATTACATGCTCTTAGTTGGCTAGTTGTTTTCAAGCTAATTGTCCATTTTACCACTACGGTTACATCTCTACTACAATAAAGGGAAACCCCTTCTATCGTGTCATTACCATACCAAAATACAAAAAACCAAAACTAACCTTCCAAATATCAATCAGCCGGAGAAAAAAAAGGAGTCCCGCAATTAAATGAACTAATAGAAGAGAAAGGACGCGTGAAGAGAGAGAAACATTCCGCCGGAAGAAAAAAAATGGAGAACAAACAGTTTTGATCAACTAAGCTAACTGCCGTGGAGTAGTGGCAGCACGATCAGAGATGTGAGTTGATCTGAGCAACTATATTTACCTATTTTCCAAGATGCGAGACAAACCAAGCACCATCAATTCGGTATCCTCTCCGACTCAAAAATCACTGATAGAAATTGAAGAAGCAACTCGGTATCTACCTCTGAGTTTGAGTTCAAAATCAAATCGATGCTGCTGTCGCTTTGTTGTTCTACTTCTTCGTCAGGTAAAGCCTCACTTTAATTATCGCTTTGTTGGATTGGTACTCTCTTTAACTGTTTGAGTACTAGAAGCATACCATATACCTGAGACATCAAAGGATGAAATCACTGTAATTAATCAATCTATTCGAATCTACCTGAGAATAATTTGGTTGTGTGTAGATATGAGATTTGATAATCAACTTTCATCATTTCAGAATGTTCATGGTAGTTGCAAGATCTTGGAGCTGTAGGGGGTTAAGGAATGAAGATTACTAAAAACCACATATGACTTCAACTAGAAAAGGTATTCACCCTCTGAATCTCTGTAATTTAATCACTTGCAATCTCTTTATTGCAGTGGCCAATTGCTTGATTGTATCCAAACTTATATTCTTGCACCCCTCTGACTTATCTAGATTGGGAGATTTTCCTATGATCATGTTAGAAGAAATGAATATAACTTATGATGTGTAATTTGGTGTACTCCTAACCAAGATTAATACTTGAAGGAAACAATATAGATTGGTCGAATCTGCTCAAGTGCAAATGGCTCCATATTTGCCAGGATTGATGGATACTACAATAAGATGTTTGGATCAGTATAATTAAAAACGTAATACTAAATCCAAGCAAAAATGTATACTTCCTAATGGATACAATCCTGAATAAAACGAGAGAGAAACTTAATCAAAGTGTATACTGCATGGAGGCTTTAAAGGAGATGGAAATCTATGTAAGCTGACCTCAAACTGCTCCAAGCTGGTATACTCTTCACGAGTAAGTTTCTTCTTCACTGTGCCAAAATTCATAGGATTGTCTATTACTTCATGGTAGTCTGGAAGCTGTGTAGCGTATGTAAACAACAAAAGTTAGAACAAAACAGTGAAAACATAAGAAATGAATATACCTTATGATGTGTAATTTATACTTGGTCTACAATTTATTGACATCTGATGTTTCAATTCTTTTTCATAAGGAACATTGGAATAACTTCTTTATATCTTTCAAGTATCTTCAAATGTAGAATAGTCTATTCAAACTATGCAGGTCATTTATTAAGATTAATCTACACATTCTGAGTATGCTCTGGAATGAAAAGTTTTGATTATTAAATTGCCACGAACTACAGAATTCATATCAGCTGCACCAAAACATCAGCCATAAAATGGTTTGAAACTATAGTGATTCTGCTTATTCGCAGAAGATATTAAGTGGTCAGTGTTGTGTTAAATGCTTCGGTAATCTTCTTCGTCACTTATTGTCATGTCCATATTCAAATACAGGATGTCTAATATGAAAAGTTGCTATTCTGGCACATTCTCAAGACTGAGCAGTGAAGTTAGATGTTCTTAAGCGGGTGGTCTTTCAAAACAAGTATAACTCTAGATGACCTCAAAACAAGAGTCTTAGCCATTGAGCCTCTAAAGTAAATTAAATATTGTTTTATAAGATTGAGTAATGCTCAGTCCTGAGATGTGCCACTCTTGCTACATGAACCCAGAGAACGCTAAGTGTTCTATTAGTATGCAAACTGCTATATAACTTCACTACTTATTAGTACGATGTTAGATTGGTATTGGTTTTATGTAGTCCTTCCGTTTCCTCTACTATCAATTTTTCATAAGGTAATTTGGCAATTGTAGTCCTCTATATACTACCACATTAAGACCCATTGTCGGCGACTTTAAGTTGCCGGCCTTATTTTTTTTCTCGCCGAAAATGTCATTACCGGCGACAAGTCGCCGGCAATGCCGTTGTCGGAAATTGCATTGCCCGCCAGAGATAGCATTGCCGGCGACTCATTTTCAAGTCGCCGGTAATGTCCAACTCATCACCGGCGACTCAAGTCGCCGGCAATGTTTACGCCGCCGTGGCCGGAATTTGAAGTCATTGCCGGCGACTTAGGTCCATGTCGCCGGCAATGGTTGGAAAAATTTTGAAAAAAAAAGCCAGTTCTGGATTGGGCCCAATTCCAGAACCTGCATTGAAAGACATAAACCGTACAAATACAAGTTCAATAGTACACACATAAATGTCCAACGTACAGTACAAATAGCAACGATACGAAAATAAACTACAACTATACGTCAGGGTTGAGGAACTTGCGGGTCAGGGTCGAAGAAATCCATGTACTCATTTGAACTCCGGTGGCTACCCTGGTCTTGCTGTGGTGGTGACTGGTGCGGTGGTGGATAACTGGGGAACACAGGGACCGGGGGAGGTGTGGGGAGCGGTTGTCCGGTAGTCTGAGCCGCGTACATCGTCTGCATCCAGGTGAACATTTGTGTCTGCTCCTGGACCATGAGTCGGTGTTGCTCGATCATCCCCCGGTACTCGGCATCTCTGACTGCCCGCTGCTTGGTCATTTGCCTCATCTCCTCCATCTGCCTCCTTTGCTCCTCCAACTCCCTCTGCGTCCTCTGAAGCTCCGCTGCGAGTTTACGACTAGAAGTTGAACTTCTTGACCCGGTAGAGTATTCTGAAGTGTTCTTCAATACTCCTTCGCCCGCCGAGCCCATTCCCCTATAGTAGTAGGTATTCTTTCCAGTCCCGCACGCTTTTGCCATGATCTAAGCCGTTATAGGGCGATCAAGCGGATCGATCTGAGAGGCATACTGCACTTCTTTCTCGGAGCAGTCAGGATGGTTATTCCGATCTATATTCATGGTCACTTCTGTGGTCGCCTCTTCCACTCTCGCCTAATTGAAAAGCGAAAATGAATAACGTATTATTTAACAAAATAAATTAATATCGAAAAATAGTTTTATTAACACATGCAGAGGCGAAAGACTTACCGCTTCTTCAGGGCACTGCGGATAGAACTTCTGATGAATATACACCAACGGGTTCACTTCTTGTTGTTGCTGCGCCTTACTCGACCAACCCAAATAGTTGAGTGAACCTGCATGATGGGCCCTGGTGTTTTTCAATCTATTCGCCCGGTTCGTCTTCGAAATCGCCTTGTTTGATAAACATATGTAAAAAAATCGTCGAAAATGGAGACATTGCCGGCGAAATTCCGGCGAAAAGTCGCCGGTAATGTTTCAAAACATTACCGGCGACCTACTCCGTCGCCGGCAATGTTTGGCCAACCATTGCCGGCGATATTTTGGCCGAAAAATCACCGACAATGGTTGGCCAAACATTGCCGGCGACGGAGTAGGTCGCCGGTAATGTTTGGAAACATTACCGGTGACTTTTCGGACATATTACCGGCGACGGAGTAAGTCGCCGGCAATGATGATCATTACTGGCGACTTTCCTGGTCGCCGGCCTTGTTTTTCCAAAAATCGCCGGTAATGAGTGTATATGTGGTAGTTATAGACTTTTCACAAGATTGATTTAATTTACTTTAATTGTTCAAATGAAGACATTGCCTTTTTTGTAGTACCTTTGTAATTTGATTTGACACTTTATTAGTTAAGATTTTGAAGTTATACAGCAAGGTTAGTAGCAGCTCACTGGTTAAGACTCAGTAGCAAGGTTTGAAGTATGAGCAAGAGTGGCAATAAAACAATTTTGATTTGACATTTCTTTAACTATAAACTGTTCTTCCTGATATACTCATCTTAGGCAGAAGGCCGTCTTAGATCCTCCATAAGCCCCTCCCTAAAGTTAGTATGACTTTCCACTTTAATGACTTGCTCCCTCTTCTATTTACAACAAATTAATATTAGACACGGTTACACAGCCAGCGATCATCATATTTCAAAAGCCGAAACCCATAATATCAAACACATATCCACAATTGATTCTTCCTTTCAATCTTTTGTTTTTGCATCTCCTCCAACTGTGGGATTTATTTTCTGAGTTCTTCCTTCAAGCTTCCACCACTTTGATAAGACTGCATTGAATAACCAAATGGTAAATGAAACTGATCCTATACAATTGTAATCTAAGCTTTTATTTTATCTATCTATGCTATAAAATAACGAAATTTTGGAGTCATCTCTCGGTTTCGGAAAGCTTCAAGTGGATATAATCTGTTAGATATGCATCTAATGCTGAGGTAATTTAGTTGACATATCCTTTGACAACCTCTTGACATATATACTAATTATGCCTATCCCTACGTTCTGCGGTTGTGAACGGAAATTGACTCACCAGGGAACTCATCTCTTGATTTGACAATATCCTTAATTTTCACGCTTTCCCCATCAGTAATATATTGCATACTGGTAAATTTAGTTGACATAACAAGTGTATCTAATGCGAAGTGTTTGATTACTATTCGATGTTAATTTGTTTCGATTTGGAGGAAGTAAGCATTTGAGAGGTAATTTCGATATAGTTCAGACAATATTGAGTTATATATAGCATGATTCAACTTTGCCAACTTAATGTCCACTACAAGAAAACAACACTTAGACCACGGAAACGTAATTGTTCCATGGTCCAAGTGACACTTGGACGACGGAGACTTCTTCGTCGTCCAAGTACCACCTGGACGACGGAGAATACCATCTCCGTCGTCCAGGTGATGACCTGGACAACGGACCGACACGCCGTGGTCCGAGTAACTTCTACTTAGACGACGTACCGACACCTCCGTCGTCTAAGTGAAGCATTATATAAGCCCGATGCCAAACTCTCTTCATTCCATCCTCTATCCCGCGGGAAATTTTAAAGATCGAAGAAGAATGAGAAGGGAGAAGGAGAAGGAGAAGGAGAAGGAGAAAGATCAGGATCAGGATCTCCGCTGACTAGCTAGCTAGCTTAATTAACTGATATCGAGAAGGCCAGCAGGTACGTACGCAGTTAAAATTTGCTTAATATATATTTAGTGAAAACGTACATACATGCATGGATGTTAGCTATATATACAAATTAAATTACGTACGTAATTGATGGATCGATGTAGATCGAGTACGTATAATTAAGCGTAAATTAATGGACTAATATATATATATATGTAATAATTAATTAATTATAATATTTTGTAGCAGTATGGACAAGAGTTGGATGAAGTTGAAGAATAGATGTGATGTCCGGTATATGGATGGAATTAGCGAATTTGTGAATTTTGCGATAGAACATGGTCAGGGAAAGAAGCGTTTCAGGTGTCCGTGCCAGAAATGTCTTAATTGTCAGTATGTGGAGGTTAATGTTATGGTGCAACACCTGTACGAAAATGGTATGATGTGGAGTTACACTACATGGAGCGAGCATGGTGAAGCAGTAGAGTTCAGCGTAGCAGACTTCAGCTCAGGGTACAGTTACCATGGTGCCTCATCCAGCGGCAGTGGTGCCGGACCCCCAGCTTGCAACCCAACTGCAGATTTGGTCCATGATGCGTTTCCGGGATGTAGTCATGGTGGACACCAACACCAAGACGGAGGTTACAGTACCACTAATGAGCATGATGACACATTCCCCGCTGCTAGCTTGGCCACTGACACCAGTGAGATGGATAAGTACAACCTGATGCTACTTGAAGCGCAGACCCCGGTGTTCCCTGGATGTCGAGAGAATGTGTTGCAATATGTGATGGAGCAAATGAAGATAAAAGTGAAACACAAAATGTCAGTGAGTGCTTTTGACGAAATTCAGGAGCAAATATGTAAGTTGCTTCCTGATGATCACAATCTTCCTAAATCTCATTATAAGGTTAGAAATATCTTGAGCAGCATTGGCCTAAAGTACAGGATAATTGACGCATGTCCGAATGATTGTGTGATATTTTACAAAGAGTATAAAGATTTAGACTATTGTCCCGTATGTGGCCAGTGCAGATTCCAGGTGAATAGGAAGAGTTCGAAAAAGAGAATTCCTATGAAAGTTGTTCGATATTTTCCCTTGATTCCCAGATTGCAGCGCCTGTACATGTCTCTACACACAGCAGAGGCGATGCGATGGTACGCAGAAAAGCGAATAGATGACGATGTTCTGCGACACACCACGGATGGGGAGGGTTTCAAACATTTCGACAGAGAATTTGGAGACTTTGCTGCAGAGGTTAGAAATGTTAGACTCGGCCTATCTACAAACGGATTCAATCCTTGGGGAAGTAATAGCTTCGCCGTCAGCACTTGGCCAGTTATTCTGATGCCGTACAACTTGCCTCCGTGGATGTGCATGAACAAGGAATTTAATTTCCTTACTATACTAATTCCAGGTCCTAAATCTCCAGGGAAGTGCTTAGATGTCTACCTCAGACCTTTGATCAATGAGATGAAACTGTTGTGGGAAAATGGAGTCCCAACTTATGACAAATTCACTGACACGATGTTCACGATGAGGGATGCCGTAATGTGGACGATCTGCGATTTTCCAGCGTATGGGATGTTGGCAGCCTGCAGGACAAAATGATATAATGGATGTCCTATATGTTTGGACGACGTGAACTCTAGTTGGCACGCGGGGAAGGTGTGTTACTTGGGTCACCGTAGATGGCTTCCTCACAACCACCCATGGCGACAGGATGAAGCTCATTTCGACGGGACGGTAGAGAACAATCCTAAACCCCGTAGTTGGTCAGGCAAAGAGATTTTAGAGAGGTTGAGCTATTTCGACTTTGGTGTGTTGACCAATGACGCGGATGTAAAGAAATGCAATCCAATTCCGCCACATGATCTGAGCTATTGGGATCACAAGAGTATATTCTTTGAACTCCCTTACTGGTCAAAGTTGAAGCTGAGGAACAACTTGGACGCGATGCACATAGAAAAGAATGTGTGCGACAGCGTGGTGGGAACAATTCTCGGTATTAAGTTCAAGACTAAAGATACTCCCAAAGTGCGCAAAGATTTGGAATCAATGAATCTACGTCGTCCCTTGTGGTTGAGGAGGGTTTGGAAAGGAGTGTACAACAAGATGCCAGCTGCACCTTACACAGTGAAGCCGACACTTAGACGTTCTGTATTTCACTGGTTTAAGGGCGTTCGTTATCCGGCTACGTATGCAGCTACTATAACTGGAGCAGTGGACGAGGTGCAACACAAGTTTGTTGGTCTAAAGACACATGACTATCACGTTATGCTGCAACGTCTGATTCCAGTGGTAATTCGACCATACTTGCCTCGTGACGTCGTAGAACCAATAGTGGCATTGTGCAGATGGTGGCAGAGGTCCTCGGCCAGAGAATTAAAGAAGTCAGATGTGGTGGAATTGCAACAAGAAATTGTGCACATCATTTGCATACTAGAGAGGATTTTTCCCCCTGCTTTCTTTGACATCATGATTCACCTAATGATCCACCTGCCCGAGCAGGTGCTCATTTCTGGTCCGGTCCTGTACACTTGAATGTATTCTCAAGAAAGGTACGTACAACTAATTAATTATACAGGTTTTTCGATTCATAATTTGTTCCACTGGAGATTACTAGCTAGCTATATGTACTTATTCTTATTGTACGTTTGATTTTGTAGACAGCTTGGACAGTCTAAGTCATTCTTCAAAAACAGGTCGGCTCCGGATGGCTCCATAGCAGAGACATACCTAATGCATGAGTGTGTTACTTACTGCAATAGGTACCTCAAAGATCCACCACCTCCCACTGCTTCCGATCGCAGTGCCCGCATCAATCTTTGTGTCGTCACCAATGTCGTCCGACATTTTAGAGGGGTATTAAAGGAATCCTTAACACGGAAAGAACTTATTGAGGCACATTGGGTAGTGTTGCGAGACTGTGATGAAGTTGAGCCGTACATGATGTCATACAGGGAAAGGCTTCAGGAGTTAAATCAAAACAAGAGTTCCGCATGGATTGAGAAAATGGTTAAGAAAAAGTTTCCCGATTATTTCTTCCAATGGGTACGTACGTACGTCTCGGTATTTAATTAGTAATTTATATACATATCGATCATGTTTGTAGAAAGTAAACCCTTATATTAATTTGCCCTTTTTCGCAGATGATTGATCTGCAAAAATCTGAAAACCACGGGGGGTGGTGGTCATGGCCAAAGCACTTGCTAGCAGGGAAGCCGATTAAACACTATATTTATCCCGGATGTTTTGTGAACGGTGTAAAGTTCCATTCATTGGCCCGAGATGAAGGAAGAAGAACACAAAATAGTGGGGTAGCGGTTGGGAAAGACAATGATCTATATTACGGGGCTATTGTATATGTGGTTCATCTATGTTACAGGAATGATGTCAACGTTTTCCTATTCAAGTGCAGATGGTTCAAGCGTACAAAGGAAGACCTAGGACTATTATCAGTCGATACAAACTCAAGCTGGTATGAGGATGAGCCTTTCCCTCTCCCCACCTTAGTTCGGCAGGTGTTCTATCTCGACGATCCGAAAGCCGGTGAATGGTGGAAAATAGTGAACCATATCTCTCATCGAGGAATATGGAATACAAAGACAATTGAAGGGACACCGGCGACGACTGAAGATGCTGCTGAACCAGAAAGTGACATTCCTGCCTATCAAGAGCCTAATATTTCTGTCATCCGCTCCGATATAATGGACCTGGTTCAAGATGGTGAACGGTTACCCATGCCTGATGGTTGTATAGATCTAACTGAAGATGAGATTATCGATGCCATTAATGAAGAAGATGAAGAAGACGAGCAGGATGAGGACGCGGACGAGGACTTAGGTTATTCGCCAGACGATGTTGAGTATGATGAGGAGGATGAGCAATCGGATACCGGGGACGAGGATGATGACGATTATGATGATGACTACTTAACTAAGACGAAAAAAATTAATTGGTAATTAATTTATGTAATTATTGTAATATATGATCGATGCATCATCGATTAATAATTAATATAAATATTATAAGGAGGAGAATGTATATATGTACGTATATCTTCGACTTTTTGTACTTAATTAATTAATTACACGCGTCCATGCTCGATCAGATCAGATCGACCGACGTAAGTAAACTAAATTAAATTAATTAATTAATCCGAATTATATATCCTGGACAACGGAGAAATTAATTGCAGACTGTCGCCTTTTGGGTATTTTGGCTATCTCCCTAAATCCTCGACCCTAAATCTAGCAAATCGAATCGATCGATCATTTTTTTAATTACATTCTTGAATCAGAATAATTGAACGGACGCACAAATGACCGGGGACGACCTAAACCCTAAGGCCCTAACCCCTGAATTTAGGGTTTGTACACTTGGACGACGGAGATGGTCATTCTCCGTCGTCCAGGTACTCACTTGGACGAAGGAGAAGGGAATTTGCGTCGTCCAAGTGCAAAACCCTAAACCCTAAACCCTAAACCCTAAGGCCCCCTAACCCCTGAATTCAGGGTCTCTGCACCTGGACGACGGAGATGAGCTTCTCCGTCGTCCAGGTGCAGATTTCGTAATTTTTTCTAAGACAACGACCATCTAGACCTTCTTCCAATGCATATTCTTTTCGTCAAGACTTTAGAGTAAAAAATTCTTGGTGTGTGTGCTTCGACGGTTTGAAAATCGGAGTTGCGAAATGTCTTGTATCCACGTTTCCGGTTTGTGAAATTCTCGGTTTTGCAGTTGACTGTGCCGATGAAACCCTTCCCGAACTTATTATTTTCTGGTCCTTTATTGTAATTATATATTATGTTACGACGAACATATCCAACGGTTGTTTTGTCCAAATTCAATTTCGTTAATACTTAAGTCGTAAAGATTAGTCGATACTTAACAACTTTCAAGACGTAAAATTATTCGTCGGTTCAAATTTAACTGTTCATATATACGATGCGTTCATCGATATTGTACGACTATTTCACTCAAATGACAGATCGCTAAATTCCTAGCGAATTAATTTAAAATTTTTTTTTTACGTAATTTTCACCTGGACGACGGAGATGGTCATTCTCCGTCATCCAGGTTCAAATTACCATGGCGGTTCATTTTAATTTTAATTTTTTTTTTCAATGTAAATTGCACTTGGACGACGGAGATGGTCATTCTCCGTCGTCCAAGTTGAAAATTATGGCGGTTCAATGTGCCGCCTCAATTTTCGGCACCGCTTGAAATTTCACTTAGACGACGGAGAATTCATTCTCCGTCGTCTAAGTCCAAATTTATGGCGGGTGAAACGTCCCGCCCATTAATTACGCGCCGCTTCGAAAAAATTTAACGCTTCACCTAGACGACGGAAAAGCCTGTTTCCGTCGTCCAAGTGCACTTAGACGACGGAAAATAGGGCTCCGTCGTCTAAGTGAACGCCTATATATAGAACAGGATCCCCCCCCCTTTTCTCATTCCATCTCATCTCCTCTCCTCCTCTCCTCTCCTCTCCTCTCCTCCGGCGATTTTCCTCCTTCGGCGACTCAATTTCCGGCGTGGTTCCTCCTCTCCGACGACTCAAATCCGGCGATATTCCCGATTATTCCGGCGAGGTAAATTTCTATTTTTTACCTTTTTAACATTATTTTTATTTAATTAATTAATTTCTAAATATAATTAAATAATTAGTTTTAAATAATTAATAGTTGTAATTATAATAATTATTTAGTTGTTATTATTAATATTTAGTAATCATTTAGTTATTATAATTATTATAATAATCATTTAGTTGTTATCATTTAATTATTTAGTTATTATAATAGTTATTTGGTAAATAATAATTATTGTAATTAAATAATGGTAATAATAATTATTGTTAATAATAATTAATTATATTGGTAAATGAATAATTATTATTAAATGCATGATAAATAATAATTCATTATTGTCATTATTTATTGTTTTAATTAATTGATAATTACGTGTATTTTCTAGTAAATTGCATGGTAGTACGTCTTTGATTTAAATTTAGTACATAAGCTTGGTTTATTAAGTCGCACTCTTTGGAATAGATGACGCCTCTTTTCCTAGCTTATCTCCTTAACCCCTCGTGATGTGTGGATTTCATCACCGCACACCATAACCTAAGTGAAGTTATGGACACGAAGTTGAGGGCGGAGTTTGCAAAGGACTTGAGGGAGTGTAAATTTTCAAAAAATTGGCCGAATGTCGGACATGGTGTCTAGAAACGGGTTATGACTGGTGACAGGTTTTGAATCTAAGAAAGACGACACCAATAGAGTATATACCATTCATTTGGTTAGCCTCGGGGTGTTTTGTCGAAATTAGTCCTGCCTCTCGCGTTATCTCTATCCCTAACTGGCCATGTTTTTCGATTGAACCAATGCTGATTAATTGAAAATTTACACTTTATCGCGCGAGTCGCACGTCCATTGAACGACCGAAAAAGCCAAGCTAGTGTACTCTATTTAAATCTTAACCGCACTTAATTAGCGTAAATTTTGCACTTGTAATTATTATGGTAAGTAGGTATTTTAACAACGTACTCCTAGGTTTAAATGGCTCCATCCTGCAAGAAAAAAGCCCAACAGGAGGCAGAAGATGCTATGCTCCGCCGCTTGGCGGACCAAGTCGGTTGGGTTGAACAGGAGGGCAACGACGCCCTCAATCCGGACCCTTCATCTGGTCCGGAGGCAGCGCCTTCTGGGAAAATTCCCGCTGCCCCATTTATCTCCAGCGGTGATGACGTCGACCCCTTTTCAACTCCGACGCCCGGTACCGGTTCAACGGCAAGTACTCAGGTGTCCTCGACCGCTGGATCTATCATGTACAGCGCCCGGCGTAAGCAAAGGCGGGCCCCCACTGACCCGGAACCGAAAAGGACTCGCGGTCTCGTTAAAGGGGGCAAAGCGGAGAAAATTTACAAGGCGACCGGGAAAAAGATCGACTTGCCCTACGACGAATTCACCGGTGGCCCTCCCACAGCTCAGCTAGCAAGTCTCTTGGCGCATAGCATAGGGTCAATCATTCGTAGCCGGGTTCGTCTCACTGCCCCTACTTGGAAGGAGGTGCCGGATGATGAGAAGGCGAAAGTCTTTAAAGAACTTTCGGTACGTAATACGTACAATTTTAGTTATTATATAATATTGTTAATATTAGTTATAATTTCATAATATATACGATTAGAATTTTCTATTTATTTCTGATAGGAACAATTTGCGGTGGATCCGACACCGGCGATGTTGAAGCATATCAACCAAACCGCCAACTCCATCTACCGTGATTGGAAGTACATGCTCCATCAGTACTTCGAAAATATCGGTCCCGTGCCTGCCCCCGTAGAGCTGCGTGGGAATAGAGAAGATGAGTGGCAGTGGTTGTGTAACCACTTTCAGGATGACGAATTTAAGGTGTTTACTTTTTTTTATTTCAATTAAGATAAATGAATTATTTAAATTTTAGTTCCTTATTAATTTTTTAATGATTTAATTATGTTGTCTAACAGAAATTCTCCGAAGTCAACAAAGCCAACCGGGGGAAGAAGGACAAACATCATACTTCCGGCGCCAAGCAACTTATTCAAATAGCCAAGGAGCACAGGGATGAGGGCTCCAAACACCCTTATCTCGATGCAAGCATAAGCGCGTACGTGAGGCCTGGGTTCGATAATGAAGCGAGTCAATACGGCGTAAGTTATATATATATATGTGCTTTTAATTATAGTAATTATTATTTAAATATTATTTCATTATAATTTTTTAATTATTCTTTTGTAGGCAAGGGTGATAGAGCGTGCGCAGGAAGAATTGGCTAACACTCAGCTTGAGTTCCCAGATTTGCCGCCGGAAGACCTGCATCCTCTATCCATGGAGAGCCAAATTGCAATCGCGGATGAGGTCTACGGTCGTAGAGCTGGCAAGGAGGTTAGGCACTTCGGACCTTTGGTGGTTCGAGATTTGTCGACGACCTCCGACTCATCATCTACGGAAGGTTCGGGGCGGCGGAGAAGGACTCAGGCTGCGGCCGTCGAAGCAGCCATTCAAGAGGCTCGACTGGCATGAGTGTGATGACCCGGACCAGAATCAGAAGTATAATCAGCTTGATTCGTGAGTTACAGCGTAGTCGTGGATTTTCGATAGATATTAGAATCGCCAGAGTTGTTAACGACTAAATTATTGGCCGAGAATTGGAGCTGGGTCTCTTCTCGAGAGTCGTTCTATGTGTGATTACGGGTTCGTGGGCGGTACCGGATCGTTATTTGGACGACCGAGGAATTAGTTATGAATATTTGAAGTTTCGGCAGAAACGGGTTTTAAAGGCAGCCTTCTTAACGACTTAATTACCAGATGAGAATTTGGTTTCGGATCCTTCACGAAAGTTGTTCAGAATTTAATTTTGAGTTCGTGGGAACTTCCGGAGCATGATTTTGAGTTACGGAGATTTAGTTGCGAATATTTCCGATTATTGATTGTTTAGTCGATTTAATGTGTGTTGGTTTGAATGGTTGACTTTTTATCCGTTTGGCCGATGTGTTTGACTTCGAGTGATATTGGAAGAACATGTCGAGACGAGTTTGTGGCTGCGAGAATTATCGGGATCGGATTTACGACGAGGAAATTATATGTGTTTAAAGTTTGCCGAAATAGATAATTATGAGTTTCCATTTTGGGAAAGTATATATATTGTGACTTTCCCCTTTGGGAAAGTCAAACCTGGAGTTATTGTTCCTTGACCGTGTTGACTCGGTTTGACCGAGTGGAGCCACGGAGCCACGGCGACTCCACGGTGGTGGTTGATTCCGGCCACCTCCCGGCTTAGTTCCGGCCCCTCCCGGTGCGCCTCGGCCTCCTGGTCTCGGCTCTGACCTCTTCTCATGGCGTGGGACGCCGTAGGTGGTGAAATTTCCGGCAAGAAACGGTGAGAATTTCGAGGAATTCGGGTTCAACTTTTCAGGCCGATTCGAGCTGAATTTTGGGGTGGGCTTTATAGCCCTCATCACCATGAATCTACCATGTAAGTTTGGTGATCAAATTTTGATTGTGGATGAAGAATTTTGGATGTGAAATTTGTGTATCAATTCGGTTTTTCATGAAATTGGATGAGTTAGAGTTTGAATTGGACTTCGGTGCAGTTGACAAAATTGCTCAGTGGACGATTTTGAGTGGAATAGTGGTAGCTCCGCCGTGAACTTCTTCGGTCGGCGGCGGTCAACGGCGGTCAACGGTCAAAGTTTGACTTTTTCGGACTTTCGACAAGTTGCATGTCATTTGACTCGAAATCGCGCTCCAATCGCAGTGGGGAGGTTCGTTTTTCGAGTTGAGCGTCTGAACGTAAAGCGAGGTATTGAGGTGTTATATATGGATTTTCGACGATTCGTCGATATTGAATTGTGTGTTTCCGAGAACGGTGGTTTCTCGTGATCTGTCTTGTATTGTCGAGTTATGACTTTGAGAAATGGATTTTGTGAATATTTAGGTGTTCGTGATCGTTCGTTTGGCGAGGGACTTTCCGCCGGATCACGGGTTAACGCGATACACGTTACGCTAGTCTGTGAGTGGACATTTATTTTCACGGATTGATTGTACTAGCACGGTGTGTGTCCGTGGACATTTCTGGCTAGAATCACGTGGAAGTCAGGGACTCCGTGGTTCTGACTGTACTAGCACGGTGTGTGTCCATGAGTGACCCCATGCGATTTTTACTTGCATGCTCAGTACACTGGAGGATTATGGTTTTACCTCGTGTACTTATTGTTTTTATTTACCTGGACTCGCATATGTTATTCTAAACATATATATTAACTGGTGAAAGACATTTATTTTCGTCTACCCACTCTAACGTGTTTATTGTCTTTCCCTTGAACTTTTCGGTTTCCGTGCCCAGTTTGCAGTTCAGGCTCTGGTGTCGCACGTCGTGGTCGGTGGCATAGTGCTCGAGCTACTTTGTTTCAACCAGTAGGTTTATTGTTCTACCTACTGTGGTATGCGTATATGATTATGTATTAGAAGTCGCTCTGAGCTTCCTATTTTATATCTTATACGATTTTACTCCGGATTTTCAGTAAAGTATATATATATTTATTGTTTTACTTTACTGTTGATATATTGAGAAATCCGGATGGGATTGGTGCCCACGGTTTGCTTTTTGTGGCATAGGATGAAGTGTATTTTCCGCGTGCAGGTAATGGTAATTCAACGCTAGTAACGAAACTCTGCCGAAATTTCGAAAAGTTTTTGTTGGTTCGTGTTTTCGGAGGGGTTCGATTCCGGTTTAGGGAGCTAAATCGGGGTTGGGTCCTTTCATCTTGGTATCAGAGCATTAGGTTATAGGTTCTGTAGACTTCTGTAGTCATGTTTACTAAGGATATTTGAGAATGTACAGCATGTCTGGAATGGTGACCCGACCGGCCGGCGGATAATCATCAATTTTCTGGGTGTTGTATGCTTTCAAATATTTAAAGTTCCATGATTACGTTCCACTTGTTGTGAACAATATTTTATTCATTAGGATGCCTCCTGACGTGCTTTCCGTGTCGTTTCGGTTGTGGATCCTATTGAGGATCAATCGACACGCGATTTGCCAGAGAACAGTGGATTTGGATGAGTATTCCAAGTTCAGAGATTTGTGTGGCACGGTTTGCCTGGTTGTGTGTGTATGAGCGTCTACATGTTGCCTCAGAGCAGAGAATTTTGGCAGTTGATGTTTGCTTGAGTCAGATTGTTGTATTTGGTGGGCTCGTATTGTGTGAGTTCCGGTTGCGACTCCATGGCCTACATTCAGGGTGTTGTTTATACGGTAAAGGTTTGTCAGGCTACCCAGCAATCGAATGTGGAGTGTTTACCACCTGAGGCAGAGATGCATTGTTCGTGTGTTTGTTTCCGTTTGCACGTGTTATGTGGCTTCAGAGGGAGATATGCACGAGGTTCGAGATGAGTTTGAACCTGAGCATCAGAGAGAGTCTGACTGATATGCCTCGAGACATCCGTGAGGAGCTTAGTGTGTTGCACTCAGTGGCGAGGCTATTAAGAAGGAAAGGTGTACGCGGTTTTCGATGTGATGGTTTGAGGAAGCGGACTTTGTCGAGATTTTGATGAGGTTGAGTTCCGACACTTCGGGATCAGTGACTTCATCAGGCTGTGGCCTTTTCGATTATGTTGATGGTCATCAGATCAAGCAGAGGATCCGTTTGATGATGGTGGAGATCACAGAGTAGCGGATTTGCTCATGTGGCATGAGTTCGGGTGATCGTTGGCGATCCTTTCATGCAGCAGGTGTTGCGGTGACTTGTGTTCGTGGAGCACTCTTAGTTGCCATTGTGGAGACCAGGAGGGTCACGTTACGAGGGAGCGCCTCAGGCAGCTGTTTTAGCGGTTCTGCAGCTCAGAGTTCACGAGGAGGTCATGATGCTGTTTCTGGAGTGTGACCAACGCAGTGTTTTTGATGAGTTATTCAGCAAGTCACAATTGACGTGGGCGACTAGTGGGGCATGTCGGAGTTCGTGCCATAACCTTGTTTGAGGACAGACTTTTCTCCGAGGTTACTGTTGCTTGATATCCATGGCTATTGTATCTGCATTACCACTTCCGAGGTTTTGGAGAGTGTTGCATCCATCCGGAGGTTGCGAGATCCTTGTTGGAGGATATGGCTTAGCCGCGGATCTGTTATAATCGGATATTGTGGTCTTGGTGTGTTTGTGAGTATGGACTTACTGACGACGTATTTGGTTGTGTTCGAGTGCCTCGAGAAGGAGGTTGTGTTTCGACGACCAGATTTTCCCCGAGATGCTGTTTCGTGGTGATGGTCGAGCGGGTGGTGGAAACGAGTTGTGTTGTTGCTTAGCTCATGTTGTGGATACTATGGTTGCTGTACCTAACATTGGTGACATTAAGGTGGTTCCCGAGTTTCCAGGTGTGTTCCGGAGGAGTTACCAGGTGTTCCTCCAGTTCGGGAGACTGACTACACCATTGAGCTTGTACCGAGCGCTGGACTCATGTTACCGGCATTTTGTCGTTCGGAACCAGCGGAGCTGATAGAGCTATAGTTTCGACTCCAGGAGTTGCTGGAGGAGGTTTCAGGAGATTTCATGTTATCCCGCGTATTTGCGTGGTGTGTTCTTGCATTTTTTGTGCGAGTGTTGGATGGTTCGACGTATTGGTGCGTTGACTATTGGAAGCTTGATTTGCTTCAGAGGAGAGTGAGTATCCTCCGCTTTTGATTGACGTTTGGTTTGATCAGCTTGTGAGAGCTTCAGTCTTTTCGAAGATTAATTTCGTGTCCGGATATTATCAGTTGTGGATCGATGAGTTAGATGTGGTTTGGATAGCTTTCGGATCTCGGTACGGGCATCATGAGTACTTGGTCACGCTGTTTGGTTGACCAATGCCCCCGTAGATCGTGCGGACTTGATGGACCAGGTGTTCAGACGATTCTGGACGAGATGCGGTCATGTTAGTCGACAATATCCTGATTTGCGGATTTCGCGAGATGATCAGCTATTTGCGAAGTTTAGCCAGGGTGAGTTATGGTTGATTTGCGTGAAGATTTTGGGCTGTGTGATGTTATCCGAGGGAATTGGTATGGATCCTGACCAGTTAGAAGCCGTGTTGATTTGGGGTTGACCTACCATGGTACCAGAGATCCAGAGTTTCTCTTGGGTTTGGCAGGCTATTACCGACGTCGTGTGCAGGAATTTCCTGGGTTGCCACTTCATTTTCCGAATTGACGAAGAAGGCGTCGAGTTCGAGTGGTTCGATGCACGCGAGGTGAGTTACTTACTCCTGCAGGATGGTTGACCGTTGCTTCGGTTTTGACCTTACCTGGTGATCGTGATGAGTTTGTGGGTTATACGGTGCATCGAGGTTTGGATTTGGCTGTGTTTTGATGATGTGTAGCAGAGCGGTAGCTCATGGTTTCTGGCATTGGAGACCTTATGAAGCTACGTATCCAGTGTTTGATTTGGGGTAGCTGTCTTGTGTTAGCATCAGAGAGTTTGAGACACTACAGCTATGGCGTGCAGCGCAGTGTAGGACGTACACTGATCACTTGAGTTTCATCCACTTGCATTTTCGGCCAGATTTGGGCTTGATGCAGTGTAGATGGATGGGGTCGACTAACGACTATGGCTGCACCTTTGAGTTTGTTCGGGAAAGGCTAGAGGTTGTACTTTGACCATCCGTCTGGGATGTTGCTGTTGATGCATTCAGTCAAGAGTCCGGAGCTTCAGTATTGAATGTGTGTATGTGTGGCTCGAGTTTCCGTGTTAGCCGAGTTGTGGGCTACGAGAGCTGAGTTCGAGGGTGATGATGTTGAGGCTCATGGTTTTGCGCGTATTTAGCGCTAGTGGCACAGAGATGTATCAGATACTTCGAGTTTACCAGACGTGACGCAACATGAAGAGCAATGTAGCAGCCTGTGTGTGCAGATGCCACATTTGTCGACTGGTGATGGCTAGGAGGCAGAGACTTGCCGAGAAGTGTCAGCCATTAGAGATTTCCGGTTAGACGTGGCGATTGTTGCTGTGTTTGTGTGTGTTTGTATGCATTTTGGTTTGTGATACCAGTTGTTAGACTATTGTGGACCATTTGACGAACTCAGTACATTTCCTTGTACTTTCGGAGACAATTTCAGTGGTAGGCTGGCATAGTTGTGTTTGACGAAGGTTGGCCATTCATGTGGTGTACTTGGATCCCAGTTCGCTGGTCGAGATAATCAGCTACGACTGTGTGTTGGCAAGCTTTGCAGCGAGCATTGGGGACCAGATTACAAGTTAGTACCGGTTCTTATCCTCAGGTTGGCGAGCGATCTTCGAGGACTATTCAGGCTTTAGAGGGCATGTTGTGGACCTCGGTATTGCAATTCCGGAGGATTCGGGACCAGCAGTTTCACTTGTTCGAGATTGCTTGCAGTACCAGTTTGTGAAACAATATGGTGTTGATGTTGCATGATGTCGTTTTGAGGAACGATGCTGTACTCCATTGTGCTGGAGCAAGTTTGGTTTGAGTTGAATTAATGTTTGATTCTGAATTTGTGGAATGTGTTACCACAGACTGTCAGGTTAGCGGAAATGGGTTGATTATTGCCCGAGTTCGATGTTTGAGCTATGCTGATATGAGTGTGTGAGTTATATTGATGTGTGAACTGAGTTGTGATTTGCCAGGATGTTTTGACCCGTATGTGGTCATAGGCGAGTGTGTGTTATGCCGCATGGTTCGGCATCGCCTATAGTGTTGGCTTTTATGTGTGTTGTGTTCCGTGTGGCGGAATTGTGTTTCAGGTTTGCTATATGTTGTGTACCCTATCTGTTCCATATGCAGGAACACTTGGCTATTGTGTGGAACCAGTTTAGATTCGAGATTTGTGGGTACATGGATTTCAGCGTGGAGTTATCTCCTATTATGTTGACGGTTGTCAGAGTTGTTCAGTTGAGGTTGCCATTGGAAAGTTGAGCAGTATGCAGAGGCAGTGCTCCTACCTTTAGTCGGCAGACTTGGAAATTTTGAGGTCAAAATTTTTCTAAGGGGGGTGGATTTGTGACGACCCGGACCAGAATCAGAAGTATAATCAGCTTGATTCGTGAGTTACAGCGTAGTCGCGGATTTTCGACAGATATTGGAATCGCCAGATTGTTAACGACTAAATTATTGGCCGAGAATTGGAGCTGGGTCTCTTCTCGAGAGTCGTTCTATGTGTGATTACGGGTTCGTGGGCGGTACCGGATCGTTATTTGGACGACCGAGGAATTAGTTATGAATATTTGAAGTTTCGACAGAAACGGGTTTTAAAGGCAGCCTTCTTAACGACTTAATTACCGGATGAGAATTTGGTTTCAGATCCTTCACGGAAGTTGTTTAGAATTTAATTTTGAGTTCGTGGGAACTTCCGGAGCATGATTTTGAGTTACGGAGATTTAGTTACGAATATTTCCGATTATTGATTGTTTAGTCGATTTAATGTGTGTTGGTTTGAATGGTTGACTTTTTATCCGTTTGGCCGATGTGTTTAACTTCGAATGATATTGGAAGAACATGTCGAGACGAGTTTGTGGCCATGAGAATTATCGGGATCGGATTTACGACGAGGAAATTATATGTGTTTAAAGTTTGCCGAAATAGATAATTATGAGTTTCCATTTTGGGAAAGTATATATATTGTGACTTTCCCCTTTGGGAAATTCAAACCTGGAGTTATTGTTCCTTGACCGTGTTGACTCGGTTTGACCGAGTGGTGCGACGGAGCCACGGCGACTCCACGGTGGTGGTTGATTCCGGCCACCTCCCGGCTTGGTTCCGGCCCCTCTCGGTGCGCCTCGGCCTCCTGGTCTCGGCTCCGACCTCCTCTCATGGCGTTGGACGCCGTAGCTGGTGAAATTTCTGGCAAGAAACGGTGAGAATTTTGAGGAATTCGGGTTCAACTTTTCAGGCCGATTCGAGCTGAATTTTGGGGTGGGCTTTATAGCCCTCATCACCATGAATCTACCATGTAAGTTTGGTGATCTAATTTTGATTGTGGATGAAGAATTTTGGATGTGAAATTTGTGTATCAATTCGGTTTTTCGTGAAATTGGATGAGTTAGATTTTGAATTGGACTTCGGTGCAGTTGACAAAGTTGCTCAGTGGACGATTTTGAGTGGAATAGTGGTAGCTCCGCTGTGAACTTCTTCGGTCGGCGGCGGTCAACGGTCAAAGTTTGACTTTTTCGGACTTTCGACAAGTTGCATATCATTTGACTCGAAATCTCTCTCCGATCGCAGTGGGGAGGTTCATTTTTCGAGTTGAGCGTCTGAACGTAAAGCGAGGTATTGAGGTGTTATATATGGATTTTCGACGATTCGTCGATATTGAATTGTGTGTTTCCGAGAATGGTGGTTTCTCGTGATCTATCTTGTATTGTCGAGTTATGACTTTGAGAAATGGATTTTGTGTATATTTAGGTGTTCGTGATCGTTCGTTTGGCGAGGGACTTTCCGCCGGATCACGGGTTAACGCAATACGCGTTACGCTAGTCTGTGAGTGGACATTTATTTTCACGGATTGATTGCGAGTCTTTTATTTATGATTTACGAACTTGAGCATGCAGTTTGATTATGATTTTACGAGCATGTGTTTTACGCTTATGTAAATACGAATATACGTATACGAGTATACATGTGTATATATTATGTTTTAAGCATGTGCATAGAAGGATTTATGATTTGATTTACACAGAGTTCAGTCTTGGTTACGTTGCTGTATCGATACACTTGCCTCTCGGCTGATCCCTGATGGTAGGCCATACCAGGAGGGGCGTATCCCCGACTGACCGGTGAGGGGCGTTTCCCCGGATCCGAGGCCATTTCTGGCTAGAATCACGTGGAAGTCAGGGACTCCGTGGTTCTGACTGTACTAGCACGGTGTGTGTCCATGAGTGACCCCGTGGGATTTTTACTTGCATGCTCAGTACGCTGGAGGATTATGGTTTTACTTCGTGTACTTATTGTTTTTATTTACCTGGACTCGCATATGTTATTCTAAACATATATATTAACTGGTGAAAGACATTTATTTTCGTCCACTCACTCTAACGTGTTTATTGTCTTTCCCTTGGGCTTTTCGGTTTCCGTGCCCAGTTTGCAGTTCAGGCTCTGGTGTCGCACGTCGTGGTCGGAGGCATAGTGCTCGAGCTACTTTGTTTCATCCAGTAGGTTTATTGTTCTACCTACTGTGGTATGCGTATATGATTATGTATTAGAAGTCGCTCTGAGCTTCCTATTGTATATGTTATACGATTTTACTCCGGATTTTCAGTAAAGTATATATATATTTATTGTTTTACTTTACTATTGATATATTGAGAAATCCGGATGGGATTAGTGGCCACGGTTTGCTTTTTGTGGCATAGGATGAAGTGTATTTTCCGCGTGTAGGTAATGGTAATTCAACGCTAGTAACGAAACTCTGCCGAAATTTCGAAAAGTTTTTGTTGGTTCGTTTTTTCGGAGGGGTTCGATTCCGGTTTAGGGAGCTAAATCGGGGTTGGGTCCTTTCAATGAGAGGAAAATCAATCCATGGGTCAAAGACTTGATGAGCAACAAGCACAAATAACCCAACTCATCACCATCATGCAACAATCTCGAGGAGAATGTCAACATCCTCCGAACCCATACCCCGACGACGACGACCCGGCTGGAGGCGGGGGACTCGGCGGCGCATCTGCTCCTCCAGTGTGTTAGCTAGTAGTTTATTAATTATCTCGTTTCTTTCCGCATTCCGAACAATATTTTAATTTTTATGGGTTTTTTCGATTATGTATGTACAAATTAATTTTAATTATTTAATTAAGTAATATTAAAAATTTAGTTTATTTAATTAATTTTAACATTTTTCATTATTTAAATTCAATTAATAATAAATTAAATTATTAATATTTAATTACAATTTAATTTAAAAAAAATAAATAAATAAGCACTTAGACGACGGAGATTAAATTCTCCGTCGTCCAGGTGCTTACCTGGGCCACAGAGAATGTCCGCGGTCCAAGTTCACTTGGACGACGGAGAATAAATTCTCCGTCGTCTAAGTGCTTGGACGACAGCACTTGGAGCACGGAACTTGGACGACGGAGGTTCCGTCGTCTAAGTACTTAGACGACGGAAAAACGCACTTAGACGACGGAAACGCTCCGCGGTCTAAGTGCGTTTTTCTTGTAGTGGTCTGTAGTGTTCAGTTTTTAATTATATGGGGAAGCTTCATTTTAATGTTATCAATGAAAACAATCCTTTTTTTAAACCCTTTTTTGCTCACCAAAACTATAATGAGTATGCCATGTCATTTTTTTATATATGTTATATATATGTAATGAGAATTACAGTATTTTAAATAGATTAAAGATTAAAAAGGAGAGCAAGATGAAAATAAGTCATCAAACTGACTCTTTCTTTTACTTTTGTTCACTAAAAGTATATAGAGTATAATTAGGGTGTATATAAAATGTATATTTAGGATGCCATGTTAGGGTTTAATACATTAAGATGCTTGATATAATGAGTTTCTCTCCTTACTAGATAAACTTACACCAGAATGAAAGATATGTCTTTAAGCTTTAATTTTGTTTATTTGAATATATATTTGTTCAGAACAATGTTTAAGAGATGCATGTCTACCGTTGTTGTGTTATTTGAATAAATTCAAAGTAAATGTGAAAAACGGTATGTTGTGTCATTCAACAAGTTCTACTGTTGATTGTGTATAAAGAAAGGTCTACAGTTGACTGTGCATGAAGCAAGGTCTTTTTTTCCCTTCTTTTTCTATATACGTACAAAGTTTTCTTCCATTATGACATATATAGTGTAGTTTAATTGTACGCGCTCATTTTTTTGGCATTAACATTGTGCTCCATGTATGAATTTCTTGATTGTTTCCTTTTGCAGGAATAGGACATCGCCGCCAACCAAAGAAATGGGCAGACAGTGTAAAGAGACATGTTTCGATATTTTCATTAGGTGCGTCAAAAAATGTTATTTGATAATAAAGCCATACTTTTGATCAAAGGAAGTTGATATTCAAGTATTCTAAAATCTTAATCTTTTCTTTATTCCTCTTTTTTAGGTTTAGTACATCGGTGTCAACTGAAGAAAAAGGTACAAGATTGATTAAGGAAATGTGTTTCATCATCACTTGGTTGGTATAAAGGGATTTCAATAAGAACAAATACCGCTGATTTGAGCAAGTTTATCTTGAAAGAATGGAATAAGAAAAAAGACGAGCAATATGAAATCTATCAAATCTCAGTTTTTCCCATTTTTGCTTCTCTTTTCACATACAAATTAAAGAAGTTTAAATAACATTTTGCCTACTCTTTTATCTTTTGTATAGTTGGCACCAAAAAAATGCAATTAAGGAGTTGAGGTTGCAGCCAGATTCAAACATTATACTTGTATGCAAAAAAAGTTTTGCGAATTAGGTAACTATTGATTCAATTAATTTTTTTTAGATTTTTAAAAACAATGATGATATTATAATATGTAACTCTCTATTTTCATTATTACCTACGATATAAGTAACTCTCTCACAAGTTTCATTATGTGAGCAAGAATACAATTGATCGCAGAAACAAGTTTTTTTTAGCTAAGGTATTACAAATTCATTTATTGAGTGTCATAAACATATTTAGTTAATAATAAAGCAATCACAATTTTGAAGAAGTATGTGTTTCTTAAACAGTTTTACAACAAGCGTACATCTCTCAGTATCCAATAATCAATAGATAAAATCAAGGTGATTACATCGTAATTCTTAATTTACTCAATATTTGTAAAATGGTATAAATCTATTAATAGATGCTCTTACTATAGAGTTCTTCATGTAACTGGAACAAGGCTGTTGCGATTGACGAATATTATGATTTATTGGTATGTATGTACAATCTTAAACTTCAAAATATGTCTACAAAAATAGTAGTATTAATCACTTTTTTTGGGGGGTTTGTATTTCATACCATATTCTCAATTTGTATTTGTAATTACAAAAAAGAGTACAAGGCAATGAATGGCTGACATGGACTGATGGGAGATGATGAACATTAATATGGATATGTAGTTATCATGTATATAGGTTTTTTAAAATGATGATGTAGTTTTGATATTGTGATTAAGATTGAAATGTGGTATCTTTGGGTGCAAGGGGGGGTGGCGGAGGGCTCAAATTTTAGCTGAATGGGGAGACCAATATAGACCCTTAGATGATAGGAAATGGTAAGATAGAAGATCTAAATGTTAACTTTGAATTAGGGAGACCATGATCCACTATTTTAGGCTATGGATGGCTAAGCTCCAAAATGGTGACATCATGCGGTCTAACTTCTTCTCTTTCTCTCCAAATAAGATTGGTAAGCATATATAGGCTCAATGGGTCTCCATTAGGCTGGACTCCATGGGCCGGTCAAGGTGGCAAATTCCGGCGGGTTCTGGGCAACTTCCGGCGACTTTCGGTGAACCTATTTCGTCATTTTTCAAAACTTGCTCCAAATTCTCTCTTGACCTCGAAAATGTATACATCTTCTCCAAAAAGTATCTAATTCTTCATATTTAATACATTTCCGAGCCAACTCCACATTTCCTAGCAAGAACAAGAAACGTCATAAGAATAATGCTTTATTCATAGAAAACAAGCTATAAGCATAAAGTTAGGTGTGACGACCCGGACCAGAATCAGCAGTATGATCAGCTATATACGTGAGTTATCGCATAGTCGCAGATTGCCGACAGTTGTTTGAATCGCCAGGCTCGTTAACGACTTAATTATTGGCCAAGAATTGGAGCTGAATCTCTTCTCGAGAGTAGTAGTACTTGTGATTTCGAGTTCGTGGGCGGTTCCGGATCGTTATTTGGACGACCGAGAAATTAATTATGAATATTTGAAGTTCGGATTTAAATGGTGGGCTACTTAACGACTAAATTACCGGACGAGAATTTGTTTTCGGCTTCTTCACTGAAGTTGTTCTGAATTTAATTTCGAGCTCGTGGGAACTTCCGGAGCATTATTTTGAGTTACGAAGATTAAGTTATGAATATTTCTGATTGTTGATTATTAGTCGGTTTAAATATGCGTTGGGTTGAACAGTTGACTTTTTATCCGATTGGTTGATGTGTGTGACTTTGGGTGATTATTGAAGAACATATCGAGATGAGTTTGTGGCCGCGAGAATTATCGGAATCGGAATTACGACGAGAAAGTTACGGATATTCGAAGTTTGCCGAAAAGGGTGTTTGAAAGCTTCCCAAAATAGAAAGTCAATAAATAGCAGTTGCCATATTGGGCAAGTCAAACTTGCCATAAAGAGTGTTGACCGAGTTGACTGAGTCAACTCGGTGGAGAGAAGATGGTGGCGCGACGGTGGTTCGGTGCTCCACGGCGGCGATCGATTCCGGCCACCCCGTGGGACGGGGTTGGTCCCATTAGATGCGCCTTGGGCCCTTGATGGTGACTCCGGCCTCCTTTCACGGCAAGGCTCGCCAGAGAGAGAGAGAAATCCGGCTAAAAATGGAGGAAAACTTTGTGATTCGGGTTCCATGTTTTAGGCCGATTCGAGCTGAAATTTGGAGTGGGCTTTGAAGCTCTCCTCACCTACATGCTACCATGTAAGTTTGGTGATCTAATTTTGATTGTGTATGGAGAATTTTGGAATTGAAATTTGTGTGAACATTCGGTTTTTCATGAAATTGACATGGTTAGAGTGAGAATTGGACTTCGGTGCAGTTATGAAAGTTGCTCAGTGAGTGACTTTGCATGGAGTGGAGGTTGCTCCGCCGTGAAAGTGTTCCGGTCAGTGGCGGCGCCGCCGTGGGCGGTGGTCAACGGCGGTCAAAGTTGACTTTTTGGGGTTTTCGACAAGTTGCATGTCATTTCACTCGAAATCGCGCCCCGATCGCAGTGGGGAGGTTCGTTTTTCGAGTTGAGCGTCCGAACTTACAGCGAGGTATTGAGGTGTGATTTCTGGATTTTCGACAGTTTGTCGTAATCGGATTACGTGTTTCCGAGAACGGTGGTTTCTCGTGATTTGTCTTGTATTGTCGAGTTATGACTTTGAGAAATGAATTTTGTGAATATTCAGGTGTTCGTGATCGTTTGTTTGGCGAGGGACTTTCCGCCGGATCACGGGTTAACGCATATCGCGTTACGCAAGTCTGTGATTGGACATTTCTTTTCACAGATTGTTTGCGAGTCTTGATATACGTTTTATGAACTTGAGCATGCATATGAGATTTCGGATTACATGAGCATGTGTTTTACGATTATACATATACGGATATGCGTATACGAATAAACATACACTTATATGCTGTTTCATGCATTTGCATCGAACTATTTATGATTTGATTTACACAGAGTACAGTCTCAGTTACGTTGTTGTATCGATGCACTTGCCTCTCGGCTGATCCCCGATGGTAGGCTTTTACCAGGGGAGGCTGTGACTCCTGACCCGAGGCCTTTACCGGGGGGAGGCAGACCTCTGACCTGAGGCCTTTCTGGCTAGAGTCACGTGTGGGTTTGGGATCCCGTGATTCGAACTGTACTAGCACGGATGTGTCCACGAGTGGCCCCGTGAGATATTTATGCATGCTCCGTACGCGTGAGGAGTTAGAGTCTCTCTCGTGTACTCGGACGAGTGAGGAGTTAGAGTCTCCCTCGTGTACCATTTGATTATTTATACTTTCGACTCGCATATGTTTTTATAACGTATATATTATGTGGTGAAAGACATTTATTTTCGTCCACTCACTCTAACGTGTTTCATGTCTTTCCCCTGGGCTTTTCAGTTTCCGTGCCCAGTTTGCAGTTCAGGCTCTGGTGTAGCACGTCGTGGTCGGAGGCATAGTGCTCGAGCTACCTTGTTTCTTCCAGTAGGTTTATTGTTCTACCTACTATGGTATACTTATATGTTTATACATTAGAGGTCGCTCTGAGAAATCTGTTGTTTACGTTGTACGATTTTACACCAGATTTCAGTAAAGTATAGATATATTTATTGTTTTACTTTACTGTTGATATATTGAGAAATCCGGATGGGATTGGTACCCACGGTTTGCTTTTTGTGGCATAGGATGAAGTGTATTTTCTGCGTGCAGGTTATGGTAATTCTACGTTAGTAACGAAACTTTGCCAAAATGTCTACTGTTTTTGTTGGTTCGTATTTTCGGAGGGGTTTGATTCTGGTTTAGGCAACTAAACCGGGGTTGGGTCTTTTCATTAGGAGCGTAATAGGCACATAATTATGGTCCTAATAACTACCTTACACTTCAGCTTTGCTTGTCCTCAAGCAAACTAAGAAGAAAACAATTAAGCAAAGCTAGACTCAAAGTACATGAAAACACACAAGTATGTAAGTGTCCTAAATGGTAGATTGTTTTCCTTCAAAGAATCATGGCTAGATGGATTGAACTACTTTTGAGCAACACTTTTAAAACATGATATCAATGCATATGTAATAAGCCGAAACGAGATATGCTAGACCAAATACATCACAATGAGATGTATTCAAATTGATATGTTTCCTAACTATCAAACTCACTAGATAGAACTCAATGCACACAAGTGTTTGAGGGTTAGCGTTTGCACTCATAAATCGCATAAATAACATGTTCTCCATAGGCTCGATTTTCAACCAATGCTCCAACAATAAAATATCACAAGCATTTCAAATCAAAAAAACTTTTATTTCGATTGAAACGAGGTTTAAGGAAGGAGTTTACTAAAAGAAGGGTATAAGAATTCAAGAACCAAGTAACCTAGCAAGCAGCTCACAAGTCGAAGTTGCTAACATACTCTAGGTGCTACTAGCTTTCCCTTTTTTTATACAAACCATTTCCCAAAACACTAATTCTTTATATACACTACCATATTTTTGTGGAACTTTTTCTCTTTTCTATTTTTCTCTTTTTTCTTTTCTTTGAAACTCTTTTTGTTTCTCTTTTCTCTTTTTCTCTTTCTCTTTTTATTTTCTTTGAAACTCTCTTTTTATTATTATTTTTCTTTCTCTTTTGAATAAACACAATACAAGTGAATCATCACAACATCCTCCTCCACTTCACACTTATCTCTTTTGCCAAACTTCCCAATAAGCACAACTCTAAGCACATCCTAATAGAACTTCATTATCGCTTGCTTGATTGCTTAGTTAAGGGTAGGAGTAAGTGTTTAAACTTGGTAAGGATTTGTGGTGTTCATGAATTAAAAGGCTAAATAATATAAGGCTAAAATTGGCTCACTAAAGGATGTATGTATCATAGGGTTCAAAAGAAATTTGGTTATGATGGTAATCCTAATGCCTTTATCATTTTTGAAAATAATTCATGATTTGAAAAATATTTTACACTGTTTAAAGCAAGTTCTAGATTACACAATAATTGATCGATATCACACATGAAAGAATAGGTGCACAATGTACCTATGCATGCACAATAAGGCTCAAAAATCTCACATGGGCATGGATAGCTTGGAAAACATATCAATCCTTCTTTTTCTCATTGTGAACTCATTTTGAATGTCATATGCACTTTTCAAACCGATTAGACATGCATTGTTTTCTCTTTTAAAACATGCTCAAAATTATACAATCTACTAGCCATTAGTTCAAGTCTCATCATTAGGAGTGGTTATTCGGAACAAAAATACAAAAAAATTTGTACAACATTTTCTCAATATTTTTCAATTTTTATTGTTTTTCGGATAAGTAGTGAAAATAACTTAGCCGCTTACCTCACACTTTAGAATCAAATTGTCTTCAATTTGCATAAAACTACATAATAATCAAAAGTGTAGACAAGATAGCAAGGCATCATCAATTCACAAAATTATTCACCTAACACATGTTTTCCTAGGCATAGTAATTAGCACGCATTCACACTTTAAAGGGTCATATAGTCTCTAAGAAGTAATGACGCTATTAGAGTCCTATCAACCACGATAGGGGCATGCATACTAGTCACATTTCAAAGAAAAACGACATTGTAATCTAACATAAAACATGAGGGGACCTCACACTTACACAAGACTACCACCTTCTATGTGACTCCAAACAATACACTAATGATGAATAGATAGCTTCCTCATTGAACAAGAGTGAGTCATCAAGACATTACAAGCTAACAACCCTTGGAAGATGTCTACTCTTGGGGATGAGAGTTAAACCTAAGCATCCTAACATAGCATCATTCTCAAACATTTCTAATAAGTGCTAGAAAGTAGAGAAAGAGTGAGGGAGAAAGAAGGTGCAAATGCTTTGTAGACCGCATCCGAGCTCCAAATTTACATCTATGTTAACCCACGAAGATCAAGTTAGGTCTCACCATCCAAAGGTGATATGAGTGAAGGGAGGACTGGCAATCGGCACCCTCGTATTGAGATTGATAGCATTTAAAAGCCCGAGGAAGAGGGGGGGTATGAGCAAAGCCATGGCATTTGGACTCCAAAAGGAAATTGAAAATTTGCATTTTAGTAATTGCCTTCGATGGGTTGAAGGAAACCTTTCGACCCGTCGAAGCAAAGCCCCTGGAACATTAAGGGCATCAACTTTCGATGGGTTGAAGAAGAACCTTTGATCCATCGAAGCATGGTCCTTGGATTGCCCTGAAACAGTGAGTAATTTCATGCCAAAATCCAATTAAGTTTAATCAATTCCCTACACTCAAATGGACCTTTGCATACATAAAAATGCATTTATAAATAACTAAATTCAAAGCGAGGCAAGATATTAGGAAAGCTCCCCCTTGAAGATCGAAGATAATGCATTCAAAGTCACCACCAATCACCGACATGCAAGACCAAGATTGGTCTTACATTCCTTGCTAGCATCCATGACTTTGCATCAAGATTATTCTTCTCTAGGTCACATACCAAATCCGCGACCTCACACTTTATTTCAAAGACATTTTCTTATGGGCTTCGGCCATTACAGGTTGTAGTTTAAGGACATAAACATGGTCCGTAGCTCCACGCGCTTGTTAGGGTGGATACTTCTCGAGGAGTACACTCTACTACTTGGAGCTAGAGGGCTTCTTGACTTGTCGTAGAGGAAAACATTGAAGCAATCCTCACATTGGCCAATGTTAGACCGAAATGGATACCTTCCTAATGTTTTGCTCTTCTTTTCGATCACTCTTCCAAGTAGTATCCCTAACTTTTCCTTCAATGTTGACATAGACTTGATGTGTGGGGAGGAAAAAGGTGGTTGTGACATCTCAAAATAAGGTGGAGAGTTGGCAACATGACTTCATTTCCAATCCTTCACTTCTTCATAGAAACATTGGTTGTTAAAGGGAAGATCAAGAGGCAAAAATGTCTTAGTCTCATTCCTATCATCTTGATCATAACTCAATGCTTCTTCTTGCTCCATGGGGAGTTCTTAGTAATACTCTTTTAGTGGTGAGGAAATGACTGAAGGTTCTTCTTCAACTTGATCTTCCATGGGTGGCTCGAACACATCCTCTTCACCTTGGGCATCCCTCTTGTCTAACTCATTGATCAATTCTTCATGATAGCTCATGACCGGTTGTGTAGATAAGTTCGAAAGTACATTTTTCTCAACACTCCAAGCTTCATCATACATGATTGAGACTTCATCATCGGATGAGGACTCATCATCTACGACATTTGGACAAGCTCTCACCCACTATGACATTGGCTCTTCTTCGTTGAATGAAGAATCATCGTACTCGGCTCTTCTTCTCAAGGACAAGTTCTGTTAGAAGTCCTCGATACTTTGTTAATTTATTTAGCTAGATTGTTTTATGAGTGCTAACATTTTTATAATGGCATACCACTATCTATATTGGTATTGCTCCTACTTAATTGTAGAAGGGTAGTATAGATATTTTTTGGGTTGCCTGACTTCTGATAAATGAATGCAATTATGTTTTTCCTTCAAAAAAAGAAGTCATTTGCATTTAGGGACACATATAAACCAAGTCTCTAAACACCATCGACGCCCTTGCTGCCACGCCTCACAAACATTCTAAAAAATCTTTATCAACAAATTGTTAGGATCCCAAAGCTTGGAACAAATACTGCCTGAATGAGTGACCCTTAGCAAAAACATCACCTAATTACAACCGAATTTATAAATCATGAAGCCCAGGGCCAAAAAGGGAAAATTCCCTTAACCTTAAAGACCCAAAGAGTACAACACAACCTTCTGTCACAACCATGGCCGCCTATAAATGTCATCCACTGAAAATCAGCCAACCAGTGACACACCTTCTTGCACCTTTGTAATTATAGGTGCTCCAATCACCTAACTCCATGCAATCCAGAACTAGCATGCATTGGCCTCCCAACAGCTCAAAAAACGACCCCACATGCAACTCTCCCAAAGTCATTGAGAACTAAATATCGACCAACAAAAGATTGAGATCGACCCAACCCTATAATACAATTCCAACCCTAAATCTTTGATCTAACCAGAGACCAGCAACTCCTACTCGCCAAATTGAGGCTTCTTGCAGCCCGACGAGTCTCTTCGTGTTGAGTCGGTCATGTGTAGGCCGCAGTCCGTGCCACATATGTTCTAGCTCCCAAAAGCATGTTGCACAAAGTAACCACATTTAAGCGCGACCATAGGAAATCTGTTCGAGTAGTGGGGCGTCCAAATTACCGTGCATAAAGGAGAAGTATGGTGCTCGACCATCGCCACTATGAGAATCCTCTTAAGGTTAAAAGAAAAGTTCTTAACTTTTGCATTTTTAAGATGTCATAAAAAAAACTCATATTGACTTAAGTGCTCCACAAGAATTTCTCAGCAAGTAATAGTTGGACCATGTTTCATTATTCGTCGGACGTTGAATCTAAGATACCCGGGGGGTGGAGGGTGGCTATGCATTTTTCACATAATTCGTCCGCATTCTTGGAAAGGAATAGAATTAATGAAGTTTCTCATCGATATCTCTTCAACTGAATCCTTTGCTTGGTAAAACTTCATGATAAAATTTTCTCCATGCAGGTCACGTACTTTTATTGATGAGTCGATGACTCCTTTTTCCATGGTCAATAGCTCTAACCTCCGAAACACTTGAAATGAATATATGACTGACATGGAGAAGCGAGTATTCCGCCTTGAAGAGATGTTATCTTTACGTCGTCGGAGAGATTTGGCGGAACCTAGCCCTCTGTCTCGCACTAGGTACAGTGAGGAAGTTTTAGCCTAAACGGGTTTGAATATGTCGGTTATAGGAACCACTCCTCTCTGAAAGCTTTGCTCTCAGAGACGTGGAGCTCAATGGGAAGAAGGTCAAGATCGAGAACCTTAAAGAGACCATTTTTTTCTTTCACAATGATCTTGCCAAAGCCGACGATACCATCTTCTTTGTACTACTCACCAACTCAGTGTCGACGTCAACATAGCATATGATATTACTATGACCTTCACGAAGAGCAATGTGACCCACTTGTTGATGTGACAATTACTATGTCAACACTTGACAGAGAGATCTGAGCGAAAAGAAATTAAGGAGTAACACTGATGTAATGTAATAACCTGACATTTTAAAATAATTATTAACCATTTTCCTACACACGCGTATGCGCGTGCGGAAGAGCGACGTGCTACACATGCAAATTGTTGGTATATTTATGTATGCACGTGCAAACGAACATCGCGTTGCACATGCAAATTCTTCAGTAAATTTATTAACGATGTGCCTTGTATTGTTTTCCAGTCCTTGTTTGTTAGATGAACTTTACAAAGCTCATGTCATGTGATACTCTATTTGAGAATAAGAAAAAATAAACCAATAATTTGCTAGTAGCATGTTGATGTTGTTAATCCAACTACCTAATTGTGTACAAATCCAGTGATACATAATTGGGTAAGGATCTCGTCTTACAAGAGATTATAATTAATGAAATCCATCTACTACGATGCTTTGCATTAAAAGGAATCAATTCAATGATATATTTTGTTTTTCTTTGAACAACAGTAACTTCCATAAAAATTGGGAAAAGCCATGCCAAGGAAACAACCAAGCAGAAGCAGTAACATTACCCAACACGCTGATGGTTCCTCATAGTAGCAGAAGACACAAGGTTATGTTTGTTGATCTCCTTAATCTCTCCCTCTTCTGTTTGCTCATCTCCTCAACCTAACCTTTGCTCTCCCTCATCCCTTCTCGCTATCTACTGCTTCTCTTCTCATCTATTTTTTATCTTCAGGAGGTGTTTATTGTTAGAACCAATCAGCCTTTTGTATACAAACAATATATATGTATAATAAGTATAAAATCAAAATTGAAATCAATAACAAAGACGGAAGAAAAAATTCACCAACTTGATCAGATAGAGGCCTGCAAACGCAGTATCCTAAGACAGAAATTCGCCCCCACTTGTGTTTGTAGTCTGGACGTCTATCTCGAGGATACAACTCTCTGGTTCAAGTTCTTGCACACGAACTTGAACCCTAGCGATTTTACACTATGTACTTTTCCGATTAGCAATCTGAAGAAGAAGACGAAGTTCTGGAAAAATCAATGTTTGGAATGACGACTTGGGTTGTCCTTATAAAGACGTCAAAGTCGCAATTTTTCAAAAGGTCGCGACAGTTGAATTTTTTTTTCATATTTATCTCTTTTTGATAATTATCCGAAATATTAATTAAAAATTAAAATATTAATTTTTAAAAATTAAAATGGGATTTAATCAACAGAGCCCAAGGCCCATCTTTTGACCATTTATATTTTGGGCTTTTCCTTGGTAACCGAAGGCCCAAATCCACACATCCATGTGAAAGCCCACCTTCTACGTTTCAGCCCAATTACTTCTCTTCATGTGTAATCTTAAATAAAGACACTTGTCTTTCTAACTTCTTTCATGTGGCACTACAGTCCCAATATTTATCTCTCATCCTTTTTCTTTATTTAAATCCTTTTATTTGCCTTCAACCTGGTATCAAATTGATCCAAAATTATGATGACGGTCCTTTTTTATCTTCATTCGTAATCTGCACACATTTCCTTAAACAAACTTAAAGAGAGGTTGTTACATATGCAAAAGAAACAAAATGGAATGTATAAATCAAGAGAAGTTCAGGGTTTACCAACACTAATCCTTGCTCAAGAACAACTAGAAAAGAGGATGATTATAGACATAGCCAAAGACTCAAAATACAGGAAACTAAGGAACACGGGAAAACCAAAATCATGCCAATCCAATGTCATCATTACTTGATATAGAAAGAGAGCTTTACTTAAATAGAGATGCTAAAGCACCGACATGTATCTCCACAAAATTCCAATAAGATCATCCATATACTCTCTTCACCAGGTACAATAACCAAATGCCGGACACAGATAACTTTCTTCTATAAACAATCCCAATGACCACAAATAATGCAATTGGTCTTTCTACTTCCAACAACTCATCACATTGGTCAATTCACTAAAGTCAAAATAAAAATCTACAGTAAAGGAGGGAAAAAACATAAGAACGAATTTGACTACCTATTGGACAAACAAAGTGAGGCTTTTGATATGTACATACCTTCATTCAAATCTAGTGATCAAATTTTAGTGATCAAACTATCATTATCATAAATCCAGAGATTGAATTCCTCTACTCTACCTCAGATTTTATTATTTCATCTAACTCAACATACTTATGTAAAACATTTTTTAAAAATTAGGAACCCATAAAATGAAAAAGGCCGTATCTATAAGGTAATGCTCTAACAGTTTAGACTTAACACTGAAGCCACTTCAAGTCACGACGTAGGTTTATAAAACCTCATGAAACTGATATCTTTAGTCTGTAAACCAATCAATCAATCAATCAAATCCATTAGGAAAAAGTTTAGTTGGCTAATACTAAATGCACAAACTCTTTACAGTTATACACAAATGCACAAACTCAAATGGTCGAACTATTGAACGAAAGAATAACAAACTGAAAAGAACTTATAATGCACCAAGTGCACAAACTCAAATGGTCAAACTATTCAACGATGTTAAATCCTGGTTTGATCTAACACGTACTTCACACACCATAACACACTTATAGAGCTCTAAGCTTCTGATCTCTTATTAAATGGAACAAACAGCTATATATATATAGCCTAAGCAATACACGAATTGTAACAAACTCCCCCACATTTGCAGACCTGTATCTCCTAAACGTGGGGTGAACAATGGAATAATTCAAACCTAATCTACACCCTACAGACCAGAGCTTTATTAACAGAACTTACGTAAAACATGCAACCTTCTGTGACTAAGTCGACCTACACTCCCAACACATCCTCCCTTAAACTGAACTATAATGTTTAGTCAGTTTACACATGCCAAGCAACTCCCTTATATTTATGAACATATCCAGTTTCAGGGGCTTTGTCATGATGTCTGCAAGTTGATCCTTTGAACCACAATGCACCAATTCAACCACTCCATCTTTTGACAGATCACGAAGGAAATGAAATCTGATATCGATATGCTTACTCTTACCATGCATAACTGGATTCTTTGATAACTTGATAGCTGAGTTGTTATCACACAAAATGGTAGTGCACTTACTTGATCTGTGCTTAAGCTTGTCAAGTATTCTCTGCATCCAAATACATTGACATGCACAAGTGGCTGCTGCAATGAACTCTGCCTCAGTGGTTGATAGAGTGACAATAGATTGTTTCTTCGATGACCAAGCCACTACCCCAGAACTTAGTAGAAACACATATCCTGAGGTGCTCTTTCGATCCTTAATATCTCCTGCATAATCACTGTCAGAGAAAGCCAACAAACTCTCATTCCCCCCCTTTCTTGTATAAGATCCCAAGCTCCATGGTGCCTTGCAAATATCTCATAACCCTCTTCACAGCTTGATGGTGCAATCCGGTAGGCCTCTCCATGAAACGACTGATTAAGCTTATTACGTACATTAGATCTGGCCTGGTAGCTGCCAAATACATGAGGCTGCCCACCATCTGTCTATATACAGTGACATCAACACAAGAGCCTTCTTCATCCTTCACAAGTTTGGAACCTGGTACAATAGGATTTTTCACAGGATTACAGTGTGCCATGCCAAACTTCTCCAGCATTTCCTTGATGTACTTCCTTTGATTGATGAAAATTCCCTCAGAGCTTTGAACCACCTCCACACCTAGGAAATACCTCATCTTCCCGAGATCAGACATATCAAAATGTTGCTTCATGGAGTTTTTGAACTTTGCAAACATAGTCTCATCATTCCCTGTGAAGATAAGATCATCTACATACAAGCTTACCACAATAAGCTTCCCACCTTCTTCACTCTTAATAAACAAAGTGTACTCACTAGAACATCGTTCAAATCCTTCAGCAGCAAAATAAGATTCAATTTTGCTGTACTAAGCTCTGGGAGCTTGTTTGAGTCCGTATAGAGCCTTCTAATTTGTACACTTTATCTTCTTCTCCATGTTTCTCATAACCCTGGGGTTGATCAACATACACTGCCTCATTGATTTCACCATGTAGAAACGCACTCTTCACATCAAGTTGATACACACTCCATCCTTTGTGTGCTACAAGAGCTAGAACCATGCGAATGGTATCCCAACGAGCTACAGGTGCAAACACTTCATTATAGTCAATTTCATGCTGCTGTGTGAAGCCCCTTGCTACAAGTCGAGCTTTAAACTTGTCAACCTTACCTTGCTCATTCAGCTTGGTCTTGTATAGCCACTTCACCCCTATTCTTCTTGCTCCTTCTGGTGATGAACATAGCTCCCAGGTGTCATTCCTTTCAATAGCTTCAATTTCATAGTTCATAGCCTCTCTCCATTTCAAACTATTGACAGCTTCTTCAAAGAACACAGGATCACTTGATGAGGTAAACATCACAAGGTTTCCTTCCTCTTCAGACAGGCCCTCACCACTCACATAATCTTGCATCCATACAGGAGTTATTCGTGTCCTCCCTTGAACTGGACTAGGTGGTGAGTCCAGTTCACTGGAAGAAGCTCTTAAACCATTGCCTCCTTCTTTGACTCCATTGTCTTCTCCAACATTCAGCTCCCCTACTTCATTTTCCTCATCTTGCTCTCATTCCTCTATCTCATCTTCATCTCCCCACGTAAGTTCAGCACTAGTTACTCCTTTATCAGCAACATCCCACTGCCAACTCTTATCCTCCTCAAACACTACATCTTTGCTTATCACTATTTTCTTCAACACAGGGTCATACAGTCTGTAGGCCTTTGATTCTTCACTTATGCCTAAGAAGACACATCTGTAACTCTTGTCATCAAGTTTCTTCCTTTTGTTGTCAGGAATGTGCACATGCCCTACACACCCAAACACCCTGAAGTGATCCACTGAAGGCTTGGATCCACCCAATGCTTCTTCAGGAGTCATCTTCTCTAATGCAGCAGTAGGATATCTATTGAGGATGTGAGCTGCCCAGTTTACTGCCTCTGGCCAGAACTCCCTGGGAACCTGCTTCTCTGATAAGATGCATCTGACCATGTTCATAATGGTTCAGTTTCTTCTCTCTGCCACCCCATTTTGTTGTGGGGTGTAGGATGCAGTGAGCTGTCTAACAATTCCATTAGAACAACATAATTCATTGAATTCTTGTGAGGTAAATTCCCCACCTCTATTAGTACGAAGGCACCATATAAGGCTTCTTGTTTCATTCTCTACTAGACTCTTGAATTTTCTGAACATAGCAAATACTTCTGACTTGTTATTCAAGAAATAAGACCATACTTTTCTGCTATAATCATTAATAAAGGTAATTAGGTACCTCTTTTGGCTGTTGGACTCAGGTGTGATTGGACCACAGAGGTCTGCATGTACCAATTGCAATCTTTGTGAAGCTCTCCATAGGCTTTTCTTTGGAATAGCTTCACGGTGTTGTTTACCAATCATGCAGCTTGTGCACACCTGTGTGGGAACATTGAGTGATGGCAGACCCTTCACCAATTTCTTGTAATACAAGCTTCTTAACCCTTTGTAGCTAAGATGCCCGAATCTTTGATGCCACAGCTGAGTTACATTCTCAGACTTAGTTTGAAAGCATGCAGGGGTCACAGAGGCTTGAGTTTGTACTGATGCAAGCAGAATGAACATATGGTTTGCAGACATGGTAGATTGCATGATCACCCCTCTCCTAGGATGGTATATTTTGCACATTCCATTCTGAATCAAAATGGCCAAATTCTTGTCTTGCAGTTGGCCAATACTAAGCAAATTATTCTTTAATTCTGGAATATAAAATACCTCACTGATGACTTGAGTGTTCCCATCAATTTAAAGCCTTATGCATCCTTTCCCCATCACTGCCATCTTCATGTTATTCCCAAGCTTTACTACATGCTGGAATGACTCATCAAGGTTGAAGAACCATTGTTTGTTGCTACTCATGTGATTGCTGCATCCTGAGTCAAGGAACCAAATCACTTCATGCCTTGAATTGTGTAGATCTGTATATGCCATTAACAACATATCTTGTTCTTCATCCAGCTCTGCATAGTTTGCACCTTTCTACCAGCTAGGCACTCAAATTGAAAGTGTCCTAGCTTATGGCACCTAAAACATTCCACTAGATCTTTGTTGAAGGGTTGCCTTCCACGACCTCTACCTCTTCCTTGATACATTCCTCGACCTCTGCCTCTGTCTCCAAACCTCTCTTCATAGCTAACCTTCAAAGCTTGTTCTTCCTTGACATGTCCATTCATCCTTTGCTCATGGACTAATATATAGACTACTTTGTAGCTCATCTATTGTCAGGGTATCCAAATCATTGGATTCTTCCATAGAACACACCACATAGTCAAACTTTGAGGTCATTGACCTCAGAACTTTCTCAATGATGACCACCTGCTCCATTCTTTCTCCGTGGATCTTCATTTTGTTGGCAATTGTGAGAGTTTTGGCAAAGTAATCATCCACTTTCTCTCCTTCCTTCATATGCAAGATCTCAAACTCTTTCCTGAGGGCTTGGAGTTGTGATGCTTAACCCTAGTTGAACCTTGATACTTTTGTCTCATGGAATCCCAGATGCTCTTAGCACTCTCCGTATCAAGGATGGTCTCCATGATTGATCGTTCGATATCCTGAAACAAGAAGTTCTTGACCTTGAGATCTTTTAATTTCATCTCCTCGATCCTCTGACGTTGCTCCTCAACTTGCTTTCGCTGAGTTTCTGTTTGTTGTCCTCTCTCAGCCACTACTGCAGAGAAGGTGGCTGATGGTTGAGCTCCCTGTGACACCGTCGGGATTTCATCTTCTATGAGATTCCAGAGCTCCTTGGATCGGAGAAAATTCTCCATGAGCATAGACCAGCGGTCATAGTATCCGTCGAACTTTGGAATGGACACCGGTACAAAACTCCCTTCAGCCGCCATCTCATTCTCTCTTTTGCTCACCCTGTTTTCACTCACATAATTCACTCACACAATCAAGCCCCGTTTGGGGCTCTGATACCACTTGTTAAATCCTGGTTTGATCTAACACTTCACACACCACAACACACTTATGGAGCTCAAAGCTTCTGATCTCTTATTAAATGGAACAAACAGCTATATATATAGCCTTAGCAATACACGAATTGTAACAAACTCCCCCACATTTGCAGACCTGTATCTCCTAAACGTGGGGTGAACAATGGAATAATTCAAACATAATCTACACCCTACAGACCAGGGCTTTATTAACAGAACTTACGTAAAACATGCAACCTTCTGTGACTAAATCGACCTGCACTCCCAACAAACGAAAGAACAGGAAACTAAAATGAACTTATCTTTACTGATAAACCCAAATGAACTTATCCACCCAAAAAAAAATGGCAACACCTATTGAATGAAATTAAGATTGGAACATATGTAAGGCAATTGAATAAGAAGAGCACATACATCAAAACCCACAACTGCCGTTCACATTAGTGAGGGAGATGATGAAATCTATGGAATTTGGAGAAGAGAAGTTATGCAGAAGTTTGAGATTTACCTTGAGATTAGTCGTATCACTCCTTTATTCCCTGAGATGAATAATAGCTTTAAGATTTGGGAGTTTATATGTTCACCAAAAAGAGTTGAGATTGGAAAAGAAATTTCAGAAGATGTACCTTAAAATCCAAGGCTGTCGGAGCACACTGTGTGCCGGAAGACTGAAAATGGTGAGGGGAAGAATGAACTCTACCTCCAAGGAAATTGCTGGAAGTGGGAGGAGAAGTTAACCGACTATAGGATAGAGAGGAGAAGTTAAATTTGATTTTCTTTCCTCCCTCATTCACGTGTTAATGTCTCCTTTAATTTATTTTGTATTTTACAGACCTATTCTATATTTTTTATTTCGATGGTTTTTATTTAGAGACTAAGAAGGGTAATTTCAGGTATTCTAAAAGTTCTACCTTCAACTTCCTGCTTAACTGCCGAAACCTCCTTCTAAAATTCCGCAAGCATTGTTTCTTTAATTAATAGAGATATTTATGAATATTTTTGATTTTGATTTACCGGGCGAGGTAAATAATTTCACTGCTGATAAATTATAGGGCGATATTAGTTGGCTTTTTATTGAATTAGTGACGTTGGTTGACTTTAGGTGGAAGTCATAAGATTTGTCAAGACGAATTCGTAGACGCATAGAATGTCTTGAACAGAGTTACAACGAGAAAGTTCCGATTAATGGAAGTTTATCGGAAATTAGTTTCCGTAAATGAACATGTATAAATAGGACTTTCCCATTTTGAAAAGTCAGTCTAGTTGACTGAGAGCTCTCTCTCTCTCTCTCTCTCTCTCTCTCTCTCTCTCTCTCTCTCTCTCTCTCTCTCTCTCTCTCTCGCTTTCGGGTCAGTTGACCTCGGCTGGTGGCACGGTTCCATTAGGCGACTTCCGACCACGATTCTGATCGAAATTAATATTGATTGTCTTGATTTGGGTCATAGAGTCTTGAGTAGGCCAAATCAATGAGAGAGATTCTTGGGTTTCGTGGATTTTCGTCGACCGTCTCCGATGAATCCACCAACATTGATTTTGGTATGCTTTGATTTGTCTTAAGGTCCAGATTGTGATAATATATGTGGTTTGTTGCTTGGATTTTGTTGGTTGCAAGTGGAATTCGAGGAAATCAATTGGATTTCCGTCCAATTCGTCTTGGCCTATATCGTCGATAAGAACCTAATGACATATAACTCGTTGCGTTTAAAGAAATAACTTTTCGGTCACTGCCTCTGCCAGCAACCACTACCGACGGTGGCGATCGACCCACAAAATCAAAGCTCTTGAAGAACCCAACAACTTTCCTCACCACATTATGGCTTGTTTAGCCAGAATCGACCCCGAAACCATTCAGTTGGAAAATCTTTCCGACGCCGAATCACTATTGTCAAGCAATTTAAAAACTCGAGGCCGGTCATGCTTGACTCAGGGTGGAGAGGGAAATAAAAGCCCCAGCTGAAAGGACCCAACCCCGATTCAGCTCCGTAAACCGGAATCAAACCATTTCGAAAACACGAACCAACAAAAACCGTAGAAATTTTGGCAGAGTTTCGCTACTAACGTGGAATTACCATTATCTGCACGCGGAAAATACACTTTATCCTATGCCACAAAAATCAAACCGTGGGCACCAATCCCATGCGGATTTCTCAATATATCAACAATAATGTAAAGTAATAAATATATCTGTACTTTACTGAAATTCGGAGTAAAATCGTATAAACATATACATCAAAATACTCAGAGCGACCTCTAATGTATAATCATATAAGTATACCACAGTAGGTAGAACAATAAACCTACTGGAAGAAACAAGGCAGCTCGAGCACTATGCCTCCGACCACGACGTGAGACATCAGAGTCCGAACTGCAAACTGGGCACGGAAACCGAAAAGCCCAGGGGAAAGGCAAATAAAAACGTTAGAGTGAGAGGACGAAAATAAACGTATGCCTTTCACCAGTTCATATACATAATCAATGTAAAACAATGCGAGTTCGGTAAACGTATATATATGGAGGTTGTCGGACGAATCTCTCAAGCCCGACGTCAGGTGAATCTCTCAACCCAACGGTGATAGGCCAGGGGAATCTCTCAACCTCGGCATCATACAGGGGAATCTCTCAACCCTACCCAGAGGAATCTCTCAACTCTGGTCCAGAGGAATCTCTCAACTCTGGTACATCGATGCAATAAATGCCATCACCAATAAACATATAATAACACCTCCGAAAATAACATATATCTCAATATCGTATAAAGTAAACACGAAAATCATAAAATCTACGAACTCGCAAATCAACTGTGAAAATATAAACTTGTCCACTCACAGACTAGCGTAACGCAGTTCGCGTTAACCCGTGATCCGGCGGAAAGTCCCTCGCCAAACGAATGATCACGAACCCCTGAATAATCACAAAGTTCATATCTCAAAGTCATAACTCGACAATTCAAATCAAATCACGAGAAACCACCGTTCTCGAAAACACGTAATCCGATTACGACAAACTGTCGAAAATCCGAAAATCACACCTCAATACTTCGCTGTACTTTCGGATGCTCAATTCGAAAAACGAACCTCCCCAATGCGATCGGGGCGCGATTTCGAGTGAAATGACATGCAACTTGTTAAAAACCCCAAAAAAGTCAATGTTGACCACCGTTGACCGCCGCCGGTGGCGGCGCCACCACCAACCGTGAAATTTCTCGGCGGAGCAACCCCTATTCCATTCAAAATCACCCACTGAGCAACTTTCACAACTGCATCGAAGGCCAATTCTCACTCTAACCATGTTAATTTCAAGCAAAACCGAATTGCCTCACAAATTTCAAATCCAAAATTCTCCACACACAAGCAAAATTAGAACTCCATACCTATATGGTTAGAATCATGGAGATGAGGGCTACAAAACCCAGTCCTTGTTTGAGCTCAACTCGGCCGGAATCGAAAACCACCATTAACCCCAAAATTCACCATTTTTGGCCGGATTTTTCTCCCTCCACCGTCCACCTCGCCGTGAACGGTGGCCGGCATGAAGATGAGGAGGTCGAGCCGAGTGGAAAGACACCAAGATCGTGTCTGGAGGTGGCAGGACGGAGGATCACCGCCGGTGGCCGTGGAGGACGTCGTGCCTCTCTCCTCCATGTGAAGTTGACCGGTCAACAGCCTTAATTGCAAGGTTGACTTTCCCTAAATGGCAACCAGTTTAAATACCTTCCTCTTTAGGAAATTTCCATAATTAGATTTACGACAAACTTCGAATACCCGTAACTTTCGCGTCGTAATTCCGATTTCGATAATTCTCACGGCAACAAACTCGACTCGACGTATTCTTCAATTATCACCCGAAGTCAAACACTTCGACAAATCGGATAAAAAATCAATTGTTCAACTCAAATACAAACTTACCCAATTAAATACTCAACAATCGGAAATATTCACAACATAATCTTCGTAACTCAGAATAATGCTCCGGAAGTTCCCACGAGCTCAAAATTAAATTCTCAACAACTTTCGTGAAGAAGCCGAAACCAAATTCTCGTCCGGTAATTTAGTCGTTAAAAGTAACACCATTTAAATCCGATTATGTCAAAAATTCAAATATTCATAACTTATTCCTCGGTCATCCAAATAACGATCCGAAACTGCCCACGAACTCGAAATCACACGTACAACGACTCTCGAGAAGAGACCCAGCTCCAATTCTTGGCCAATAATTTAGTCGTTATCAAACCTGGCGATTTAAACAACCGTCGTAAATCTGCGATTATGCGGGAACCTCATGAACTAAGCTGATTTCTCATACTGATTCTGTTCTAGGTCGTCACAAATCCACCCCCCTTAAAAAAATTTCGACCTCGAAATTTCTGAGTCTGCCGACTAAAAATAGGAGCACTGCCCCTGCATACTACTCAACTCCCCAGCGACAATGTCAACTGAACAATTCTGACAACAGACTCCACAATAGGAGATAGTTCTGTGCTGAAATCCCTGTACCCTCAAATCACAAATCTGAACTGGCTCTACACAATCGCTAAGTGTTCCTGCATAAGGACCAGGTAGGGTACACAACACGTAACAAACCTGAAACATAGTTCCGCCACACGGAACACAACACAACACACACAAAAGCCAACAATATAGGCGACGCCGAACTATACGGCACAACACAAACTCGCCTATGACCACATACGGATCAAAACAACATGGCAAATCACAACTCAGTCTACACACATTAACATAACTCAAACATCGAACTAAAGTAATTATCAAGCCATTTCCACTAATCTGACAGTCTATGGTAGCACATTCCACAAAATCAGGATCAAACATCAAGTCACATCGAACATGCTATAGCACAATGGAGTACAACATCATCCTCAAAACTACATCATGCAACATCAAAACCATAGTGGTCCACAAACTGATACTGCAAGCAATCTCGAACAAGTGAAACTGCTGGTCCCAAATCCTCCGGAACTGCAATACCAAGGTCCACAATTTGCCCTCCAAGGTCTGAATAGTCCTCAAAGATCGCCCGCAAATCTGAGGATAAGAACCGGTACTAACTCGTAATCTGGTCCCCAATGCTCGCTGCAAAGCTGATCAATACTCAGTCGTAGCTGATTATCTCGGTCAGCGAACCGGGACACAGGTACACCACATAAATGGACAATCTCCGTCAAACACAGCTATGCCAGTCTGCCACTGAAATCGTCTCCGAAAGTACAAGGAATTGTACCGAGTTTGTCAAATGGTCCACAATGGCCTGACAACTGGTACCACAAACTGACGTGCATACTGGCACACAAACCACAGTGACACACGCCACATCTAACCAGAAATCCTCAATGGCTGTAACTCTCCGGCAAGTCTCTGCCTCCTAACCATCGTCCGTCGACAAATGTGGTATCTGCACACACAAGCTGCTACATTGCTCTTCATGTTGCGTCACGAGTAGTAAACTCAAAGTATGAGACACATCTCCACACCACTAGCGCCAAATGCACGCAAAACAATGAGCTTCAACATCATCACACTCGAACTCAGCTCCCATAACTTGCAACTCGGTAACACAGAAAATCGAGCCATACACACATGAACCACTGAAGCTCCCGACTTTCAACTGAATGCATCAGCAACAACATCCCAGATGGATAGTCAAAGTGAAACCACTAGCCTTTCCCGAACAAGCTCAAAGGTGCAGCCATAGTCGTTAGTCGACCCCATCCATCTACACTGCCTCAAGCCCAAATCTGGCCGAAAATGCAAGTGGATGAAACTTAAGTGATCAGTGCACGTCCTACACCTGGCTGCACGCCGTAGCAGTAGTATCTCCAACTCTTTGATGCTAACATAAGGACAGCTACACCCAAATCATACACAGAACACATAGCTACATAAGGTTTCCACTGCCTGAACCATGAGCCACCGCTCTGCTACACAACATCAAGACATAACCAAATCCAAACCTCGATGCATCGCCATAACCCACGAACTCGTCGCGGTCGTCTGGTGAGGTCAAAACTGAAGCAACAGTCAACCATCCTGCAGGAGTAAGTAACTCTCCTCGCGTGCATCGAATCACTCGAACTTGACACCTTCCTCGACAATCCAGAAAGTGGAGTGGCAATCCGAAAAAAAAATCCTGCACAAGCCGTCGGTAATAGCCTGCCAAACCCAAGAGACCCCTGATCTCTGGTATAATGGTAGAACAATCCCCAAATCCACACGACTTCTAACTGGTCAGGATCCACGCCAACTCCCTCGGATAACATCATACACCCCAAAATCTTCACGCTAATCAACCATAACTACACTGGCTGAACTTCGCAAATAGCTGATCACCTCGCAAAGTCCGCAAAACCGCTCACAATTGCTTCAGGTGCTGGCCCACACTCCTGGAGTAAATCAGGATATTGCTGACGAACATGACCGCAACTCGTCCAGAATCGTCTGAACACATGGTCCATCAAGTCCACACGATCTACGGGGGCATTGGTCAACCAAACAGCGTGACCAAAAACTCTTGATGTCCGCACCGAGATCCAAAAGCTGTCCAAACCACATCTGACTCATCAAACCTCAACTAATGGTATCTGGACCCGAAATCAATCTTCGAAAAGACTGAAGCTCTCGTGAACTGATCAAACCAGTCATCAATCTGAAGCGGAGGATACTCACTCTCCTCTGAAGCGAATCAGGCTTCCGGTAGTCAATTCACCACTACGTCGAATCATTCATCATCCATACAAACAACGCAAGAGCACACCACGCAAGTACGCGGGGTCGCGTGAAATCTCCTGAAACCTCCTTCAGCAACTCCTGGAGTCGAACCTGTAGCTTCATCAGCTCCGCTGGCTCCGAACGACAAGACGCCGGTAAAATGAGTCCAACGCCCGGTATAAGCTCAATGGTGTAGTCGGTCTCCCGAACTGGAGGAACACCTGGTAACTCCTCCGAAACACACCTGGAAACTCGGGAACCACCTCAATGTCACCAACGTCGGGCACAGCATTCGTAGTATCCACAACATGAGCTAAGCAACAACACAACCCGTTTCCACCATCCACTCGACCATCACCGCGAAACAGTATCTCGAGGAAATCTGGTCGTCGAAACACAACCTCCTTCTCGAGGTACTCGAACACAGCCAAAATGTGTCGCCAACAGTCCATACTCATAATCACATCAAAACCACGATGTCCAGCTATAACAGATCCGCGGCTAAGCCATATCCTCCAACAAGGATCTCGCAACCTCCAGATGGATACAACACTCTCCAAAACCTCGGAAGTCGAGATGCAGGTACAATAGCCATGGATATCAAACAACAGTAACCTCGGAGAAAATTCTGTCCTCAAACAAGGTCGTGGCGCGAACTCCAACATGTCCAACTAGCCGCCCACATCAATTGCGACTTGCAGAATAACTTATCGAAAGGCTACATTGGTCAAACTTCAGGAACAACATGAGGATCTCCTCGTGAACTCTGAGTTACCAAACTGCTAGAACAGCTGGCTAAGGGCGCTTCCACGCAATGTGACCCTCCTGGTCACCACAATAGCAACTGAGAGTGCTCTTCTAACACAAGTCACCGCAACACCTGCTGCGTGATAGGATCACCAACGATCGCCCAAACTCATGCCACAGGAGCAAATCCGCTACTCTGTGATCTCCGCCATCGTCAAACGGTCCTCTGCTTAATCTGATGACCCTCAACATAATCGAAAAGACCACAGCCTGATGAAGTCACTGATCCCGAAGTGTCGGAACTCAACCTCATCAAAACATCTCGACTAAGTCCACTTTCCTCAAACCATCACATCGAAAACCGTGTACACCTTTCTTTCTCGATAGCCTCGCCACTTAGTGCATCACACTAAGCTCCTCACGGATGTCTCGAGGCACAACAATCAGACTCTCTCTGATGCTCAGGTTCAAACTTATCTCGAACCTCGTGCACCGCTTCCTCTGAAGCCACATAACACGTGCAAACGAAAACAAACATATGAACAATGCATCTCTGCCTCAGGTGGGTAAACACTCCTCATTCAAATGCTGGGTAGCCTGATAAAACCATTACCGTATAAACAACACCCTAAATGTAGGCCATGGAGTTGCAACTGGAACTCACACAATATTAGCCCACCAAATACAACAATCTAACTCAGGCAAACATCAACTGCCACAATTCTCAGCTTTGAGGCAACATATAGACGCTCATACACACAACCAGGCAAACCGTGCCACACAAATCTCTGAACTCAGAATACTCATCCAAACCCACAGTTTAATGGCAAATCGCGCGTCGATTGATCCTCAATAGGATCCACAACCGTACCGACACGGAAAACACGTCAAGGAGGCATCCTAATGAATAAAACATCGTTCACAACAAGTGGAACGTAATCATGGAACTTCAAATATTTGAAAGCATACAACACCCGGAATATTGATGATTATCCGCCGGCCGGTCGGGTCACCATTCCAGACATGCTGTACATTCTCAAATATCCTTAGTAAACACGACTACAGAAGCCTACAGAACCTATAACCTAATGCTCTGATACCAAGCTGAAAGGACCCAACCCCGATTTAGCTCCCTAAACCAGAATCAACCCCTTTCGAAAACACGAACCAACAAAAACCGTAGAAATTTTGGCAGAGTTTCGCTACTAACGTGGAATTACCATTACCTGCACGCGGAAAATACACTTCATCCTATGCCACAAAAATCAAACCGTGGGCACCAATCCCATCCGGATTTCTCAATATACCAACAATAATGTAAAGTAATAAATATATCTATACTTTACTGAAATCCGGAGTAAAATCGTATAAACATATACATCAGAATACTCAGAGCGACCTCTAATGTATAATCATATAAGTATACCACAGTAGGTAGAACAATAAACCTACTGGAAGAAACAAGGTAGCTCGAGCACTATGCCTCCGACCACGACGTGCGACACCAGAGTCCAAACTGCAAACTGTGCACAGAAACCGAAAAGCCCAGGGGAAAGGCAAATAAAAACGTTAGAGTGAGTGGACGAAAATAAACGTATGCCTTTCACCAGTTCATATACATAATCAATGTAAAACAAGGCGAGTTCGATAAACGTATATATATGGCGGTTGTCGGACGAATCTCTCAAGCCCGACGTCAGGTGAATCTCTCAACCCAACGGTGATAGGCCAGGGGAATCTCTCAACCCCGGCAGCATACAGGGGAATCTCTCAACCCTGCCCAGAGGAATCTCTCAACTCTGGTCCAGAGGAATCTCTCAACTCTGGTACATCGATGCAATAAATGCCATCACCAATAAACATATAATAACATCTCCAAAAATAACATATATCTCAATATCGTATAAGGTAAACCCGAAAATCATAAAATCCACGAACTCGCAAATCAACTGTGAAAATATAAACTTGCCCTCTCACAGACTAGTGTAACGCAGTTCACGTTAACCCGTGATCCGGCGGAAATTCCCTCGCCAAACGAACCATCACGAACCCCTGAATAATCACAAAGTTCATATCTCAAAGTCATAACTCGACAATTCAAATCAAATCACGAGAAACCACCGTTCTCGGAAACACGTAATCTGATTACGACAAACTGTCGAAAATCCGAAAATCACACCTCAATACCTCCCTGAACTTTCGGATGCTCAATTCGAAAAACGAACATCCCCACTGCGATCGGGGCGCGATTTCGAGTGAAATGACATGCAACTTGTAGAAAACCCCAAAAATGTCAAAGTTGACCACCGTTGACCGCCACCGGCGGCGACGCCACCACCAACCCCTATTCCATGCAAAATCACCCACCGAACAACTTTCACAACTGCATCAAAGGCCAATTCCCATTCTAACCATGTCAATTTCAAGCAAAACCAAATTGCCTCACAAATTTCAAATCCAAAATTCTCCACACACAAGCAAAATTAGAGCTCCATACCTATATGGTTAGAATCATGGAGATGAGGGCTACAAAATCCAGTCCTTGTTTGAGCTCAACTCGGCCGGAATCGAAAACCACCATTAACCCTAAAATTCACCATTTTTGGCCGGATTTTTCTCCCTCCACCGTCCACCTCGCTGTGAACGGTGGCCGGCATGAAGATGAGGAGGTTGAGCCGAGTGGAAAGACACCAAGATCGTGTCCGGAGGTGGCCGGACGGAGGATCACCGCCGGTGGCCGTGGAGGACGTCGCGCCTCTCTCCTCCATGTGAAGTTGACCGGTCAATAGCCTTAATTGCAAGGTTGACTTTCCCTAAATGGCAACCAGTTTAAATACCTTCCTCTTTAGGACATTTCCATAATTAGATTTACGACAAACTTCGAATACCTATAACTTTCGCGTCGTAATTCCGATTTCGATAATTCTCACGGCAACAAACTCGACTCGACGTATTCTTCAATTATCACCCGAAGTCAAACACTTCGACAAATCGGATAAAAAGTCAACTATTCAACTCAAACACAAACTTACCCATGCCAATTAAATACTCAACAATCGGAAATATTCACAACATAATCTTCGTAACTCGGAATAATGCTCCGGAAGTTCCCACGAGCTCGAAATTAAATTCTCAACAACTTTCGTGAAGAAGCCGAAACCAAATTCTCGTCCGGTAATTTAGTCGTTAAAAGTACCACCATTTAAATCCGATTATGTCAAAACTTCAAATATTCATAACTTATTCCTCGGTCGTCCAAATAACGATCCGAAACTGCCCACGAACTCGAAATCACACGTACAACGACTGTCGAGAAGAGACACAGCTCCAATTCTTGGCCAATAATTTAGTCGTTATCAAACCTGGCGATTCAAACAACCGTCGTAAATCTTCGATTATGCGGTAACCTCATGAACTAAGCTGATTTCTCATACTGATTCTGTTCTGGGTCGTCACAGAAGCACCTAGCCACCCAAAATGACATTGATCGCCGCCGTAAGCAGTGACTCGAATCAGAAATCAATGGGGAATCAATTCGATTCCCTCAGTTCAACCTGCAAATCACAACCGAAACAACAATAACAACACAATCACAAACTCAAATCGAATCTAATCAAACCTGAATCATTACCAGAACCATCATCGGCAACATCGTTCAACAACCTAGAAACCCTAGAAAACTCTTTAATTCGACTTTCCTCCTTAGGCAACAAAAGCTCAAATTAATGATATATTTAGAGAGAGAGACAGATCGCTTCCAACCGGTGGGATGGTTGGAGGTGGCTTGATAGCGCTGTGCCGTTGGCCGACGTGTTTTGACCCTCAACGGGTCGAACAAAATTCTCTCTCACCTGAGAGAGAAAAAGTTGACCACAAGTCAACTCAGATTAAATTTTTGAAATGGGAAAGTCCTTTATATACTCTTCCATTTATGAAAAGATATTTCTCGATAAACTTTCGCTAATCATAACGTTTATGTCGTAACTCTGTTTTCGGCATTTCTTGCATCTACGAACTCATCTCAACAAATTCTATAACTTCCATCTGAAGTCAACCGGCTTCATCAATACGATAAAACTTCAATAATTATTTATGATCAAATTATTTACCACGGCCACTAAATCGAACTCTTAATATTCATAAATATTAAAGATTATATAAAAAGATTGGGGTATTACAGTCATCACGAGTGGTGGTTTGACCGATGAAGAAGTTAGGTGTCTTATGTTGTTACGATCGTCTCATCATAACAGATTTGTTGAATTAGTTCTTCAACTAAATTAGTCGAAGTTGATTTACGGATCAAAGACTTCCTCGATCTACTTGATTGATTATTGATTTTTAATAATATTAGAATTGAGTCGGGTCATCACATGTAAATTGTAGATACTAAGGATGAAATATTCAACTTTAAAACAAGAAGGAGCAACATGCATGATATTTGGAATAAAATTGAGGGGGTAAAGTGAAATTTGTCCAATTATAACCATTGAATATGAAACATTAGCAAACTTTACAAATCCCATTACAATTAATTCATCAATTGGCAAAGATGGAAAAATATTACTAATAATGAGATCACGAAAAATAGTGATGTGTCATTTTTTAGACCACAATATTTGGCACACTACCAGCAGAAACACTATAGCCGACGGTCTGTCCCCAAAAATCGCCGGCTATAGCTATAGCCGATGAGGAGTCGTTGGTAATAGACCGTCGGTAATACTATAGTCGACGACAAGATAGGGTTGTCGTCGGTTATAGTATAGATCTATAGCCAACGAGATAAGGTCATCGGCTATAGTTCCATACTATAACCGACGACAAAGTCGTCGGCCATACCTCCTCCACTCGCCAAACCCGTTGACTATGGAGGAAACTATAGCCGACGATATACATATTTTAATTTTTTTTGCAGGTTCTGGGTTCATCTAAGAACCTGCATTTCCAAAAAGCCACCAATATTTTTCACATTTAAAATCCAAAAATATTGAAACTATACACGTAAATAAAATAAAAAACCAAAATCGTTCAAATCTATATACATATGCGTACTACGGGTTTCCTAAGTAAATGTGGTCAAACGGATCGCTATAGGTTCCTTGGTTCTGGTCCGGGGGCGGAGGCTGCGGTTGTGGCTGTGATGCACCGAAAATGGGAGGGGGAGCTTTGGATTCCAGACGCGTGCAACTGTGCATAACTATGCTGCATCCATGCCCCCATCATCTGTTGTTGCTCGGCCAACCGAATATGCTGCGGCTCGCGCCTCCTGCTCTGCGGCTCTCTCCTCCTGCTCGGTGGCTTTCACCCATTCCAGCTCCTCTATTCGTAGCCATTGAGATTTCATCTCTATTGTTTGCCTCTGAAGCTGCTTTTGTAGCTCATTTTTCCTCGAAGATCCTGATCCGCGAGAGAATTCATGAGTCTTCTTCAATAGCCCTTGACCCCACTTTCCGAGCCCCCTGTAGTACAAAGTGTTCTTCCCTGGATGGATAGTGGCTGCCATAATTCTGGCTGCTATGATCAGATCAGATTGATCAATCTGATCAGTCGGGAGTTCCGCATCGGAGGTGTTGGGATAGCGCTCTCTCGCCACTTGAGTCAACATCTCCGGAATCACCTCCTGAACTCTCGCCTAATTGACAACGAAAAATAAAATGTTAATTAATGTAAACAATCTAAAAAATTAAGAAATATGTTTATTTTGTTATAAGGACAGTTACAGCATCTTCGGGGGACTGCGGATACGCATGCTGCATCGTATAGATAAGCGGAGGGACTTCTGCGTGATTGGCCGCCTCCTCGATCCAACCCGAGTATGAACTAGAACCGGCACGATAATTTTTTTATGTTTTTGGCCCAGTTCCTTGTGTTGACTTCAGAAATAGCCTGCTCGATTAATCCAACATCAAAAAAATATTAGCCAAATAATTTGGGGGAAGTACAATAAAAAAAAATTTTAATCGATCAAAGGTTGCGTACCTTCAATCTCGGGTTGTTGAAGTGAACCACAAGCCATCGCCACTCGTACTTCCTATAACGAAACTCGGTAGGGGTACCCGAACAATCGTCGCCGTAATTTTTTTCAATGTTTTTTCAGCTCGCCCTTCCACTCCTTGTACCTATATTAATAAAACACAAATGTTAGTAACTTACAAAATTTTATGAACATAATCAAAACAAACGAAAAAATCTAAACAAATGAATCACTTAACCTACTCCCTTACACTTCATCCGCCCACGTGGGTCTAATGACGTTGTCCACGCGGAACCAACTCTGCAATGCATATATATATATATATAAATATTAAAATTTATATAGAAAAGATACATAATGAATATACAATTCTACTCACTGACAACGCATTATCCAGCTCATATTTGACGGATTGCGGCATTGAATTTCAATCTGGCCACAACATTGGGACTCTATCCCATATGATGCTGCTCGTCATCCCTGCGTACTGTCGAGTGACCTTTCCCTCGATCACCTTGCCTCCATCCCCCGTCGAAATCATTAATTGGCCACCACCGGTAACCCAAATCGCGTTGTCCAGTAACTTGCCGACGACGGGGTCTCTGGTCCTCTTCTATTTTTCACCGAGCACGATCGCGCCTATCACATTTGTAGACGATTTTTTAAACATCAACACCTAATTGAATTTAAATATTACTAAGTAAAAAGATATCACTAATTAATATGTACCTGATTTGTCGGTGCGTTGTCCCGGAATCCTCCCACTCCAGAGAGGTTGCTAGAAGGGTACATACGCGTATGCCTGGTCTGGGGTAATGAACCCTAGCTGTCCTGGAACAGAAATTCCAGTGGGATCAACGAAGGGTATCGTCGAGATTTCCAAGGGTATGAATAGGGTAGACGGCGGGCATAGTCGTATCCTGGCTGAGGACTGAGTCGATCCACAAGCCTCCTCGGAAGAATGGGGAGTCTGGTCGGTGGATGGGGAAGGTTCCCGCCGATGAATGTCCGGTATTCATCAGCGGGAACCTTCCCCGATGAATACCGCACGGATAGAGCCTCATCCGTTGAAGGCGGGCGACTGTCCGTTGAAGGCGTGTAACTGTCCTCATAAAGCCTCATCGCGCTGGAGGGTCGACGAAGCTTGACCTGCTGCTGCTGAGGTTGTCCCTGACCTAGAAGTGCACGGTGAAGATGAAAGGACCCAACCCCGATTTAGTTTCCTAAACCGGAATCAAACCCTTTCTGAAAACACGAACCAACAAAAACCATAAAAATTTCGGCAGAGTAATGCTACTAACGCGGAATTGCCATTAACCTGCACCCGAAAAATGCACTTCATCCTATGCCACAAAAGCCAAACCAATGGGCACCAATCCCATCTGGATTTCTCAATATCATAACAATAACAATAAATAGTAAACATAACTGTACTTTATAGAAAATCTGGGGAAAATCACATAAAAACATGTATCAGTAACGTATCAGAGCGACCTCTAGTGTATATATACAAAATATACAACAGTAGGCAAAACAAGAAACCTACTGGAAAAGAAAGGTAGCTCGAACAACTAGCCTCCGACCGCGACGTGAGATACCAGAATCCGAACTGCAAACTGGGCACAGAAACCGAAAAGCCCAGGGGAAAGACGTGAAAACCGTTAGAGTGAGTGGACGAAAATAAATGTCTTTCGCCTAATAATATATGTTATAAAAATTCATGCGAGTCTAAATAAATGAATATGACATAGTACACGAAGGAGACTCAAAATCCTCACGCATACGGAGCATGCAGCGTAAAGCTCTGCGGGGTCACTCATGGACACGTCCACCCTAGTACAGTTCGAATCACCGGATCCCAGGTCCACACGTGATTCTAGCCAGAAAGGCCTCAGGTCAGAGGTCAGCCCCCCCCCCCCCCCCCCCCCCCCGGTAAAGGCCTCGGGTCAAGGGTCACAGCCTCCCCCGGTAAACATCCTTGGGGATCAGCCGGGATGCAAGTGTATCGATACAGCAACATATACTGTGACTGTACTCTGTGTAAACCAAATCATAAATAGTTCTATGCAAGTGTATAAAGCATAATATAAATGCATATACGTAATGTATAATTGTATAGGCATAATCGTATAACACATGCTCATATAAATCATAATCTCATATGCATGCTCAAGCTCATAAAACGTGTATTAAAGACTCGCGATTAATCAGTGAAAATGAATTGTCCACTCACAGGTGAGCAAAACGCCCACTTTCCGAGCCCCCTGCAGTAGAAAGTGTTCTTTCCTGGAGGGATAGCGGCTGCCATAATCCTGGTCGCTATGATCAGATCAGATTGATCAATCTGATCAGTCGGGAGTTCCACATCGGAGGTGTTGGGATAGCGCTCTCTCGCCACTTGAGTCAACATCTCCGGAATCACCTCCTGAACTCTCGCCTAATTGACAACGAAAAATAAATTGTTAATTAATGTAAACAATCTAAAAAATTAAGAAATATGTTTATTTTGTTATAAGGACAGTTACAGCATCTTCGGGGGACTGCGGATACATATGCTGCATTGTATAGATAAGCGGAGGGAATTCTGGGTGATTGGCCGCCTCCTCGATCCAACCCGAGTATGAACTAGAACCGGCATGATAACTTTTTGTGTTTTTGGACCGGTTCCTTGTGTTGACTTCAGAAATAGCCTGCTCGATTAATCCAACATCAAAAAAATATTAGCCAAATAATTTGGGGGAAGTACAATAAAACAAAATTTTTAATCGATCGAAGGTTGCGTACCTTCAATCTCGGGTTGTTAAAGTGAACCACAAGCCATCGCCACTCGTACTTCCTATAACGAAACTCGCTAGGGGTACCCGAACAATCGTCGCCGTACTTTTTTCAATGTTGATTCAGCTCGCCCTTCCACTCCATGTGCCTATATTAATAAAACATAAATGTTAGTAACTTACAAAATTTTATGAACATAATCAAAACAAACGAAAAAATCTAAACAAATGAATCACTTAACCTGCTCCCTTGCACTTCATCCGCCCAGGTGGGTCCAATGTCGTTGTCCACGCGGAACCACCTCTGCAATGCATATATATATAAATATTAAAAATTTATATAGAAAAGATACATAATGAATATACAATTCTACTCACTGACAGCGCATTATTCAGCTCATATTTGACGGATTGTGGCACCGAATTTCAATCTGGCCACAACATTGAGACTCTATCCCATATGATGCTTCCCGTCATCCCTGCGTACTATCGAGTGACCTTTCCCTCGATCACCTCGCCTCCATCCCCCGTCGAAATCATTAATTGGCAACCACTGGTAACCCGAATCGCGTCGTTCAGTAACTTGCCGACGACGGGGTCTCTAATCCTCTTCTATTTTTCACCGAGCACGATCGCGCCTATCACATTTGTAGACGATTTTTTAAACATCAACACCTAATTGAATTTAAATATTACTAAGTAAAAAGATATCACTAATTAATATGTACCTGATTTGTCGGTGCGTTGTCTCGGAATCCTCGAACTCCAGATAGGTTGCTGGAAGGGTACATACGCGTATGCCTAGTCTGGGGTAATGAACCCTAGCTGTCCTGGAACAAAAATTCCAGTGGGATCGACGAAGGGTATCGTCGAGATTTCCAAGGGTAAGAATAGGGTAGACGGCGGGCATAGTCGTATCCTGGCCGAGGACTGAGTCGATCCACAAGCCTCCTCGGAAGAATGAGGAGTCTGGTCGGTGGATGGGGAAGGTTCCCGCCGATGAATGTCCGGTATTCATCAGCGGGAACCTTCCCCAATGAATACCGCACGGATAGCCTCATCCGTTGAAGGCGTGCGAATGTCCGTTGAAGGCGTGCGACTGTCCTCATAAAGCCTCATCGCGCTGGGGGGTCGACAAAGCTTGACTTGCTGCTGCTGAGTTTGTCCCTGACCTAGAAGTGCACGGTGCCGATGAAGGACCCAACCCCGATTTAGTTTCCTAAACCGGAATCAAACCCTTTCTGAAAACACGAACCAACAAAAACCATAAAAATTTCGGCAGAGTAACGCTACTAACACGGAATTGCCATTAACCTGCACCCGAAAAATACACTTCATCCTATGCCACAAAAGCCAAACCGTGGGCACCAATCCCATCCGGATTTCTCAATATCATAACAATAACAATAAACAGTAAACATAACTGTACTTTATAGAAAATCCGGGGAAAATCACATAAAAACATGTATCAGTAACGTATCAGAGTGACCTCTAGTGTATATATACAAAATATACAACAGTAGGCAAAACAAGAAACCTACTGGGAAAGAAATGTAGCTCAAACAACTAGCCTCCGACCGCGACGTGAGACACCAGAATCCGAACTGCAAACTGGGCACAGAAACCGAAAAGCCCAGGGGAAAGACATGAAAACCGTTAGAGTGAGTGGACGAAAATAAATGTCTTTCACCGAATAATATATGTTATAAAAATATATGCGCGTCTAAATAAATGAATATGACATAGTACACGAAGGAAACTCAAATTCCTCACGCGTACGGAGCATGCAGCGTAAAACTCTGCGGGGTCACTCATGGAAATGTCCGCGCTAGTACAGTCCGAATCACGGGATCCCAGACCCAAACGTGATTCTAGCCAGAAAGGCCTCAGGTCCGAGGTCCCCCCCCCCCCCCCCCCCCGGTAAAGGCCTCGGGTCAGGGGTCACATCCTCCCCCAGTAAACATCCTCGGGGATCAGCCGGGATGTAAGTGTATCGATACAACAACATATACTGTGACTGTATTCTGTGTAAACCAAATCATAAATAGTTATATGCAAGTGTATAAAGCATAATATAAATGCATATACGTAATGTATAATTGTATTGGCATAATCGCATAACACATGGTCATATAAATCATAATCTTATATGCATGCTCAAGCTCGTAAAACGTGTATTAAAGACTCGCGATTAATCAATGAAAATGAATTGTCCACTCACAAGTGAGCAAAACGCCCACTCGCGCTAATCACGTGGTCTGGCGGAAGATCCCTCGCCTGAAGCACGACCTCAATCCCCTGAATAATCATAAAATATATTTGATCAAAAACACAATTCACAACACTGTACCACACCTCCGAAACCAACTGTTCCCGGAAACGTATAACTGATACAAAAATAATCAACGAAATTCCCGAAATCTCCACTCAAACCCTCAACTGAAAATTCGGTACCCAAATCAACTCGAAAACTTCAAGTCGACGATCGGGACGCAAATACGAGTGAAACGACATATAACTCGATACATTTCCAAAAAAAAGTCAACGCTCGCCGGCGCTCCGCCGTTGACCGCCGCCGCCGCGGCGTTAACTTTGACGGATCCCGGCCAAAATTTCCAGATCACAAGTCCTCCTGAAGTCCAACACATTTCTCTTCTACACCAAGACCCAATTCCAAGCCCACCGGCCGGAATTGAACTCGAAACTCACAGAATCCATGGATTCCGGTGAGATTCTGGCGAGCTTCAAACGAGAACCAAACCCAAATTCCTTCTACCAAAAGCATCTATAGGTTGAGGGGAACCTTTCCCCCCAAAGCCCCGACCCCAAAAGTCGCCGGAGAAGGCCACTCGAATCCGGCAAAATCCATGAACTTCACCGAGTTCGTTCTCCGTCATAACTTCATTAAATCACCCAAATCCAAGTTCTAAACCATAGGAAATGAAGAGAGGATTCTAACCATACCAATTTCGTGGCCGGAAGTAGCCAGAAAATCCAGGTCGGACGATGGCAGTTCGCAACCCAAGGTGGAGCTCTGGTCAACGAAAGTCAACGGTCAATTTTTGGTCAAACGACGGTCAAACTTCCAAACAGTGATTTTTCGACAATTTTTCGACTATTCCAATATTTATACTTGCGGCTCGATACGATTGATAGTCCAAAACGAATAACATCCACGTTTCGGATAACTCAAATCGAACGGATAAACACGACGAGATTCCGTGATTTCAAATATTCATTAGATATTCCTTGGTTATCGAAATAATTATCCGGAACCGCCCACGAACTCGAAATCACACGTACAACAACTCTCGAGAAGAGACTCAACTCAAATTCTCGGCCAATATTTAAGTCGTGATCAAAACCGACAAATCAATCAATTTACTGAAAACGGTGATTACGCGTTAACTCGTGGATTAAGCCGATTACACTACTGATTCTGTTCCGAGTCGTCACAAATCTACCCCCCTTAAAAAAAAATTTGACCTCGAAGTTTACGTACCTATCAAGTGAACATATGAGGATACTGCTCCCGCATACGCTGCTCAGTCTCCCAAGTGGCCTTCTCAACCGAGTTATTCTGCCACAAGACCTTCACCAGTGGTATAACACGGTGCCTCAACTCCTACTCACGCCGATCGAGAATATATACCGGCTCTTCCACATATGTCAAATCTTCTCGGATAGGTAGCTGTTGTAGCGCTAACACATGCGATGGATCTGGAATATACTTCCGCAACATCGAAACGTGGAAAACATCATGAACACGAGCCATCTCAGCTGGCAACTCAAATCTGTAAGCCACAGCTCCAACTCTCTCTGTGATCTCATACGGACAAATGTACCGTGGTCGAAGCTTGCCACGCTTCCTGAAATGCACAACTCCTCTCCACGGAGATAGTTTAAGGAAGACCCAATCGCCCACATCGAACTCGAGACTTTTTCTCCTCACGTCCGCATAACTCTTCTGGCGATCCTGGGCAATCTTCAATCTATCCCGAATAACCTGGATGTCCTCCATGGTGCTCTTTACTAGATCAGGGCCAATAAGCCATCGCTCGCCCACCTCACTCCAACACAAAGGAGTGCGGCACTGCCTCCCGTACAGGGCCTCTTACGGTGCCATCTCGATACTCGCCTGATAGCTGTTGTTGTAGGCGAACTCTATCAAATGTAGTTGCTGGTCCCAATTTCCACGAAACTGCAAAATGCAAGACCGCAACATATCCTCAAGAGTCTGTATAGTCTGCTCAGATTGCCCGTCAGTCTGAGGATAAAAAGCTGTACTGAAATGCAACCTTGTGCCCATGGCTTGCTGCAATGCCTGTCAGAACTCGGAAGTAAACTGACTGTCTCAGTCAGAAACAATAGATACATGCACACCGTGCAGACGAACGATCTCCGACAAATACAATTTAGCCAATCTGCCCACTGAAATCTTCCCCAGAGGTGCGAGAAAATGAGCGGATTTTGTCAGTCGATCCACAATAATACCAGTGTTACCAGTCGAAGTACGCGGCAACTGATAAATGAAATCCATGGTAATATGCTCCCACTTCCAAACTGGAATATCCAGTGGTTGCAATTTCCTCGCAGGCTTCTGCCTCTCCGCTTTAACCTGCTGACAGATCAAACATCGACTCACATATGCGGCAATCTCCCGCTTCATATTGCACCACCAGTAATATGCTCGAAGTGTACGAAACATCTTCGTACCTCCGGGATGCATCGCATACGCCGAATAATGAGCCTCGTCTAAAATCTCTTTCTTCAGACTCTCGTCTCTGGGTACGCACAATCTGCCTCTAAATAGCAACGTACAATCATCACTCAACCGAAACTCTGTTGGCACACCATTCCGTATCATGGTCTTTTTGTCCAACAGGTAGGAATCTGATTCCTGAGCTTCCCGAACCTGATCAACTAACACTGGTTGAACTTGGAAACTGGCCAACAAAGCTCCATCGTTGTCCCACTCGAACTCGGCACCCGTAGCCCGAAGCTCGGCTAACATAGAAATTCTGGCCACACACACATGGAACAGCAAAGCTCTGGATTTCCGACTAAGTGCATCGGCAACGACATTGACCTTCCCCGGATGGTACTCGAAAGTGCAATCATAGTAGTTGATCAACTCCATCCACCTACGCTGCCTCATATTCAAGTCTGGCTGCGTCCGCAAGTAGGTGAGACTATTGTGATCGGTGTATATCTTGCACTGAGCTCCGTAGAAGTAGTGTCTCCAACTCTTCAACGCTAATACGATAGCAGCCAACTCTAAATCATGGGTCGGATAGTTGACTTCATGTGGTTTCAGCTACCTGGAACCGTAAGCCACAACTCTGCCATGCTGCATCAGCACACAACCAAGTCCCAACTTCGATGCATCGCTGTAAACCACGAACTCACCGCTGTCATCAGGTAAAGTCAAAACCGGTGCAGTAGTTCACTTTTCCTTCAGGAGCAAGTAACTCTCCTCACAAGCATCGGACCACTCAAACTTGACGCCTTTCTTCGTCAATCTGGTCAGAGGCGTGGCAATCCGAGAAAAATCATGTACAAAGCGTCGATAGTAGCCTGCCAAACCCAAGAAACTCCTGATCTCTGGTACGGTGATATGTCTACTCCAATTCAGCATGGCCTCGATCTTGTCAGGATCTACGCTGACTCCCCCAGCTGATATCATGTGCCCTAGAAACTTCACATTGTCCAATCAAAACTCGCACTTGCTGAACTTCGTAAATAGCTGATTATCCCGCAAAGTCCGCAAAACCGCTCACAAATGCTTCTTGTGCTGGCCCACACTCCTGGAATAAATCAGGATGTCGTCGATGAATACAATCACAAACTTGTCCAGAAACTATCTGAACACCCGGTTCATCAAATCCATAAAAGCTGCGGGGGCGTTGGTCAACCCAAACGGCATAACCAAGAACTCATAATGCCCATACCGCGATCTGAAAGCTGTCTTAGCCACATCTGACTCTCGGATCCTCAACTGATGATATCCGGACCTGAGATCAATCTTCGAAAAGACTGAAGCTCCCTTGAGCTGATCAAACAAATCGTCAATCCGTGGCAACGGATACTTGTTCTTCTCAGTGATCTGATTCAGCTTCCGATAATCGATGCACAACCGCATGGATCCATCCTTCTTCCGCACAAACAAAACCGGGGCACCCCACGGCAATACACTGGGTCGTATGAAACCCTTCTCCAGCAACTCCTGAAGTTGAATCTGTAGCTCTTTCAACTCCGCTGGCGCCATACGATACGGTGCCTGAGATATGGGTCCCGTACCCGGTAATAGCTCAATGGTGAAATCGATCTCCCGAACTAGAGGTATACCCGGTAACTCCTTCGAAAACACATCTGGAAACTCGGAAACTACCTCGATATCACCGATATCCGGCACAGCAGCCGTAGTGTCCACAACATGAGCTAAATAAGCAACACAGCTCTTCTTCATCATCCGATCCGCCTTCATCGCAGAAATCACACATGGCAATAAAGTGTTATTCTCGCCGCGAAACAAAATCTTAGGAAAGCCTGGTCGTCGAAATGCAACCTCCTTCTTGTGACAACCGAACATGGCCCAATGTGTCTCCAAGAAGTCCATACCCAAAATCACATCAAAGTCGAAAATATCAAGCAACAATAAATCCACGGCTAAACCCTGGCCTCCAATAAAAATCTCACAATCTCGGTATACCCAGCCAATACTCACAATCTCACCGGACGGACACAACACTCTCCACAACCCCAGAAGTGGAGACGCAGGTACAGTAGCTGAAAGATGATAGTCTATACGACATGAATGAATGCGTAGCACCTGGATCTAACAATGTAAGTACTGGACAACCGAAAATATGCAACGTACTGATAACAACCTCCGGTGAAGCTCTGCCCTCACGCAAAGTCATGGCATAAATCCTGGCCTGCTCAGCTGGTCGTCCACGCTGAGGATGTCCTTGCTGTCCTCCATGGCCCGCTAACTGAATTGGTCGAGCTCCCGAAGTGGCACCTCGCTCTCCTCCGGAACTCTGGGCCGCGTGTCCACCAACACCCAACTGCTGAAGACACTCCCTCGCATAGTGACCCTCCTAGCCACAACGAAAACAACTAGTAATGCCTCGCTGACAAGGACCATAATGATGCCTGTTGCAGAAGTTGCATAGTGGATACTCCCTCCCACCAGAAGTATGCATCTGACTCAAGTAAACAGACTGCTGCCACTGTCATCTGCTCAAGGGTAAAACGCAGACGCTCACATACGCGTTCAACCTGAACCAACTATGCTTCACAAATCTTTGGATCAGCTGGACCTGAAAAGACAGTCGCACCAGCAGTACGAGCTTTGACCACAGGGTCAAAACTCTCCTCCAAACGCAACACTCGCATCAGCAAGTCGTGTGTCTGGCGATCCTCATCAGGATCCACTTCCCGATTCACACGGGGACCACGTCGAGGAGGCATCCTACTGATACAAGACAAGTATTAAGTACAAGCAGAAGGAACGTAATCATGAGACCTCAAATATTTGAATATACACAACACCCGAAGCATTGATGAGTACCGCTGGCCAGTCGGGTCATAGCTCCAGACATGCTGTACGTACTCAAATACCCTAAGCGTCACAACTACAAGAGTCTACAGAATCTGACAACCTAATCCTCTGATACCAAGCTGAAAGGACCCAACCCCGATTTAGTTTCCTAAACCGGAATCAAACCCTTTCTGAAAACACGAACCAACAAAAACCATAAAAATTTCGGTAGAGTAACGCTACTAACACGGAATTGCCATTAACCTGCACCCGAAAAATACACTTCATCTTATGCCACAAAAGCCAAACCGTGGGCATCAATATCCCATCCAGATTTCTCAATATCATAACAATAACAATAAACAGTAAACATAACTGTACTTTATAGAAAATCTGGGGAAAATCACATAAAAACATGTATCAGTAACGTATCAGAGCGACCTCTAGTGTATATATACAAAATATACAACAGTAGGCAAAACAAGAAACCTACTGGAAAAGAAAGGTAGCTCGAACAACTAGCATCCGACCACGACGTGAGACACCAGAATCCGAACTGCAAACTGGGCACGGAAACCGAAAAGCCCAGGGGAAAGACATGAAAACTGTTAGAGTGAGTGCACGAAAATATGTATTTCGCCAAATAATATATGTTATAAAAACATATGCGAGTCTAAATAAATGAATATGACATAGTATACGAAGGAGACTCAGATTCCTCACGCATACGGAGCATGCAGCGTAAAACTCTGCGGGGTCACTCATGGACACGTCCACGCTAGTACAGTCCGAATCACGGGATCCCTGACCCACACGTGATTCTAGCCAAAAAGGGCTCAGGTCAGAGGTCTGCCCCCCCCTGGTAAAGGCCTCGGGTCAGAGGTCACAGCCTCCCCCGGTAAACATCCTCATGTATCAGCCGGGATGCAAGTGTATCGATACAACAACATATACTGTGACTGTACTCTATGTAAACCAAATCATAAATAGTTCTATGCAAGTATATAAAACATAATATAAATGCATATAGGTAATGTATAATTGTATAGGCATAATCGTATAACACATGCTCATATAAATCATAATCTCATATGCATGCTCAAGCTCGTAAAACGTATATTAAAGACTCGCGATTAATCTGTGACGACCCGGACCAGAATCAGCAGTATGATCAGCTTGATTGATGAGTTACTGCGTAGTCGCAGTTGTCCGACGGTTTTTAGAATCGCCGAGTTTGTTAACGACTTAATTATTGGCCGAGAATTGGAGCTGGGTCTCTTCTCGAGAGTCGTTCTATATGTGATTACGAGTTCGTGGGCGGTTCCGGATCGTTATTTGGACGACCGAGGAATTAATTATGAATATTTGAAGTTCAGATTTAAATGGTGGGCTACTTAACGATTAAATTATCGGACGAGAATTTGGTTTCGGCTTCTTCACGGAAGTTGTTCGGAATTTAAGTTCGAGTTCATGGGAACTTTCGGAGCATGATTTGGAGTTACGAGGAATTAGTTGTGATTATTTCCGTTTGTTGGCTATTTAGTCGATTTTAAATGTGTGTTGGTTTGGAAGAGTTTACTTTTTATTCGGTTGGCCGATATGTTTGATTTCGGGTAATATTGGAAGAATATGTCGAGACGAGTTTGTGGTCGCGAGAATTATCGGAATCGGAATTACGACGAGAAAGTTACACGCGTTTGAAGTTTGTCGAAAAGGATAAGTATGAAGTTTCCTCTTTGGGAAAGGCTATAAATAGCAAACTTACCATATTGGGAAAGTCAAATAGTGGCATTAATGAGGTTGACTGGTGGTTGACTCGGTCAAACTTGGAGGAGGAGAACCCACGACGGCGACAACGGTCTCCATGGCGGTGTGTCCCGTCCGACCACCCCAGAGTGTGAGCCTACTACCGTTCGACGCGACTTGTTGCGTTCGACACCATGCCGGTCTCCTCTCACGGCGAGGTCGCCGGAGGAGGAAGTATTTTCCGGCCAAACTTCATGATTTTGAGGTGAGTTCAGGTGATGTCGTTTCGGCCAAATTGAGCTTAACCATGGACTGGGCTTTGAAGCTCTTCACTCCACGAATCAAACCATGTAGGTTTGGAGTTTCAATTCGGTTTGTGTTGGGAGAATTCTTGATTTGAATTTTGTGTTCTATTTCGGTTTATCATGAAATTGGATGTGTTAGAGTGAGATTTGGACTTCGGTACAGTTGACAAAGTTGCTCAGTGGGTGATTTTGAGTGGAACAAGGGTAGCTCCGCCATGAAATTTTCCGGTCAACAGTGGCGCCGCCGTGGACGGCGGTCAACGGTCAACGGGTTGACTTTTTGACTTTCGACAAGTCGCATGTCATTTGACTCGAAATCGCGCTCCGATCGCAGTGGGGAGGTTCGTTTTTCGAGTTGAGCGTCCGAACGTAAAGCGAGGTATTGAAGTGGTATATACGGATTTTCGACGATTCGTCGACTTTGAATTATCTGTTTCCGAGAACGGTGGTTTCTCGTGGTTTGATTTGTATTGTCGGATTATGATTTTGAATATTGGACAATGTGTATATTCAGGGTTCGTGATCATTCGTTTGGCGAGAGACTTTCCGCCGGATCACGGGTTAACAGCTCAGAGTTTATTGTTCGTGGTCGGAGGCATAGTGCTCGAGCTACTTTGTTTCATCCAGTAGGTTTATTGTTCTACCTACTGTGGTATGCGTATATGGTTATGTATTAGATGTCGCTCTGAGCTTCCTATTGAATACGTTATACGATTTTACACTGGATTTCAGTAAAGTGTATATATATTTACGTTATTGTTGATATATTGAGAAATCCGGTTGGGATTGGTGCCCACGGTTTGTTTTTTTGTGGCATAGGATGAAGTGTATTTTCCGCGTGCAGGTTAAGGTAATTCCACGCTAGTAGCGAAACTCTGCCCAAATTTCGAAAAGTTTTTGTTGGTTCGTATTTTCGATAGGGTTTGATTCCGGTTTAGGCAACTAAACCGGGGTTGTGTCCTTTCAGCTTGGTATCAGAGCATTAGGTTATAGGTTCTGTAGACTTCTGTTTACTAAGGGTATTTGAGAATGTACAGCATGTCTGGAATGGTGACCCGACCGGCCGGCGGATAATCATCAATATTCCGGGTGTTGTATACTTTCAAATATTTGAAGTTCCATGATTACATTCCACTTGTTGTGAACGATATTGTATTCATTAGGATGCCTCCTGACGTGCTTTCCGTGTCGTTTCGGTTGTGGATCCTATTGAGGATCAATCGACGCGCGATTTGCCAGAGAACAGTGGATTCGGATGAGTATTCAGAGTTCAGAGAATTGTGTAGCACGGTTTGCCTGGGGATGTGTATGTGAGCGTCTATATGTTGCCTCAGAGCCGAGAATTGTGGCAGTTGATGTGTGCCTGAGTCAGTTTATTGTATTTGGTGGGCTGATATGGTGTGAGTTCCGGTTGCGACTCCACGGCCTACATTCAGAGTGTTGTGTATACGGTAATGGTGTTATCAGGCTACCCAGTATTTGATGTGGAGTGTTTACCCACCTGAGGCAGAGATACACTGTTCACATGTTTGTTTCCGTTTGCACGTGTTATGTGGCTTCAGAGGAAGCAGTGCACGAGGTTCGAGATGAGTTTGAACCTGGGCATCAGAGAGAGTCTGATTGTTATGCCTCGAGATTACTGTGAGGAGCTTAGTGTGTTGCACTCAGTGGCGAGGTTATTGTGAGGGAAAGATGTACGTGGTTTTCGATGCGATGGTTTGAGGGAAGTGGACTTAGTCGAGATTTTGATGAGGTTGAGTTCCGACACTTCGGGATTGGTGACTTCATCAGGCTGTGGCCTTATCTTTTATGTTGTGGGCCATCAGATCAAGCAGAGAATTCGTTTGACGATGGCGGAGATCACAGAGTAGCGGATTTGCTCCTGTGGCATGAGTTAGGGCGATCGTTGATGATCCTTTCACGCACCAGGTGCTGCGGTGATTTGTGTTCGTGGAGCACCCTCAGTTGCTGTTTCGGTGGCCAGGAGGGTCACGTTACGAGGGAGGGCCCTCAGTCAGCTGTGTTGCGGTTCAACAGCTCAGAGTTTACGAGGAGATCCTCATGTTGCTCCTGCAGTCTGATAAATGTACCATTTTAATGAGTTATTTAGCAAGTCGCATTTGGTGTGGGCGGCTATTGGGCATGTTGGAGTTCGTGTCATGACCTTGTTGAGGATAGACTTTTCTCCGAGGTTGCTGTTGTTTGATATCCATGGCTATTGTATCTGTATCTCCACTTCCGAGGTTTTGGAGAGTGTTGTATCCATCCGGAGGTTGTGAGATCCTTGTTGGAGGATATGGCTTAGCCGCGGATCTGTTATAGCTGGACGTGTGGTTTGATGTGACCATGAGTATGGACTTACGGTCGACGCATTTGGCGATGTTTGAGCGCCTCGAGGAGGAGGTTGTGTTTCGATGACCGGATTTTCCCCGAGATACTGTTTCGTGGTGATGGTCGAGTGGATGTTGGAGACGGATTGTGTTGTTTGCTTAGCTCATATTGTGGATACTACGGTTGCTGTGCCCGACATTGGTGACATTGAGGTGGTTCCCGAGTTTTCCAGGTGTATTCCGGAGGAGTTACCAGGTGTTTCTCCAGTTCGGGAGACCGACTACATCATTGAGCTTGTACTAGGCGCTGGACTCATTTTACCGACGTCTTGTCGTTCTGAGCTAGCGGAGCTGATGGAGCTACAGTTTTGACTCCAGGAGATGCTGGAGGAGATTTCAGGAGACTTCGTGCGACCCCGCATATTTGCGTGGGGTGCTCCTGCATTGTTTGTGTGGTTGTTGGATGATTCGACATGTTGGTGCATTGACTACCAGAAGTTTGATTTGCTTCAGAGGAGAGTGAGTATCTTCTGCTTCGGTTTGATGAGTGGTTTGGTCAGCTCGCGAGAGCTTCAGTCTTTTCGAGGATTGATTTCAGATCCGGATACCATCAGTGGAGGTTTGATGAGTCAGATGTGGCTATGTTGGCTTTCGGATCTCGTTGCGGACATCAGGAGTTCTTGGTCATGCCATTGGTTGACCAATGCCCCGTAGATCGTGTGGAATTTGATGGACCAGGTGTTCAGACGGTTTCTGGACGAGTTACGGTCATGTTCGCCGGGAATATCCTGATTCACTCCAGGAGTGTGGACCAGTACCTGAGGTAATTGTGAGCGGTTTTGCGGACTTCGCGAGACGATTAACTGTTTGCGAAGTTCAGCCAGTGTGAATTTTGGCTGTTTAGCATGAAGATTTTGAGCTGTGCGATGCTAGCCGAGGGAGTCGGCGTGGATCCTGACCGGTTTGAAGCCGTGTGGATTTGGAGTTGCCCTACTATTGTACCAGAGATCAGGGGTCTCTTGGGTTTGGCAGGCTTTTACCGACGGCTTTGTACAGGATTTTCCTGGATTGCCACTTCACTTTCCGGATTGACGAAGAAGGCGTCAAGTTCGAGTGGTTCGATGCACGCGAGGAGAGTTACTTACTCCTGCAGGATGGTTGACCGTTGCTTCGGTTTTGACCTTACCTAACGACTACGACGATTTCGTGGGTTATGGTGATGCATCGAGATTTGATTTGGGTTGTGCTTTGATGCTGTGTAGCAGAGCGGTGGCTCATGGTTATGGACAGTGGAAACCTTATGAGGCTACGTATCTGGAGTTTGATTTGGGTGTAGCTGTATTTGTGTTAGCATCAGAGAGTTTGAGACACTATAGCTATGGCGTGCAGCACAGTGTAGGACGTACACTGGTCATTTGAGTTTCATCCACTTGCATTTTCGGCCAGATTTGGGCTTGAGGCAGTGTAGATGGGGGGAGTTGACTATTGACTATGGATGCACATTTGAGTTGCTTGAGAAAGGCTAGTAGTTGTACTTTGACCATCCGTCTGGGATGTTGCTGCTGATACATTTAGTCGAGAATCGGGAGCTTCAGTATTTCATGTGTGCTTGTGGCTCGAGTTCCGTGTTTGCTGAGCTACGAGCTATGGGAGCTGAGTTCGAGTGTGATGATGTTGAGGCTCGTGGTTTCACGCACAATTGGCGCTAGTGGTACAGAGATGTGTCTGATATTTCGAGTTACTACTCGCGACGCAACATGAAGAACGATATAGCAGCTTGTGCGAGCGCAGCTTGTGTGTGCTGATGCCACATTCGTCGACTGGCGATGGCTAGGAGGCAGAAACTTGCCGAGAAGTGTCAGCCATTGAAGATTTCTGATTAGACGTGGCGATTGTTGCTGTGTTTGTGTATGTTGCTTGCATTTTGGTCGGTGATACCAATTGTTAGGCCTTTGTAGGTCGTCTGACGTACTCAGTACAGTTCCTTGTATTCTCGGTGATGATTTCAGTGGCAGGCTGTCATGGCTGTGTTTGATGGAGGTTGTACCTCTACGTGGTGTATTTTTGTTCCGGTTCGCTGACCGAGATAATCAGCTACGATGAGGTGTTGGCGAGCTTTGCAGCGAGCATTGGGGATCAGATTACGAGTTAGTATCAGTTATTGTCCTCGGATTAACGAGCGATCTTTGAGGACTATTCAGACCTTGGAGGGCATGTTGTAGACCTCGGTGTTGCAGTTCCGAAGGATTCGGGACCAGCAGTTTCAGCTGTTCGAGGTTGCTTGCGGTACCAGTTTGTTGACCACTGTGATATCGACGTTGCATGCTGTCGTTTTGAGGATGATGTTGTACATCATTGTGCTGGAGCGAGTTTGGTTTGAGTATGAGTTGATGTTTGATGCTGATTTTGTGGAATGTGCTACCACAGACTGTCAGGTTAGCGGAAATGGATTGGTTATTGCCTGAGTTTGATGTTCGAACTATGCGGATATGAATGTGTGAGATAAATTGATGTGTGAACTGAGTTGTGATTTGCCTTGATGTTTTGATCCATATGTGTTCATAGGCGAGTTTGTGTTGTGCCGTATAGTTCGGCATCGCCTATAGTGTTGGCTTTTGGTGTGTGAGTTATGTTGTGTTCCGTGTGGCGGAACTGTGTTTCAGGGTTGCTACATGTTGTGTACCCCACCTGTTCCTTATGCGGGAACACTTGGCTATCGTGTGGAGCCAGTTCAGATTCGAGATTTGAGGGTACATGGATTTCAGCACGGAGCTATCTCCTATTGTGGAGTTTGTGATCAGAGTTGTTCAATTGAGATTGCCGTTGGTGAGTTGAACAGTATGCAGAGGCAGTGCTCCTACTTTTGTTGGCAGACTCAGAAATTTTGAGGTCGAAATTTTTCTAAGGGGGGTGGATTTGTGACGACCCGGACCAGAATCAGCAGTATGATCAGCTTGATTGATGAGTTACTGCGTAGTCGCAGTTGTCCGACGGTTTTTAGAATCGCCGAGTTTGTTAACGACTTAATTATTGGCCTAGAATTGGAGCTGGGTCTCTTCTCGAGAGTCGTTCTATATGTGATTACGAGTTCGTGGGCGATTCCGGATCGTTATTTGGACGACCGAGGAATTAATTATGAATATTTGAAGTTCAGATTTAAATGGTGGGCTACTTAACGATTAAATTATCGGACGAGAATTTGGTTTCGGCTTCTTCACGAAAGTTGTTCGGAATTTAAGTTCGAGTTCATGGCAACTTCCGGAGCATGATTTGGAGTTACGAGGAATTAGTTGTGATTATTTCCGTTTGTTGGCTATTTAGTCGATTTTAAATGTGTGTTGGTTTGGAAGAGTTGACTTTTTATTCGGTTGGCCGATATGTTTGATTTCGGGTAATATTGGAAGAATATGTCGAGACGAGTTTGTGGTCGCGAGAATTATCGGAATCGGAATTACGACGAGAAAGTTACGCGCGTTTGAAGTTTGTCGAAAATGATAAGTATGAAGTTTCCTCTTTGGGAAAGGCTATAAATAGCAAACTTACCATATTGGGAAAGTCAAATAGTGGCATTAATGAGGTTGACTGGTGGTTGACTCGGTCAAACTTGGAGGAGGAGAACCCACGACGGCGACAACGGTCTCCATGGCGGTGTGTCCCGTCCGACCACCCCAGAGTGTGAGCCTACTACCGTTCGACGCGCCTTGTTGCGTTTGACACCATGCCGGTCTCCTCTCAAGGCGAGGTCGCCGGAGGAGGAAGTATTTTCCGGCCAAACTTCATGATTTTGAGGTGAGTTCGGGTGATGTCGTTTCGGCCAAATTGAGCTTAACCATGGACTGGGCTTTGAAGCTCTTCACTCCACGAATCAAACCATGTAGGTTTGGAGTTTCAATTCGGTTTGTGTTGGGAGAATTCTTGATTTGAATTTTGTGTTCTATTTCGGTTTATCATGAAATTGGATGTGTTAGAGTGAGATTTGGACTTCGGTACAGTTGACAAAGTTGCTCAGTGGGTGATTTTGAGTGGAACAAGGGTAGCTCCGCCGTGAAATTTTCCGGTCAACAGTGGCGCCGCCGTGGACGGCGGTCAACGGTCAACGGGTTGACTTTTTGACTTTCGACAAGTCGCATGTCATTTGACTCGAAATCGCGCTCCGATCGCAGTGGGGAGGTTCGTTTTTCGAGTTGAGCGTCCGAACGTAAAGCGAGGTATTGAAGTGGTATATACGGATTTTCGACGATTCGTCGACTTTGAATTATCTGTTTCCGAGAACGGTGGTTTCTCGTGGTTTGATTTGTATTGTCGGATTATGATTTTGAATATTGGACAATGTGTATATTCAGGGTTCGTGATCATTCGTTTGGCGAGAGACTTTCTGCCGGATCACGGGTTAACGCGTATCGCGTTACGCCAGTCTGTGAGTGGACAATTTCTTTTCACGGAAATGATTGCGAGTCTTTTATATATATGAATTACGAACTTGAGCATGGAGATTGATTATGGTTTACGAGCATATGTTTTACGATTATACATATACGGATATGCGTATACGAGTATACATACATTGATATATTGTTTCATGCATTTGCACCGAACTGTTTATGATTTGGTTTTCACAGAGTACAGTCGTAGTTATGAGGTTGTATCGATACACTGCATCCCGGCTGATCCCCGAGGATGTTACCAGCTAGGATCACGTGTGGGCCAGGGACCCCGTGGTTCCGACTGTGCTACTGCAGCTAGGATCACGTGTGGGCTAGGGACCCCGTGGTTCTGACTGTGAGATTTTACTTGCATGCTCTGTTTACGAGTTGGAGTCAGCGTCACCTCGTATACTATTTGGTTTGATTTATTATATTTCGACTCGCATATGTTTTATAACATATATTATTTGGTGAAAGACATTTATTTTCGTCCACTCACTCTAACGTGTTTATTGTCTTTCACCTGGGCTTTTCGGTTTCCGTGCCCAGTTTGCAGTTCAGGCTCTGGTGTCGCACGTCGTGGTCGGAGGCATAGTGCTCGAGCTACTTTGTTTCATCCAGTAGGTTTATTGTTCTACCTACTGTGGTATGCGTATATGGTTATGTATTAGATGTCGCTCTGAGCTTCCTATTGAATACGTTATACGATTTTACACTGGATTTCAGTAAAGTGTATATATATTTACGTTATTGTTGATATATTGAGAAATCCGGTTGGGATTGGTGCCCACGGTTTGTTTTTTTGTGGCATAGGATGAAGTGTATTTTCCGCGTGCAGGTTAAGGTAATTCCACGCTAGTAGCGAAACTCTTCCCAAATTTCGAAAAGTTTTTGTTGGTTCGTATTTTCGATAGGGTTTGATTCCGGTTTAGGCAACTAAACCGGGGTTGGGTCCTTTCATAATCAGTGAAAATGAATTGTCCACTCACAGGTGAGCAAAACGCGCACTCGCGCTAATCACGTGGTCCGGCGGAAGATCCCTCGCCCGAAGCACGATCTCGATCCCCTGAATAATCATAAAATATATCTGATCAAAAACACAATTCACAACACTGTACCACACCTCGGAAACCAACCGTTCCCGGAAACGTAGAACTAATACAAAAATAATCAACGAAATTCCCGAAATCTCCACTCAAACCCTCGACTGGAAATTCGGTGCCCAAATCAACTTTAAAACCTCAAGGCGACGATCGGGGCGCGAATACAAGCGTAACGACATATAACTCGACATATTTCCAAAAAAAAGTCAACGGTCGCCGGAGTTCCGCCGTTGACCGCCGCCGCGGCGTCAACGGTGATGGATCCCGGCCAAAATTTCCAGATCACAAGTCCTCCTCAAGCCCAACACATTTCTCTTCTACATCGAGACCCAATTTCAAGCCCACCAGCCGGAATTAAGCTCGAAACTCACGGAATCCATGGATTCCGGTGAGATTCCGGCGAGCTTCAAACGGCAACCAAACCCAAATTGCTTAACCAAAAGAATCTATAGGTTGAGGGGAACCTTTCCCCCCAAAGCCCCGACCCCAAAAGTCGCCGGAGAAGGCCACCCGAATCCGGCAAAATCCATGAACTTCACCGAGTTCGTTCTCCCTCATAACTTCATCAAATCACCCAAATCCAAGTTCTAAACCATAGGATATCAAGAGAGGATTCTAACCATACCAATTTCGTGGCCGGAAGTGGCCAGAAAATCCAGGTCGGACGGTGGCAGTTCGCAACCCAAGGTGGAGTTCCGGTCAACGAAAGTCAACGGTCAATTTTTGGTCAAACGACGGTCAAACTTTCAAACAGTGATTTTTCAACAATTTTTCGACTATTACGATATTTATACTCGCGGCTCGATACGATCGACAGTCCAAAATGAATCACATCCACGTTTCGGATAACTCAAATCAATCGGATAAACACGACGAGATTTCGTGATTTCAAATATTCATAAGATATTCCTTGGTTATCGAAATAATTATCCGGAACCGCCCACGAACTCGAAACCACGCGTACAACAACTCTCGAGAAGAGACTCAACTCAAATTCTCGGCCAATATTTAAGTCGTGTTCAAAACCGGCAAATCAATCAATTTACGGAAAACGGTGATTAAGCGTTAACTCGTGGATTAAGCTGATTACACCACTGATTATGTTCCGGGTCATCACAGCCGAGAGGTGGGAGAAATGCTGTAAGTGTTGCTGGTACTAGTGGATCCGGATGCGGACTGACTTCCGCTGCGGACTGACTTCCGATCTCCCTCGCGAAGCACCACAGTTCAATTAATTCATCGTTTCTATAAATTTTTATACAGTTTTTAAAATTTATCTACCAAAATAAAAATTAATTCACATTAATCTACTAAATGTCATATATATTAATTCACATATTTTCATATTTAACTCACATCCATAAATCACAAAAAAATAAAATTAATTCATATATATTAATCTACCAAATTCTAAATTAATTCACATTAATCTAGAATAAATAAATTAATTCACTTAAATCTAGAATAATAAAAATTAATTCACATAATTAAATTAATTCACATATAAATTAATTCATATAATTAAATTAATTCCCATTAGTCAAATTAATTCACATAATTAAATTAATTCATATTAATCTCATAAATTACTAAAAATCAAAATTAATTATTAATCTACCAACTTAATTCATATTAATCACCAAATATTATCCAAATTAATTCATATATATATATGCTCATAAAAATAATCCAAAAATTTCAAAAAGTCATAAAAATTTCAGTAAATTACAAAAATTCATAAAAAAAAATCCTTGCACTCTCATAAAAATTTGATTATATTCCAAAACTTTCATTATATATTCCTTCATATAAAATTCCATTAAATTCAAAAAATTCAAAAAAATTCCATTATATTCCAAAAATTCTTAATCCAACAATCCCATATATATATATATATTCATAATCCAATAATATCCAATATATAATCCAACAATAATTCCAAAAATCAACAAAATAATTCAACAATAATCCAATATATATTCACACAACTCATCCAAACATCCACGTTGTCAACAAACTAAACATAAATTGAACCTAAATAAAAAAAAAAATCACAATTGGGGATTTAAGGATTTAGGGAGAGGAATCGAACCTGTTTTTGGGATGTAGATCGAAGGACGGCGGCGGCTCTTGGTTGGCTAGGATGAACGACGGCGGCAGATTGTAGATGGACCGGAGAGTTTTCCAAAAATTTTGGGCAGTTTCGTTTTCGATCTGTCCAAAACGGCTGTTCTGGGGGATATAACCCGACAACTATAGCCGACGGCATAAGTACTGTCGTCGGCTATACTTTTTTTTTTCCTATTTGCTTTTGTTTTTTCTCATTTAGTAATTAAAAAAGGCTATGAGTTTTTTGAAGTTACTTATAAAAAATGCTCATTAAACAAAGTTCCTACTTTACATATCACGAATGACGACATTATTCATTAATTGCACGTTTCTACTCAAATTAACATACGTACACTAAGGGGCATAGTCAGAATCATCACTTGAGTCTGACTTCAGGTAAGATGTGTAAGTCCTCATCACTTGAGTCTTCATTGTCTTCATTTTGATTAACATCAATAAGTTCCGGTCAAGGAATTCGTACCACATTACCCTATATCACATTAGTAAGGCGAATTGTTGAGGATTCAGGACTACCAGTTACGTTCGGCTCTTGGTATGCACTAACTTGTTCATTATCTGAGGTCACACCAAGTGTCGAGGCACTGTATGTGTTTCTTGGAAGAACATGGTTAACCACTTTCCACGCGCCTTTATGTACAAGATCATCAAGATAGAACAATTGTTTCGCCACCGTGGCCAAAACAAACGGATCATCTTCATACCAGCTTGAAGCAGTATTCACGGAAAATATGTCGTACTGATCGGTCCTTGTGTTCTCAGGGTCAGTATCAAACCATCTACACTTAAACAAGTGCACTGTTATGCATTCCCCATAAATTAATTCGACAACTGAATGGAGAACACCGCAATAGTCAACTCCATTATGCCCACCATGCACCATTACCCCAGAATTCTGTGTTCTTTGTCTGACAGCTCTATGTTCACAAATAAATAGCACGCCATTTACCTTACACATAGGATAAACTCTGGGAGTTACCAGTTTCTGCGCCAAGAGCCTCAATTCGTGTGACCACTGAGGGATACCATCATCTTGTACATGGTTCATCTGAAAATAATCATTTATTAACTTATCTATAAATAGGATACGAGACACTTAAATTCATATACAAGTAAATATATCTATATACGTACCCATTTGCCAAAATAGTTTGTGAACGTCTTGTTGTGGTACTCAACATCACCGGCAATAGCAGGGTAGTAAAGGTGCACATTTTTCCAATATTGAACTTCTGGATAGTTAATCAATACTGACCAGTGGGCAATGACCATCTTATATGGTTCCAAATTGTACGACTTGGGCAACTTTCCAGAAACTTCAACATCATTGGAGATGATCGAAAGGTTGAACTGCAGTTCATGTACCGGCATATGTTGTGGAGGGTTCTCCAACACTCCCAAATATAACTTGGCGTACGTTACGCACTCGTGCGCAATATATGCTTCAGCGATACATCCTTTTGGTGCGGATTAGTTCATCACATAGTCTTTGTAGTCCCCTAATTGTCTATAGAGTGGTAATTAAAGAGCATGTTATGATTATTGTAAAATAAGTGAATAAATAATATTAAAGACATAGCCAGATTCAGAGATGTCTTACGTACTTTTCCATGGGATACATCCATGTGTAGTGTACTAGACTGGTAAGCAACAATTGTTCCGGAAGATGGAGCATCAAGTGAGGTATGATGTCGAAATTTTTTGGAGGAAATATACTTTCCAATTTGCACATAATAAAAATGATGTCCTGTTGCATTTTCACATGCCTTATTTCTTCACTTCACTCGTGCATAAATTCTGAAAGAATCTTGACAAAGCCACTAACGGCTCCACCACCTCTTTAGGCAGGTACCCTCGAATAAAAACAGGGAAGAGGCGTTGAAGCAGTATATGACAATCATGACTCTTTAGTCCGTACATCTTATTGTCTTTGAAGTTAACACACCGACTTATATTTCCTGCATAGCCGGAAGGATACCTAACATTATCCATCCAGCCAAAAATTTCATTCTTCTGGGCATGCTTGACGGTATAAGGAGGTTGAGGCATTTTTTTCTCCCCATCTGTCAACCACAAATGTTTTCGCAGTCCCATTCTTTTCAGATCAATGCGTGCCTTCGGGCCGTCTTTAGTTTTTTCCTCCTAATTCAACACTGTGCTGACCACACTCTCGTACGCATTTTTCTCTATGTGCATGACATCTAAGTAGTGTCTGATCAGCAACTTGGACCAATACGGAAGTTCCCAAAAAATACTTTTGTGTGTCCATAATTTATACCTGTCGGGTTTGTCAGGTATTAACGCCACTATCTCAGGATGATTATTAAGCTGCCCAAAATCATATTCATTTAGCACTTCCAATATTTCATCCCCCGTCTTACTCCTTGGCTGCTCACCTGTTTTCACAATCCCATCAAATGCCTCTATATCCTCCCGAAATGGGTGATCATGTAGAAGCTAACAACGATGACGCATCTGAACAATCTTCCTGCAATGAGGTCTGCAACACTCAACAGTCATGCACTTCTGGCAAGCTCTGTATCCCCTGGTAACATTGCCCAACAATAACCCGCCTGCAGGAAAATCGCTAATGGTGCCAACAAGCATGGCATGCATCTAGAACATCTCATTTTTGAACTTGTCATAAGTGGGATGACCATGCACATTCAGGTACTTAAGCTCCTCAATCAAGGGTCTCAAATACACATCGAGACACTTTCCTGGATAACCCGGCCCTGGAATTATCATAGTGAGCATACTGTATTCTTTCTTCATGCACATCCATGGAAAAAGGTTGTACAGTACCAAAATAACTGGTCATATACTGTATTTAAGACTCATGTTGCCAAAAGGGTTGAATCCGTCAGATGAAATCCCCAGCCAAACATTTCACACGTCTGATGCAAAATAAGAAAACTCCCTGACCATGTGCTTCTAAGCCTCTCCGTCAGCAAGGTGTATAAGAGTATCATCATCGGGCAAATTCCTCTCGGCCCACCATCTCATAGCTTCAGCCGTGTGTGCACACATGAAAAACCGTTCTAGCCTATCTATCAGCGGAAAATACCGAAGTATCTTCACAGCTTTCTTGTTTCCGGCAGGAGTCAACTTATACCTATCTATACCACATATCGGGCAACCATCAAGGGATTCAAGATCATTCCCATAAGCATCTTCACCTCAAAACAGAACACAATCATATCTACAAGCATGGATTTTGATGTAGTAATGGCCAAGATGTTTCAAGATCTGTCGAACCTTACGATGAGTGGTAGGAAGGCGATGACCGGGGGGCAACAACGAACCAGACCACTTCAGCCAATCATCAACAGCCTTCACACTCATTTTGTTCTCCACTTTAAGCTTCATTACTTCCATAACACTTTCAAGAAAAGTATAATACACTCGTTGTACAACGGGGTCTGTTGGAAGGCAATGATGTTGTTGTACTTGTCCATACCAACAGTGTTAACAGTTGTAGGTAATTGCTGCACTGACTCAATATGAGGGAAACCCTCAACAACGGGAGGGATATCTGGTGCTTGAGCAAATACACCGCTCTCATGAGGAAACATATCGTTGATCAACCTTGTTGTTGGATCATTGGATGTACGGCTCTCAAAAAATTATCCCTGATCATGCTGTCCAACTGATGAGCTCTCACCGTGATAAATCCAACATGTGTACTTATTCTAAAACCTGTTTTCCTTCAAGTGCTCCAATACTTTATCGATATGAAAAGGATATCGCTCGCTGCGACACTGACATTTTATACACGGACAATAAAAAATTGTCATCCCTCCACAATTAACCTTCACATATTCCACAAAACTCCTAATTCTACGGTGATATCTTACATCCCATCTTGGAAGACACATCCAACTCTTGCCCATCATGAAAATTATAGCTGTATATATACCCATAATCTAATTAATTAAAAATTCATCATTATATATATATCGATATTTAAACTATAAATTACATAATTTAATTATTCTACTCGATCGATCCCTAATTAATTACAAATGAACATATATATATTTTTTGTCTAATTTATATTCATATATAAAACTTATTTTTGTCTAATTATATATCCTACTCGATCTCTAATTATTCGATCATATATTTATTTTCGTCTAGTTTAACTCAAATTCAATCAACAATAAATCAATTAATATATATATTATGATTACACGCACGTACAATTCCCATAATTTTAATATATATATACCCTAACTATAATCAAAAAAATCTAAATAATAACCACACTACAATCACAATTAAACGAAACACACAATAATCACAATATATATTAACCATAATAATCATAATTAACCCTATAATAATCACAATAATCAAATAAATCATCTTATATTCACAATAATCAACGACAATTACTACAAATCAACTATCAATCACTCAAACTCAACAATCAACTCAAAATTAACAATATATATCTCAACTCTATACATCGATCATGCATATATATATATATGGACCACAATCAACACGTACACATGCACATATATACATACGTACCTATATAATGAATCACGAACTCATCGTGGACAGTTTTCGACAACACCTAATGATTTCAGAGTGTTTTCAGTTTCCGTGAGAATTTTTTTTTTGAATGACCGAGCTGCTGCTCAGATTGGATCTATAAACACCTATAGCTGACGGCACTACAAAGTTGTCGGTTATAGTAAAAAACAATCGTCGGTTATAGGAAAAAACAATCGTCGGTAATAGTTAAAAACTATATCTGACGATTTTTTGGCTACTATAGCCGACGACTAGAATCACATCGTCGGTCATAGTACTATAACCGACGACTAGAGAAGCTCGTCGGCTATACCCTACTATACCCGACGACAAGGGCTGTCGTCGGCCTGTTTTCCAGCAAGTCGTCGGCTATACTGTTTTCTCTGGTAATGGCTCTTCAACCTCATTGACTCTACTAGTCGTCGGTCAATAGCTTTATTCTTTTCTTCAGGCCTTGAGATCCCAAGCCACTTGCTAATTGGTTGATTTAAAACTTTAGTATTTGGGCTCAAACATTCGACATCTAAATATTCTTTCATTTAGGTTTGTTTAATCTATTTAAAAATGCGTTTAATATTCTTTTTGAGATTTGAAGAATGAAAAGAGCTTTAAATGTGAAAATGAAACAAACACAATGTTTTGAAGCATATTCGTGGACTTTGCAATCGGTTGATTGAGGAGAAATATGTTAGTTGGTCATTTTGCTTTCGAAATAGAGGAAATATTGGAAATAGTACCCGATATTTAGTTCATTCATCTTAATAGTACCCCACATTCTAAAACTATCGGAACAATATATAAACTCTAGATCCCGACTTTGGTACCCGCTATTATGACAACGTTAAATTTTAATAGGCAATTTCATCAGCCCATCATTCCAAGATCCATCATTTTTTTTCTCAAACTTCTTGTCAAATTTAAAGCGGACCATGATCTACCAAAATTATTGACTAATTATGTTTTCATTTTTTAGTTTGTAGTTAGATTTGTTACTCTTGCTTACCCATTTTCGTATCCATTCGAAGAGAATGACTTTCACATTTTCATCCATGCCAGCAAAGCCTGATTGTTTGTCTTTTTCTTATAACATATTCACACCTCACAATTCACATCCACTACTTCAAGACACCACATAGTACAACCCAACAAAAAATATAGTTTAAAAGTGAGTTTCAATGACAATCCTCACACCCTCTAGACCGTCCGGGTAGCCATGGACAACTTTGATTCTTTTATTTCTAAAACCAAACCCTTCTTCGGTTCTATTTTTGGGCAAAATGAAATAAAAGATCTCATATATAGGTGTGATATGTAAGCATGGATTTTAACTTGTTCATTAGATTTTTTGCATCGTCTTTCTGATCAACGATGGTCAGGATGCCGGTAAAAAAAAGGTGGTATGGAAATGTTAAAGTTGGATGTCACCTTCATTACATTAGTGGATGCATTTGTGTTCTTAGGCAATGATGATTATTTCTGCAAGAGTAAATGGTTCAGGCCAACAGGGTGAATATCCATTAGAATAATTGAAGAGATAGACTTAGATAAAAATGAAAGGGTGAACTTCAAAGAGTTGTTTTTTTAGCATTCACCCATTATAATGAATTGGAATTGACGATGTTTATGATAAGGATTAAGATGACGAGAATTAAGACTGTAGACAATGAGGATTAAGATTTGAACAATGGTGAGATGATTTTACCCTTTAAATAATTATCAGCTAAGTTAACGTTGTTATAGACGCGGGTAAATGCATATAATAATATCAAATATTACTTAAAAAAAATAATATCAAATATTATGTATATTTTTCTTTGATTTTTTTAAATAAATGTTATGTATCTTATGTTCTTAACGAAAAGGGAAAAAAAAGTTAAACAATATCTCAAGTTTAAGCACTAATGCGGGTCGAAGTAACGATCAGAGTAAGTTAGGAAGTGCCTTGCATGTGAGTGATGCTCAAGAAAATGAGTTTGGGTTCCAATTTTGGTTTTTTCGTGTCTTGTTCATCATCAAGTCTTCTTGCATTTCCTGATTTCTTCTGCTTTTTTTTTATGTGTGAGATTGCAGCGTTATGTGGCTAACACACTATAGTGAAGTTTCATCGTATTCTCATAGAGTGGATGTAATGTGAAATGTAATTGTTTTTCTTATTTATACAATACGATATATTCGATTTTGATTCGAAAAAATGAAATAAGGTGTTAGCATTATCAAGTTAAGAGTGAAGTTCTGTTTTTCCTTCGAGTATCTTACATGTGTGAAATTATATACATACATGCCTTTATATCTCAACCAATTCAAGCCATAGAGTACTCAATATTGTTGATATAATTTGGTCAACATTAACTCTTTTTTGTGTGAAACAAGCTTGAATATCATTTAATCCTCAAACAAAAATAGTTTGGTCTCAATTTGAACACATCTTCAAAATGAGAAACAAAAGGCTATTCTAATATAATTTAAGTACAGGATATAAAACACCAATTGAATGGCCAAATTTATGAGGCATAAAAACTCAAAATAAATACATGTGATGGTCTGTCGATCTCGTTGTTAGAGAAGTAAAGTACGCAAGACAAGTATAGTGACGGGGCATTGTTGTTTCTTGATGGAATCGACTAGCTGCTTATGATCGGTAAATGAGGAAAGCCCTTTGGTAATATGCTCTATCAATTCACTTTCTTCCATATCGATCCCTAGAGCTTTGAGTTGCGCAGCAAAATAATCAGCTCTCTTCATGTACCTCTTCAAATAATAGAATTTGTTGAGAAAGAGTGTCTCGAGCTCTTTTGTCCATATTTCAACTTATTTGGCTGATTTCTCAACAAACAACATTTCAAACCGCAACCACAAGTGATGTGCAATTGAAGACTTGATTGAGTGGTGCAAAAACAGACTTGGATGCACAGTATGGTGTATCCAATTGAAGGCCAACCGGTCTTTCTCAACTCAACCAATTTAAGCCATTGGGTATTCAATTTTACTGATATAATTTGGTCAACATTAATATATTTTTTGTGAAACAAGCTTGAATTGTTATTTAATCCTAAACAAAAATGCAACTTAGTTCGGTCTCAGTTTCAGCATAACTCCAAAATGAGAAGAAAAAAAAAAGAGGCTATTATAATATACTTTATATACGGGAAGTAAAACACCAATTGAAATGGCTAAAATTATGAGGAATAACAGGCCAAGATAATACATATGATGCTCTGCCGATCTCATTGTTTGAGAAGTAAAGTATGGAAAGCAAGTATAGTGATGAGACTTTGTTCATTCTCGATGGAATCGACTAGCTCCCTATGAGCGGTAGATGTGGAAAGCCCTTTGGTAGTATGATCTACCAATTCACTATCTGCCATACCGATCTCTAGAGCTTCGAGTTAAGTGGTAAGATAATCAGCTTTGTTCACATATTCCTTCAAAGACCAGAATTTGTTGACAAAGTGTGTCTCAAACTCTTTTGCCCGTATTTCAACTTGTTTGGTTGATTTCTCAGCAAACAACTTTTTCAACAGCAAATGATGTGCACTTGAAGACTTAATTGAGTGGCGCAAAAACATACTTGGATGCATAATGTGATTGATCCAATTAAAGGTCAACCGGTCTTTCTCAACTCACTCTATGTAAGCATGATTTTAAACCTTTTAACTTATGAAACTTTTTCTTCTGATCCTCTTCTACTCCTACCAACATAAACTTTGACGGAGCAGTCTCCCTCCCTTCAATTTAATCCAAAAAGTTGTGATCGTTGAGCATTGGAGAGAACGATCTCTTCTAAAGGATCAGGGGCGAATCCAGGATTTTAAAAGGGGGTGGGTGTTAGGTCCATAACTGTGTTCTAATTATGTTCCTAACTCCATACTTATTGCTTGTCTTCTTTTAATAAAGCACTGGTCTTATAATGTTTCTTGTTCATGCTACGCAATTGGGAATTGACACAGAAACACTCTTAAAGATGAAAATTAATCACTTTTTGTAGAAGCTAAGCACATTTCCGAAGTCACAAGATCATTTGAAGTAACTTTGAAAAAATGACAAGAAATGGTCGCCGGAAGTTATCAGAAGTTGCCGAAAAATCGCCCGATTGATCCATGGCCGGCCTGACTATCAAATATGGCCCAAACACTCCAAATTAGACCCAAGGGAAGGCCTAAACCCTAGATAGGAACTCTAGCTGATTTGGTTAGGGTGTCACACAATTTGAATTTTGGTTCTATTAGACATGGTATGGACTTTAGTCTAGAAGACAAGAAAAAAGGATCACAAGTTGTGGCCCTTAGATCAAACTTCATGGTCACTCTAGCACATCTAATGGCTCACAAAACATCCCATTTTCTCTCCCATTACTTCTCTTGGTCGAGCTCCCCATCCATTACACACATAACATATCTCATTTTTCAAGTTTTGCATACTTTTTACTCTCTCTCTCTCTAGAGCGTCTAACCTTTCCATAACCCTCTAGCTCTCTCCTCCACCTCAAACACCTCCATTATCACCACTAAAAGGCCTACGAACCACCATCACCACCACCACACTCTGATCTCTACCATCTTCAACCTAGCCTAAGGTAGGTTCTTCATTTTTATGGAGCCAAAAAGCAAAAAGGGAGCAAGAAGTGAAGAAGTACTTGAAGAACTTGAAGGTTTTGCTTAGGGGACTATTCGGTTATTTGTTACACCTATTTATTTCTCTTTATATATCTAGACTTTATTTTCATTATGTGTAGTGATTAGTCCCATCTGGGAGACTAGGGTTAGAACCCTATGTGACGACCCGAACCAGAATCAGATGTGTGTTTGGCACGATTCTCGAGATTTGGTTATAGTCGCAGTTTTACGATATTGTGTGGTTTGTCGATTCGATTCGCGACTATGTTTTCAGTTGAGAATTTGAGTTGGGTGTCTTCACGGAAATTGTAGAGTACGTGATTTCGAGCTCGTGGGTGGTTCCGGAAGATTTTTCCGATAAACGAGGAATATTTTATGATTATTTGAAGTTTCGGGTTTCGACGAGTTTATCCGATTGTTTCGTGTTTATCCGAATCATTTCGTATATTCGTTTTGGACCATCGATCGACCCGAGGCTCGAGTATAAATAGCGGAATAGTCGAGAATTAGTCGTAAAAACACTGTTTGAGTTTGACCAGCTATTGACTTTCTGTTTTTGGTAAGTTGACTTTTTGGACAAAAAAGGAAAGTTTCCCGTTTGGGAGTTGCCGTCCGACGACTTGTTTTCCGGCCACCTCCGGCCAAGCGAAGGGTAAGGTCTCCTTCCTCTCTTGATTTCGAGTAGGTTTGTACTTGGATTGAAGGAAATTGATTAAGTTTTTGGGGAGTTCGATGGAGGCCGAGATGGGGTTGTTCGACGGTGGTGGTGGAGGTGGTTCCGGCGAGATTTGGAGGAGGGGATTAGGGGTATTCGACTCCCCTCATCTCTCTGAGTCTCGTGGTGTGAATAATTGGGGCTAAGGATGAGTTTTTGAAGCAACCCGAATAGGTCACCGGAATATGTTTTCCGATCGGATTTTGGGTAAATTGGAGGACTTCCGTTTGGTTTTGGCCTTCGGGGTAGAAGGGAAAGTGGTTCGAAATGGTGTGATCTTGAAATCTGGAAAGTTTCACCGAGAAATTCCACAGTTGATGGCGCGCCGCCGCCGCCGCCGGCGGTCAACGGCCGGAAAGTTGACTTTTTCAGATTTCGATGTAATTAGTGTCGTTTTTCTCGAAATCGCGTCCTGGTTATCGTACAGAGGTTTTCGGGTTGTTTTGGTTAGCCGATTTTCAGTCGAGATTTCGAGTGGGGATTTCGGGATTTCCGTAATTCATTTTGCACTGCATTTCGTATTTCCGGGAACGGTTGGTTTCCGTGCATCAGTACAGTGTTGAGAACTATGATTTTGATCAGTTATGTTTTGTAAACATTCAGGAGATCGAGATCGAGATCGTGATCGTGCTTCAGGCGAGGGATCTTCCGCCGGACCACGAGATTAGCGCGAGTGCGCGTTTTGCTCACCTGTGAGTGGACAATTTCTTTTCACGGAAATGATTGCGAGTCTTTTTATATGATTTTCGAATTTGAGCATGCGTATGAGATTTCGGATTACATGAGCATGTGTTTACAATTATATATATATATACGGTTATGCGTATACGAATAAACAGATATGAGCATGTTTACAAGATTACGATTATTATGAGCATGTGTTATATACGATTATGTTACCCATATGCATTTTTATGCTGATTACTGTATATGCATCGAGATATTTGTGATTTGATTTTCACAGAGTACAGTCGTAGTTCATGTTGTTGTATCGATACACACGCATCCCCGGTTGATCACCGAGGGTGCTTACCAGGGGGGACGCTCTACCTTGTGCCGATGTATTTCCGGGTAGGTACAGTTATCTGTTTCTTGTGCCGAGGTATTTCCGGGTGGAAACAGTTACCCTGACCTGAGGCATTTCTGGCTCGAATCACGTGTGGGTCTGGGATCCCGTGATTCGGACTGTACTAGCACGGACGTGTCCATGAGTGGCCCCGTGGGATTTTACTTGCATGCTCTGTACGCTGGAGGATTATGGTTTACCTCGCGTATTTTATTATATTTATTCATTCGACTCGCATATGTTTTTATAACATATATTATTTGGTGAAAGACATTTATTTTCGTCCACTCACTCTAACGTGTTTATTGTCTTTCCCCTGGGCTTTTCGGTTTCCGTGCCCAGTTTGCAGTTCAGGTTTGGTGTTTCACGTCGCGGTTTGGAGGCTAGTGATCAGAGTCACCTGTGTTTTCCAGTAGGTTCTTGTTTCTCCTACTGATGTACATATTGTATATGTTTTACTCTAGAGGTCGCTCTGATACAATCTGATACATGTTGTGCGGATTTTCACGGATATACATATATACATAGTACAGTTTATTTACTGTTGTTGATTATATTGATGTTGAGAAATCCGGATGGGATTGGTGCCCACGGTTTGCTTTTTGTGGCATAGGACGAAGTGTTAATTTCTGGGTGCAGGTTATAGTAATTCTACGCTAGTAACGAAACTCTGCCGAAATTTTGAAAAATTTTTGTTGGTTCGTATTTTCGAGAGGGTTTGATTCCGGTTTAGGTAACTGAATCAGGATTGGGTCCTTTTAGTTTGGTATCAGAGCATTAGGTTGTCAGATTCTGTAGACTCTTGTAGTTGTGACGCTTTGGGTATTTGAGTTGAAACAGCATGACTGGAGTGATGACCCGACTGGCCAGCGGTACTCATCAATACTTCGGGTGTTGTATGTTCTCAAATATCTGCGGTTTCATGATTACGTTCTTTCTGCTTGTACCTAATGCTTGTCTTGTATCAGTAGAATGCCTCCTCGACGTGGTCCCCGTGTTGACCGGGATGATGATCCTGATGAGGATCGCCGAACGCGCGACTTGCTGATGCGAGTGCTGCGTTTGGAAGAGCGTTTTGACCCTGTGGTCAAGGCTCGCACTGCAGGTGCTACTGTGTTTTCGGGTTCATTTGATCCAGAGATATGCAAGGAATGGTTGGTTCAGATTGAGCGAGTTTATGAGCGTCTGCAGTTTACACCTGAGCAGATGTCAGTAGCCGCAGTTGGTTTACTTAAGGGTGATGCATACTTTTGGTGGGTTAGCACTGACAGGGTTCCTGTAGATACTCCGTGGACATTATTTCATGATTTGTTTATGCGGAGGTACTTTAATCAGGCTACTCAGCAGCGCAAGTACGAGGAGTTCACGAACTTGAGGCAGGGCAGTTTGTCTGTACTTGAGTATCGGGATCGGTTAACTCGTTTGTCTCGTTTTGCGCGGGATATGGTGGCTACAGAGGAAGCCAAGTGTCGCAGGTTTGAGCTGGGATTGAATCTAAATATCAAGGCGACATTGACTACGATGCCGAGGAACAACTTTGATGAGTTTCTTAGTGCAGCTCTCTGAGGTGAGGATATTGAGCAGGAAAGACAGCAGAGGTTCCAGCCGAGGCGATTTGAGGAAGGTGGACCGAGTCAGGGGCCTTCAAAGAGGAGGAGTTCTGATACTTCCGGTTCAGCTTCATCTTCAGGTAGTCGACCCTATCGACCTTATCGACCACCAGCTAGTGCTTCGAGGCAGAGACAGAGGTGGAGGAGAGATCAACCTCAGAGACCCTTGGCTAGTGAGGATTCTAGCGGCTCTAGTTACCCTCGGCGTGCTGGGGGCACATTTCCTGTACTGAGGGAGTACCCGTTGTGCAGTCTCTGCAATAGATACCATTATGGTTCTTGTCAGCGAGTTCCTACCCTTTGTTATCGTTGTGGCCAGGAGGGTCACTTTGCGAGGGATTGTTCCCAGCCAGTTGGTGGACAGGCGGCCCATAGTTCCGGAGTTGGGCGAGGTGCCACTTCGGGAGTTCGACCAGCTCAGTTTGCAGGTCAAGGCAGACAGCAAGGACAGCCTCAGCGAGGACGACCAGCCGGACAGGCGAGAGTGCATGCTATGACTCTGCGTGAGGGCAGAGCTTCACCGGAGGTCGTTATTGGTACGTTACATGTTTTTGGTATTCTTGTACTTGCATTGTTAGATCCGGGCGCCACACATTTATTTATATCATTTAGACTGTCATCATTGGCTACGGTACCTGCATCTCCACTTCCGGGGTTGTGGAGAGTGTTGTATCCATCAGGTGAGGTTGTGAGCATCGGTTGGGCTTACCGAGATTGTGAGGTGTTTATTGATGGCCATGGTTTAGCCGCTGATCTGTTGTTGCTTGATATTGTGGATTTCGATTTGATATTGGGTATGGACTTTTTGGAATCGCACTGGGCCATGTTTGATTGCCACAGGAAGGAGGTCGCGTTTCGACGACCAGGGTTACCTGAGATACTGTTTCGTGGCGAGAAGAACACTTCCCTACCATGTTGTGGACACTACAGCTGCAATGCCAGATCTTGGGAGTATTGAGGTTGTGTCTGAGTTTCCGGATGTGTTTCCAGCAGAGTTACCTGGTATACCCCCTGTGCGGGAGATTGATTTTACCATTAAGTTATTGCCGGGTACTGGACCGATCTCCCAGACACCGTACCGGATGGCGCCTGCAGAGTTGAGGGAGTTACAGATTCAGCTTCAGGAGTTGTTGGAGAAGGGATTCATTCGACCGAGTGTTTCTCCGTGGGGTGCTCCAGTGTTGTTTATGCGGAAGAAGGATGGGTCCATGCGTTTATGCATCGACTATCGGAAGATGAATCAGATTACAGTGAGGAACAAGTATCCGTTGCCACGGATTGACGACTTGTTCGATCAGCTGAAGGGAGCAGCAGTCTTTTCGAAGATTGACCTTCGATCCGGATATCACCAGTTGAGAATCCGAGATTCAGATGTGGCCAGGACAGCATTCAGGACGCGGATGGGCACTATGAGTTTCTGGTTATGCCGTTTGGGTTGACCAATGCCCCCGCAGCTTTCATGGACTTGATGAATCGGGTGTTTAGACGGTTCCTGGACAAGTTCGTGATTGTATTCATTGATGATATTTTGATATATTCGAGGAGTGTGGGCCAGCACAAGAAACACTTGCGAGCAGTGTTGCGGACTTTGCGGGACCATCAGCTGTTCGCGAAGTTTAGCAAGTGTGAGTTCTGGTTGGATAGTGTGAAGTTTCTGGGCCACGTGATTTCGGCCGAGGGAGTTAGTGTTGATCCTGACAAGATCGAGGCCGTGCTGAATTAGAGTAGACCCACTACTGTGCCGGAGATCCGGAGTTTCTTGGGGTTAGCAGGCTATTATCGACGGTTTGTACAGGATTTCTCCCGGATTGCTACACCACTGACAAAATTGACGAAGAAGGGCGTCAAGTTTAAGTGGTCTGATGCGTGCGAGGAGAGTTACTTGCTCTTGAAGGAAATATTGACTACCGCACCGGTTCTGACATTGCCAGACGACAGTGGTGAGTTTGTTGTGTACAACGATGCGTCGAAGTTGGGCCTTGGATGTGTGTTGATGCAGCATGGTAGAGTCGTAGCATATGGTTCCAGACAGCTGAAACCGCATGAGGTCAACTATCCGACGCATGATTTGGAGTTAGCCGCTATCGTGTTAGCGTTGAAGAGTTGGAGACATTATCTGTATGGTGCTCAGTGTAAGATTTTCACTGACCACAAGAGTCTCACCTACTTGCGGACACAGCCGGACCTGAACATGAGGCAACGCCGATGGATGGAGTTGATCAATGATTATGATTGTACGTTCGAGTAACATCCAAGGAAGGCCAATGTTGTGGCAGATGCACTTAGCAGGAAATCTGGAGCTTCGTTGTTTCACATGTGTGTGGCCAGAGTATCGATGTTAGCTGAGCTTCGAGCTACAGGTGCTGTGTTTGGGTATGATGATGATGGAGCTTTGTTGGCTAGTTTTCAGGTTCGACCGGTACTGGTTGATCAGGTACGAGAGGCACAGGATTCAGATCCTTACTTGCTGAGCAAGAAGACCATGATTCGGAATGGTGTGCCTACAGAGTTCCGATTGAGCGACGACGGTACGTTGTTGTTCAGGGGCAGGTTATGTGTACCCAGGGACGAGGACTTGAAGAAGGAGATTCTGGACGAGGCCCACAGTTCAGCGTATGTAATGCATCCCGGAGGTACGAAGATGTTTCGTACACTTCGAGCGTACTATTGGTGGCGCAACATGAAGCGGGAGATTGCCGCGTACGTGAGTCGGTGTTTGATTTGTCAGCAGGTGAAGGCGGAGAGGCAGAAACCTGCAGGGAAACTACAGCCACTTGAGATTCCAGTTTGGAAGTGGGAGCATATTACGATGGATTTCGTATATCAGTTGCCGCGTACTTCGGCGGGCAACACTGGCATTTGGGTTATTGTTGATCGATTGACGAAATCCGCACATTTTCTTGCACTTCCAGGGAAGATTTCAGTGGGCAGGTTGGCCAAGTTGTACTTATCAGAGATTGTTCGCTTGCATGGTGTGCCTGTGTCGATTGTTTCTGACCGTGATAGTCAGTTCACTTCTGAGTTTTGGCAGGCTTTACAGCGAGCGTTGGGCACGAGATTGCGGTTTAGTACAGCTTTTCATCCTCAGACTGACGGGCAGTCCGAGCGGACCATTCAGACTCTTGAGGATATGCTGAGATCGTGTGTGTTGCAGTTTCGTGGAAACTGGGATCAACAATTGCACTTGATCGAGTTCGCCTACAACAACAGCTATCAGGCCAGTATTGAGATGGCACCGTACGAGGCTCTGTACGGGAAGCAGTGTCGCACTCCATTGTGTTAGAGTGAGGTGGGCGAGCGTTGGCTCATTGGTCCTGATTTGGTGAAAACCACGATGGAGGACATTCAGGTTATTCGGGATCGACTGAAGATTGCCCAGGATCGGCAGAAGAGTTACGCGGATGTGAGGAGGAAGAGTTTAGAGTTCGAGGTTGGTAATTGGGTCTTCCTGAAACTATCTCCATGGAGGGGAGTAGTGCGTTTCGGGAAGCGTGGCAAGCTTCGACCGCGGTATATTGGTCCGTATGAAATTACGGAGAGGGTTGGAGCTGTTGCTTACAGACTTGAGTTACCGGCTGAGATGGCTCGTGTGCATGATGTCTTCCATGTTTCGATGTTGCGGAAGTACATCTCAGATCCTTCACATGTGATAGCCCCACAGCAGTTGTCGATCAGAGAGGATTTATCGTATGTTGAGGAGCCAGTGCAGATTCTCGATCGTCGTGAGCAGGAGTTGAGGCACCGTGTGATTCCGCTAGTGAAGGTCTTGTGGCAGAACCATTCAGTTGAGGAGGCCACTTGGGAGACCGAGCAGCGTATGCGGGAGCAGTACCCTCATCTGTTCACATGACAGGTACGTAAATTTCGAGGTCGAAATTTCTTTAAGGGGGGTAGATTTGTGACGACCCGAACCAGAATCAGATGTGTGTTTGGCACGATTCTCGAGATTTGGTTATAGTCGCAGTTTTACGATATTGTGTGGTTTGTCGATTCGATTCGCGACTATGTTTTCAATTGAGAATTTGAGTTGGGTGTCTTCACGGAAATTGTAGAGTACGTGATTTCGAGCTCGTGGACGGTTCCAGAAGATTTTTCTGATAACCGAGGAATATTTTATGATTATTTGAAGTTTTGGGTTTCGACGAGTTTATCCGATTGTTTCATGTTTATCCGAATCATTTCGTATATTCGTTTTGGACCGTCGATCAACCCGAGGCTCGAGTATAAATAGCGGAATAGTCGAGAATTAGTCGTAAAAACACTGTTTGAGTTTGACCAGCTATTGACTTTCTGTTTTTGGTAAGTTGACTTTTTGGACAAAAAAGGAAAGTTTCCCGTTTGGGAGTTGCCGTCCGACGACTTGTTTTCCGGCCACCTCCGGCCAAGCAAAGCGTAAGGTCTCCTTCCTCTCTTGATTTCGAGTAGGTTTTTACTTGGATTGAAGGAAATTGATTAAGTTTTTGGGGAGTTCGATGAAGGCCGAGATGGGGTTGTTCGACGGTGGTGGTGGAGGTGGTTCCGGCGAGATTTGGAGGAGGGGATTAGGGGTATTCGACTCCCCTCATCTCTCTGAGTCTCGTGGTGTGAATAATTGGGGCTAAGGATGAGTTTTTGAAGAAACCCGAATAGGTCACCGGAATATGTTTTCCGACCAGATTTTGGGTAAATTGGAGGACTTCCGTTTGGTTTTGGCCTTCGGGGTAGAAGGGAAAGTGGTTCGAAATGGTGTGATCTTGAAATCTGGAAAGTTTCACCGAGAAATTCCACCATTGACGGCGCGCCGCCGCCGGCGGCGGCGGTCAACGGCCGGAAAGTTGAATTTTTCAGATTTCGATGTAATTAGTGTCGTTTTTCTCGAAATCGCGTCCTGGTTATCGTACGGAGGTTTTCGGGTTGTTTTGGTTAGCCGATTTTCAGTCGAGATTTCGAGTGGGGATTTCGGGATTTCGGGATTTCCGTAATTCATTTTGCACTGCATTTCGTATTTCCGGGAACGGTTGGTTTCCGTGCATCAGTACAGTGTTGAGAACTATGATTTTGATCAGTTATGTTTTGTAAACATTCAGGAGATCGAGATCGAGATCGTGATCATGCTTCAGGCGAGGGATCTTCCGCCGGACCACGAGATTAGCGCGAGTGCGCGTTTTGCTCACCTGTGAGTGGACAATTTCTTTTCACGGAAATGATTGCGAGTCTTTTTATATGATTTTCGAATTTGAGCATGCGTATGAGATTTCGGATTACATGAGCATGTGTTTACAATTATATATATATATACGGTTATGCGTATACGAATAAACAGATATGAGCATGTTTACAAGATTACGATTATTATGAGCATGTGTTATATACGATTATGTTACCCATATGCATTTTTATGCTGATTACTGTATATGCATCGAGATATTTGTGATTTGATTTTCACAGAGTACAGTCGTAGTTCATGTTGTTGTATCGATACACACGCATCCCCTGTTGATCACCGAGGGTGCTTACCAGGGGGGACGTTGTGCCTTGTGCCGATGTATTTCCGGGTAGGTACAGTTATCTGTTTCTTGTGCCGAGGTATTTCCGGGTGGAAACAGTTACCCTGACCTGAGGCCTTTCTGGCTCGAATCACGTGTGGGTCTGGGATCCCGTGATTCGGACTGTACTAGCACGGACGTGTCCATGAGTGGCCCCGTGGGATTTTACTTGCATGCTCTGTACGCTGGAGGATTATGGTTTACCTCGCGTATTTTATTATATTTATTCATTCGACTCGCATATGTTTTTATAACATATATTATTTGGTGAAAGACATTTATTTTCGTCCACTCACTCTAACGTGTTTATTGTCTTTCCCCTGGGCTTTTCGGTTTCCGTGCCCAGTTTGCAGTTCAGGTTTGGTGTTTCACGTCGCGTTTTGGAGGCTAGTGATCAGAGTCACCTGTGTTTTCCAGTAGGTTCTTGTTTCGCCTACTGATGTACATATTGTATATGTTTTACTCTAGAGGTCGCTCTGATACAATCTGATACATGTTGTGCGGATTTTCACGGATATACATATATACATAGTACAGTTTATTTACTGTTGTTGATTATATTGATGTTGAGAAATCCGGATGGGATTGGTGCCCACAGTTTGCTTTTTGTGGCATAGGACGAAGTGTTAATTTCTGGGTGCAGGTTATGGTAATTCTACGCTAGTAACGAAACTCTGCCGAAATTTTGAAAAATTTTTGTTGGTTCGTATTTTCGAGAGGGTTTGATTCCGGTTTAGGTAACTGAATCGAGATTGGGTCCTTTCACCCTAGCCATTTGATGTAGATAAATTATGAATTGATTTATGTATGGCTTATATTTTTGTGTATGTTGAGTGAAACATGTGTTTGTGGTTGTTTATGTGCTTGAGCTTCATGTATGGTTTCATTTATGTATGTGTTGACCCTAACTAAGTTGATATATGCATTAAAGAACTAAAAATGGGATCCTGGTTAAATTAGCTACTCACTAAGGCTAGATTAGCATGTAAACATGATTATAGTCTATTCCAAGAGGGTTTACCTTAAGGTTTGATTTTCTTAGCACTAAGCAAATACTAGAGCCTCCTTGAGTCTCAATAGACTTAAGGGGCTTTGGTCAAACACACATTGAATCGAGAGGTTATTGTGGCTAATAGTTTGGGTTTTTCGATTCTTAACTCACGAGGTGCGGATTGAGAGATTCACTTAGACTTTCTTCTAGGTCATCCAATAGAGATTCAGGAAGAGAAACATTCCACAAATACTACATAGTACACTTGTTTGCTTCACTCATATGACATATGGTCGAGATGTAAACTCGAAATGGTTTAGGTCTTGGTCCCAGTTCACCAAATACTTCGATGTTGGGCTCAAATCGTCGAGCGTCCAAAATGGCGTAGGAGCTTGGGTTCAAAACTAAACGGTACCCAAAAGGTTACTATTTGGACATCCACTTGTGTGAAATGGACTTTAATTACATACATAAATTGGGACATTGTTTGAGCATTCTTTCTTAACGGAATTTGTTTGTTACTTAATCTCTTTGCTTTAGTCTATAACCAATCAATCAACTCGGATAATCACTCATCGTAGTCTAATCACCCCTTGTAATGCTAGGTCTCCAAAGGACTTAGTAGTGTGAGATACACATCTGCATTTCATTTATTTTTGCATCGAGTTAGTGTCTAGTTTAACCATAGTTTAAATGCTTAATCAATTCGAACAAAGAAGTTCAAGTAGCTAATCCTCGTGGATTCGACACTCGACTCTTATAAATACTATAACTTAACCCTATATACTTGCGGACAGAAATCATTCTTTATACTTATGAGCTAGATAATAATGCATAAAGTGTGTAGGGGTAACTTTTTCCAACGGTGGGCTATATATACTGTGCAGCGAATAATTTTTTTGTTAGGGTCGAAACGCATTTAAAGCGTATTCACACACATTGGTCTCCGCCACTATCTTATTAATGATACGTTATCGTTTTCTACTTCTTTAAGCATAGTCAGTAGGGGATTTAGGATTGAATAATATTTTAGAAAAAGTTAAAGAAAATCAAGAAAAGAAAATCAACGTAAGAAAAGAGAAAGAAAAAAAGAGAGAAGAGAAAATAGAAATGATGAAGAGCAAAATAATAAGGGTTAACCAAAGATGAAAATAGGAAACTTGGCATGAAAAGTGGGGTTCAGGGAATCGATCTCATGCAAAGGAGGGATACAAAAGAAAGTTCTGCCGACTGAACTACGCTTGCCTTTGATTGTAATGTAGACATCTAATATATTTATATGTTATGCAAATTTTAGCCCAGGTTATCCTACGGTTGGATCTGCCCCTACAAAGAATGTAATTATGCTCCTCTAATTGTCCGAAACGAGATTTACAAGTGCGTATAGATCTCATTGGAGTTCGTGGTTGGGAGTGCAGAGGGGTTGCGTCTCAGGTAATATAGAAATTACGGTTTCTATTTTGAGTGGAGAGAGCAGTAACGAGGGACTCAGGGATTCTAGGTTCATTTTGAGAGAGAGCTATTAGTGAGAGACTGAGAGAGGCGCGAGGTTTTGCTAGGCTCGACTGACGAGAAAGAACGAATGTGTCAACAATATTAACATTATACAAGACATTGTGATTTTTTTTTCATCAAGTATCTTGCTTGTGTGAAGTTGGGTGCATGCAAGAATTTCATGTCAAAATGGCTGATTGAATCAAACTACCTAAATTGTTAATGTGCTCCATTCTCTTACTAAAGTGTCAATAAGAAATGCTAAAAAAAAAATTCAAATTCAAACTTTTTTATATAAGTTCGAACAAAGTATATAGAAAATAAAAATTCACTCGCTAACCATTTCACTCAAACCAATTACAGTTACGATACAAATTCTGTCCTACCAAACTGATGGTTCACTGTGTAGGCTTGTAGCAGGTGAGAGGCACACCAGTGATGTTATTAGAACACTACTACAGTCCAGCAACGAGGCGATGAAGATTTTTCGCCACCCAAGCAGTATAATAGTCGCCTTGACGGCAAGTGACCGCATCTTCATCTCTTAAGCGTCATCGCCTCATATTCGTCTCTCCATCCTTTGGCAACGTATGTTTATAAATCTTCATTGCTAAAGACCAATGAAGCGACGAACCTAAATTAGTCGTCAAATAATATTGCGGCGAAGAATGGAACAAGCTTTTTTGTCGCTCCTAAATTTAGCGACCAATAATGATGAGGTTGGGGCAACCAAGGTCTGATATAGGATCTTACATAGAACGACGGAGTTTGAGCTATCTTTGTCGCTCTATGGGATGATAGTAAAAAAAAATATTTTAATTTTTACGTACCTAGTTACGACAAAACACAATTATGCACACAATGTACACAAAATCATTCTCAACACACAATATGCACAAAACAAACTCATTCAACATACACAATCATCTATACACAAAAATGAACCGCAAATCTAAACGTACTAGTTTGATGCCTATACAAATACATTCTACCATTGTTCACAAATTCGAGTCTTGGTCGGCACCCAAATTGCAGCTAGATTGGGTGCCAGGAGGGGGGTAGACTGCAACTTGTTGACCCCCAGATTGGATAGATCATAATAAGGCCTCCATTTCTTTCATCCTTTCGGCGAGCACATTATAATCATCTCTTAACTTGCGCGCCACCTCTTTCGCTTCCGCGACCTCCTTTTTCAGCATCTTACTTTCCTCTGAATTGTTGTTCACCCTGGCGCCTCCTCTGGTTTTTGGCTCGCGTGTGATCGCGCGCCCCACCTCTGCCATGAAAAAAAGGAAAAAATAAATACGAAAAGCAATCATACACGAAAAGTTATCATACACAAAAATCGAGATAACCGACTATATGTTATGGGTTACCTCTTATAGAAGTCCCGAGCCTTGCACCCATCTCTTCCTCAATGATATTTATTTTCGTATCAAGAGGAAGAGGAAACTCTCGTGAAACTACATCATCGTTATCCTTGGTCGTTGTATCATCTTGTTGGGACAACACTTCGTCAAGCCTTCGCTTGACTGCCACCTGTTCAATTAAAACATAATAATTAAATAATATTAAAAATATGGTAAACAAAAATAATTATAATAATTATTGTCTGCTCACCACTTTCTCAACCGCATTTTGGTCCGGCTCATATACATCTATCCAAGTCTGGACAGCCGAAGCTTTATAACCCTTCTTCTCCAACACTTCACTTCGGTATGAGAATGCGAGGGAATCCGAATGGTCGTTGAGCTGCTGCTCCTTGTTTTTGTTTTCATTTCCCCTGTTTCGTGAGCACAGTTTCTACCACACAAAACAATATTTTAATTTAACAATATTAATAGATAAACATTTAAATTTAAAATCATGCCCAAGAACTCTGCTAATAGGTTATGAAGCTTACTAGGTAATCAGGATTTTCGAAGTGGCCTTTTAACCACTCCTATTCTTCTTCCCTCCCTAGGAACTCGGCAGGAGTCTCCTTGGTAATGTGGAGATAATACTAATGGAAATCATACTTCCAGTCCTTGTATATTGTTTACCCTGTCAAGTCTATGAAGTTCAACATGTCCACCTCAGTTGTAGGGATGTCATAGTTCGTCTAGCACATAAAATAAAAATGTGTTAATTTTCTTTACTAAATACATAAACCCTAAATTAACAAATTTAGTTAAGCACAGAAAGTATACCTCAATACTTGTATTGACGATGTCGCAGTGCTCATCTTTAAGTCCCTAAAAGTTAGGTGCAAGCATGGGAACTTTGCTGCGGATGATGCTGCTGGACATCAGACTTCTCCACTCTCTTGTTGTAGTCCCTCCATTCCTTGTAAAGTAAGGCACTTGTAGTCACTAATTGTTGAGCAGGACGAGGTACTCAGTCTTTGTGCCGACAACGACCCCGCGCTGCATCCTCGTCGCATTTCCGTTTGTCATGTCCACTATGTCTGCTCAACCAAATGTTACTAACAGTTATACATTTACCAAACCAAATGAGTAACCAACAAACTAAGAGAGAAGCAGTGGACCTGGAAGTCTAGTCTTCTTGCAGCGGATGCTGAGGGCAGGCGGCGGCTCTGTGTTACTGGAGGCAGCAGTGGCGCCAGTGGATACCGCAGCACTTTTTTCCATTGACGGAAAAGTGTCTTCGAGCGGTGGGGCCGGCGTTTCCTGCTGGGAACAAGACTGCGGAGGAGGCCTGTATGACGCCGTTGGGTCGGTGGATACCGCAGTCGCAGCAGCAACAGCCTCCGCCTCTACGGCAGCCGCATCTTGTCGACACTTGAGCGTCGCTTTCCTCATCCGGTGTGCCGTACTCCCAGGAGCAATTATGTAATTTCCAACATAAGAGGAACAACAATAAGCAACAAGCAAGCTTTAGAGGTTTTCGGCTGCATGATAGAGTTGCATACACCATGTTTTAACCAAGGTATGTGAAATCGATATTATCGGCGATATTTTAATTTTTTAGAGTTACCTGAAAAATTCTCAAATATATCCCTAAATTTTTTGAAATTTCCCGATTTTTATCGATATTTCCGATATATCCCCGATATTTCCCGATATTTTCCGAAATTTCCGTAAACTTTTCGCATTTAACATTTAGTTTGGTAAATGTCCAATCTTCACATGCTCAATGTCCAATTCACCATTTACGTGACATGTCAAATACATACAGAATTACATGGGAGAACAATCATTTAATGATTATTCTTCACAATACACACATGATTATGCACAGGGAGATAGAGAAAATAGTGTGAATTTTGAACCTCATAGGTCCTCTACGTGGTTTTGAAGTATTTATATATTTGATTTTGTAATGTGTGATGCATAATATATTGTACAAAAGACGTGATGGCCTAGCGTCCTATAAGTTTTAGCCATCAAAAAATAAAAATAAAACTAATAAATTATATTTTAATAATTATCAGCACTAAACACGTACTAATTCATATAGTAATATAGCAAATTCGTATGTCTTGACGTTTGATCAATATTTTCTTTTCTCATAAGGTAGGTAATTGATCATGTAACAACCTCCAAAAGTTTCATTACAAATTTCCATGTATTTTTATTAGTTTCCGTAATTTTTGTCAGAATTTTCACTGGATCGATATTTCATCGATATTTCCGTCGATATATCCAAATTTTGGAACGTCGATATATCCTCGATATCCGATATTTTACTCCTTGATTTTAACTACCAAAACAGGGACATTTCCTTGCCCCTCAACGGTTGAACAGTCATTTGTACAAAGTTACACCAAATTGTGTCAACATACATTATAGTAATTCAATTCTACAAGATTATGGAAAATGACCAGTGAAGTATTCAATCACGAATAAGGGTGATGTCTATAGCAGTCCTTCTCCCTCGATGAGTAAGATGAATTTTGATCTGCAAAGCAACTATGCTTACATTAGATACAAGCTGGTACACCATAATAGAAACCCACAAATACCCATAACTTATAACAAGTGAAGGTGAGACAAACCTTTAACTTTTGATCTAAGTGTGTGTTACTTAGTGTTATAATTGAAAATGAAGAACAAAAAGTTAACATGCAATCTCTAATCACCTTAGTATATTTGACAAAATCTTTCATAAAGTTGAGGTACCTTGAGGTTTGGTTGATTGGTATCATAATACAAATAGACATGCATAATAAACAACCTGTTATGATTTATAAACCCAAGGAGAGCCATAAGTAATAAACATCCTCTGTGTGTGGCCAGTATGTTCTAAATCATTTAACTGTTCTAACAAGTATGTTCCAAATCCTTTAACTGTTCTAACAAGTATCTATACAATAATTCCTCTATCCCTTCAACTGTTTCTAATATCCCCAAATTCACAATACCAGAATCAAAACTTCATCCCACATGTTATTCTTAATAAGGTCTACTTCAATTTTAGTGTAATACAAATCAATAAGCTTGGAACACCCAAATCAATGAAACTGTACCAATTGACATTCAGTATTGAACCAACTATATAAACAGATATATTCCACAACAAACAACACCCCTAAAAATCAAGTCAGCCACAAAAAAACCCAAAATTGCAAAACCTGCCACCAATTTAGATGCAATCTCGATGAGGATTTAAGGTTTCGAGGAGAAACGATTCATTTACCTCGATAGAGACAGAAACCTTCTCGACGCCTGACTTGAGCCTGTTGAGCAATGCCTTCTCGACAGGGATTTAGGGTTTTGAGGAAAGGTGGGGTACGGGGACTGGTGGGTTACGGGGGAAAGGAGGGGATTTAGGGTTTCGGGGAGAGGTGGGTTACGATTTACAGGGAGGGAGAGATGGGTTACGGTTTATGGGAAGGAAATGTGAATTTGGTGGCAGAGGAGTGAAGAAGAAGAATAAACGAAGAAGAAGAAAGAAATCATGATGAGTCTGGAAATATAATATGGTTGAGGCGATGAAGATTGCTTGATTTGTCGCCTAGAAGTGATGAAGCGCCGACGTAGGGTTTCTTGGTCGCCTAGAAGTGATGAAGCGACGAATCATGAATTCTTGGTTGCCTGGGATAGATGAAGCGACAAAGCTTTTGTTCACAGAGTTACCTAGGGGATTTAGGGTTGGTCACCTCACGAACAAATAATATTTTAATAACCCTAACTGAAGCGGCGAAGATTGAAGTTTCTCGACGCCTCGTACAATTTGAAGCAACGAACATTGAAGTCTTGGTTGCCTCATTTTGTTTTCTTTTTACAAATGCAAAAATTAGGTTTAATGTTTTCAAATACATAATTCATATTTTATAAATACAAAATTATTTTTTAAATATATAATAATGTTAGCTTAGTCTTCCTCCTCCTCGTCCTCTTCATCATTCTCTTCGTCTTCGTCTTCGTCTTCGTCTTCGTCTTCGTCTTCGTCTTCGTCTTCGTCTTCGTCTTCGTCTTCATCTTTGTCTTCGTCTTCATATTGCTGTAATAGGTCTTCGTTAGATTCGTCATCATCTTTGTCTCCTTCTTCATCCAAAACTAGGTAAAGATCTTGGTAAAATTGTATCACTGTGGGAGTGTCCTCTTGGTAAGGCTCGGTGATATGATTACCTATAGGCGACCTGCTTTCATCTATAGCAAGTACTTCGGCACTGTAGAAGTTTCGGTGTGACATTTCTTGTACGACCTTCCAAGTACCACTCGCCTTTGGATCGTCCCTATAGAATACTTGTTTTTCTTTGGTTGCAATAATGAAGAGTAAATACTCATAGTAACTGCTATTTGTATCTATTGATATTAGTCTATGATCTAACTTGACGGTGTCAATTTCGTCCTCATCCTCGGAGTTGTGCCATGTGCACTTGAAGAACACCACTGGCATACGCTTGCATATAATACTTCGACTACATAGATAATATGACCGTAGAACTTGGATGAACCCATGTCTATCATGACACCGCTATTTTGAGTCACAATTCTTTGATCTGTATCAAATGAGGCAAACTTGACACCGTTCACATAAGACGACTTAAAAACCTGGAATTGTTGAGGTCAATGGGCGAATGACTTTATCCTTGGCACCAAGCCCTGGTCTTTATTTTTATCCTTGAGAGACACGTAAAACATAAGTGTTAGATAAGTGAAAGATAAGTGTTAGTTTTCATAACCATGTTAAGAACCATTAAAGAAAACTCCTCTGACGACGAAGATCGTCGAAATCTTCACCATTTTTAGTCTTGAACCTTATAAGATGTTCTTCTAGCTATGGTTTAACTTTGTCTGTTTCCACCAAAACTTGCTAGTGAGCCTCAGTAGTCTCTGCTTCAGTTAACCAAAACTGGCTACGAGTCTCGATAATCTCTGGCCTTACTTGTTCTGAAACACTGCTAATATTCCACTCTAGGGAAGTGTCAATTTCTTCGTGGTCTTCCCGTCTGAGATAAGACTTATAATACGTCACTGACTCCTGTACGACGTACTGTTTTGCAATACTACCATCCGGGTAACGTGTATTCCTCATTGGCTTTTTATATTGACCTAATTGCCTGCAATATCATACAAATGGTTAGTACATATTACATAACTAACATAATATTAGCAGTGTAAAGTATTATACCTTTTGATTGGATACATCCATATATAGTGTACTGGGCCTGTAAGAAATACTTGTTCGGGATTGACCATGAGATGAACCATAGATGTAAAAAAATGTGGAGGAAAAATCATCTCCAAATTGTAGAGAATCATCACTATCTTTGTTTCCATGTCACGCACAACCTCCTTCTTCAGCTCCCTGGCGCATAATTTACGAAACTAATTTTACAGTGCTATTAATGGCTTCACAACGTTATCTGGCAATAACCCTCTAATAACCAATGGAAGAAGACGTTAAAGAAATATATGGCAATCATGCATCTTCAATCCATAAAACTTTAACGGGGGTGCAACTTTGACCTTACTTCTCAAACTTCCTTCACCATCCCCTCATCACCCTCTCTTTGCCATTGGTTTTTGCACACATTCCTCTTCTTAAAGCAGCACGAGCTTTTGGATCATCCTTAGTCTTCTTATCAATTATAAAAATGATTGCAAGGATGTTGTCACACACATTTTTTTCAATGTGCATGACATCTAAGCAATTTCTGATCTTCAATGATGACCAATAATGCAGCTTCCAAAATATGCTCTCATGAGTCTTAGTGGAGCCATTTCTGATGACCTTTATAAACTATCCTCTCATAGATATGCTCTGAAGTCAGCTCATCTAGACAAATTGCACATGCCTTGTACCATTTCACTGTTGAGCCCGCAAGCATCCCTAAACTAGGAAAGTCGCTGATAGTCCACATCACTGTTGCCTTCATCAAGAATACCTCATAGTCTACTCGATCAAAAGTATGGACTCTAAGGACCAATAAATATATTAGCTCCTCGATCAATGGTTCCATGAGTACACTAAGGCACTTTCCAGGAGATTTAGGGCCCGAAATCAACACCGATAGCATGTTATATTCCTTCTTCATGCACATTGACGGTGGTAGATTGTACAGCATCATAACAATGGGCCATGTACTATGCAAAGTTCCCATTATTCCAAATGGATTAAAACCGTCTGTTGCAACTCCAAGGCGCACATTTCTGCAGTTCTGTGCGAAACCTGGAAATGTTTTGTCAAAATGTTGAAACGCTTCTCCATCAGCTGGGTGGCTGAGGCTACCAGCCACGCATATCCTCTCCCTGAGCCATCGCATATGCTTGGCAATGTGTCGTGACATAAATAGATGCTTCAACCTTGGTGTTAGAGGAAAGTGACGAATGATTTTTTTGGGAATGTCATCCGTATATGGCTTATATCTTCCAGAATTACACACTGGACAAATCCTCTCGTTTACAAGTGCCCTCTTAAACAACACACAGTTGAACTCACATACATCAATTCTTTCATAACCAAGTGAAAGATCACTCAAGATTTTTTTAATTCTTGAGTATGAACAGGGGAATGTGTGCCATTTAGGAAGAAGTTTATTAATGTAAATACATAAAGAGTCAACACTTGTGTCAGACCATCCATTTTCATTTTTTATTTCCATTGCATCTAATATGGCACTCAAAATAGTTTCCTCATTGCCTTCATATAATTGGGTATGTGACTTCTTTAATAATCTATCGTACTTTTCATAATCATCATCTACCATGTCATTGAAGTTGATGCTAGAATTATCTTCCATAAATTGTTGGGGTGCATCTGCATGGTATCCAGAATAATATGGATATGCATCATGCAGAATCTCCAACTGCAGGTTCACTAAAGGACTAGCACCACTAGAAGGACCGACTCTGTCTTGAAACCACTATCTTCGGAGACTGGGCATTGTCGGTTCACTTAAAACTTCCCCGTGAAGATGCCAGATAGTATAATCCGGATTCAAACCACTGTGTAACAAGTGATGATATATGGTATCCATAGTAACCTTGAACGGACCGTTCTTACAACATTTGCACGGGCAGAAGTGATAATCGGCTTTGTTACTATGTCGCCGGGCAAAATTCATAAGCTCGAATATTCCTATGATGTACCTTGGATCAGCATAAGGATATGTCATCCAAGTTTTGTCTTGGTGTCCTTCCATGTTTCTTGTCAACAGAAACAATCAATATGAACAAAGTTACCACACCACATTTATGATACAACCAAAACCTATCCCCACACTTCTTCTCCTTATGCCTCCAGGTAGGGTCTTATCCCCTTCGGGAGAACACGACATTTGTCAACCCTCTTGCATCCATGGGTTTCAGCTCCAGTTTAGAGAACTTTTGGCAGTATCTCCCTACAGTTCCCCAACTGCACACATATCTAAACAACCTAATTTACACTCGAAGAACATTGTAAGGAGTCACTGTTGAAACAATATCCCAAAATTGAAACTGAAACTACATGAATAGCAAAATGATCAACAAAGTCGTGTTCACCTAAAGTGTCCAAAAATAGGACAATTCAAGAATCAACAACTCATCTCGATCAACTAGATGAGTTGTAGATTCTCAAACGGGAGTTCTATGTTGATAAACACCACAATTATATATAACCCTACACTCGATTTCATGATTAACACTAATAACACCACTAATTGAGACCAATAAATCTAGTTTACACTGCTCATCACAAATTTCACTAATTTTAACGAAAATTAAAATATTATTGATGAACCCATAACATTATTTATCATAATTCAATGATTCAAACACTAAAACTACAACATAAGACCAAATTCAATTCAACTTCAAAAATTTCACATAAACATCAATTTCACTTCTCAATTAACATATAATACGGTCATAAAGAGGCACTACCAGCATATGCACTATAGCCGACGACATCAAGTCATCTGGCTGTTAGCCCAAAGTCGTCAACTATAGTATAGCTGACAACATGTCGTCGGCTTTGGTGTCGTCGATAAACAGTTGTCGGGTATACTATAGCCGATGACCTTTGGAGCACCTTGTCGGTTATAGTGCCCAACTATAACCGACAACCAAACCGTCGGTTATAGTTGGGCACTATAACTGACGACTTTAGAGAGGGAAGTCGTTGGTTATACCTTCCCGGCTGGTCAAAAATATTTGACCGAAGGGACACTATAGTCGACGACTAGGTTTCTGTTCGTCAGTTATTGGTGATGGAGATCGTCGGGTATAGTGATGCACATCATTGGAAAATGTTGATCATGGCCAACGACTTTGGTACTTGGTCGTCGGCTATAGTATGCAATTTTATGGAGAAAAAAACTACAGATTCTGGATTTAGCATTCCCAGAACCTACAGTTTCAAAATAACTAATGAACATATATTTTGATTTCCATAATGTCCAACAACGCATAACAACTTCACAATCAACACAAAACACAAACTTATTAAAATTTAGCGTATAATTTTGAAACACATGCATATAAACTAAATTTTGCCAAAGTCAAAGTTGCGGAGATAAGATGGGCCACTACCATCATCATCGAGCGGATCCTGCTGCTCATGTGAGGTATCGTGAGGGTGTTGGTTAGATGGAGTCCATGGAGTCCAACCTTGGGACGAGACATTTATTCCTTGTGCCTGAAGGGTTGAGCTCAGGCCTTCAAAATTCTTAGCCATTTCAGCTCGCATCCGAGCTAACTCCTCAGCCTACTGCTGGGCCATCTCTTGATGCATCTCCTTCATCTGCTGGGTCATCTTTCGCTGAGTTTCTTCTATCTTGCTTTGATACTCCTCAGACTGTCTACGAAGTTGCTCTTTTAGTTGAGCCTTGGAAGATCCCGATTTGCGTTGAAAACCAGGCGTGTTCTTCAATATCCCATCGCCTTGCCGTCCTAAACCCTTACAATAGTAATTGCTCCTTCGTGGTGGGAAAGCGCTTCCAATGATCCTCGCCCCAACCCTTAAAATAAATTGATCGATCTGAGATATGGCCTGGGAAATCTCATCATCCGAGATATTAGGGTTTCGCTCCCTCACAATCTGAGTCAACACCTCATCAGCTATTTCCCTTAAATGAGCCTAATTGACAAGGATAAGAAAATAACATATTAGAAAACATACATAAAAAAATTACCGGACAATACACATGTAAGCAATTTGTAAACTTGAAAGGGAACAATACTTATAGCTTGTTCGTGGGATTGAGGATGCGTTTTTTCATACATCCACACAAACGAGTTTTCTTCAGGGTGTTGAGTCATTACCTCCTCCCTATAAGATGCATAGGGTCTAGAACCACCGTGATGGTTGTTCGTGTTCTTTACTCGGTTGCTCTCGATTATGGAGGAAATGGCCTTGCTTCATAAATATATATTAAAAAAATTGATTTAGAAACTATCAACGCCAAATTATCCACAAGTAAATACATATGATGTTAAATATATACCTCAAATCGTGGGGCGTTGAAGTGGATTAGAAACCACTTCCACTCGTACTCCCTAAGCAGTGCATAAACTCCATAGGGGTACCCGAATGGTCATTGAACATGTCATTTTTCTTCCAGAACTGACAGAGCTCATTCTTCCACTCTTTATACCTATATATTCCACACAAATGTTTGAAACACATTACATAATCCTTGTGATATCTAAATATATATTATATAACTCCCGTCACCTTCCTCCTTGAACCTCATTTGTCCATGTGGATTTAAAGTCCTCCCGAACATTGAACCACACCTACAATCTCCCATTTTTTAATGTTAATATATTTATATTTTAAAATAATTAATTAATATAAGTAGACATACACAATGAATATCTAACTCATCAACATCATATTGTTCACTCGGTCCTTCACGGACTGAGGGATTGAGGACCACTCTGACTACAGAATAGGAACTTTGTCCCGGATAATGCTTCCAACCATGTCAGAGTACCTCCTACAAATGTTTCCCTGTCTCGCCAATCTTTGCTCGTCGGTCTCTATGGCCAGGGGCCCGTAGGCCTCTACGTCCTTCTGAAGTTGCTTCCCCATAACAGGGACTCTGGTCCTCACTTTTTTCTCCCTTTCGACGTCAGTCGCACAAGAAATAGTAGAAAAAATTCAAATAGGATAACCCAATTTATTATACAAATTAATGAAAATTTTAAAATTAAATAATGCATATATTTACTATTTACCCGATGATTTTGATGTCGATGCGTTTGTTATCCTTGCACTTTTCAGAGTGGTATCAAACAGCTGAAAGACATATGCTTCCTTCGGGTGGATGTAAATAAGGTTTCCCTCATCATTACACTACCACATTTTTAACCATTTCCGGCGATTTAAAAATCGCAGGCAATGTTTTTTATCATTACCGGCGATTTTTCCCCCAAAAATCGCTGGCAATGTCTTCTTCTTTTTTTAACATTACCGACGACTTAAATGTAAGTCGCCGGCATTGTTCCGCCGGTAATTAAAAAAAAAAAAAAAGACATTGTTGGCGACTTACATTTAAGTCGCCGGTAATGTAAAAAAAAAAAGACATTGCCGGCGACTTAAATGTAAGTCGCCGGCAATATCTTTTTTTTTTTTTTTAATTACCGGCGGAACATTGCCGGCGATTTGCCGGAAAAATCGCCGGCAATGATTAAAAAAAAAGAAGACATTACCGGCGATTTAATGGTTAAAAATGTGGTAGTGATTAACAGCTGGTTGAAGGTTTCTCGCTTCATCAACATATGGCAGGGCAGGTACGCCCTGCGAGGGGAAATAGAGGTGAGAAGGAAGACACCTCCTTGTTGTTCGGACGGCGATGTCCCTGAACCACCAGCATGACTGGGAGAAGGACCTAGTTCTGGCCGGTTGATTTCTAGCATTCAAGGATTTGATGGAGCAGGAACTGTATAGCTGGGCGTCCGACACGTGTCTCATGTTAGGAAAACCTTGACGTGAAGGGTCAGGACCTGTAGAGCCGGGCGTAGATGTCTGGCTTCTGTTAGAGAACAAAAGTTGCCTTGTGCTCTGTGGTTGTTGGGGGTCGGCCACATCATCATGCATAGGCGTCTCCTAGGTGCCTCCAAGTAGTTGCCGACGAAGATTGTTATACGGGCCGCCGTAAGGCTGGTGAGGCTGGTTGTTCGAGCCGAACCCATAACTGTCGCCGCTGGACTCGTTTTCCCAATTCTTAGATGTCGACTTCTTTCCTCTACCCAAAAGCAAATGCATGATATATTCCTAAAATTCACAATAATCAAAATAATTACATTGAAAATAATCACAATCTCATAACCTAATAACAATTCATAATTTCATAACACATAATTTCGATCCATAATTTCTCAAGTTCATCAAACAATAACCTAAAACACAATGCTCCAACGCAATGACAAACCCATAACCTAATCACAATATCATAATTTCACAATCACACAACCTAATCACAATTCATAATTTCACAATTCCTACTACAACAATCACAAACGTAATCACATAAATCACAATAATAATCACAATCTCTATCCTCCAACGCAAATGTGTAACCCATAACCTAATCACCATATATTAACCAAATTACAATCACAATTCATAATTTCACAATACCCAATTACAATCACAATGATATAACCTATAAATTCACAAACCTAATCACCTAAATCACAATCAAAATCACATCACAATCACAAATTCACTAAACTGTTTTGAGAGAGAGAGAGAGAGGAGGTGGAGGGATTGCAAAGGCGGCAGTGGCACAGGCGGCAGAGGTAGAGGGGAGGGCGGCGGCGATTTGGGAGGGACTGGGTCGATTTGAGAGAGAGAAGAGGGTGTTTGAGGGAGGAGGCACTACAACATTCTTACCCATTGCCGGCGACTTGTAAGTCGCCGGCAATGTTTTTGGACATTACCGGCGATTTTTCCGGCAAAAATCGCCGGTAATGTCTTTTTTTTTTTTTTTTTACCTTACCGGCGACTTAAATGTAAGTCGCCGGTAATGTCTTGCCGGAAAAGACATTGCCGGCGACTTATATTTATGTCGCCGGTAATGTAAAAAAAAAAAAAAAAAAGACATTACCGGCGACTTCATTTATGTCGCCGGTAATGTATTTTTTTTTTTTTACATTACCATCGAGACATTGCCGGCGACGGACATTACCGGCGATTTATTGTCGCCGGTAATGTAAAAAAAAAAAAGACATTACCGGCGATTTTTGCCGGAAAAATCGCCGGTAATGTCCAAAAACATTGCCGGCGACTTACAAGTCGCCGGCAATGAGTCAATTTCCAGTAGTGAGGTGCGAAATGGCGCGAAATGAGGCAGTTTTGGGAGTTATACCCATAGGGTATAACTTATGGGTATAACTGACGACCCAAAAAAAATGTTGTCGGGTATACTATATCCAATGACATGTCGTAAAAAAGTCGTCGGGTATACTATACCCAACAACAAATGCCCAATGTCATCGGTTACACCCCCTAATTGTTTTGAAAAATTACCCTCGGTCATTTGAAAACATAATTCCTGCAAAATCTGTTTAAGTAAATTTGGATCATCACACTTCAACAAACACGTAAATTATGACCATCACAAACATGCATGCACCATTATACAACACATATTTATTTTTAACTAATCAAGAGGCATAATCAGAATCATCGCTTGAGTCTGATTCGGTATTCGTGTTAATTTCTGGTAATATGTGCTGCTCCTCTTCACCAGAGTTTTCGTTGTCTTCATTTGGATTGATATTACTAAGTTTTGTTCGAGGAAGTCGAACCACATTACCCAGCGTCACATTGTTAAGGTGAATTGTCGAGAAATCTGAAATATTAATTGCGTTCGGCTCTTGGTATGCAGTAACTTCTTCATTCTCTATGGCATCACCTAGTGTAGCAGCACTGTATATATTTCTAGGAACAACATGGTCAACTACTTTCCATGCGCCTTTGTGCACGAGATCATCAAGATAAAACACTTGTTTTACTGCTGTGGCAAAAACAAAAGAGTCATCTTCATACCATGTTGTAGCAGTATTCACCGAAAAGGTTCTATAGTCATCGGTCTTTGTGTTCTGATGGCTAGTATCAAACCATCTACACTTAAATAAGTGCAATGTTATGCCTTCCCGATAAATTAGTTCAACCACTGAATGAATAACGCCGTAATAGTTAATACCATTGTGTTGACCATGCACCATTACCCCAAAGTTCTGTGTTTTCCGTCTTGCGTCTCTATGTGCACATATAAATTGTATGTCATTGACCTTACATATCAGATACACTCTTGAATTTATCGGTTTCATCGCCAAAAGTCCTAATTCGTGTGACCAATTTGGGTTACCATCATACTCTACGTGGTTCATCTGAAGCAATAATAACCGGCATGTTAGATGACAAACGTAATGATATTAAATTATATATATCAATAAGTATATGTATTGACGTACCCAGCTGCCAAAATAGTTTACAAACTCCCTATTGTGGTACTCAAGATCACCGCAAACTTGAAGACAATATAGATGAAAGTTTTTCCAGTATTGCACTTCAGGACAGTTAAGTAATACCCTCAAGTGGGCAATGACTAGCTCATATTATTTCAACTAGTACGACTTTGGCAAATTTCCACCAACTTCAACATCATATGAGAGGATAGAAAGTTTGAATTGTGGTTTATCTACCGGCATATGTTGTGGAGGGTCCTTCAACGCTCCTAAATACAACTTGGTGTATGTTACACACTCGTGCACAAGATATGCTTCAGCTATACATCCTTCAGGTGCGGATTTATTAGCCACATAGTTTTTGTAGTCCCCTAGTTGTCTATCAAGTTTAAAAGTGCATAATAACATTATTTCCAAATAATGTTAAAAAAAATTATAGCCAAATTCATATGTTGAATCGTACGAACCTTTCCATAGGATACATCCAAGTGTAGTGTACCAGACCGGTAGACAACAATTGTTCGGGAAGATGGATCATCAGGTGAGGCATGATATCAAAAATATTTGGGGAAAATATCCTCTCAAATTTGCACATGATAAAAGTGATGTCCTGCTGCATTTCTCTCAGGTCTGTTTTTTTTTTTCACTTCTCTAAGGCTTAACTTCTAAAAAAATCTTGACAACACCACTAATGGCTCCACCACCTTTTTCGGTAGGTACCCTCGAATGAAAACAGGGAAGAGGCGTTGAAGCAGTATATGGAAATCATGACTCTTTAATCCATACATCTTATTATCCCGAAAGTTTACACACCGGCCTATATTGCCTGCATAGCCTGAAGGATACCTGACATTACCCATCCACCTAAAAATTTCATTCTTCTGGTCAGGCTTGATGCTGTAAGGAGCTTGAAAGATTTTTTTCTTCCCTTCTTTCAACCACAAATGTTTACGCAAATTCATTCTTTTCAGATCAATGCGTGTCTTAAGGCCATCTTTAGTTTTCCCCTCCTAATTCAGCACTGTGCCCACCATAATTTCGCACACATTCTTATCTATGTGCATGACATCTAAGTAGTGCCTGACAGGCAACTTGGGCCAGTACGAGAGTTCCAAAAATATGCTTTTGTGTGTCTAGAATTTATACCTGTCGGGTTTGTCAGGTATTGATGCCACTATTTTAGGATGATTGCTCAGCTGCCCAAAATCTTATTCATTTAGCACTTCCAAAATTTCATCCCCCGTCTATCTCCTGGGTTGCACACCAGTTTCTACAGTCCCATCAAAAGCCTCGGGATCCTGCCGCCATGGGTGATCATGTGGAAGCCAACAACGGTGACGCATCTACACAATCTTCCTACAATGAGGTCTGCAGCACTCAACAGTCATGCGCTCTGAACAAGCCATATATCCCCTAGTAACGTTGCCCGACAACATTCCGCATGCAAGGAAAATCGCTAATGGTGCCAACAAGCATGGCATGCATCTAGAACATCTCATTTTTGAACTTGTCATAAGTGGGATGACCATGCTCACTCAGGTACTTAAGCTCATCAATCAAGGGTCTCAAATACACATCGAGACCCTTTCCTGGATAACCCAGCCCTGGAATTAACAGAGTCAATATATTGTATTCCTTCTTCATGCACATCCATGGAGGAAGGTTGTACGACACCAAAATAACTGGCCATACTATATTGAAGACTCATGTTGCCAAAAGGGTTGAGTCCGTCAGATGAGAGCCCCAGCCAAACATTTCGGACCTCTGATGCAAAATGAGAAAACTCCCTAACCATGTGCTTCTAAGCCTCTCCATCAGCAGGGTATATAAGGGTATCATCGCCAGGCAAATTCCTCTCAGCCCACCATCTCATAGCTTCGGCCGTGTGTGCACACATAAACAACCGTTCCAGCGTATCAATCAGCAAAAAATACCAAAGTATCTTCACAGCTTTCTTGTTCCCTGCAGGATTCAACTTATACCTATCTGTACCACATACAGGGAAGACATCAACGCATTCAAGATTATTCCCACTAGCATCTTCACCCCAAAAGAGAACGCAATCATATCTACATGCATGGATTTTCATGTAGGAAAGGCCAAGATGTTTCAAGATATGTCGCACCTTACGATGAGTGGTAGGAAGACGATGACCGGGAGGCAGCATCGAAGCAGTCCACTTCAGCCAATCATTAACTACCTTGACACTCATTTTGTTCTCCACTTTCAGCTTCATTACTCCCATGACACTTTCAAGAACAGTCTTATTACATCTGTTGTACAACGGGGTCTGTTGGAATGCAATTAAGTTGTTGTACTTGTCCATACCAGTAGTGTTGACAACTGTAGGTAATTGCTGGACTGGCTCAATATCAGGGAAACCCCCAACGGCGGGATCATTATCTACTGCTTGAGCTAATACACCGCTCTCATAAAGAAAGACATCGTTGATCAACCTCATTATTGGATCAATGGATGTACTGGTCATCTGAGAATATTGTCCATGATCATGCTGACCCACTGAAGATGTTCACCGTGATAAATCCAACACATGTACTTATCCCAAAACCCGTTTTTCTTCAAGTGTTCCCATACTGTATCAATGGTAAAATTATACATATCGCTCCGACACTGACAACATTTATACTGGCAATAATGAATATCATTCACATTAGAATTAGCCGTCACATATTTCACAAAACTCTTCATTCTAATTTTATAATTTCGATCGCATCTTGGAAGCAAAATCCAACTCTTGTTCATCTTGAAAATTTTAACTTAATTTTTATATATATACATCTTTAATTCGATCATCGATCTAGTAGCAAGCTAGCTACGTAATTACAAAGTCACACACACACATGCAATGCATACTAGATAGCTAGCTATATATCAACAATTAATTAACACATATATATAAACACACATATATACATATTTTCATCTAATTAAATAAACTCAATCTCTAAAATTCATATATATATATATAACACCCATAAATTTTTACATGCATATATATTTACATCTAATTAAATCAATTAATCTCCCAAATTCATCTATATATGACACATAATTAAATCAATTAACTCAATCTCTAAAATGGATTTAAATATATTTTCATCTAATTAAATGAACTCAATCAAAATTCATCTATATACGTACCAATATAGCAAAAAATAGCTTCACGAACTTATTTTGGACCGCTACCGAAAACACTCACAATTTGAGAGTGTTTTGAGTTTTTCTCCTCCAATTTTTTTGAATGGTTGAGCTGCTGCCGAGCTGGTTAGATAAGGAACCATAGCCGACGACATAAAAAGGGTCGTGGACTATGGTTTATTAGATCGTCGGTAATTGGTTTTTAGGTCGTCGGCTATCCTAAAACTATACCCAATGAGGTGATTTAACTATACCCGACGGTATAGAAATGAACCGTCAGGTATAGTACTATTTACTGACAACGGTTTGTACAGTCGGGTAAAGAGCACTATACCCGACGGTTTCAACCGTCGTCAGTGAGGGTTAAAGAGATAAAAATTAAACTAACCTTACTTAAGAATCAAATGGATGGCAAGAACAACCTTCTTTCTCAATTTCTTCAAATTTCTCTCAAAATCGGCCAAGAACACCTCCAGCACGCGAATGACCTATTTTCCCAAAATTTCAACCTTATAAAGGGTTTGACTTTAAGAAGGAGAACAGATTCAGTTTAAAAAAAATGAGGTGACGAATATTGCCCAATCTTCGTCGCATTAGATCTCTTCGAGGCGACTAAGTTTCCATTCGTCGCTTCAGATACCTAAATTTGGTTATATCATGTTTATGAAGCAACGTAGAAAAATATTGGTCGCCTCATGGACCGTAAAGTGACGTATGATATTTATGAGGCTACGAATGCATTCTTCGTCACCTCATATGGCCTCTTGTGATGAAAAAATTTACCTTCATCGCTTGGTAGCTGTTCTCCAATAGTAGAATAAAGAACAGACCATTCATCATCTGGCTGGGTGGCAGAGCGCACCACTGACCATGGGATGGCAAGAAAATAATTTACTCGAAGTATAAGTGCATGCCTATAAACACAACATGCAAATCTCTTAACATTTTAACCAATTCAAGCGGTACATCACTAAGAATATTCATACGAATTTGATCATGTATGTCCGAGATATATCATATCTCTTATTTTTTTGTCACTTATGTTCTGAAACTTAACTTATTCCTGATTCGATTACTTTATATTTGTGTTGCAATGACCGTCAACTGTGAAGTTTTTTTTTCACACAAGATAGATGTGATTTTTTTTTTCCATCAAGTATCTTACATGTGTGAAGTTTGATACATGTAGCACCACCGCATGCCTATAAATACGACATGCAAACCTCTTAACATCTTAACCAATACAGGCGATAAATCACTAAGACTCCTCATACGAATTCGATCATGTTTGTCCAAGATATATATCCTATTTTTTGTTTTTCATCACCTTTGTTCTAAAACTTATTTATGTTAGTATTTCATTTCATTACTTTATATTTGTGTTGCAATGGCCGCTAACGTTTTCTTACTGGGACGAAAGCCTACGCTGGAAGCGCGGTATTATTTAATATGCAAACTGAAAAGAAGGAAGTTTTTATTTTTTGAAATGGAAATCATACAATAGATATGTTATCATACAATGGTTAGGTTGAGGCACAATATGACTGTTATGAATAGTGCACAAACTTTGTTATTTATGAAATTATCTTAAACGACTATGGAAAGTACAAAAGAGCAGTTTCAAGCCCACATCTATGGAGCACAAGGCCCCAACTTTGTAGAGAACCCTTTGTAGTTCAGCTATATAAACTCATGGCAACCAAGGAAAGGGAGAAGAAGGAGAAAACCTCTAGAAAAATAAGGAAATCAAGTTTGGAAGGTTTTGACCCTTGAAAACTTTAGTTTGAAAAGAACATTAAAGAGGGAAAGTTCTGTGCTCCTCGGCTTCTCGCTGTCGTTCTCGATCTCCACCACCAGATCGGGTTTCCTTCATTTTCTTTTGTGTTTGTTGCTTTAAGATTCATTTGCATATTGACACAGCTTGAATCTATGTTGCTACTGTTTAATATTTTGATTTTATTCAATTTTAGAATAGAAGAAGATTGAGTTGATGTTGAGTTTGTTGACCTTATTCTGATTAGAGTTTGTTGCTCTTAGCTAGAACAGTACCAGATTGAGACCATATTGAGAGTGCGTTGCTACTGCTCCGAGCTAATTTGTTGCTTCTAGCACAGTAGCGATGGCTGGAAATGTTTATTTGTTTAGTAGCAGCTTCAAATTATTTCTTAGTTGATGGCACTTTGTGTTACCGCATATTTCGATTAGTAGTAACAGTGGTAACGGTGTGCTAGAAATGAATAGATATTTCGATTGATTTTAAGTGGTCACTGCTACTGTATGTTTTGCTTTGTGATTTGGATTTGGATTAGTTTTGATGAATTCATTGTTGTGGTTTTTGTTCTGCTCTGCGATTTGAATTAATGTTGACTTGTCAATATTAATGTGGCGTTTGGAATAGATTTTGACTATTTGATGCTACTGTAACGTGATTTAAATTAGCTAGCTATTGTTACTGCATTTTGGTTTTATAACTGCTTTTGCATTTTTGGGAATGGCTAATGTATTTTAGTTTGGGAATTGTTATTGCATTTTTGGTTGGAGAACTGCTACTATGTTTTTGGAACTGTTACTATATTTTCAGTTGGCGGACTACTATTACTACAATTTTGGGATTGCTACTATATTTTTTATTGGAAGACTGCTACTACGTTTTTGGAATTGCTACTACGTTTTTGGTTCGAAGACTGCTACTGCTTTTTGGTTATTTTTTGATTCGAGGACCGTTACTGCATTTTCGGTTTGAGGTTGCTATTGTGTTAGAGGGGATAGCTACTATTATTTTAGGGAATGAATTGTATTGAAAAATGTTTTAGAATGTGTATCAAAATTGTTATTGAGCTTGTATCGAAGTCGTTACTCAATTTGTATCGGAACCTCTAGTGAATTTGTATCGAAAATACTATTAAATTTGTGATTGAATTGATATTGAATCTTTATTGATTTTTTTTTTTTGAAAGGGAAGATGTCAGTCATTTTATAGATGCTACTAAGGAGTACAAACAGTAGCCATGAAGCTACTCATAATAGGAGGGATAGTCCTACTCCATTTATACGAAATGGAAACCCCCAAACCTTGCTTAGGTACTAGGTGAGCAACACCATTTGCTTCCCTAGGAACATGATGTAATTGACAATTAGGCAAAGCAGCTAGTAACTCCACAATATCATCAACTATGCGACCATACCTCACTACCACATATTTAACCATTGCCGGCGATTTTTTCCCCAAAAATCGCCGGTAATGTCTTCTTTTTTTTTTAACATTGCCGGCGATTTTTCCGGCAATGTTCCGCCGGTAATTAAAAAAAAAAAAAAAAAAAACATTACCGGCGACTTACTTTAAGTCGCCGGTAATGTCTTTTTTTTTTTTTTTAACATTACCGGCGACTTAAATTTAAATCGCCGGCAATGTCTTTTTTTTTTTAATTACCGGCGATTTGCCGGAAAAATCGCCGGCAATGTTAAAAAAAAAAAAAGACATTATCGGCAATTTTTGGAGAAAAAATCGCCGGTAATGTTAAAAAACATTGCCGGCAATGGTTAAATATGTGGTAGTGCCTCGATGTATTCCCTCTATCGGCTTGGACATCACCAATGAGGCTCAGACAATCAGTTTCAAAAACCACGGGAGCTAACTCATGCTCTATGACTAATTCACAGGCCATTCTAAGGGCTAATGCTTCACTCACTTCAGGAGAAGAGGCATGGGTAACTCGAAAACAACCTCACCGCACAAGAGCCCCTTGATCATCACGAATGACAACCCCCAGTCCTCCTATCTTGGTTGCCTCATTCCAAGCACCATCACAGTTCACTTTGAGCCACCCAATATGAGGTCGCTGCCAATATACTCTCGGTCGACTGAATTTAATCTTCCTAGGATTGATAGCCTTATATTGCGATAGATATTAAGTGGTTGTTAACAAGACTCGCGAGCTAGACAACTCCTTACCTGTCCACAAACGAGCATTACGCTCCTTCCATGTTGCCCATAACAACATAAAGAAGAGCTCTAATTCATGGGCTGAAAGTAACTGAACACACTCCTCTAACCATTCTCTAGTTGAGAAAGTTACATGGATACCCAACACCTTAGCCAAATCAATGGATGATGCCCATAGTAAGGATCGCACATAAGAACACTCTCTACTAAATTGAGTAGATGTTTCACCCTGCGACCGACAAAGCAGACAAGAACCTTCCACCAAGACTCTTTTACCTCGCAAATTTTAAGACGTTGCAAGGATACCAAACGCCACATAAAGACTTTGACATTACTGGGTATTTGACATTTCTAAATTTTCTTCCACATTGAAACTGGATGAACAGTAGATGAAGAAGGGATAGATGATAACATCTTATGAGCAACTTGATATGCACTCTTTGTAGTGTACATACCTTTCTTGACAAAGTACCAAGTAAGCCTGTCAGGAATCACTCTTTGACTCAGAGGGATGACTATTATAAGTCAAGCCTCCTCAGGATCAAATTCAGACAAAATCAAATTCTCATTCAAAGTTTGAGTTGGAGTAATCAACTCCTTAACCCAAACCCTACCAGATTGACCACATATCACTGGTCGAAACAAGGAAGGCCTATCAATCCAAGGGTCCTCCCAAATACGAATAGAAGAACCATCTCCCACCTGCCATTTCTTCCCATAATTTAACACTTGTCGGGCTTCAAAAATCCCTCTCTAGCAAGAAGATGGAGAAGAACTTAATCCTGTATTCCAAAAATCACCATCAGGAAAGTACTTTGCTCTATACAAACGAGCAAATAAAGTGTTCGGATGACTAATCATTCTCCATCCTTGCTTGCCTAGCAGAGCCAAATTATGAGCATACAAATCACGAAAACCCATTCCTCCCTCTTCTTTCGGTTTACACAATTGATCCTAGGACAACCAGTATATATTTTTATTCTCATCTGTACTCCCCCACAAAAATTTAGCACTTTTTTGCTGAAGAGAGTCACAAAAATTCCTCGGAAGGAGGAAGCAACTCGATCATGGTATATGTAGGAAGAGCTTGAGCAACAACCCGAATAACCAAATCCTTACCTGCACCACTAACAAATGGTGAATCACAGGAGCATCTTGGCAGATCTGTAATCCTCCTAAGCGTCCTTGTCGAAACCGAGCCTCAAGAAGACTTGAAAACACCTCTGCACTGGGAATAAATAGGTATGGGAATAACGGATCACCCTGACATAGTCCCCGAGAAGGTGTTAGATAACCCTTCAGTACCCTATTAATGAGGAAAGAATATCAAATTGTAGTGACACACTGCATTATAATCTGCACCCAATTCTCATTAAAACCCAACCGTAACATAACTGCTTCTAAGAATTTCCATTTCATTCGATCGTATGCCTTACTCATATCCAATTTTAAAGAAAAGAAACCTTCTACAATAGAGCAATTATGAATAAAATGGGACACCTCATCGGCAACCAAATTATTATCCGTGATTAAACGCCCAGGGATAAAAGCACTCTGAAATGGAGACACAATGTCCTTCAAAAACACCTTTAACCTGTTTGCAATAGCTTTTGAGCATATCTTATAAATCACATTGCAAAGAGCTATAGGACGTAGGTCAAATACCAGCTTCAGTTGAGGAATCATTGGGATAAGACAAACATGAATGAAGTTAGTTTCTTTTAATAACTGACCCATATGAAGAAAACCTTGCACTGCTGCAACAACATCATCGCCGATAGTATCCCAATATTTTTGGAAAAATAAAGGAGGCATACCATCTGGTCTAGGAGCCTTAGTCGGATACATCTGAAGCAAAGCTTTTCGGATCTCAACTCTCGAACAGTCTGTGCATAGCTCCAAATTCATGGCCTCTGTAACCCGCGGTGTCAAAAGTTCTACCACTGCCATCATATGTCCTTCATCAATTGTAGAAGACTGGAACATTTGATCGAAATAGCTTATCACCACTTCTTGCATGCTTTCAACACTTGTTTGCAACACACCTGAATTATCAATCAAACCATTTAAGTGATTCTTAGCACGCCTATTCGTTGCTTTCCGGTGAAAATATTTACTATTACCCTCCACTAACCAAGTAACCTTGGAACGTTGTTGCCAATACACATGTTCCTCAGCTAACAATATATACATCTAGCTTCAATGAAAACTGTGTATATTAATCTTGACTCTCAGCAGTTAAAGACGACTCAAGCAAACCTTCCAGCCGAGATCTCAAAGATACGATCTCTATGCCTCTGTTTCCAAACTTTGTACGCTGCCAAGAGTTGAGAGAGAAACTTGTTTGCCTGATTTTCTGTACAGCCTTGTACATTGGTTGACCCGACACTAAAGAACACCATCCTTGATTCACAACCTCAGCACAATCAACATGCTGAGTCCAGAATTCCTCAAATCGAAAGCGTCGAGGTCGTCAGAAATTTGTCACAGGATCCACTGCAAAAACTCCCAACATAATAGGCACATGATCACCATGTATCGGTAGGAGATGTTGAACTCTAGAGCAAAGAAATATGTCCAACCAAGAACGCGTTCCTACTGCCCTGTGAATTTTTATTGATAATACGTGCTAATAAATTGAATAATCAATTCAAGTTGAAAAAAGTGGAATACAAAAGAAATTTGAATGAACAAATAATCAGACTACAAAGTATAACAAAGAAAAGAAAAAAATATTTTAAAGTATTTTGAATAAAATAAATATTAAATGCACAAAAAACTGCTATTGAATTATTCATGGAGTTGCTATTGAACTTTTGTTGAGCTGCAACTAAATTATCCATGGAGCTGCTACCGAAGTTTCGTCTAACTACTACTGAATCGTACATCGAGTTGCTATTGAATTGTTTGTCGAGTTGTAATAAATCATTAATTATAATGAAACTGTTATTTTTTGAAGTTGTTATTGTTACTATCTTTTTCATCCATTTATTACCAAATCATTTGTAAGTGCTACTGAATTGTTAGTCGAACTGCTACTTAATCGTTCGTCAAGCTGCTATTACATTTTTTTTTCAAAATTTTATTATATTTATATCAAAAGTTATACTAATTTTTTTCAACATGTACTACTACTGAATATAATTGTTATTGAATGGAAGGAATGAAATGTTACATAATCTCGTTGTTCATACAAAAATCTGAACAAATGCTACTGATAATCATAGGAATTGTTTACAAAAAAAGACTATAATACTACTACAACAATTTGAATGTTCCTTTCTCTTGCTTCATGCACTAATCACCATCAATAACAGAATAATATCCTCAAAACTACATTGAAGCTACTGTGAAAAACATTAAAATTCTATGAACTGGTACTGTATGTTGAATGAGTTGACATTGAAAAAGAATTCATATGTAGCAAAAGTTAAAGTAAATATAAAAATGTGGACTGCTACTAAAATGATATCATGGGACTACTATCGTAGTTTGAATGATCGAGCTGATACTAGATCGTGGCAGATCCGTTGAATGAAGTATGTGACATTCTGTTGTTACTACTAAAAAAAAAATTACAATACAAGCTTGACAAACAATTCAGTAGCAACCGTTTAGAAAACATAGTAGCAGAAACTTAAAAAAAGGCAGAAGCAACAATTTGAAAATCATAGTAGTAATAATTTTGAAAATGCAGTAGCAGAAGCAGCAGTTTAATAAACATGGTAACAACAATTTAATTATAACACAATTCAATAATTAATGATAATTATAACAATGTTCCACTGCCTATCTAAAACCACAATGACATTGTTCAAATTTTGAGTGCTACTGCATAGTTAAAACACCCAAAAATTCTTCAGTTTATACTTTCGGATTGCTACTATAAATTTTAAAGCATCAATACATCAACTAAACAACAATACACTATCAGAAATACACACTTAGGCGACGAAGTCTTTAAGGTTTTGTCGCCTAAGTCTTGTTTCTTTTTTTCAGTGATGTTGTTCTTAAAGTTAGTGACTTTGCTGATAATCTTTCTGGAATGTTGATACCCATATATGGTACTTAGGTTTTTCTTATGCATCAGTTGGGGCAATTGTAATACCTGCATTCTTTTTAAGATCTAATATCAGGGTTTGGCCGTTTGTTCTCAATTTGATCGATATATATGTATATCTATACTTACTTTCTTTATCAATGAGTTGAATTTATGGGTTGTGGCATTGCTCCAATTGTGATGGAATGTATGTTTGTCAAGCTGTAATTGTCATCTTGACCTGCTGAGGATGTAGTTGAAGTATGCCGATGGAGTTAGTCTGTTAAACAATGTTACAATCTTCTTCTTTTTCTTTCCCATCAATGATCTATTGCCCTTGTTGCTTTTCTGCGGTAGGATTTGTGCACATGGGTTGGAACAGTGTGGCTATTTTCTAAGAGAACCTTTGTTAATCCAAATTATGTAGTCAATTATTCTTTTTGGAAGATTTTCTCAAAACATTGGGTGTCTCGAGATGTATTTACTAAGTGCAAGTTCATTGCAGCTTTGTTCACTCTTCTGCTTGCATAAGATTTTGTCAATAAGCATCTTCCTTATTCTTACGTATTTGTGTTTGGGGTTTTTTCTTTTCGTGATATGGCAGATTGAGAGGCTTGCGGTGCTGGTTCAGAAGGTTCATACATACACATATTATTATATTCTCAAATGTTTGTTTCCAAATATTTGACCTGATTTTAGATATTTAGTCTGATTCATCATGATTGTTCTTTGGTCATGCAGAGTAAGCATCTAGTGGTGTTTACAGGAGCAGGAATATCAACTTCTTGTGGTATACCCGACTTTCGAGGTCCAAGGGAATTTGGACTCTTCAGCTGGGATTTTGACAAGTCTTCATCTTTGTTCTTGGCTTATTTGTTATACTTTGAGATGCATCTGTTAGAGCAACTTTTCTTGATTGGAGGGAAGTGTTGTATTGATTGGAATTTAATTTGAGTGTTGAAGATCTTAAATTCAATATGATTGACCTGACATCCTTCACAACTGTACCCTTTTGAGCTTTTAAATTTAAAATCTTTGTTTTTCATAGTGTAGACATGGCTTTCTGTATTTGTAGGATGAGTGGCCCTCTACTCTGGTAGCTCCTTACCTTCTAAATAAGTGCCTCTATCTCACATTTCTTCTCTTCTATGTTAATTCACTCCTGTTAGACTTAGTCATTAGTCAGTTTTAGTCAACCATGTGCCTTCATTATTTTATATAGGACATTTGTAAGAAGTTTAAATCATCATTTGCAAGTCCCGCTGTCTTATTAACCAATTATCATGAATTCATGAGAAATTGATTTACCTGAGGCATCTTCGCCATTTCATCGAGCAATGCGGAGCTCAACTCATATGGCTTTGGTTGCACTTGAGAAGGCTGGCATATTGAAGTTTGTCATTAGCCAGGTATTGTGTTCTTTATCTACTTTGGGTGTTCTGTATTTTTAATATATGAAAACTGTCTTTTACTAGATGTCTGAAAGCCTCTTTCATGCTTTTGTTGCTACGTGTTGGGGGGTTACCTGGGGACATTCATTACTCCGTTGGTTCCTTTTTCCATAACGCTTGTAAAAACCTTCAAAGAAACTGAGCTTCTACCTGTCGATGCAGGATGCGTTGCCGTCCAAGGAGATGAATCCGGCTGAAAAGCACTGCAGAATGGCTGATGTTGTCTTATGTCTGGGGACAAGGTAAAAATTCAGCAGAGAGCCTAATTTAGGTGTCCCAACTTTAGCCACTCTTTTCATGGCCTTGTTAATGCATTTCTTTTTGTCAATTTGCCTCAAATTTGAAAAAAAAAATATTGCCTATATGGGCATGTTTAGCACATATCCTACCGCAGAAGTGCATTTATGGAACTTATATGTGCAGTTTGAAGGTTTATAATTGTTCTTTTGCATTTTTTCCTTTGTGCATCCCACTTAATAATTTATTTGTATATTCGATATATGGTGATTATTATAATTTTTTTGGTTGCAATCAACTTTTAGACAAATAAGATATGAAGATTTAAGGATTTTTAGCAGTATACAATCCTGCATTGGAATTTCCTCTATTGTTTATCCTTTTCTGTCATTTTTCTAAGGGTCTCCAATGCATTACTGTTTCTTACCAATTGATTTGTGATTGGAGGTTCCGTTGTTTGTTAAAGCGAAAATCTGAGATAGATTTCACATTTACGGAAACAACTAAGGAAATCAATGAATCGCATCAAAGCAAATCTATTTGAGTGGTTGAACCTTATAATATAGTTTATATCATGGCCTGCCTTCTAGGTTACACCAGCTAAAATATGGATTTCCTGTCGTTATGTTGCAGTTTGCAAATTACTCCAGCATGCAACCTATCTCTTAGATCACTTCGTGGTGGGGGCAAGATTGTAATTGTCAACCTTCAGGTGATAATCTATTTTATTCCACCCTGGCAGCTTCATTTCTGTTCAAGAACATGCTATTTATGGGACACCAAATCTCACTTCATATAGAGATTAATAATTTCTGATTTCGAGTGGATTTGCTCCCTCGAATGTCGTTTCAGTATATCACCCATGTTTTATATATACAGACCTTCCGGTTGTCTATAATGTACTCACGAACAACCAAGTTTCCAGTGGTTAAAATATGCTTTGTTAAACTTCTCAGAAAACTCCAAAAGACAAGAAAGCAACTTTACTGATCCATGGGCTTGCTGATAAGGTACTGTAATTTATACCTTGCTATTCAGCTAATCAGTAATTGGTTTTGTTGAAGCAAATGTAGTATCTATTGAAGACCATAGTGGCCTGCATTGCTGGTGCAGTGGATAACCATTTTGTATATCAATGTCACAAAAACAACCTCAGGTCTTAACAGGTTTTTAAAAGTCGAACAAAATGCTGAGATCCAGTTGGTTTATATTTTTTTTCCTACAGTGATATGGCCTCTACATCTAGATGAATTCCTTTGGACTACAGGTTATTTCAGGTGTCTTGGACATTCTAAATCTTCAGATTCCTCCAGGTGTTGTACTTACAACTATTAACATAAAAACATCAGTTGTACCCTTGTCTTCAATGGGATCTTTTTTTGTTTGTTTTGGTTCCTCTATTTCTTATTTTGTATCCTTTCTCTTTTTTCGCGTATGCTTCTTTCTAATGATTGACTTGAAATTATGTCCTTTACTTTGTTGGTAATCCGTGACGTTTATCCTTCACACATGTCATTTTGCTACTGTTTTGGAGTGCCTGATGACTTTCTATCTTGTGTACTGATACATATGCTTTATAACAATCTGAAATGACTCTTTCATTTTATTGTCATTGCTTTGGTTGATCGATAAGACATAACTTTATCATTACAATTTGAACATAAATATGCAAGATTGACCGGTGGTTAGGCCATCTCGAATGGTGAGTTGCATATTAAGATTTCATTCCCAAATATAGAACCATATTAGGCAGAAGGTATTCACTACACAGTACAAGTGCACTGCTGCGTTAAATTACTGTTCTACCCCCAACTCCTCCTTGTCAAACTTGACATCGCTTCTTTCTTGCATTTAACGCTCTCCATCTCCACCACCAACTCCTCCTCGGTCTCTCTCCAAAACCCTAACCAGAGGCACTCACGACCCACACTTTATTTTGGTACATGTAAGCCGACTCCTCCACCACCCCCTTGTAATTCTTCTAAATATATTGGTTTCCCAAAAGCTTCCTCAGCTCTTTGTTTTTGTGTTTTTGGTCCTCATGAAAATGTACCAATACGTCTTGATCGCAAAAACATGAGGCAGGGCTGCCAACTTGTTGTCTACCCAATCCAAATTCAGCTTGAGTGATCCGATAAATCAGCGAAATTTTCTGACACACACGACTCGTCTCAGACTTCTTACTCGGCAGCCGGGATGGGGAGAGCCGGAGAGGGAGAGCGTGGGAGAGAGTGAGAGATTGCGGCGTGCGCCACCGGGATGGCGATCTGGGTTAAGACGACTCTGCCTATAGGTGTCGGAGAAGAGACGGCCAGAAAACCCATTTTGGGTTGTGAAGAAAGGAGGATAAAATTGAAAAACTCTAATTTTTATTTTCTCATTTTCATCAACTCTTAAAAAGCCAGTCAATGAATGAGTGACACACATGGCAATGCACTTGCATTGCTGTGTGCAATAATTTTTCCCATATTAGGCACTATTCATCCAAAAAGTAAGTTGTATATTTTGATCATCTCAATGGTAAAAATGCATATAGGAACAAATGTTGATGTTTCATAGTAGGCTTCACACGTGAGTTTCACCAATTGTGAGTGAGATGAGTTGCATAAATTGTAAAAGAAGTTGGGTAAATAACCTATTTTAGAATGTATGCAACCCAACTTCAAAAAGTTGGGGATGCATTTGTACTATTGGAAATGAGTTTTGGGCAAAAAGATGTAAAAGATAGTATATATAGCCTATCATTGGAGATGGCCTTAGGATCATATATTGACCATAGAATTGACTGGACACATAAATGTTATGAAAGGATATGTGGGTGGTATTTGGTCTTATTTATGAAAAACTGCACTCCTATGTCCCTATAAGAGAAGTACTGGATTAAATACTTTAGTCAAGTCTATGGTTTTTCTGATATAGTTAAATTTCTTGCATTACAGATGAAAGGTCTGTTGGTAGTCAAGTGAGTGTAGGGTAGATATGAATCCCATTATAAGCAAGGACATTATTTACATTATGTTGGTAGGTATTTACTTTACTGAGATTAAGATTTTATTTCTGTTAGCTCATTCTTTTGGAATTAACTTGAAAGGACTCAACCCTAGTTTAATTAAAAAACTAGATAGTTCAGCTAGTAAACTAGAATTAAATCCTAACGATTAACTAACTTTGAGAAATTCTACGAAAACTTTGATATAATTTCCCTTCAAAACTAGAAAACCCAAAAACCTGCGAAAAAGAACACTTCTAAACAAAATTGCCACAAACAAACAGTGGATCACCGATTGTACGTCCATACGGATTTCTCAATAAATAACATAAACAAGAACCAGGAATTTAAATTAGGATTTAAAAACATATTTACAAAATACTGGTTCTGAATACAAAAAAGCAGCTCGACTACTACTCGAGAAATTGAAAATAATATAACACAACTGAAAATTCAGAGCAACTTCTATGAACATATGATACATAAGAAAAAGTCTAATAGTGATCTGGAACCTACTAAATGAACAACTGACAGGTGGACTCAAAACCTTCGACGACACCACGTAAATTCAGGATTTATACTGCAGCCTGGGCAACAGAAACCGAAAGGCCCAAGGAAAGACATTTAAAAATATAAAATGTTAGTGTGAGTGAACAAGAATAACGTAAACTACATAAAATGATAAATCTATAATAACATGTCTTTTTCGCTAATTTCTGTAAAATAAAGCGAGTTCAAATATAATAAACTTAAATACAATGGAGTTAGTCGTTCAGGGTGTTTGTTCTAACTCGGAACGACTAAATATATGAAAAGTATGGTGATGGAATCATCTAGGATGTTTGTCCTAACCCGAGACAATCTGGGTCGAGTGGGGTGTTTGTCCTAACGCAATCCGACTGGCTATCACTACCACATTTTTCATTATTGCCGACGACTTAAAGTCGTCGGCCTTTCTCTTTAAATCGCCGGTGATCATTATTACCGGCGAATTGTCACCGGTAATAAGGTCGCCGGCGGCAACCCGTCGGTGATAGTATCGTCGACGAAAAATTGTGAAAGTCGTTGGTGATACCTTTGAAGTATCATCGACGACTTTAGGTCACCGGTAATAACAAATGGTATTCCGACGACTTAGGTCGCCGGTAATAACAAATGGTATCACCGACGAGTTAGTCGTCAGTGATGATATCCTGGTGGGTCAACCTGTTTGACCACCACCACTATTGCCGACGACAAATCGAAGAATGTCGTCAGTGATAAGGAAAAGACTCGCCGAAAATTGGGAGTTATTGCCGACGAGATAGGTCCATCTCGTCAGCAATACCCGATTACATTTTACAAAAAAAAAGTAGGTTCTGGATTGGGCCCAATTCTAGAACCTGCACCGAAAAACAGAAACCGTCCAAATACACATTCAACAGTACACAGATAATTGTCCAACAGTACAAACAGCAACAATACGAAAATAAAATTCAACTACACTAAGGGTCGACGAAATCCATGTTGACGAAATCATTTGAACTGCGGTGGCTACCCTGGTCTTGTTGCGACGGCGACGGCTGCGGTTGTGGAACACTGTGAAACACAGGTATCGGTGGAGGTGTGGGGAACGGTTGTCCGGTAGTCTGGCATGCGTACATCGTCTGCATCCATGTGAACATTTGTGTCTGCTGCTCGACCATAATTCGGTGTTGCTCGACCATCGTCCGGTGCTCAGCATCTCTGACTGCCTGTTGCTCGGCCAATTGCCGCATCTCCTCCACCACCCTCCTTTGCTCCTCTAACTCCCCTTGCGTCCTCTGAAGCTCCGCTGCTAGGTTAGAGTTCCTAGAAGAAGTTCTTGACCCGCTAGAGTATTCTGAAGTGTTCTTCAATACTCCTTCGCCCGCCGAGCCCATTCCCCTGTAGTAGTGGATATTCTTCCCAGTCCCGCACGCTTTTGCCATGATCTGAGCCGTTATAGGGCGATCAAGCGTATCGATCTGAGAGGCATACTGGGTCACTTCTTCCTCCGAGCAGTCAGGATGGTCGTTTCGAGCTATATTCATGGTGACCTCTGTGATCGCATCCTCCACTCTCACCTAATTGAAAAGCGAATATGAATAACGTATTATTAAACAAAATAAATTAATAGAGAAAAATAGTTTTATTAACACATGCATATGTGAACTACAAAATAATGAGGCCAAAGACTTACCGCTTCTTCAGCGCACTGCGGATAGAACTTCTGATGAACAACACCAACGGGTTGACTTCTTGTTGTTTCTGCGCCCTACCTGACCAACCCAAATAGTTGAGTGAACCTGCATGATGGGACTTGGTGTTTTTCAATCTGTTCTCCCTATTCGTCTTGGAAATCGCCTTATTTGATAAACATATGTCAAAAAATTAGTAACTAACTAGTTTAATGTGATACGATACATTAGGGTTGTAAAATATATTCAGGATGCATACCTTCACTTTGGGGTGCTCAAAGTGGGCTACCAGCCACAGCCACTCGTACTCCCTAAACCGGAATTCGCTAGGGGTAGAACCTAGGCCTACATCCTTGTACTGTGTGTAATGTTTTGAAAGCTCGTTCTTCCACTCTTTATACCTATATTAACACCAGAAAAAAATGTTAGAGATATTAAAACACTTAATAAGGTGAAAATCTAACTCGATATATACTCAAATAACTCGAATCACATCACCTGATATGTAGTTGACGCTCTGCCCACGTCTCAATAAGGCATTCATCCACGTCAAACCACGGCTGCAAGATGAATATATAAATGGTAAAATTATATATTTCTTCGAACTTAATTAAGAAATGTAAAATTTACATAATGAAAATACGATTTAACTCATAGTCAGCGCATTATGCACTTACAACTTCACGTAGCGAGGCACAGCACCCCAATCTGGCCACAGCATTGAGACCTTGTCCCGCACGACGGCCCTGGCCATGCTAGCATATTTTCACGTGGTGTTTTCTGTCTCGATCACCTCACCACGCTTATCGGCCTTAATGATCGTTTTCCTTCCCCCGGTGGCCTGCTCAAGATTCTTCCCGGTGCAGGGACCTCTAGTCTTTCGTTTTCCATTGCCATTAACGATATTGCCTAATAATACAATGTCAAAAAATCGAAATTATTAATTGACACTATTTATAGTCTTAAGTAATAATTAAGTAATCAATCTTGTTAAATAAAATTTACCTGCATCGTCCGTTTGCTGGTTAATGCACCTCGCACTCCAAAGATATACGGGGTCGAACGGGAAGAACTTGTACGCTTCCTCCACGGTCAGGAACTCCGGCCGTCCTTCAATAAAAATAACCCTCCTCCTAGCATCGAATTAAGGGATGACAGGAATCTCGTCGGGCACGAAGAGACCGGACGGCGGAGATAGACGAGGCCTGGACGATGAGCAACCTGCACCATCTGCATCAAATGATTCCCGTGAAATGGGAGTAGGCACCGGGCCAATAGAGGGCATTCAGAAGGAGGGAGTTTCTGATGCCCTCGTTGAGTGTCGCTCGCCTGAGTGTCTGCTGCCTGAGGGTCGAGGCTGGACTGAGGGTTGCACGGATCTGGATCGTGTAGCTTCCTCCTGTTCTCGCGCACGTAGCAAAATTTGTGTGCGAGCATTCATAATAGGGCCGCTGCATGTGTTGCTGATTGCGGATGAGGATGCTTGACTACTGCTCCCTCCACTAGATCTAGTCCCTCTCCGTTTGATGCCCCCAAGCCAATTTACCACAAAATCTCCTGCACACACTACCAGAATAACTGCTTTAGGCAACGATCTCAAATCGTTGCCTATAGTTGGAAAATCGTTGCCTATAAGTATAGGCAACGAAAATTCGTTGCCTATAAGTATAGGCAACGAAAATTCGTTGCCTATACCGTCGTTGCCTTTTCATCGTTGACTATACTATAGGCAACGAAAAACCAAACCCATTCGTTGCCTATAGTTCGGGGTTTAGGGGTTAGGGTTTTCAACTATACGCAACGACTAGGGTAAATCGTTGCCTATAGTTTCACTATAGGCAACGACTTCTTCGTTGCCTAAAACCCACCGACAGGTCAACTTTGACCACCTTTGAAACTATAGGCAACGACGACGTCGTTGCTTATACTGAAGAAGATCGTTGCCTATAGTCAAGAACATCGTTGCCTATAGTTTGAATTGTTGTATTTCTGGCAAACTATAGGCAACGAAATTGGTCCATTTCGTTGCCTATAGTTTGTGTAATTTTTAAAAAAAAATACTTGATTCTGGATTGGGCCCAATTCCAGAATCTGCAACATTTACATGAGTTCAAACCACAACAGCGTACACATTCCAACCTAAATCAAAAACTAGCTACGTGCTACTGATCAAAGTTAACACAATTGAGGAACTCCTCGTGTGAACCCTCCTGGTTTATGTGCTGCTGGTCGTCACCCCCGTAAAACTGATGAAGCTGCGGCTGCTCGTCACCCCCGTAAAACTGATGCTGCGGCGGCGGCTGCTCGGCACCCCCAAAAAACTGATGCTGCTGCGGCGGCTGCTGGTGGTCCCCATATAACGGCGGCTGCTAGTGACCCCCAAAATACTGCGGCTGTGTTGTAGGCGTGAACAGATTTGGCTGAGTCTGTGGGTGCGGCTGCGAAGCCCCCCGAGGTTGCTGAGATTGATAGAATGCCCACATTTGGTCGTGCTGCTCCTTCTCACGGGCTCTTTCCTGCTCCATGGCTTCCCTGGCACGCCTCATCTCCTCCAACTCCTCCTGCTGCCTCCGAATCTGCTCTTGTAGGCCGGACGACCTAGAACTGCTGGACCCGCTGGAGAATTCTGGAGTCATCTTCAAGACTCCATTTCCTCTGTAACCCATCCCCTTTGCCCAAAACTTGTTCTTTCCAACGGGAAGCGCATCTGACACGCACCTCGCCGCATTAATGGGCGTCATGTGGTCAACCTGAGATGCATACTGGGTCACCTCCTCCTCCGTGCACCCCTGATGCAGCTCTCGAGCTACTTTAGCACGCACCTTCGGGATCGACTCAACCAATCTCTCCTAATAGACAATGCAAAATCGGTGACGCATTAATAATTGAGTAAAATACAAGAATTAATTAAACATGAGATGTATCAAATATGGACAAATATTTATTAGATACTTACAACATATTCAGGGTTGTTCGGATACCCATGTCGGATGGAATACACGAGAGGATCGGTCTGTGGTTCCAACCTTGCCCCACGTCGAGTCCATCTCTCATACGTTCGGGAACCGCAATGATGTGGGTTCACGTTCTGCGCTCGGTTTTTAGCATTTTCTTTCGAAATGTGCTTGTAGAATAAGAAAATGTGCACAATTATTAGCCAATTATATATATATAGCATAAATTAGAGAATATCCTCGCAACATTAATTTTTTTGATTAAAATCCAACCCATTTATTTTTCACATATTTAGTCCTCTGACCTAGAATTGTTTCCTTTAATTTCTAGGTTTTTTCATGTTATTCTGCAGGGAAATAATTTAATCTTTGTTATTTTTGGTTTTAATTTCTAGCCTCTCAATCACTAATACAGTTCACTATCTTTACTTCGTATAAACAATGTAAGTTGTATAATTTAATTTACCTACACAATATATTAGAGATTTACCTACATATTAAATTAATAACATAGATAGAGATTTACCTACTACCTCTTGCGTATATAAAATAATATATCATAAAATGTAGGTAAATTAATAATAATAATATTAGTTTAGATTTAGGTACGCAAATCAATTCATGTGCATACCACAAGCTTGGGATGCTTCCAGTGGGCTATAAGCCAGTTCCACTCGTACTCCCGGTATCTGAACTCACTTGGAGTGCCATTTCGGCCTTTATCTATGTTCTGCTGCCAGAACGTCTTCAAGTGGGACTTCCACTCTCGATACCTATATTGATGCAACAAAAATATCATATAACCAACACTTTATATTCACAAATCTAACGTATTCAGGATACTTAGCCTTATATAAATCCAAAATCACCTAGACGTGAGCTTTCGTTCACACCACCCCCCGGGCTGCTTCAGCCGATCGTCAATAATAAACCATTGCTGCAATACACGTATACATAATTAGCCTCATAAATATGTATGTTTGGTGGCTTATAATAATAAGAACGTCTATTTTTATGACAAATTAATGTAAATTTAACTCACCGACAGTGCATTATGCACTCGGGCCTTCACTTGAGCATCAACTGAACCCCACGAGTCCCACAACATCGGGACGAAATCACGTATGACAAATCCTGCTTGGCTAGCATACATCCCTTTGTCAGAATACTCGATAGCCGAGCCATCGGGAACATAATCAATATGAGCCCGATTGTCACCAACTCGATCTTCAATACCCTTCCCGGTTGTGGTACCTCTGCTCGGTTTAGCTTTAGGGTTGACGACGGTGCCTAAGACACGGTACAAAAGAAGGAAATTAAGAAATAGAACCTAATTTAATGTACTGTATCTACTAAAAGAACATAAACTTACCATTCTCGTAAGTAAGCTGGCCCTTAACCCTCACACTCAACAGAGGTTGAGAGAAGGGCTCATATGTGTATGCTTCCTCAGGCGTCGTGAACGGGTACTCATCATATATGGCCACGTTGTTAGGGTCGAGCTGAGGTATCTTCGGAATAACCGTAGGGAAGAACAAGTCCCTGGGCTGGCATAAGTGCACAGAAGGTGTGCGGGATGCACTGTCGGATGGCCCAGATGATCCGGAATTAGGTTGTGGCGTCGCCGGATTGGGGGGAAGAGGTGGCATACGCGGTGGGTCCTGCTGGTTTGGCCAGAGTACCCTCGTACTATTTGGGCGTTCGCTGCTGACTGAGTGACAACCGTCGACGGTGGTGGAGTTTCGGTTGCTGTTGCGGGAGGGTCGTTCATGAGACACCGAGTGACGTGGACCTTGGGGATCCTGGGCTGCTGTATATAGTTGGAGGTGATGATTGGAATGTACATAGACGGTCTCAAGACTGTCCGGTACGGTGCTTCCAGAACTCTGACCAACGGACCTAGACCCACTCCTGGGTCCTTGAGGGTTCAACCCGGAGGACATTTGAGGTGTCGCTCCTTGAGGTGACGAGGAGGAAGCTCCTTTCTGTTTCCCACTTTTCCCGGGAATCAATCTTTTGAACATGGACATTTTTATTAATGTCTGCAACAAAATAACATAATGAATAGCTTACAATTGAGGCTACACTAACCTAAATTTAAATTTTGTCTAACTAAAATGAACAACCCAAACTAAAATCACACTTATTCCCAATTCTAATTACCTAAACTAAATAACCAAACTAAATCCTCTAATCCACAATATAATCCCAACCTAATTAAATCAACAATCCAACATAACATAACCTTACCAAAATCCAACCTAAATAAAACCTAAATTCAACAATACAAACTAAATCACAACACAAATCCAACTAAAATCAACCTAACCTTACCAAAATCCAACCTAAATAAAACCTAAATTCAACAATACAAACTAAATCACAACACAAATCCAACTAAAATCAACCTAACCTAACACATTGTTTATATATTCAAGTAAGGAGAGAGGGAGAGAATGCGAACCTAAAGCTTCGGGCGAGGGCAGAAATCCGGCGAGAGTTGTGTGGGTAGTCGTTCCCTTCGTTGCGGCGGCGCTGGTCGCGACTGGGGGTTTTATTCCACCTAGTATAGGCAACGAATAAAAGAATCGTTGCCTATACTTTAGGCAACGAGTAGTAATTATAGGCAACGAGTCTGTCGTTGGCTTAACTTTAGGCAAAGAGAGTCAACCTATAGGCAACGATTTGTGTCGTTGCCTATACTATAGGCAACGAAATGATTATTAAAGGCAACGAAATTGTCGTTGCCTATAGAATAGGCAACGAAATTCAATTTATGTATACATTTAGGAGTTCATCAACTCAATACAAGCTCGAAGACTATACTCAATTACATCTCTAACTAAGGCTGATAATCAGAATCTGAATCATCGCTAGAGTCTGACGCGGTTTGATAGTTGAAGTCTGGTAATAGGTGTCGCTCCTCGTCCTCATCACTCGAGTCTTCATCAAAGTCATTTGGATTAACATTTAGAAGTGCTGCTCCAGAATTTTGAACCACAATACCAGGTCGAACATTATTAAGGCGAATTGTATCGGATTCCGGAATGTCAATTCCATTTGCCTCTTGGTATGCTGCAACTTCTTCATCATCTTCATTCTCACCAAGTGTGGCAGCACTGTACACATTCCTAGCTTGCACATGGTTTACTACTTTCCACGGGGGTCTGTTCATAAGATCGTCAAGGTAAAACACTTGTTTGACCGATGTGGCAAGAACGAAAGGATCCTCCTCATACCAGCTTGTGGCAGTATTCACGGAAATGTATCCATACTGATCGATGCGAACGTTCTCCGGACGAGTATCAAACCATCTGCACTTAAACAAGTAAACTTTCATGCGCTCACCATACATGAGTTCAACCACTGAATGGAGTACACCGTAGTAGTCAGGGTCGTTATCCCCACCATGCACCATTACCCCACAATTCTGTGTCTTCACCCTGTTGTCTCTTTCTTGACACATAAATTTCACGTCATTGACCCTACACATCGCGTAAACTTTTGATGATATAGGTTTCATAGCCAAGAGCCTCAATGCGTGTGACCATTGTGGGTAACCATCATCTTCTACATAGTTCATCTGAAACAAATAACCGTCAACATTAGATACGACATTTCATATAAATAACCGTCACAATTTGCTTTTACACGTCATATATATTATGACTAAATGAATATATACTCACCCATGTGCCAAAAAAATTTGCAAAGGTCCGGTTGTGGTACGCAACATCCCCGCGAACCTGTGGACTTCCAAGGTGTGTGTCTTTCCAATATTTAACTTCTTGACAATTAATGAGTACACACCAGTGTGCAATGTCTAACTCATATGGTGTCAACTCCCACTCCCCGTGCAACCTACTCTGTGGGTAAACATCATTAGAGACTACAGAAAGGTTGAACTGGGGTTCATCTACCGACATATTCGAATGTGGGTCCTCAAGCGCTCCCAAATACAGTTTGACGTACGTTACGCACTCGTGCGCAACATATGCTTCGGCGATACACCCTTCAGGTGCAGATGTATTATGTATATACCCTTTGTAGTCTCCCAGTTGTCTATAAAGATGAAAACAGCTTGTTATTATTGTTGCAGAACAAGAATAAATTAATATATAAAGACTTAATTAGCAAACATCATACAAATGCAAGGTATATACCTCTCCATTGGATACATCCAAGTGTAGTGAACGGGACCGGTGAGCATCAATTGCTCGGGAAGATGCATCATCAAGTGAGGCATGATGTCGAAGAAATTTGGGGGGAAAATCCTCTCCAACTTGCACATGATAAAAATGATGTCCTTTCGCATTTCTTCGAGGTCTGACATTTTCACTTCTCTGGTGCATAACTTTTGAAAGAACCTTGACAGCGCCACTAACGGCTCTACCACCTCATCATCAAAGTACCCTCGAATCATAATAGGGAAGAGGCGTTGAAGTAGTACATGGCAGTCATGACTCTTTAAACCATAAATCTTATTGTCCCTGTAGTTAACACACCGACTTATATTTCCAGCAAACCCATAAGGATACTGGACGTTAGCCATCCACACAAAAATTTCATGCTTCTCATCACGCGTGACCGTGTAAGGAGCTTGGGGCATCTTTCTCCCCTTCTTTTTCAACCACAGATGTTCCCGCAGTTTCATTTTTTCCAAATCAACGCGAGCTTTAGGGCCATCTTTGGTTTTACCTTGCCAATTTAGAACGGTGCCCACCACACTTTCACACACATTCTTCTCTATGTGCATGACATCTAGATAGTTCCTGATAGGCAACATCCGCCAGTATGGGAGTTCCCAGAAGATGCTCTTGTGTGTCCAGAACTTATACCTGTCGGGTATCTTCGGTATAGTCGCAACAACCTCAGGATGATTGCTCAATGGCCCAAAATTATACTCATTCAGGACTTCTAAGATTTCATCTCCAGTCCATCCCATGGGTTGCAGACCTTCTTCTACAGTGCCGTCAAAAGCCTGGGCGTCCTGGCGAAATGGGTGATGTCGTGGAAGCCAACATCGGTGACGCATATGGACAATCTTCGAGCAATGAGCTTGTCCAAACATGGCAGTCATGCACTCTGGACAGGCCCTGTACCCCTTGGTTGGGTTTCCCGACAACATCCCTCGACCTGGAAAATCACTGATTGTGCCCACAAGCATAGCACGCATTCGGAACATCTCATTTTTAAACCTGTCGTAAGTGGGATGACCAACTGTACTCAAGTGCTGAAGCTCCATAATCAATGGCCTCATGTACACATCCAGACACTTTCCTGGATAACCCGGCCCTGGAATCAACAGAGTCAGCATATTATATTCTTTCTTCATGCACATCCACGGAGGAAGGTTGTACGGTACCAATATAACGGGCCATATGCTGTACTTCTGACTCATGTTGCCGAAGGGGTTGAATCCGTCAGTCGATAGCCCCAGCCAAACATTTCGGACTTCAGCTGCAAAATCAGAAAACACATTCACCAGGTGCTTCCAAGCCTGACCATCAGCAGGGTGTCTAAGGATATCATCGTCAGGCGAAGTCCTCTCAGCCCACCATCTCATAGCTTTCGCCGTGAATGCACACATGAACAACCTTTCCAGCCTATCAATAAGTGGGAAATACCGAAGTATCTTCATTGCTTTCTTGTTTCCTGCAGGAGTGTACTTCCACCTTTCCGTACCACACACCGGACAGTAATCAAGCTTTGATAGATCCTTCCCGTCATCGTCTACACCCCAAAAGAGAACGCAATCATACATGCATGCGTGAATCTTAGTGTAGGAAAGTCCAAGATCTTTGAGGACATGTCGTATCTTACGATGAGTGGGGGGAAGACGATGACCGGGGGGCAGCAGATCACCAGTCAACTGAAGCCACCTATCGACCGCTGCCACGGTGCTCTTGGTCTCCACTTTTAGCTGCATCACTGCCATCACACTTTCAAGGACTGTCTTAGGACATCCGTGGTACAACGGAGTTTGATGCATCTGAATCAGGTTGTGGTACTTGTCCATACCACGTGTGTTGACATAAACTCTAGGTAATGGCTGGACTGGCTCAATGTGAGGGAAATTCTCAACTTCTGGAGGAACATATACGGGTGCTTGAGAATCATGAAATACACCGCTCTCATGAGGAAACATATCGTCGATGAACCTCCTGGTGGGATCATAATTGGATGAACTCGCAGTATCAGCAAATTGTCCATGATCATGCGGATCGGCTGCTGATGCTTCACCGTGATAAATCCAACGGGTGTACTTATTCCAAAATCCGTTTCTATGAAGGTGTCGCTCAACTGTAGCAATGGAACAACGATTGCCGCGACACCGACATTGTTTACATGGACAATAATGCACTGGCAACTCTCCACAATTAGCCTCCACAAATTCTAGAAATCTCCTAATTCCCTGCCCATATCTTGCATCAGTTCTATCCAGCCTCATCCAACTCTTGTCCATCCTGAAATGCACTGGCGATTCCAGAACGTTTCAGATTTTTCCACCGATTTTGATTTGAATGGGGGAGCTGCTGGCTAGATCTGATATAATAATAATTATAGGCAACGAAATAGTAATTCGTTGCCTATATTGTTTTTCGTTGCCTATTAAACTATAGGCAACGATTTTTTCGTTGCCTATAACCATACTTGAGGCAACGATATGAATAGGCAACGATTTTTTTCGTTGCCTATAAACCAGACATTAGGCAACGATCTGACTTCTACAGGCAACGAATTCGTTGCCTATAGTTCACAATAGGCAACGAAAACCTTTGTCGTTGCCTATTTTCGTTGCCTATTGTGAACTATAGGCAACGACTTTTAATCTCGTTGCGCGTTGTTTTAAAATTCGTTGCCTAAAGTGGTTATGTTGGTAGTGACATCCAACAATTAAACATAACAGCCAAAAAAATATTCTATATGCCAAAAATAACCAACACAAAAATATATACACAAAATATCCTATATATCATTACCAAAATATCAATTAACCAAAAAATCAAAAATATCATTACCAAAATCATTATCAAAAATATCATTACCAATATAATTATCAAAAATATCAATTAACCAAATCACCAAAAATATCATTACCAATATAATTATCAAAAATATCAATTAACCCAAATCTTAATTAACCGACACAAAAATAATTTTACAAAAATATATTCTACATATATACACAAAATGTCCTACATATATTCTACATATATTCTACATATATACACAAAAATATCAACTTAACATATATACATAATTAAAATGCATAAACCAACTTAATAATTATAATGCATACAAAATATCAATTTAACATATATACATAATTTTACATATACACGTAATTTTACACATAATTTTACACTTAAAATATCAACTTAACATATACACATAATTTTACACCAACTTAATTAAAATTGAAGATTAATTTTACAGCAACTTAAATTAATGCATACATAATTACATAATTACATAAAATGCATACATAATTACATAAAATCAAATTGAGAGAGAGGGGGGGAGGGGACCTGTCATTCTTCGGGTTGAGAGAGATAGCGGCGGCGGTGCTCGAATTCCGGCGAGTTAGTGAGGGGAGGAGGTAGGGGAGGAGGGGAGGAGGAGAGGGGAGAAGAGATTTGGGGTGTTTTTGGGTTGAGAGGGGAGAGGGGAGAGGGGAGAGGGGAGGAGGGGAGGAGGGGAGAGAGGAGGAGGGGAGGCTAAGGAGGAGATTTGGGCAGGGTGGGCGGCGAGAGGGGAGGAGAGAAATTTTAGAGTTTTTTTGGGGGAGTGAAGAGGGAAATGGCCATTGCCCGTTGCGGGTTGGGATATAAAGGGAAGTATTACCAACGAGTTGCATTAACTCGTCGGTAATACTATCACCAACGAGTTAATAAGCAACTCGTCGGTGATAGTTTCATTCCCATTTTCCGGCAACAAATAATTAACACCATTAATTATCGACGAAGGCTCCGTGTTCATTTTCCATTTCAAGTCTAATGTAGATGTTGGTCACCTTTTTGTAATTTAATTACGAAGCTGTGCGAGTTCTTCTATTTCGGTGATAGTATTTCCAACTCGTCGGTCATAACAAACATACATGCACGTTTATATATACTAAAATACGTACATCATTAACGTACTAAGGATGATAATCATAATCATCTTCATCACTTGAGTCTGACTCGGTTTCATAGGTAATCTCTGGCAATATGTGCTGCTCCTCATCATCTGAATCATCGTCTACTTCATTTGGATTAAAATCAATAAGTTCTGCTCCAGTAATTCGAACCACACTTCCAGATCTCACATTATTAAGGCGAATCGTAGAGGATTCCGGAATGTCAAAAGCGTTCGGCTCTTGGTATGCAGTAACTTCTTCATCATCTGCGGTCTCACCAAGTGTGGCAGCACTGTATATGTTTCTATGAGCAACATGGTTAACCACCTTCCACGAGACTTTGTTCATAAGATCATCAAGGTAAAACACTTGTTTTACTAATGTGGCAAGAACGAAATGATCTTCTTTATACCAGCTTGTAGCAGTATTCACCGAAAATATTCTGTACTGATCGGTCCTTGTGTTCTCCGGGCTAGTATCAAACCATCTACACTTGAACAAGTGCACTTTCATGCGGTTCCCATAAATTAGTTCAACAACTGAATGAAAGACACCGTAATATTTAACGCCATCCTGCCCACTATGGACCATCACCCCACAATTCTGTGTTTTCAGTCGGTCGTCTCTATTTTCACATATAAATTTCACGCCATTGACCTGACACATCGAGTAAACTTTTGAAGCTATCGGTTTCATCGCCAAGAGCCTCAATTCGTTTGACTACTCTGGATAACCATCATTTGCTACATGGTTCTCTGAAAAAGATAAGAAACCACGTACACAAGAAATGATGAACATAGAAAAAGAAAACCACGTACACACATGCTATATAAGGATATAAAAAATATATATACACATATACCCTTACCCATTGACTAAAGTAGTTTACAAACGTCCTGTTGTGGTAATCAACATCACCAGCAATAGCAGGGCAGTGAAGATGATAATTTTTCCAATATTGAACTTCTGGACAGTTAATCAGTACCGACCAGTGGGCAATGGCTACCTCATTTTCATCCAACTTGTACGACTTTGGAAAGCTTCCATGTACTACCACGTCATTGGAGATGATAGAAAGGTTGAACTTGGGTTCATCTATCGGCATATGTTGTTGGGGGTCCTCCAGCGCTCCCAAATACAAGTTGGTGTACGTTACACACTCGTGCGCAAGATATACTTCAGCGATACACCCTTCAGGTGCAGATTTATTCTTCACATAGTCCTTGTAGTCTCCCAATTGTCTACAAGTTAGCAAGTGCATGTTATGATACTTAAAAAATAATAATTTACATATAAAAACAGAGGCAAACACAAATGTATAATCATTTGTACCTTTCCATGGGATACATCCAAGTGTAGTGTACCGGACCGGTAAGCAACAATTGTTCAGGAAGATGGATCATCAGGTGAGGCATGATGTCGAAAATATTTGGGGGAAATATCCTCTCAAGCTTGCACATGATAAAAATGATGTCATCTTGCATCTCCCTGAGGTCTGATTTTTTAACTTCTCTGGTGCATAACTTCTGAAAGAATCTTGACAAGGCCACCAACGGCTCCACCACCTCTTTGGGTAGGTACCCTCGAATGAAAATAGGGAAAAGGCGTTGAAGCAGTACATGGCAGTCATGACTCTTTAATCCGTACATCTTATTGTCCAGGAAGTTAACACACTTGCTTATATTTCCTGCATAGCCATAAGGATACCTGCATATATATATATATATATATATATATAGCCATAAGCAACAATTATATTTCTTGCATATAACCATAAACAAAAATTATATTAATTTCCTGCATAGCCATAAGAATACCTGACATTACTCATCCACCCAAAAATTTCATGCTTCTGCTTCGGCTTGACGGTGTAAGGAGCTTGGTGCATTTTTTTCTTACCATCTTTTAACCACAAATGTTTTCACAGTCCCATAGCTTTCTAATCAATGTGTGCCTTAGGGATGTCTTTTGTTTTCCCCTCCAAATTCAGAACTGTACTCACCACACTTTCACATACATTCTTCTCTATGTGCATGACATCTAGGTAGTGTCTGATAGGCAACCTGGGCCAGTAGGGGAGTTCCCAGAATATGCTCTTGTGTGTCCAAAACTTATACCTTTCGGGCTTGTCTGGAATTGACGACACTATCTCAGGATGATTGCTCAGCTGGCCAAAATCATATTCATTCAGCACTTCCAAAATTTCATCCTCTGTCCATCGCCTGGGTGCCACACCCGTTTCCACAGTCCCATCAACAGCGTCTTGATCCTGCCTAAATGGGTGATCATCTGGAAGCCAACAACGGTGACGCATCTGAACAATTTTACTGCAATGAGGACTGAAACAATCAACAGTCATGCACTCTGAACAAGCCCTGTAACCCCTGGTAACGTTGCCCGACAACATACTGCGGGCAGGAAAATCACTGATAGTGCCAACAAGCATGGCATGCATCTGGAATATCTCATTTTTGAACCTATCGTAAGTGGGGTGGCCATACTCACTCAGGTACTTAAGCTCCTCAATTAAAGGCCTCAAATACACATCGAGACACTTTCCTGGATAACCCGGACCTGGAATTAACAGAATGAACATATTGTATTCCTTCTTCATGCACATCCATGGTGGAAGGTTGTACGGTACCAAAATAACTGGCCATATACTGTATTGAAGACTCATGTTGCTAAAAGGGTTGAATCCGTCAGATGAGAGCCCTAGCCAAACATTTCGAACCTCTGCTGCAAAATGATCAAACTCCCTGACCATGTGCTTCCAAGTCTCTCCATCGGCAGGGTGTATAAGGGTGTCATCATCACGCAAATTCCTCTCAGCCCACCATCTCATAGCTTCGGCCGTGAAAGCACACATAAACAACCTCTCCAGCCTATCAAGCAGCGGGAAATATCGAAGTATCTTCACGGCTTTTTTGTTGCCTGCAGGAGTCAACTTATACCTTTCTGTAAAACATACCGGGAAGGCTTCAAGGTCTTCAAGATCTTTCCCCCAGAAGAGAATACAATCATATCTACATGCATGGATTTTGATGTAGGAAGGCCCAAGATCTTTCTAGATATGTCGCACCTTATAATGAGTGGTAGGAAGGTGATGACTGGGTGGCAGTAGCGAAGCAGTCCACTTCAGCCAAGAATCAACAGCTTTGACAGACATTTTGTTCTCCATTTTGAGCTGCATCACTCCCATGACACTTCCAAGAACAGTCTTACTACAACCGTCGTACAACGGAGTCTGTTGCAATGCAATCAGGTTATTGTACTTGTGTATACCGCTTGTGTTGACATAAGCTCCAGGTAATGGCTCGACTGGCTCAATATAGGGGAAACCCTCAATGACGGGAGGGACATTTGGTGTTTCATCAGCAAATACACCGCTCTCATGAGGAAACATATCATTGATCAACATCGTTGTTAGATCATAGGATGGACTGGCCCTCTCAGCAAATTGTCCATGATCATGCGGACCCGCTAACGATGTTTCACCGTGATAAATCCAACAAGTGTACTTATCCCAAAACTCGTATTTAGTCAGGTGCTTCTGGATTTTATCAATGGGAAAATGAAATCGATCGTTGCGATACTTACATTCTTTACACGGGCAATAATGAAGTGTAGTATCTCCACAATTAGCCTTCACAAAATCCACAAAACTCTTAATTCCATGGTGATATCTCACATCCCATCTTTCAAGGCTCATCCAACTCTTGTCCATCTTGAAAATTCTAACAGTACTATATATTTATGTATATACGTACATTCACTACTAATTAATTAATTAAAAAATCATCATTAATTACATGCATCCATCCGATTAATTAACAAAATTTGACATGCATATAAAAATATATATATATATATATCAACAATTCACAATTACAAATTAACATGTATATATATACATATTAACAATTAATCACTTCATAAATTTATATACATATATATGTACACAAACATATATATTTTCATTGAAATCATCTCAAATCAACTCAAAATCAACGGTCAATTAATCACTCAAAATCAACAATATATCAACTCTATTTGCATATCAAACCATTAATCTCAACTCTAAATCAACACATGCATATATCTAAATCAACACACATGCACATCGATCCACATATATATACATACGTACCTAGATATATAGCTTCCCGAGCGGGTTTTGGACGCCTTTTGACAATACCCAATGATTTCAGAGCGTTTTCCTTCTTTTTCACCGGATATTTGTAAAATGAATGAGCTGCTGCGGTGGAGATCTGATATAAGAGTTATTGTCGACGATTCATTAAATCGTCGGCTATGGAGTTATTGCCGACGATATTCCGGCCAAAACATCGCCGGCAATTAGGGAAAATTATTGCCAACGAAATTCTCCATCGCCGGCAATACTTTCCCCTAATTGCTGGCGACGAGGAAGGCATTACCGACGACTCGTCGGCAATAATCTCATTGCCGGCGACGAGGCTAAACTATTGCCGGCGATTTCATATTTCGTTGGCAATGCTTATTATTGCCGATGATATATGATATCGTCGGCCTTTCTTTTGCCATTTCGTTGGCAATGGGAAGAAATGTGGTAGTGTATCCGGTGATCAGCCGAATAGCTAGAGCATCGATGCAACTAAATAAAACCATCACAAAGTAAATCTCCACATAGATGCTCTGAAAACATACTGTAATGCTTAAAAGTATGAACTTGCTGTCAACTATAAAAATAAAAGTTCACTCACAAGTCTACGACTACTGCTGGGGTCCAGCGGAATTTCCTTCGTTGTTAAAGTCGCAATCTCGATGTCCTGTAGATACGGATCATACGATATCAGAATATGCGTAAAACTATGGAAATCGGCCCTAAAAACAACCCCGAAACACCCGCTGATGATTTCTATAAACTGCCTCGCCAAAGCACGGCGTGTGGCCCTCACGCGCCTCCATAGGCGGAGGCGCCCTCCGGTGAAAGTTTTCCGATGGAAGAAGTTGACCCCTCCTTACACATCAAGAATGTCTTGTAATAGGATTCCGCATATAAACTTTTATATTCTAGACTGAACTGCACATGTTTATATTTATTTTACCTCATCCACTCATTATACAGATTACATCGCTTACAAAATCATCTTGCTGGTAACATGATATACAACATTTGCTCCGATATGAGGCCATTTATCCTTATTATGTTTCCATTCCAGATATCCTTCTTAGACAGTCAAGAATATAAAGCAATTCTACAGAATGAGCCATTCCAACTAAAAAGGTTGGCAAAGTTAAATACATATATTCAATTTAAGTAATCAATAGGCCTCAGAATTACCTGAAGCTCAATTGTAAAACTGGTTTATCCCAGAATTAGAGACCTGTTTGACAAGTGAAATTAAAGGTTTTCTAATGTAAGGATATGGGCTTTGTTTTCTTGTATTGTAGCTTTAATGACAATTTCTCAGCAATTGTATCAGAAAGCCTGATGTTTTATCAAACAGTCATGTTCTCACATTCTTTTGTTCAACATGTATCTGGAGAACCTCACCTTCTAAATTGATCGAAATGGTACTGAAATTCAACTTCATTGATGGTTGTGGTTGCCCATTCATTGAAAGTAACACACTTCTCAATTGGGAGGTGAGACATTACGCTTTTCTTTTTCACATGGTAGTACGTCTTTGCATAAAGAGTTTAATATCATAGGATTATGATCCTTGGTTTGCAGCTTTGTAGTTAGTCCGAATGAACTGGTATCTGAGCCATGCCCGAAAATGTGGTCAAAGAAGATAAATAATAGTGACAAATTTTGCTTGGCAAAAACTTGAGTATTGAATTTCCATGAACTCTCTTGAGGAAATATGACACGCTGTGTCAAATGATGCAGGTTTCAGCGGACCATTCTAAGCTTGATAAAGATGCCATAAGCTCAGAGACACGCCAACTGATGAATCATGCTGTGGGCAGTATGCACTTGTTGAGAGAAATTTCACCAATTGCCCAAAAACAGAGCTCCTTGTGTATGCCATTGTAACCAATGTTGTCACGTATAAGAAGATCACCCATGCCTTGCATGCTGACTTGCTTGGTAATGGGGTTAAAAGGCGAAAAGACAATGACAATGGTCCTGCAACATCTATGAAGCGATCTAAAGTGCAAAGGCGCAAATCTAGGCTGTAGAAGCTAGATGGTTGTCTTTGGATGTTTGCAGAGGATAATGCTAGGTAGATTACACTTTCTTGCTGCCACATTTAAATTGATACGGCAGTTGATGCGGCATTCATGCAGTCAATGGTCTAACATCATACAGCGTCTCTAGTATCGTCAAATGTTGACATCAATTGCTACAAAAGGCGATTTATCTGTGGAGGAAGAAAATGTGGACTATTTAGAGTTGCCTTATTGTATATATGACCATCGGGTTCATTAGGACTAAACTAAAAGTGTGATTAGTAAGAACTGGGTGAAATTTTGTTAGATATCCACTCAGTTGTCCCGAGTTCGAATCTTTATTAGTGATACTCGCAAACTATTTGAAACCACGTTATTTTATTTGTGCTGTCCTTAATTCTTATGGCTTGGCTTCTTCTTTGGATATCTTTGCCATCTCCTTAGGTGGACAGGTTCCAACATATGGGTTAAGAGCACTTGCACCGGTGAGCACCTGCACCGGTGAGCACCTGTTGCTGCTCGTGCAGGCTGCTTGTGCTCTCGAACGAGCAATTTTTGCTTGTGTAGCTGCTTTTTCAACGCAATCAACGTGCTATTTCTGGCCGGAACCGCCATTTCTCGCCTCTGTTCGTGCTATCGGAGAGCACCGGTGCAGGTGCTCTAATATGGTTTCAATGATGAATTTATTTTTATTATTCACTATCAAATTTGTGGTGAACTTTAGGATAGCTCTTACAAAGGTGCCGAACTTGCCTTATTATGTCTCATGTATGGCCTGAATGAAATGAACAGTGTCATGGAGCTGGTATATTAATGTAAAAGTTTATTGTTTATTTGTTTATTTATTTATTTTTGAAATAAGTGAAGGTTTATTTTGTTGGAGAGCATCTTTTGTGCATCAGCGCACTTGCACCTGAGCATGTGCAAATCACGTGCATTCACAGATCCGTTAATGAACATCCACTATACATATTCACTATTCGACCTCGGTGACCGCACTAATCTCCTCAATATTGGCTTGCCCCTTGGCCTCGACTTTGAATCTCTCTGACCACGTACGTTTTTGATCTCACCGTCGATTGATCTATACACCGCTTACAATCCCACCGTCATGTTGTCCATTGAGTGACTCACGAACCCAACTTTGGGGTTGGGTAAGATGAGAGGCAGAGATGGCTTTGTTTGACACTGAGAAAGAAGTTTCTTGGTCTGGTGGTCATAGTAGTGGTGCGGCTATTCTGGAGTCTCTTGAGTGCACCTATAGTGTGAGAGACATGTCACAATCTCTGTCGCGTTAGACTTAAATGCATTGCGTATGAGAGAAAATAGACCATCGATTGTCGCCTTGCACATTTGAGTTCCGCACATTGTAAAACCACTCGCTATTCTGCCACTAAGACGAAGATGACTATTCATTCTTTGTGCGGCGGCTTTCTTAGGATATATATATATATATATATATTCTATTGAGAGACTACCTAATCTGGCCATGTAGGTTTTAAAGATAATCTTATAATCAATAGAAATTACAAATTGTTTGACTATAAAATCACTAAATTCAAAATATAATTAGCACAATAACCACATATTTTAATTATTATTTATGATGTTATCTATATAGTTTTCATCTAGTGCATAGCTTCGCATTGAAACTTCGGTGTGAAGTTATATTTTACTCAAAATTGACAATGTAATTGAAATGAGCCGACCCTGATTTAGTTGCTAAATCGAGAATAGACCCTAACGACATACCTTAACACATAACATTTTACTGAAATTTTGACATAGTTTCCCCTAAAATTCTATGAACCTAAAACCTAAACTTGAAACCACACTTCTAAATCAATTCCCAAAAATAAACCGTGGGACGCCGATTCCCATCCAAATTTCTCAACACATTTAAATTATACAATACAACGTTTTCACTTGATAAACCAAATGAACTATAGCAGAACTGAGCTCAAATACTGAAAAAGTACTCATAGAGGTACTTGAACATAACCTACTATATACAGCTAGAGGAAATCAAAACATGGAAATCAGAGCGACTTCTAATTTACATATGATACAACTAGTAGGCCAAACTAAAAACTTACTAATGATGGAAGATGACTTTATCTCTAAGCCTCTGACATGAATCAGCAACCTCTAGACATATACTACAAACTGGGAAACGTAAAGATCCAGGGAAAGGCATAGAAAATATGAAAATTCTATAAGTGAGTGGACGAAAAGTAATAAATGTTTATAATAATGAAACTGTTAAAGTAACACAGCATGCCTTTTTTCACCAGTGTAAAAATGTTATGCAAGTCTATAAAGAATAAATAAATATCATCTGAGGAGTTTATTGTAGCCCAAAGACGATAAAAGAAAAATGGAGGCAGTGACTAGAGTACTTTGACCTCTAGCCACTATTAGTTGTTCGGGGAGTTTGTCATGGCCTAATGACAACCCATGATCATCTGGGGCATTTGTCGTGGCCCAGAGATGGTCAAGTGTCGAGGGGGAGGGGGAGGAGTTTATCGTGGCCCAACCTAGAGTTACTCGGGGATCAGCCGAGTAACTGATGCATCGATGCAAACAACCTGACCATAATACAACCTCCAACATGACTGAAAATTGAAAATACATATATATAGCCTTCGTATTTAAAGGAACTAAGAAGCTAAAATAACTTAATCATAACCCAAACATAAAGACTTGCATAACAACTGTGAAAAAAAATGTGTACACTCACAGTATATAGCTAGTCCTACTATCCGACGGAAGTCCATTCGCCAAAGTTCTGATCGTAGTTTCCTGACCAAAGAGAAATCGCTCAACATCGATGAAACAAAAGTACAAATAGTCTAACAAGAACCACGGAAAATCCCTCTTGAAAAACTAAGTTTCTGCCTCACCAGAGCTCCGTCGTGGACGACGACCGTCTCTGGCAACAAAAAATCATATATGCCTAGAAAGCTCGTTTCAAGCCCAACACTTTTCCGTTCTACACCGGAAGCCAATTAGGCGCCTTTGGGCCCCAAACCATCGCGATAGGTCGTGGTTCCCTTGCCGGCGACTGCCACCAATGATGGAGCCACACCCCCTAAAAACCTTTCTCTCGTCCAGCCCAACACAACCCTCATTGTCACTTGCCCTAACTCACTGGAATTCGTCATAAAACAGCCCCAAAATTCGATGATTCAAAAATCGATCAGAATCGATTTCCTACCGTCAACCACCATTAGACCTTGAAACCATAGAGTTTCGACTCCAGGAATGGGTCTTGACTGAAACTACCAACCTGCGTCGACCCAAATCAGCCAGAGCACCGCCGAGCACGATGGCAGTACCTAACCAAACCTAATCTCTTCGAATCTCACACCACCAAACTTTAAACACAAAGTCAAGCCCAGAAAATGAAAGAGGAGATTAAGGGCTTAAAACCATACCTAAATCGCTGTCAAAGGTGGTCGCCCGACATGTTTTTCCGGCGGGGTGGGTTATCAGGTCGGGTCGGGGCGGGTCAGCAGCTTGAGCCCGAGCTGTTTTCTGGGTTCGATTTTCTAAAGAAAAAAAATCTCTTATTTATACCCTAAGCAACTAACTTGATTCAATGGTCCATATTTGATCTCAGCTAAAATCAACGGCTGAGATCAAACTGTCAGAAAATAAATTCTCTTTTTATTTTACTCGTGCTCAAATTCAAAAAGTCGTAAAAATAGCTCGGGTCTCCTAAAAATATACCATAAATTCTCACGAGCTTGAAATAAAAATCTCTACAATTCTTGTGAAGGAAGTCAAATCCAAATAGCGACGGAAATAAAAGTCGTTAATAAACCCTTAATTTAGACGAATTCGTGATAACACAAATTACAAGATGCTAAGCATCGAATTTTGGTTTGTCATTATAGTAATTCATTAGTGAACTCAATAATATTTTAGATACCCATGTAAGGATCATATAGAAAAAATTTCAGCTCAATCATAAATCGTTTAACTATTTGATCACCATATTCAAATTTTGAGCTAAATCGGACAATCTATGTACATTGTTAAATAATATCATGATCTAATGGTTAAAACATCTCTGATTGAGCTGAAATTTTGCATGTACGATCGTTGCATATGTATATAAAAGATGATTGACTTAAATGATCAAATTATATTTTTGATTTTGTGTAAAATATAACTTCACGCCGAAATTTCAGTGTGAAGTTTCGCACTTGATGAAAATTGGTTATTTATAATTGAGTTAAATTATAACATTAGAACACTTTTATTGAAAATATGGTAACTAGAATTCAAAATATGGTCATTATCTAAAGGGTTCTTGACCAAACAGTCAATCACCTAAAGCCTAAAAATTGACCAAGAAGTCACCAAAACTTGATTTGTGACCCAAAAGTCACTTTATTCTAAAATATGTACAAAATATCCTTTAAGATTGATATATTTACATGCGTGCCATTGAGTGATGTTAGCAAATATTACATTTTATACCATCAGATATTTTCGTCTGTTTTCTTGATTTCGACGAAATCCAATGGTATAAAGATGTCACCACACTTTCTGACGCACGTCACCGATGACCAAAGTCTCTAGGCGATATCGAGATTCACAAAGCTAACCTCGACTCGACTTCCGCCTACCTGCCTTGACCCGACCTCTACCTCTCTCTCTACTTAAGTCTGCACGCTCTTCCTCTGCCTATGTTGTCCGATCTTCCCCAGGATGCATGCACCGTCGTCCCCATCCTTGCGTCGCCGACGCGATGTCACTCCCTCCACTTCTGGCCTCCTTGTTGCACGATTTAGGTGCCCATATAAGATCTTTTTTTATTTTTTACAATTTGTAATATATATATATATATATTTAGTAATCGTAGATAGTGTCTTTACTAAACATAAATGGTATCTTTAGTAAACGTAAATAGTATATTTGCGAACTAGATGTACATAAATATATTTGTGAACTTGTGTTGATATCTTTATGACACTGTGATGATACATTTATGAAACTGAGATGGTATCTTTAAAACGTTGTAATGGTATATTTATGTTGTATCCTTAAAACACTTTCATGGTATCTTTATGACACTGTAATGGTACATTTATGACACTGAGATGGTATCTTTAAAACGCTGTCATGATATTCTTATAATATTTTTATGGTATCTTAATGACACTGCGGTGGTATCTTGATGACACTATGATGGTTTATTTGTAACTCTTAGATGGTATCTTTAAATCATTGTCATAGTATCCTTATGTTGTATCCTTATAACACTTTCATGGTATCTTTATGATATTGTGATGATATATTTATAACACTGAGATGGTATATTTAAAACGTTGTCATGGTATCCTTATGACGTTACGGTGGTATCTTTATGATACTGTGATGATATCTTTATGATATCTTTATGAACAAATAATGCATGGTATATTTTCCAACTTGTATCTTTAGTATCTTTCCGAACTTGAATTCATATCTTTCTTGTGTTATGTTGAAACCCTAAACCCAATATGTTATACCCTAAACCATAATACCCTAAACCCTAAACCTTATACCCACGTTATACCCTAAACCCTACGCCTGACACCCTATATCTGACCATACACCATATTCCCAAAACCTATACCTTAGACTACAACCTTATACCCTCGCTATACCCTAAACCCTACGCCTGACACCCTATATCCGACCATACACCATATTCCCAAAACCTATACCTTAGACTCTCTCTCTCTCTCTCTCTCTCTCTCTCTCTCTCTCTCTCTCTCTCTCTCTCTCTCTCTCTCTCTCTCTCTCTCTCTCTCTCTCTCTCTCTCTCTCTCTCTAATATCATAGTATCCGAGCTTGTTGATTGAGTTTGTATTGAGTCATGAAGAAAAAAATGAAAAATAAGTCATGGTATCTTTACGAACTTGAGTTAGTATCTTTATGAACTACAGTTGGTATCCTTATTTTTTGAGTTTGTGCTAATGTGACAACCCGAACCGAAAATGGTATGTTTATCGGCTTGATTTGCGAGTTTCGTGATTAGTCACAATTTTGTCGTATTTGGTTGATATGGCGGACTTGTTAACGACTAAATTATCGGGGCAGAATTTGAATTGAGATCCTTCACGAAAGTTGTAGAGAATTTAATATCGAGTTTGTGCGAATTTCCGGAGGATTATTTCGAGTTATGAGGAATAAGTTATGAATTTTTTCGTCCGTTGGATATAATCGTGTTTACCTGTTTGGTTTGGATACGATTTGGACGATACATGTACGCTATATATATGAAAGGAATACGTGATGATTTTGGAAAGTTTCCCAAAATGGAAATCTGGCCTGTTGACCATGTTGACCCGTGGGTCAAAACTGACCCATTTCAAGCCGAGTTTTGTTTGCCTTCGATGAGCCTTATTCCTGTGTCCTTTGGCCATGGTTCCTTCATGAAAATTGTTGGGCTTGAGCTCCTCTTTCTTTTGATAGGTCATTCACTAAATTTGGTTGCTGGATGAAGAAGTTATGGCTTGTCAAAGTTTAGAAATTTCGGTGGTATTCTGGCGAGAATCGGCGGCGATGGTGGCGGCGGAGGCGGTCGAGTTGGGGGTCGACTTGTTAGGGGTTTTGTAGCCATTGGGGAGAGCAAGCTTTTAGAAGTGGTATTGCACCTTGCCATTGCCGGACGGAGGAGATCGGAGTTAATGAATTTCGGCGAGAGTTTTCGACTTCAAGGTGAGATTTGGACCTTTTTCGGTCAAAATTGGGCCTAACTTTGAACTAGAAAGTTGTTGGAAATGCCGAGATCTTAAAATGCATGTGTAAGTTGAATTGCAGTGGTGAGGTTTATATTTTGAATTGAGCATCGGAAATTGTAGCGAGGTTTTATAGTATGTTTATTGGATTTTTGACAATTTCGTTGATATTCGGGTTATATGTTTTCGGGAATGGTTGGTCCTCGAGATGTGTTCAGGGTTTTGAATTGTGATTTTGAACAGTGGAATTTGTGATTATTCAGGAGATCGTGATCGTTTGTTTGGCGAGGGATTTTCCACCAGATTGCAAGATTTATGCGTTTTGCGTCGTGCTAGTCTGTGAGTGGACACTTTACTTTTCACTGATTGGTTGCGAGTCTTTATTATACGTTTTACGAGCATGTGCATGCATATGCGATTATGATTTATTCGAGCATGTGTTTTACGATTATTCATATACGAATATGCATCGACGAATATGCTTATTTAATTATATAATACGAATATGCATTTACATTATGCTTTAAACCTTTGTATCGATACACTTGCATCATGGCTGATCCCCAAAAATGTTTACCGGGGGAGGCTGTGACCCCTGACCCGAGGCCTTTACCGGGGGGGGGGGGGGGGAGGGGGGGGGTGGGCAGACCTTTGACCTGAGGCCTTTCTGGCTGAAATCACGTGTGGGTCTGGGATCCCGTGATTCAGACTGTACTAGCGCGGATGTGTCCATGAGTGACCCCGCGGGATTTTTACGATGCATGCTCTATACGCGTGAGGAGTTAGAGTCTCCCTCGTGTACCATATTACTTTCATGCATTTTAGAGGTATTGTTTTATATTTTATATGGTGATGGAATTTACTTAGCATCGATGTATTGGCTACTCGGCTGATCACCGGTAGTCCAGATCCAGGGTTGAGAGATTCCCCTGATGTGCCCACTAGGCTTGAGAGATTCGCCTAGTCTATCACCGTCAGGCTTGAGAGATTCGCTTGACATCTCCATTCATTTTATGAACTCGCTTTGTTTTATGATATATATAAATGGTGAAAGGCATATGATTATTTTCGTCCACTCACTCTAACGATTTTATTTGCCTTTCGCCTGGGCTTTTCGGTTTCCGTGCCCAATTTGCAGTTCTTATTCTGGTGTCGCACGTCGCAATCGGAGGCTTAGTATTCGAGCTATATTTCTTTTATGGTAGGTTCTTAGTTTGGCCTACTATTTGTATATATATACTAGAGGTCGCTCTGAACTGATGTTATACTCTCATATGATTTTTTTCCCGGATTTCTGTAAAGTACAGTTTTACTTATTACTTTACATTATTGTTATGATATTGAGAAATCCGGATGGGATTGGTGCACACTGTTTGGCTTTTGTGGCATAGGATGAAGTGTGTTTTCGTGTGTAAGTTAATGGCAATTCCACGTCATAGTGAAACTCTGCCGAAATTTTTATGATTTTTGCATGTTCGTGTTTTCAGAAGGGGTTTGATTCCAGTTTAGGAAACTAAATCGGGGTTGGGTCCTTTTAGCCATGGCCGGACGGAGGAGATCGGAGTTAATGAATTCCGGCGAGAGTTTTGACTTCAATGTGAGATTTGGACCTTTTCGGTCAAAATTGGGCTTAACTTTGAATTAGAAAGTTGTTGGAAATGTCGAGATCTTCAAATCCATGTGTAGGTTGAAATTTTCTGGGCCGATGACATTTTTCGGTGGGAGCAGTTTTTCGGTCGTGGTGATTTTCGACAAGTTTTATGTCGTTTTGCTCGGAATCGCGCACTGATCGCGGTGGTGAGGTTTATATTTTGAATTTAGCATCGGAAATTGTAGTGAGGCTTTATAGTATGTTCATTGGATTTTTTACGATTTTGTCGATATTCGGGTTATATGTTTTTGGAAATGGTTGGTCCTCGAGATGTGGTTCAGGGTTTTGAATTGTGATTTTGAACAGTTGAATTTGTGATTATTCAGGAGATCGTGATCATTTGTTTGGCGAGGGATTTTCCACTGGATCGCAGGATTTATGCGTTTTCCGTCGTGCTATTCTGTGAGTGGACACTTTTCTTTTCACTGATTGGTTGCGAGTCTTTATTATACGTTTTACGAGCATGAGCATGCATATGCGATTATGATTTATTCGAGCATGTGTTTTACGATTATTCATATACCAATATGCATCGACGAATATGCTTATTTAATTATATAATACGAATATGGATTTACATTATGCTTTAAACCTTTGCATGAAACGATTTATGATTTGGTTTACATATAGTACAGTCTTAATATATGTGGTTGTATCGATACTCTTTCATCATGGTTGATCCCCGAAAATGTTTACCGGGGGAGGCTGTGACCCCTGACCCGAGGCCTTTACCGGGGGGGGGGGGGGGGGGGGGGGGGGAGGGGCAGACTTCTGACCTGAGGCCTTTCTGGCTGGAATCACGTGTGGGTCTGGGATCCCGTGATTCAGTCTGTACTAGCGCGGACGTGTCCATGAGTGACCCCGCGGGATTTTACGATGCATGCTCTGTACGCGTGAGGAGTTAGAGTCTCCCTCATATACCATATTACTTTCATGCATTTAGACTCGCATATGTTTTTATAACATATATTATTCGGCAAAAGACATTTATTTTCGTCCACTCACTCTAACAGTTTATATTTCTTTCCCTGGGCTCTTCGTTTTCTATGCCCAGTTTGCAGTTTGGATTCAGGTGTCGCACGTCGAGGTTGGAGGCATAGTATTCGAGCCACTTTTTCTTTCTCAATAGGTTTCTAGTTTGGCCTACTGTTGTGTATGTTTATATATACTAGAGGTCGCTCTGAATACTCTGTTGTTTATATTTTTATATGATTTTCTCGGATTTCTGTAAAGTTATAGTTTTGTTTATTACTTTACATTATGATATGTATTTGAGAAATCCGGATGGGATTAGTGCCCACGGTTTAGCTTTTGTGGCATAGGATGAAGTGTGTTTTCGGGTGCAGGTTAATGGTAATTCCGCGATATAGTGAAACTCTGCCGAAATTTCTATGGTTTTTGAAAGTTCTTGTTTTCAAAAGGGGTTTGATTCCGGTTTAGGAAACTAAATCGAGGTTGGGTTCTTTCAGCTTGGTATCAGAGCATTAGGTTTTAGGATCTGTAGACTTCTATCATCGTGTTTACTAAGGATATTTGAGAATGTACAGCATGTCTGGAACGATGACCCGACTGGCCGGCGGATACTCATCAATGCTCTGGGTGTTGTATGCTTTCAAATGTTTGAAGTTCCATGATTATGTTCTGTTTGTTGTGAATAATATCTTATTCATTAGGATGCCTCCTTGACGTGTTTTCCGTGTCAGTAAAGTTGTGGATCCTATTGAGGATCAGTCGAAGCGCGACTTGATAAATGAGTTGTGGGTTTGGTTGAGCATTTTGGGTTCAGAGATATGTGTGGCATGGTTTGCCCGGTTGTGCATGTATGGGCGTCTATATGTTGCTTTTGAATAGAGGATTGTGGTAGTTTATGGTTTGCTTGAGTCAGATCATTGTATTTAGTGGGTTGGTATTGTGTGAGTTCCTGTTGCGACTCCATGACCTACATCCAGGGTATTGTTTATTCGATAATGGTTCAATCAGGCTACCCAACAACGGAAATATGGAGTGTTTACCAACCTGAGGTTAGGATGTATTGTTCACATGTTTGTTCTAGTTTGCACGTGTTATGTGGCTTCAGAGGAAGCAATGCAGGAGGTTCGATGAGTTTGAACTTGAGCATCAAAGGGATTTTGACTATTATGCCTCGAGACAACCGTGAGGAGTTTGATGTGCTGCACTCAGAGGCGAAGACATTGAGAAGGAAAGGCATATGCGGTTTCAGACATGTCGGTTTGAGAAGGTGAACTTAGTCGAGATACTTTGATGAGGTTGAGTTCAGGCACCTCGGGATCAGAAGCTTCATCAGGCTTTGGCCTTTTCCATTATGTTGAGGGTCATTTGGACAAGGCAGAAGATCCATTTGGTGGAGAAGGAGATCACAGAGTAGTGGATTAGTTCCTGTGGTATGAGTCAGGGTAGTCGTTGGTGATCCTTCCACACAGCAGAAGTTTCCATTGAGCAACTTTTATAGCAGGCGTTACTATGGTTTGTGTCAGAGGGGCATTCTCAGTTGCTATTGTGGTGGCCAGGAGGGTCACGTTACGAAGGAATGTCCTCAGTTAGCTGCTTTTCGTGGTTCTACAGCTTAGAGTTCAGGAGGAGGCCAAGGTACTATTTCTGGAGTTTGACCAACACAGACTTCTAGACAAGTCAATCAGTAAAGTCGTAACCAATGTGGATGGTTAGTTGGACATGCCAGAGTTCGTGCCATGACCTGTATGAGGGCAGCGTTTCCCTGAGGTTACCGTTGCTTGACATCCATGGCTATTATGCTTAGATCTTCACTTCTGAGTTTGTGGAGAATGTTGTATCCATTTGATGAGATTGTGTGTATCAGGTGGGGTATCGAGACTATGAGTTTTGCAAGGGGTTATGGATTAGCTGCGGAGTGGTTGTTCATCGCAAGAATGTTGTAGTCCTTTGACGTCCAGTCGTGCCAAAAGATTTTTTTTTAGAATTGATAGAAATGCTTCTCTACTATGTGTGGTTTCAACAATGAGGCTGAGCTGATGATGAAGCAAGGATGTATGCCGTACTTGGCACATGTTCATGATGTTAAGGTTGTTATGCCTGATGTTCGTGATGTTGAGGTTATCTGATAGTTTGATGAGGTTGTGCATCGACTACCGGAAGCTGAATCAGGTTTCAGAGAAGAGCAAGTATCCCCCACTTCGGATTGATGGCTTGTTTGATTAGCTTATTGGAGCTTCAGTTTTCGGAGATTGATTTCAGATGTGAGTGTCATCAGTTTCGATCAGAGGGTCGAGTTTGAAATGGTCAGATACCTGTGAGGAGAGTTACATATGGTGGTTAGAGGAGAGGTTGAATACTGCACCATTATTCACCATTATGTGATATCAGTGAGGATTATGTTATGTATAGTGATGTTTCGAAACTAGATTTTGGTCGAGTTGAGCAGCATGGCAATATGATGATATATGGTTCCAGGCAGTGGAAGCTTTATGAAGTTACGTATCCTATGTATGATTTGGGAGTAGCTGTATTTGTGTTAGCATCGAAGAGTTGGAGACACTACTGGCATGGCGTGCAGCGCGGAGCAGGATGTACACTGATCGCTTGAGTTTTATCTACTTGCGTATTCAGCCAGATTCGAGCATGAGGCGGCGTAGATGGATGGGGTTGATTAACGATTGTGACTGCACATTTGTACTTTGACTACCATTCAGGGGAGACCAACGTTGTTGTTGATGCACTTAGTCAGAAATTTGGAGTTTCTATGTTTCATGTACGTGTTGCAAGAATCTCACTGTTAGCTAAGTTGCGAGTTACAGGAACTGAGATAGAGTGACATGATGGAGCATTGTTAGCTAGTTCCAAGATCGACCTATGTTACTTGATCAGGTCTGTGAGGCTCAGGATGCAGATTCCTACCGGTTGAACAAGAAGAATGCGATTCAGAATGGTGTTCCAGCAAAGTATCAGTTGAGGAATGTGGGCACTTTATCGTGCAGAAGAAGACTATGTGGGCCCAGAGACAATGATCTGAAGAGGAAGATGCTTATTGAAGCTCATTGTTCTACGTATGTTATGCATTAGTGGTACGAAGATGTATCGGATACTTAGAGTTTACTACTTGTGGCGCAACATGAAGAGGGAAATAGCAGCTTATGTGAGCAGATGCCTCATTTGTTGGCAGGTGAGGGCAGAGAGACAAAAACTTGCTGGGAAGTTACAGCCATTAGAGATTCCCGATTAGAAGTGGGAGCATATCACTATGGATTTCGTGTATTAGTTACCGTGTACTTCTGATGGTAATACTGGTATTTTGGTCATTGTGGACCATTTGACGAAATCAATTGTTTTCCTTGTACTTCCAGGAAAAATTTTAGTGGCAGACTGGCATATCTGTATTTGGCAGAGGTTGTTCATTTCCATGGTATGCTTGTGTCCCGGATCGCTGATCGAGATAATCAGTTATAACAGAGTTTTGGCAGGCATTGCAGTGAGCATAGGGGACCAGATTACAGTTTAATGCAGTTTTTCATCGTCAGATTGGTGGGCAATCTGAGAGGACTATTAAAACTTTGGGGGACATGATGTAGTCCTGTGTATTGCAGTTCAGAGGGATTTGGGACCAGCAGTTTTATTTGTTCGAGATTGCTCGCAGTACCAGTTTGCAGACCAGTATTGTTATGACATTGTACGAAGTTGTATATGAGGAACAATGTTACACTCCATTGTGTTGGAGCGAGGTAGGAATGAGATGACTTTTGGTTCTGATTTAGTGGAATGCGCTACTGTAGACCTTCAGATTAGCAAGGACAGGTTGATAGTTGCTTGAGTTCGACAGAGAAGTTATGCAAATGTGAGTATGTTGAGTCATTGAGTTCAAGGTTGGTGATTAAGGTTTCCTTGGAAAGGTGTGATTTTGGGGGGGGGGGGGGGGGGGTGTGGTATATTTTACCACGTTATATTGGTCTGTATGTGATCATTGGGCGAATAAGTGTTGTGACGTATAGTTTGGCCTTGCCTGTAACGTTGGTCAGTGTGTATGTTGTATTCCATGTGGTGGAACTACATTTCAGATTTATTACATGTTTTGCACCCTATATGTCCCCTATACAGGAAGACTTGACATTTGTGGAGGAGCCAGTTCAGATTCTGGATTTGAGGGTGCAGGGATTACAGTACAGAAATATTTCCTATTGCAAAAGTCTGATGGCAGAGTCATTCAGTTGAAGTAGTCACTTGGGAGGTTGAGCAGTATGCAAAGGCAATATCCCTACTTTTCAGTTGGCAGACTTGAAAATTTCGAGGTCCAAATTTTTGTAACAGGGGTAGATTTGTGACAACCCGAACCAAAAATGGTATGTTTATCGGCTCGATTTGCGAGTTTCGTGATTAGTCGCGATTTTGTCGTAATTGGTTGATATGGCGGGCTTGTTAACGACTAAATTATCGGACAAGAATTTGATTTGAGATCCTTCATGAAAGTTGTAGAGAATTTAATTTCGAGTTCGTGGGAATTTTCGAAGGATTATTTCCAGTTACGAGGAATAAGTTATGAATATTTTTGGTCGTTGGATTTAGTCATGTTTATCCGTTTGGTTTCGATACGATTTGGACGATACGTGTACGGTATATATACGGAAGGAATACGTGACGATTTTGGAAAGTTTCCCAAAATGGAAATCTGGCCTGTTGACCATGTTGACTCGTGGGTCAAAACTGACCCATTTCAGGCCGAGTTTTGTTTCCCTTCGATGAGCCTTATTCCGGCGTTTTTTGGCCATGGTTCCTTCATGAAAATTGTTGGGCTTGAGTTCCTCTTTCTTTTGATAGGTCATTCACTCAATTTCGTTTCCGGATGAAGAAGTTATATATAACTTGTCAAAGTTCGAAAATTTCAGTGGTATTCCGGCAAGATTCGGCGGCGATTGTGGTGGCGGAGGCGGCGAGTTGGCGGTCGACTTGTTAGGGGTTTTGTAGCCCTTGGGGAGAAGAAGCTTTTAGAAGTGGTCTTGCACCTTGCCATTGTGACAACCCGAACCGAAAATGGTATGTTTATCGACTTGATTTGCGAGTTTCGCGATTAGTCACGATTTTGTCGTAATTGGTTAATATGGCGGCCTCGTTAACGACTAAATTATCGGGCAAGAATTTGATTTGAGATCCTTCACGAAAGTTGTAGAGAATTTAATTTTGAGCTCGTGGGAACTTCCGGAGGATCATTTCGAGTTACGAGGAATAAGTTATGAATATTTTCGGCCGTTGGATTTTATCGTTGATCCAGGAGGATCTTACAAAATATGACATTAAAATATATCATATTATATTTTGAAAATAGTTTAAAACCATTAAACTTTTACGGTTTAAAACATTCAGTTTTAAACCGATCAAAGTTAAAGGTTTACGTTCATTGAAGAACGTAAACCATTTATCTTTTATGGTTTATATTCATTTGTTATTTTTACTTTCTATTTTAAGAAATCGTCTTTGTATATAAACTAGAAGAAGTGAACGAATGAAAGAAGCAATTAAAATCAGTTTCTTAATTAGCTTCAATCTTCTTCTCCCGTCTTTTTGTTAATTATCCTCTTGCATTAAGAAGTCCACTTCCAAGAGAAGTAGCGACATTTCTTTTTCCTACGAAAATTCTATCTCCTAGAAGTTTTGGATCAAGTGGTATCAGAGCCCCAGATCAAAACGGGATAAAGGTGGTTTATGGTCCTAACTCGCAGCCGACGTAGAACTTCTAAAGAAGAACTTGTAGGTCCTTTGCTCGTTCATCGAAAGCCAAGGATAAAGAGAGGAGCAATGACAGGGGAAGTTCCAAACTCAGATGGTGATGGTGAACGCATCACAAATCTTGAACGACGGGTGGAATTGTTATCTGCATCAATTTCTGAGCTAGTGGAAAACTTAAAAGCCGAAAATTTTTCACATGCATCACCTTCCAAAAGAAAGATTGAAGATGATAGTGAAGAAGAGGACGACACCATAAATGAAAATATTGCCGAGGATACAGGAAATCAGAAGAATCCTGTAAGTGCCTTGAAAATTGATTTTAAGGTAGAAATTCCTACATTTAATGGTGTTATAGATGCAGACAAATTGGATAACTGGATAGACACATTAGAAACATACTTTACTATACATAAGTATTCTAATGTTGAAAAGATCCAATTTGCAAGCTTGAAACTCTCAAGCCATGCTGTTACATGGTGGAAGTCATACCGAAAACGGTACAACGTTGCGGAATTGACATGGAGTAAATTCAAGAAATTATTGAGAAAACAATTCTATCATGTTGGATATGAAGAAGAGAGATGGTACAAGTGGAAACACTTCAATCAAAGGTTAGGTCAATCAGTACAAGATTATACCTCTGAGTTCCATAACCAAGCTTTGGTATTGGATATAGATGTTGACGATTATGAAGTCTTCATGAAATACATCGGAGGTCCTGCCGACTACATACGGAAAGAACTAAAATTGTTCACCATAGAATCAATTGAAGAAGCTACAGTCAAGGCAATCGCCATTGAGGCAAAGTATAAAAGGCTTGACAAGAAGGACGACAAAAAACCAACTGCAAATAAATCTGATTGGAAGAATAAAGGCAAACAGATCAAGGATGGTCTAAAGCAGAAGAATTACTGTGAACACTGTCGTACCAGTAAACATGTCACAAACAGGTGCTGGATACTTCATCCTGAGTTGAAACCCAAGAACCAGAGGAATAACCAGGGAAGGAATGACAGGAATACCACATTGACTGTGCAACAGGCAGAAGAGCTTCCAGAGTTGAAGCAACCTGACACAACACTTGCCTTAATGACTTCACCAACAGAAGTTGCAGATGCCTACAACCGTGAAGAGCTGTTTCATTTAAACATTCAAGTGAAACAGAGTGTTGTATAAGCAATTGTCGATCCTCAAAGTCAAAAGAATCTGATTTCAGAGGCTCTAGTAAAGAAGGTAGGCTTAGAAACAATGCCTCATCCTAAGCCTTACCCACTAGGGTGGATTCAAAAGGACATTGACATGAAAATTACAAAGCAATGTACCTTCAAATTTCAATCACTAATCGGTATATCGATGAAGTGACATGCGAGGTGGTTCCGTTGGACGTATTCCAAGTTATATTGGGTAGTCCGTATCTTTGGGACAGTGATGCAACTCATTATAGAAGGCTTCGCAAGTATCGTTTGGTGAAGGATGAAAAGGAGTTCCACATCAATGCTTGTAAGCCACAATCTACACACACTTTACTGACAGTTAATCAAGCCAAAAGATTGGTTAACTCTTGTGGGCGGTTAGTTTTATTGATGATTCGACCAAAAGAACAACATATTAATGTTGTTACTTTGTCAGCAGTAAGCTTAACACCTTCACAATATTCCGATATTGGAAAATTGCTGAAGGATTTCAAGATACTTTTTTAGGATGTACAAGGATTACCACCACGGAGAGCTGTAGAGCATGACATCCAGTTGGTAAGAGATTCACCTCTGCCAAACTTGGGTTTATACCGCACTTCTCTGACGGAGAGTGAAGAGATCAAGAAGCAAGTACAAGAACTTCTTGAACAAGGAGTTATCAAGCCCAGTTGCTCACCATGTGGTTCACCAGTGCTCCTTGTGCCAAAGAAAGATGAAGGTTGGCACATGTGTGTAGACTATCGAGCACTCAATAAGATTACAATTAAGAATCGATATCCACTACCGAGGATTGATGATCTTCTAGATGAATTGCATGGTGCTCATTACTTCACCAAATTGTATCTCAAATTTGGTTATCACCAAGTACGCATCAATGAGGAAGATACTTGGAAAACTGCTTTTAAGACGAAGCAGGGATTGTTCGAATGGTTATTTATGCGATTTGGACTATATAATGCTCCAGCGACCTTTATGCGACTAATGAATGAAGTACTTCGTCCTTTTATCGATGAATTTGTCATTGTTTATTTAGATGACATACTTATCTACAGTGTCACATGGGAGGACCGTCTTCATCATATTGCTGAGGTTATGAATGTTTTGCAAGCTAGTCAACTACGGTGGAACGGGAAGAAGTGTGAATTTGGGAAGCAAGAGCTTGTCTACCTAGGGTTCATTGTTGGTGCAGGAACGCTCAAAGTGGATCCAGACAAAGTGAAAGTTATCACTCAATGGCCTACACCCCGTTCGGTTACCGAAATTCGAAGCTTTATAGGTGCATGCCAATATTTGAGAAAGTTCATTAGACATTTCTCTCTAATTGCAGCACCATTACACTCTCTTACAAATGACAATCAAAAATTTGAATGGTCAAAGAAACAAGATGAATCTTTCCAGTTGTTGAAACGGAAGATCACAGAGGCCCCAGTATTAGCATTGCCAAATCTGCAGAAAGCATTTGAAGTTGAAGCAGATGCATCAAATTATGCAATGGGAGCCGTATTACTTCAGGAAGGTAAACCAATGGCATACCATTCTAAGATGTTTAGTGGACCGGTGTTAAATTATCCGACTTATGACAAGGAGCTTTATGCATTGCATCAAGCAATAAAACATTGGAGAGCTTACTTGTTAGGAAAAGAAGTCGTGGTTCACTCAGATCATAAGACTCTTCAGTATCTAACTACACAGTCGAAGTTACAGCAAGCTCGACATATGAAGTGGATGTCTTACCTACAAAAATTCAATATTGTAATCAAATACAAGAAAGGAATGACTAATAAGTTGGCAAATATATTATCTCGACCACCTACACCAATAAATTCCGCATTATTGGTAGCAATGCAGATCCAACCTATTATTCCTTCTGAATATGCCAAAGGGTATGACATTGACGCTGATTTTAGCTCAGCTCATGCTAAGCTGCAACAAGGAAAAACTAGTGAGTTTCAACTGACGGATGGGCTAATGTACAAAGGAAGCCAATTGTGCATACCAAAAGATGGTGACGGGCTGCAATGGATTCGAGAAGCTCATACTTCCAACGTAGCAGGACATTTTGGGGTAGAGAAGACCTTATTGAATCTTCGTCGATATGTCTATTGGCCAAAGATGCACATTGATGTTTCCAGGTACATACAAGGTTGTGTTTTATGTAACACCTCAAAGCCTTCTAACAGGAAGCTAGGTTGTATCTACCACTACCAGTACCTAGCTGACCTTGGGAGTGCATTTCAATGGAATTTCTTGGAGGATTGCCTAAGACCAAGTCTGGGAATGATTATTTGTTTGTAATTATGGATCGATTCAGCAAGATGATAATACTTATTCCTTGCAAGAAGACTGTAACTGGAGAGGGAGCAGCTAAACTATTTTTCAAGCATGTTTGGAAACATTTTGGTCTCCCAACATCGATTATATCAGACAGGGATAGTCGATTCTTAGGACATTTCTAGAGGTCTTTATGGGGAATGATGGATACTAAATTGAAACGTAGTACTGCATTTCATCCATAAACTGATGGACAAACTGAAGTCCCTAACCGCACTATGGTTCATTTGTTAAGGGGTTATAACTCTAAACACCCAAAAACTTGGGATGAAAGTCTCGCTTATTTGCAGTTTGCTTTTAATCGAGCAATTCATGGCTCTACGCTGAAGTCTCCATTCGAGGTATGTTTGGGTTACTTACCTCAAAGTCCCTTTGATATGGCATTCACTCTAGGTGACAATGTGACGACCCGAACCAGAATCAGATGTGTGTTTGGCACGATTCTCGAGATTTGGTTATAGTCGCAGTTTTACGATATTGTGTGGTTTGCCGATTCGATTCACGAGTTTGTTTTCGGTCGAGAATTTGAGTTGGGTGTTTTCATGGAAAGTGTAGAGTGCGTGATTTCGAGCTCGAGGGCGGTTCCGGAAGATTTTTCCGATAACCGAGGAATATTTTATGATTATTTGAAGTTTCGGGTTCCGACGAGTTTATCCGATTGTTTCGTGTTTATCCGAATCATTTCGTATTTTCATTTCGGACTGTCGATCGACCCGAGGCTCGAGTATAAATAGTGAAATAGTCGTGAAATAGTCGAAAATGGAAGTTTTGAGCTTTGACCGTGTGTTGACCGCCTGTTGACTTTCCAAAACTGGAAAGTGACCGTTGACCCGTAAGGAGGGTGTGCGACCCAGTTTGGTTCGTCGGCGACCCGACTTTTCCGGCCACCTCCGGTTAGTCTGAGGGTACAGCTCGAATCCTCTCATGCTCCTCTTTCATTTTATGTATGGGATGTTTGAAATTGTTGGTGTTTACCTTGGGTTCGATTAAGGATCGGTTTGGGTTGATCGGTGGTGTTGGGTGGTAGGTTTCCGGCAAGGTTTTGATGTTGGGTTTATGGGGGTTTGCCTCCTTTTGCTTTGGTGATGGTTTCCCTTAGTTTTGATTTGGGTTTTAGTGAGTTTTCCGGCGAACCGTGATGGTTGCCGGAGGTAATGTCCGATTTGCTTTCGGCCTTGATTTGGAGGGTTTAAGTTGAGAATTGAGCTTAGGGATAGAAGAGTGTTGTGTTCGAATGGGCAAGACCTTGAGGACTGGAAGTTTTTCGCCGGAAAATCTTGTCGTTGACGGCGCGCCGCCGCCGGCGGCGGCGGTCAACGGCGGCACTCCGGCGAGAAAAAGTCAACTTTTCAGATTTCGATGTAATTAGTGTCATTTTTCTCGTAATTGCGCCCTGATCGTCGTCCAGAGGTTTTTGGATTGATTTGATTAGCCGATTTTCAGTCAAGGTTTCGAGTTGGGATTTCGGGAACGGTTGGTTTCCGTGCATCAGTACAGTGTTGAGAACTATGATTTTGATCAGTTATGTTTTTGTGAATATTCAGGAGATCGTGATCGTGCTTCAGGCGAGGGATCTTCCGCCGGACCACGAGTGTAGCGCGTGTGCGCGTTTCGAGAGTCTGTGAGTGGACACTTTATTTTCACGGATTGATTGCGAGTCTTTATTTATGATTTACGAACTTGAGCATGCGGATTGATTATGATTTTACGAGCATGGGTTTTACGATTATGCTTATACGGATATACGTATACGAATATATTTATACGTACATATTATGTTTTAAGCATGTGCATAGAAAAGATTTATGATTTGGTTTACACAGAGTACAGTCTCAGTATATGTTGTGGTATCGATACACATTGGCTTCTCGGCTGATCCCCGAGTACGCTCCGGGAAGGACAAATATCCTGACCCGAGGCCTTTCTGGCTAGGAATCACGTGTGGGTCTGGGATCCCGTGGTTCAGACTGTGCTATCGCGTGGTAGTCCATGAGTGATTCCGCGATATGTTTACGTTGCATGCTCTGTACGTGAGTGGTAGCTGGAGTCTCCTCACGTTTCATTTGATTTTCGTATATTTGACTCGCATATGATTTATATGTATATATATACTATCTGGTGAATGACATTTATTTTCGTCCACTCACTCTAACGTGTTATTGTCTTTCCCCTGGGCTTTTCGGTTTCCGTGCCCAGTTTGCAATTCAGGTTTGGTGTTTCACGTCGCGGTTTGGAGGCTAGTGATCAGAGTTACCTGTGTTTTCCAGTAGGTTCTTGTTTCACCTACTGATGTACACATTGTATATGTTTTACTCTAGAGGTCGCTCTGATACATTCTGATACATGTTGTGCGGATTTTCACGGATATACATATATACATAATACAGTTTATTTACTGTTGTTGATTATATTGATGTTGAGAAATCCGGTTGGGATTGGTGCCCACGGTTTGCTTTTGGTGGCATAGGACGAAGTGTTAATTTCTGGGTGCAGGTTATGGTAATTCAACGCTAGTAACGAAACTCTGCTCAAATTTTGAAAATTTTTTGTTGGTTCGTATTTTCGAAAGGGTTTGATTCCGGTTTAGGTAACTGAATTGGGATTGGGTCCTTTCAGCTTGGTATCAGAGCATTAGGTTGTCAGATTCTGTAGACTCTTATAGTTGTGACGCTTAGGGTATTTGAGTTGATATAGCATGACTGGAGTGATGACCCGACTGGCCAGCGGTACTCATCAATACTTCGGGTGTTGTGTGTCCTCAAATATCTGCGGTTTCATGATTACGTTCTTTCTGCTTGTGCCTAATGCTTGTCTTGTATCAGTAGGATGCCTCCTCGACGTGGTCCCCGTGTTGATCGGGATGATGATCCTGATGAGGATCGCCGAACGCGCGACTTGCTGATGCGAGTGCTGCGTTTGGAAGAGCGTTTTGACCCTGTGGTCAAGGCTCGCACTGCGGGTGCTACTGTGTTTTCAGGTTCAGTTGATCCAGAGATATGCGAGGCATGGTTGGTTCAGATTGAACGTGTTTGTGAGCGTCTGCAGTTTACACCTGAGCAGATGACAGTAGCCGCAGTTGGTTTACTGGAGGGTGATGCATACTTTTGGTGGGTCAGCACTGACAGAGTTCCTGCGGATACTCCGTGGACATTGTTTCGTGATTTGTTTATGCGGAGGTATTTTAATCAAGCTACCCAGCAGCGCAAGTAAGAGGAGTTTACGAACTTGAGGCAGGGCAGTTTGTCTGTACTTGAGTATCGGGATCGGTTTACTCGTTTGTCTCGTTTTGCGCGGGATATGGTGGCTACGGAGGAAGCCAAGTGTCGCAGGTTTGAGCTGGGGTTGAATCTGAACATCAAGGCGACACTGACTACGATGCCTCGGAACAACTTTGATGAGTTTGTTAGTGCAGCTCTCCGAGGCGAGGATATTGAGCAGGAGAGACAGCAGAGATACCAGCCGAGACGATTTGAGGAGGGTGGACCAAGTCAGGGGCCTTCAAAGAGGCAGAGTTCTGATACTTCTGGTTCAGCTTCATCCTCAGGTGGTGGATCTTATCGACCACCAGCTAGTGCACCTAGGTGGAGACAGAGATGGAGGAGAGATCGACCGCAGCGACCACAGGCTAGTGGGGATTCTAGCGGTTCTAGTCATCCTCGACAACTTTTTCGCACACCTGCTACACCGAGGGAGGCTCCGTTGTGCAACTTGTGCAATAGGTATCATGTTGGTTCGTGTCAGCGAGGCACCCTCAACTGTTATCATTGTGGCCAGGTGGGTCACTATGCGAGGGCGTGTCCTCAGTTATATGGTGGTGACGGTCAGGCGGCCCAGAGTTCCGGAGGAGAGCGAGGTGCCACTACGGGAGCTCGACCAGCACAGTTTGCAGGTCAGGGCCGACAGCAGGGACAGCCCCAGCGAGGACGACCAGCCGGACATGCGAGGATTCATGCTATGACTCTACGTGAGGGCAGAGCATCACCGGAGGTCATTATCGGTACGTTACATGTTTTTGGTATTCCTGTACTTGCACTGTTAGACCCGGGCGCTACACATTCATTCATATCATTTAGATTGTCATCATTGGCTACGGTACCTGCATCTCCACTTCCGGGGTTGTGGAGGGTGTTGTATCCGTCAGGTGAGGTTGTGAGCATCGGTTGGGTTTACCGAGATTGTGAGGTGTTTGTTGATGGCCATGGTTTAGCCGCTGATCTGTTGTTACTTGATATTGTGGATTTCGATCTGATATTGGGTATGGACTTTTTGGAGTCGCACTGGGCCATGTTTGATTACCACAGGAAGGAGGTCGCATTTCGATGACCAGGGTTACCTGAGATACTGTTTCGTGGCGAGAAGAACACTTCTCCACCGTGTTTGATTTCCGCGATAAGGGCGGACCGGTTGATGAAGAAGGGTTGTGTTGCTTACTTAGCCCATGTTGTGGACACTACAGCTGCAGTGCCAGATCTTAGTAGTATTGAGGTTGTGTCTGAGTTTTCGGATGTGTTTGAAGCAGAGTTACCTGGTATACCCCCTGTACGGGAGATTGATTTTACCATTGAGTTATTGCCGGGTACTGGACCGATCTCCCAGACACCGTACCGGATGGCGCCTGCAGAGTTGAGGGAGTTGCAGATTCAGCTTCAGGAGTTGTTAGAGAAGGGATTCATTCGACCGAGTGTTTCTCCGTGGGGTGCTCCAGTGTTGTTCGTGCGGAAGAAGGACGGGTCCAAGCGTTTGTGCATCGACTATCGGAAGCTGAATCAGATTACAGTGAGGAACAAGTATCCGTTGCCACGGATTGACGACTTGTTCGATCAGCTGAAGGGAGAGGCAGTCTTTTCGAAGATTGACCTTCGATCCGGATATCACCAGTTGAGGATCCGGGATTCAGATGTGGCCAGGACAGCATTCAGGACGCGGTATGGGCACTATGAGTTTCTGGTTATGCCGTTTGGGTTGACCAATGCCCCCGCAGCTTTCATGGATTTGATGAATCGGGTGTTTAGACGATTCCTGGACAAGTTCGTGATCGTATTTATTGATGATATCCTGATATATTCGAGGAGTGTAGGGCAGCACAAGAAGCACTTGCGAGCGGTGTTGCGGACTTTGCATGACCATCAGCTGTTCGCGAAGTTTAGCAAGTGTGAGTTCTGGTTGGATAGTGTGAAGTTTCTGGGCCACGTGATTTCGGCCGAGGGAGTTAGTGTTGATCCTGACAAGATTGAGGCCGTGCTAAATTGGAGTCGACCCACTACTGTGCCGGAGATCCGTAGTTTCTTGGGGTTAGCAGGCTATTATCGACGGTTTGTATAGGATTTCTCCCGGATAGCTACACCACTGACCAGATTGACGAAGAAGGGCGTCAAGTTTGAGTGGTCTGATGCGTGCGAAGAGAGTTATTTGCTCCTGAAGGAGAGATTGACTACCTACCGGTTCTGACGTTGCCAGACGACAGTGGTGAGTTTGTTGTATACAGCGATGCGTCGAAGTTGGGCCTTGGCTGCGTGTTGATGCAGCATGGTAGAGTTGTGGCATATGGTTCCAGACAGCTGAAACCGCATGAGGTCAACTATCCGACGCATGATTTGGAGTTAGCCGCTATTGTGTTAGCGTTGAAGAGTTGGAGACATTACCTGTATGATGCTCAGTGTAAGATTTTTACTGATCACAAGAGTCTCACCTACTTGCGGACGCAGCCGGATCTAAATATGAGGCAGCGCCGATGGATGGAGTTGATCAACGATTACGATTGCACATTTGAGTATCATCCGGGGAAAGCTAATGTTGTAGCAGATGCACTTAGTCGGAAATCTGGAGCCTCGTTGTTTCACATGTGTGTGGCCAGAGTATCGATGTTAGCTGAGCTTCGAGCTACAGGTGCTGTATTTGGGTATGGTGATGATGGAGCTTTGTTAGCCAGCTTTCAGGTTCGACCAGTACTGGTTGATCAGGTACGAGAGGCACAGGATTCAGATCCTTACTTGCTAGGCAAGAAGACCATGATACGGAATGGTGTGCCTACAGAGTTCCGATTGAGCGACGACGGTACGTTGTTGTTCAGAGGCAGATTATGTGTACCCAGAGACAAGGACTTGAAGAAGGAAATTCTGGACGAGGCCCACAGTTCAGCGTATGCGATGCATCCCGGAGGTACGAAGATGTTTCATACACTTCGAGCGTACTATTGGTGGCGCAACATGAAGCGGGAGATTGCCGCGTACGTAAGTCGGTGTTTGATTTGTCAGCAGGTGAAGGCGGAGAGGCAGAAACCTGCAGGGAAACTACAGCCACTTGAGATTCCAGTTTGGAAGTGGGAGCATATCACGATGGATTTCGTCTATCAGTTGCCGCGTACTTCGGCGAGCAACACTGGCATTTGGGTTATTGTTGATCGATTGACGAAATCCGCACACTTTCTTGCACTTCTAGGGAAGGTATCAGTGGGCAGATTGGCTAAGTTGTACTTATCTGAGATTGTTCGCTTGCATGGTGTGCCTGTGTCGATTGTTTCTGACCGTGATAGTCAGTTCACTTCTGAGTTTTGGCAGGCTTTACAGCGAGCTTTGGGCACGAGGTTGCGGTTTAGTACAGCTTTTCATCCTCAGACTGACGGGCAGTCCGAGCGGACCATTCAGACTCTTGAGGATATGCTGAGATCATGTGTGTTGCAGTTTCGCGGAAACTGGAATCAGCAGTTGCACTTGATCGAGTTCGCCTACAACAACAGCTATCAGGCCAGTATTGAGATGGCACCGTACGAGGCTTTGTACGGGAAGCAGTGTCGCACTCCATTGTGTTGGAGTGAGGTGGGTGAACGTTGGCTTATTGGCCCGGATTTGGTGAAAACCACGATGGAGGACATTCAGGTTATTCGGGATCGACTGAAGATTGCCCAGGATCGGCAGAAGAGTTACGCAGATGTGAGGAGGAAGAGTTTAGAGTTCGAGGTTGGTGATTGGGTCTTCCTGAAACTATCTCCGTGGAGGGGAGTAGTGCGTTTCGGGAAGCGTGGCAAGCTTCGACCGCGGTACATTGGTCCGTATGAGATTACGGAGAGGGTTGGAGCTGTTGCTTACAGACTTGAGTTACCGACAGAGATGGCTCGTGTACATGATGTCTTCCATGTTTCGATGTTACGGAAGTACATCTCAGATCCTTCACATGTTATAGCCCCACAGCAGTTGTCGATCAGAGAGGACTTATCGTATGTTGAGGAGCCAGTGCAGATCCTCGATCGTCGTGAGCAGGAGTTGAGGCACCGTGTGATTCCGCTGGTGAAGGTCCTGTGGCAGAACCACTCGATTGAGGAGGCCACCTGGGAGACCGAGCAGTGTATGCGGGAGCAATATCCTCATCTGTTCACTTGACAGGTACGTAAATTTCGGGGTCGAAATTTCTTTAAGGGGGGTAGATTTGTGACGACCCGAACCAGAATCAGATGTATGTTTGGCACGATTCTCGAGATTTGGTTATAGTCGCAGTTTTACGATATTGTGTGGTTTGCCGATTCGATTCACGACTTTGTTTTCGGTCGAGAATTTGAGTTGGGTGTTTTCATAGAAAGTGTAGAGTGCGTGATTTCGAGCTCGAGGGCGGTTCCGGAAGATTTTTTCGATAACCGAGGAATATTTTATGATTATTTGAAGTTTCAGGTTCCGACGAGTTTATCCGATTGTTTCGTGTTTATCCGAATCATTTCGTATTTTCATTTCGGACCGTCGATCGACCCGAGACTCGAGCATAAATATTGAAATAGTCGTGAAATAGTCGAAAATGGAAGTTTTGAGCTTTGACCGTGTGTTGACCGCCTGTTGACTTTCCAAAACTGGAAAGTGACCGTTGACCCGTAAGGAGGGTGTGCGACCCGGTTTGGTTCGTCGGTGACCCGACTTTTCCGGCCACCTCCGGTTAGTCTGAGGGTACGGCTCGAATCCTCTCATGCTCCTCTTTCATTTTATGTATGGGATGTTTGAAATTGTTGGTGTTTACCTTGGGTTCGATTAAGGATCGGTTTGGGTTGATCGGTGGTGTTGGGTGGTAGGTTTCCGGCAAGTTTTTGATGCTGGGTTTATGGGGGTTTGCCTCCTTTTTCTTTGGTGATGGTTTCCCTTAGTTTTGATTTGGGTTTTAGTGAGTTTTCCGGCGAACCGTGATGGTTGCCAGAGGTAATGTCCGATTTGCTTTCGGCCTTGATTTGGAGGGTTTAAGTTGAGAATTGAGCTTAGGGACAGAAGAGTGTTGTGTTCGAATGGGCAAGACCTTGAGGACTGGAAGTTTTTCGCCTGAAAATCTTGTCGTTGACGGCGCGCCGCCGGCGGCGGCGGCGGTCAACGGCGGCACTCCGGCTAGAAAAAGTCAACTTTTCAGATTTCGATGTAATTAGTGTCGTTTTTCTCGTAATTGCGCCCTGATCGTCGTCCAGAGGTTTTTGGGTTGATTTGATTAGCCGATTTTCAGTCAAGGTTTCGAGTTGGGATTTCGGGAATTTCGTTTATCGTTTTGTACCGCATTTCACATTTCCGAGAACGGTTGGTTTCCGTGCATCAGTACAGTGTTGAGAACTATGATTTTGATCAGTTATGTTTTTGTGAATATTCAGGAGATCGAGATCGTGATCGTGCTTCAGGCGAGGGATCTTCCGCCGGACCACGAGTGTAGCGCGTGTGCGCGTTTCGAGAGTCTGTGAGTGGACACTTTATTTTCACGGATTGATTGCGAGTCTTTATTTATGATTTACGAACTTGAGCATGCGGATTGATTATGATTTTACGAGCATGGGTTTTACGATTATGCTTATACGGACATACGTATACGAATATATTTATACGTACATATTATGTTTTAAGCATGTGCATAGAAAAGATTTATGATTTGGTTTACACAGAGTACAGTCTCAGTATATGTTGTGGTATCGATACACATTGGCTTCTCGGCTGATCCCCGAGTACGCTCCGGGAAGGACAGATATCCTGACCCGAGGCCTTTCTGGCTAGGAATCACGTGTGGGTCTGGGATCCCGTGGTTCAGACTGTGCTATCGCGTGGTAGTCCATGAGTGATTCCGCGATATGTTTATGTTGCATGCTCTGTACGTGAGTGGTAGCTGGAGTCTCCTCACGTTTCATTTGATTTTCGTATATTTGACTCGCATATGATTTATATGTATATATATACTATCTGGTGAAAGACATTTATTTTCGTCCACTCACTCTAACGTGTTATTGTCTTTCCCCTGGGCTTTTCGGTTTCCGTGCCCAGTTTGCAGTTCAGGTTTGGTGTTTCACGTCGCGGTTTGGAGGCTAGTGATCAGAGTCACCTGTGTTTTCCAGTAGGTTCTTGTTTCACCTACTTATGTACATATTGTATATGTTTTACTATAGAGGTCGCTCTGATACATTCTGATACATGTTGTGCGGATTTTCACAGATATACATATATACATAATACAGTTTTTTTACTGTTGTTGATTATATTGATGTTGAGAAATTTTTTGTTGGTTCGTATTTTCGAAAGGGTTTGATTCCGGTTTAGGTAACTGAATCGGGATTGGGTCCTTTCAGACAAACCATTGAATGGAAAAAAAGAAGAACAACAAGTTCGAGCACAAAAGTTTCTCGAACGAGTTTCGAAAATTCATTTAGAAGTGGAAGCATAGCTGAAACGCTCTCAGCAACGGTATAAAACTCAGCATCACAAGCATCGAGTTCCGTGTACTTTTAAAGAAGGTGACCTAGTATGGCTACATCTAGGTAAAGAGCGATTACAAGGTGAAGGAAAGAAACTCAAGCCTATTTGATATAGACCATTTAAGATCACCAAACAAATTGGTGACAATGCTTTTCAGCTCGATCTACCACCATATATGCATATGTACTCGGTCATTAATGCCGAAAATTTAAAACTCTTTGAACCATCTCTATTGGATGATGATCCCGATGAGGATACCAGTCTTCCTTCAGTTGATGACTTGAAGATTGAGCGAGAAGATCCATTAGAGGAGGATTGTATCTTAGAGCAGAAGGTTCGTGAAACCCGGAATGGCAAGTATGAGACTTTTCGCATTGGTAGAAAAGGTCAACTTCCTAACAAATCCAAGTGGTACCTCCGGACTAAGGCTTTTACTGAGTTTCCTCATCTTAACATACCTTGAACAGGAGCTCAAGGTTTCTAAATGGGGGAGCCATGATCCAGGAGGATCTTACAAAATATGATATTAAAATATATCATATTATATTTTGAAAATAATTTAAAACCGTTAAACTTTTACGGTTTAAAACATTTAGCTTTAAACCGATCAAAGTTAAAGGTTTACGTTCATTGAAGAACGTAAACCATTTATCTTTTATGGTTTATAGTCATTTGTTATTTTTAGTTTCTATTTTAGGAAATCGTCTTTGTATATAAACTAGAAGAAGTGAACGAATGAAAGAAGCAATTAAAATCAGTTTCTTAATTAGCTTCAATCTTCTTATTCCGTCTTTTTGTTAATTATCCTCTTGCATTAAGAAGTCCACTTCCAAGAGAAGTAGTGACATTTCATTTTCCTACGAAAATTCTATCTCCTAGAAGTTTGGAGGCAGTTTGGATTCAGGTGTCGTACGTCGAGGTTGGAGGCATAGTATTCGAGTCACTTTTTCTTTCTCAGTAGGTTTCTAGTTTGGCCTACTGTTGTGTATGTATATATATACTAGAAGTCGCTCTGAATACTGTGTTGTTTATATTTTCATATGATTTTCTTTGATTTCTGTAAAGTTATAGTACGTTTTGTTTATTACTTTACATTACGATATGTATTTGAGAAATCCGGATGGGATTGGTGCCCACGGTTTGGCTTTTATGGCATAGGATAAAGTGTGTTTTCGGGTGCAGGTTAATGGTAATTCTGCGATATAGTGAAACTCTGCCAAAATTTCTATGGTTTTTGAAAGTTTGTGCTTTCAGAACGGGTTTGATTCCGTTTTAGGAAACTAAATCGGGGTTGGGTCCTTTCAGCTAAGTCGTGAATAACAAAATGAAGAAAAAAAATTGCGAAAAGTTGTTTTTTTATTTGAAAAAAAATTGGACAAAAAAATGGAGGGATAAAATTGTCCGCGCGAAAAAAAACTTTTACTTCAAATTGTAGAATTTAAAGTGAATTTTTTTTCAGTAAAATTTAAATTTGATTGTGGGCCGGTAGTTTCAAAGAAACTAAGCGACTTTTTGGGCAAATAGATAGTTTTAACGTACTAACTTTTGGATAATTACCCTTGATCTAAAACATAACTATATAATTAAGTTATAAGAACTCTAATTATTACAACATTTGTTATCGAGTGATAAATACAAATTGTAATACCTTTAGTTACTAAAATTTTCGACATTCTCCTAAAGAGAGTACGTAATACATAAGCAACAGAGGTTTCTAAAGAGAAAAAAAAATACATTCACCATGTCAAGTATTTTGTAATTAAGTTATACGTTTCAAATATTAAAAAACTATTTACGTAATTAAGTAATATATTTTCGTACAACCATCAACAACATAATGGTTTTGAGTGAATTCAAAGTCATGAATGTCCACAAATATATATAATTTTACTTCAATTTTTTAAACTAATGTCATTTTATCATTATTTACTTGATTTGAAGTTTTATTGAATTATCATACACATATGAATTATTGAATTACTTGATTTGAATTATTGAATTATCATACACATAAGTTTTATTGAATTATTGAATTACATGATTTGAAGTTTTAAAATGACATTAATTACTTGATTTAAACTAATGTCATTTTATCATTATTTACTTGATTTGAAGTTTTATTGAATTATCATTTAGATGTGAAATGTGTAAAATGGGACAGCTACAGAGTTCATACTTATATATCATATATGGGTAACTATACGACAGTTTACGATATGGAGTTTAGACATTTGGAATTAACAATTTGGGTTTAGAATTTGATTTTTGGGGTTAGGTTATGAGATTTAGGTTTGGGTTTTAGGCTTCAGATTTAGGGATTTAGGATTTGATATGGCTTGCGTTATGAGTTTAGGGTTTATGATTCAGGGTTTAAGGTTTGAGTTTATGGCTTAGAGATCAGGGGTTTATAGTTTAGAGATTTAATTAGGATTTGGGGTTTAGAGTGTATGGATTAGGGATTAGAGTTTTGAGTCAGGGGTATAGGCTTTTGAGATTTGGGCTTAGGTTTTAAGGATTTAGGATTTGATTAGGTTTAGGGTTTATTGATTTAAGATTTGGGGGGGGGGGGGGATGAAGTTAGAGTTTATGAAGTTAGAGTTTAAGTTTATACAGTGTAGGTTAAAGGTTTGGGCGCCGGATTACGGGTGGAGGGTTTAGGGTCATAATATTTTATAATTCTTGACTATATATATAAACATATATTTTTTGCTAGAAAAATAAAGTTGCTAATTTGATTGTTGAGATTTGAATCATGCATTTTAGGTTTTCGGTTCATGGTTTATGAATCTACGATTGGGGTTAATTTGTGTTTTGAGTTTAGGGTTTGAGGTTTAGGATATGGGGTTTGGTGTTTAGGGACGTTTGAAGATTAAGATTTAGGGTTTGGGGTTTGACGTTTGAAGATTAAGATTTAGGGTTTGAGGTTAGTATATTTAGTTAGGAAAAAAGATAATATGACATTTATTATTCACTCGATTTAAGAATTATTGTAGTTGACTAATTTTTTATCCCTATTTATTATTTATTGTTATATTTTTTGCCTTAACGGTATTAGTATCGGTGTTAGTGCTCTATAAAGGTCTAGATTAAATGAATGATTGAGATTGTATTAAAATATTTGATGCACTTGTACCTGGTGCGGTGCAATGAAGAATTTTCTAATTTTTTTTTAAAACCATAAGGCTTGGAAAGCTTATTGCATTTAAGGAAATTACATAAAAATGAGATGACGAGTATAAGGAGTTACCTCATCCATGTGAGAAGTGCCGCTAGTTCTACGCTTTTGTGTGTCTCGCAAATATTGACCCCATTTTTGCAATGGTATCTTGAATTTATTGTAGTGAGACGCAATCATAATTTGAGACCTAGGCTCCTCTCGAGGTGTTTTTCTTTTCGATGACACCCAATTTTGCATGTAATCGGCATGAATTTTCTCCCACAATTTTTCTTTCCTTTGTTTGTTGCCGTTGAATTCATGAATACTATGACGTGCAAAAGAGATACACATTTGTAAATCTTCGGAAGGAAGCAAATGGGTGGCCATTTTTTTCGAAAAAATGCTGAAGAAAATGAGAGTAGAGATGGATGGAGATGTGAAATTTGTTGTGCACAAATTAGTGTGAGTTGTGAAATAAATTGTGTAGTATTTATAGGAAAATATTATGGGGTGTTATGCAAGTTTTGGGGATTTTTTTACAATTTGTTAGGGTTTTTATTACAAATATTTTGGGTATTCCCATTTATATCCGTTCTGAAAAAAGAAAAAAAAAACAGTAGCCGTTCTGTTTGAATATCAGCCGTTGGATCAGATTTTGATTTCAAAATCAACAGCCCAGATCAACTGGCCTGTTGGATTTTTTTCTTCACTTCGGTAAGCCACGTGTCAGCCCATGATTAATGCGTAACTTCTTTTTTTCACCTTTTACTGGGGTAAGAAAAAAAAAAGACGTCTGTTGACGTCACCCACGTGCCAATGGGCTCAATTGGCTGATGGAGCAGCAGCCCGACCGGTTTCTGTTCGAGCTCTAGCTCGTTAACTGCTCGGTCTGCCCCTCCCTCCAGCCTCCCGGTGTGTCGCCGAAACGAAACTACTCGAGCAATTCTCGGTGGGCCCCTCTAGCTACTCGAGCTTCTGGCCTCCCAGTGCGGATGCTCTTAGAGAAAATGTAGTCATTGCTTGAGCAATTCCCGAAACTACTTGAGCAGTTTGAAATCATCAAACTGCTTAAGTAAGAGCAAAACAAAATGCAGCAGTTCATTGGTCAAGCAATTACTATTCAGTGACCGAATGAGGGCGTGACACGTGTCATCTCCGAGTTACAATTTCGACAAAATAAATATGATATATTTTTTTGGCAAGTAATTTCATTAAGGAATTACAATTTTATTTATCAAAAATTTAAATGCATAATGGAAAGATAATGGAAACATAAATGACAACATTTATTCTTAATACAATTGCTAAAATTACTCTGGAAAGAGTACGTGTGGTTTACAACAATCCGCAAATGTATCATCGGTAGCTTCACCTTCCTTATCTTCTGCTTCTTTAAGGATATCTAGTTTCCTCTTCGTAAAGTACCTTTTGGAGATCGGGTCATAGCCTCCAAATTTATTGTCATGATCATTGTTTCTTCCTCTTGTTTCTTGAGTTGGAGCTCACTTGCCCTTGTTTCGTTTCGTTGTTGAAGTTGTATATACTCTTTGTAATAATTGAGCTCACTTTCATTATGCATCTTCCTCGCGGAATGCCACGATTTTTCATCACTTGCCACGGTTTGCAAAACCTCAGTGTGTTGATCGATGGACTTGCGCCAACGTAGGTCGGTGGTGCTTCATTTAGTTCCTCGTCACCTAAATTTATGATTGGAGATGATTCGGTAACGAAGGGAGTCTCTTCATATGAAATTACATACGGAGACGAAGTACTTGGTTCAACATCTCGGTAACTTAGATGGTCGTTAAGAACTTCATAAGATTCAAAGTGGGTGAACGGTCTTTTCTTAGAGGCATAGTAGTATGTTTGAGCTTGCTTAATCTAAAAAACTGCAGTAAATTAATTAGATTAAAATGACATACAAAAAGTTAATTAAAAAATTCACTAAATTAATTACATAGTAGAAATTAAATAAAAATGACATGATGAGTATAAGGAGTTACCTCATCCATGTGAGAAGTGCTGCTGGCTCTACGCTTACATGCGTCTCGCAAACATTGACCCCATTTTTGCAATGGTATCTTGAATTTATTGTAGTGAGACGCAAGCGCAATTTGAGACCTAGCCTCCTCTCGAGCTGTTTCTCTTTTCGATGGCACCCAATTTTGCATGTAATCGGCATGAATTTTTTCCCACAATTTTTCTTTCCTTTGTTTGTTGCCGTTGAATTCATGAATACTATGACGTGCGAAAGAGATGCACATTTGTAAATCTTCGGAAGGAAGCAAATGGGTGGCCATTTTACGAAAAAAATGCTCAAGAAAATGAGAGTAGAGATGGATGGAGATGTGAAATTTGTTGTGCACAAATTAGTTTGAGTTGTGAAATAAATGGTGTAGTATTTATAGAAAAAAAAAATCAACGGCCCAGATCAACTGGCCCGTTGGATTTTTTTTTTTCACTTCGGTAAGCCACGTGTCAGCCCATGATTGGTGCGTAACTTCTTTTTTTTCATCTTTTACTGGGGCAAGAAGAAAAAACGTCCTCTGACGTCATTGACGTGCCAGTGGGCTCCACCAACTGATCGAGCAACAGACCGACCCGTTTCTGCTCGAGCTCAAGCTCGTTGACTACTCGGTCTGCCCCTCCCTCCGGCCTCCCGGAGAGTCACCGAAATGGAACTGCTCGAGCAGTTCCAGGCGGGCCCCTCCAGCTACTCGAGCTTCCGGCCTCCTGGTGCGTCGCTGAAACGGAACTGCTCGAGCAGTTCTCAGCGGGTTTCTCCAGCTGCTCGAGCTTCCAGTCTTCCGGTGCGGATGCTCTCAAGGAAGTAATCAAAATCAGTACATGCATCCCCTTAGAAAAAGTTAAAAGTTGACCACTTACTACTCCCGGTAAAAACATCTCCTCCTTCCTATAAGAGACCAGAGATTGGTCTTGTGACTTGCCAGCCCCCTTATAAATTCGACCAGTCTCCCTTGAAGAGACAATTGCACTGTTCCAAGTCTCAGAGAGAAGAGAAAAAAAAAACATTGACAGTAATGGACCGTTCCCTCGATGGCTTTCGAAGCAACAGGCCTGGAGGTAAATTAGAAGCCATCGATCTCTAGACAGATGCCATATGGTTCTTGTTTCTTATCTATCCCCTCTATATTCTATATCCATCATTCTCGAATGGAACACATCACTCTCGAATGGATATACATACAATTTTATCATCTTTTCCTTTATTTTGGTTATAGATCTGCATGCATGTTTTCGCTTTGGTTTCTTTCCATTCCTGTTTTTCATGTGCGGATTATGAATATCCTTCTGCAGCGAGCTAGTTTTTTATTTTTATGTTTTTTTGTATTTGCTGTTGCTGCCTGGATTTCTCTTTGTTAGTTTGGCTATTTATTCTTCTATGGATGCCCTTAGTAAACCCTTATTGCTTGTTGTGCCGGAGAAGAGAGAGACGGGCGATGTTGCCGCGGTGGAGTTAGTGCCGGAGTTTTGAGAGTACGTCGTATGTGTTGCGTCTGTGTTTGGTTCAAGTTCAAACTCATATACAAGATAAGAATGCACTTAGTAGTAACCTTCGGTTTTTTTTTTTTTTAACTGTAACGCTTGTCAATATATATAGTTTCTTTCTTATGTTATGTACCAAAGCTTGGTTTGATTGGTTTGAACTAGCTCACTACCGTTCGTCCGTTCTCAATCCAAACCACCAGCCTCCTCATTTTCATTATTTTTAAAATCCTTTTTTTACTTTTTCTCTGACGTGGCACTCATGCAGCTCTCAACCCTTCTTTTTACTTTTCACATTTGAAATTTATTTTGCTGTTAATGGAGTAATGGGAGCTGACCAGACTTTGATTTGGGAACAAACCAAGACAAAACACACAAAGCGTGGTAGGGGCTCCAGTAAACGGAGAGAGCCGTTACTTCTGTGCTGTATAGTCACGGACAATTTTTTTTTGAAAAATATAATGATGGAGTCAACTTTCATTACTATCAATGTCTCTAGTCACTAATATATTCTTTTTTGTTATTAATATATTTATTTTTGTCACCACTATACTTATTTTTGTCACAAAAAATGTGAATTGTCACCTCTTTATTGACCACAAACAACATATTTGTGGCAACTTGTTTGGAAGGTTTAATAGTCATTAATTTTGTTTGTCACTCTATTATTAGCACACATATATATGTGTGCCTATTGTCCTATATTCTAGTAGCGATACATGCCAGGTTTTCTTATCTCGCAAAAGAAAGAAAGGAAAAATGAGCAAAGGCATTTTTGTGGTGTTTTTTGTTTATGCACGTCTGGTCGGGCACGTCTGGTCGGGCACGTTTGGAAGTTTGAAACTTGGGACCTTTTTAGATAACCTCAGCATGGCATTTACTATTTCTCTTCTTTTTTATGGGGTGACGGAATATATGTTTAGGTCATTAATGGAGGATATCTGTACAGTAATTAATTCGCTGACTAATCGATTTCGCTTTTTACAGCCTTGGAATCGGCGCATATTACAGGTACCAACACCAGCACCAACCCTACTCTTGACGTTAACAACAATAACAGCCACGGGGAAGCGGCGGCGGCGGCAAGTCCACGTGTATCTCCACTGCCGTGCATGGTGCGAGAGCAGGACCAGTACATGCCGATTGCGAACGTGATACGCATAATGCGGAGGATACTTCCGCCACATGCAAAGATCTCCGACGATGCCAAGGAGACAGTCCAGGAGTGCGTGTCGGAGTACATCAGCTTCATCACCGGCGAGGCCAACGAGCGGTGCCAACGCGAGCAGCGAAAGACGGTGACGGCGGAGGACGTACTGTGGGCCATGGGGAAACTAGGTTTCGACAACTACGTGGAACCACTTAGCATTTTTCTCAACAAGTATAGGGAGGCTGAAGGCAGCGAGAAGACCACATCTCTGTTTGTGAGGCGAGAGAGAGGCCCGGAGAGCGGGATGTTGGAGTATGTGGTGCCTCATTATGCGCTGACGACCCACCAGCCCGGGATGTATGAGGCGATGAATGGATACGTCTATAGAGATGGCGGGAGTGGTGGTGGATCGTCTTCTTCGTCCCAGGGACACGGACATAATGGTGCCGTTGGCGGCGGTGGCGGCTTCGACCCATTCGCACAGTTTAAGTGACGATTGAGGATGTACGGTACGGTACGTGAGCGAAATGACTAGTTGATCGATGAGTGTACGTACGTACCAGAATAATATATTAAGCTAGCTAGATCGAACAGTATTCAATTCGGGTATTTTGTGTTAATTAATCGTAATTTGTATGTTGTATACTATTTTAATCTTTGTGATTGGCGGAGAGGGAGAGAGAGAGAGCTAGGTAGAAATTGCATGGATATGGTAGCTTATCATCGATCCGCCTCATCGTCTCCCTTTGTGCAACTTTAATTTGTTCTTGGCCGGCCGGAGCTAATTTCATTAGGTGATCGAAGGCCGGCGCGGCTATATAGCTGTATGTTGTTGAACGTTTACTTGTGCTCCTATATATATATATATATATATATATATATATTTGTTCTGAATGTGATATGGTGATTATATATGTAATATGACCACTGTTTTTTAAACGAAGGTGTAGAATGTAGTTTAGGTTTTGCCTAGGTGTTAGAAGGTGAACAATTTGGAAGATTTAGGTGACAGTTAGCTAGAGTCACTTAAACCTAGACACGGAGTCAATAATTAAATTTTGGGGGTTCTAAATTTTTTTTGTTAGGAAGAACAATTTTTTCTTTAAAAAAATCGATAGAGTTTACTTTATTTTGATCAAATTAATATTTGACCTGCATAACAATTCATTCTTTTCATATCTTCAATAAGATCACACATAATAATATAATCAACAAAATACATGTTGTCACTTAAATCGAGCAACAGAAAATTGAAGCAAGTCAAAGAAAATTCAAGAGATTACAGGGCATTTTTCCGGATCACGTTCAATATGATTAACATTAAGCTCTAGAGTCTCAACTCTTGTAGAAATAGAAGGTTTTTGAGTATCTAAACTTGGAATCTCACCCATAACAATATCATTTCGAATTCTCTGAGTATGAATTTACTTTCCTTTGAACTTTTTGTGGCTTAGGATTTTGAGATTGATCGGTCATTGTAGATAAAAACCTAAACAAAGAAAAAGAATTAAATATTAATTGACAACTAAACATATAAACACAAAACCAGCCAAATAAAAAGCACACAGAGATCAAATTAATCAACTTAATGAAGCGTCTGGACAAAATTGAAAACAAAAGTTACTGAGCAAAAATGAAAACATACATACACTACACATTATTCTACGAGCTAGTATAATAAACTAAATAACTTCTTTCCAACAAAGACTATAGGGCAATGAACAAGTTGGTTTATAAACTATAATAAGATAAATAATGAAGAACATCCAGAAAGTACACTAACTTGCCCGACTTGGTTCACATACCAAGCCACTAATCCATTCAATATTGACATCAACTTTCCCTTCACTCCGATGATATGTCAATGGCTATGTCAATAACCAATCAAGCTCAATATTCTATATATTCAACACAATATATCCAAGCAATTGGTACCATCGAAAATAGAGGCTGAGTTAACATATATTGCTATGATATTTGTAAAGCTATAATGCCTAAATATGCATATGTTTCCTATCGGTATATAGCTATCAAAGACCTTAATGTCCAACTGGACAACTTCACTTAAAACAGTGATATGATAGTAGAAATCGAAATCAAACACCTACTTCTATTTCCAATCATTATTCATCATTCAATTGATCATTAGCTATCAAAGAAACAAGAAAATTTTCAAATATCTAATTTCTAACCTAAGAAATCAGATTTGTAATTGTACCTTGAAAGTTAGAGACATGGAGAAAAGAAGTGGAGACTACAGAGCGAGCGTCGAGTGGAGATGTAAGAGAAGAACTATGGAAGTCGAGAAGGGAGGGATGACCTGAGATGAAAGGTAAGTGCCGTGTACCGAGTGCCTAAGTTGTTTTGCCAGTGTTGGACTTTTGGGTTTATACATTCTTTTTGAGTTTATACATTCCTTTTTTTTAGTATATATGTATTAATTTTTTTTTTATAGAAAATTTAGGGGGTGCTGCAACACACCTTAGTCCCCCCTCCCAATCATTTGTGCTTGCCTAGACCCCATCTAGAGCCGCCTAAACTCCGCCTGGGCACTCGAAGATACCCTCAACATATAAGACCACATATCATTATTTAGAATCTTGAATATAGCTAGCGCACGCACACACACACACACACACACACACACACACAGAGGTAGGTATACCTGAGTGGAAGATTTTTCAGGTACATGACATTTACGCCAACTTTTTTATCATATTTTACCATCTCCACCGTCCAACTACTAGGTTTATATGAGTAGATCATTCCTGTAAATTTTCAGCTAAAATGATGATCTAAGTTAAGTTACTTAATACTTTCAAATTTAACATTTTGATCCAGCCTTCCCCATTATGATCGAGTAGATTACTTAGATCCAACCCAGTTACTTCCAGTTCCTCCCGATCTTCCCTCAATAGGATCTCATATATAGTTAATGAAGAACAAATTGAGTTTCATTTAAATGATAATACATACATGAATGATTGAAACATTCCCAGAATTCCTTGTAATTAAATCTATAAGAAAAAATGGTTCATTTCTTCATTTAAAAGTGAACATCATATTAAAATAGTTGAACAAGTTTATGCCCTTAGTAAACAACATGAAACTTGCCAACTTTTTAGTCCTGAGTCAATAAAAAAACACAAAAAGTTGGTCAAACTTCCTTCACATAGGCTTAGTCCAAATAGGCATTAAACCATTAACCCGAAAGAGCCTCAATGCCTATATTCTCCTCTGCCTTAGAGATGCAAGGTTTAGTGACTTCAATGACAGTACCTTTGACATAATAGAATCAAGTCTTTTCAACGGTCTAATTCATTTTGATTGTTATCCAGATTTTACAATCAGCCTTAGTGACCCTCACATATTAAAAGCTTTAACTTTGAATATTAAAACTTCCAGTTATAATGTCTTAGAAGGTACCCAACCTTTAGCCTTGATCTACAGAATCCATTACAAAGTAATTGGTACAAATATGATTTTTCAATTCATAAGTAAAAGCTCAAAAGATCGAGCCCTTTTAATTCAAAGTAGTCAAGAAAATGCTAATATTAGAGTTTCACTTACAATCAGATGGTCTGATGTCTCTCCCATCTGAATGGTCTCTCACTAGTGAAAATCAACCTATCAACATATAACACAATCAATCTGATTTAAACCGTATCCAACAATACACTATGGCACGGTAAGAATTAATTTTCATAATTCAATATGAAGTCAAAATCTTAGGATTCATGAATTAGGACAATCCTCTAGACATTCTTTTGCTGTTCCACTTCTATCGAAACCATGTCAAGGCGAGATTACGATTTAGATAAAGAAATGAAGAATATCAGAATAAAAGAATTAGAAGAGGAATTAAAAAAATTAAAAAGTTACGATTCATGAATAGTGGATTGTCTACTCATTTTGCAGTCATCCAGTCAAATTGGTCGATTATCAAGACAGTCAAGATCCTTACGCTGAATCTTATTAATCAAGTCAGTCCATTACCAATGAAATGAGCAAACAGTCCACTAAAAAGTGAATAGTAAAAAGGTACTATTCATGAATAGTGGACTGTCTGCTCATTTCATTTGTAGTGGACTCACTTGATTAATTAGATTCTGTGTAAGGATCTTGGATGTCTTGATAATTGGCTCATTTGACTAGAAGACTGTGTGATGAGGATGAGGACCGAGAAGAGGTTTCTTCTTCATTTTCATCTTCATCAATAAATTCATCTTCGTCTTCACTTAAATTAACTGCTTGTTCTAAGAGTTTTTTGGCTAACTCTTTTAATTCTGTTGACTTGGAGGATGTATCTGATTTTTCTTTCCCCTTGGACTTGGAAGAGGACTGTGCTTGAAAGTCTGTTGCTGTGACTGTAAAGTGGATGCTTGTAGGAGTGGTTTTGGAGTGACTGGTGACGATCTTGAAGGAGGAGGTTGTGATGGAGTGACTGAAAATTCTTTATGAAAGTAGGATATTATTCTATCAAATTTGAACTTATCCCACCATTTGACTAGTAAATGTCTTGAATATTTTCCTTGAGTTCATAGTGCCATTTAAAGATCCAAGGAAGTTTGTATTGCCCATAAAATGTAGGGTGACTAAGAATTCAGTTCGTGTCATATTTTGTGAATTTCATGACTGTTGAAAAACGAGTGACTACATCTTTTAGAGGTTGAGGAATGATATTAAATGAACATCCATGGGATAACCACCAACGGCGGAACCACATGAGAAATTATCTATTGAATTTTTTGTCAAAATTTAGGAACCAAGAATAACTAAAATCTTCAGTTTTGTGGAGAAAGATTTTGACCCATGCTTCCATATAATCATAGTAATTTAATGATAAATCTAATAATTTGTGGTAGGTGAATGGCAGATCACCCCATTGAGATAAGGAGATAATGCAGACCATATATAGGGAGTGATATAGAATTTTGGTTGGATCCCGCTGATCAGAGATGAGTTTAATAGTGACCGATTGAGTCTCAAAAAGGATATCTCTATAAAACTTTAGTATTTGGGAAGGATGACTAGGGAAAAAGTGAAAATTAGGGGGGTACCAAGTTTTAAGTAAAGACATTGGATTTGTTAGGTGACTCATGGTAGGCTCACCATAAAAAAGAGTGTGACTAGCTTGCTGAAAATAAAGGGAGAATTTTTGATAATTAATTTGAGTTGGGGTGTCGGTTTTGAATGGGTTATATTGGTTGACTAGGGTTGATCGGTAATTAAGGTGACCATGACCAAGGGTATTACTAATGGTGTTGATTTTTTGACTGATTGGTATTGGTGGTTACCTGAGGAATGAGACAAGACTGGAGGATGATTCTTGCTTAACTGGAGATGATGATTCTTGCTTGATTGGTGATGATAACTCTGTTTTTACTGTATTTCGAGGAGCACCTGGAGAAATATCAAAGAGTTCTTGATTAAGGGGATTTCTCCTGGTGGATGATCGAGACTTCAATTCATGTTTGGAATCCTATAGAAATTCTCTGGTTAAAAAATATGGAAAATGGTTGTCACTACCTTTAATGAATGTAATTTCAAAATCGAAAATATTTAAAATAGCTTGCCATCTAGCAAAAATTTGTTTACTGGCTATATTTTGAACCTCTTTTTCTAAAACATCCTTAACACTTTTGCAATCAACTCTGATTAATATTTTTTGATTTAATAAATCATCTTGAAATTTACTGACACATAAAATAATAGATAAAATTTCTTTTTTGATAGTACTGTAGTTTTTTTGTGATTAGTTCCAGGTTCTTGAGTAGAATCTGATAATTTGCTCAGGGTGAGTGGGAGAAATTTGTTGTTTTAAGATCCCTCCATAACCTACTTCAGAAGCATTTATTTCAATGATTTTAAAGGAATCAATAAGGGGAATACCAAGACATGGGAGATTTTTAACATAACTCTTAATTTCTTTGACCAAGAAAGTATGAATTGAAGACCAAAGAGGGGGGTTTGTCTGTAATCTATCAAATAAAGGCTTGCATTTTTTTTCTTAGATTTTGGTAAAAATCTGCTACATGATTTAATGAACCTAAAAATCTTTGCAATTGGTTTTTTTTTTCTAAGATTACATCAGGAAATTTATCAGTAAACTGGATGAATTGATCTATTGATCTTATTTGGAGATAATGGATATTGAATGCTAAGAATTTGACATCTGTTTGGAAAAGTTTGATTTTTGAAGCTGAGACTACTAGAGAATTATTTTTTATGACAGTGAAGAATTGGAGCAAGTGTTTTCAATGTTGATCTATGGATTGTGAAAAAATAAGTATATCATCGATGTAGACTATACAAAAATGACTATATGGATTTAAAATATCATTCATAATATTTTGAAATTTACTAAGGGCATTTTTGAGATCAAATGGCATTACATTTCATTCGTAATGACCAAAGGGTGTGACGAAAGTAGTTTTGTATTTGTCTTTTTCATGAATTTGTATTTGTCAGAAACCTGATTTCATATCAAATGCTAGAAAAAATGACAAAATTATATAATCTGTTAATGAAGTCTCTTTTGTTAGGGATAGGATATCATTTCCATTCTAGTACTGTTAATTTCTATTTTACAGAATTCCATGACTTCATGATTTATTTGGATTGGACGAGTTTTGGTAAGAATATTTTTCTCATCAAATCTTTTGATATAAGATAGGGTGATAATATGTTTTTACTGTGTCAAAAGGTAGTAGGAATATCTGAACATAAATCTGTAATGATTTTTGTTTCAAAGGCCTTGATTTTTAGTTGAAGGAAAGAGTCTCGTAATTGAGTGTGAATTCATTTAAAATTAATTTCTTCCTTAAAGAAGGTTATTTTTTTAGATTTTTCCTGAATACAATTGATTGTTTTTGAAATAGAATTTTCTTGGAATCACTACCGAAAGTCTTACTATAGCCAGCGATACTATGTCGTCGCCTATAGTATCGTCGGTATTGCACTGTCGGTGATACTATAACCGATGACAAGTTAGGGTTGTCGTCGGTTATAGTATGGATCTATAGCCAACGATATTAGGTCGTCGGTTATAGTTCCATACTATAACCGACGACTTGATCGTCGGTTATAGTTTCTTCCCTGGTCAAATTAGTTGACCATGGAGGAAACTCTAGCCGACGACATTAGTTTATATCGTCGGCTATAGTGTATATGATTTTAATTTTTTTTGAAGGTTCTGGGTTTTATCCCAGAACCTGCATTCGCAAAAAGTCACCAATATTGTTCATATTGAAAATCAAGAACTATTGAAACTATAGTAGTAAATAAAATAAAAAACCGAAATCGTTCATATCTATATACATATGCGTACTACGTACTACGGGTTTCCTAAGTCTATGTGGTCAAATGGATGGTCAAAACTTGGTTGGTCCTGGTCTGGCGCCTGCGGCTGAGGCTGAGGCTGTGGCTGAGGCTGTGGCTGTGACTATGGCTGTGGCGCACCGAAAATGGGCGAGAGAGCTATCTGGATTCCAGATGCATGCAACTGTGCATAACAGTGCTGCATCCATGTCCCCATCATCTGTTGCTGTTCGGCCAACCGATTCTGCTCTGCGGCTCACGCCTGCTCCATCTCCTCCATCCGACGCCGTTGAGATTCCATCTCAATCGCTTGCCTATGAAGCTGCTCCTGTAGCTCATTAGCGTTCGAAGATGATCCCGATCCGCGAGAGAATTCAGGGGTCTTCTTTAGCAGCCATTAACCCCACTTTCTGAGCCCCCTGCAGTAGAAAGTGTTCTTCCCTGGAGGGATCGCAGTTGACATAATCCTGGCCGCTACGATCGGATCAGATTGATCAATCTGATCAATCGGGAGTTCCGCATCGGGGTTGTTGGGATAGCGCTATCTCGCCACTTGAGTCAACACCTCTGGAATCACCTCCTGAAGTCTCGCCTAATTGACAAAGAAAAATAAAATGTTAATTAATGTAAACAATCTAAAAAAAATAAGAAATATGTTTATTTTGTTATAAGGACACTTATAGCATCTTCGGGGAACTGCGGATACGCGTGCTGCATCGTATAGACAATCGGAGGGACTTCTGGGTGGTTGGCCGCCTCCTCGATCCAACCCGAATGTGATCTGGAACCGGCATGATGATTTTTTGTGTTTTTGGCCCGGTTTCTTGTGTTGACTTCAGAAATAGCCTGCTCGATTAATCCAACATCAAAAAAATATTAGCCAAATAATTTGGGGGAAGTACGATAAAACAAAAATTTAATCGATCGAAGGTTGCGTACCTTCAATTTCGGGTTGTTGAAGTGAACCACAAGTCATCGCCACTCGTACTCCCTATAACAAAACTCGCTAGGGGTACCGGAACGATCGTCGCCGTACTTTTTCCAATATTTTTTCAGCTCGCCCTTCCACTCCTTATACCTATATTAATAAAATCAATCGTTAGAAACTTACAACATTTTATGAACATAATCAAAAGAAACGAAAAAATCGAAACAAATGAATCTAGTAACCTGCTCCCCTGTACTTCATCCGCCCACGTGGGTCTAATGTCGTTGTCCACGCGGAACCACCTCTGCAATGCATATATATATATCAATAATATTAAAAATTTATATAGAAAATATACATAATGAATATACAATTCTACTCACCGACAACGCATTATTCAGCTCATATTTGACGGATTGCGGCACTGAATTCCAATCTGGCCACAACATTGGGACTCTATCCCGTATGATGCTGCCCGCCATCCCTGCGTACTTTCGAGTGACCTTTCACTCGATCACCTGGCCTCTATCCCCGGTCGGAATCATAACTTGGCCACCACCGCTAGCCTGAATGGCGCCGTCCAGTAACTTGCCGACGACGGGGCCTCTGGTTCTCTTTTGTTTGTCACTGGGCACGATCTCGCCTATCACATATATATGTAGACAATTTTTTAAACATCAACACCTAATTGAATTTAAATATTACTAAGTAAAAAAAATATCAATAATTAATATTTACCTGATTCGTCGGTGCATTGTCCTGGAATCCTCACACTCCAGAGAGGTTCCGGGAAGGGTACATACGCGTATGCCTGGTCCTGGGTAATGAACCCTAGCTGTCCTGGAACAGGCATCCCCGTGGAATCAATGAGAGGTATCGTCGGGATTTCCAAGGGTAAGAATAGGGTAGACGGCGGGCATAGTCGCATCCTGGCCGAGAACTAAGTCGATCCACCAGCCTCCTCGGAAGAATGAGGAGTCTGGTCGGTGGATGGGGAAGGGTCCTCGCGATGAATCTCCGGCATTCGGACCGAGGATTGAGTCGCACTATCCGTTGAAGGCGTGCGACTGTCCTTATAAAGCCTCCTTGAGCTGGAGGGTCGACGAGGCTTGACCTGCTGCTGCTGAGGTTGTGCCTCACCCAGAAGTGTACGGTGCCGAGAGGTGGGCGGAATGCTGTAAGTGTTGCCGATACTGGCGGATCCTGATGCGGACCGACTTCCGGTGCCCTCATCCCCACGCCCCGATCTCCCTCTCCCTCTCGACCTCCCCCTCGTCCCCCCTCGCGAAGCACCGCAATTCAACAAATTCATCGTTGCTATAAAAGTTACGTAACATACTCAATTTTATACAGTTTTTAAAATCAACAATAAAATTAAAGTTAATTCACATTCATCTACCAAATGTCAGAATATATTAATTCACATATTTCCATATTTAACTCACAATAATTCCATCAATTACTAAAAATTCAAATGAATTCATATATATATATATATGTTCATAATAATAATCCACAAATTACAACAATTCAAAAAAATTTCAGTAAATTACAAAAATTCATTAAAAATCCTTCCACTCACATAAAATTTCCAAATTGTTCAACAAATTTCATTATATATTCCTTCATATAAAATTCCATTAAATTACAAAAATTCAAAATAATTCCTAATTCATCCAAAAATTCGAATAATTCCAATAATTAAAATCCAAATATATATATATAATCCAAAAATTAATTAAACTCCTGTATATATATAATCCAATAATTCCATAAGTCCAAAAAAATGTGTAAGCATTATTCCTACAATCAACAAAATTCAACAATAATATCCAATATATAATCCAATAATTAATTAAGCTCCTCTCTATATATATATAATCCAATAAATCCAAAAAATTAACAATAATTCCCACAATCAACAAAATTCAACAATAATCTAATATATATTCACACAATTCATCCAAACATCCACATTATCGATAAACAAACTAAACAAATTAAAATCTAACCTAAATAAAAAAAATCGAAATTGGGGATTTAATTAGGGATTTAGGGATTTAGAACCTGTTTTTTGGGTTTAGAATCGATGTATGTTAGCTTGATGATGGACGACGGCTTGAGGAGAAGACCTTGCTCTTGCTTGACGGACGGCGGCGGTGGAAACGAATTGGTATGGAGGAGAAGAAAAGGTTTGGGCAATTTCGTTCTGCCCAAAACGGCTGCGCCTGGCGTTATAACCCGTAAACTATAGCCGGCGATATAAGTATTATTGTCGGCTATAGTATAACCGACGATATTTATTATGAATATCGTCGGTTATAGTTTGTTTCATTTTTTTTCATATGCATTATATATTTATACAAAAAGGCTATGAGTTTTTTTTTCTAACTTATAAACACAACCGAAATAGCAACTGAAAGTGCTCCACAAACACAAGTCATAGCAACACCTGCTGTGAGGAAGGATCACCAACGGTCGCCCAAATTCATGCCACAGGAACAAGTCCGCTACTCTGTGATCTCCGCCATCGTCAAACGGATTCTCTGCTTGATCTGATGACCCTCAACATAATCAAAAAGACCACAGCCTAATGAAGTCACTGATCCCGAGGTGTCGGAACTCAACCTCATCAAAATCTCGACTAAATCCACTTGCCTCAAATCATCACATCAAAAACCGTGTACACCTTTCATTCTCAATAGACTCGCCTCTGAGTGCAACACACTAAGCTACTCACGGATGTCTCGAGGCACATCAATCAGACTCTCTCTGAAGCTCAGGTTCAAACTCATCTCGAACCTCGTGCATAGCTCCCTCTGAAGACGCATAACACGTGCAAACATGAACAAACATGTGAACAATACATCTCTGCCTCAGGTAGGTAAACACTCCTCATTCGTTCGCTGGGTAACCTGATAAAACCATTACCGTATAAACAACACTCTGAATGTAGGCCATGGAGTCGCAACATGAACTCACACAATACCAGCTCACCAATACACTGATCTGACTCAGGCAAACATCAACTGCAACCATTTTCAGCTCGGAGGCAACATGTAGACGCTCATACACACACAACCAGGCAAACCGTGCCACACAACTCTCTGAACTCGGAATACTCATCCAAATCCACAGTTCTCTGGCAAATCGCGCGTCGATTGATCCTCAATAGGATCCACAACCGAAACGACACGGAAAGCACGTCAGGAGGCATCCTAATGAATAAAACATCGTTCACAACAAGTGGAACGTAATCATGGAACTTAAAATATTTGAAAGCATACAACACCCGGAGTATTGATGAGTATCCGCCGGCCGATCGGGTCACCACTTCAGACATGCTGTACATTCTCAAATATCCTTAGTAAACACGACTACAGAAGTATACAGAACCTATAACCTAATGCTCTGATACCAAGCTGAAAGGACCCAACCCCGATTTAGCTCCCTAAACAGGAGTCAAACCCCTTCGAAAACACGAACCAACAAAAACCGTAGAAATTTTGGCAGAGTTTCGCTACTAACGTGGAATTACCATTACCTGCACGCGGAAAATACACTTCATCATATGCCACAAAATCAAACCGTGGGCACCAATCCCATCCGGATTTCTCAATATATCAACAGTAAAGTAAAACAATAAATATATCAGTACTTTACTGAAATCCGGTGTAAAATCGTATAAACATATACATCAGAATACTCAGGGCGACCTCTAATGTATAATCACATAAGTATACCACAGTAGGTAGAACAATAAACCTACTGGAAGAAACAAGGTAGCTCGAGCACTATGCCTCCGGCCACGACGTGCGACACCAGAATCCAAACTGCAAACTGGGCACGGAAACCGAAAAGCCCAGGGGAAAGACATGAAAACTGTTAGAGTGAGTGGACAAAAATAAATGTCTTTCACCAAGTAATATATATGTTATAAAAACATATGCGAGTCGAATGAATAAATATAATAAAATACGCGAGGTAAACTCATACTCCTCTAGCGTACAGAGCATGCGAGTAAAAATCCCACGGGGCCACTCATGGACACGTCCGTGCTAGTACAGTCCGAATCACGGGATCCTAGACCCACACGTGATTCGAGCCAGAAAGGCCTCAGGTCAAGGTATCTGTTTCCACCCGGAACTGCATCGGCATAAGAAACAGACATCTGTACCTACCCGGAAATACATCGGCACAAGGTACAGAAACCAGTACCCACCCGGAACTACATCGGCATAAGGTACGGTACCCCCTGGTAGGCACCGTCGGGGATTAGCCGGGATGCGTGCGTATCGATACAACAACATGAACTACGACTGTACTCTGTGTAAATCAAATCACAAATAATCCGATGCAAATGCATGAAACAACATATAAGTGTATATATATTTGTATACGTATATCCGTATATGTATAATCATAAAACACATGCTCATGTAATCCGTAATCTCAATACGCATGCTCAAGTTCGTAAATCATATAAAAGACTCGCAAGAATTCCGTGAAAAGAAATTGTACACTCACAGACTAGCGTAACACAGTTCGCGTTAACCCGTGATCTGGCGGAAATTCCCTCGCCAAACGAACGATCACGAACCCTTGAATAATTACAAAATCCATTTCTCAAAATCATAACTCGACAATACAAGACAAATCACGAGAAACCACAGTTCTCGGAAACACGTAATCCGATTACGACAAACTGTCGGAAATTCGGAAATCACACCTCAATACCTCGCTGTACTTTCGGACGCTCAACTCGAAAAACGAACCTCCCCACTGCGATCGGGGCGCGATTTCAAGTGAAATGACATACAACTTGTCGAAAATCCCAAAAAGTCAAACTTTGACCGCCGTTGACCACCGCCCACGGTGGCGCCACCACCAACCTGAAAATTTCTCGGCGGAGCAACCTCTATTCCACTCAAAATCATCCACTGAGCAACTTTCATAACTGCAACAAAGACCAATTCTGAAAGGACTCAACCCCGATTTAGCTCCCTAAACCGGAGTTAAACTCATTCGAAAACACGAACCAACAAAAACTTTTCAAAATTTGGGCAGAGTTTCGTTACTAACGTGGAATTACCATAACCTGCACGCGGAAAATGCACTTCATCCTATGCCACAAAAAGCAAACCGTGGGCACCAATCCCATCCGGATTTCTCAATATATCAACAGTAAAGTAAACAATACATATAATATATACTTTACTGAAATCCGGGTAAAATCGTATAACATATTCAATAGGAAACTCAGAGCGACTTCTAATACATAATCATATACGCATACCACAGTAGGTAGAACAATAAACCTAATGGATGAAACAAAGTAGCTCGAGTACTATGCCTCTGACCACGACGTGCGACACCAGAGCCTGAACTACAAACTGGGCACGGAAACCGAAAAGCCCAGGGGAAAGACAGTAAACACGTTAGAGTGAGTGAACGAAAATAAATGTCTTTCACCAGTTAATATATATGTTATAAAAATAACATATGCGAGTCCAGGTAAATAAAAACATCATATTACACGAGATAAAACTCACACTTCTCCAGTGTACTGAGCATGCAAGTAAAAATCCCACGGGGTCACTCATGGACACACACCGTGCTAGTACAGTCCGAATCAAGGGATCCCGGACCCACACGTGATTCTAAGCCAGAAAGGCCTCGGTTCCGGGGATATGCCCCTCGCCGGTCAGGTCGGGGTAACGCCCCGCCTGGGATGCCTACCATCGGGGATCAGCAGAGAGGCTAGTGTATCGATACAACAACGTAACCAAGACTGTACTCTGTGTAAACCAAATCATAAACATTTCGATGCAAATGCATGAAACAATATATAAGTGTATGCATATTCGTATACGTATATCCGTATAAGTATAATCGTGTAATCGTAAAACATATGCTCATGTAATCCGAAATCTCATACGCATGCACAAGTTCATAAATCAAATAAAAGACTCGCAATCAATCCGTGAAAATAAATTGTCCACTCACAGTCTGGCGTAACGCATATCGCGTTAACCTGTAATCCGGCGGAAAGTCCCTCGCCAAAAGAACGATCACGAACACCTGAATATTCACAAAATCCATATCTCAAAATCATATCTCGACAATGCAAGACAAATCACGAGAAACCACCGTTCCCGGAAACACATAACTCAAAGTCGACGAATCGTCGAAAATCCGTATACAACACCTCAATACCTCGCTTTACTTTCGGACGCTCAATTCGAAAAACGAACCTCCCCACTGCGATCGGAGCGCGATTTCGAGTCAAATGACATGCAACTTGCCGAAAATCCAAAAAGTCAAACTTTGACCGTTAACCGCCGCCGTTGACCGCCGTCCAAGGCGGCGCCGCTGCCGGACGTGAAATTTCACGGCGGAGCTGCACCTATTCCACTCAAAATCCTATATGGTTAGAATCATGGAGATGAGGGCTACAAAACCCAGTGCTTGATGTAGCTCAATTCGGCCAAAATCACAAACCACCATTAAACCCAAAAATCCCAAACTTTGGTTCCAAATTTCTCTCTCCACCGCGAGCTCCACCACGAGAGGAGGCCGGCACGGGGTCGAGGACATCAAGGCGCTTCGAATGGGACCGAAGACATGCCGTGGGGTGGCCGGAAAAATCCCACCGCTGGTGAGCACCGTACAGCGTCGACCTCCACTTCCACAGCTCGGTCAAACCAAGTTGACCGAGTCAACTCAACAATACATCCTTTTGACTTTCCCTTTTTAGTAACCTTCTATTTATATACCTGCTAAAAATGGAAACTTTCCCAATTAATTACGACAAACTTCAAATATCCATAACTCTCACGTCGTAACTCCGATTCCGATAATTCTCGTGGTCACAAACTCGTCTCGATGTACTCTTCCAATATTACCCGAAATCAAACACATCGGCTAAATGGATAAAAAGTCAACTGTTCAACCAAACACACATTTAAATCGACTAATTGATCAACAAACGGAAATAATCACAACTTAAACTCCGTAACTCAAAATCATGCTCCGGAAGTTCCTACGAACTCGAAATTAAATTCTAAACAACTTCCGTGAAGGATCCAAAGCCAAATTCTCATCCGATAAATTAGTCGCGAACAAACCTGCCATTTAAATTCATTTCCATCGAAACTTCAAATATTCATAACTAATTCCTCGGTCGTCCAAATAACGATCCGGAACCGCCCACGAACTCGTAATCACACGTACAACAACTCTCGAGAAGAGACTCAGCTCTAATTCTCGGCCAATAATTTAGTCGTTAACGAGCTTGGCGATTCAAATAACTGTCGAACAACTGCGACTATGCAGTAACTCATCAATCAAGCTGATCATACTGCTGATTCTGGTCCGTGTCGTCACAAATTCAATCTCTAACTAGCTCAATTTCAAACAAACCCTAATTGATACACAAATTTCAAATCCAAAATCCTCCATGTACAAGATGAATTGGATCACCAAACTTACATGATAGCATCAAGGGGATGAGAGCTTCAAAGCCCACTCCAAATTTCAGCTCGAATCAGTCTAAAACATGGAACCCGAATTCACCATTTTCTTTGGAATTTTGGCCGGAAATTCCTCCTCCACCGTGAACCATGTCGGAAAATGAGGCCGGGGATGAGTTCGGGACCTCGAGACGAAGAGAACAAGACCACTCCCACACCGTGGGGTGGCCGGAACGTCCCTCGCCGCCGGCGAGCCGTACGGCGTCGCACCACCATCTCCACAGCTCGGTCAAACCGAGTTGACCGGGTCAAACCAATTAAATGATATATGTTGACCTTCCTGATTTGGCAACCCTCTTAAATACTCTTTCCCAAAATGGAAACTTCATACTTATCCTTTTCGACGAACTTTGAACACCCGTATCTTTCTCGTCGTAACTCCGATTCTGATAATTCTCACGGCAACAAACTCGTCTTGACATGATCTTCAATTATCACCCGAAGTCAAACACATCAACCAAACCGATAAAAAGTTAACCATTCAACCCAAACACATAAATAATCCGACTAAACAATCAACAATCGGAAATAATCATAAATTAATCTCCGTAACTCAGAAAAATGCTCCGGAAGTTTCCATGAGCTTGAAATTAAATTCTCAACAACTTCCATGAAGAAGTCGAAACCAAATTCTCGTCCGGTAATTTAGTCTCTAGGAGTGCCACCATTTAAACCCGAACTTCAAATATTCATAATTAATTCCTCGGTCGTCCAAATAACGATCCGGAACCGCCCACGAACTCAAAATCACACGTACAACGACTCTTGAGAAGAGACTCAGCTCTAATTCTTGGCCAATAATTAAGTCGTTATCAAATCTGGCAATTCGAATAACTGTCGAACATCTGCGACTACGCAGTAACACATGAAGTAAGCTGATCACACTGCTCAATCTGTTCCGGGTCGTCACATTCAGCTCTTGGTATGCACTAACTTCTTCATTATCCGAGGTCACACAAAGGGTGGAGGCACTGTATATGTTTCTTGGAAGAACATGGTTAACCACTTTCCACGTGCCTTTATGCACAAGATCATCAAGATAGAACAATTGTTTCACCGCCGTGGCCAAAACAAACGGATCATCTTCATACCAGATTGTAGCAGTATTCACCGAAAAAATGCCGTATTGATCGGTCCTTGTGTTCTGAGGGTCGGTATCAAACCATCTACACTTAAACAAGTGCACGGTCATGCCTTCCCCATATATTAAATCGACAACTGAATGGAGAACACTGTAATAGTCAACTCCATTCTGCCCACCATGCACCATTACCCCAGAATTCTGTGTTTTTCGTCTGACATCTCTATGTTTACAAATAAATAGCACGTCATTTACCTTACACATAGGATAAACTCTGGAAGTTACCGGTTTCTACGCCAAGAGCCTCAATTCGTGTTACCACTGAGGGATACCATCATCTTGTACATGGTTCATCTGAAAATAATCATTTATTAATTTAACTATAAATATGATACGAGACATGCAATCAAATTCATATACAAGTCAATATATCCATATATGTACCCATTTGCCAAAATAGTTTACGAACGTCTTGTTGTGATAGTTAACATCACCGGAAATGGCAGGGCAGTAAAGGTGCATATTTTTCCAATATTGAACTTCTGGACAGTTAATCAATACCGACCAGTGGGCAATGACTAGCTCATATGGTTCCAAATTGTACGAGTTGGGCAACTTTCCGGAAACTTCAACATCATCGGAGATGATTGAAAGGTTGAACTGTGCTCCATCTACTAGCATATGTTGTGGAGGGTCCTCGAACGCTCCCAAATACAGTCTGGTGTACGTTACGCACTCGTGCGCAATATATGCTTCAGCGATACACCCTTCGGGTGCAAATTTGTTCATCACATAGTCTTTGTTATGAATATTGTTATGAATATTGTAAAATAAGTGAATATTGTAAAATAAGTGAATAAATAATATTAAAGACATATATAGCCAGATTCAGAGATTCATTACGTACCTTTCCATAGGATACATCCATGTGTAGTGTACTGGACCACTAAGCAACAATTGTTTCGGAAGATGGAGCATCAGGTGAGGCATGATGTCGAAAAAGTTTGGAGGAAATATCCTTTCAAATTTGCACATGATAAAAATGATGTCCTGTTGCATTTCCAACAAGTCCGATTTCTTCACTTCTCTCGTGCATAACTTCTTAAAGAATCTTGACAAAGCCACTAACGGCTCCACCACCTCTTTGGGCAGGTACCCTCGAATGAAAATAGGGAAGAGGCGTTGAAGCAGTATATGAAAGTCATAACTCTTTAGTCAATACATCTTATTGTTTTTGAAGTTAACACATTGACTTATATTTCCAGAATAGCCTGAAGGATACCTGACTCTTTAGTCAATATGATGCTTTCATCAAAAATTGGAATCTCATCAGGGTCATGTTTGACTATTTTTTTATTTATTGCATCTCTAGAATCAAGAGTGAGATGTTTTTCCTTCCAAGAATGAAGCATTCCTGTGAATCCTATAGAGAGAATATCAATAATTTCAGGCTGGCTGAAATTATGATTAGTGATATAACTATTAGCTTTCATGGACATGTGGTGTAGTTTATTTAATATTTCTTGTTCTGATAAATTATCGATATTCCATTCATATGTTTTATCAGAAGAAACTGAAAATTGATTGTTGGAGTAAATACTTGGTTGGATATCTAAGGGCAGAAGACCTTTAATCCAATTCTTGAAATGTCGTTTCTTTGTTTTTGGATGTGTTATCCTACTTAATTGTAGATCTTGAAATGTTAATTTATCATGGAAATGGTGCTGGAATTACTGTCTGAAGAATCTGATGATGAGTCATGGGTATGAATGACTGTAATTTTGCTAGGTTAAGCTTTTAGTTCTTTTAACATTCACTCTATTTTTGTGTAGTGGAGATGGGTGTGAGAGTAGGTTTATTTATTGTACCGAAATGTGTTAATGGTTTTTCTGGTTTTTATTGTGGTAGGATGCTTACTTTTGTAAAGATGTTATCAACTGTTGTTTCAGATTGTCTAATTGACTTCCTATAGTTATTAGAGTTTAGTTTGTATAATTATTTTTTCACTATGTTGGTCGATATAGTTAAGAAAAAAATATTTCTGATTGGGTTTCAAGCATAAAGTCTTGTCAATCCCGAAATAATTGTTTTCGTTGCTCGATTAAAAGATATTATTTTCTATAGATGTTCCATCTATGTATATTTTTATTAGACTCCAGATCTATCTAATCTTGAATAATTAATTGTAAATAGTTGACTAAGTCAAATGAATCATTCTAGATTTATATATATACTAGTCGAATAGAAGTTTGAGCAATTAATCTTTCAGATCTCTACAAAACTAGTATATTTACTACGGGAATTTCACTTGTGGATTAGCGGATGTGGTCATTCGGTTTTGACACATTAAATATATACGATACAGTCATTAACTTCACCATTATAGCTAGAGCTTGTATACGTTGGGTGTTACTGTTTGGCTTGATTTTCTCTAGTCAGGTTGATGTGATAAAGAAGATCATAAACTGTTTCTTTTAGTTGTGTTGTGCGTGCTTGACGTGTTACTGCCGATGGCAGAATGTAGTTGATGTGATTTACGCCGTGATATCTTTGCTTCTTTACAAGCGATTGGAGCAAGAAGAGCACCAACCTTGCTCTTTGAGTTCTACTTGCCTAAGTTGTTTTAATACTTAGGTTTCTTGTCTCTTCATTGAGCCACAAAGGATCGATACTTTACACGCAGTGTGAGTATAAAGTAATGCAATTTTTTAGGGCAAGTGTTGACAACACTGGATAGGGTGACTTCTTGAATCCTTGGAATATCCATGCTCTGTCGGGTGAACCAGACTTCTCTGATCGTCATCGTCGTTTTGGTAGATAAAGTGAACCTTCGAATCTCCACGCTCGTGAAAGGACCCAACCCCGATTTAGCTTCCTAAATCGGAATCAAACCCCTTCGAAAACACGAACCAACAAAAACTTTTCGAAATTTGGGCAGAGTTTCGTTACTAGCGTAGAATTGCCATTACCTGCACGCGGAAAATACACTTCATCCTATGCCACAAAAATCAAACCGTGGGCACCAATCCCATCCGGATTTCTCAATATATCAACAGTAAAGTAAACAATACATATAATATATACTTTACTGAAATCCGGGTAAAATCGTATAACATATTCAATAGGAAACTCAGAGCGACTTCTAATACATAATCATATACGCATACCACAGTAGGTAGAACAATAAACCTACTGGATGAAACAAAGTAGCTCGAGTACTATGCCTCCGACCACGACGTGCGACACCAGAGCCTGAACTGCAAACTGGGCACGGAAACCGAAAAGCCCAGGGGAAAGACAATAAACACGTTAGAGTGAGTGGACGAAAATAAATGTCTTTCACCAGTTAATATATATGTTATAAAAACATATGCGAGTCCAGGTAAATAAAAACAACATAGTACACGAGGTAAAACTCATACTCCTCCAGTGTACTGAGCATGCAAGTATAAATCCCACGGGGTCACTCATGGACACACACCGTGCTAGTACAGTCCGAATCACGAGGTCCTTAGTCCCCGTGACTCTAAGCCGGAAATGGCCTCGGTTCCGGGGAAACGCCCATCACCGGTCAGGTAGGGATAACGACGCCCCTCCTGGATGGCCTACCATCGGGGATCAGCCGAGAGGCAATGTGTATCGATACAACAACGTAACCAAGACTGTACTCTGTGAAAACCAAATCACAAACAACTCGATGCAAATGCATGAAACAATATAAAATGTATGCATATTCATAAACGTATATCCGTATAAACATATTCGTATAGTCGTAAACACATGCTTATATAATCATAAACTTGAATGAAATCTCATGCTCGTAAAACCATAATCATGATGCATGCTCAAGATCATAAATCACATAAAAGACTCGCAAGATTTCCGTGAAAAGAAATTGTCCACTCACAGACTGGCGTAACGCGTATCGCGTTAACCCGTGATCCGGCGGAATGTCCCTCGCCAAACAAACGATCACAAACCCCTGAATATTCACAATGTCCAATATTCAAAGTCATAATCCGACAATACAAATCAAACCACGAGAAACCACCGTTCTCGGAAACAGATAATTCAAAGTCGACGAATCGTCGAAAATCCGCATATGTACACCACAATACCTCGCTTAACTTTCGGACGCTCAATTCGAGAAACGAACCTCCCCACTGCGATCGGGGCGCGATTTCGAGTCAAATGACATGCGACTTGTCGAAAGTCCAAAAAGTCAACCTGTTGACCGTTGACCGCCGCGTTGACCACCGCCCACAGCGGCGCCACCTTCAACCTGAAAATTTTCCGGCGGAGCAACCCCTATTCCATGCAAAATCACCCACTGAGCAACTTTGTCAACTACAACAAAGGCCAATTCTCACTCTAACTCATCCAATTTCATGATAAACTGAATTGTACACAAAATTTCAAATCCAAAATTCTCCATGCTCAAGCAAAATTAGATCACCAAACTTACATGGTAGCTTGCTAGTGATGAGAGCTACAAAGCCCACCAAAAATTTTAGCTCAATTCGGCCAAAAACGGAGAACCCGAATTCACCAAAATTCCCTCCATTTCATGCCGGAAATTCCTCCACTTCCGGCGTCCCTTGCCGTGAAAGGAGCCCGGAAATAGAACAAGGAAATCGAGACGAAGAGAATGGGCCTAAGCCCGAGGCCGGAGGTGACCGATCGGAACCTCGCCGCCGGCGAGCCACGGTGCACGTCGCACCACCCTCACACCACCGAGTTGACTCAGTCAACTTGGTCAAACCAATAAATGAGCCAACTTTTGACTTTCCCTTTATGGCAACCTGCTATTTATAGCCTTTCCCGATTAGGAAACTTCATGTTTATCCATTTCGACGAACTTCAAACGCGCGTAACTTTCTCGTCGTATATCCGACTCCGATAATTCTCGCGGCCACAAACTCGTCTCGATATACTCTTCAATAATCACCCAAAGTCAAACATATCAGCCAAACGGATAAAAAGTCAACCCTTGAACCAATACACATTTAAATCGACTAAACAATCAACAATCGGCAAAATATTCGCAACTAATTCTTCGTAACTCAAAATTGTGCTCCGAAAGTTCCCACGAACTCGAAATTAAATGCAGAACAACTTTCGTGAAGGATCCGAAGCCAAATTCCCATCCGATAATTTAGTCGCGAGCAAACCTACCATTTAAATCCGTTTCCATCGAAACTTCAAATATTCATAACTAATTCATCGGTCGTTCAAATAACGATCCGGAACTGCCCACGAACTCGTAATCACACGTACAACGACTCTCGAGAAGAGACCCAGCTCAAATTCTCGGCCAATAATTTAGTCGTTAAGAAGCTTCGGCGGTTAAAACAACTGTCGCAACTCTGCGACTATGCAACCTAACTGCTGATTCTGTTCTGGGTCGTCACAAATCCACCCCCCTTAGAAAAATTTCGACCTCGAAATTTCTGAGTCTGCCGACTGCAAGGTAGGAGCACTGCCACTGCATACTGCTCAACTGCCCAGTGGTAATCTCAACTGAACGACTCTGGTAACCGTCTCCACAATAGGAGACAACTCCGTGCTGAAATCCCTATACGCACAAATCATAAATCTGAACTGGCTCCACACAAGTGCCAAGTGTTCCTGCATAAGGAACAGACAGGGTATACCACACGAAACCAACCTGAAACACAGTTCCGCCACACGGAACACAACTCGCACAAAAGCCAATGCTATAGGCGATGCCGAACTATACGGGGCAAAACACAAACTCGCCCATGACCACATACGGATCAAAACAACATAGCAAATCACAACTCAGTGCACACACATCAACATAACTCATACGCTCATATCAATATAGCCCAAACATCAAACTCGAGCAACAATCAACCCATTTTTGTTAATCTGACAATCTGTGGTAGCACATTCCACAAAATCTGAATCAATCATCAACTCAAATTCAAACCAAACTCACCCAACACAATGAAGTACAACATCGTTCCTCAAAACGACGTCAAACAATATCAAAATCACAGTGGACAACAACCTGGTACTGCAAGCAACCTCGAACAGCTGAACTGCTGGTCCCGAATCCTCCGGAACTGCAACACCGAGGTCCACAATATACCCTCCAAGGTCTAAATAGTCCTCAAAGATCGCTCGTCAATCCGAGGACAAGGACTGGTACTAACTCGTAATCTGGTCCCTAATGCTCGCTGCAAAGCTCGTCAACACACAGTCGTAGCTGATTACCTCGATCAGCGAACTGGAACATAGGCACATCACAAAATGAACAATCTTCACCAAACACAGCTATGCCAGCCTGCCACTGAAATCATCTCCAAAAAGTACAAGGAACTTTACTGAGTTCGTCAAATGGTCCACAAAGGCCAGACAACTGGTATCCCAAATCGAAATGCATACAACCATACACACACAAGATCACAGCAACAAACGCCACGTCCAACCGGAAATCTCTAATGGCTGATACTTCTCGGCAAGTCTCTGCCTCCTAGCCATCGCAAGTCGACGAATGTGGCATCAGTACACACAAGCTGCTATATTGCTCTTCATGTTGCGTCACGAGTAATAAACTCGAAGTAGCTGACACTTCTCCGCGTCACTAGCGCCAAATGCGTGCAAAACCACAAGTCTCAACATCATCACACTCGAACTCAGCTCTCGTAGCTCATAACTCGGCTAATACGGAAACTCGAGCCACAAGCACACAAGGAAACACTGAAGCTCCCGACTCTCGACTGAATGCATCAACAACAACATCATCCCAAACGGATGGTCAAAGTACAACCTCTAACCTTCTCGAACAAACTCTAATGTGCAACCATAGTCGTCAGTCGACTCCATCCATCCACACTGCCTCAAGCTCAAATCTGGCCGAAAATGCAAGTGGATGTAACTCAATGGTCGGTGTACATCCTACACCACACTACACGCCGTAGCTGTAGAATCTCGAACTCTCTGATGCTAACAAAAGGACAGCTACACCCAAATCATACACAGGATATGTAGGTACATAAGGTTTCCCACTGTCTGAAACCATGTGCCACCGCTCTGCTACACAACCTCAAAACATAACCAACTCTAAATCTCGATGCATCGCCAAAACCCACGACCACAAACTCATCACGATCGTTAGGTAAGGTCAAAACCGAAACAACGGTCAACCATCCTGCAGGAGGAAGTAACTCTCCTCGTGTGCATCGAACCACTCGAACTTGACGCCTTCTTCGTCAATCCGGAAAGTAGAGTGGCAATCCGGGAAAATCCTGCACAAGCCATCGGTAAAAGCCTGCCAAACTTAAGAGACCCCTGATCTTTGGTATAATAGTAGGGCAAACTCCAAATCAACACGGCTTCTAACTGGTCAGGACCCACGTCAACTCCCTCGGCTAGCATCATTCAACCCAAAATCTTTACGCTAATTAGCTAAAACTCACACTAGCTGAACTTCACAAACAGCTAATCGTCTCGCGAAGTCCACAAAACCGCTCGCAACTGCTCCAGGTACTGGTCCACACTCTCGGAGTACATCAGGACATTGCCAACGAACATGACCGCAACTCGTCCAGAAACCGTCTGAACACATGGTCCATCAAGTCCACACGATCTACGGGGGCATTGGTCAACCAATAATGTGAACAAGAACTCCTGATGCCCACACCGAGATCCGAAAGCCAACATAGCCACATCTGACTCATCAAACCTCCACTGATAGTATCCGGATCTGAAATCAATCTTCGAAAAGAGTGAAGCTCCCTGGAGCTGAACAAACTACTCGTCAATTCGAAGCGGAGGATACTCGCTCTCCTCTGAAGCAAATCAGGCTTCGGTAGTTAATGCACCACCTTGTCGAACCAACCAACATCCGTACACACAATGCAAAAGCACACCACGCAAATACGCGGGGTCGCATGAAATCTCCTGAAACCTCCTCCAGCAACTTCTGGAGTCGAAACTGTAGCTCCATCGGCTCCGCTGGCTCCGAACGACAAAATGTCGGTAAAATGAGTCCAGCGCCTGGTACAAGCTCAATGGTGTAGTCAGTCTCCCGAACTGGAGGAACACCTGGTAACTCCTCCGGAACGCACCTGGAAACTCGGGAACCACCTCAATGTCACCAATGTCGGGTACAGTAACCATAGTATCCACAACATAAGCTAACCAACAACACAACTCGTCTCCATCATCCGCTCGACCATCACCGCGAAACAGTGTCTCAGGAAAATCTGGTCGTCAAAACACAACCTCCTCCTCGAGGCACTCGAACACAACCAAATGCGTCGTCAGTAAGTCCATACTCACAATCACACCAAAACCACAATGTCCAGCTATAACAGGTCCGCGGCTAACACATAATCTCCAACAAGGATCTCGCAACCTCCGGATGGATGCGACACTCTCCAAAACCTCGGAAGTGGAGATACAGGTACAATCACCATGGATATCAAGAAACAGTAACCTCGAAGAAAAGTCTGTCCTCAAACAAGGTCATAGCACGAACTCCAACATGCCCAACTAGTTGCCCACATCAAATGCGACTTGCTGAATAGCTCGTCAAAAGGATACATTGGTCAGCCTACAGGAACAACATGAGGATCTCCTCGTAAACTCTGAGCTACCGAACCACTAACACAGCTGGCTAAGGCGCTCCCTCACAACGTGACCCTCCTGGCCACCGAAACAGCAACTGAGAGTGCTCCACGAAAACGACCACAAGTCACCGCAACACCTGCTGCGTGAAAGGATCACCAACGATCACCCAAACTCATGCCACCGGAACAAATCCGCTACTCTGCGATCTCCGCCATTGTCAAACGGATCAGCAGAGGATCCTCAACATAATCAAAAAGACTACAGCCTGATGATGTCACTGATCCCGAAGTGTCGGAACTCAACCTCATCAAAACCTCGACTAAGTCCACTTTCCTCAAATCATCAATCGAAAACCGCGTACACCTTCCTTCTCGATAGCCTCGCCACTGAGTGCAACACACTAAGCTCCTCATGGATGTCTCGAGACACAACAATCAAGATCCCTCTCTAATACTCAGGTTCAAACTCATCTCGAACCTCGTACACTGCTTCCTCTGAAGCCACATAACTCGTGCAAACCGAAACAACATAGGAACAATGCATCTCTGCCTCAGGTGGGTAAACACTCCACAATTAATTGCTGAATAGCCTGATAAAACCATTACCGTATAAACAACACCTTGAATGTAGGCCATGGAGTCGGAATTGGAACTCACACAATACCAGCCCATAAAATACACTGATCTGACTCAGGCAAACATCACCACCACAATTCTCAGCTCTGAGGCAACATATAGACGCTCATATACACATCCCCAGGCAAACCGTGCCACACAAATCTCTGAACTCTGAATACTCATCTGAATCCACTGTTCTCTGGCAATTCACGCGTCGAATGATCCTCAACAGGATCCACAACCGAAACGACACGGAAAGCACGTCAGGAGGCATCCTAATGAATAAAACATCATTCACAACAATTGGAACGTAATCATGAAACCGCAGATATTTGAGGACATACAACACCCAAAGTATTGATGAGTACCGCTGGCCAGTCGGGTCATCACTCCAGTCATGCTGTATCAACTCAAATACCCTAAGCGTCACAACTACAAGAGTCTACAGAATCTGACAACCTAATGCTCTGATACCAAATTGAAAGGACCCAACCCCGATTTAGCTTCCTAAATCGGAATCAAACCCCTTCGAAAACACGAACCAACAAAAACTTTTCGAAATTTGGGCAGAGTTTCGTTACTAGCGTAGAATTGCCATTACCTGCACGCTGAAAATACACTTCATCCTATGCCACAAAAAGCAAACCGTGGGCACCAATCCCATCCGGATTTCTCAATATATCAACAGTAAAGTAAACAATACATATAATATATACTTTACTGAAATCCGGGTAAAATCGTATAACATATTCAATAGGAAACTCAGAGCGACTTCTAATACATAATCATATACGCATACCACAGTAGGTAGAACAATAAACCTACTGGATGAAACAAAGTAGCTCGAGTACTATGCCTCCGACCACGACGTGCGACACCAGAGCCTGAACTGCAAACTGGGCACGGAAACCGAAAAGCCCAGGGGAAAGACAATAAACACGTTAGAGTGAGTGGACGAAAATAAATGTCTTTCACCAGTTAATATATATGTTATAAAAACATATGCGAGTCCAGGTAAATAAAAACAACATAGTACACGAGGTAAAACTCATACTCCTCTAGTGTACTGAGCATGCAAGTATAAATCCCACGGGGTCACTCATGGACACACACCTTGCTAGTACAGTCCGAATCACGAGGTCCTTAGTCCCCGTGACTCTAAGCCGGAAATGGCCTCGGTTCCAGGGAAACGCCCCTCACCGGTCAGGTAGGGATAACGACGCCCCTCCTGGATGGCCTACCATCGGGGATCAGCCGAGAGGCAATGTGTATCGATACAACAACGTAACCAAGACTGTACTCTGTGAAAACCAAATCACAAACAACTCGATGCAAATGCATGAAACAATATAAAATGTATGCATATTCATAAACGTATATCCGTATAAACATATTCGTATAGTCGTAAACACATGCTTATATAATCATAAACTTGAATGAAATCTCATGCTCGTAAAACCATAATCATGTTGCATGCTCAAGATCATAAATCACATAAAAGACTCGCAAGATTTCCGTGAAAAGAAATTGTCCACTCACAGACTGGCGTAACGCGTATCGCGTTAACCCGTGATCCGGCGGAATGTCCCTCGCCAAACAAACGATCACGAACCCCTGAATATTCACAATGTCCAATATTCAAAGTCATAATCCGACAATACAAATCAAACCACGAGAAACCACCGTTCTCGGAAACAGATAATTCAAAGTCGACGAATCGTCGAAAATTCGCATATGTACACCACAATACCTCGCTTAACTTTCGGACGCTCAATTCGAGAAACGAACCTCCCCACTGCGATCGGGGCGCGATTTCGAGTCAAATGACATGCGACTTGTCGAAAGTCCAAAAAGTCAACCCGTTGACCGTTGACCGCCGCGTTGACCACCGCCCACGGCGGCGCCACCTTCAACCTGAAAATTTTCCGACGGAGCAACCCCTATTCCATGCTAAATCACCCACTGAGCAACTTTGTCAACTACAACAAAGGCCAATTCTCACTCTAACTCATCCAATTTCATGATAAACCGAATTGTACACAAAATTTCAAATCCAAAATTCTCCATGCTCAAGATAATTAGATCACCAAACTTACATGGTAGCTTGCTAGTGATGAGAGCTACAAAGCCCACCAAAAATTTCAGCTCAATTCGGCCAAAAACGGAGAACCCGAATTCACCAAAATTCCCTCCATTTCATGCCGGAAATTCCTCCACTTCCGGCGTCCCTTGCCGTGAAAGGAGCCCGGAAATAGAACAAGGAGATCGAGACGAAGAGAATGGGCCTAAGCCCGAGGCCGGAGGTGGCCGATCGGAACCTCGCCGCCGGCGAGCCACGGTGCACGTCGCACCACCCTCACACCACCGAGTTGACTCAGTCAACTCGGTCAAACCAATAAATGAGCCAACTTTTGACTTTCCCTTTATGGCAACCTGCTATTTATAGCCTTTCCCGATTAGGAAACTTCATGTTTATCCATTTCGACGAACTTCAAACGCGCGTAACTTTCTCGTCGTATATCCGACTCCGATAATTCTCGCGGCCACAAACTCATCTCGATATACTCTTCAATAATCACCCAAAGTCAAACATATCAGCCAAACGGATAAAAAGTCAACCCTTGAACCAATACACATTTAAATCGACTAAACAATCAACAATCGGAAAAATATTCGCAACTAATTCTTCGTAACTCAAAATCGTGCTCCGGAAGTTCCCACGAACTCAAAATTAAATGCAGAACAACTTCCGTGAAGGATCCGAAGCCAAATTCCCATCCGATAATTTAGTCGCGAGCAAACCTACCATTTAAATCTGTTTCCGTCGAAACTTCAAATATTCATAACTAATTCATCGGTCATTCAAATAACGATCCGGAACTGCCCACGAACTCGTAATCACACGTACAACGACTCTCGAGAAGAGACCCAGCTCAAATTCTCGGTCAATAATTTAGTCGTTAAGAAGCTTCGGCGGTTAAAACAACTGTCGCAACTCTGCGACTATGCAACTTAACTGCTGATTCTGTTCTGGGTCGTCACACTCGGTTGGGTGAATAAGATCCTGAGTTCGCTGTCACTGGATAGGGTGACCTCGAAAACGGCCAGAATCTCTACACTCTGTTGGGTGAATCATACTCCTTTGATCGGCGTTGTCATTGTTTACTCATTGTGAGAGAGTAATGAATTGCTTGTATGTAGATTCATGTATGTGTGTGTGTGTATCTCTACTTAGATTGGTCTATTTATAGAGATTGGTGCTCTGCTTCTCTAATCGCTCAAGAAAATATTTCAGACTAGGAAAATAAGGATGTATCTTTTGTAAATCTTCCTAACTTTCCTAAGAATCTCGTATGTGATATTCTTTTCTAGATTCGCAGCAATCCTTCGTGGGCTACAGAGGTCGGCCTTTATTCTTCTTGGCCCATATTATATAATAAAATGTTTAAGTTTATTTTGGGCCCAAACATTGCCCCCCTAGACCACAAGATTAACTCATAGGCAATGGAAGGGGTTTTTGTTGCGACCTGTCATTCCCAATGGTTCAATAGGGCTTAGGTTACTCGAGTGTGCCTCTTTGAAAAGTCGCGCCCAACGTTTAAAACCCTTATACATTTACTTGTGTTTCTCTCTCTCTCAAAAGCTTCTTCTTTACGCTTTGCACTTTTTGAAATTCATGCCTCCATTTTAATCCTCATCTCCCTTTTTACGTCTATAACGCCCTACCAAAGTTTCTGCCCAAAATCCTCCCAAATGGATGTTGAAAGCTTTTATACCCATATGCTCACGCGCCTCCGTCGGGATCAAGGCTTCCCATATGAAAGGCTTGATATTAGCAAGGGTGACAAAGTTATATTGAGTCCAACAGTTGATACTACTAAGGCCTCTTTTGCTCTTAGTTAGGAAGTTCACCGTCCTCCGCTTATTGATCGTGTCAAGGCTGCTGAGCCCATTCAGTGGGATGGTATGGATTTTGGTATCAAGTTGGGTAAATTGCCTAGCAAAAAGGAGGAAGACCTCTAGTGGTACAAGGATTGTAAATCCTTGGATGAAATTTTTTTGGTACATGCTAGAAACGCCCAGGCCTTGGATTTACGTTTCAATCTTCCTTCAGGAGGTACTCGTGCTCCAGTGGTTTTTGTGATGTGCTTCTAGGAGATGAGCAGTAACACCTTTGTGTTCCCCTGTGAAAATATGAGTGTGAGCCTGTTGGATGTGGTCACTATTACTGGGCTTCCTACCGTGGCTTGGCCATATATTCTTGGCACCCTCAATGATCAGGTATATATGTTTCATGCGGACCCCCAACGTCCTACCAGTGCCGCGTACTCCACTTGGCGGAAACGCTACAGTGAGGAGTCCTTTCAGACCACTGTTGAACTTGGCCCGTGTTCTGATGCACAGCGAATAAAGAATGCCTACAAAGGTATTGCCTTCTTAGAGTATTATGTCGCTATGTCTTTTGTGCTGCTAAAGATAAGATGACAGGTACCTTTACTAAGGTAGTCGAAGCACTCTATAGTGGCCAAAGGCTCGGTCTAGCTCAACCTGCTTTGGGCGCCTTCTATAGAAATCTTGGGTAGATTTCTTTGAACCCGTTCAAACTTAAGTTTGTTGGCCCTGTTTGGATTTTACACCTCTAGCTTCAGGTGTACTTCCATTTTCTTCGCAGCCCAGGTCACAAGGATTTTGAGCCTGGAGAACTTTTGGGAAGAAATTTAGTCTGTGTTGGTGAGACTGATCCTCTGAGTTATGTTCAATGCTTCAATCAGTTCTAGACCTTGAGGCAATTTCCCAAGGGAATAGCAGAATTAGTGGTCACTTGCAGATACCCGCCAGAGCTGGCAATTGGCTTTATAGTCTCTCTGACTCAAACTCTTGCTACGAAGGAGGTATTCATTCAGTGTGTCTCCAATTCTGACATTGTCATTCCTGATTCAATGGTATGGATCGAACTATATGCTCCCAATCATTTTGCATGACAATTTGGTTTGACCCAAGGTCTACCCTGCCCATTGATCGAGTCCCTTAATGGATTTACTTCCTGGAGAACCTATTTGGATAAACCTACTACGAGTACGCTACAGAAGTACACCACTTCTACCTGTCCTCTTGTGCATCTTGAAGAAATTCGCCATCGTACCATCTGTGCTACCTATTCCGCTATTAGCACCTATCCAGACTGGTGCAAGCGACACTATGGTCATATCTAGAGGAAAAACAAGATTGACATGTTTTATCAGATCTTCCCAGAATCTTTTCTTCCCTTCTTCAAGCTTCCAGTAGATAAGAAGACTTTGGGCCATTTGAAGGCCCTTTCTCAAGGTGACAAAGAGAAAAAGAGGAAGCAAAAAGAAAGCAGTGCTTCGCTTGTTTCCACTGTAAAATGTACCAAGCTTCTTTCAACTAATATGGCCATTATGAATCCTACATCGAGAGATTCTGCGAAGGTTGCTGCAAAGACGAAGAAGACTCTCCCATTCCCTAGTTCCTCCATGGCTGAAAATTAGAATCAAGAGGATGAGGATTCATCTGAGCAAGTGCCACTAGTAAGTTTCTTTTGCCTCTGTACTATTGACTCATGTTCTACCTTAATGCCCTTTTTGCCTTATCTGTTTATGTTGATTGCAGAAACAACTCTGTTATTCTAAACAAAGCTCTATAGTGGAACATCCTAAGAATGGCCCTGAAAGAGATGGAAGTACTCTCTGTCCGCAATCTCGCTCAACACTGCTAGCAAAGATAGTGAGCCATTGGAAATTCATGCTGCGAGGAACAAAGGGAAGGAAGTTCAGAATGTTGTTCCTGCATACTCTTCTTCATCTTCAACTAGAGTGTCTTCTTATGAGGTTTTCCCCAACCATCACCAAAATGAGGGCCTCTCTACTGCCTTAGATCACACTCTTCCCCTGCCCTGAGAAAATATTATCCTTATTGAGCAGGTCTATCAACAATCCTTTCATGAATTGATAGCTAATCATGTTGACATGGTAGTCCAAACTCAAGTGGTCGAAGAACCTGACCTTCTCTCCTAGGGAAAGAAGAGAAGCTTAAAATGGTGAAGGTTCCACACTACCAGGAGGCACTGCAGTCTCTGAGGTGGGTTAATCATGCACACATTAAGTTTATTTGAACTGTCTTCAAATATCTTAACCATTGTTTTTGGTTTATCTAGTCGAATGTTGCTGCCATGTCGCAGCCGGGGACTATCCATTTGCCAAGGACCCTGCAGAGCAAGTTTTTTTTCATGAAACTAACCCTACTTCTGCAACAGCTACTATGGTTACCAAGACAGGCCCTACAACAGAGGTAAACTCTTTTTATTTTGATGTTCCTTTATTTCTAAACATGCTCTGACTCAAGACTCTTTCATTCTCTTGCTCATGACCCTCTATCTCCCCTGAATACTAATATGTATATTGCCTCTACTCCATCACTGTTGCCTCAAGTCTGTTTTATTCTCTTTATGACCTCTATTTGTGATTGGTGGCAAGCAATTTTTAATGCTAACCTTCTTTGTGCAGGTTTTCTAGATCTCATAAAGACCTTAACTCAGAAGAGCTTTCTCTTGATATGGGTAGTCACACACTTGGGCACTTTGCGAATGTCATTTGAGGCTATGATGGAGCTGCTACCAACTACACTGCAATTTGTGCCATACCCTCTCCTGGTCCCTCAGTTGGCCCTCCTGAAGATGAAGACTTCATGGTTAATACTTTAGAGGAGGCCCACAAGCTCTTTGAAGAGTTGGTTTTTCTTGAACAAGAGCTTCCGCAGGTACAAATCGCTATTGCCAATCTTCATGACCTCTGGGTTCTAGATCTTGAAAGTGATAAGGTTCGAAATGAAATCCTGGAGAGAACATTCGTATTGCTCCCTGTGCCAAATATGCTGTTAATCCCCGTACGCTGCGATTGATGAAAGCGTTGCTACTCCAGCTCCCCGAACTGCAAAAGACTGTATCCGCTATAAATTCTGAAAAGGAGAAAGTCATTTCCCTTCGGAAAGAACATAATCATAAGTGGACGCAACAACAAGTCTATATTGCATCTCTTGGCAAGAACTACTATGGTGAGTAGGAAAAGATTCAAAACAAACGGGCTGAAATCACTCGTCTACAAGTAGAGTTGCGAGAGAGGGAAGACGACTTCAATGGGAGAAAGCAGCTAGAAGCGGAAATCCTTGCAACTGGGAAGGCCTTGCTACAGAATGTGACTGAAATTTAAACTTTCCTAGCTATCGCTGAGGTCAAATGGTCAACTGGTAATGCCAACTATCTGCGGGCAAAGACTACTTTACGAGAACAAAGTAGCTTCGTTGCCCATCTTCCTGAGAATTTTCATACTGATCATGGACCAAGCCACAATTAATAGGCATTAATTTTTATTTTTATTTTTTATTTATTCAACTCTTCTGGCCCAAAGCCCTGAATTCCTTTTTATGTATCTCTACTTAGACTTTAATTCTGCACCCCCAAAAATCACGCCGAATGCATAATTAATAACTGTCCACTTTGAATGCTTCATTATTTTGTTTCTTAAAACGGTCAATCTTCAATCTTCAAGAGATTCACAAATCGTTGGGGGGCGTGGATCTCCTTAATTATCGTATTGAATCAATACAACGCTTTCCATTCCACTTGTTAAAGCCTCTATGGTTAGGCCACTATATATAGCACGTTACTTCTACCTTCATCTTCGCAAAACACTCTCCCATCATCCAAAATGATCATGTTTCCCATGTGTGGCTTCTTTCTTTTCTACTTTAAGGCAATCCCTCCAGATTTCTTGTTCTGCTAATACTCCTCTAGGCAGAAGTACCCAAGCACAATCCTGTCTTAGGTAGAAGTACCTAAGCTCAGGCTCTCCGCTTGCATTCTTGTTCTCAAGCCTTTGAGAATTAGCTAGAAGCTCTACAGGTTGCCCCTCACTCACTTCATCCTTAAAGACCTCTGTTGCATTCCTTCGAATGCTCTAACCCTTTTCCTGCAAGTTTCTATTACATGTAAGGGTGGACTGTCGAAGATCAGGTCTGATAAAGGGAACGCTTGTTGGGATTTATTAAGGGAAAACCCCGAGTTGCCAAAGCCTAATGCAAACAGAGATAGATCTAGCCCTTGGTCAGTGACCGCCCACCTGGTATTTGTTGCGACTAAGAGCTAGATTGACCACTTTCACCCTTTTGGCTACTAGGTTTGGTAATTTTGCTATAGATTTTCCATCACTTGATGAGTGATATCAGAGCTAGAGGTCGCAAAGCCTCAAAACATGTATTTTCCCTTCATCAAATGAAAGATTTACTTTACTGCTTTGTATATATCTTGTTTCTGCAGTGGAAGTAGTTTCTATAGCAATGGTAAATTACTAAAGCTGGCTTTGAATACAAATGTAAAAAGAACCCATTTAATAGGTTCTGAATCAAATGGAAAATAACGAAAGTTGTAAAAAATTTGAAATTTTGGCCACGGAAGTTGGCCTAGATTGGCCTAAATGTGTATACTGGTTGCTCCTCTAGTTTTTCCTAAAGAGCGAGCCTCACTTATAGGCTGCGAGAAAGTACAAAACTAAGTGATTGTCTTTGCGGGTGCTTCATATTTTCAAACCGGCTGTCTATATTTCTTTAGAAATCGACCATTGATAGGGTTGCGATGCACTGTTCCATCTATATCTCAAAGTTGGAAAGCTCCTTTGCCTTTTATTTTATCGACCACAAAAGGTCTTTCCCACTTTGCAGACCATTTACCCTGTCCATCTTGTTTTTCACTAAGAGGGAGAACCACCTTCCATACCAACTCTCATTCTGTGAAGCTTAGTCCTTTGGTGCGATGATAGTAAATGTGAGCCACCTTTTTCTTCTCGGCGATTAGGTTGTTCAAAGCCTCAATGCATTTTTCATCAAAGTCTTCGAGCTCTTGCCACATTGCCTGAACATAATATTCACCAATTAACTGATGGTTGTCCATGATTCGCAGAGACTGCACATTAATTTCCAGAGGTAAAACTGCATCTTGACCAAACAATATGGCATATGGGGTAGTGCATGTTGGGCTGCGCCTCAATGTCATGTAGGCCTAAAGTGTACTGAATAATTCTTCATGCCATAATTGTGGGTTAGCTATGAGCATCCTCTTCAATATGTGTAGGATCAGCTTATTGCTTGCTTCAACTTGGCCATTGAACTGTGCGTAATATGGTGAAGAGTACAAAAACTAGATCCCAAAATCTGTCATCAACTCCTATATTTCTCCAGATACGAACGCTGCCCCCCCCCCCTGTTTAAGACAAAATATTATGGAATACCAAACCGGCAGATGACCTCTTCATATAGGAATTGTTTGATCGCAGCAGCTGAAGCAACTTTTAATGGCTTTGCTTCTACCCATTTGGTGAAGAAGTCGGTAGCCACAATGATGAACTTGTGTTGCATAGATGAATGAGGATGAATCATTCTAATTAAGTCTAAAGCCCATCCTAGTGCAGGCCACGGCTTAATGATTGGCTGCACAGAAATATTTAGAATATGACTAATTGGTCTATAAGCTTGACAATCTTCACATCCCTTGACAAAAGAAATACAATCTTTTAAAATAGAAGGCCAAAAATAACCATGTCATCGCAACAACCATCTCTTCTTAGGTTCTGATTCGTGAGCACCACAAACTCCTAGATGGACCTCTCACATCCACCTTTTGGCCTCATTTCCATATACACAAAGCAGGTCAACAGCATTCCCTCCCCTTCTGAGAAGCTCATTGTTTCGTAAAAGATAATTAGGAGCTAAATACCTGGTGCGTTTGTCTATAGAAGTATTAGGATCCTTCAAGTAGGCAACGAGTGGCTGCCTCCAATCTTCATCAATGGAACTTAAAGTAGCTACACACCATTCATCTTTTTCTTCTTTCCTTACCATAAAGGAAGGAAAAATTTTGCGTTCAACCCGGAAGATAAGCTTTTATACACTGTCTGCGAGTCCAATCCCTGTAGCGAGCTATGCTAATTCATTTGTTGCATAATTTTCTCCTCTGGGAATGTGTATTAATTCCATATTAGTGAAATTCTCCAATAATTCACTCGCTCTATTAACGCATGGTTCCAACGCTGCACCATTTTTGAATGTTGCCTCGAGTTGTTATATTACTAGCAGTGAGTCACCCCAAATTTGCACATCCTTGACCTCTAAGTCAATTAGCAGTTCCAATCTAAAGATCAATGCTTCATACTCTACTGCGTTATTTGAGCAACGATAGTCCAGTCTAAAGGAGTAAGCAAAAGTTTCCCCATGAGGATTTACTAGTGCGATCCCTACTCCAGCTAAAGCACTCGTACTGGATCAATTGAAGTATGCTTCCACGGAGCTAAGGAGATGTTGGATAGTTCTAACTTCTTGAGCTCTGGATTATCCAACATTGGATGATGTGCTAAAAAGTCAACATTGAGCTCTGCAGAACATATTGCAGTGAAAACTCTGACAGTGCGAGAATTCACTTTCTAATCCGTCCTCTAAGTATAGGTCAAGATAACATGTATCGTACCAAATCTATCTGAGCGATGACTCAGATAGTGAAGGATAACATGTAATGTCTTAACTTGCAGCCAGAAAAGTATAGAGTGAGGCACAACTTCTCCATTGGTGTGTACCTTCTTTCACAGTCTGTTAGCATTCTTCTTAGTTAGAAAATTGCTCGCTCTACCTGGGCCTCATCACCTTGTGCTAACAAGCTTCTAACCGAGAACTCAGTTGCTGAGATATAAAGTTTCAAAGGTCTACCTGGCTGTGGTTATACCAAGACTGATGGATTGGCTAATTATTTTTTGATATTATCAAACGAATCTTTGTGAATTGGCTCCCAAACGAACTCTTTCTCTCCCTGTAACTTTAGTAATTAAGCAAAAGGCCTAGTCTTCCCTGCAGTGTTGGCAATGAATCTTCTTATGAAGTTAATCTTTTCCAGAAGTTGTTGTAACTCTTGCTTGTTCTTTGGTAGTGATGCTTTAATTACAACTTCCTTCTTATTATCTGGGACTTCTATACCTCGTTGGTGTACTAGAAATCCTAAGAAATCCCTCGCTTGTACCCTAAACACATACTTGGCAAGATTCATCTTCAGTTGATACTGCCTCATTCGTTTGAATACCTGCCTTAGGTCCTCAACATGATCTGAGTTCTTCCTAGATTTAACCACTATATCATCAATGTATACTTCCACGGTGTTGCCTGAAAAATCATGGAAGATGTAGTGCATGGCTCGTTGATATGTGGCTTCTGTGTTCTTCAGCCCAAATGGCATATTGACATACTCAAATACCCCTAGTATACCGGGCATCAAAATGTAGTTTTGTGTCGATCTTCCTCAGCAATTGGGATCTAATGATAACCCTCCGTACCATCCATGAAAGATAACGTCTCATGCTTTGCCAATAAATCCACTAATCGGTCTACCATTGGCATAGGGTATGCGTCTTTAGAAGTAGCATAATTCAAATCCTTGTAGTCAACACATACTCGTATCTTGTAATTCTTCTTTCGTACTGGAACTATATTGGATATCTACTCTGTGTATTTGGCCACCTAGATAACCCCACACTTCAACATCTTCTCTATTTCTTCTTTTACGAGCGTCATTGTTTCTGTGTTCATCCTCCGCATCTGTAGCTGAACTGGCTTCTTCCCTTCCATGATTCGTAATTTGTGTACTACTAATTCTTGAGAAAGTCCTGGCATATCCTCAAACTTTTCTGCAAAGCAATCTTTATATTCCAGTAATAACTCAATGAGCCTGTTTCTTTCCATAGGCTCCAAAAAGTACTAATGGCCACTTCTATTGGCTTATTCGCTGTTCCCAGATTAATCTTCTCGGTGGGATCTTTTACTTTAGATAGAGTATCATCTAAAGCTGTTGGAGCTAACTGGATGATCTCTTCCTCTTCATCAATTCCTTGTTGTACATGTTGATATATGCATTCTGCCGATGCGATTGTGGGTAGACAATCGTAGGCCTGCTTCTCTATCATATACGTTGGCAACCTTTCACATAAAGAAGCGCAAGCCTCTACTTCTGACTCCTTAGAAGGTTGTATTATCATTGATGGCTGGGAGAGGTTAGCTCAAGGAAATACGGACGTGCCTTATCATCTTTTTCTTGCACTATTCTCCATTGAGCTAGTTCAGAGGCCGTTACGCCAATCGGTCAGCCTTTGTTATCAATGCCACATACCTCCAATGGTCTCAAGGTTCCATTGTAGTAATTGGCATCAAAAGCATTCGCAAAGATAAAATATGGTCTTGGATCCGCAGTGATGATATGTGATTTCTCAGTCTCTATATTCCAAATCAAAAGTTGATGATGAAGGGACGCAATAATTCCTGTGGATCCAGTCTCTTCCTAAAATCATACTATAAGGTGCATTGCAATCTAGCACGAAGAAGGTATAAGTAGCTTCTGCCAGACCAACTTTGACTTTTATGAATAATAACCCGAGAGTCTGCAAGACTGTCCCTGTAAAATTTCTAATGGTCATGGACGTAGCTTGTATGTACGACCTAGCAATACCAAGCAAAGTCATCACCCACGTAGTCAAAATGTTCAGAGCTGCTCCGGTGTTAACCATAATTTTGCTGATCTGGATGCCCCCATATTCGCGATATTATATAGTGGTCTCATGTGTGAAGCCATGGTCGCAGTAGGTTTAGAGAACATCATATGCAATTTTCACAATGCTGGCTCTATTGTTTGAACCATTTCTTCCTCTTTCTCCTGTTTTGCGAGGATGACTCCTTTCACTGCTTCACTTACCGAAGCCACTTCCTTGGCTTCTACTGGCTTTGTGAACTGAGCTGGTAATACATATATCATTCCAACGTGCATGTCTATTACGTCATCTTCTTCATAATCCACCAAATGCTCATCGTTGTTGTCCTCTACTACGTTATTTGTGGCTAATGGGCCTGCTACACATTTTGGCTCCACTACTATGATAAGCTCTTAGACATCAAATTTAGGTTCTTCAGACTTCTGATTAGGTAATACCCCTATCTCTTTCTTGGCTTCAATACTTGAATCAAGAATTTTCTTTTTCTGCTCCTCAATGACAAAGGGCTTAGGACGCCATCTAAGCACTGGCCTCTTGCTAGCTTCAACTACTGGCTCAGTCTTCTTTTGAATTTGCTCTAAGGCTGACCTTCGGACTGGTTTTTCCTCCATCTTGATTACTTTTCTTTGTCTTTTTGGCATTTGCTGCCTTTTAGAGATCGTTTCAGTCTCACTGATTCTAGAGAAAACACTTGGATGAGATGTTCTGACTTTTGGTCTGTCAGAATCTCTGTCAAAAGTGATTACCGAGTTAACTACAAGTATGTTCATTTTCTTTTTGATCTGTTCTGGAGATTCCACCAACTGGTCTAGCTTTATTAATCATTTGTCCAAAGCTTCCAATTTACTAAGCCAAACTATCTCTACACCTTTCGCTTCCTTGTATGAGTAATTTATATGGTTTTTCCTCCTATCTTCATGTACCAGATATCCTCTATGATGATTGACCTGCTTGCAGGTGGGATGTAAGGTTTGAAGTCCTCCTTAGAGACTCGTTGTACAACTTTGGTTAACTCGGGCTTCTTTTCTTTTCTTTGCAAACTTTTGTATCAATTCAAGTCTTTTGGAGCTCTCTTTATATCCTTCGGGCTGGATAGTGGAAATTTCTCAGGAGGAGAACTGATCTGTGGACTTGCTCGTATAACCTCTATAAACTCATCATAAGTCATCTTCAATCCATACTCTGACTTGCATCATGTGCAAAGGACAACGGAAGTTGCTTCAGCGATGACTTCTTTCTGTTTCCCCTTTAGGTCTTCTATATTTTTGCTGCCAAATGCAGCTGCTTTGATAGTACCCCTAATGTCCAGTGTTTGCTTTCTTTTTGCTCCACCTCTCCATGATACCTCCAAGGTTCCTACCATGAACGAACTAGTGCTGACATCCTCTTCATATGCATCTGGCACTACAATTTTTTCTTCATTAATCCACTGTTGGATCTGCTTTGAAGTTCTTGGCATATATCTGTGTCATGTGTGCAATCATGGTGGAATTTGTAGTATAAATTGCTAGTTTCCCCTCGCCTATCTGGTGTTAGGCCGAAAGGTACTACTACAATTCCCTCACGTATAAGGTCGTCCAAGATCTCTGCCACTTTGTCACCGTGGAAGGTATTTGCTGTACTTGATTAGAACAACTCAATAGTGCTTACTGAATTTTCAGCAAACGGTTGATGATCTAGTAAAGAAATTTGGGGCGTTACATCTATTGTGTTTCTTCCCTCGTTGATCCACTTTTGGATTTGGTCCTTCAACTTCACACAATCCTTAGTTGTGTGGTTATTTCATATGTTATGGAACTTCCAATATTTCTTGCCCTTTAGCTACTCCGCTGTCAGAAATGTACTGAAGTCTATCTTGGCTAATTTTTTATCTAACAAGTCATCCAGAATTTCGTGTGCTGCATTCGCATAGTAAGTATATGTTTCAAATTCTGGTTTAATGAATGCGCTTGTTAATATTCGCATCGGTCCCTTGGTAGGTGCTACCTTCTTAGACTTGACTGGATACTTGGTTGTTAACTCTACTTCAGCCACTGTTGTGTCTTCATCTTCAGACTCATCAGACTCATCTTTTAGATAAGTCGCAGTGACTATCTTATGTCGTTCTCCATGATACAAAGCATTTGCATGATAGGTACCTCTAGATGCATTGCGTTTATTGTCGGCCTCTTGGTATACTGCATGAGTTTGAGGTACTGCCTCTATGAGTGTATTCAAAGAAGTAAACTTCATGTCCACATACTTGGTATGCAGTCATTCTTCCAGGCCCCCTACTGCGATATCCACCAACTCCTCCATAGTGCATGAAGTTTTACTCTTGGTGTATGCCATTCTAAACCTGTGTAGGTATGCCACTGGGGATTCGCTAGGCATCTGAGCCATTTGGCATAGCTTTCCCAACTTAGCTGTAGGTTCCGCTCCACCAAAATGCTCAGTGAACAATCTTTCCATTATAGCCCAATTGAGCACTGAAGCCTGTGGTAAATTGGTGTACTAATGTAATGCAGCTCTCGACAATAAAGATGTGAATACCCTAAGCTTGAATTCACCAAGAGTTCCCCATGGGCCGTATTATTGTATCATGTGGGTGGCAGCTGACTCTGATCCTTCTCCGCTGAATTGAGTAAAGGAAATAGGTCGATAACCTTTTGGCTACTTCTAATCACGTGGTGGCGGATCCAAAGGATCGCTGTATATATCAGCCACCCTGGCTGTAACAGGCAACCTCTGTGCAATTATTCTGTTGATCTGGTCTTCTAGTTCGAGCTCTGGTAGCGGAAGAAGAGGTTTTGGATGTTGAAATTTTTCTCCATCCTTTGGCTCTTCATCCTCCCTTCACTCCTCTTCACTGTTATGTATAACTGACATAATGTTCAACCTTGTTGTTATAATGGTTAAGCTCTCAGCCATTATTTCTGTTAGAGCAGTGATTGAGTTTGATAGACTATCAAACTATGCACTATATACTTGTCAGTCCCCTTGCATGGAAGCCAGCATATCCTCTACCTTTGCTGTGAATTGTGCAACTGATTGGTCACTTTCGCTGATTGCTTGGAGGATGTGGTCTAGTTGACCATCAATGTGCTGATTTCTTTCCATGACGTTGTCCCGGTAAGCCGCTGAATTAAGAGGTTTAATCTCGGTTGCTGATTTGTTTTTGAAGGCCATTGCTGTCCCAAATCGTTGTATGACTTCTTCGCTACTTACACCCCAGCAACTATCTGAGTTATGTTCCTAAAAGTTAGGTGACAGGTGCGTGCGGCAGCTAGAAAATTTTCTTCTATACTGATTCTCAATGAGTGCTGTTGAGAGACACTAAACCTGAGTCCCATTAGGTGTGCCAAAATGTTTGGCTTGATTTTCTCCAGTTAGGTCAATGTGATGAAGAAGATCACAAACTGTCTCTTTTAGTTGCATTGTGCGTGCTTGGCATGCCACTGCCGAAGCCAGAAAGTAGGAGATGTGATTTGCGCCGCGATATCTTTGCTTCTTTATAAGCGATTAGAGCGAGGAGAGCACCAACCTCGTTCGTGTAGTTCTACTTGCCTAAGTTGTTTTAAGACTTAGGTTTTGTGTCTCTTCACTGAGCCACAAAGGATCGATACTTTACATGCAGTGTGAGTATAAAGCAGAGAAATCTTTTAGGGCAAGTGTTGAGAACACTGGATATGGTAACTTCTTGAATCCTTGGAATCTCCACGTTCTGTCAGGTGAACCAGACTCCTTCGATCGCCATCATCAGATTGGTAGCTAAAGTGAACCTTCGAATCTCCACACTTGGTCAAGTGAACAAGATCTTGAAGTCGTTGTTACTGGGTAGGGTGACCTTGTAAACCGCCGGAATCTCCACGCTCTGTCGGGTGAACCAGACTCTTTTGATCGTTGTTTACTCTCTGTGAAAAAGTAATGAATTGCTTGTATGCCGATTCGTGTATGTGTGTGCGTGTATCTCTGCTTAGATTGGTCTATTTATAGAGATTGGTGCTCTTCTTCTCCGATCACTCAAGAAAACATTTCGGACTAGGAAAATAAGGGTTTATCTTTTGTAAATCTTCCTAACTTGCCTAAGAATTTGTATGCGATATTCTTTTCTAAATTCGTAGTAATCCTTCATGAGCCGCAGAGGTCGGCCTGTATTCTTCTTGACCCATAGTATTTAATAAAATATTTAAGTTCATTTTGGACCCATAGAAATTTAGAATTAATAGGCACGCAAAACAAGTTCATATACATCGTTTGCAGAGAAACACAATGACCAACCACCTGATAAACATATGCAAGGTTAGGAATAAGCTATATAGTAAACATAAATTAACCATTCAGTCTCGATCATCATACAAAGTTAATTGATGTCACCAAATGATGGCAAACGATTTGGTCATTAGTGTGGTATCCTAACATTTTACCGACATGTGCTTTACATAAAGAAATATTGTTCCATTGTTAAGCTAATAATTAAGCTGACCTTTAAGCTGTTTACAAATAATGAAATATGTTTTTTTATAGTAATTAATTTGAATGATGGAGTAAAATACGAAAGATCAAATAGATATTTATCAATATTGTTAGTCACCAAAACATCTTATTAATTTAATTGTGAAACTCGAGTGACACTTCAACAATTTTTCCTAAATTGAGGAAGTGAGGATACAACATGTACATTCTACACTCATAGGATCATATATATAGTTCCTAGTTGCGAATTCTCGCTCTTTATTGATCAGCTTAATGTTGGTTTGACTAAGGGACTCTAGTGTTTAGTTTCTTCCGTATTAAAAGAAAAGGAAATTTTCTAAAATGATCAATATGATTCACTAACTTTGGAAAACATCAAAATTGTCACTGAAGATTAAATTTGTTTGTCAATTTAGCCACTTAATTTGTCTATTTTTAAATTAAAAATCATCATATGCGAAGCACGTGCCTTCATCTAAGAGTTAACCCATCGTTTCAGACATAATGACTAGATTGATATGCAGATAATTGTTCTTCGACCATTTTAATATTTTCGAAAGTCAATGACAAAATATTGGATCAAATCACTACTAGAATAAGTACTATAACTGACGACCAAAAATCGTGGGCATGTTCACTATTTTTGTCGGCTATACCTATAGCCAACGACAAGTCGTCGGCTATAACATCATCGGAAAAAGGTCGTCAGCCATACTATAGCCAATGACCATTTTGCACATCGTCGGCTATAGTTTCCCCTCCGGCAAAAAAATTTGCATGAACGGGAAAACTATAGCCGACGATATTGTATATGAATGTCAACGACCTATACTATAGTCCCAGATCTGAAAAAAATAAAAATTGCAGATCTGGATTTCTATTCCCAGAAATCCAGATCTGCAATTCCTAATTCACCAAACCGGTCATATAATCACTTCACCATCAATAATCACTTCACCAAAATAACCATGCATAATTTCACCAAATTAAATAAAATTACAAATTTTATTTCACAAATTATAATTATATCTCTCTCGTTTTTAGCGAAGAGGGCGAGGAGGCGGCAACGGAGGGGGAGAGAGAGAGAGAGAGAGAGAGAAATAACGGTTTTTGAGAGAGGGGAGCAGCGGTCTGAGAATATAATCCCGATTACTATAGCCTACGACATTCATATAGTCGTCGACCATTATGTCGTCGGCTATAATACTATAGCCGACAACGAAAAACTATATATAGCCAACGACGTGAATTTGTCGTCAGCTATAGTGTACTATAGCCGACGACAAAAAAAGTCATTGGCCTGTTTTTCTTGATTTTGTCAGTTATAATACTTATTCTAATAATGAATGATCATTTCAACAATTTTCCTAGGAAGAAACAGAAAACATAACTAAGAGCATGCCCAATAGATATCTTATTTCAAAATAAAAACTATCAAATGTCTTCATGTGATTAAGGTCCACTATACAGAAAACAACATTGAGACGTTTTGAGTGTTGAGAAACCCTACCATAGTCGCCGCCCCAAACTTTTTTTTTCACAACCCAATCGAGTTGATCTCTTCTCTAGCGATTGAGTCGACCTCTTCTCTTCTCCTTCTCTCATTTCCTTCTTGTTTAGTTTCACTTTCTTCTTCTTTTTCTCACTCGATGCAACTGCTCAATTGCAGAAGATACTGAGGATGTTGGTAATCAACTTGCGGCTGTGGGTTTCGACCCGGATCTTGACGAGATCAAGATTATCGATCTCGTTCCTGAGTTAGATGGCGGTGAGGATGAGGATGCATGCCAATATGCAGTGGTAAGGATGTTCGGTTTAATGGCGTTGCCAGGGGACCTTGAACATCCCTTCAAGTCGGCTATGGTGAGGCTTTGGCATGGAGCTTTGGGACCATCACGGATCTCTCTTACCTGGCGCAGTCCTGATCGGTTATTTGTTAAGTTCAAGGATCCTGATGCATTAAAGAGGGCGGTGCAGCAGAGTTCGTGGTACTTTCGTGAGTACACGAAGATTGTGGAGCAATTTGATGGTTTCTCATCCATTGAGGCGGTGTCGGCATCGAAGGTTACCATGGATGTGTTTGTGAAACTAGTTACAGATGCCGGCATGTTTCGAGGTTGGGCTCGAAAGATCGGGTACGCCATCGACCATTTCCGTAAGTATGATGTCCCTCTTCTTAAGGCCAGCACGATGAAGCTTCTGGTGGACATGGATATCTGACAAGGAGTGGTTGTAAGGAAATATTTTCATTTACTTTTTCATGTGTGAAGGTGGTGAGTTTTGAGTACCCTGATGTGAGAGGATTTTGTGAGCATTGTGGTCTATTTATGCATGAGGCGGTAGGCTGTCGCATTTTGCAGATGAGGAAGGCCAAATTGGTGGCCATGACAATGACGACCTCAGCACCTCCGGGGCCGAACCCTAGTGGTTTGACACCAATGGTGCCGCCGGGTTTTAAAGGTAGCCAGAATTCTCTGGTGATAGCGGCAGCGACGGTGACTAATGAGATGATGGTTCCAATGTTGGTCGCGACACCTGAGGTCATGCATGTTGACCACGTGTTCAACATGAAAACCCCTTTGGGAGACACACAGGGACACATGCAGGACAACCCTTTATTTAAGTGTGGTCCATTAACTTTGTTTGGTTCTATGCATGTTCCAGGTTCAGCTAGTGGTGGCATCTCACGACCGGTTGGGTCACCTCGGATACCTTTGCAAGTTCGGTGGCAGCCTCAAAGTCTCTAGTTTTTTATGTCAGGTCGGAATGCAGACGCCCATAGAAGGCCCATGTAGATGAGGCATCTTTGCTAAAGCGATTTGATCGTGAAGCAACTCTTCCATTAACAGCCACGGTAGGGAGTGGATGGATCGAAGGGGCACGCAACCTAGAGTTCTCTCAGGAAAAGGTGGCTATGGACTCAGTGACACTTGCTAAGATACAAGTGAAGTTACTGTAGTATAGAGTGCATAGCTAAATAGGGTGTGGGGCCACCAATTTCTTGAAGTGTAGCTTTTAGCTACTAGTTCTACGCCTAGTCACGTTTAACTATGATTATTGGGTACCTGTTTGAACTATAATAGTATAGGTTACTTTTGTGATGATCTTTCTATCGGGTTGAACACCGACGTCCCTCTTTGTAACTTACCAGCTTCATATTCTATCGTTTTACTTCATATATATATATAAACTAAAATTTAACATAAAATTAACAAAACACAGCTCCAACAAATACCCTAAGAGCACCGGTTGGGTCACGGGGCGATCAAGGTCACTGGGGCTTTAAGGGAGTAGGTGAGTGATGTGTCATTCACTTTTTTATGGGTGTTTCCACCCGTTTGGTTAAAATTTGAGTTAGAACTTTATTTGATATTAATTAATATCTCATTATTCCTTTTTTAATGAATTTTAATATCATTAAAATTTAATTAAATAATATTTTGATGATTAATCAAAGAAAAAAATTAAATAAGGGAGTTCTTGTCCAGGCAAGAAACTATGGGTGAAAATTATGTTTTTGAGAATTTAAGCTTTTCAGGGCTAGATCTATGTGACAACTAGGTTAGAATGAACGGGTGAACTTGTTCTTAATAATCATGTTTTTACCTTTCACTCCGATAATGAAAATCATTTTGAATTATTTTGCTACTCATTTATTTAATAAAAAAGCGAGAAATTGAGATAGAGATTTTAACATTGACTTAAATATAGCTAAATATTTAACAAAATATCAAATTTAACTAATATTTATAACTAATATATGCTCTAGGGCCGATAACATTGAACAAAGTGAACATTTGCTACTACGTACTCGTAAGTGTGACTCTATATGGCATAGTACACGCACGTCCCAATACAGTAATGTTAGATCTTGTTAATGTCGTCATTGTGGTGCTAGTTTCTAGTTGTTAGTATTAAACTATTAACTTAAGAAGCGAGGTGAGGTGGGAAGACGTTACAATTTCAAAAATTTAAAAAAGAAGGCGAGTAGTCTGAGACCTGAGAGGATTCTCTCTCGTCTCTACTGACTATAAAAGCGACTAGTCCCACGCCCCACACCAAAATCCCAAATACACAGACGATTCTCTTCTAACTTTTCGAAACCATCAACAAAAACTCTCTGCGGTTTTCGCCGATTTTCCAAACCCTAACGTACCTCACGTCTTCATCATCGTCATCGTGTAAAGGTAAATTCTCAGACTTTCACAGTTGCCTTGCTAATTTCGGTTTACCAGTGTTGTTTGCCTCTTCAAATTGCGACTAATTTCATTAGAGTAGAGCTTAGTTCATTTCAATTTGTTTCTGAACCTGTCATCATTTATGTTGAGAATGAATACATACAGAAATTTAAAATAAAAATAAAAATTATTGTTTGAATTTGAGGAAATTGATAGTGTTCTTGGTCTGATTTTTTATTAGGAGGAATTGTTGTATGCTATGTTGCACGGACACTGATACCGACACTGCGACACGGCGTCGACACGTCAAATAATTAATATGTTTAAACATTTTTAATACATAAAATAAATACTAAAAACATGAAAGTAAAGGCATACGCTGCAAAAATGAAACATTTTAGTATGGAATACTTTATTGTTAGCTCTTAGTTCAGATTGAAATAAGAAAGTTTAATTTTGATAATTTTTCTGTTAATATGTTTATAAATAGAATAGATAATAGCTATATATGAAACACATGACTATTGATTTCTATTAGTTCTATGAGATACAATGATGGATGGATAACATCCTAGCCACATTATTTCTATGAAATCCCGATCTTATTTAGTTATTATACTAGAGAAATTCTCGTTAGGAAATGAAATCATGAGAACCCAGAATTTGTTTGATTTGTTTTTAATTATATAAAAATAAAAAGTACTGATGTGTTGTCAAAGTGTCAAAAAAGTCAACATTTTCTGACACGCCACGTAGCGTGTCGGTGCAACAAAGGTTGTATCTGATTCAGGTTTGATGGAGTCCAACAATTTGAGTGGCGGGGTGGATGATGCGAAGATGCCTCTGTTAGACCCCGTGGAAATTAGTAGTACCGATAAGACAATCAGAACAGTCAAGTTCAAAGTTGGGGATATTCACTGCGGTTCTTGTGCCACTACCATTGAATCTGTTGTAGGGAAGCTTAATGGGGTCAACAGCGTAACGGTGTCGCCCATTCAAGGCCCAGCTGCTGTTGACTATATACCAGAGCTCATTCCTGTGAGTGTAGTGTTTCTGATTTTGCAAAATCAGCTTTGTCTTTCTTATCTTTTTATGCGGCTGTCATTCTTCCTTTGTTTAAAAATTCTGCTTTCGTATTCTTTCATAAATGCTTTATATAAGAATGCTGATTCATTCTGATGTACATTTTATTAGGAAAACCAAATTAAGGAAACCATAGAAGATGCCGGTTTCCCCTTTGAGGAGTTTCCAGAACAAGACATAGCAGTATGCCGGCTCAGGATAAAAGGAATGGCATGCACTAGTTGCTCTGAGTCTATTGAGTTTGCTCTTCGGATGGTTAATGGGGTGAAACATGCAGTTGTTGGTCTAGCCCTTGAAGAAGCAAAAGTTCACTTTGATCCAAACATCACTGACATCAATTTGATCATTGAAGCAATAGAGGATGCTGGCTTTGGATCCAATCTCATCAGCTCAGGGAATGAAGTAAACAAAGTGTATCTAAAACTGGAAGGAGTTAAATTCCCTGAAGACATTGTTCAATCCTCCCTTGAATCAGTGGTGGGTGTAAATAATGTTGAAGTGGACATATCCGAGAAAAAGGTGACAATTACATATGATGCAGACCTCACTGGTCCTAGATCACTTATCCATTGTATTAAAGAAGCTGGAAAATCTCCTAAGGTTTACCAAGCTAGCTTGTTTGTTCCTCCAAGGCGAAGAGAAGCTGAGCAACACCTTGAGACTAAGAAGTACATGAATCAGTTTTTCTTGAGCTGCCTATTTTCCGTTCCTGTTTTTTTATTCTCTATGGTGCTTCCAATGATGTGTCCTTATGGGGACTGGTTGGATTACAAGATACACAACATGCTCACTGTCGGGATGCTCTTAAGATGGATTCTTTGCACACCAGTGCTTATTGGCCGGAGGTATTCTGTTACTGTTTTCTACTATAAGTTCTCATTGTTGGATTATATAGAAGCAACTTAAGCGTCACTGTTTTTAAGCACTTGATAACTTTATTTACTCTTTCTAAATTTGGATGTCATTGTCAGGTTTTATGTGGGATCATATCATGCTTTAAGACGTAAATCAGCCAATATGGATGTTCTGGTTGCACTGGGCACCAATGTTGCTTAGGGCACCAATGTTGCTTACTTTTACTCTGTCTATATAGCCATCAAGGCATTGGTCTTGGATGATTTTGAAGGGGAAGATTTCTTTGAAACTAGTTCCATGCTGATATCCTTTATACTCTTAGGGAAGTACTTGGAAGTTCTGGCTAAAGGAAAAACATCTGATGCTTTAGCGAAGCTAACAGACCTTGCTCCAGATACGGCAACTCTGTTATCGTTAGATACTGATGGCACAATGTCAGAGATGGAAATTAGCACTCAGCTTATTCAAAGAAATGACTTGCTTAAGATTGTTCCAGGAGCATAAGTTCCTGTTGACGGAATCGTAGTTAGTGGTCAAAGCCATGTGAATGAGAGTATGATCACGGGAGAGGCAAGGCCCATTTCTAAAAGATTGGGTGATAAGGTAGTATATATTTGGTTTTAATTTTGTGATCTGCATCAATAAAAAATGAAAAATACTAATTTTGTATTTTTTTTTGCCCATTTACTTGAATAGGTCATTGGTGGCACTAGGAATGAGAATGGATGCTTACAGGTCAAGGCAACCCATGTTGGTTCAGAGACTGCATTATCCCAGATAGTTCAACTAGTTGAAGCTGCACAGCTTGCCAGAGCACCTGTGCAGAAGCTAGCAGACCAGATTTCATTTTTTTTTGTTCCAACAGTGAGTTCATCTACCCAAGTTAACATTACATATGACTGCTTAAAGACTAGAGTTTTCTTCTGTTACTTATATTTACCTGCTTTTTAAAATACTTCAAATTCAGTGGATGGTGATATGATTAAACTCTCTCACATAGAACCTTGCTCTTGGGTGGGTTATAAGATCAGCAGCATGTAAAAGTTTGCTCTTATTGATTATGTCAAGGTTGTCTCATATATCTTTGAATTTCTAGATTTCCTTGTGGGCAGGTTTTTTCGGTTTAGTCCAATAAGTTTTAAGTTTGTGTTTTCAAAAGATGCTTTGTCTTATCCATATTTGAGTGCAGAATCTAGAGCCAGACAGATCCATATTTTATGACGGTGTTTCCTTAGCAGAATTGATTTGTTCTCCTTTCAATAGGTTGTCGTTGCAGCATTTTTAACATGGCTGAGTTGGTTCATCCTGGGAGAATTCGGTCTTTACCCCATATCTTGGACACCAAAAGGCATGGATAGGTTTGAGTTGGCACTACAGTTTGGAATCTCAGTGCTAGTGGTTGCTTGCCCTTGTGCTTTGGGACTAGCAACACCAACAGCAGTTATGGTGGCAACAGGGAAGGGTGCTTCACAAGGTGTTCTTATCAAGAGTGGAAATGCACTTGAAAAGGCTCATAAGGTAAGACACATGTGAATATGAAACAACCTTCAGCCGTAATTTACAGTCTAGTATTCATTTGGATAATCTTTTTGCTAGTGTTTACATGGAAACAAATTTGTAAATTCAGGATATTATAGTAAACACAATTTAGTAAATTGATGTCATAAAACAAACTAAGTAAAATATATGAACATTAACAATGAAAAGTCTCTGCTAACAAAGAAGGTTTTATCCACACACACTCCTTTTTCCTCGATTCAAATTCTCTCATGTTTACTATTTTCCTAATATATGAAGAAAAAGGAACATGCTCACCGAAAGGTTACTTTTTTCTGATCTAATCTGTGTGAAAACTACATAAGTGGTGACAGTTACTACATGAGAAAGTGAAGTAATGACACATACATCACCTAAAAATTGAAACTTTTTTTTACAGCTGCAGTGGTTGTTATTTGTTTTGTTCTCCACTGAGGGCATGCTTTCAACTTCTCCTTGTACTCGTACTGTACCAGCATAAATCATGTTGACGTCCGCTATGACAAATACAATTAGGGGGTTCTAAAGTAAACATGAATACAATAAGAGGGTTCTTATTCATCTGCGGTGTGAAGTCATATCTTTGCACTTTTTTCTTGAAGAGATTAAAATTAGTTGTATTTATGTTATCTGAAAGCTTCCACTCAGGTATACCTGAAATTAGTTGTTAATTTTTTTCTTCAAGTTAGTTGTATTAAAATTAGTTGCATTTTCAGGTATATGACATTACGTCAACTTTTCGATCATATTTTATCATCTCCACTATTCAGATTTTAGGTCCTAATGTGTAGATCAAGCCTGTAAATTTTCAGCCAAAGTGGTGATCGCTAAGGTATTCAAAAGTGCAATTGAAGTTCACAAGTATAAACGGTTCAGGTTTGACAAATTTGATCCGTCCATTGATTTGAACAAGATCGATACCTTAACGATCACTATTTTGGCTGAAAATTTACAGGAATGATCTACTTATATAAACTTAGTAGTTGGACAGTGAAAATGGTAAAATATGATCAAAAAATTGGCGTAAATGTCATATACCTGAAAAAGCTTCCTACTTGAGTGGAAGCTTCCTGTTTATGTTATAGTTAAAATTTATTTCACATGAAATCCAGAATTGATGGGCTTCTTACCAAAGATCATATCATATCTTCTTACTAGTAGTTGCTAGCATATCATACTCTTATAGGCACTGAGGAAAGTCTCTTGGTTTTGATAAATAGAGAAGTATCGTATCTAGATATCTTTTCTACTATTGTGTCTATCTTCTGCTTTCTTTATTTTGGTTCGATGTATCTTATAGGTTCTTCATTGGAACCTAGATCATTCAGCTTTAGAAAATTTCTTTTTCTGATATGCTTTGTGGCTTACCCTGCAGGTGAAGACAGTTGTATTTGATAAGACAGGGACACTCAAAATGGGAAAACCAACAGTAAGTGCTGTGCTCTCTTTTCCAATCACTCAATGGAGGAATTCTGTGCTCTGGCTACTGCAACAGAGGTTGGCTTCTATATATATGAAAATTTGACTTTCTTAAAAACGTTTGAGCACTTTCAGATTTAAACTGAATAAGTGCTAAACTGGTAAACTAATCACAAATGATCACTGAATGTACATTATGAATGCTGAAAAGTTTATTTATCCTGGTATTTTAAAATTTTAACACTCACTTTCATCCATCTGTTTTTTTTATAACTATTTTAGGCAAATAGTGAACATCCAATTGCGAAATCTGTTGTGGAGCATTCAAAGAAGTTTCTTAAGAAGTTTGGGTCAACTGAACCTGTGGTGCACACTGGAGCTGGTGTTAGTGGGAGAGTTGGTGACAAAATCGTTTTGGTTGGTAACAAGAGGTTGATGCAGAATTATAATGTCCCCGTTGGTCCTGAGGTTGAGCAATACGTTTCAGAAAACGAGAAACTGGCTCGATCATGTGTGTTAGTTGCTATTGATGGAAAGGTTGCTGGAGCTTTTGCTGTAACTGATCCAGTGAAGCCAGAGGCTGCTTGTGTAATCTCTTATCTCCACTCGATGGGCATTTCAACCATCATGGTGACTGGTGATAATTGGGCAACAGCAGCAGCCATTGCAAGGGAGGTTGGCATTGATAAAGTGTTTGCTGAGACTGATCCGATGGGAAAAGCTGATAGAATCAAAGAGTTGCAGGTAAGCTTGTTACCATACCTGGAGCATTGTGATTTAAGTATAATGAAGTATCTCGGAAATTACGGTACCAGTTAATATCAGAGTTTAAGGTTTCAAAAAATGAAAATGGATGTCGTCGCTCATAGGAAAACATTTATCTTAAATAGTTGGCTGTGTCTTGGAACCAAATAAATTAAAGAAAACATTGATTGTGATTACTAGTTGTATATATGTTGCGTGAAACCTGATCAGTAGGCTTTCATTCTCTGACACCGAGGTACCTTGTTGCATTCAAAACCCAGATGCCTGTGGGGCTTATATCTTCAGCATGGTAGCCCGCTGGAAAATACAAAATATATTTCTGTACTCAACTTGTAATAATGTTTCAGAAGTCACTGAGTCAAGTATGTGATTTACATTCTTCAACCATTTGTTGATTTTAGAACTGCAGAGCTTGGAGACACTTGTTTTGAAATCACTCATCATCATTAATCGAACGTGCTGTTTAAACTGATTTCCCTAATTTGTATTATTTGCTATCCTTTTTCAAGCCTGTCTACCAGTTATTTAAGTATAGCCAATGCAAAGTCGCAAACAACACAACCACACTTTGACTGTAACTGAAATTGGATGCAGATGAAAGGTTTGACTGTGACTATGGTGGTTAATGGAATCAATGACTCACCGGCTTTGGCTGCAGCAGATGTTGGCATGGCAATTGGCGCTGGCACTGATGTCGCGATAGAAGCTGCCGATATAGTTTTGATTAAGAGTAATTTGGAAGATGTAGTTACAGCCATAGATCTCTCAAGAAAGACAATGTCTCGAATTCGGTTGAATTACGTCTGGGCCCTGGGATACAACATTCTCGGCACTGGGATCCGATTACTGCCATGGGTTGCCGGTGCCTGTATGGCTGCTTCATCTGTAAGTGTGGTATGCTCATCTCTCTTGTTACAGTCTTATAAGAAGCCTTTGCACATCAATAACGAAGCCGTCAAGTCTGCATGACGGTTCACAATTGACTAGTTTTCAACTTCTTGTTGTTGCATCCTCTCCATTGACGCATCAATAAATGTTTGTACATGCACTCGTATATTGTAGAGGTATATAGTGTGTACTCGACTCTTCCAAAACATGTCATATTTCAATTTTCAACCATCATTTTTTGATGCTCAGAGAAAGTTATCACCCAATTTTTTCGTCGAAATCTATTCTACGTACACAGTTTCAAACGTTGCAATCAGAAGAATGCAGTTCATTAAGTTTTTGTCACAACTACACTGGACGTATGCACCTGTTATGTCATTGTTGGTTCAGGTACCATATACAAGACGTTTTGATTCTCTTTCATTTTGCAATTTGCATGATAATTTTATTGATAGAAATTAATATTGTTGCAAAGGAACCTACCATACTGTGGCAGATAAAAGTGAATCGCTCCTAATTTAGTTGAATATATTCAAAGAACACAGATAAACTATAAAGAAGTTCGGGCAAGTAAAGGATTAAGCCATCTATCGGCATGTGTAAAAAAGTTGGTGACTGCGAGTAGCTCTATGTTGGTATAGATCAGATTTTGAATAAGATCACAAACAATTATGGTAAAACAAAAGGTTTATGTTCATGATGCATCAGTTTCTAAAGGTTCCACCACTTCATTAGTTGCATTCTCATAGATAGGGCGGTTTACTCCATTGCCAACAGCTCCGGGTCAGAGTCCTTTGTAGAGATTTTGATCTTGCATATATTTTAGAGATTTGTGATTGTCTATATTAATCTGTGTATTTGCTTTCCTATTGTATCTCTTGTATATTTGTTTCTTATTGTACCAACATGTATATGTATGGAGCTGTGTATCAATGAAATTCTATTCCAGCCAAATCAGCTTCTTTTCATGGTATCAGAGAAGGAAATTGAATCCTGATATCATCTTGTGATGTTGCTAGATTCTACTTTCTCGTATAGCAATGATTTATTCTCATGGCTTGTGAATCACGTCAAGATCATTCAACTTCTTATTCCCTCCGGTATTTCAAAAGCTCAAATTCAACGGCTTTTGGCTCTTTTGCATACTAAATAACGTGAAAGTGCTAATCATCTAGCGCACGGAGTTGTCACGGGACCAGCCTTGTCTAAAATTATTGATAGCAGCACAACCGATCACATTGTCTCATCATCAAGCATGTTGACAAGTAGCAACAAAAATTCCAATTTATCTCTTGTATTACTACCAAGTGGTGAAAAGGCACAGATTTCTTCTACTGGATCAGTACCTTTGAACTCTTGCTATTATCTACATGATGTGTTGTGTGTACCAAAATTTAAAGTTGATCTAATATTCATTAGTCGACTTACAAGAGGATTGAATTGTTCAGTAACTTAATTTCTACCTATATTGGTGTATTTTGCACGATTTGGTTTCAAGGAAGATGATTGGTTTGGGCAAACTCCGTGACGGTCTCTACTATTTGGTGGCATCAACGACGAAGAAAATCATATCCAAACCAAATCAACATAAACCCATTCAACCTGCCTATCATCTCATAGCTAGTATCATCAACCGATCTTTGGCATTGTCGTATGGGCCATGTTTCCTCTGGTCCTCTTGATTTTATTTCTAAAAATTTCTTAAATATTTCTCTTGAGTCTAACGATGATTGCAATGTTTGTACATTAGTAAAGAAACATCGTCTTTATTTTGGTACTAACTTTATTTCCTCCGTCAAACCTTTCGATCTTATTCATTGCGATATTTGGGGTCCTTATAAACATTCTTCTCTTTCAAGAACTCATTATTTTCTAATTATTGTGGATGACTATTCCCGTTTTACTTGGGTATTTTTGATGCAACATAAGAGTGAAACTCAATCCTTGTTGAAAGATTTTTTTGCCTTTGCTTCCACTCAATTTTCTTCCAAAATTAAGAGTATTCGTAGTGATAATGGACTTGAGTTTATTTCTCTTTGAAATTTATTCAAAGATAATGGAGTTCTTTTTCAATGTTCTTGTGGTTACACACCTCAACAAAATTGGGTAGTGGAATGTAAGCATTGTCATATTCTCCAGATTGCACGTGCTTTCAAATTTCAAGCTAATTTTCCTCCAAAATTTTGGGGAGAATTGTGCTTACTGCAGTTCATGTCATTAATCGTCTGCCCACTCCTCTCCTCTCTTTCACTACAAGAAAACAGCACTTAGACCACGGAAACGTAATTGTTCCGTGGTCCAAGTGACACCTGGACCACGGAAACGACTCCGTGGTCCAAGTACCACCTGGACGACGGAGAATACCATCTCCGTCGTCCAGGTGGTCACCTGGACCACGTAGTCTGTTCCGAGGTCCAGGTGATCACCTGGACGACGGATACGGTATTCTCCGTCGTCCATGTGATCACCTGGACCTCGGAGTCTTCTCCGTCGTCCAGGTGATCACCTGGACGACGGAGATGGTATTCTCCGTCGTCCAGGTGATTACCTGGACCACGGACCGACACGCCGTCATCCGAGTACGTAACGTACTTCCACTTAGACGACGTACCGACACCTCCGTCGTCTAAGTGAAGCATTATATAAGCCCGATGCCAAACTGAATTCATTCCTTGATCTCTTCATTCCATTTGAAGAAGAATTGAAGGAGAAGGGAGAAGGAGAAGGGATCTAGCTAGCTAGAAGGCCGAGAAGAATCAGGATCGATAAGGGATCTTCGCTGACTAGCTAGCTAGCTTAATTAACGTACAGATACCGAGAAGGCCAGCAGGTACGTACGTACACAGTTAAAATTTGCTTAATTAATATATATTTAGTGAAAACGTACGTACATACATGCAAGGATGTTAGCTATATATATATGTACAGATCGATTAAATTACGTACGTACGTAATTGATGGATCGATGTAGATTGAGTACGTATAATTAAGCGTAAATTAATGGACAAATATATATATATATGTAATAATTAAATAATTATAATATTTTGTAGCAGTATGGACAAGAGTTGGATGAAGTTGAAGAATAGATGTGATGTCCGGTATATGGATGTAATTAGCGAATTTGTGAATTTTGCGATAGAACATGGTCAGGGAAAGAAACGTTTCAGGTGTCCGTGTCAGAAATGTCTTAATTGTCATTATGCGGAGGTTAATGTTATGGTGCAACACCTGTACGAAAATGGTATGATGTGGAGTTACACTACATGGAGCGAGCATGGTGAAGCAGTAGAGTTCAGCGCAGCAGACTTCAGCTTAGGGTACAGTTACCATGGTGCCTCATCCAGCGGCAGTGGTGCCGGACCCCCAGCTTGCAACCCAACTGCAGATTTGGTCCATGATGCGTTTCTGGGATGTAGTCATAGTGGACACCAACACCAAGACGGAGGTTACAGTACCACTAATGAGCATGATGACACATTCCCCGCAGCTAGCTTGGCCACTGACACCAGTGAGATGGAAAAGTACAACCGGATGCTACTTGAAGCGCAGACCCCGGTGTTCCCTGGATGTCGAGAGAATGTGTTGCAATATGTGATGGAGCAAATGAAGATAAAAGTGAAGCACAAAATGTCAGTGAGTGCTTTTGACGAAATTCAGGAGCAAATATGTAAGTTGCTTCCTGATGATCACAATCTTCCTAAATCTCATTATAAGGTTAGAAATATCCTGAGCAGCCTCGGCCTAAAGTACAGGATAATTGACGCATGTCCGAATGATTGTGTGCTATTTTACAAAGAGTATAAAGAGTTGGACTATTGTCCCGTATGTGGCCAGTGCAGATTCCAGTTGAATAGGAAGAGTTCGAAAAAAAAAATTCCTGTGAAAGTTGTTCGATATTTTCCCTTGATTCCCAGATTGCAGCGCCTGCACATGTCTCTACACACAGTAGAGGCGATGCGATGGTACGCAGAAAAGCGAATAGATGACGATGTCCTGCGACACGTCGCAGATGGGGAGGGTTTCAAACATTTCGACAGAGAATTTGGAGACTTTGCTTCAGAGGTTAGAAATGTTAGACTCGGCCTATCTACAGACGGATTCAATCCTTGGGGAAGTAATAGCTCCGCCGTCAGCACTTGGCCAGTTATTCTGATGCCGTACAACTTGCCTCCGTGGATGTGCATGAACAAGGAATTTAATTTCCTTACCGTACTAATTCCAGGTCCTAAATCTCCATCGAAGTGCTTAGATGTCTACCTCAGACCTTTGATCGACGAGCTGAAACTGTTGTGGGAAAATGGAGTCCCAACTTATGACAAATTCACTGACACGATGTTCACGATGAGGGCTGCCGTAATGTGGACGATCAGCGATTTTCCAGCTTATGGGATGTTGGCAGCCTGCAGGACAAAAGGATATAATTGATGTCCTATATGTTTGGACGACGTGAACTCTAGTTGGCACGTGGGGAAGGTGTGTTACTTGGGTCACCGTAGATGGCTTCCTCACGACCACCCGTGGCGACAGGATGAAGCTCATTTCGACGGTACGGTAGAGAACAATCCTAAACCCCGTAGTTGGTCGGGCGAAGAGATTTTAGAGAGGTTGAGCTATTTCGACTTTGGTGTGTTGAGCAATGACGCGGATGTAAAGAAATGCAATCCAATTCCTCCACATGATCTGAGCTATTGGGATCACAAGAGTATATTCTTTGAACTCCCTTACTGATCGAAGTTCAAGCTGAGGAACTACTTGGACGCGATGCACATAGAAAAGAATGTGTGCGACAGCGTGGTGGGAACAATTCTCGGTATTAAGTTCAAGACTAAAGATACTCCCAAAGCGCGCAAAGATTTGGAATCAATGAATCTACGTCGTCCCTTATGGTTGATGAGGGATAGGAAAGGAGTGTACAACAAGATGCCAGATGCACCTTACACAGTGAAGCCGACGCTTAGACGTTCTGTATTTCACTGGTTTAAGGGCGTTCGTTATCCGGCTACGTATGCAGCTACTATAACTGGAGCAGTGGACGAGGTGCAACACAAGTTTGTTGGTCTAAAGACACATGACTATCACGTTATGCTGCAACGTCTGATTCCAGTGGTAATTCGACCATACTTGCCTCGGGACGTCGTAGAACCAATAGTAGCATTGTGCAGGTGGTGGCAGAGGTTATGCGCCAGAGAATTAAAGAAGTCAGATGTGGTGGAATTGCAACAACAAATTGTGCACATCATTTGCAAACTAGATAGGATTTTCCCCCCTGCTTTCTTTGACATCATGATTCACCTAATGATCCACCTGCCCGAGCAGGTGCTCAGTTCTGGTCCGGTCCAGTACACTTGGATGTATCCTCAAGAAAGGTACGTACAACTACTTAATTAATTTGTTCCACTGGAGATTACTAGCTTGCTATATGTACTTATTCTTATTGTACGTTTGATTTTGTAGACAGCTTGGACAGTATAAGTCATTCGTCAAAAACAGGTCGGCCCCGGATGGCTCCATAGCAGAGACATACCTAATGCATGAGTGTGTTACTTACTGCAACAGGTACCTCAAAGATCCACCCCCTCCCACTGCCTCCGATCGCAGTGCCTGCATCAATCTTTCTGTTGTGAGAAATGTATTCTGACCGTTTAGAGGAGTATTAAAGGAATCGTTAACACAGGAAGAACTCATTGAGGCACATTGGGTAGTGTTGCGAGACTGTGACGAAGTTGAGCCGTACATGTTGTCATACAGGGAGAGGTTTCAGGCGTTAAATCAAAACAAGAGTTCGGCGTGGATTGAGAAAATGGTTAAGAAGAAGTTTCCCGATTATTTCTTCCAATGGGTACGTACGTACGTTTCGGTATTAATTATTTAAATACATATTGCTCATGTTTGTAGAAAGTAAACCCTTATATTAATTTGCCCTTTTTCGCAGATGATTGATCTGCAAAAATCTGATAACCACGGAGGGTGGTGGTCATGGCCAAAGCACTTGCTAGCAGGGAAGCCGGTTAAACACTATATTTATCCCGGATGTTTTGTGAACGGTGTAAAGTTCCATTCATTGGCCCGAGATGAAGGAAGAAGAACACAAAACAGTGGGGTAGCGGTTGAGAAAGACAATGATCTATATTACGGGGCTATTGTATATGTGGTTCAGCTATGTTACGGGAATGATGTCAACATTTTCCTATTCAAGTGCAGATGGTTCAAGCGTACAAAGGAAGACCTGGGACTATTATCAGTCGATACAAACTCGCACTGGTATGAGGATGAGCCTTTCGTTCGGCAGGTGTTCTATCTCGACGATCCGAAAGCCGGTGAAGGGTGGAAAATAGTGAACCATATCTCTCACCGAGGAATATGGAATACAGAGACAATTGAAGGGACACCGGCGACGACTGAAGATGCTGCTGAACCAGAAAGAGACATTCCTGCCTATCAAGAGCCTAATATTTCTGTCATCTGCTCCGATATAATGGACCTGGTTCAAGATGGTGAACGGTTACCCATGCCTGATGGTTGTACAGATCTAACTGAAGATGAGATTATCGATGAGGTAGATGAAGAAGACGAGCAGGAAGAGGACGCGGACGAGGACTCAGGTTATTCGTCGGACGATGTTGAGTACGATGACGAGGATGAGCCGTCGTCTAACGGGGATGAGGACGATGATGATTATGACGAAGAGTACGGTCATACGACAAGGGAGATTAATTGGTAATTAATTACTGTAATTATTGTAATATATATATGATCGATGTCGGTTTACGGTAAGAAATTAATCCGAATTATATATCCTGGACAACGAAGAAATTAATTGCAGGTTGTTGCCAAATCTCAATCTCATATAAAACCCTAGCTAAATCCTGGATCCTAAATCTAGCAGTTCGGATTGATCGATCAATTTTTTAATTATATTTTTGAATCAGAATAATTGAACGGACACACAAATGACCGGGGATGACCTAAACCGTAAACCCTAAGGCCCTAACCCCTGAAATCGGGGTTTAGAACTTGGACGACGGAGAATGGCCATTATCCGTCGTCCAGGTACATACTAGGACGACGGATATGGTCATTATCCGTCGTCCAAGTTCACAAACCCTAAACCCTAAACAGTAAGGCCCTAACCCCTGAATTCAGGGTCTATACACCTGGACGACGGATAACTTCATATACGTCGTCCAGGTGCAGATATCGTAATTTTTTCTAAGGAAATGACCATCTAGACCTTCTTCCAATGCAAAGTCTTTTCATCAAGACTTTAGAGTAAACAATTCTTGGTGTGTGAGCTTCGACGGTTCGAAAATCGGAGTTGCGAAATGCCTTGTATCCACGTTTCCGGTTTGTGAAATTATCGGTTTTGCGGTTGAGTGTGCCGATCAAACCCTTCCCGAACTTATTATTTTATGGTCCTTTGAAGACAATTATATATTATGTTACGACGAACATATCCAACGGTTGTTTTGTCCAAATTCAATTTCGTTAATACTCTGCTGCAAATGAGCGTCTACTCATGAACACTTAAGTCGTAAAGATTAGTCGATACTTAACATGTTTCAATACGTAAAATTAATCGTCGGTTCAAATTTAACTGTTCATATATACGATGCGTTCATCGATATTGTACGACTATTTCACTCGAATGACAGATCGCTAAATTCCTAGCGAATTATTTTTAAAATTTTTTTTTACGTAATTTGAACCTGGACGACGGAGATGGTCATTCTCCGTCGTCCAGGTGTTAACCATGGCGGTTCAAATTTATTTTTGTTTATTTTTTTCATGTAATTTTTACTTGGACGACGGAGACTGACCATCTCCGTCGTCCAAGTCCAATTTTTATGGCGGTTCAATTTACCGCTTCCGTTTTTGGGACCGCTTGAATTTTCACTTAGACGACGGAGAATTCATTCTCCGTCGTCTAAGTCCAAAATCATGGCGGTTCAAAACGTCCCGCCGATTAATTGGCGCCGCTTGAATTTCTTTGAAACCGCCACCTAGACGACAGAAAACACTGTTTCCGTCGTCCAGGTGAACTTAGACGACGGAGAATAGTGCTCCGTCGTCTAAGTGCAACTCTATAAATAGAGTTGCACCCCCCTCATTTTGTCATCATTCCATCTCCTCCTCTCCTCTCCTCTCCTCTCCTCCTCCGGCAACGCTCCGACGACATTTTTTCCGGCGTGGTTCCTCATCTCCGACGACTCAACTCCGGCGATATTCCCGAAAACTCCGATTCGGTAAATTTCTATTTTTCCCTTATTAAAATATTTTTCATTTAATTAATTAATGAAATTCTAAACATAATTTAGAAATAGAATTTAATTGATTAATTAGTTTAAATATTTAATAAATGATTAATTATTGTTATTAATTTATTAAATCATAATTATTGTAATTATTGTAATTATTTATTATTAGTTGCATGATTAAATGAATTTATTATTAAATTTATTAAATGAATAAATTATTATTCATAATTTATTAAATGAATCAATTTTTTATTAAATGCATGATAAATAAATATAAATTATTGCATCTAATTAAAAATTATTAATTAATATTTACGTTTATTTTCTAGTAAATTAATTAGTAGTACGTGTTCGATTTAAATTTAGTACATAGGCTTGGTTTATTAAGTCGCATTCTTTGGAATAGATGGCGCCTTTTTCGTTGCTTATCTCCTTAACCCCTCGTGATGTGTGGATTTCATCACCGCACACCATAACCTAAGTGAAGTTATGGACACGAGGTTGAGGGCGAAGTTTGCAAAGGACTTGAGGGAGTGTAAATTTTCGAAAAATTGGCCGAATGTCGGACATGGTGTCTAGAAACGGGTTATGACTGGTGACAGGATTTGGACTAAGAAAGACTTTTGTCGAAATTAGTCCTGCCTCTCGCGTTATCTCTATCCCTAACTGGCCATGTTTTTCGATTTAACCAAGGCTGATTAATTGAAAATTTACACTTTATCGCGCGGGTCGCACGTCCATTGAACGACCGAAAATGCCAAGCTAGTGTACTCTATTTAAATCTTAAACGTACTTAATTAATTAGCGTAAATTTTTAAGTTGTAATTATTATGGTAAGTAGGTATTTTAACACCGTACTCTTAGGTTTAAATGGCTCCGCCAAAGACGACATCCGGCAAGAAGAAATCCCAACAGGAGGCAGAAGATGCCATGCTCCGAATGTTGGCGGCCCAAGTCGGTTGGGTTCAACAGGAGGGCAACGACGCTCTCAATCCGGACGGATCATCTGGTCCGTCCGTAGCGCCCTCTGGGGAAATTCCCGCTCCCCCATTCATCTCGAGCGGTGATGACGTCGACCCCTTCCAATCTCCGACGCCCGGTACCGGTTCAACGGGAAGTACTCAGGCGTCCTCGACCGCCGAATCAATCATGTACAGCGCCCGCCGTAGGCAAAGGAGGGCCCCCACTGACCCGGAACCGAAAAGGACTCGGGGTCTCGTTAAAGGGGGCAAAGCGGAGCGTATTTGCAAGGCGACCGGTAAAAAGATCGACTTGCCGTACGACGAATTCACCGGTGGCCCTCCCACAGCTCAGCTAGCAAGTCTCTCGGCGCATGGGATAGAGTCAATCATCCGTAACTGAGTTCGTATCACTGCCCCTACTTGGAAGGAGGCGCCGGATCATGAGAAGGCGAAAGTCTTCAAAGATCTTTCGGTACGTAATACGTCCAATTTAGTTATTATATAATATTGTTAATATTAGTTAAAATTTCATAATATATACGATTATAATTTTCTATTTATTTTTGATAGGAACAATTTGACGTGGATCCGACACCGGCTATGTTGAGGCATATCAACCAAACCGCCAACTCCATCTATAAAGATTGGAAGTACAAGCTCCATAAGTACTTCCAAGATGTCGGTCCCGTGCCTCCCCCGGTAGAGCTGCAAGGGGAGAGAGAAGATGAGTGGGAGTGGTTGTGTAACCACTTTGCCGATGAACAATTTAAGGTATTAATTTATTTTTTTTATTTCAATTAAGATAATTGAATTATTTAAATTGTAGTTATTCATTTTTTAATGATTTAATTATGTTGTGTAACAGAAATTCTCTGGTGTCAACAAAGCCAACCGGGGGAAGAAGGAGAAACACCATACTACCGGCGCCAAGCAGTTCATTCAAATAGCCAAGGAGCACAAGGATAAGGGCTCCAAACACCCTTATCTTGATGCAAGCGTAAGCGCGTACGTGACACCAGGGCTCGATAATGAAGCGAGTCAATGCAGCGTAAGTGATATATTAATTATGTGCTTTTAATTATAGTAATTATTATTTAAATATGATTTCATTATAATAAATTAATTATTCTTTTGTAGGCAAGGGTGATAGAGCGTGCGCATGAAGAGTTGGCTAACACTCAGCTTGCGTTCCCAGATGTGCCGCCGGAAGACTTGCATCCTCTATCCTTAGAGAGCCAAATTGCAATCGCGGATGAGGTCTACGGTCGTAGAGCTGGCAAGGAGGTTAGGCACTTTGGGCCTAGGGTGGTACGAGATTTGTCGACGACCTCCGGCTCATCATCTACGGGAGGTTCGGGGCAGTGAAGAAGGAGTCAGGCAGCGGCCGTCGAAGCAGCCATTCAAGAGGCTCGACTGGCACGAGAGGAGAATGAGTCAATGCGGCAAAGACTTGACGAACAACAAGCACAAATAGCCAAACTCATCGCGCTCATGAACCAAAATCGAGAAGTATGTCAACCTCCTCCGAACCCATACCCCGACGACAACGACCCGGCTGGAGGCGGAGGACCCGGCGGCGCATCTGCTCCTCCAGTATATTAGCTAGCTAGTTAATTATCGCGTTTCTTTATTTCCGAGTTCCGAACAATATTTTATAATTTTTGTGGGTTTTTAATTTGGATGTGTATGTACAAATTAATTCATTATTTAATTAATACATTAATTAATATTAAAAATTTAGTTTAATTAATTATTTTCGACTATTTTTCATTATTTAAATTAAATTAATAATATTTAATTTCAATTTATTTTTTTTAAAAAATTAAATAGTCACTTGGACGACGGAGATTATGTCTTCCGTCGTCCAGGTGCAAAACCCTAAACCCTAACCCTAAACCCCTAACCCCTAACCCCTAACCCCTAAACCCTAAACCCTAAACCCTGCCATTCTCCGTGGCCCACGTGTTCACCTGGACGACGGAGGATCAGTTCTCCGTCGTCCAGGTGAACACCTGGGCCACGGAGAAGCTAGCATTATCCGTGGCCCATGTATGCACCTGGACGACGGAAACGCTAATTCTCCGTCGTCCAGGTGAACACGTGGGCCACGGAGAAACGAGCAATGTCCGTGGCCCATGTAGTCACCTGGACGACGGAGAATTAGCGTTTCCGTCGTCCAGGTGCAAACATGGGCCACGGATAATGTCCGCGGTCCAAGTTAACTTGGACGACGGAGAACTTATTCTCCGTCGTCCAGGTGCTTGGACGACAGCACTTGGAGCACGGACCTTGGACGACGGAGATTCCGTCGTCCAAGTACTTAGACGACGGAAAACGTCACCTAGACGACGGAAATGGTCTGTGGTCTAGGTGCAGTTTTCTTGTAGTGTTTTAAAACTTCTTTTGAACGTCTTTATTCCAAACCTCCTCATTTTCATCATCTTAGTTTTTGGGTGTTTAACTTATGCTACCAATGTCAATGTTACACATAATTTTGCAACTAAAGCAATCAAATGCATTTTTATCGGTTATCCGATTGGTTAAAAAGCGTATAAGCTCTACGATCTTTCAACTCAAAAGATTTTTACTAGTCGAGATGTGATTTTTTATGAAACTAGTTTCTCTTATGGTTCTATTTCTGTCGAGCCCAATTCATCCCAGTTAAGTCAATCTCATTCTTTGGCCTAACATCCTGACCCAATTCCATGTCCAATACTTGACTCACCATCTCCTTCTCTCTAGTGCGCTTGGTCACCAAAGTTCCCAAAATTTCCAAATTTCATCGACATTAATTGAACCCACCGCCGCCATCCCTGTCAATCCAGCGTCAGAGTCTAACACGCCTGCTTCCATTGGTTCGACGCCCTTCGGCTCACAACCATCCTCGGTCACGCCTCTATCCTAATTAGTTTCTTCTCTGCCAGCGATGTCATCGTCTCTTCCTTCTCGACCATCCTGACCTTCCCACATCGACGACGACTTCCCTTTGACATCTCATCCAATGTCTTTGTCGTCCTTAACACCTCTGAGTCAACCCATTCCATCTCAACCTTCAATTCCTCTCACATCATCATTGCCTCTCACATCCAGTGTCTCTTGACGTGAGTCACCCCCACCACACCATCTTGTCTAGTCCACGCCACCCTCTCCACCCTGATCCTTTACGCCTCCACCACAAAATCTCGAAGTTGAATTCGCTCAGCCTGATGTCGAACCCGCACAGCTTGAAATTGAACCCGCACCTCTTCATGATCACTCGAGCTGTGTCATTGTCCCTCCGATCAAGCTACATGATTACGTGTGCTCTCAAGTCACGGTTCCTTCTTCTAATCAATCATCGTCCTTGTTGCCCGGTCCTCGCAAAGGTACTCGTTATCCCCTCTACAATTATATGTCATATCATCGATATACCCCTGGATATTGTTCCTTTATTGCTCAGATTAGTCAGGGTTTGGAGCCAATGTCTTATGTAGAGGCAGCTCAACATGCTGAGTGATAGGAAGCTATGCAGTCAGAACTCAAGGCACTCCAAGACAATCACACTTGGACTCTCATGCCTTTGCTTGTTGGAAAGAGAGCTATTGATTGTCGTTGGATCTATAAGATCAAGCATCGCTCCGATGGTTCAATGGAGCGTTACAAAGCTCATTTGGTGGCCAAAGGTTACACACAGATGGAGGGTATTGATTATGAGGACACATTTTCTCCAACTGATAAGATTATCTCTATTCGTTGTTTGCTTGCATTGGCTGCTGCTCAACACTGACTGCTTCATCATTTAGACGTTAACAATGCTTTCCTACATGAGGATTTATAGGAAGAAATTTATATGCATCCTCCTCCTGGTCTTCGACTACAGGGGGACAACTTGGTTTGTCACCTACACAAATCGTTGTATGGTTTGAAGCAAGCTTCCCTCCAATGGTTTACCAAGTTTTCTGCTGTAATTTAATCAGTTGGCTATGTTCAATCTAGAGCCGATTATTCATTATTCACAAGGAAATGAGGCGAGTCTTTTATAACTCTACTGATATATGTTGATTATATTCTGATAACAGGGAATGATCCTAATAACATTGATTCTCTTAAACACTTCCTGCATAGTTAGTTTCGTATTAAGGATCTTGGAGATTTAAAAATTTTCCTTAGAATTGAAGTATGTGCCTCAAAGTCTGGAATTTACATGTCTCAACGGAAATATGCACTAGATATAATCAAGGATGTAGGCCTGTTAGGTGCAGCCCCTGTGGAAAGTCCCATGGAACATGGACTAAAATGATCTAATAAAGGTGATTTGCTAAAAGATCCGTCTCGTTATAGGTGATTAGTTGGGAGGTTAATTTATCTTACTGTTTCAAGGCTAGACATAACCTATTCAATACATCTGTTGAGTAGATTCATGCATGCGCCTAGAAAACCTCATATGGAGGTTGCACTTCGTGTTGTGCATTATATTAAAATTTCTCCAGGCCAAGGTTTATTTTTCTCTTCAGAAAGTGATTTGAGATTACGTGCTTACTGTGATTCTGATTGGGATGGTTATCCAATTACTAGAAGATCTACTACTGGTTATTGTGTTTTTCTTGGGTATGTCATCTTTGATTTCATGGAGATCAAAAAGACAGAAGACTTTCACTTTGCTCTGTTGAAGCTGGGTATAGGGCAATGACGGGGACTTGTTGTGAATTGACATAGCTTCGATATCTTCTCAAAAATTTGGGCATACTTCATCATAAACCGGCCTTGTTGTACTGTGACAGTAAAGCAGCGTTACACATTGCAGCCAATCATGTTTTTCATGAGAGGACTAAACACATTGAAATGGATTGTCACTTTATCAAAGAAAAAATTCAAGATGGTTCAATAGTCACATAGTTTGTGAATTCTGCAAATCACTTAGCGGATGTTCTCACCAAAGCTTTAGGAAAGGAAACTTTTACGCCTATGATTCGCAAGTTGGAGAGTGGATTGGAAGTTAGAGATATCCACTCTCCAACTTGAGGGGGAGTGTAGAGATTTTGATCTTGCAAATATATTTTGCATTAAGAATATAGAGATTTGTGATTATTTATATTAATTTCTGTATATATATTTACTTTCCTATTGTATCTCTAGTATATTTGTTTCCTATTGTATCAGCATGTTTCCTATTGTATCAATGAAATTCTATTCCAGCCAAATCAGCTTCTTTTCATTCTTTCACAACCCTACCAGCATTGAAAGCAGCAGTAATGTCTACAACTTAAGTTTTCTGATACGCTTTGAAACAACATGATGAACCGCACAAATAAACGAGAAAACCCCCAATGCAATAAGGATACTGTCCAGGAGAAATAGATGAACATGAGAACATGTATACATAGATAATATAGGAGTATAGGACAAGAGGAAATCGTCTTTCCAAAACCTGTCAATGACATCTTGACGCTCCATTGTTGAAAGTATGTCTGGTGCGCATTAACAAAGACCGATGTCCTTTACACTCACTCTCAGCTTTCTTCAATACTTCAGTAGATTCCTCTGCATAATAGCCCAATACAAAGGTTTGGCATGAGGTTTTCAGCTCCCTTTTCCAATTCCATCTGAATTTAACATATCATATCATATCATATCACATATATATATATATATTGTAAACTACCAGAAACTAACGCCTTAATCAAAGCACTACACAGAGCCAAAAAAGAAAAAAGGAAAAAAATCAATACAAATGCATGACATGATGTAAAACAAGTCATATGAAGCTGTCTGGTTTTCCTGATATCCATGATATCAACACTTCCAACCACTTCCGATTTGCATACCAAATAACCGAACAGTATCTATCTCATGAGCTTAATACATCATTTAAGTCCTATAGCTTAATTACACAACATTATTGACAGATTTAGTAGAATTCAACATTGCACTCTGAGCAAAGTAAAAGTTGAAAAATAACATTTAAGAATGAACTGATCGAACTCACCAACGAGCATGTGTGTGACTCGAGTTCTTTCCACCTCCTACAACCATGTCAAACGATAATACCGTCATTACACTAATTGGAAGTGAGGAGATTCCAAAAACGAAAAAACAGTTTTAAGAATAAGAACTGACCTGAACCGCCAAGCCACGAGTCCTCCCAAGGCTTTCTGTGATGCTTTCAGCAACAGATGCCGTTCGGGCCTTGTCCCTGAAACAAAGATACTTTAATTACAAGCTTAATTAAATCACAAAGTCACATAATAAAAGTAAACGTATTTTGATTCATTTGTTCATAATTTCCGATTACACACTGTAAGTTGCGTCGACGAGCTGCGCACTCTGGTCCACCTCCAAAAAGAAGTTCTCTCTGCGAATCAATAACCACATTACAAACACAACTCACTATATACAACCTTTATATAATCACCAACAATGAAATTAGTCACACAAAAAAAAAATCCAACGTTCTCATACATCTACCTCTTTCTGAGCAGCTTTCCTAATATTCTCTGCTGCTTGCATATTAGCCTCCCTAATACTCATCCTCAAACTGCTCACAAACAAAAGAAAGAAAGAAAGAAAAACTCAACCAGCTTCGAAATACAATTTATAAAACGTACTGAATTGGCGACGAAACAGAAACTAGAGAAGGAACTTGAAAAGTAATACCTCTGGGCTTGGTTTTTCCATGACTCGACTAACGCTGTGGCAGATTGGACCTGATCGTCGGTAGGTAGCTGAATAGCAAAGACACCGAGCTTCAAGTGCAGAGAATTGAGCAACCACTGAAGGTGAATAGGAACTTTGTCAACTTTTTCGTTTAAGAATCTGTTGTCAGGTATAGCTATGAGAGAGTCTATCTTGACAAACAGAGAATTACGATTTAAAATAAGTTACAGTAAATAAAAACAAATAACACCAAGGTGTTTTTCTTTAACGCAGAAATCCTGCAACTAAGGATGAAAACTGCGTGGTCCCAACTTATGAAGACCAAACATTTTCACTATATAATCACACTCAATACAAGACTCTTTAGTTCACATGGTCTCTAACTCTCAGCTATACTACTCTAGTATCGCACACTAGTTGATGAACTATTCTCTAGTTGCTACTTAAGTGCTTACAACTGAAAAGATTATGAAGATTCTTCACAGAACTCAGCTATCGCACAGCTGATTCTTCTAGAACTCTTTTGGGTTGCATGTACTACCAATCCGACCTCATGGAGTACATAATGATATGAGAATGAAGGAAAAATGGGTTTAATGCAAACTTCTAGTCATAACAAAATATCCAAAGGATAAAACGACTCGGACTTTGCACTAAGATGAAAAGAATAGACTTAGCTTCACAAGAGCAAATACAATATTTGAACAACCAACTAAGTCGAGGACCAAATGTCAAGGCTGAGATACCTCAGCTACAAAGAAGGAAGATACTTCTAGAGATTCCTTGTGTCTTTTTCCAAGACACGAAAGTGACTAGATAGTCAGTATGTAAAAAGATCATTTCCTGTTTTTAGCAAAAAGAAGAACTTCCTTCCTAGGATATAATTCAAACAAGAGAGAAAATGTTTTGCAAATTTTTACTTAAAATTGGTGTTTTCAAACACAACATGTCAAAACATTTTTCTCTAAGACCAGCTCGTGATTATAGAGGTTCACAGAGTCTATCAATAGACAGACCAGCTGGAGTCTTTGAATATCCCAAAATTAAAGTCACGGATTATGATTCTTATGAACCCAGATGACTTTGGGATACCAAGACCACTGACCATCCTGATGATATGTATATGCATGAAACTTCCTTTTTCCATGAGGTCAGTTAGGTCTTCAAACTTGTTTCATATAGTCAAAGGTGAACGTAGACTTGAAATATATTATCCAGGAATTGTTTTGATCCCTGCCAGGTATTCCAATTAATTCTTGTGCCAACATTCTCCCCTTTTGGCATTCCTGATCAAAATAATTTTCTACCACTTGTGCATATGTTAAGAAGCCTGCATAACTATGAAACCACTGACAGAACAAGTTAAGTAATAAGGAAGCAGTAGGTATTTCAATAATCTTGAAGATGCATTAATATCATTTTAAGCTCACAAAAACATCACATACGGAGTTTAAATGATTACAACAAAAGAATAAAAAACTACCAAGTCTTACCCCCTTTTTGACATGGGATGACAAAGGGAGCAGAAAACAACACAACACATCAGAAAAGAAAAACATGCCACGAGCAGAGGGAACAAAAAGAAAAGTGAAACACATAAACAAAATCATAAAGCAGCAAACAACAACAGTAGATAGGAGACCACAAGCTCTAAGCATCCTCTACCTTTTCAACATCCATGTTGTCACAGTCCTCGCCAGTAGACTCCCCCTCAGATGAGGCACTGGAGGAGTCAGAGGAACCGCCAGGATGGGAAGCACCAGTGTCATCCTTGGTACGATGACCAGCTCCCACTAACGCATCAAGACTAGCCTGAATCTTCGAGAATTCATGCATCATACAGTCACGAGTTTCAGACATGGATTGATGAAAAATCACCTCAACCAATTCCCAGATGTCCTTCTTGAGATAGGTGGTGTCAATAGGCTCCACAAAGACATGGGATTGAATGGAAGATTTGGTAATGATGGACTTGTCCACTGGAAGAAGATCCATGAACATGTCATCTTCAAAGAGAGGAACCTTGGTCTCCAAACAAAGAAGGGTGATTACAATAGGAAAAACCAATAAGCTCCCCAAGTTGTACAGATTAGTGATTGCAGCATGGAAGATGTGATAGTACATGAAATTCTCAACGGGAACTGTCTTCTTGGCAAAGCTGAGATACCCAATCATCGCAGCTTGTTCAAATGTGACCTTGGAGGTTTGAGAGATAGGGCTCAAAAAGGTATGAACCAAGAAACCCATGAGCTTATGGAACTCGATGAGAAACTGGCTAGACAAGTGAGAGGATCGCTGACGAGTGAAAGGGGGAATGGAGTAAAAGGTTGTGGCGGCTTCATCAAGAGAGAATTTGGACTGAAAGTCCTTAAGCTTGGTCAAGGCAGACTTTTTGGTAGTAGGCAGACCAAAACCTCACTAATGTGAGAAAGAGACCTATCAACCCAAACATCCTTCACAACCATGAAAACAGGCTTGCGAGACTTGATACGAGGACTCTCAAGGGCATTGAGTGAAAAATTTGCATAGAACTCACGAACCCAAGATACATTAACCCTAGGAAAGGGTTGACTAGCCTCTACCCATCCCAACTTAGAGGAGAGGAATCACGGTGGCCAGAGGGAGGTGGTGACACCGATGTCAGACGATGGACAAAAGAATGACTTACTCCTTGAGGGTGAGATGATGATGAAGCCATAAGAGAAATAGAAAAGGATGGTGGTGCACTCACTGATGGAGAATCAGAATTTTGGAACCGAGGTGAGCAAATAAACGCTAAGGAAGGAGATTCACTGAGGATGTGGGTTGCATGCACTGAACCATAAGCTTCATTTAAAAACTAACAGTAAAACGGAAGAGAAACGTGGCGGTGAGGTGGTCGAAGAGAGGTAATTCTGACATGGTTTAAATAGAGAAAATGTGGAGAAGTGGAGAAGATGAGTGAGTTTCCAGTTACCTCGATCAAGGTAAAAATCATACAAAAAATAAACGAAAAGAAAAAAACGAAAGCAACAAACCCACTTGTAGCATCACGCATGGCCCATGGCCCAAGGCCCAAGCATCCCAAAAGAGTACAACGAAAGTACTCACGTACAAACTAGTGAGCTTATCAATCAAACAAAAGGGACATGAAAGAAACCAGAGGATAACAAAGCCAATGCATAAACAACAATCCTCAAATTAAGGAAGAAATGAGAGTCACATGTTGAGTTACATACAGCATTAACAAGTCATCTCAAGAAAATGGAACACTCAAGCATAGATTTAATAGAGTAGAGTCGGCTATCAACCAAGTTCCAAGACAAGTTCACAAGTGTAGTTGATCTTGGTGTTGAAAATAAGAAAAGACCAAGTGTGTATGCTAAGTCTAATCACTCCCCCTAAGCATATGCATAGAGTAGAAATAAAAAGAGATAAAAAGTCAAACATAGTATTTAGGATGAGGCAGATGATAGACAAGTCATATCCATCCTAGAGAAGTCAGCATAGGCATAGACTCACAAGGCAACAACACCAAAAAATCAAGCAGTTTTTGGTTTTTCAAAATATTTTATATGAATGCATAATCACAAATCAATTGTCTTAAAAGAAACCACATGGTCCTTTTGTATTTTAAATTTTGGAATGGTGTGTGTGTGCAAAGTCATCTCTAGGAGGATAGATTAGCAACATCAAATGACATGGAATGGGAGAATTTCACCATTGTAATCACCTTTTTAATAGTGGATTGGCCTTTGGTCGAAACATGTTAAGATTTAGAACTCATCTGAGAAATCGTCCTTGTATGGTCCATGTAGCAAAACAACTATCATTGACTCCCTGAGTAGATGCTCAAAAGGGCAACAAGTATAACAAGGATACTCTGAGGACAGTCATTTCGAACCATCAAGGATAGACTGCATCTCAAGGATCTCAACTGGTTTTATATAGGTGCACCCAGTGAAAGACTAGCTCAAGTGAATATAAGTTTCAATCCCTTTGGGATGATTTTTGAGTTTATGTAAAGAACCAATTTCCCATTCACAAGCCAATTTTCTAGTCACATATACCACACCTACTTAGAGATGACTAGTGAAGCTGAAGCTTTATGTATATCCAAACAAGTTTCATGGACCACATAGATGAGACAAAGTGATTATGAATGCATAGGAATAAGTTAATCATCAAAGACACTCAATGTTTGGACAGTTACCTAGGTCAAGTTCAAGAGCTGACTAAGAATGCTTACACGATTGTCTATCCCATCCATTATTCATTATACCAAAAATGAAAGGTATCAATTTCCCCTTTTTTATTGTTTTGTCTCGAGTATATGAAATGAACAAGAAACAAACTAAAAGAGAAAGACTATACACACTAGGAGCAGTGATCATGCAAAAGAACACACACGAATAGCCTTTTGCAAACTTTCAAAACGAAGATTATCAAGAGGCTTCATGAACTAGTCTGCTAGTTGATTGTCTGTTGGTATGAATGTTAATTCAATCAATTCTTGTTCAACTAGACTTCTTATGACATGATATCTAATTTCAATATGCTTAGTCCTGGAATGCAATACTGTATTCCTCGAGATGTTTATTGCACTAGTATTGTCACATAACAAAGAAAGCTTATCTTGTGGGAAGCTATAGTCATGAAGCATATGCAGCACCCAAATGCACATAACAAAGAAAGCTTATCTTGTGGGAAGCTATAGTCATGAAGCATATGCTTCACCCAAAGCATTTGGGTGCATCAACTTCCAGCAACTATGTACTCTGCCTGAGCGGTAGAGAGAGAAACACAGTTTTGCTTCTTGCTGTGCCACGAGACAAGGTTATTTCCAATAAAAAAAATAGCCTCCCAAGGTGCTCTTTCGATCTGTGTTATCTCCAGTCCAATCAGGGTCAGAGTAACCTGCAATCTCAATGTTAGAGTCATTCGTATATAGTATACAAAAGTTAGTAGTTCCAGCCACATAACAAAAAATGCATTTTACAGCTTTCACATGGGACTCCTTTGGGTTACACTGATATCGTGCACAAACCCCAACACTAAATGAGATATCTGGTCGACTGGCAGTGAGGTAGAGTAAGTTGCCAATCATGCTTCTGTATATGGTGAGATCAACATCAATTCCATTCAAGTCAGCGCATATTTTGTAGCTAGTTCCCATGGGATTGCGGAAAAGAAATGCTCCTTCCATCCCGAATTTTCTCACAAGGTCCTGAGCATACTTGGTTTGTGAGATGAACAGTCCGTCTTTTCTTTGTTAGACCTACAGACCTAGAAAGTAGTTCAACTTTCCACACATACTCATCTGAAACTCATTAGTCATTAACTTTGCGAATTTAGTAACAAAAGAGTTAGAAGTGGAACCAAAGACAATATTATCTACATAAATTTGGACAATGATGATATCTCCAGAAGAGCTTTTAACAAAAGATGTTTTGTCAATTGATTCTCTAATATATCCATTGTCAATGAGATGTGAAGACAACCTTTCATACCAAGCTTGAAGGGCCTGTTTCAACCCGTAAACATCCTTTTTAAGTTTGAAAACACGGTTAGGATAGGTAAGGTCTGGAAATCCTGGTGGTTGGGCAAGGTACAGTTCCTCTTTCACATCCCCATATAGACACGCACTTTTAAAATCCATTTGATGCAAGGTGAACTTTAAGTGACACGTAATGGATAACAAAAGTCTCACCGATTCTAACCTAGCAACAGGAGCAAAAGTATCATCAAAATCAATACCCTCAACTTGGTTATACCCTTGAGTAACTAGCCTAGCCTTGTTTCGGGTTATTGTTCCTTTCTCATCAGTTTTATTTTTGAAAACCCACTTTGTTCCTATTATGTTTTTGTCACTAGGTCTAGGTACGAGATCCCAAACATCACATGCCTCAAACTGGTTTAATTCCTCCTACATGGCTTGAATCCAACTTTCATCACATAAAGCCTCTCTAACATTTTTGGGTTCAATGGTTGACACAAATCCAAAGTGAGAGATAACATTTATGTCTTTTCTAAATATAGCCAGAAAAGTTTTGAGGATAGAAAAATTGCTCACAACTAATCGTGCCTTACTCCTTGTTTGCATAGGCTGATGAGCATCACCAATGATATCGAATGGAGTGTGATCTTTAGAAACCTGCCTCTTTCCTATTCTATGAGGTGTTTGGATGGCCAGGATTGCATCTATCCCAGAGCCATCATCTTCAAGTTCATGGTCAGACCCCTCATCATCTGGTTATGGATTATGTTCATCAATTTGCTTCTCAGGTTCTGTGTGTCGAGGTCCCTCTGTGTTCTCGAGATCATCCTGTGAGAGATTGTTAGGGTATGCCTAAGAATGAATAAGAGAATCATCTATAGCTACATTCATGGTTTCCATGATCTTGCAGGATTGCTTGTTGTACACTCGATATGCTTTACTGTTCGAGGCATAGCCGATAAATACACCCTTGTCACATTTAGCATCAAACTTTGTCAGATAATCACGATCATTGTAAATGTGGCATGGACTTTCAAATGCCTTCAAATGTGAGACATTTGGCTTTCTACCTTTCCAAAGTTCGTAGGGAGTTTTGTCTGTGCCTGTACTTAGAATAACACAATTCAAAGTATAACAAGCATTAGACAAAGCTTCAGCCCAAAATGAGTGACGTACGTTAGATGAGTTTAGCATGACTATAACCATTTCAATTAACACCCTATTCTTTCTTTCTACAATTCCATTTTGTTGGGGTGTTATAAGGGCAGAAAACACATGATGTATCCCACGCTCATCACAAAAACTTTTGAAAGAACTATTTTCAAACTCAGTTCCATGATCAGTACGAATTTGAATGATACGTTTGTTCTAAGAATATTTTTCATTTGTGATTTTCTTTGCTACCCTAAGAAACTTATCAAAGGATTCTGACTTGTTCCTTAGAAACTCGATCCAAGTAAAACGTGAGAAGTCATCCACAATCACAAGCACATATTTTTTACAACCAATGCTTTGAGTTTCAATAGGACCGACTAGATCTAGATGCAGTAATTTGAGCACACATGATGTTGGTTTAGCATTTAAAGATGCATGATGAGTACAAGTGAACTTAACGACCTTACAGTCTCCACACATACCATGAGACTTACCAGACAGCTTTGGTAGGCCCTTTACACATTCTTTTGAAGATAGTTTCACCATATCTTGATGGTTAAGATGACACATTCTCCTCTGCCAGAGATCTAAGGCATCCACAGTTGCAGATGATCTGAAACATACTTCGATAGAAAATTTCTTCGGGGCATGAACACAATAGCATTGATCTTTTGTTCTATCATATTTCATCATGCTCTTTCCTTTCCCATCAAGGACTATACATTTTGTACGATCAAAGGAGACTATCTCAGGTTCGTCAATAATTTCACTAACATTCAGTAAGCTCACTTCCAGTACTCTAACCAACAATACATTTTTCAGATGTGGGAGACCTGGGGTGTTAACTGTCTCACATCCAATGCTTTCAGCTTGAGCCCCATCACCAAAAACAACCTTCCCACATGGATGGGAATCGTTCATTGATGTAAACCATTTCTTGTCACCAGTCATGTGTCCTGAACATGTATTATGCATGTATCATTCATCTGATTTCCTTGCTATAAGAGTCGTGAGTGCCACATTGCAAATGCAATAGTTTTACTTCTAGACTTACGTGTGATTCTGAATTGAGATAGAAAGCACACAACATTTTCTTCAATAGCTCCATTGGGATCTCCAACAACTACATCTTGGGTTGGCTTAGGTCTTCCTGGAGACTGTTTGGATTCACCTTTCTTTACCCAGATGGGTTGCTTTCTCAGATTTGGTTTTGAAGGGATGGAAAGACTTCTAGCTATCCTAGTAAATTCTCTAAGAGATTTTTCGAAGGTGGTTTAAAGCACACTCAAGGTATTCATTTGTTGAGGTTCCCTGGAACCATTCTGGCTTCTCCCCAGTCTCCAACAATATGCTCGTATGTGCCCAATCTTTCCACAGTGATGGTAGGTGGGGACAAAAGATTTGGTTGATCTGATTGATAAGATTGGTTTGGTGTTTGTGGCTTTGACGAAGACGGTTTTTTGGTTTAGTTTTGGATCCCTCGCCACTGATGTATCCCGGATCAGAGTCATTTTTTTTCAGTCTGTCCCAACCCGCACATTTTTGACAACTTTACTGATCCAATTGAGAATTTTTTAAACTATTGTTAAGAATTTCTCGAGGAACTTTCAAGAGTAAGTTTTTCCTCTGTTAGTGAGGAAATAAGTCTGATCTGAATGTCTAAGCTATCTTGAAGATGCTTGACTTTGTTTCCAAGACTTGCCTTCTCTAACTTCCATTTAGTCTTTAGAGATTGATACTTCTCTTGTAACATAGATTTTGTCTCTTTTTGTGATAACTCATTAAAGAGTTTCAATTTTAGTAGGTATAGACTTGGACGTTGCATATAACTCAGAGTACTTATCATGTACTAACTCATTGGAGTCATCCTCCTCATAAGATTCATCCAAATTAACAAACGCAATAAACGCTAGGGTCTCTTCTTTATTGTCAGAAGGAGAATTAGAATCACTATCGCTCCAAGATGCTTTGAGTGCCTTGGCAGACTTTCCCTTTCGGTTAGCACATTCAGCAGCTTTATGTCTAAAGCCAGTACACTCGAAACATCTAGGACCATCATCTGATTTTTGGACGTATTTAAACCTATGACCTTTATCATTTGAGGGATCATTAGCCCTAGGGTTTCTAGAAGAAGATCCTTTAGAGAAGTTCTTTGAGGAAGAGAAAAGTCTACGTTTCTTAAGGATTTCTCAAACTACTTTGTAAGAAAAGCAAATTCCTCTAAAGAGTAATCTTCACGATCCTCGACCTTCTCCTCTTCTTTCATAGAACTTAGAGCAATGGATTTTTCTTTCTTAGACTTTCTTCTTTTAGACGTAAACATTTTGAGGTTTCCCATTAGCTCATCAAGAGAGTATGTATCCAAGTCTTGAGCTTCCTTAATAGCTATTTGTTTTGTTTCAAAGCTAGGAGGCAATGCTCTAAGAAACTTCTTAACAATCCTATGAGGAGCTAGTGTATCACCAAGACTTTGGCACTGATTTGTAATACTAAGTAATCGACCATGGACGTCATCGATGGATTCATCCTCACGCATGGTCATTTCTTCAAACTCAAGGACTAGACTTTGAATTCTCTGAGCTCTTACCCTAACATTCAGTTCATATGTCATAACGATGGTATCCCATACTGCTTTGGCATCGAGGAAATGAAGGATTCTACGACGTTCTCTATCAGACAAGGCAATAAAAAGACTATTCTTTACTCTAACATTTTCCCTAGCTAGCTCTTTTTCCTCAAAGGTCCAGTCCTTCTTAGGTTTTGGAACACTAACATTTGACCCTTCATAGCATGGTCACATAGCAGTCGTCCAACCCTCATTGACCACTGTCCACTGTTTTCTGTCATTTTGTGACTCAAGAAAAGAAGCTATCATGACTTTCCATTGGGCGTAGTCCTTACCATCAAAGAATGGTGGGACATCGACAGAGGATGATAGTTTATCCTGATTCATCCATTACCTCGGAGGAACTCAACAGCAGTGCTAGTGGCTGCTTTGATACCACTTGAAGGTCTTAGAGGGGAAGTGAATAGGAACTTTGTCAACTTTTCGTTTAAGGGCGTGTTGTTAGGGATAGCTATGAGAGAGTCTATCCTGGCAAACAGAGAATTACGATTTGAAATAAGTTGCAGTAAATAAAAACAAATAACACCAAGATATTTTTTTTAACGTAGAAACCCTACAACCAAGGATGAAAACTGCGTGGTCCCAACTCTTGAGAACCAAACATTTTCACTATATAATCACACTCAATACAATACTCTTTAGTTCACAGGATCTCTAGCTCTTTGGTATCCTACTCTAGTATCGCACACTAGTTGATGAATTATTCTCTACTTGCTACTTAAGTGCTTACAGCTGAAAAGATTATGAAGATTCTTCACACAACTTAGCTATCGCACAACTGATTCTTCTAGAACTCTTCTGGATTGCATGTACTACCAATCTGACCTCATATAGTACATAATGATATGAGAATGAATGAAAAATGGGTTTAATGCAAACTTCTAGTCATAACAAAATATCCAAAGGATAAAATGACTCGGACTTTGCACTAAGATGAAAAGAATAGACTTAGCTTCACAAGAGCAAATACAATATTTGAACAACCAAATAAGTCGAGGATGCTTGTCCTATATTTATAGGCAAGCCAAAGTGACCAAAGGTCAAGGCCGAGATACCTCAGCCACAAAGAAGGAAAATACTTCTAGAGATTCCTTGTGTCTTTTTTCAAGACACGAAAGGGACTAGATAGTCAGTATGTAAAAAGATCATTTCCTATTTTTAGCAAAAAGAAGAGCTTCCTTCCTAGGATATTCAAACAAGAGAGAAAAGATTTTGCAAACTTGTACCCAAAATAGGTTTTTCCAAACAAAACATGTCAAAACATTTTTTTCTAAGACTAGCCCGTGATTATAAAGGTTTACAGAGTCTACCAATAGACAAACTAGCTAGAGTCTTTGAATATCCCATAACTAAAGTCACGGGTTAAGATTCTTATGAACCCAGATGACTTTGGGATACCAAGACCATTGCCAATCCTGATGATATGCGTATGTATGAAACTACATTTTTCCTTGAGGTTAGTTAGGTCTTCAAACTTGTTTCACATAGTCAATTGGGAATGTGGACTTGAAATATATTATCCAGGAATTGTTTTGATCTCAGCCAGGTATTCTAATTAATTCTTGTGCCAACAACCACAAGCCGTCTTGTACGAGGCTCTGCATTCTGCGCAACAATTCTTGCGCATCACTAGTATCGATATATTTGCCGTAGTTCTCGATGGACTTGATTGTCTCTACGACGGTTTTGTAAGTATCGTCCCACTCCTTCATCAGCTTCTCCACCTTCTGCTCCACCTCGTCCATTAATGAAAGCTTTCTGTACGTTGTTTTGGAATATTCTTAACTTGATAGTTTCTCTCTACGTACCCCAGAGGAGAGTCGATCTCTGGATTTTTTGTTGTATACGTTTTTATTCATCTTTATGATTGAAATCCTTCCTTTTCTTTTCCTAGTAGGAATCATCAATCAATTAGGAAAACCTTAAGAAGAGTTCACATTGGGTTTCTTTTATTTTTGGATACACTAAACACATTAATTCTTGGGAGATCGAAGTCTATTTTCTCTGCCTTCATTTTCCTTAGCTTCCTTATGGTTTAGGTTTAGGGTTCTAATTAACAGCAAAGCAATGGATGATCTCGACTCTACCATCCTCAACGGTGAGTTAACCACCACGCGCTTCTCCGACCTGAAGCCTAACCAGTTCTCCGAGTCTTGAACCAAGGCGGGTTCGAGTTCTGCACTCCAGTCCAAGCCTCCACAATCCCCAGCTAATCTCTTTCGCTACAAAGACGTCGCCGTCGACTCCAAAACCCTAGCCTTGGTCATTCCAATGGTCGAGATTCTCCTGCAAACTTCGACCAGTACTCCCAAACCTAACCAGGTAGGTAATCTTCGAATTCAAATAGGTGTAGAAACAATGTCACACAAGTCCAATATACCTTTGGGACTTTCCGTCGAGTATATGGTGCTCCTGCCAGAAAAGAAACCGTCGCATCTTGTCGATCTCCATGTTAAAAATAAGTCTAAAAAGACCATACTGTTCTTCCATGCATTGCTCCCTTGAAGGGATTCAACTTGATTGCTCTACACGGGAAGATGAAACAGACCACAAGGGAAAGGGCGCTAGCCTCATTTACATATCTCTCAAGTGGCATTTTACGTACTATGCACTGATGTTGTAGCTCGCGGACTTGACACCCTAGGTGTCGACTTTATAGTTCAGTATGATCCCCCACAAGATCTAAATTTCTTCAGTCATAGAAATGGCAGAACAGCACGTATGGGAAAACAAGGAAATGCAATTGTTTTTCTGCTCCCAAAGGAGAAATATTATGTTGAACTCCTGCGTAGAAAAGACATTGCTCTTCAGGAAAGGACATGTTCAGATGTTATTCATCAGATACGATCTGCGGCAACAAAATACCGTGATATCATGGAAAAGGGTGCAAGGGCTTTTGTTTCGTACATCAGTGCATATAAAGAACATTCCTAGCTACTCTTTCATTTTCAACTGGAAAGAACATGAAATTGGGAAGTTGGGCATGGGATTTGGACTACTACAGCTCCCTGCAATGCCTGAGATAAGGCATAACATGCTTGCTCATCCCTGTTGAAAACATTAACTTGCAGGAGATCAAAGTTAAGGATAAACCTCGTAAAAAGCAAAGAAAGAAGAATCTGCAAGTGAAGAAAGAAGCAATAGAGCAAGAAAAGCCTAAACCACCAAAGGCCAACAACAGCTGAAACGCTGCAGCTGATGTGATAAAAAGAAAACAGATAAGCAAAGACGTGCTGCCCAGACAGTTGACGATGAAGAGGAACTGAGAAGAGATTATCGCCTGCTAAAAAAGCTTTAAAAGGATGATATTGATGAAAGTCAGTTAGCAAAGCTGACAAGAACTGAACACTTACTTGAATTATAATTTGCTAAAATGAGTTTGGAATCTAACTTTGGCTATGTCTGCCTTGCAAACATTGAATGTCCCTCTAGTGAGGGATTTACTTATATTGAGTCTTTTTTGGGTGAATATCTCTCTTTCTAACATTAATTAGCAATTTACCACATTTGAATAAAGTTACAAAAAGCACTTTGAACCTTTCAAAAAAGTTAAAACACTTTATAAAAAAAATGAAAAAGTAATAGTCTAATAATGTTGAAGGATATGTTCCTAGTTATGGTAAAATATACAGAGAATAAAGGAGAGAATCCAATTTAGTAATGTATTATAATTCTTACTATATGTAACTCCATGTACTCTCCTATATAAAGAAGTTTCTGATCATCAATGAAATGTTACACACCGATTGCTTCCACAATCTCTATACTTTTCCATTTATCCTAAAACACGTTATCAGCACGAGACTCTAACCCTGTGCGAATATTTTAAGGAGAAGAACAAGGAGATGAATATTGTTCTGTAATAATTTCAAATAAGTTTTCTATGAACACAACTTGAATTTAAATTCAAATGACCTACTCTTTTGGGAGTTTGAATTTTTTCGTAGGGATTTTGGGATAACATTTCATCCCTCTTTTTTACACCGCGCCTTTCTTGAAGGTGGAAATTTGAAACAAAAAGAGTTCCTTGGAACAAAGAGAGTTTCTAGATTAACTAAGAGCGTTTATCGTGAACAAAGAGAGTTCACAAAATCGATTGAACAGAGAATGTTCATAAAAGTATCAATTTAAAAGCACGAGACTCTAGCCCTGTATGAATATCTTAAGGAGAAGAACAAGGAGATGAATATTGTTCTATAATAATTTCAAGTAAGTTTTCTATGAACACAACTTGAATTTAAATTCAAATAACCTACTCTTTTGGGACTTTGAATTTTTTCGTAGGGATTTTGGGATAACATCTCATCCCATCTTTTTACACCGCACCTTTCTTGAAGGTGGAAATTTGAAACAAAAAGAGTTCCTTGGAACAAAGAGAGTTTCTAGATTAACTAAGATCGAGTTGTTCATCGTGAACAAAGAGAGTTCGAATTCACAAAATCGATTGAACAAAGAGTGTTCATAAAAGCATCGATTAAAACGAAAAAAGAGAGTTTGTAAGACCATATACATCAAATTAAATGTTTAATCCAAATATTATATTAGAAAACAAATTAGTTGTCGAGGAAGTCTCTTACGACTACCAAACTAATACATCTTATGTTTTCTCATGGTACTTGATATGCAAAAGTGCATTGACACCATGCTCCCAGATCTAAAAGAGAAGTAGAATAATGTGTGGTTTTCCAACTTCAAGCATATAGCATCAATAAATAAAAAGATGCTTAAGTTTAAATCCATGCTCCAATTATACGGAATGCAGTCAAGGAGCAAGATTTCATCGAGAAAATTCTCTATATAATCATAATTCAAGGAAAGATGGGAACTAAGAGAGTTCATAATGCTAATTATGAATTGCACCAAAGAGTAGGGTGCAAGGAGCGAAACCCTTAAGTTAAGGAAACTTCGGTGAGACATTTTTTTGGTCTCTACAACCTCCCACACAAGGAAGGACTCCATAAATTGGCGCATGAAGGTCATGTTTGATGACCATGATAGAGGAAATGCCGGCCATGAATGCCGTGGTGACCAAGAAAGCCATATGATTGAGGTACCAATGCCAAAAGAGGCAAGGATAAGACGCATGATTTTTCTCGAATCAAACGAGTTGTTTATTCTCAAGATATTTGAGAAGATTGATTTCGGAAGTTTTGGGTTAACAGGTATTGAAAACCATTGATAGAAACAAGATAGAGGAATCTATGGATTGCCAAGATCATCATCCCCACATTTAAACCACCAAATCTGAATCTACTTGATCCTATAACACATCAGGTTTCGAAACTGTTTTCTGCATACTATTGTAAAAATTATTCGACCTAACTACAGGTCTCGAAAAATTATGAAAGTTTTCAGAGCTGTTTATTTACGTGTCTAGTTTAGTTCTGCCAAATTTGTTGCATTCTGACACATCATAAATTTGGTAGAAATTCGACAAGCAAGCATGCTCAGATTCTGCGAATTTTAAGGATCAAGTAAACAAAGAAAGAGAAGACGGAGATAGAGCTAATGCGAATCTCAACATAGCACACTTCAAAATTGGCATAGACTTGATTGAAAAGATACCAGATTTTGATTATAGCTTTATGTTATCTATATAAAAGGCTTGCGTGCCTAAGTATTATGTTTGACAATGTTGGTCAATTACTTTGGATAATCAAACTTTGATGTATCATGTTGGCTTATTAATAAAGTCATCATTGTATTGGCTTATTAATAAAGGCACCATTGTATTGGCTTATTAATAACAAGCTTGTCTACGTTTTCTGTATCACATACATATTTTGTGGTTACTATAAATCTTTCGTCTACTAGGGCTCACCTTAGTAACTTGTGATGTCTAGAAAAAGATTTTCGATAAAGGTATTTGAGTGGACCCTGTGTCCCACCTATATTGATCTCTCTTCGCCTGGTCATAAGTGAAAAGAGCTACCCAAACAAATATAGATGGCCTAGTAGACTAAAAAATTCATACATTTATCAACACTACAACATTATAGGGTATTGCCGGCGACTTAAAGTCGCCGGTAATGACTATTACCGGTGACAAGTCGCCGGTAATACTCTCGCCGAAAATTTGGCGCCGGTGAAAGTATTACTGGCGACTTATTTTTCAAGTCGCCGGCAATGCTTAAGGGCATCACCGGCGACTTGACCGGCGACTCAAGTCGCCGGCAATACTCAAGGTATTGAGTCGTCGGCAATGATTGAGTATTGCCAGCAACTCAAGTCGCTGGCAATGATGAAAGGCATTACCGGCGACTTGAGTTGCCGACAATGATTGCTCCGCCGTGGCCGGAAACTGAGGGGTATTGCCGGCGACTTTGGTCCAAGTCGCCGGCAATACCCAGAGAAATTTGTCAAAAAAAGCCGGTTCTGGATTGGGCCCAATTCCAGAACCTGCACTGAAAAACAGAAACCGTACAAATACAAGTTCAACAGTACACACATAATTGTCCAACGTATAGTACAAACAGCAACAATACGAAAATAAACTACAACTACATGTCAAGGTCGAGTAAATCCCACGTCACGGTCGAGGAAATCCAAGTGGACGTAATCATTTGAACTCCGGTGGCTACCCTGGTCTTGCTGTGGCGGTGACTGCTGCGGTGGTGGATCACTGTGAAACATAGGGACCGGGGGAGGTGTGGGGACTGGTTGTCCGGTAGTCTGGCACGCGTACATTGTCTGCATCCATGTGAACATTTGTGTCTGCTGCTGGACCATCATTCGGTGTTGCTCGACCAGCACCCGGTACTCGGCATCTCTGACTGCCTGCTGCTTGGTCAATTGCCGCATCTCCTCCATCTGCCTCATTTGCTCCTCCAACTCCCTCTGCGTCCTCTGAAGCTCCGCTACTAGGTTAGAGTTCCTAAAAGTTGAAGTTCTTGACTCGGTAGAGTATTCCGAAGTGTTCTTCAATACTCCTTCGCCCGCCGAGCCCATTCCCCTGCAGTAGTAGGTATTCTTTCCAGTCCCGCACGCTTTTGCCATGATCTGAGCCGCTAAAGGGTGATCAAGCGGATCGATCTGAGAGGCATTCTGGGTCACTTCTTCCTCCGAGCAGTCAGGATGGTTATTTCGAGCTATATTCATGGTGACTTCTGTGATCGCTTCCTCCACTCTCGCCTAATTGAAAAGCGAATATGAATAACGTATTATTAAACGAGTTAAATTAATAGAGAAAAATAGTTTTATTAACACATGCATATGTGAACTACAAACTAATGAGGCTAAAGACTTACCGCTTCTTCAGGGCACTGCGGATAGAACTTCTGATGAACAAACACCAACGGGTTGACTTCTTGTTGTTGCTGCACCTTACTCGACCAACCCAAATAGTTGAGTGAACCTGCATGATGGGCCTTGGTGTTTTTCAATCTGTTCTCCCTGTTCGTCTTGGAAATTGCCTTGTTTGATAAACATATGTAAAAAAATTAGTAACTAACTATTTCAATGTGATACGATACATTAGGGTTGTAAAATATATTCAGGATGCATACCTTCGCTTTGGGGTGCTCGAAGTGGGCTACCAGCCACAACCACTCGTACTCCCTAAACCGGAATTCGCTAGGGGTAGAACCTCGGCCTAGCTCCTTGTACTGTGTGTAATGTTTTGAAAGCTCGTTCTTCCACTCTTTATACCTGTATTAACACCAGAAAAAAAAGTTAGAGATATTAAAACACTTGATAAACAAAAATTTAACTCGATATATACTCAAATAACTCGAATCACATCACCTGATATGTAGTTGATGCTTTACCCACGTGTGAATAAGGCATTCATCCATGTGAAACCACACCTGCAAGATGAATATATAAACGGTAAAATTATATATTTATTCGGACTTAATTAATAAATGTAAAATTTACGTAATGAAAATACGATTTAACTCACACTCAGTGCATTATGCAGTTGCATCTTCACGTAGAGAGGCACAAATTCCCAATCTGGCCAAAGCATTGGGAGCTTGTCCCGCACGACGACCCCGGCCATGCTGGCATACTTTCGCGTGGTGTCAAATGTCTCGATCACCTCACCATGCTCATTGGCCCTAATGAGCGTTTTCCTTCCCCCGGTGGCCTGCTCAAGTTTCTTCCCGGTGCAGGGGCCTCTAGTCTTTCGTTTTCCAGTGCCATTAACGAAATTGCCTAATAATACAATGTCAACAAATTGATATCATTAATTGAACGTATCGTAAGGCTTAAGTAATAATTAAGTAATGAATCTTGTTAAATAAAATTTACCTGCATCGTCCGTTTGCTGGTTGGTGCACCTCGCACTCCAAAGATACACGGGGTCGAACGGGATGAAGTTGTACGCTTCCTCCACGCTCAGGAACTCCGGCCGTCCTTCAATATAAATAGGCCTCCCCTATCATCGAATTCAGGGATCACAGGAATCTCGTCGGGCAGGAAGAGACCGGACAGCGGAGATAGACGAGGCCTGGACGATGAGGCTCCAGCACCATCTGCCTCAGATGATTCCCGTGAAACGGGAGTAGGCACCGGGCCAATAAGGGGCATTCGGATGGAGGGAGTTTCTGATGCCCCCGTTGACTGTCGCTCATCTGTGGGTCTGCTGACTGAGGGTCCGCTGACTGAGGCTCGAGGCTGGACTGGGGGTTGCACGGATCCGGATCATGCAACTTCCTCCTCTCCTCGCGCAGCTGGCAACATTTGTGTGCGAGCATTCATAATTGGCCCACTGCGCATGTTGCTGACTGCGGCTAAGGAACCTTGACTGCTGCTCCCTCAACTGTTTCTAGTCCCTCTCCGTTTGATGCCTCCAAGCCAATTTGCCACAAAACCTCATGCACATCCAACAATTAGTCCTGGATTCGGTTCTATGAAAATTAAGGAACCGGAACTGTTTGGAACCGTAAGGAACCAGAACTTTTTGGAACCGGAGCCGGAACCGATAACCGCTAGAACCGGAACCGGAACTGAACGGTTCCGGTTCGAAACTGTTCCGGTTCCGAACGGTTTCGGTTCCAAACGGTTCTTGTTCGGAACGGTTATCGGTTCCAACAATTAGTTCTGGTTTCAGTTCAATGAAAAACCGGAACCGTTTGGAACCGGAACTGTTCGGAACCGAAACCGTTTCGAACCAGAACCGTTCGGTTCCAAACGGTTCCGGTTCTAGCGGTTATCGGTTACGGTTCCAAACGGTTCCGGTTCCTTACGGTTCGGTTCAAAACGGTTCCGGTTCCTTATGGTTCCGGTTCCAAACCGTCCGTTTTGAACCGGAACCGTAAGGAACCGGAACCGTTTTGAACCGGAACCGGAACCGTAAGGAACCAGAACCGTTTTGAACCGGAACCGTTCGGAACCGAACCGTTTCGAAACGGAACCGTTCATATCAAACATTAAATTAAATTTCATAGGCCAAATGCTTATGATATCATATCAAACATTAAATTAAATTGCATCATATCATTTCGATCATTAGGAATATAATTATCAAAATATCAATTAATTATTACCCAAATGCTTATTTAACCAATTAATTAGTTAAGAAATATACCTTAAATTATCAACTACATCAATTAATCCAAATCACCTTAATTTGCCCAACACCTTAAATTACCTATATCAATGAATCCAAATCACCTTAATTTGCCCATGCAACACCTTAAAAATACAATATAATTATCAACTATATATATCAATTAATCCAATTAAATCACCTTAAATTACCTAAATATTTTCCACATATATACATACATACACTTGCCTAATAATTATCAAAAATATTGTAACATCACCCAAAACTTAATTAATCAAGTTAATTAAAATGCATACAAATATTAATTAAAATGCATATATATATATACATAATTAAAAAAATCAATAATTGAGAGAGAGAGAGAGAGAGAGAGAGAGAGAGAGAGAGAGAGGGAGCTAGGACCTGTCATGGTCGAGCTCGAAGTGGGCTTCCGGCGACGGAGGTGAGTGGAGGAGGTAGAGGAGGAGGGGAGGAGAGGTAGGGGAGATTTGGGGTTTTGGGGTTTTTGTGTGGAGAGGGGAGAGGGGAGACGGGAGAGGGGAGAGGGGAGGAGAGATTTGAGGAGAGGAAATGTGGAGGGTGAGGTGAGGAAGAGAGGGGGAGATTTTAGGGTTTGAGGAGAAAAAGTGAAGAAATGAGGTGAGGGGAGGTGTGCTGCTCGATCTGGAATTTAAGGGACTATTGCCGGCGAGTTGATAAGTAACTCGTGGGTAATACTATTACCAACGAGTTATCAACTCGTTCGTAATGATAGTGATTCCCGACCAAGAATTTCCGACTAGATTTTCCGACTAGAATTTCCGACTATAATTTCCGACTATAATTTCCGACTATAATTTCTGACTATAATTTTTGACTAGAATTTCCGACTATGATTTCCGACTATAATTTTTGACTAGAAATTCCGACTATGATTTCCGACTATAATTTCCGACTATAATTTCCGACTATAATTTTCGACTATAATTTCCGACTAGAATTTCCGACTAGAATTTCCGACTAGAATTTCCGACTATAATTTCCGACTATAATTTCCGACTAGAATTTACGACTATAATTTCCGACTATAATTTCCGACTATAATTTCCAACTAGAATTTACGACTATAATTTCCGACTATAATTTCCGACTATAATTTTCGACAATAATTTTCGACTAGAATTTACGACTATAATTTCCGACTAGAATTTCCGACTAGAATTTTCGACTATAATTTTCGACTACAATTTCCGACTACAATTTCCGACTATAATTTCCGACTATAATTTCCGACTAGAATTTCCGACTATAATTAAAATACGTACATCATTAACATACTAAGGATGATAATCATAATCATCTTCATCACTTGAGTCTGACTCGGTTTCATAGGTAACTGTGACGACCCAGAACAGAATCAGCTTAACCTACGAGATTGCGCGTAGTCGCAAATTTACGACAGTTGTTCGAATCGCCGGATTTGTTAACGACTAAATCATTGGCCGAGAATTGGAGCTGGGTCTCTTCTCGAGAGTCGTTGTACGTGTGATTTTGAGTTCGTGGGCGGTTTCGGATCGTTAGTTGGACGACCGAGGAATAAATTATGAATATTTGAAGTTTTGGTATAATCGGATTTAAATGGTGGTGTTCTTAACGACTAAATTACGGGACGAGAATTTAGTTTCGACTTCTTCACAGAAGTTGTTGAGAATTTGATTTCGAGCTCGTGGGAACTTCCGGAGCATTTTTCTGAGTTACGAAGATTTAGTTGTGAATATTTCTGATTGTTGATTATTTAGTTGGTTAATGTATGTGTTTGGATTGAACAGTTGACTTTTTATCCGATTGGTCGATGTGTTTAACTTCGGGTGATAATTGAAGAATACATCGAGTTGAGTTTGTTGCCGCGAGAATTATCGGAATTGGAATTACGACGAAGAAGTTACATGTGTTTGAAGTTTGTCGAAAAGATAATTACGGAAGTTTCCTATTTTGGAAAGTATATATATGGGTTTCCATTTATGGCAAGTCAACACATGGTCATTAATGGCTTTGACCCGGTCAACTCGATTTGACCGAGTGTTGTGCGACGGTGGCGACACCTCCACGGCTCGCCGGCGGCGAGGCCTCGTCCGACCACCCCACGGTGCCGCACCGGTCCTGTTCGACTCGCCGTGATGCCCTCTGTCCCGTGCCGGCCACCATCGACGGCGTAGGTCGCCGGAAGGAGGAGAATTTTCCGGTTAAAAATGGATAAAACTTGGTGAGTTCGGGTTTGTATTTTCCGGCCGAATTGAGCTGCAATTTAGAGTGGGCTTTGAAGCTCTCATCACCTAGAAGCTACCATGTAAGTTTGGTGATCTAATTTTGCTTCTGGATGGAGAATTTTGGATTTGAAATTTGTGTATCAATTCGGTTTTACATGAAATTGGACAAGTTAGAGTGAGAATTAGCCTTTGTTGTAGTTGACAAAGTTGCTCAGTGGATGATTTTGAGTGGAATAGAGGTTGCTCCACCGGGAAAAGTTCAGTTTGGTGGCGGCGCCACCGTTGACGGCGGTCAACGGTCAACGGCGGTCATAGTTTGACTTTTTGGGATTTTCGACAAGTTGCATGTCATTTCACTCGAAATCGCGCTCCGATCGCAGTGGGGAGGTTCGTTTCTCGATTTGAGCATCCGAAAGTACAGCGAGGTATTGAGGTGTGAATATCGGATTTCCGACAGTTCGTGGTAATTGAATCGTGTGTTTCCGAGAACGATGGTTTCTCGTGATTTGTTCTAAATTGTCGAGTCATGATTTTGAGAAATGGATTTTGTGATTATTCAGGGGTTTGTGATCAATTGTTTGGCGAGGGACTTTCCGCCGGATCACGGGTTAACGCGAACTGCGTTACGCTAGTCTGTGAGTGGACAATTTCTTTTCACGGATTGTTTGCGAGTCTTTATATATGTTTTACGAACTTGAGCATGCGTATGAGATTTCGGATTACATGAGCATGTGTTTTATGATTATACATATACGAATATACAAACACTTATATATTGTTTCATGCATTTGCATCGAACTGTTTATGATTTGGTTTACACAGAGTACTGAAAGGACCCAACCCCGATTTAGTTGCCTAAACCGGAATCAAACCCCTTCGAAAATAAGAACCAACAAAAACCGTAGGATGAAGTGTATTTCCGCGTGCAGGTAATGGTAATTCCACGTTAGTAACGAAACTTTCCCCAAATTTCTATTGTTTTTGTTGGTTCGTGTTTTTGAAGGGGTTTTATTCCAGTTTAGGCAACTAAACCGGGGTTGGGTCCTTTCAGCTTGGTATCAGAGCATTAGGTTATAGATTCTGTAGACTTCTGTAGTCGTGTTTACTAAGGATATTTGAGAATGTACAGCATGTCTGGAATGGTGACCCGACCGGCCGGCGGATACTCATCAATATTCCGGGTGTTGTATACTTTCAAATATTTAAAGTTCCGTGATTACGTTCCACTTGTTGTGAACGATGTTTTATTCATTAGGATGCCTCCTTGACGTGCTTTTCGTGGCGGTACGGTTGTGGATCCTGTTGAGGATCATTCGACGTGTGAGTTGCCAGTGAACTGTGGGTTTGGACGAATATTCAGAGTTCAGAGATTTGTGTGGCACGGTTTGCCTGGTTGTGTGTGTATGAGCGTCTACATGTTGCCTCAGAGCTGAGAATTATGGTAATTGGTGTTTTGCCTGAGTCAGATCATTGCATTTGGTGGGCTGGTATTGTGTGAGTTCCGGTTGCGACTCCATGGCCTACATTCAGGGTGTTGTTTATATGATAATGGTTTTATCAGGCTATCCAGCAATTAAATGAGGAGTGTTTACCCACCTGAGGCAGAGATGCATTGTTCATATGTTTGTTTCCGTTTGCACATGTTATGTGGCTTCAGAGGAAGCAGTGTACGAGGTTCGAGATGAGTTTGAACCTGAGCATCAGAGGGACTTTGATTGATAAGCCTCAAGATAACCGTGAGGAGCTTAGTGTGCTGCACTCAGTAGCGAGGCTATTGAGAAGGAAAGGTGTACGCGGTTTTCGATGTGGTGGTTTGAGGAAAGTGGATTTAGTCGAGATGTTTTGATGAGGTTGAGTTCCGACACTTCAGGATCAGTGACTTCATCAGCCTGTGACTTTTTTGATTATGTTGAGGGTCATCAGATCAAGCAGTGGATCCGTTTGACGATGGCAGTGATCACAGAGTAGCGGATTTACTCCTGTGGCATGAGTTTGGGTGATCGTTGGTGATCCTTTCTCGTAGTAGGTGTTGCGGTGATTTGTGTTTGTGGAGCACTTTCAGTTGCTGTTTCGGTGACCAGGAGGGTCACGTTATGAGGGAGTGCCCTCAGCCAGCTGTGTTAGCGGTTCGACAGCTCAGAGTTCACGAGGAGATCATGATGTTGTTTCTGGAGTGACCAACACAGCCTTTTTGATGAGTTATTTAGCAAGTCGCAATTGACATGGGCGGCTAGTTGGGCATGTTGGAGTTCGTGCCATGACCTTGTTTGAGGAAAAACTTTTCTCCGAGGTTACTGTTGTTTGATATCCATGGCTATTGTACCTGCATCTCCACTTCCGAGGTTTTGGAGAGTGTTGTATCCATCCGGAGGTTGCGAGATCCTTGTTGGAGGATATGGCTTAGTCGCGGATCTGTTATAACTGGACATCGTGGTTTTGATGTGACTATGAGTATGGACTATTGGCGACACATTTTGGCTGTGTTCGAGTGCCTCGAGAAGGAGGTTATGTTTCGACGACCAGATTTTCCCGAGATACTGTTTTGCTGTGATGGTCGAGCGGATGGTGGAGACGAGTTGTGTTGCTAGCTTAGCTTATGATGTGGATACTACGGTTGCTGTGCCCGACATTGGTGACATTGAGGTGGTTCCCGAGTTTCCAGGTGTGTTTCGGAGGAGTTACCTGGTGTTCCTCCAGTTCGGGAAACCGACTACACCATTGAGCTTGTACCGGGCGCTGGACTTATTTTACTGGCATCTTGTCGTTTGGAGCCAGCGGAGCTGATGGAGCTACAGTTTCGACTCCAGGAGTTACTGGAGGAGGTTTCAGGAGATTTCGTGCGACCCCGCGTATTTGCGTGGTGTGCTCTTACATTGTTTGTACAGATGATGGATGGTTAGACATGGTGGTGCATTGATTACCAGAAACCTGATTCACTTCAGAGGAGAGTGAGTATCCTCCGCTTCGGATTGACGATTGGTTTGATCAGCTCGCGAGAGCTTCGGTCTTTTCGAAGATTGATTTCGGGACCGGATACCATCACTTGAGGTTTGATGAGTCAGATGTGGTTTGGACAGTTTTCAGATCTCGGTGCGGGCATCAGGAGTTCTTGGTCACGCTGTTTGGTTGACCAATGCCCCCGTAGATCGTGTAGACTTGATGGACTAGGTGTTCAGACGGTTTCTGGACAAGTTGCGGTTATGTTCGTTGACAACATCCTGATGTATTCCAGGAGTGTGGACCAGTACCTGAAGCAATTGCGAGGGATTTTGCGGACTTCGCGAGATGATAAGCTTTTTGTGAAGTTCAGTCAGTGTGAATTTTGGCTGGTTAGCATGAAGATTTTGGGCCACGTGATGTCAGCTGAGGGAGTTGGCGTGGATCCTGACCGGATAGAAGCCGTGTTAATTTGGGGTTGCCCTACCATTGTATCAGAGATCAGAAGTCTCTTGGGTTTGGCAGGCTATTATCGACGGTTTGTGCAGGATTTTCCCGGATTACCACTTCATTTTCCTGATTGACGAAGAAGGCGTCAAGTTTGAGTGGTTCGATGCACGCGAGGAGAGTTACTTACTCCTGAGGGATGGTTGACTGTTGCTTTGGTTTTGACCTTACCTGATGATCGTGATGAGTTCGTGAGTTATGGCGGTGCATCGAGGTTTAGATTTGGTTGTGTATTGATGTTGTGTAGCAGGGCGATGGCTCATGGTTTCAGGCAGTGAAACTTTATGGGGCTACGTATCCTATGTATGATTTGGGTGTAGCTATCCTTATGTTAACATCGAAGAGTTGGAGACATTACAGTTAAGGTGTGCAGCGCAGTGTAGGATGTACATTGATCGCTTGAGTTTCATCCACTTGCATTTTCGGCCAGATTTGAGCTTGAGGCAGTGTAGATGGATAAGGTCGACTAACGACTATGGCTGCACCTTTGAGTTTGTTCGGGAAAGGCTAGAGGTTGTACTTTAACCATTCGTTTGGGATGTTGTTGCTGATGCATTCAGTCGAAAGTCGGGAACTTCAGTGTTTCATGTGTGTGCGGCTCGAGTTTCCGTGTTAGCCGAATTGCGAGCTACGGGAGCTGAGTTCAAGTGTGATGATGTTGAAGCTCATGGTTTTGCGTGCGTTTGGCACTAGTGATGCGGAGATGTATCTGATACTTCGAGTTTTCTACTCGTGACGCAACATGAAGAGGAATGTAGCAGCTTGTGTGTGCAGATGCCACATTTGTCGATAGGTGATGGCTAGGAGGCAGAGACTTGCCGGAGAGTTACAGTCATTGGAGATTTCTGATTAGAAGTTGGAGTTTGTCACTGTGGTTTTTGTGTGCCAGTATGCACTTCGGTTTGTGATACAAGTTGTCAGGCCATTGTAGACCATTTGATGAACTTGGTACGTTTACTTGTACTTTCCGGAACAGATTCAGTGGCAGGTTGGCATAGCTGTGTTTGGCGGAGGTTGTCCATTTACGTGGTGCGCATGTGTCCCAGATTGCTGAACGAGGTAATCAGCTACGACTGTGTGTTGGCAAGCTTTACAGCGAGCATTGGAGACCATATTACAGTTTAGTACAGTTTCTTATCCTCAGATTGGTGAGCGATCTTTGAGGACTATTCAGACCTTGGAGGGCATATTGTGGACCTCGGTATTGCAGTTCCGGAGGATTTGGGACCAGCAGTTTCACTTGTTCAAGATTGCTTGCAGTACCAGTTTGTTGACCACTGTGATATTGACGTTGCTTGATGTCGTTTTGAGGAACGATATTGTACTCCATTGCGTTGGAGCGAGTTTGATGTGAGCTGACGTTGAGTCCTGATTTTGTGGAATGTGTTACCACAGACTTTTGAATTAGCGGAAACAGGTTGATAATTGCCCGAGTCCGATGTTTGAGCTATGTTGATATGAGTGTGTGAGTTATGTTGATGTGTGTAAACTGAGTTGTGATTTGCCATATTGTTTTGATCCAAATGCGGTCGTAGGCGAATTTGTGTTATGCCGTATGGTTCGGCATCGCCTATATCGTTGGCTTTTATGTGTGTTGTGTTCCGTGTGGCGGAACTGTGTTTCAGGTTTGCTACGTGTTGTGTACCCTATCTGTTCCTTATGCAGGAACACTTGGCTATTGTGTTGAGCCAGTTCAGATTCGAGGTTTGAGGGTACAGAGATTTCAGCACGGAGTTATCTCCTATTGTGGAGTTTGTTATCAGTGTCATGCAGTTAAGGTTATCATTGGGAAGTTGAGCAGTATGCAGAGGCAGTGTTCCTACTTTCAGTCGACAGAATTGGAAATTTCGAGGTCGAAATTTTTTTAAGGGGGGTGGATTTGTGACGACCCAGAACAGAATCAGCTTAACCTACGAGTTTGCGCGTAGTCGCAGATTTACGACAGTTGTTCGAATCGCTGGATTTGTTAACGACTAAATCATTGGCTGAGAATTGGAGCTGGGTCTCTTCTCGAGAGTCGTTGTACGTGTGATTTCGAGTTCGTGGGCGGTTTCGGATCGTTAGTTGGACGACCGAGGAATAAATTATGAATATTTGAAGTTTTGGTATAATCAGATTTAAATGGTGGTGTTCTTAACGACTAAATTACCGGACGAGAATTTGGTTTTGACTTCTTCACGGAAGTTGTTGAGACTTTGATTTCGAGCTCGTGGGAACTTCCGGAGCATTTTTCTGAGTTGCGAAGATTTAGTTGTGAATATTTCTGATTGTTGATTATTTAGTTGGTTAATGTATGTGTTTGGATTGAACAGTTGACTTTTTATCCGATTGGTCGATGTGTTTGACTTCGGGTGATAATTGAAGAATACATCGAGTCGAGTTTGTTGCCGCGAGAAATATCGGAATCAGAATTACGACGAAGAAGTTACATGTGTTTGAAGTTTGTCGAAAAAATAATTACGGAAATTTCCTATTTTGGAAAGTATATATATGGGTTTCCATTTATGAGAAGTCAACACATGGTCATTAATGGCTTTGACCCGGTCAACTCGGTTTGACCGAGTGGTGTGCGACGGTGGCGACACCTCCACGGCTCGCCGGCGGCGAGGCCTCGTCCGACCACCCCACGGTGCGGCACTGGTCCTGTTCGACTCGCCGTGATGCCCTCTGTCCTGTGCCGGCCACCATCGACGGCGTAGGTCGCCAGAAGGAGGAGAATTTTCCGGTTAAAAATGGATAAAACTTGGTGAGTTCGGGTTTGTATTTTCCGGACGAATTGAGCTGCAATTTAGAGTGGGCTTTGAAGCTCTCATCACCTAGAAGCTACCATATAAGTTTGGTGATCTAATTTTGCTTGTGGATGGAGAATTTTGGATTTGAAATTTGTGTATCAATTCGGTTTTACATGAAATTAGACAAGTTAGAGTGAGAATTGGCCTTTGTTGTAGTTGACAAAGTTGCTCAGTGGATGATTTTGAGTGGAATAGAGATTGCTCCGCTGGTAAAAGTTCAGTTTGGTGGCGGTGCCACTGTTGACGGCGGTCAATGGCGGTCAAAGTTTGAATTTTTGGGATTTTCGACAAGTTGCATGTCATTTCACTCGAAATCACGCCCCGATCGCAGTGGGGAGGTTCGTTTATCGATTTGAGCATCTGAAAGTACAGCGAGGTATTGAGGTGTGAATATCGGATTTCCGACAGTTCGTTGTAATTGAATCGTGTGTTTCCGAGAACGGTGGTTTCTCGTGATTTGTTCTGAATTGTCGAGTCATGATTTTGAGAAATGGATTTTGTGATTATTCAGGGGTTCGTGATCGTTTGTTTGGCGAGGGACTTTCCGCCAGATCACGGGTTAACGTGAACTGCGTTATGCTAGTCTGTGAGTGGACAATTTCTTTTCACGGATTGTTTGCGAGTCTTTATATATGTTTTACGAACTTGAGCATGCGTATGAGATTTCGGATTACATGAGCATGTGTTTTATGATTATAAATATACGAATATATGTATACGAATATACATACACTTATATATTGTTTCATGCATTTGCATCGAACTGTTTATGATTTGGTTTACACAGAGTACAGTCTCAGTTACGTTGTTGTATCGATACACTTGCCTCTCGGCCGATCCCCGATGGTAGGCCGCCAGGAGGGGCGTCGTCACCCCGACCTGACCGGCGAGGGGCGTTTCCCCGGAACCGAGGCCTTTCTGGTTTAGAATCACGTGGACCAAGGACCCCGTGATTCGGACTGTACTAGCACGGATGTGTCCATGAGTGACCCCGTTGGATTTATACTTGCATGCTCTGTACGCTGGAGGATTATGATTTTACCTCGTGTACTTGTTATTTTTATTTACCTGGACTCGCATATGTTATTTTAAACATATATATATCAACTGGTGAAAGACATTTATTTTCGTCCACTCACTCTAACAGTTTTCATGTCTTTCCTCTGGGCTTTTCGGTTTCCGTGCCCAGTTTGCAGTTCAGGCTCTGGTGTCGCACGTCGTGGTCGGAGGCATAGTGCTCGAGCTACCTTGTTTCTTCCAGTAGGTTTATTGTTCTACCTACTGTGGTATACGTATATGATTATACATTAGAGGTCGCTCTGAGTATTCTGTTGTATATTTTATACGATTTTACTCCGGATTTCAGTAAAGTGCATATATATTTACTATTTTACTTTACTGTTGATATATTGAGAAATCCGGATGGGATTGGTGCCCACGGTTTGATTTTTGTGGCATAGGATGAAATGTATTTTCCGCGTGCAGGTAATGGTAATTCCACATTAGTAACGAAACTCTGCCGAAATTTCTACGGTTTTTGTTGGTTCGTGTTTTCGAAGGGGTTTGATTCCGGTTTAGGCAACTAAACCGGGGTTGGGTCCTTTCAGTAACCTCTGGCAATATGTGCCGCTCCTCGTCTTCTGAATCAGCGTCAACTTCAATTGGATTAACATCGAGAAGTTCTGCTCCTGTAATTCGAACCACACTCCCAGATCTCACATTATTAAGGCGAATCGTAGATGATTCCGGAATGTCAAAAGCGTTCGGCTCTTGGTATGCAGTAACTTCTTCATCATCTGCGGTCTCACCAAGTGTGGCAGCACTGTATATGTTTCTATGAGCAACATGGTTAACCACCTTCCACGGGATTTTGTTCAGAAGATCGTCAAGGTAAAACACTTGTTTTACTGATGTGGCAAGAACGAAAGGATCTTCTTTATACCAGCTTGTAGCAGTATTCACCGAAAATATTCCGTACTGAGAAGTCCTTGTGTTATTCGGGCTAGTATCAAACCATCTACACTTGAACAAGTGCACTTTCATGCGGTTCCCATAAATTAGTTCAACAACTGAATAAAGGACACCATAATAGTCAACGCCATCCTGCCCACTATAGACCATCACCCCACAATTCTGTGTTTTCAGTCATTCGTCTCGATTTTCATATATAAATTTCACGCCATTGACCTGACACATCGAGTACACTTTTGAAGCTATAGGTTTCATCGGCAGGACCCTCAATTTGTTTGACCACTCTGGGCAACCATCATTTGCTACATGGTTCATCTGAAAACGATAAGAAACCAGGTACACCATAAATTATGAACATAGAAAAAGAAAACCACGTACACACATGCTATATAAGGATATAAAAAATAGATATATACACATATACCCTTACCCATTGACCAAAGTAGTTTGCAAACGTCATGTTGTGGTAATCAACATTTCCAGCAATAGCAGGGCAGTGAAGATGATAGTTTTTTCAAATATTGTATTTCTAGACAGTTAATCAGTACCGACCAGTGGGCAATGGCTACCTCATTTCCATCCAACTTGTACGACTTTGGCAAGCTTCCCTGTACTACCACGTCATTGGAGATGATAGAAAGGTTGAACTGGGGTTCATCTATCGGCATATCTTGTTGGGGGTCCTCCAGCGCTCCCAAATACAAGTTCGTGTACGTTACACACTCATGCACAATATATGCTTCAGCGATACACCCTTTAGGTGCAGATTTATTCTTCACATAGTCCTTGTAGGCTCCCAATTGTCTACAAGTTAACAAGTGCATGTTATGATACTTAAAAAATAAGAATTTACATATAAAAACATAGGCAAACCAAATGTATGAATCATTTGTACCTTTCCATGGGATACATCCAAGTGTAGTGTACGGGACCGGTAAGCAACAATTGTTCGGGAAGATGGATCATCAGGTGAGGCATGATGTCGAAAAAATTTGGGGGAAATATCCTCTCAAGCTTGCACATGATAAAAATGATGTCATCTTGCATCTCCCTGAGATTTGATTTTTTAACTTCTCTGGTGCATAACTTCTGAAAGAATCTTGACAAGGCCACCAACGGCTCCACCACCTCTTTGGGTAGGTACCCTCGAATGAAAATAGGGAAAAGGCGTTGAAGCAATACATGAAAGTCATGACTCTTTAATCCGTACATCTTATTGTCCCGGAAGTTAACACACCTGCTTATATTTCCTGCATAGCCATAAGGATACCTGCATATATAGCCATAAGCAACAATTATATTTCTTGCATATAGCCATATATAAGTAAAAATTATATTAATTTCCTGCATAGCCATAAAAATATATACCTGACATTACTCAGCCACCCAAAAATTACATGCTTATGCTTCGGCTTTACGGTGTAAGGAGCTTGCGGCATTTTTTTCTAACCATCTCTTAACCACAAATGTTTCCGCAGTCCCATAGCTTTCATATCAATGCGTGCCTTAGGGATGTCTTTTGTTTTCCCCTCCAAATTAAGAACTGTGCAGACCACACTTTCACACACATTCTTCTCTATGTGCATGACATCTAGGTAGTGTCTGATAAGCAACCTAGGCCAGTAGGGGAGTTCCCAGAATATGCTCTTGTGTGTCCAAAACTTATACCTTTCGGGCTTGTCTGGAATTGACGCCACTATCTCAGGATGATTGCTCAGCTGGCCAAAATCATATTCATTCAACACTTCCAAAATTTCATCCCCTGTCCATCGCCTGGGTGCCACACCTGTTTCCACAGTCCCATCAAAAGCGTCTGGATCCTGCCTAAATGGGTGATCATATGGAAGCCAACAACGGTGACGCATCTGAACAATTTTACTACAATGAGGACTGCAACAATCAACCGTCATGCACTCTGAACAAGCCCTGTAACCCCTGGTAACGTTGCCCGACAACATACCGCGGGCAGGAAAATCACTGATGGTGCCAACAAGCATGGCATGCATCTGGAACATCTCATTTTTGAACCTATCGTAAGTGGAGTGGCCACACTCACTCAGGTACTTAAGCTCCTCAATCAAAGGCCTCAAATACACATCGAGACACTTTCCTGGATAACCCGATCCCGGAATTAACAGAGTCAGCATATTGTATTCCTTCTTCATGCACATCCATGGTGGAAGGTTGTACGGTACCAAAATAACTGGCCATATACTGTATTGAAGACTCATGTTGCGAAAAAGGTTGAATCCGTCAGATGAGAGCCCTAGCCAAACATCTCGGACCTCTGCTGCAAAATGATCAAACTCCTTGACCATGTGCTTCCAAGCCTCTCCGTCAGAAGGGTGTATAAGGGTGTCATCGTCAGGCAAATTCCTCTCAGCCCACCATCTCATAGCTTCGGCCGTGAAAGCACACATGAGCAACCGCTCCAGCCTATCAATAAGCGGGAAATATCGAAGTATCTTCACAGCTTTCTTGTTGCTTGCAGGAGTCAACTTATACCTTTCTGTAAAACATACCGGGCAGGCTTCAAGGTCTTTAAGATCTTTTCCCCAGAAGAGAATACAATCATATCTGCATGCATGGATTTTGATGTAGGAAAGCCCAAGATCTTTCAGGATATGTCGCACCTTATGATGAGTGGTAGGAAGACGATGACCGGGTGGCAGTAGCGAAGCAGTCCACTTCAGCCAAGAATCAACAGCTTTGACAGACATTTTGTTCTCCATTTTGAGCTGCATCACTCCCATCACACTTTCAAGAACAGTTTTACTACAACCGTCGTACAACGGAGTCTGTTGTAGTGCAATCAAGTTGTTGTACTTGTCCATACCGCTTGTGTTGACATGAGCTCCAAGTAATGGCTCGACTGGCTCAATACGGGGGAAACTCTGCACGATGGGAGGGACATTTGGTGCTTCATCAGCAAATACACCGCTCTCATAAGGAAACATATCATTAATTAACATCGATGTTGGATCATAGGATGGACTGGCCCTCTCAGCAAAATGTCCATGATCATAGGATGGACTGCCCCTCTCACCAAATTGTCCATGATCATGCGGACCCGCTAACGATGTTTCACCGTGATAAATCCAACAAGTGTACTTATCCCAAAACGAAATCGATCGCTGCGACACTTACATTCTTTACACAGGCAATAATGAAGTGTAGTGTCTCCACAATTAGCCTTCACAAAATCCACAAAACTCCTAATTCCATGGTGATATCTCACATCCCATCTTTCGAGGCTCATCCAACTCTTGTCCATCCTGAAAATTCTAACATTACGTACTATATATATATATACACACACACATTCACTACTAATTAATTAATAAATCATCATTAATTACATTCGAATTGACCCATGCATGCATATAAATTAAAAAAAAATTTATATATACCAACAATTCACAATTACAAATTAACATGCTTGTATATATATATAGACATATTTATAATTAATATTCACAAAATAATTTTATATCCATACATATATATATACACAAATTAATTAACATATTTTCATCGAAAAAATCTCAAATCAACTCAAAATCAACAGTCAATCACTCCAAATCAACACATGCATATCAAACCAATATTAATCGATATCTCAACTCTAAATCAACACATGCATGCATATATATATATATATATATATATCGATCTAGCTAATTAAATCAACACACATATATATACATACGTATATACGTACGTACCTATATATAGCTACGTACATAGCTTCCCGAGCGAGTTTTCGACGCCTTTTGACTATACAAATGAATGAGCTGCTGCGATCTGGATCTGATATAAGAGGTATTGCCGGCGATTCATTAAATCGCCGGCAATGGAGTTATTGCCGGCGAAATTCCGGCCAAAAATCGCCGAAAATGGTGGAAATTTATTGCCGGCGACCTTCTCCGTCGCCGGCAATAATTTTTCACCACTGCCGGCGATTTTTCGGCTGGAATTTCGCCGGCAATGGTAGAGAGATTATTGCCGGCGATGGAGAAGGTCGCCGGCAATAATTTTGAGCATTGCTGGCGACTTTTTGGACTTTTTCTCGGTGACGGTTCAAGTCGCCGGTAATGCTCATTATTGCCGGCGACTTGCTCCGTCGCCGGCCTTTTTTTTTTAAATCTCGTCGGCAATGGGCCATAATGTGGTAGTGCAAATGGATAAGCTAAGAGTGCTAAAATCCCCGAAAATCATCACGAAATAGAAAAATAAAAAATTCATCCATTGAGTGATATATGGCTGAAAAGATACGGATGTCTAGTTTTCAGAACTACCTTCGGATTGTCGATAGCTAATTTCTAGAAAGAGTTAAGCCTATTTTACTTGACAAAGGTCAGAAATAGGGTATATCAAAATCTGTTTTGCAGATCAATCCACTTGAACGATAAACTAGGATTTGTCTAGAATGAACCAACATATAAATGGTATATGGTTGGAAATATAAGGATGTCTAATTTTCCGAACTACGTTCGGATTGTCGATACCAATTTTCTAGAAAAAGTTATGTCCATTTCACTCGACAAAGATAAGAAACAGACATAACGAAATCGGCTGTGCAAATCACTTGGCTTTGAAACAAAACTGGGATTGACTCAGAACTATCCATCATATTAATAATATATTGTTGAAAAGGTACGGATTTTTAGTTTCTAGAACTTGATCCAGATCGTCAATAGATATTTTCTAGGTAAAGTTATACATGTTTAAGTACATGAAGATCTAACCAGTCTCAGTCGAAAGCACCACCCAAGATGGACCTTCGATGGATCGAGGCATAACCCGAAAGGGATTTTCTATGGATCGAGGATAGTCTTGATAGATCGAGGTATAACCCGAGAGGGACCTTTGATGGATCAAAGGCTAAACCTTTGATGGATCGAAGCCTATCCCCAGAAACCAAATTTTTTGAGTTATTTATAGGTTTTCTCTCATGCAAGACTTGTTTCTTTGCATGTATTTCCCCCAAGAACTTTGAATGCCTCATTGAAGTGGTAATTACACATACTATGTTATGACATAGACAACTTATATTGACTTTGTGCCTTGTCGATTATGTGATGAGAATGGACATAGGTCTTCTCATCATCTATGCCAACAAATTTCAATTGAGAATGGACATGAGTTCCTTTACATTATCTCTAATGATTGCGGTATGATCCAAATATTAGAGAAACTTATATGTCAGCCAAATAGGTTATGTAAGACAAGTAAACGAAAGTTGTAGAATCAAATCATGTCGTGAGAGATGACTTATAGGATTCAGACACATAAGGCTTTGAAACGACAGAATAAGATATCTAAGTCGTGATATGATGGTCCGGATCTTGAGAAAGTCAATCGAACATCCATTTTTTTGAGTGAAAGGAAGCAAGAACTAGAGTTGGTTCATAAGAGAGTGCAATTGGGCAACATTCAGTTGTGGCTCCATTCTCCAACATCAGCCAGTGACCGACGCATTTTCCCCCAAAAGGAGAAAACTAGACACCAAGGATGGCGTGCTAATCTCATATCCAGCTTCCCGAGTCCATGGAGACTCTAAGCCTCAACCAAAATCGTCATTGGTTATTTTAAAGGCCCATCACTCATTATTACAAAGCCTATTTATTTGAGAGATTATGATTAAGACCATCCTATGCAAAGAATACATATATTGTCACTGTATAGAATCTAAGGTGATTCTATGGAACGATTCAACCAACTAGCGAACCACTAAGATGTTTTGTGGTGTAGGTTATAATGCATGCAGACACACTGGTCATGTGTCATGTTATCGTCCACTTGTAATGCTGCTCAAAACTTCTAGCTCAAAACTTCTAGCTCAGATTATATGATTGCGGGTTCACTACCCGAATCATCCTATTTATAGTCGATTCGACTAAATAATTCTAGAGTTTACATCGAAGAGTTTTGACGACTAATATTGTATATCATTGAGATTTGATATTGGTATGGTACTCTCATGAACAAACCCAAATCGTCTGGTTGAAAACTACTAAGATGGTAGCTTGGACATTGGTGATGCGCACCAATATTTTCTACTTAGGGCTATGTAATATCATATGCAGCTTTACTACATTGTCTACAATACACCATTACTCAACCTTGTTTTGCATAGCTAGTGACTGTGTGCGAAGATAATGTCTCGCACTTACGTATATATGTGCCAAAACTGTTCTGCCACAGTACATTATGATAGATCAATTGAGACAAATGAATATTTATGTTAGACATGAGTCTCCAACTATAATCCGCTATGAGAACCTTGATAGGCGATCTCTTTACTGCAAGTTTTGCAGATGTCATTTTAATGAGATAGTCTTCTCATCGTTAGGGGGAGATAAGAACACACATGTTTAATATGAATGACAGGAAGGATTATGTCCTCACTATGTCTCACCATGATTCCTAAATGACGTAACGTAGCAGATTCGATGCCTAATGCATTTTCTAGTATCGTTAAAGTCACGATATCACATATACTTGCTACAAACATGCTTGTAAGGATTTATGTCAATTTGAGAGGACATGTCGCCACCAAAGAGAAGTTGGTTATGGAGATACTACAAGAAAAGGAATCATTACCGGCGAGATTCCGGCCAACAAGGCCGGCGACCGGAAAAGTCGCCGGTAATGTCCATCATTACCGGCGACTTACCCCGTCGCCGGTAATGTCGCCGGAATCTCGCCGGAATCTCGCCGGTAATGTTGCGCAACATTACCGGCGAGATTCCGGCGTAAAGTCACCGGTAATGTCTTCATTTCCGGCGACTTACTCCGTCGCCGGCAATGTGTCTTATATTAGATGCCGGATGGGGCAGCTCGATCATTCAATCATTTTGAGCGAAAAAAATCCAGAGAAATCGAAAGAAGGAAAACGTACGCTCTGAAATCGATAATTCGGTATATTGTCAAAATTAAGGCGCGCGTCGAAAACTCGATCACTCGGGAAGCTATATATATAGGTACGTAGGTGTATATATACGTATATGTGGTATATATATATGTGTGTGTGTTGATCAAATCCAATTCGTGAGATATATATATATATATATATATATATGAAATGTTGTTGATGTACGGTCACAGAAACGATAAAACAGCTTGTAGTTAATCTTGTGTCTGAATCAATGACTGGTATTATCGTATTGTTATCGGATCGGAGCCAGGCTTAACAGAGCCTCCTACCCAGTCAAATACGTTTTGAATTGAAAAACACCAGAATACTATCATCGAGTAGTGAATCGAATTCAGAGATTAGATCGATGTATATATATACATATGCATGCATGTGTTGATTTAATTAGAGTTGAATTGAGATATCACGTCGATTATTAGTAGTGAATGTGTGTATATATATAATTAATACATGGTAAAATTGTTAGAATTTTCAGGATGGACAAGAGTTGGATGAGCCTCGAAAGATGGGATGTCAGATATCACGAGGGAATTAGGAGTTTTGTGGATTTTGTGAAGGCTAATTGTGGAGACACTACACTTCATTATTGCCCGTGTAAAGAATGTAAGTGTTTCAGCGATCGATTTCGATTTCCCATTGATAAAGTCCAGAGGCACCTGAGTAAATACGGATTTTGGGATAAGTACACTTGTTGGATTTATCACGGTGAAACATCGTTAGGGGGTCCGCATGATCATGGACAATTTGGTGAGAGGGCCAGTCCACGCTATGATAATGGAGATTTTGCTGAGAGGAGCAGTTCATCCTATGATCCAACATCGATGTTAATCAATGATATGTTTCCTCATGAGAGCGGTGTATTTGCTGATGAAGCACCAAATGTCCCTCCCGTCGTTGAGGGTTTCCCCCATATCGAGCCAGTCGAACCATTACCTGGAGGTCATGTCAACACAAGCGGTATGGACAAGTACAACAACCTGATTGCATTGCAACAAACTCCGTTGTATGACGGTTGTAGTAAGACTGTTCTTGAAAGTGTGATGGGAGTGATGCAGCTCAAAATGGAGAACAAAATGTCTGTCACAGCTGTTGATTCTTGGTTGAAGTGGACTGCTTCGCTACTGCCACCCGGTCATCGTCTTCCTACCACTCATCATAAGGTGCGACATATCCTGAAAGATCTTGGGCTTTCCTACATCAAAATCCATGCATGCAGATATGATTGTATTCTCTTCTGGGGAAAAGATCTCGAAGACCTTGAAGCCTGCCCGGTATGTTTTACAGAAAGGTATAAGTTGACTCCTGCAGGCAACAAGAAAGCTGTGAAGATACTTCGATATTTCCCGCTTATTGATAGGCTGGAGCGGTTGTTCATGTGTGCTTTCACGGCTGAGGCAATGAGATGGTGGGCTGAGAGGAACTTGCCTGACGATGACACCCTTATACACCCTTCCGACGAAGAGGCTTGGAAGCACATGGTCAGGGAGTTTGATCATTTTGCAGCAGAGGTCCGAAATGTTTGGGTAGGGCTCTCATCTGACGGATTCAACCCTTTTGGCAACATGAGTCTTCAATACAGTATATGACCAGTTATTTTGGTACCGTACAACCTTCCACCATGGATGTGCATGAAGAAGGAATACAATATGCTCACTCTGTTAATTCCGGGCCCGGGTTATCCAGGAAAGTGTCTCGATGTGTATTTGAGGCCTTTGATTGAGGAGCTTAAGTACCTGAGTGAGTGTGGCCACCCCACTTACGATAGGTTCAAAAAGGAGATGTTCCAGATGCATGCCATGCTTGTTGGCACCATCAGTGATTTTCCTGCCCGCGGTATGTTGTCGGGCAACGTTACCAGGGGTTACAGGGCTTGTTCAGAGTGCATGACGGTTGATTGTTGCAGTCCTCATTGCAGTAAAATTGTTCAGATGCGTCACCGTTGTTGGCTTCCATATGATCACCCATTTAGGCAGGATCCAGACGCGTTTGATGGGACTGTGGAAACAGGTGTGGCACCCAGGCGATGGACAGGGGAAGAAATTTTGGAAGTGTTGAATGAATATGATTTTGGCCAGCTGAGCAATCATCCTGACATAGTGGCGTCAATTCCAGAAAAGCCCGAAAGGTATAAGTTTTGGACACACAAGAGCATATTCTGGGAACTCCCCTACTGGCCCAGGTTGCCTATCAGACATTACCTAGATGTCATGCACATAGAGAAGAATGTGTGTGAAAGTGTGGTGGGCACAGTTCTTAACTTGGAGGGGAAAACAAAAGACATCCCTAAGGCACGCATTGATCTGAAAGCAATGGGTCTGCGGAAACATTTGTGGTTAAGAGATGGTAAGAGAAAAATGCCGCAAGCTCCGTACACCGTAAAGCCGAAGCATAAGCATGAAATTTTTCGGTGGCTGAGTAATGTCAGGTATATATTGTTATGGCTATGTAGGAATTTGGCAGGAAATTTTTACCGGAGTATATATGGTTATATGCGAGAAATATAACGGTTGCATATATATGCCTTTATCTATATATATGCAGGTATCCTTATGGCTATGCAGGAAATATAAGCAGGTGTGTTAACTTCCGGGACAATAAGATGTACGGATTAAAGAGTCATGACTGCCATGTACTGCTTCAACGCCTTTTCCCTATTTTCATTCGAGGGTACATGCCCAAAGAGGTGGTGGAGCCGTTGGTGGCCTTGTCAAGATTCTTTCAGAAGTTATGCACCAGGGAAGTTAAAAAATCAGATCTCAGGGAGATGCAAGATGACATCATTTTTATCATGTGCAAGCTTGAGAGGATATTTCCCCCAAATTTTTTCGACATAATGCCGCACCTGATGATCCATCTTCCCGAACAATTGTTGCTTACCGGTCCCGTACACTACACTTGGATGTATCCCATGGAAAGGTACAAATGATTCATAAATTTGGTTTGCCTATGTTTTTATATGTAAATTCTTGTGGTTAAGTAAGTTAACATGTACTTGTTAACTTGTAGACAATTGGGAGCCTACAAGGACTATGTGAAGAATAAATATGCACCTGAAGGGTGTATCGCTGAAGCATATGTTGCGCACGAGTGTGTAACGTACACCAAAGTGTACCTCGAAAATGTAGAGGACCCCCAACAACATATGCCGATAGATGAACCCCAGTTCAACCTTTCTATCATCTCCAGTGACGTGGTAGTACAGGGAAGCTTGCCAAAGTCGTACAAGTTGGATGGAAATGAGGTAGCCATTGCCCACTGGTCGGTACTGATTAACTGTCAAGAAGTACAATATTGGAAAAACTATCATCTTCACTGCCCTGCTATTGCCGGAAATGTTGATTACCACAACAAGACATTTGCAAACTACTTTGGTCAATGGGTAAGTATATGTGTATATGTATATTTTTATATATATCCTTATATAGCATGTACGTATGTACGTGGTTTTGTGGTTTCAAGATGACATAATTTCTTCTGTACGTATTAATATATGGACGTTTTCAGATGAACCATGTAGCAAATGATGGTTGCCCAGAGTGGTCAAACGAATTGAGGGTCCTGGAGATGAAACCGATTGCTTTAAAAGTTTACTCGATGTGTCAGGTCAATGGCGTGAAATTTATATGTGAAAATCGAGACGACCGACTGAAAACACAGAATTGTGGGGTGATGGTCCATGGTGGGCAGGATGGCGTTGACTATTACGGTGTCCTTCATTCAGTTGTTGAACTAATTTATGGGAACCGTATGAAAGTGCACTTGTTCAAGTGTAGATGGTTTGATACTAGCCCGGAGAACACAAGGACCGATCAGTACGGAACATTTTCGGTGAATACTGCTACTACCTGGTATGAAGATGACCCTTTCGTTCTTGCCTCATCAGTAAAACAAGTGTTTTACCTGGACGATCTTCTTAACAAAGTCCCGTGGAAGGTGGTTAACCATGTTGCTCATAGAAACATATACAGTGCTGCCACACTTGGTGATACCGCAGATGATGAGGAAGTTACTGCATACCAAGAGCCAAACGCTTTTGACATTCCGGAATCATCTACGATTCGCCTTAATAATGTGAGATCTGGGAGTGTGGTTCGAATTACTGGAGCAGAACTTCTCGATGTTAATCCATATGAAGTTGACGCTGATTCAGATGACGAGGAGCGGCACATATTGCAAGAGGTTACCTATGAAACCGAGTCAGACTCAAGTGATGAAGATGATTACGATTATCATCCTTAGTACGTTGGAAATTGTAGTCGGAAATTGTAGTCGGCAAATGTACGTAGTAAAATGTACGTAGTAAAATGTTTAAGGAAATTGTACTCGGAAAATGTACTCGGAAATTGTATGTAGTCGGAAATTGTACGTAGTCGGAAATTGTATGTAGTCGGAAATCGGAAATTGAACGTAGTCGGAAATCGGAAATTGAACGTAGTCGGAAATCGGAAATTTAACGTAGTCGGAAATCGGAAATTGAACGTAGTCGGAACTGGAACCGTTGTCGGAAATTGAACGTAGTCGGAAATTGAACGTAGTCGGAAATTGAACGTAGTCGGAAATCGGAAATTGAACGTAGTCGGAAATCGGAAATTGAACGTAGTCGGAAATCGGAAATTTAACGTAGTCGGAAATCGGAAATTGAACGTAGTCGGAACTGGAACCGTTGTCGGAAATTGAACGTAGTCGGAAATTGAACGTAGTCGGAAATCGGAAATTGAACGTAGTCGGAAATCGGAACCGTAGTCGGAAATTGAACCGTAGTCGGAAATCGGAACCGTAGTCGGAAATTGAACGTAGTCGGAAATCGGAACCGTAGTCGGAAATTATACGTAGTCGGAAATTATGTAGTCGGAAAATGGTCGATCGGATAATAGTCGACAAATAATGACATTACCAACGAGTTGATAAGCAACTCGTTGGTAATGACATTACCAACGAGTTAGCAACTCGTGGGTAATGTCATTACCAACGAGTTGCTTATCAACTCGTTGGTAATGTCATTACCAACGAGTCAAGTCGTTGGTAATGACATTACCCACGACGTACGTCGTTGGTAATGTCATTACCCACGACGTTGACCTACCTCGCCGGCAATGGTGGCGGTATAGGCAGCTCGAGCTCGATCTCCTCCTCCCCATTTCTCTTCGGCCTATTTCTCTTCTCTCTTCCCTCTTCCCTCCCTAAACCCGAAATTCTCACCTCTCCCCTCTCCTCAATCCTCTCTTCTCTCTTCCCTCTCCCCTCTCTTCCTCTCCTCCTCCCCTCCTCCTCCCCTCACCTCCGTCGCCGGCACGGTATAGCTCGAGCTCCACCATGCCAGGTTTGAGCTCTCTCTCTCCCTCTCTCTCTCCCTCTCTCTCTCTCTCTCATTCCACAATATTTTGTGTGTGTATTTTAATTAATTAATTTGTGATAATTGTGGGATGTATATATGTATGCATGTGGACATTATTTGTAAAATGTAATTAAGGTATGTATGAAAATTGTGGGGGAAAAATGTGGATAATTGTGGGGTGAAGGAGCAATATATGTGATGTATATATGTGAAAAATTAATTAATATATATGGAATGTATATATATACGTATGTTTGAAAAATGTGGAAAATTAATTAGCTAGGGTGAATTGGATTAATATGTGATGTATATATATATGTGTGAATTAAGGTTAAATTAAGATGCATGATCGATGTATACAAAGTGTATATTTGATGTATATATGTGTAAAAAGTTTAAAGCCGGAAATGATGTATGTATATATGTTAAGTTAGGTGATATAGTTGTTAATTTAACGTATAATAGCATGTATGTATTGGAACCATAACAAATCGGAACCGGAACGGTTTGAAACCGGAACTGTTTATAACCGGAACCGAGTTGTTTTCAAACGGTTCCGGTTTCAAACGGTTCCGGTTCGAAACCGTTCCGGTTCCGATTTGTTATAGAACCGAATCGGTTTGGAACCGGAACTGTTTGTAACCGGAACCGTTATGTTACAAACGGTTCCGGTTACAAACAGTTCCGGTTTCAAACGGTTCCGGTTACAAACAGTTCCGGTTTCAAACCGTTCCGGTTCTAATAACTTCCGGTTCTGATTTGTTATAGAACCGAAACGGTTTGGAACCGGAACCGTTTCGAACCGGAACTATTTGTAACCGGAACCGTTTGTAATATAACGGTTCCAGGTTCAAACGGTTCCTGTTCCAAACCGTTCCGGTTCCAACCCGTTCCGGTTCCGATTTGTTATAGAACCCCAGTTTCCATGACTATTACGGTGTCCATGCCAGGAGGTTTTGCGGCTAATTGGCTTCGGAGAGGTTCCCGAAATAGTGGAGGGAACAGTAGTCAAGCTTCCTCCTCGCCCGCAGTTAGCAACACGCCCAGTGGGCCAATGATGAGTGCTCGCACGAGAGCCTTACTAGAGGCGCGAGCTGAGGAGGAAGTTGCACGATCAAGAGCCGTGCAACCGGAAGTTGAGCCTCGAGCCTCAGTCTCCAGACGCTCAATCAGCAGACATCCCTCCGGTGGCAAAGCCTCAGAAGAGCGACAGTCAACGGGGGCATCAGAAACTCCCTCAATCCGAATGCCCCATATTCGCCCGGTGCCTACTCCCGTTTCACGGGAATCATCTGAGAGACATGGTGGTGCTGGCGCCTCATCGTCCAGGCCTCGTCTATCTCCACCGTCCGGTCTCTTCCTACCCGACGAGATTCCTGTCATCCCTGAATTCGATGATAGGGGGATGCCTGTTTATATTGAAGGACGGCCGGAGTTCCTGACCTTGGAGGAAGCATATAACTTCCTCCTGTTCGACCCCGTGTATCTTTGGAGTGTGAGGTGCACCAACCAACAAACGGACGATGCAGGTTACAATTATTTAACATCAGATTGATTACTTAATTATTACTTAAGACTTGCGATAGGTTCAATTAATGATATCAATTTGTTGACATTGTATTATTAGGCAATTTCGTTAATGGGACTGGAAAACGGAAAGGGGCTAGAGGCACCTGCACCGGGAAGAGACTTGAGCAGGCCACCGGCGGAAGGAAAACGCCCATAAGGGCCAATGAGGATGGCGAGGTGATCGAGGCATTCGACACCACGCGCAAATATGTCAGCATGGCCGGTGCGATCGTGCGGGACAAGGTCCCAATGCTTTGGCCAGATTGGGAATCTGTGCCTATCTACGTGAAGATGCAAGTGCATAATGCACTCAGTGTGAGTAAAATCGTATTTTCATTACGTAAATTTTACATTTATTAATTAAGTCCGAATAAATATATAATTTTACCTTTTATATATTCATATTGCAGGTGTGGTTTGACGTGGATGAAGTTCTTATTCACACGTGGGTAGAGCGTCAACTACATATGAGGTGATGTGCTTCGACTTATTTGAATATATATCGAGTTAGATTTTTGTTTATCAAGTGTTTTAATATCTCTAACTTTTTTTCCTTGTTTTAATATAGGTATAAAGAGTGGAAGAACGAGCTTTCTTCCCATTACACTGTATACAAGGAGCTAGGCCGAGGTTCCACCCCTAGCGAATTCCGGTTTAGGGAGTACGAGTGGCTGTGGCTGATAGCCCACTTCGAGCACCCCAAAGCTCGGGTATGCATCCTTAATATATCTTTCAAGCATAATGTATCGTATCAGATTGAAATAGTTAGTTACTAATTTTTTTTCATATGTTTATCAAACAAGGCGATTTCGAAGACGAACCGGGCGAATAGATTGAAAAACACCAGGGCTCATCATGCAGGTTCACTCAACTACATGGGTTGGTCGACTAAGGCGCAGCAACAACAAGAGTTGAACCCGTTGGTGTATATTCATCAGAAGTTCTACCCGCAGTGCCCTGAAGAAGCGGTAAGTCTTTCGCCTCTCCATGTGTTAATAAAACTATTTTTCAAGATGGAAATAGATTTTGTTAGCTAATACGTTGTTCATTTTCCCTTTTCAATTAGTCGAGAGTGGAGGAGGCGACCGCAGAAGTGACCATGAGTATAGCTCGGACTAACCATCCTGACTGCTCCGAGGAAGAAGTCACCCAGTATGCCTCTCAGATCGATCCGCTTGATCCTCCGATAGCGGCTCGGATCATGGCAAAAGCGTGCGGGACTGGAAAGAATACCTACTACTGTAGGGGAATGGGCACGGCGGGCGAAGGACTATTGAAGAACACTTCAGAATACTCTACCGGGTCAAGAAGTTCAACTTCTAGTCGTAACCTCGCGGCGGAGCTTCATAGGACGCAGAGGGAGTTGGAGGAGCAAAAGAGGCAGATGGCCGAGTACCAAATGCAGCAGACACAGGTGCAGGCTCAGATGTACACATGGATGCGGACGATGTACGAGGCTCAGACTACCGGACAACCCTTCCCCACACCTCCCCCGGTCCCTCATATCCCTACCTATCCACCACCACCACCGCACCAGTCAACGCCAGAGCAAGACCAAGGTAGCCACCGGAATTCAAATGAGTACATGGATTACTTCAACCCTGATGACCCGCAAGTTCCTGGACCTGACCTGTAGTTGTAGTTAATTTTTTTATCGTCGTTGCTATTTGTAGTGTACGTTGGACATTTATGTTGAACTTGTATGACTGTCTTTGCTATGTGTACTGTTGAACTTGTATGATTGTACGGTTTATCCGGTTCAATGCAGGTTATGGAATTGGGCCCAATCCAGAACCGCGTTTTTTTTTTCAAAATTTTTCCCCACATTGCCGGCGACATGGACTCGAGTCGCCGGCAATGTCTCACATTCCGGCCACGGCGGCGCTGACATTGCCGGCGACGGAGTTTCCCGTCGCCGGCAATGTCAACACCGGCGGGGGATCTCCAGCGACGTCATTGCCGGCGACAAGTCGCCGGTAATGTCAATTCCGGCGAAAAAAAAGACAAGGCCGGCGACGGAAAGTCGCCGGTAATGTCTCCATTTCTGGTAGTGAGATGCCACCATGGAATGTGCCATAGTGATGTCACAAAGTGGCAGAGAGTCGTCACAAGCCATGGGATCCACTGGAGAGCATAGGAGACCCAAAAGTTTGATAAATACTCATCCAAAGAAGAGAGTGAGTTTGGCACAATATGATCCATTGATCATTAATACTTAATTCCCTCATATGGTTATCATTGAGGGATACCTTAATGTTAAAACTAATTACTCATAATATAGAGATCTCTATAAAGTACAAATTATACTAGTGTACATGAGAGCATGGAATTTTGAGACTTATTGAACATATCTACGTTGAAACTCCCAAACGTAGTAGCAATTGGCCTACATGGAAAGATGCGATTCAAATTGAATTATGTTCACTGACAAAGTGAAATGTTGTTGGGTTGGTGATGCTGACACACCCAAGTGTAAAGCCAATCGAATTGATTCTTTGTTAGAAAGTGTGATGAGAATAAAGATATTATACTCGCCACATGGCACAAGGCTTCTCACAACGCTCTGGAATCGACTACGGTGAGACAAGTTCTCTCGTAATGGATGTCATTGCACTCGAGTAACTTGTCAGTGTGGTAGTTTTCGAAAAACTTGGCATGTAGCTTATAATCATGGTCATGACGTATCTTTATATGGATCTAGAATAAGAGATAGATATGAATGTTTCAGATGGACTTCATGTACCCAAATCAAATGGCTTTAGACCACAGAGCGCATTTGTAATGAGATTGAAACTGTCACCAAGTGACTACTTGATTGGGAAGGGATATGCCCATGCGTGTTCATTTATATGACAAGTTCAAGATTTGCAAAGTGTTTGAAATTCAAATTTGAGATAATAGATCTTAGGAAGACACGGTGTTGTCTCGAACTGAAATTCGAGCACCGTAATAATGATATTTTCCATCAATCGGCTTTTACTCTAAGATATGTTGCACTTTATGATGATAAAGTGAAGTCTATGAGTACTCCTATGATCTGCTATAGTCTTGACCTTTAGAGGGATCCGTTTTCATCCGAGGGATGTTGGCAAAGACATGTTAGAGGCTAAAGTGTCTAATCTAAGTGCAAGAGTGTACTTAGCATAATACACAAGACTTAGCTCCTTATTATTATTGAACTTTTGATAACTAGATGTAGCTATGCGCCCACGCAATGCCATTTGGAATGGTTTAAAGATAATCTTTCAGTGTCAAAGAGTACGAAAGATATGTGCTTGATCGATCCCTACAAAAAGGCCACAAAGAAAGTGGCGATGGAAGTAAGGACACTACAAAAAGTGTAGCACTGATTTTCCATTCACCCCCTACACCAACAATCATTATGATGTGTTGGCAAGATTTGCTGAAGTTGGATATCTCTCTGATTCACACAAAAGTTGTTCCCAAGTTGGTTATGTCTTTATCATGGGTAACACTATGATATCTTGAAGTCTAGAGGGCAGACTCTTGTGGCTACATCTTCGAACTATATTGAGATTATTAATCTAACATGAAGTTGTTATGGAGTGCATATGGTTGAGATCTATAAGTACATATATCAAAGATCAAGTGGTTTTGAATCACCAATGATGAACCTACATGCATTATGAGGATAATGTTGCTTGCATCAAGGTAATGAAACTATATCACATGTAGGGTGATGAATCTAGATTACATGTAGGGTAACAACACCAAACAGATATCGCACAAGTCATTCTATAATCAGCAAACAATAACAATTCCCCAAGGTTATGATTGACCAAGTTTATTTTGAGAATAATGTGGCAAACTTTCTAAGTCATTGGCCAAATTTCACATTTGAGAAGCATGTGAAGAGCATAGAGTTGCTCAACTTATTCAAGCTACTTTGATTGTTGATATCAGGGGGAGATGCAGACTTTAGGGAGAGTCTGACATTCACATAAGCATTTCTAAATGTGAAGGACATGTTGTACTCTTTTTCCTTGACTAAGGTTGTTTTTATTCCAAAGAGTTTTTATTACTTAACAAGGTTTTAATGAGGCGGTTATGTGTTTACGACGAGCTGCATTCTTTTTACTTGGCGAGATCACTTTTTCTTCTGCAAAAGTTTTTGGCCTATCAAGGTTTTTAATGAGGCATCAAGGAAGCATTGAAGAAGCACTGTCTACCATAATCGATACAAGGGGGAGTTGAAGGATATTTACCTTATGTGTGTTCCTAGTAATGGTAGAATATACAAAGAATAAATGAGAGAATCATATTTAGTGATGTATTATGATTCTTACCATATGTAACTCCATGTACTCTCCTATATAACAGAGTTTATTATTATCAATGAAAGGTTACACACCGATTGCTTCCACAATTTCTATACTTTTCCGTTTATCCTAAAACAAATAACTCATTTTCCCCATCTTGGAAGGACTAGCAAGCCAAAAACTGTCAAACAAGATGCAGCAACTACGGAGACAACAAGCGCAAATGCATAAACAAGACTAGGAAATTTGAAATGACTTTGAATCCTTTTCAAACCTCTATCCATTAGAGGTGCCAGGGTAGCTGCTCCAGCCACTCGAAATGGCCTCGTGACATTGTTTCCAGTCCACATCAAGATAACAATCTGCATATGCAAGTGACTTCATGGCAAAACATGAACTTAAGAGGCGACAAGTTCTTTAGCTTCTGCAATTAAATAGTCACTTGAACCAAAACAAACCTTCTAATGTACAATGTAACTAGTTCCAAACAAAGTTAAAACATAACCCATAGTCAATCTAATTATTAGAAATATGTAACAAAGTTGACAACTATCGTGCTTTGACAGTGTCAAGACTCAAGACAATGCTAGAATCATCCAGATGTGAGCTACTGTTGGTTCTTTCTAATCAAGACGACATGTTCTAAGAAGAGGCAATATATGGAGGTTCTTCGGACAAGAATGGACATGCATAAATAGTCTATTTGAAAAACAAGGCCTTGAGTGTAAAAGAAACAAAATGTAGTAAATGTATGAGCATTTGTTACCCACTTACACCTATGAGTGCCTTGATATTGGCTGCAGGATTCTTCCCTGTACTTTTCTCATACCCCATAAATGCAAACACAAAAAAGGATGTGTATGCAACAGTATCAAAGAGCCCGTAAGCAAGCACCGCCGACAATCCAAGCTTTGTAAGTTTTGCACTCATTTCGGCTGAATACACCTTCCCAAATGCATGAAGCCAAGTGTGAGAAAGACCAATGCAGATACTACATGATTAAATATACTACCATAGAGGAGGAGTCAAGCCTCCTGATAATTTCATTTGAGATTGCCATTCTTCATTTCTCAGATAATTTTCAACAACATAGAACTGACATGAACACAAAAACTAGTACTGTATACTATTGTACATATTGTGGAGGAATATAGCTATCCAAGTATCTATAGATACCTTCCATTTGCTCCAGAAGCTCGTGCACTCCTACTCTACCCAAAATTGATAACAAATTACAACATGACAAGAACAAAGGAAACTCAAAAGTAAAAAACAAGAAGGGCCGAGGTCACAAAAACACCTTTACATGTACATGTTGATTGTTTGGAGGAAAGTTGTCTTCTGCTACTGCTGCTCCTCCGTCGTTGAAGGAACACTTGAGTGAGTGTGAGATGGTGGGTTTTCCTTTGGGAAGAAATACTGGAGTTACTAGTTGGTCTGTAACTCTTAAATTCTTCTTCTTCTTCTTCAAGTTGAGAGTGAACTGTGTTTTGTGTTTGAGGAGGAACTGGTTTGGAGAAGACAGAAATAAACCAAACCAAAATTTGTTGGATCCGAAACTCGTAGGACGGACTAATCTCACTACCGCCGCAAATACTATAGCCGACGATATATGTAAAACTATAGCCGACGAGATAAAAATCTAGTTGGATATAGTGGAAAAAATGAATTTTTTTTTTTTAAAAAACTCGTCGGCCGACGATAATGAATAAAAACCTCGTCGGCTATATTATTACCGACAGGTTTTAGCCAGCCGACTTTAGCCGACGACCCTTAAATATTGTCGGCTAAAGTCCGTTAGTTAAAACCTGTCTGTAATAGTATAGCCGACGAGGTTTTTATCAATTATCATCGGTTATAGTACTATAGCCGACGAGTTTTTTAAAAAAAAAATTAAAAAATCATTTTTTCCACTATAGCTGACGAGATTTTTATCTCGTCGGCTATAGTTTTACATATATCGTCGGCTATAGTATTTGCGGCAGTAGTGTCTAGAAACCAAACCGAACTAAATTTGAATCAAATGACTTTTTATGGTACGGTACCGAATAAAACTGAACTGTTCTGAAATGATATACGTGTCAAAATTGTGTTTATTTATTTACATAAATGAATATACACTGGCCCATTTTGAATCTTTTTAGACATATATATATAAAACACTTACAAAAAATACTTTCATTCTCTCACATTTCTTCTATCTCTCTACGATTTTTCTTTTTTCAAACAATAATTAATTTAACAATTGTTTAGGCCTAGAATTTTTTTTATCAAAAAACTGATCTGAAACCCGTTGTGCCTGAAACTCGTGGGACAAGATTGCCAAAAAATCGAACCGAATAGGACCCGAACCAAAAAATTTATTACCGTACGGTACGGGTTTCAACCTAATTTCGAACTGATCCCACCCCTAGGATGAAGCATCTTCCCTCCACAGGTTGTTGATGTTCACCGGCGCAATGGTATTGCACCTCTCAATCTTCAACATTGATTCTATCATGTTATATTTTGTAGATTTGTGATTGTCCGATTTTGACCCTAGACCAATTGCCCTAGCCAAACTCACCACCGAAGTCTCTCGCTAGGCCAACTGCAACTCCACCAAGCTTACCATACCCTCGTCTGGGCTCCCCACCCCAACTCGCAGCCGCCCATCCTCGTTGCCGACCACACGGAACCTTCCTCCCCACACCGCGTATGCTCCCAGACCCACCTCATCCTCGACTACAACGACCCTGAGGTGTGACGGAGGCGATGCTTGAGACTTTGGTGAAGATTCAGGGGAAGATGCAGACGAGATGGCGTACCTCTAGAGTGGAGAAGTGGCTTGAGACAAGGAGGAAGTGTACAGTTGATTTGAGGTCCGAGAGAAAGAGGAGACGATCAAAGGGTGGTGGCGACAAGGGAGAAAATGTTTGTTTCGTCGAGAGAGAGAGAGAGAGAGAGAGAGAGAGAGAGAGAGAGAGAGAGAGAGATGTGTTAGTCTTGGATGTACCCCCTCTCTCCACATCTCTTAATTTTTTGCATGTGTCACCATTCAATTGGTTAATGAAGTAAAAAGTCAATGAGCTTACAATAAACTCAGGGCCTTGAATTATCGTCCTTGCCTAGAGTTATCACCACCGGAAACCGTCGCTAGGCTCTAATATGTATGAAAAAATTCGAACAGGAATCAATATATGTCAGTTCGGTCAAAAGTTTTCGAACATTAATCAATATTTGCCAGTTCAATTGCAACTCAAACTAACAATAACAGATGAATCCTTTGGTTCCCTTCTCACATGAAGTTTTCTTAACCAACCCAGATTTGCTCACGAGGATCAAACTTGAAGTTGAGAGCCCCCAATGTCAATATTGAAGCCATGGGGTGGACGAATGAGGAATCTTCAAGAGTGGTGGTTGATAATTTAACTTTATTGTTGGATTTGAACTGAAAAGGTTATGATGGAGCTCGAGCTCCTTCTTTAAGCTCAGTAGAGGGAAAAGATGGTTTGATTGATTGAGAGCTACTCTAGAAGCACATCAAACAACTCGATCATCCATGGAGCAAAATTTTACTCGGCCCCAAAATTAAAATTTCAAATTTTGAATTCAAGACAGCTTAAGAGCTTCAGCCATTAACCTCATTTTGGTGGATTGACCTAGACCAAGAGGAAGAAGAAGAAAAAGGTTCAATGCAGCTATTAATCAATAAATGTTGTTGATAGTGTTGTTAGGTATGATTGGTTGAGTTTGTTATTGTTTATTCTCAGAGAGGAGAAGGATGGAGGAGCAACATCGATGGTGGACATGGAAGATGGTGTTTTATGTGATCGGAGCAACGTCAATGATGATCGAACGTGGTATTCGATGGTACAGGTGGTGGAGTCTGGCTAAAATTTCAAATCCAAGGATTTGATCTGTTGGCCTAAGCTCATCGTAAACTCGAATTCAATTTTCAGATGAACGACTAAGATGGTGTGGAGAGCGGGAGTACATCCAAGACTAACGAGAGAGAGAGAGAGAGAGAGAGAGAGAGAGAGAGAGAGAGAGAGAGAGAGAGAGAGAGAGAGAGAGAGAGAGAGAGAGAGAGAGAGAGCTTGTATGGTGGGTGGTCGAAGAACTCACCGACACCAGACATGTTTTTTTTTTCGAGCAAAGAAAGAATTTTGTGCAAGTGAAGCCTTACTGCTTGTGGAGAGAGAGAGAGAGAGAGAGAGAGAGAGAGAGAGAGAGAGAGAGAGAGAGAGAGAGAGAGAGAGAGAGAGAGAGAGAGAGAGAGAGAGAGAGAGAGAGCGAGCGAGCTTGTATGGTGGGTGGTCGAAGAACTCACCGACGCCAGACATGTTTTTTTTAGGGCAAAGAAAGAATTTTGTGCAAGTTAAGTGAAGCCTTACTGCTTATGGAAAAAACTCGCTCCGGATTAAAGAATGCCAAACACTTCAAATTAATTTCCTTTTTAAAATTTAGGCCTGAATGATGGTGTATTTTGTCACACCCACAAATCTGAGCAGTAAACACAGCAAACCTCATTGCAGATTAAATCTTTCTTTCTTTTTGAAAGGACAGATTAAATCTTTAAAATACTGAAGAATGTAATAAATAAATGAATATTTAAACATTGAGCCAAAAAAGGATCAAAAATACAAGTGAGTACTGAGTAGAGTAGAGTAGAGTAGACGAGATACAGAACAAGTCTCTAAGAACTAGACAAATATTATGGGCCAAAAAGTCTACAGAGCCAGAGCGACCCAGAAAGATAGCCCACTTAGTAATAACCCGACTCCGTATTTGGACTCTGAACCCGACACGTCGTCACTAGCGGGCCCCGCCGCTGCTGCGCTCTCCGGCGTAAGAACTGCCGGCGCCGTCGTCGGCGGACTGCTGGTAGACGGAAACATCGCCGGCGACTCCGATGAAGGAATGCTCGAGGAGGGAGACGCCGCAATCTCCGGAGTCTCGGCCACCACCGGAGGAGGACCGACAGCCGGGCTCATCACCGGAGACGCGGCGTTCGGCGGAGGCGATGCCGGGGATAAAACCGGCGCCGACACGTTAGCCGTGGTGGACGGACTAGTCGCCGGAGAAACTGGTGACGTCGGAGGAGTTGCCGGTGCGACGGTCGGCGCTGCAGCCGGAGTTTTAGGCCTCGGAATCGACGGAGAAGCTGTCGGAGAGACATTGGGAGAAACAGCAGGCGGAGAGGATTTAGGAGAAGGTGTATGGTGCGGAGGGGACGGCGGAGGAGTTGCCGGACGAGGAGGAGGCGGCGGCGGAGGAGGGTTGTAAAGCTTTGGAGAAGGAGCAGGGGCATAGTTGTCTGATTGTACATGTGAAACAAACAAAGCCAAAGTAATAGAAAGTGCAACTAGTAGTTTATGCATCATCGTCATTATTTTGTGGAGAGAGAGAGAGAGAGATTTGGGAAATGATTGCTGTGAAAAAGGAAGGTCGAATAGAATGATTGCTGTGAAAAGGAGAGAGATGGAGGATGTGAAATTTATAAGGGGGAAGGGAGGGTGGTTCTGAAACTAAACGACGTGAATGGTTACTGGTTTAGACCGTTAAGTTATGGGAGAAGAGAAATGTGACCGTTGGAGGGGAACGGGCTATAGGAGGTAAAGTAGCCGTTGCATTGCACCGATTCACGTGATGAAGGCGACCAACTTTTGTCCTTCTATTATACGAAGATTCGTAACTAGCTAGAAACAGACGAGATGCTTAAAGCCAAGGATGTTCCTGCGGTACTGTTCCTGCAAGTAGAGGGAACTCTTGTTTTGTTAATAGAGAGAACTATTGTCCTTTGGAAATTATTAAGACAAGTATCATGCACCAACGAAATTCAAAGTTTCTAAAATGAATTACGAAATCGTTGGGGAAGGTCACATTTTTGGAGATAAAATACTCGAGCTTAAATAATATTGAATGTGAAGGATATATCTAGTGGTAAAATGAACTTCTGGGCTCCGGTTTTCTCGATTGCAAAAATCAGAGAGTTGTGTTCAACGCCGCCGATTTAGGTTGTTTGTGTGCTTGTCCACGCCTATTTTCTTGGCACCTCCTGGCTCCTTTCTTTCAAGTCTCTCCCTCTTCTGCTTGTTGCTTGATTCTTCTCCAATTTCGTCTCCCATGTTCTTCTTTCTCATGCAAATATGATGTACTTTGGTTCCAGCTTACCTGAAGGTGGTTTGCACTTCGATCCTAGTGTGGCAAGGCCTTGGATCTGGGCTCTGAGTTGGCACAATTTGCGTCGTCAAGAGGCTTCAATTTACTCAAGTGTGTCCCTACAGTTGGTGGTGCGATGAAGGCTGGGAAACCGGAGGACTCGAAAGAGATAGAGGCGCTGAAGAATTCTGGCAAGGCGGAGGTTACCGGCTATTGGTTTGCCTGAAGGCGGCAATGATGTCAAGCCGGCAGTTTGACCAAGATTGGTGTAGAGAAGCCGGAGGGAAAGAACGACGACTCCCATTGGGAAACCCTAGGAGTATTGGGCCTGGATCTTGGTTTGTGGCCCCATGTATTTTCTATTTTTGGGCCTGGTGGGCTTCTACGTAGCTTCAAGTCTTTGCTAATAGGGTTTGGGCCTATGTTTGGGATCTAGGTATTCTAGAATGGGTTGATCAAACTTGAGTAAGGCAATTCGTAACAAGATAGCACCCTCACTTATGGGGACTTTTAATGCCTCAAGGTAAGATTGTAACGGCTACGGAAGTAAGCATATGCAGTTGGAAATTTCCTAGACTCACAAGCTCCATTGATGATAGGAGCATATATGGCCCATGGGATGGCCAATTCACCAGTGATCTAGTATCTGATCGCACTAGTGACGTTTCCAACGATTGTCAAAATTTAATTTCTCAACTTTTGATTAGCTTTCAAATGGTTTATTTGTTCCTAGATGTTACCAAGTCTACTATCGATTGTACTTGATTCTTCTGCCATCCCCTCCACAAGATACATACGCCTTCTCCTAATGAAATTTGTGTCTTATAAAAAAGTGTGAGTACACTCTGGCACCTTGTCTGTAATGACCGACCCTAGTCAAAAATCGTAAAAAAACACAATTAAAAAATCAATCAAGGAAGTACTCGATTCACAATCAACTTCGACTAATCTAGTCGAAGAAAATAATTGACAAACTTATTACAACGAAACAGTCGTAACGATATAAACCATACATAATTCCTTCGTCGGCCGCACCACCAGCAGCAGAGACACTCGTCGCTTCTGCCCACCCACTGGGTTGATGAAGCCTAAACGTTGATTAAACATCACAACTATATTTGTATCATCAATACGAACCTAACAACATATAACTTGACAAATTTTTGGAGATCATTTTCCGGTCATGCGCTGCCACAGCTGGCGGCGGGTGCTGCCGACGCGCCAAAACTGGCGGAGGAGATCAACACATAACTGGAAAGCTCTCGTCAAGCCCTATAATCTATTCAACTAACACAAAATCCATTTCGACCGGATTATTGCCGAAAAATGTCTCAAAACCCAGAAAAACCAATCTCGCCGGAAAATCTTTCCAACGATGTCGTCGAGCCAAGGCTAGGCTCATGGTTGGTCCCAATCGAACCACGAGGAAGCAATGAGTAAAACCCCCTTGACCCTGGCCCCTAAAACCTACCAGAATCTACCACACACAGCGGAGACCGAAATTGGGCTCGCCGGAAATCATTCGATTTTCCAAGATAAACCTACACCAAAATAAAATTCCAATATACCAATACAATCCACAAACAAAACCCAATCAATTGACATAAGAATCGTCGCCGAAAATCTCGCCAGCGACGACGATAGTTTAACACCGAAACCATAAACCTTACCTCGTCGATTCTCTCAGCTCATACCACCAAACCTAAAATCAAGGGTGGAAGGAGGTAGAGGAAGAAGACTATCTGATTTCGACCAGAATCGTGATTGGAGATGGGCCGGACAGCATCGCACCGCCGAAGACCGCCTCATCGCCAAACGACACTTTCTCTCTCTTCAAGAGAGAAGGTTCACCTCGGTCAACCAGACTCCCCTCCAACCTGACTTTTGCAAAAAGGAAAGTCTTATATATAGTCCCCAATTTACGAAAAGTTATTTATGAGAAACTTTCGTTAATCGTAACTTTTGCATCGTAACTTCATTTTCGGCATTCTTTGCGTCTATGAACCCGTCTCGACAAATTCTACGACTTCCACCAGAAGTCAACCAATTTCGTCAATTCAATAAAAATTCAACTTAAGACCTCTTAATATTTACCAACGATAAAAATTATTTACCATAGTCATTAAATCACACTCGAATTATCTATAAATATTAACGATTATATAAAAAGTTCGGGATATTACATTGTCAGACTTAGTGATCAGCCATGGAAGGGTACCTTTAGAGCATCCGCACGCATGAAGAAGAGCAAGAGAAAATTTTTCTTCAAGCAAAGGAAATGCTTAATTTGCTCTAGCAAAACACTTTTTGCACACTCCCATAAATAAGTTTGCTCTAGCAATTCATTTTTAACATGTTGTAAAAAGTTTTAAAAATTATTTACTGGATTGATTTACAACCAATAATAATGTGATACGTGTCGTTATCAACTTAATAATTATACAAGATTTCCCATAAGATTTTCGGCTAATAAAAAAGTGACACTTGTCACTGCCACATGTCAATATCGGCAAAATAATTGGACTAGATTTCTGGTAAGATTTTTGACCAATGACGATGCGACATGTGTCACTAGGAGATAGTGTCTTCGAAAAAATAATTAGACCAGATTTCCGGTAAGATTTTTGACCAATGACAAATCGACACATGTCACTACAAGATAGCGTTGTCAAAAAAATAATTGAATATGATTTTTGGTATGATTTTCGTCCATTGACGATGCGACACATGTGTTCATCTTCAAAGATCCGATTATCTACAGTTGGCTATAAAACGTTCATCTATCACTCAATTTATACTCACACCATCTACAATAACGTCAATAACACTTAGCAATATTTCCTTGTTCATCAATCTGATGAATCCTTTCAGCTTCCACAATTTTTTCAGGCGGACATAACGTCAACAAGAAAAAGATGATGATATGGAGCAATCATTTGTCAATCAGGTGGTCATAGCGGAAGCACAACACAATGATGAACCACAACCAAAGCGGTTCACATTGCGGTAAACGGCCGAATCGACCACGACAGAAGGAGTCTAGGAGACGCAATCTCATGGAAGATTACTTCATCAAACGTCCCACCTTTAATGCGTAAGAATTTTTCCAGAGGTACATGATGAGCATAGACTGATTCAATAATATCATAACGGATCTCTGCAACCACGACCAACATTGACATCAAAGAGTAGACGTCACTGGATTGCTAGGGCTTCTTCCCCAAGAAAAGATTACCGGTGCTCTTCGAATGTTGGCAGACGGAGCAGCCGCAGATCAATGTACTGAAATTACAAGGATAGGGGAATCGACTACCCTAGAATGTATGAAGCACTTTTGCAGCCAAGTGGTTCACCTCTATGGTCCAAGATACCTTCGCAGTCCAACACCGGAGGACCTCACGCGACTCCTAGCTAAAGGCCAAAGCCAAGGCTTTCTAAGTGTGATTGGAAGCATCGACTGCATGCACTGGGAATGGAAGAACTTCCCAACCACTTGGCAAGGGGCATACTCAGGGAGGAAGGCTCGTCCAATCATAATCTTAGAGGCGGTAGCGTCATATGACACATGGATATGGCACAGTTTCTTCGGGTGTCCTGGGGCAAAAAATGACATTAACGTGCTTCACCTATCTAATGTCTTTTTAGAGATCCTTGTCGGAAGAGGTCCAACTGCCATTTACGAAGTCCACGAACAGAGGTATTCCACCGCTTATTATCTAGCTGACGAAATATATCTGAGGTACTCTACATTTGTCAAAACAATTTCTAATATCCAGACGCTGCAAGATAAGCTCTTCGCAAAGAAACAAAAGTCATACCGAAAAGATGTGGAGAGGGCCTTTGGTATCTTGCAATCTCGTTGGGAAATTATGCGTCATTGTTGTACATTGCACCACAAATCGGCAATCACATCCATCATGTTAGCTTGCATCATAATTCATAACATGATTATTGAGGAGGAGTATGTGGAGGATGAGGATTAGGATGAGGATGAAGAAGACTTGCAAAACTCATCGAGAGCTTTTCGGGTTTATGATGAGCCAATGGATGCACAAGAAAATTGGGTTCCTTTTGAGCCAATTGCTAGAGATGGAGACAATATACAACTTTCACGACCGTATTGTCGATATCGAATCCGTTTACATCCATAGAGAGCTCCAGAAGGACTTGGTGAAGCACAATTAGAAGTTAGAAACCAGTGAAATACTCTAAATATTTGTCTACATATGTGAGTTTCAATTTTATTGTGTACGTTTTCATTAAGAGTGTGTTTAATTTTAGTATGTGTTTTAAGTTGAAGTGTATTTCAATTTTATCTTAATAAATAAATTGTATTTTTATTTCTCAAAAAATTAAATTACATATAATGACAAGCCAAGCCCAGATTTATTCTTAGTATAATACTATAACTACTGTGGAAAGAGCTCGCAACTTGGGCGATAACAATCTGAATATGTTTCATCGGTAGGTTGATCTTGACTATGTTCTCCTACATTAAGGATCGCTAGTTTCCTATTGGTAAATTATTTTTTCAAAATTGGGGTCATAGCCTCCAAATCCATACACATGATCCTTGTTTCCTCCTCTTGTTTCTTCAATCGTAACTCTTCTTCTGCCCTTGCATCCTTCTACTTTTGGATCTCTATGTACTCTGCGTAATAATTAGGCTCACTTTCATTATGCATTAGCCTCTTGGTATGCCACGATGCTTGGTCACTTGCAATGGTATCCAAAACATCAACTCGTTGCTCAATTGGAGTCTTACCTTTTTTCTTTTTTCGTCTCGATTCCTTTGCCGCCTTGGTTCAAATCGGTCTAAGCGGACTCGAGGGAGCAGCCACGTTGCTTTGAGGTGTCTCACTCACTTCTTCGTCACCCAAATTGATGGTTAGAGATGATTCGGCCGCGGAAGGAGTAACATGGTAACTACTTGCATATGGAGATGGAGTAGTTGGTAGCACCACAAGGAAAAATGGATGATCCTTGAGCACTTCGTAACATGCAAAGTGCGTGAACATTTTTTTCTTGGCCGCATAGTAAAATGATTGAGCTTGCTTAACCTAATGAAAAATAAATATTAGCTATTTCACAATGCTACATATTTAAACTAATTAGATATAAATTACATAATTTAATTCATATAATCAAACAAAATTTACATCATATATGATAATAGAATAGAAACTTACTTCATCCAATAGAGAAGTGTCGCTAGCTATATGTTGTCGTGCATTCTGCAAACATTCACCCCATTTTTGCAATAGTAGCTTGAACTTGTTGTAGTGAGACGATAGCACGATTCAGGTCCTTGGCTCATTCGGAGGAATCTCACCATGGTTTGTCTCCCAATTTAGCACATAATCGGCATGAATTGTCTCCCACAATTTGTCTTTCTTTTGTTTGTTACCATCATATTCATCAACGCTATAACGTGCGAAAGAAATGCACATTTGTAAATCTTCGGAAGGAAGCCAATGGGAGCCCATTTCTTTTGGAAAAATCGCTAAAGGAAATGAGAGGAGAGATGGAAGGGGATGTGAAATGTGTTGTGCACAAATTGGTGTGAGTTATGAATTAAATAAAGTAGTATTTATAGGGAAAAAAATAAGGGAGTTTTTTGCAATTTTGGGGGATTTTTTGGAAAATAATTTCATTCTACCCGTTTTTGGAAAAAATAAAAAGACCGTTTTAATTTAATTCTGGTTGTCGAATGGGTTTCTGGCATTCAAAATGAAGGGCGCAGATTAAAGGCCCGGTACTGATAGTACTTCTGGAACCAATGCCACATGGCGTGCTCCGATTGGAGCGTAAATTATTTTTTTAATTTACTTTAATGCATGCGTTTTTATAAACAAATAAAAATATTTAAAAAAAATTGGCCGGTCTGACATCACCCACGTGAGTGGGCTCCACCAGGCGTCAAAGCAAAGCAACGAGCATAATTTGCTCAAGCGTTTGATCTCGGCTCATTTTGCTAAAGCACCACACTAGTGAATTTTTCCAGTGCGCGTTTGTTTCTCTCTTGCTCGCACATATCCAGACTGCCCCTACCAACTGCTCGAACAAGGCTGCCCCGGTGTAGATGCTCTTAGTTTTTAGAGTTCTTGTCATTCCTACCATGCAAATAAAACTGATTCGATACATTAGTAGAGAAAAAAACAAATGGACTGTCCAACTATCAGTTAATCAGTACTATGCAACTCTATAAGCTGTAGTGAACCAATAGAACCAGTTTGTTGTGCATTCAACTACCATGCTATACACATGCTCGTTAGCCTGTCAAATAAACCAATAGAACTGATATCATCGCATGTGTGAGAAGAAAAAAGAGAAAAACCCAAACCTTGTCAAGTCGCTTCTTCTTCACCTAAAACCCGACCTTCTCTTCCCATGTCGATTGAATTTCTTTCAAGCCCCTAAACGCGCAGAGAAGAATTGTTCTTTGATTCTAAGTTTCAGAAATTGGAATTCGATTTGGAATCGATCGATTGGTTTGGAGCTTTATGAGCCAACCTTAACCTCAATGGCTCACACTCCCTACCTTTGTTTGAATAGATGGACTAAAAAGAGTAAGGCAGTTGGAGAATTCATTCAAGTGCAAGCATCTCTTGTCTAAGGTAAATGTTTGGGCCCAAAATAAACTAAACATTTATTATAATGCTTTTGGGCCTCAGAAGGCTAATGGGCCAGTCACGAAGTGGCTCAGCGAGGAGCTGCGAATCTGGAAAAAAATCTATAAGATTCCTGGTATGTCTAGGAAATCTAGAAGGCTAGAAATCAATCCCAATTAACAACGATTACCTTATCAAGCGAGGAGAGGTTAAGTTCCTACTATCATAAATAGACGAAGCGGAGCAGATTTGCGAACATCAACACATATACACAATTTGCACACCAGCAAATCTACTCATCCCGAGTAAACTAGCACCAGTGAACTCAAGATCTAGGCCACCCGACAGAGCGTTGGGATTTGAAGGTTCTCTCAAGCTAACCAACCGGCAACAGTGAATTCAGGATCTAGGCCACCCGATAGAGCGTGGGGATTCGAAGATTCACTCGAGCTACAACAACGGAAGTCAGCGGACTCCAGGCCACCCGACAGAGCGCGGGGATTCTTAATATCTACGGTGTCATACTATCCGGTGTTCTCGACACTTCATCCTCAGGAATTTCCATGCTTTGTACTTGCCCTCAAGTGTGAAGTACTGAATCACTATGGCTCAAGCAGAGAGACCCATTATCTAGTGTTCTCGACACTTCATCCTCAGGAATTGCCTTGCTTTATACTTGCCCTCAAGTGTGAAGTACCTAATCCCTGTGGCTCAAGCAGAGAGACCCACTATCCAATGTTCTCGACACTTCATCCTCAGGAATTGCCCTACTTTATACTTGCTCTCAAGTGTGAAGTACCGAATCCTTGTGGTTCAAGCAGAGAGACCCACTATCCAGTGTTCTCAACATTTCATCCTCAGGAATTGCCCTGCTTTATACTTGCCCTCAAGTGTGAAGTACCGAATCCCTGTGGTATAAGCAGAGAGACACATTATCCTGTGTACTCCACACTTCATCCTAAGGATTGCTCTGCTTTGTATTTGCCCTCAAGTGTGAAGTATCAATTCTTTGTGGCTCAAGCAGAGAGACACGAACCCTACATCTTGTATCAAGACAAGTGGAACTCAACAACTGAGGTTGGTGCTCTGTCCACTCCAATCGTTTGATAAAAAGCAGATATCACGCGCGCACTACACTACTACATTCTGCCCTCGGTAATGGCACGCCTCGCATACAGCACAATAACGACTGCGAAAAGGAAAAGAGACAGTTTGCGATCACTCCACTCGCAATGAGCTAATTGGAGAAAAATCGAAGCCAAACATTTTGGCATGCCCAGTGGGACTCAAGTAGTGTCTTCAGAAAATTGATCCATACCGCAAAACCTTCATGAGTTGCCTCAAGCATCCTGCACCTATGTTCTGAGAGCAAAATTCAGCCACTTGCAGGGGTTTAAGCAACAAAGAGGTAGTACAGAGGTTCGGTGTGACGATGACTAAGGGTAAGCCCTCATCATCAGAACCTAAGAGCATCGAGAAGATAAAGGCCATGGACTTCGAGGCCTACAAAGAATTCTCACTCGAACAAGAACAGCAGCAAAGCACCAATATCGATCGAATTCTGAACAATATGGAAACAAGCAATCAGACAGTGGCTAGAGTTCATAGCAGACTCGACGGCCTATACGAGGTTCGAGAAATCGAGAGCGCCGAAAATAACATGAAGTTTGATGCTCTCATAGCAGCTCTTGCTAATCTCACCAACATTGATGACCAGCTTTGCACAAATCAATGACAGGTTGGGAGCACGAGAAACCCCGTTCCAGGATGATAAGGACGTCAAGGATGATGATTTTCTAGCTCCACCCCCTCCACCAGCGAATCCTAAGCGAGAGCTGGAAGAAAGAATCAATCAAATCATCAATCAAAGGCTCTCGGACGTAGGAGGAACTCTGATAACGTATAATGATCCCTTTCCACCACCACCGTTGGGTTAGAAGTGGCCTAAAGGATACCGGCCTATCTCGTTCACTCGCTTCAGCGAAGAAGGAGCTGAGCCGGCAACGACCCACATTGCCCGATTCAGAGTCAAGTGTAGACCATGGGGTAGGCTTGGGGAGTTCAAATTGAGAGTCTTCACATCATCGTTGTCAGGTGCAATGCTACATTGGTATACCAACCTACTGCAGGGCTCGGTTCGTGACTGGGCAATGATGGAGAGGTTGTTTACTAAACACTTTGGCGGGTCTGAACCGGCTGTGAAGCTCGATAAGTTGTGTCAAATGGTGCAAATGCCAAGCGAGTCACCAGTGGCATACTTACACCGGTTCCAAACCAAGTACACTAAGAGCCGAACTTGGTGCACCATGGAAGAATTGGTAGATATCGCAGTTGGAGGCCTCGAGGAGAGATTACACACAAAATACGTAGATGCATTGTTCACATCGCTAAACGCTCTCATCGATGATATGGCTCAGACGCATGCTGTATATGAAAAAGCTGACAATAGACGAAACGCGTCTAGGGAAACTTATACTCCAAAGACTTCATATCGAGAGCGCCCTAAGGTGGTTGCGGCCATACAAGAGGAAGATGAGTCTGATGGATATGACTCAAATGATGCAACAGTGGCGGGTTTGGAATTGGTAGCCAAGCATACAGTTAAGTCAAAGAATATAATTCTTTCCAAGGGACCGGTGCGAGTGTTGACTAGTGCATTCAGAAAGTCTGAATTTGAATCCTATACTTATGATGACAATGCAGCACACCAGATCATTGAGGATTTAATTGATCGAAAATTAACCAAGTCAGACTTCAGAGCGTTTCCTACGGCCGAGCAGCTCAAAGGAAAGAAATATTGCAAGTTCCATAACATGTGGAATCAAACAACTAAATATTGCATCAAGTTAAAAGATCAAATCCTTAAGTGGATTAACGAAGGTAAACTTGCTGTCGATGTATCACCACAAATCGCTTTACTTGAGCGACAACCTTTCACATACACCTCGGTAGGAGCAGTGGAGCTAGTAAGAGCAAATACTACTGAGGGGTTTCGCAGCGATAATCTAGAAGAGATCCTAGAGGAGTTGATCAAAGCTGGTATTACGAATGTACCAAAGCCCAGAGCCATTCCTCCGCATAAAGGATTGTATTATAAAGTCCATCATTCTTTGTCGCACAATACCAATCAGTGCCTCGCATTGAAGGAGCAGATCCAGCGATGGGTAGATGAGGGAGATATTATTCTTCCAGAGTTTGAAAAGAAAGAAGTTGCTACAGAATCATTTATGCTGGGTACCCTGGAAGTATCATGGCGAGGAGGTACCAAGCGGAAGTAGACATTGGACCTTAAGGCCACCACCGAACCAGTTGCTCACAGTGGTCGCAAAGAGGACCCCAAGGGAAAGATAAAGGAGGTTTGCCGGGAAGCAACTCTGGTAGTTTTGTGCACTCGTTGTAAGGTAGAATGCGGTCTCAAGATGACCTATGAAGAGTTTGTGGAGGCCGTCAGAATGGGCTCAATGATCGCATCTCCACTGGAAAATTATCAACCAGCGAGCCCAAAAGAGTCACGAACGGTGGCCAAGGAGTCAAAATTGTTTAAAGGTATGCGCCTGGCTAAGCAGAAAGTTGAAGATATTGGTGAAACACAGCCAGCAGAGATGAACAGACCGTATATTCCTCATGCGAGCCGCGCAGTAATTAAGGAAGATGTCTGGTACGTAAAGTTAGGAGGTAAAACAGTAGAGATGACTCCTACAAGGAAAAGAAAACTGCAGCGACAGTATCGAGCTGCCAAGAGAACTTTGGAAGCCTTGGACAGAGGCTTTATCAAACCAGAAAAGTTGAAAGAATCCCCAGAACAGATTCAACGGAGGGTGAGTCTGCTCGTAGCCACGCCCATGATTGCAATTGATCAAGGTTCCCATAAACCAAGGGGGCAAGCATCAGGGTCCAATGTGTTTTCCCGACTCGATAGACCGCAGCTCATAAAGGAAGCACGAAAGGTGCCTAGGAGGGCTTGGGACGTAGTTGAAGACAAAATAGTACGAAAATTAGTCTTCAAATGCATTGAACCGAAGGCGGCACCAGTGGACGAACCAAGAGCAAAACCAGTGTTGCGGTGGAAGCTAAAACTGTTGGTGATTGAGGAGAAAAAGAAGCTTGCTCTTGCTGCTTCCAAGGATAATTTCATAGAAGTAGTGGCTAGTGGATCTGCACTCACAACCCAGTTGGATTCTGCGGAGAAGCTGGATTTTGGGAGTCAGGTGCAAAAGCCACCGGTAGATGAACAGCCACATGAGTCATTATTCACAAACACTACGATGGATGATGAGGATGAACAATTGGTTGATTACGAGGAAGATGATGAAAACTTGGAATAAGTTTACACAGAAGGTATGCACGTGAAAGGACCCAACCCCGATTTAGCTCCCTAAACCGGAATCAAACCCTTTCGAAAACACGAACCAACAAAAATCGTAGAAATTTTGGCAGAGTTTCGTTACTAACGTGGAATTACCATTACCTGCACGCGGAAAATACACTTCATCCTATACCAAAAAAAGCAAACCATGGGCACCAATCCCATCCGGATTTCTCAATATATCAACAACAAAGTAAAGTAGTAAATATATCTATACTTTACTGAAATCCGGAGTAAAATCTTATAACATAAACAACAGATTACTCAGAGCGACCTCTAATGTATAAACATATAAGTATACCACAGTAGGTAGAACAATAAACCTACTGGAAGAAACAAGGTAGCTCGACCATTATGCCTCCGACCACGACGTGCGACACCAGAGTCCGAACTGCAAACTGGGCACGGAAACCGAAAAGCCCAGGGGAAAGACATGAAACACGTTAGAGTGAGTGGACGAAAATAAATGTATTTCACCAGTTAATATATATGTTTAAAATAACATATGCGAGTCCAGGTAAATAAAAACAACATTGTACACGAGGTAAAACTCACACTCCTCCAATGTACTGAGCATGCAAGTAAAAATCCTACGGGGTCACTCATGGACACCTCCGTGCTAGTACAGTCCGAATCACGGGATCCCAGACCCACACGTGACTCTAGCCAGAAAGGCCTCAGTCAGAGGTCTGCCTCCCCCCGGTAAAAGCCTCGGGTCAGGAGTCACAGCCTCCCCTGGCACACACCCTCGGGGATCAGCCGGGATGCAAGTGTATCGATACAACATCATATATAAACTGTACTTTGTGTAAACCAAATCATGAACAGTTCGATGCAAATGCAATAAACAGCATATAAATGATAATGATATAAACATAATTGTCTAACACATGCTCGTATAAATCGTAATCTCGTACACATGCTCAAGTTCGAAAATCGTATAAAAAGACTCGCAAACAATCCGTGAAAAGAAATTGTCCACTCACAGACTAGCGTAACGCGATATGCGTTAACCTGTGATCCGGCGGAAAGTCCCTCGACAAACGAACGATCACGAATACCTGAATAATCACAATAACCATTTCTCAAAATCATAATTCGACAATTCAAGACAAATCACGAGAAACCACCGTTCTCGGAAACACATAATCCGATTACGACAAACTGTCGGAAATCTGGAAATCACACCTCAATACCTCGCTGTACTTTCGGACGTTCAACTCGAAAAACGAACCTCCCCACTGCGATCAGGGCGCGATTTCGAGTGAAATGACATGCAACTTGTCGAAAATCCCAAAAAGTCAAACTTTGACCGTTGACCGCCGCCCACGGCGGCGCCACCACCAATCTGAAAATTTCTCGGCGGAGCAACCCCTATTCCACTCAAAATCATCCACTGAGCAACTTTGTCAACTGCAACAAAGGCCAATTCTATCTTTAACTAGCTCAATTTCATGATAAACCGAATTGGTACCAAATTTTCCAATCCAAAATTCTCCATCCACAATCAAAATTAGAACTCCAAACTTACATGGTAGCTTGTAGGTGATGAAGGCTACAAAGCTCACTCCAAATTGTAGCTCGAATCGGTCAAAAATATGGAACTCAAAATCACCAAGTTTCTTCAAACTTTTGGCCGGATTTCTCTCCTCCTCCGGCGACCCTCGTCGTGAAAGGAGGCCGGAACCACCATGAGAGGACCACGCCGAGCAAAACTAGCCCTAGGCTTGGCCGGAATCAATTCCACCGCCGTGGGAGTCGCCGTCGATCTTCCTCTCTCTCCACCACCGAGTTGACTCGGTCAACTCGGTCAAACACATTTATGGCAAGTGTTGACTTGCCCAAAACAGCAAGTTTCTATTTATAGCCTTACCCAAAATAGAAACCAACAACACACTTTTCGGCAAACTTCAAATACCCGTAACTAACTCGTCGTAATTCTGATTCCAATAATTCTCGCGGCCACAAACTCGACTCAACATACTCTTCAATTATCACCCGAAGTCAAACACATCGACCAATCGGATAAAAAGTCAACTGTTCAAACCAACACCTATTTAAATCGTCTAAATAATCAACAACCGGAAATATTCACAACTTAATCTCCATAACTCAGAATAATGCTCCGGAAGTTCCCACAAACTCGAAATTAAATTTTCAACAACTTCCGTGAAGAAGGCGAAACCAAATTCTCGACTGGTAATTAAGTCGTTAAGAACACCACTATTTAAATCCGAACTTCAAATATTCATAACTTATTCCTCGGTCGTCCAAATAACGATTCGGAACATCCCACGAACTCGAAATCACACATATAACGACTCTCGAGAAGAGACTCAGCTCCAATTCTCGGCCAATAATTTAGTCGTTAGCAAACCTGGCGATTCAAACAACCGTCGGACATCTGCGACTACGCGCAAGCTCGTAGATTAAGCTGATTCCACTGCTATTTCTGTTCTGGGTCGTCACAAATCCACCCCCCTTAAAAAAATTTCGACCTCGAAATTTTCGAATCTGTCGACTAAAAATAGGAGCACTGCCTCTGCATACTGCTTAACTCTCCAACGGCAACCTCAACTGTACAATTCTGACAACAGACCCCATAATAGGAGATAACTCTGCGCTGAAATACCTGTACCCTCAATCTCGAATCTGAACTGGCTCCACACAATAGCCAAGTGTTCCTGTATAAGGAACAGATAGGGTACACAACACGTAACAAACCTGAAACATAGTTCCGCCACACGGAACACAACACACACAAAAACCAACACTATAGGCGATGCCGAACCATACGGCACAACACAAACTTGCCTATGACCACATACGGATCAAAACAACATAGCAAATCACAACTCAGTCTACACACATCAACATAGCTCAAACATCAAACTCGGGGGCAATTAATAAACTGTTTTCGCTAATCTTACAGTCTGTGGTAGCACATTCCACAAAATCCGAATCAAATGTCAACTCAAACTCAAACTAAACTCTCTCCAGCACAATGGAGTACAACATCATCCACAAAACGACAGCACGCAACACCAATATCACAGTGGTCAACAAACTGGTACTGCAAGCAATCTCGTACAAGTGAAGCTGCTGGTCCCAAGTCCTCCGGAACTGCAATACCAAGGTCTACAACATGCCCTCCAAGGTCTGAATAGTTCTCAAAGATCGCCCACCAATCTGAGGACAAGAACCGGTACTAACTCGTAATCTGGTCCATAATGCTCGCTGTAAAGCTCGCCAACACTTTGTCGTAGCTGAATATCTCGATCAGCGAACTGGGACATAGGCACATCACGAAATGGACAATCTCCACCAAACACAGCTATGCCAACCTGCCACTGAAATCATCTCCGAATGTACAAGGAAATGTACTGAGTTCATCAAACGATCCACAAAGGCCTAACAACTGGTATCAAAAACCAAAGTGCATACAAACACACACAATCACAGCAGCAATCGCCACGTCTAACCGGAAATCTCAAATGGCTGTAACTCTCTGGCAAGTCTCCACCTCCTAGCCATCGCCAGTCGACAAATGTGGCATCTGCACACTCAAGCTGCTATATTGCTCTTCATGTTGCATCACGAGTAATAAACTCGAAGTATCTGATACATCTCCGCATCACTAGCGCCAACCGCGCATAAAACAATGAGATTCAACGTCATCACACTCGAACTCAGCTCTCGTAGCCCATAACTCGGCTAACACGGAAACTCGAGCCACACACACGTAAAACACTGAAGCTTCCGATTTCCCACTGAATGCATTAGCAACAACATCCCAAACGGATGGTCAAAGTATGATCTCTAGCCTTTCTCGAACAAACTCAAAGGTGCAGCCATAGTCGTTAGTCGACCACATCCATCTACACAGCCTCAAGCCCAAATCTGACCGAAAATGCAAGTGGATGAAACTCAAATGATCAGTGCACGTCCTACACTGAGCTGCACGCCATAACAGTAGTGTCTCGAACTCTCCGATGCTAACATAAGGATAGATATACCCAAATCATACACAGGATACGTAACTACACAAAGTTCCACTGCCTGGAACCATGAGCCACCGCTCTGCTACACAGCATCAATACACAACCAAATCTAAACCTCGATGCATCGCCATAACCCCCGACCACGAACTCACCATGATCGTCAGGTAAGGTCGAAACCGAAACAACGGTCAACCACCCTGCAGGAGTAAGTAACTCTCATCGCATGCATCGAACCACTTGAACTTGACGCCTTCTTCGTCAATCCGGAAAGTAAAGTGGCAATCCAGGAAAATCCTGCACAATGCATCGATAGTAGCCTGCTAAACCCAAGAGACTCTTGATCTCTGGTACAATGGTAAGGCAATCCCAAATCAACACGGCTTCTATCTGATCAGGATCCACTCCAACTCCCTCGGATAACGTCACACAGCCCAAAATCTTCACGCTAATCAACCATAATTCACACTAGCTGAACTTTATCAACAACTGATCATCTCGTAAGGGCCGCAAAACCACTCGCAATTATTTCAAGTACTGGCTCACACTCCTGGAGTAAATCAGAATGTTGCCGACGAACATGACCGCAACTCGTCCAGAATCATCTGAGCACATAGTCCATCAAGTCCATAAAACTACGGGGCATTGGTCAACCCAAACAACATGACCAAGAACTCCTGATGCCCGTACCATAATCTGAAAGTCGTCCTAGCCACAACTGACTCGTCTATCCTCAAACAAGGTCGTGGCACGAACTCCAACATGCCCAACTAGTCGCCCACGTCAATTGCGACTTTCTGAATGGCTCGTCTAAAAATCTGGGTTAATCAAGCTCCAGAAACAGCATCATGATTTCCTCATGAACTCTGAGCTGCCGAACCGCTAAAATAGCTGGCTAAGGCGCTCTCTCGTAACGTGACCCTCCTGGCCACCACAATAGCAACTGAGAGTGTACCACAAACACAAGTCACCGCAACACGTGCTGCGAGAAAGGATTACCAACGATCACTCAAACTCATGCCACAGGAGCAAGTCCGCTACTCTGTGATCTCCGCCATCGTCAAACGGATTCTCTGCTTGATCTGATGGCCCACAACATAATCGATAAGGCCACAGCCTGATGAAGTCACTGATCTCGAGGTGCCAGAACTCAACCTCATCAAAATCTCGACTAAGTCCACTGTCCTCAAACCATCGCATCGAAAACCGCGTACATCTTTCCCTCACAATAGCCTCGCCACTGAGTGCAACACACTAAGCTCCTCACGGATGTCTCGAGGCACATCAATCAGACTCTCTCAAATGCTCAGGCTCAAACTCATCTCGAACCTCATGCACTGCTTCCTCTGAAGCAACATAACTCGTGCAAATAGGGGCAACATATGGACAATGCATCTCTGCCTCAGGTGGATAAACACTCCTCATTCGATTGCTGGATAGCCTGATAAAACCATTACCGTATAAACAACACCCTGAATATAGGCCATAGAGTCGCAACAAGAACTCACACAATATCAGCCCACCAAATACAATGATCTGACTCAGGCAAACATCAACTGCCACAATTCTCCGCTCTGAGGCAACATGCGGACGCTCATACACACAACCAGGCAAACCGTGCCACACAAATCTCTGAACTCAGAATACTCATCCAAATCCGCAGTTCACTGGCAAATCGCGCGTCGATTGATCCTCAATAAGATCCATAACCGAAACGACACAGAAAGCACGTCAGGAGGCATCCTAATTAATAAAATATCGTTCACAACAAGTGGAACGTAATCATGGAACTTTAAATATTTGAAAGCATACAACACCCGGAATATTGATGATTATCCGCCGGCCGGTCGGGTCACCATTCCAGACATGCTGTATATTCTCAAATATCCTTAGTAAACACGATTACAGAAGTCTACAGAACCTACAACCTAATGCTCTGATACCAAGCTGAAAGGACCCAACCCCGATTTAGCTCCCTAAACCGGAATCAAACCCTTTCGAAAACACGAACCAACAAAAATCGTAGAAATTTTGGCAGAGTTTCGTTACTAACGTGGAATTACCATTACCTGCACGCGGAAAATACACTTCATCCTATGCCACAAAAATCAAACCGTGGGCACCAATCCCATCCGGATTTCTCAATATATCAACAACAAAGTAAAGTAGTAAATATATCTATACTTTACTGAAATCCGGAGTAAAATCGTATAACATAAACAACAGATTACTCAGAGCGACCTCTAATGTATAAACATATAAGTATACCACAGTAGGTAGAACAATAAACCTACTGGAAGAAACAAGGTAGCTCGAGCAATATGCCTCCGACCACGACGTGCGACACTAGAATCCGAACTGCAAACTGGGCACGGCAACCGAAAAGCCTAGGGGAAAGACATGAAACACGTTAGAGTGAGTGGACAAAAATAAATGTCTTTCACCAGTTAATATATATGTTTAAAATAACATATGCGAGTCCAGGTAAATAAAAACAACATAGTACACGAGGTAAAACTCACACTCCTCCAGTGTACTGAGCATGCAAGTAAAAATCCCACGGGGTCACTCATGGACACCTCCGTGCTAGTACAGTCCGAATCACGGGATCCCAGACCCACACGTGACTCTAGCCAGAAAGGCCTCAGGTCAAAGGTCTGCCTCCCCCCGGTAAAAGCCTCGGGTCAGGAGTCACAGCCTCCCCTGGCACACACCCTCGGGGATCAGCCGGGATGCAAGTGTATCGATACAACATCATATATAAACTGTACTCTGTGTAAACCAAATCATGAACAGTTCGATGCAAATGCAATAAACAGCATATAAATGCATATACGTAATATATAATGATATAAACATAATCGTCTAACACATGCTCGTATAAATCGTAATCTCGTACACATACTCAAGTTCGAAAATCGTATAAAAAGACTCGCAAACAATCCGTGAAAAGAAATTGTCCACTCACAGACTAGCGTAACGCGATATGCGTTAACCCGTGATCCGGCGGAAAGTCCCTCGACAAACGAACGATCACGAACACCTGAATAATCACAATAACCATTTCTCAAAATCATAATTCGACAATTCAAGACAAATCACGAGAAACCACCGTTCTCGAAAACACATAATCTGATTACGACAAACTGTCGGAAATCTGGAAATCACACCTCAATACCTCGCTGTACTTTCGGACGCTCAACTCGTAAAACGAATCTCCCCACTGCGATCGGGGCGCGATTTCGAGTGAAATGACATGCAACTTGTCGAAAATCCCAAAAAGTCAAACTTTGACCGTTGACCGCCGCCCACGGCGGTGCCACCACCAATCTGAAAATTTCTCGGCGGAGCAACCCCTATTCCACTCAAAATCATCCACTGAGCAACTTTGTCAACTGCAACAAAGGCCAATTCTATCTCTAACTAGCTCAATTTCATGATAAACCGAATTGGTACCAAATTTTCCAATCCAAAATTCTCCATCCACAATCAAAATTAGAACTCCAAACTTACATGGTAGCTTGTAGGTGATGAGGGCTACAAAGCCCACTCCAAATTGTAGCTCGAATCGGTCAAAAATATGGAACTCGAAATCACCAAGTTTCTTCAAAATTTTGGCCGGATTTCTCTCCTCCTCCGGCGACCCTCGTCGTGAAAGGAGGCCGGAACCACCATGAGAGGACCACACCGAGCAAAACTAGCCCTAGGCCGAAGCCTAGAGTGGCCGGAATCAATTCCACCGTCGTGGGAGTCGCTATCGATCTTCCTCTCTCCACCACCGAGTTGACTCGGTCAACTCGGTCAAACACATTTATGGCAAGTGTTGACTTACCCAAAACAGCAAGTTTCTATTTATAGCCTTACCCAAAATAGAAACCAACAACACACTTTTCGGCAAACTTCAAATACCCGTAACTAACTCGTCGTAATTCTGATTCCAATAATTCTCGCGGCCACAAACTCGACTCAACATACTCTTCAATTATCACCCAAAGTCAAACACATCGACCAATCGGATAAAAAGTCAACTGTTCAAACCAACACCTATTTAAATCGACTAAATAATCAACAACCGGAAATATTCACAACTTAATCTCCATAACTCAGAATAATGCTCCGGAAGTTCCCACAAACTCAAAATTAAATTCTCAACAACTTCCGTGAAGAAGACGAAACCAAATTCTAGACCGGTAATTAAGTCGTTAAGAACACCACCATTTAAATCCGAACTTCAAATATTCATAACTTATTCCTCGGTCGTCCAAATAACAATCCAGAACTGCCCACGAACTCGAAATCACACATATAACGACTCTCGAGAAGAGACTCAGCTCCAATTCTCGGCCAATAATTTAGTCGTTAGCAAACCTGGTGATTCAAACAACCGTCGGACATCTGCGACTACGCGCAAGCTCGTAGATTAAGCTGATTCCACTGCTATTTCTGTTCTGGGTCGTCACAGCACATTGGTATGGTATACTTACTACCAACCAGGTTTGCAACTAAGGCAGCACACGTGGCCGTGGTGAACAAGAACGATCAAGAGGTCTCTTCAGCAGAACGTGAAGAACCACAGGAGTAGGGACCTGTTGGGGATCTTGCCGCGAAAAAGTCCTACATGATGTTTTCTAAGCCAACAGCAACAATGGCTTTGCATATGAGACCATTGTACATCACTACGGGCATGGGAGGCATCCAGCTGGGCAAAGTCATGGTGAATACTGGTGCAGCAATTAACGTGTTGACTACTCGGGCAATGACATTGTTAGGTATCCCAAGGTCAGTTATTCAAGCAACATCCATGACAATCAAGAACTTTGCTGGGACTGTCTCGCAGACGTTGGGATTGTTATTCATCGAAGTCAAGGTTGGGCCTGTAGTAAGGGTGCACACCTTCTTTGTCATCGAATGCAATTCACCTTTCACTGTCATACTGGGCAGAGATTGGATCCATAGGAGTTACTGCGTGCCATCATCGCTCTGTCAGCTGCTACTCCTGTGGGATATGGAGACATCAGAGTCGCATATTGTCAATGCTAATCCGGGACCGTATTCCATCTCTGCGAATGCACTAGACGCCGATTATTACAATGGAAATCTCAGACCATTGGAAGTGTGCGGCGTTGATAAGAAGGGCTGACCCGGTAGAGTCATGGTCTCAAAACTAGCTCGGTAGGGCGTCGTGCAAGCAAGAGAAGATAAGACACGATCCTACTTCCTAAAGCTAGCCTCGAAGAACCATCAATGATACGTCCATTCAAAGAGAATGAGGTGAAGGCTTGTGCCTCTCTATCGGCAAGATTGCACACTTGTATGATTGAGTCGCAAGCCTATGATTGTCTGCTAACCATAGCCTTGGCAGAATGTTTCAATGAAGACGTCTAGCAGGACGACATAAAGGAGGACATCATCCAGCTTGCACCCACAGCCTTGGATGATACACCACCTAAAGTACGAGGCCCAACCAAAAAGACTAACGTGGGAACCATTAATGAGCCAATGGAAGTGGCCATTTGCACCTTTCTTGAGCCTGAAGAAAGAAAGAGGCTCGTTGATCTCTTGTTTGAATACAGTGACTATTTTGCTGAAAAGTTCGAGGATATGCCAGGGCTTTCACCAGAGTTGGTAGTTCACAAGCGCTCCCGATCACAGAGGGAAGAAAGCCAGTCCAGCAGCGGATGTGGAGGATGAACCCGGAGACGGCAGCATTGGTCAAGGAAGAAATTAAAAAGATTTAAAATCCGAAGTCATCCAAGTGGCAAAGTATACAGAATGGATATCCAACATAGTCCCTGTACAAAAAAAGAATGGTAAAATCAGGGTCTGTGTGGACTACAGAGATCTAAATCAAGCTACACCAAAGGATGTTTATCCGATGCCCGTTGCTGATCTGCTTGTTGATGCGGTAGAAAGGCATGAAATGCTCTCATTCATGGATGACAAGACAGGATATCACCAAATCCCGGTTGCCGAGGAAGATAGACACAAAACTGTGTTTCGTTGAGCAGGAGTCTTAGGAGTGTTCGAGTATGTTAACATGCCATTCGGATTAAAGAATGTCAGGGGAACGTATCAGCGAGCAATGCATTACATCTTTCATGACTTAGCCAGAGATACGATGGAGGTCTATATTGATGATGTCGTGGTTAAATCAAAGCAGAGGTCGACTCACGTGGAAGACCTACGACAGGTGTTCAGGCGGATGAGGAAACACCAGCTCAAAATGAATCCTGCGAAATGTGTTTTCAGAGTACAAGCGGGGGATTTCCTTGGTTTCCTGGTCCATCAGCAGGGTATAGAGGTCCCGAATGACAAGAAGGAAGCAGTACTTAAGGCTTCTCCTCCGAAGAACAAACGCGAACTCCAACAGCTACTCGGCAAGATTAACTTCTTGATGAGGTTCATTACAAATGCTGCGAGAAAAACCAAGCCCTTTGCGCCTTTACTCAAGTTGAGGGGTGAAAAGGTGTTTGTGTGCGAATAGAGTCACCAATAGGTGTTTGACATGATCAAGAAGTACTTAGTCAATCCGCCAGTCTTGGTACCACCACGAAAGGGAGTGTCACTTAAGCTCTACATCTCTGCTACCGAAACCTTTTTTGGGAGTCTGTTGGCACAAGATGACGAGGTAAAGACAGAGCGAGCTATATTCTACCTAAGCCGGACCCTCACAGATTGTGAAAGTCGCTATACATTGATGGAAAAATTGTGCCTTGCTCTTTACTTCTCAGGATGCAAGTTGAGGCATTGCATGTTGTCTTTCACCACATGCGTCATCGCACAAACTGATTTAGTTCGATACATGTTGAACCGAGCTATACTCAGAGGATGGATAGGGAAATGGATTCTCGCACTGTCTGAATTTTCCTTATAATACGTCCCACAAAAGGCAGTAAAGGGCCAGGCAGTGGCCGATTTCTTCGCTCACCACCCTATGGAAGATATGTTAGAACAGCGGGAGCTAGAGTTATCACATATTTCTTTGTCTCCTTGGAAGCTTTACTTTAATGGCTCTAGCATGAGTGCCTTTGCAGGGGTAGGGATCGCTTTGGTCAACCCGCAGGGCGAAACGTTTGCCTATTCATTTTGTCTCGAGTATAATTGTTCCAACAATGTAGCGGAATATGAGGCTTTAATAATTGGTCTTGAACTTCTATGGGATTTGGGTGCTACGGAGATCCAGGTCTGGGGAGATTCATTACTAGTAATTTGATAGCTCCAGGCTACATTTAAACTAGGCCTTATCCTTGAGCCATACGTAAAAAGGACTAGCGAGTTGTTGGAGATGTTTACTGAAGTGACCTTAACTCATATTCCTCGTGGACAAAATTTTGCAGCGAATGAGCTAGCCCAACTTGCTACGGGGGTTGAGTTGATCGATGACGTTCATGAGTGCTTAATGCAAGTAGAGGTTCGCACATTACCTTCCTTTATGGCTAGGAAGAAAGAGAAGGATGAATGGTACGTTGCGGCCCTCACTACTATTGACGATGATTGGAGACAGCTGATTATTAAATACTTATAGGATCCTAGTTCGGCGGTGAACAAGAGGATCCGATACTTTTCTCCCAATTACGTTCTTCGTGGTACTGAATTATTCAGGCATGGAGAAGAATGAGTGGATTTGGTCTGTGTCTTCGGGAATGAGGCAAAGCGACTACTACGAAGTGCATCTGGGGGTCTGCGGGGCTCATCAGTCTAGCCCAAAGATGAGGTGGCTTTTGTGGAGACACGGGTATTTTTGGCCTTCGATGTTAAAAGATTGTATTACTTTTGCAAAGGGGTGCGAGGACTGTCAGGCTCACGGACCGGTTAGCCACATTCCAAACATTCCTATGCACTCAATCATCAAGCCAATGCCAGTACGAGGATGGGCGTTAGATCTAACTGGATTAGTTCATCCTCATTCGTCTACGCAGCATAAGTTCATCATTATTGCTACAAATTTCTTCACCAAATGGGTGGAAGCACGGCCTTTGAAAGTGGCCTCCACTGCTGCGATCAGGCAATTCATATACGAGGATATCATCTGCCGATTTAAAATTCCAGAGTGCTTTGTTTTTGATCAAGGAACCGCGTTCATGTTCGGAGACGTAGAAGAATTGATGACGGACTTTAGGATCAAGTTTTTGCATTCTTTACCATATTACGCACACTCTAATGGCCAAGCTGAAGTAAGCAATAAATTCATCATCCACATCCTTAAGCGCATGCTCGCAGATAACCCTAGACTTTGGCATGAAAAGTTGTTCAGTACTCTATGGGCGTATCGTACTTCAAAATGCAGTCCTACCGGGACTACTCCATATGCGCTAATGTTTGGTCATGATATCGTTTTACCGTTAGAAATCAATGTTCAATCACTACGGATCATGGATCAGCATCAACTCATAGGTGAAGACTATGTACAAGCAATGTGGTAGGAGCTCAAGGATTTGGACGACAAGCGTCTCAATGCTTTAACGAACTTACTTGCAGAGAAATAGAAGGTTGCTCACTTCTACGATCGCCGTACCCGTGGACTTAGCTTTACCGAAGGGGAGCTAGTTTGGAAGACAGTCTTGCCTTTGGGAGAAAAACAAGACGGATGCGGTAAGTGGTCTGCGAGGTGGGAAGGATCCTTTATTATTCATAAGATCTTGGGCAAGGGGACTTTCCAGCTACGTGACATCGACGGTGAAGTCTATTGCAACCCAAACAATGGCCAATTTTTGAAGAAATATAGACAGCCGATTTAGGAGTACGAGGCACACAAGAGGATAACTACATAGTTTTGCATTCGTTTACAGCCTATCGTAGATGCTTACTTCATGTAAAACTAGGGGAGAACTAGTGTCCAAAGCCAACATACAAGTGCTAAATATTGTAAAATTTTAATTTTTGACACAGAGTCTAAATCTTGAGGTTCTTCTGAAGTGTCATAATTACTTACGACCAAACTCTTGTGGTTGAAACAACGGAGATGGTATTTTCACAGATACAACAGATATTAACAGAAAGAAAATACACAGTTTTATTCAATCAAAATGAAAATACAACATGAGGCTTTGCGGCCTCTAGCTCTGATACCATGTATCGAATAAACAATTTCTGGCTAAAAAAACAATCGTAGGGAGTTATTTTAGATCTATCCCAACTACACAACAACGTCCTTGGTAGACACCAATGGATGAGCAGTAACTGGGGATGAGACCTGTCTTTGGTTCTGGAAGACTTTGGGATACTTACACTCAACATCATCCCTCTGATCACGATCTTTCATGCTCCACTCGAAAAGCAAGGGAAGCTGCAGCGGAAACGAGTTGGAGCATGCATCAGAACAGGCTGGTCAGGGACAAGGATGGGGTTAGTGAGTACTTGCATCGGCGATCATCTGCTAATTCTCAAAGGTTTGAGAACTATTCCAGAACCAAAAAGCCTGAGCTTTGGTACTACGACCTAAGCCTGGCTTGAGCTTTGGTACTTCGACCTAAGAACATCTAACAAACTACAAGATTTGGAGGCTTTGCTTTGAAGTAATAAGGGAGCAAACTGAAGACTAGAGGAGCCATGCTTCTTTTGCAACTAAACATTTTGAGGAATAGAGGAGAAGTATCGAGCTATTTATAGGCCTAGAAAATCAAAGAGGCTTTGAATAAAAAACCCGGAGCGTTGCATTGAGTCAATGAATCAATTAAGGGCTTCAACGCCTTGTTATCAACTCGCATATCTCTTGAAAAGACCATAACATTATTGTTTCGAGGTATAGAGTTATGAGCCATTAAAGATGGGCAGTCATTCTCAAGGACCGACGTGATCTTTGGAGGCGCGAAGATCTTTTTGACATAGAGGTGCAGAAAGATGATTAAGGCCATGGGCCACGGTACAAAATTAAACTAAAGATAGAGTTTATAGAAAATAAAATAAAAAGCCCATATATGGGGATTAGTCAAATAAAATTTAGAATTTCAAATAGAGCTCGCAGATGAGTCTTCTCTTGGAGATATTGGGCCTGTGCGACGGCCTAAGCCCTTGCAGCATTTACAGCGGCAGCACGGGTTTGTTGAACACTCTCAGATTGAGATTTCCCAGCATTCAGGAGGGAAATTACAACTTCTTCTTTACGGAAAAATTCTTCCTCTTGTTCACGAATCTCGGCTTGAAGTTTAGCGATTTCTGCACGTTTTGGAGAGGATCTTCACCCATTCACCTTTGTAGCTTGCCCCAACCGTCTTGATCTTGTCTAAATCACATTTCCACCTTTGATTATAGTCTACACGAAGGGAAATAGCTCTATTGTGCTCATGTGTGGTAAAGACAACAGTATCGTAAAAGCTGGAAAGCTGTCGCAGTGTTTCCTCCATCTTGTTCAAAACATCAAGGTGCACACCTTCTATGGAGCGATGAGCCATTTGTATATGGACAGCTATCTCCTGACGTATGGACTGATCCTCAAGATTCAGAGTCCACATATCACGAAGGAAGGCAGTGGCAAGCTAAACCTCTGGAGGATCTTTCTTAAAAAGGATCAGGTCATTATAAATACCTTCTGCCTCTTGCAGGGTCTTGGCCATTCCTTCACTGCCATCTACTGGGGCTGGAAGGGGTAGCACTGAAGACTTGGGGACATCAGTCTCATGGTAACCACGAATGACATTAGAGAATTCCCCAAGCCTTCGCTGACCCTCTGCAAGGGACAACTGCTCGGAACCTGGATCCTTCTGCGAGAACACCTATACTTAGGGAGTTATGAGGTGTTCGAGGGATTAATAAAAAAAACCTATCTAGGGATAATTAGAATAAACCTGAGACAGATGAGGAGGAGATTGGTCATTCTACAACGCAGTATTGATGCAAGGAGGAGAAGGAACTTCAGACGTGAGCTGCGAGAATAAAAATAGGTCAGAACACGGTCAAAGATAGGTAAATCAGACACAGTGGTTCAAGGTGGAAAATAGTACAGAAGGTGTCGTATGACCAGTATCCATGGCCAAAGTAATAGAGGGGGCATCTAGAGCACAAGTTTGTTCTCCGTTCACAGGGGTTGAGGCTACATCCTCAGTAGCAAGGGAAAATGCAGGTTCTGTTTGAACATTATCCAAGAACACATAACCAGAAATCGTGGTGAGGAAAAATACAAAGTAACTATAGAAGGATGAAGATAAATGCAAATACCTCAGCAGCGGAGTATGTACAACACTAGCATCAAGAACTTCATTATCCACGACGGACACTACAGCCTACTTCAGAGGCTTTTCATTACCCACAGTGGTGATAATTTCTTCCGTCGTGGCAGTAGCCGCAGAGACTAGGCACTCGAAGGGCTGATCATAGACTTGTTCAGAAGTCTCTTACATTGGGCCTCTTCATTAGCAGCATTGGAAGGACCTTTATCTAGGGGTCTAGAAGCTTGAGGAGCGTCAGATACGCTCGCAGCACTGGAAGAAGGCTCAAAATAATGGTCAGTTGTGCACACTTGCCTTTTGCTTGCGCAGCTTTATACAACAAGTCTTCTTCTAAATACTCATTATCAGGTGTCAGCTCGATGGAGGGAGACTTGTTACTAAATGCTTCTCCTAGTGGCTGTGTATGATCATGAGCGACATTGCGACGAGGGCAACGGGCCTGAATCGTAAGGAAATAAAGGATTATTGGAGAAATAATCCTAAGGGAATAGAGTTTTTACAAGAACAAACTATACTAGTGGAACTTCTTCATTGGATCCATATCTTCATCATCCCAAGCCTTAACAATCTCTCTCTTCTTTTTCTTGGCGGCAGCCACTTTCGCAGCTTTCCTCGCAGTAGGGGAAGCAGCTACAAGACTCATACCCATAAATTTGTTACGCTTTGAAGTAGAGAGAAGAGAAGCACTAATCTCTCGTGCCTTTCTCTTCTGACCCACTTCCTTTTGAGCAACAGGGGCCACAGCTTTCCTATCTATCGTCTTTTTGAAGAAATCAAGGAAGGAAGCTGAGAAGATGGTACGGAAAACCTCAGACTTGGACTGCGACTAGATGTCACCGTAATGGCGTTGATTCCACTCATGGTATTCTTCAACCACCGAAAAAGCTACGTAGAGTAAATGCCAATTGAAGTTTGAGAGGTCCAGTAGAGGGAGTCTGCAGGATTGCGACGGAGGGCTTCTCTATACAGGTCCTCCATAAGGTATAACCATTACGAGACTCAATTAAGGGGCAGGGGAGACCTTGCTTGCATCCTAGTTGACGAGCAAAGTGATTGGGAGCATACAGCTCGAACCATAGAACTGCATCAGGAACTACAATATCAGCATAAGTGATGCACTGAGCAAAGAGGTTCTTCGCAGCATGGGCTTGTTGAAGGGTCACTACGAATCCAGTTGCTAGCTTCGCAGGGAACCTTCTCGTCAAAACAAACGCAGCCATGTCTTTGGGGAATAGCTTTTGACCCCAGAGATAATTGAAGCACTGCAAGTAGCTTAACAATTCCGTCTCACTTACAAGTGCTAAGGTTTTCCCCCATACCTCCTCAGAGGTAAACTCTTTATGATGTGGGCTGCGAAATTCTGGGAAGTACACATGCAGCCACAAAGACAGAATCTGGATAGGTCCTGTAAATTTTAATTTGAACTGATTCAGTGAGATCCACCCAATGCAAGTCCACGATACAAGGCACCAAGTGCGGGTTGTGCAAAGTCAAGACTGTGGCCATTGTACAATGCCTCCACTGCCTTGGTGAAGGTGTTGGTGATTCTGTCCGTAGCAACACAGAATACATAATGACAAAGCCAAAACTCCAAGAACATAACGCCGCCATAGGCATTCTTCACTCGCAGATCTTAAGAAGCAGGAGTGGTCTGGAATTCTTCTGTGTTATAATGCTTGCACCAATTAGAATAAGCCAAACTGGTGGTGGCGCGAGCTGGGTCCGCGGAGAAAGGGAAAGATTCACCATCTAGGCTGCTAAGAAGAAAAGGCCCATCCGTTGTGGGCAAGCCGATGATAGTAACAATGTCGAGGATGGTAATCCCTGAGTGTCCAAAGGGGAGGATAAAACTATTGCTACTCGTCTCCCAGTAACATAAAGCAGCAATGGCAACAACGCAATTCCCACCTTGGGGAAGATGGAAACATAAATCCAGAGCATGAGAAATACCAACCTGTTGCTAGAGCTCTTCATTGAGGAATTTCTGCTCTTGGTACCATTGAAGCTCTTCGGCCCGAGTACTGGGCCATTTTCCTAGCTTCACATCGAGTTCCTTTTGATCCCGTTGAATGGGGGTAGCAGCTTCACCCAGTAAGACCAATGGGGGGCGACGCACATCCGAATCAAGAACGGATGAAGCCTTCGTCGTACTGGTGGTCGGACCCAAGATAATTTCATCTCCCTTCGTTAATCTAACCCATGAGTAAGGAATATCCTCCTTACGATGGAGACGTGCAAACATGTGGTCACGGAAGGCATCCACATCTTTCTCGGTGACGTCTGGGCAAAATTTCTAGTATGAAGCCATGGGTGCAAGAGTAAGTAAAAATTGGAATTGGGGAAATGTTTGTGAATCGTAGAATTGGGGATCGAGAGTGGCTTCGGGGAGAAGGCAAGAACGAAATAAGCGGCACAATTTTCAAAGGAAAAATACTTGAGTAGACTAGTGAGAAGTTGAAAGGACCCAACCCCGATTCAGTTACCTAAATCGGAATCGAACCCCTTCTAAAAATACGAACCAACAAAAAATTTTCAAAATTTCGGCAGAGTTTCGTTACTAACGTAGAATTGCATAACCTGCACCCTGAAAATAACACTTCATCCTATGCCACAAAAGTCAAACCGTGGGCACCAATCCCATCCGGATTTCTCAACATCATAATATAAACAATAAACAGTAAACATACTGTACTATATATAGTATATCCGTGAAAATCCATATAAACACGTATCAGAATGTATCAGAGCGACCTCTAGTGTAAAATATATACAATATATACATCAATAGGCGAAACAAGAACCTACTGGAAAACACAGGTAGCTCAGATCACTAGCCTCCAAACCGCGACGTGAAACACCAAACCTGAACTGCAACTGGGCACGGAAACCGAAAAGCCCAGGGGAAAGACAATAAACTCTTTAGAGTGAGTGGACAAAAATAAATGTCTTTCACCAGTTGATATATATGTTTAAAATAACATATGCGAGTCCAGGTAAATAAAAACAACAAGTACACGAGGTAAAACCATAATCCTCCAGCGTACTGAGCATGCAAGTAAAATCTCACGGGGTCACTCATGGACACCTCCGTGCTAGTACAGTCCGAATCACGGCGCGCCGTCAACGGTGGAATTCCACGGCGAGACTTTCCAGATTTCAAGGTCTCATCCATCCGAGTCACTTTCTCAACTACCACGAAGGCCAAAACAGCCCGGAACCATTCCAATTCATCAAAACCCGAACGGAAAATCTACTCTCCGGTGACCTAACCGGTTACCCCCAAAACCACTTCAAATCCCAAAATCAAACATCCAGGAAGCTCTACCAAGGTAAGGGGAGCTAAAACCCCATCAATTTCACCCTCAAATCTCGCCGGAGCACCACCTCCCAACTCCGGCGAACTCCGGCCACACAACCCGATTCGGGTTCCATAAATTCATCATCAATTTCCATAAATCTAAACATCATTCAACTCGAAATCACAAGGGGAAGCTGTACATACCCTCGTCGAAGTCGGAGGTGGCAGGAAAACGGGTCGTCGGACGGTAAGCCGAAACGGGAAACCTTCTCCCTTCGTGGTCAACGGTCAACTTTCCAAAACGGGAAAGTCAAAGCAAGTCAACGTCAGTCAAAGCCCAAATTGAGATTTTCGACTAATTCTCAACTATTTCCGATATTTATACTCGCGCCTCGGGTCGATCGATGATTCGAAATGGATAACCATCACGATTCGAATAAACACGAAACAATCGGATAAACTCGTCGGAAACCAAAACTTCAAATAATCGTATTATATTCCTCGGTTATCGGAAAAATCTTCTGGAATCGCCTTCGAGCTCGAAATCACGTACTCTACATTTTCCGTGAAGACACTCAACTCCAATTCTTGGCCGAAAACATAGTCGCGAATAAAGTCGACGAATCACATATATATCGAAAAACTGCGACTATACTCAAACTCGTGAATCGTGCCGAATACGCAACTGATTCTGGTTCGGGTCGTCACAAATCTACCCCCCTTAAAGAAATTTCGACCTCGAAATTTACGTACCTGTCAAGTGAACAGATGAGGATACTGTTCCCGCATACGCTGCTCAGTCTCCCAGGTGGCCTCCTCAACTGAGTGGTTCTGCCACAAGACCTTCACTAGCGGGATCACACGGTGTCTCAACTCCTGCTCACGACGATCGAGAATCTGCACTGGCTCCTCTAAGTACGTCAAATCCTCCCTGATCAGCCACTGCTGTGGGGCTAACACATGTGAAGGATCTGAGATGTACTTCTGCAACATCGAAATATGGAAGACATCATGCACACGAGCCATCTCAGGTGGTAACTCAAGTCTGTATGCAACAGCTCCAACCCTCTCCGTAATCTCATACGGACCAATGTATCGTGGTCGAAGCTTGCCACGCTTCCCAAAACGCACAACTCCCCTCCACGGAGATAGTTTCAGGAAGACCCAATCACCAACCTCGAACTCTAAACTCTTCCTCCTCACATCTGCGTAACTCTTCTGCCGATCCTGGGCGATCTTCAATCGATCCCGGATAACCTGTATGTCCTCCATCGTAGTCTTCACCAAATCAGGACCAATAAGCCAACGCTCGCCCACCTCACTCCAACACAATGGAGTGCGACACTGCTTCCCGTACAGGGCCTCGTACGGTGCCATCTCAATACTGGCCTGGTAACTGTTGTTGTAGGCGAACTCAATCAGGTGTAACTGCTTATCCCAGTTCCCACGGAACTGCAACACACATGATCTCAGCATATCCTCAGGATGGAAAGCTGTACTAAATCGCAACCTCGTGCCCAACGCTCGTTGCAACGCCTGCCAGAACTCAGAAGTGAAATGACTATCACGGTCAGAAACAATGGACACAGGTACACCATGCAAGCGAACAATCTCGGATAAGTACAACTTGGCCAATCTGCCCACTGATATCTTCCCTGGAAGTGCAAGAAAGTGTGCGGATTTCGTCAGTTGGTCAACAATAACCCAAATGCCAGTGTTGCCTACCGAAGTACGCGGCAACTGATAGATGAAATCCATCGTAATGTGCTCCCACTTCCAAACTGGAATCTCAAGTGGCTGTAGTTTCCCTGCAGGCTTCTGCCTCTCCGCCTTCACCTGCTGACAGATTAAACATCGACTCACGTACACGGCAATCTCCCGCTTCATGTTGCACCACCAATAGTATGCTCGAAGTGTACGAAACATCTTCGTACCTCCGGGATGCATCGCATACGCTGAACTGTGGGCCTCATCCAAAATCTCCTTCTTCAAGCTCTCGTCTCTGGGCACACATAGCCTGCCTCTGAACAACAAAGTACCGTCATCGCTCAATCGAAACTCTGTAGGCACACCATTCCGTATCATGGTCTTCTTACCCAACAAGTAAGAATCCGAATCCTGAGCCTCTCGTACCTGATCAACCAGTACGGGTCGGACCTGAAAACTGGCCAACAAAGCTCTATCATCATCATACCCAAACACAGCACCTGTAGCCCGAAGCTCGGCTAACATCGACACTCTGGCCACACACATGTGAAACAACGAGGTTCCAGATTTCCGGCTAACTGCATCTGCTACAACATTGGCCTTCCCCGGATGGTACTCGAACGTGCAATCGTAATCGTTGATCAACTCCATCCATCGGCGCTGTCTCATATTCAGATACGGCTGCGTCCGCAAGTAGGTGAGACTCTTGTGATCAGTGTAAATCTTACACTGAGCACCATACAGGTAATGTCTCCAACTCTTTAACGCTAACACGATAGCGGCTAACTCCAAATCATGCGTCGGATAGTTGACCTCATGTGGTTTCAACTGTCTGGAACCATTGGCCACAACTCTACCATGCTGCATCAACACACAGCCAAGTCCCAACTTCGACGCATCATTGTACACAACAAACTCACCACTGTCGTCTGGTAATGTCAGAACCGGTGCGGTAGTCAATCTCTCTTTCAGGAGCAAGTGACTCTCCTCGCGTGCATCAGACCACTCAAACTTGACGCCCTTCTTCGTCAATCTGGTCAGTGGTGTAGCAATCCGGGAGAAATTCTGTACAAATCATCGATAATAGCTTGCTAACCCCAAGAAACTCCGAATCTCCGGCACAGTAGTGGGTCTACTCCAGTTCAGCACGGCCTCGATCTTGTCAGGATCAACACTGACTCCCTCGGCCGAAATCACGTGGCCCAGAAACTTCACACTATCCAACCAGAACTCGCACTTGCTAAACTGCGCGAACAACTGATGGTCCCGCAAAGTCCGCAACACCGCTCGCAAATGCTTCTTGTGCTGGCCCACACTCCTGGAATAGATCAGAATATCGTCTATGAACACAATCATGAACTTGTCTAGGAACCGTCTAAATACCTGATTCATCAAGTCCATGAAAGCTGTGGGGGCGTTGGTCAACCCAAACGGCATAACCAAAAACTCATAGTGCCCATACGGTGTCCTGAATGCCGTCCTGGCTACATCAAAGTCACGAATCCTCAACTAGTGATATCCGGATCGAAGGTCAATCTTCGAAAATACTGATGCTCCCTTGAGCTGATCGAACAAGTCATAAATCTGCGGCAACGGATACTTGTTCCTTACTGTAACCTGATTCAGCTTCCGGTAATCGATGCACAAACGCATGGACCCATCCTTCTTCCGCACAAACAACACCGGAGCACCCCACGGAGAAACACTCGGTCGAATGAAACCCTTCTCCAGCAACTCCAGGAGTTGGATCTGCAACTCCTTCAACTCCGCTGGCGCCATCTGGTATGGTGTCTGGGAAATCGGTCCTGTACCCGACAACAACTCAATAGTAAAGTTAATCTCCCATACAGGGGGTATACCACGTAACTCCGCTGGAAACACATTCGGAAACTCAGACACAACCTCAATACTACCAAGATCCGGCACTGCAGCTGTGGTGTCCACAACATGGGCTAAATAAGCGACACAACCCTTCTTCATCAACCGATCCGCCCTCATCGCGGAAATCAAACACGGTAGTGAAGTGTTCTTCTCGCCACGAAACAGTATCTCAGGTAACCCTGGCCGTCGAAACGCGACCTCTTTCCTGTGGCAATCAAACATGGCCCAGTGCGACTCCAAGAAGTCCATACCCAAGATCAGATCAAAATCCACAATATCAAGCAGTTGTAACATATCTGCGGCTAATCCATGGCCATCAACAAACACCTCACAATCTCTGTACACCTAACCGATGCTCACGACCTCACCTGAAGGATACAACACTCTCCACAACCCCGGAAGTGGAGATGCAGGTACCGTAGCCAATGATGACAGTCTAAATGATATGAATGAATGTGTGGCACCTGGATCTAACAATGCAACTACTGGAATACCAAAGAATGTAACGTACCAATAACGACCTCCGGTGATGCTCTGCCCTCACATAGAGTCATAGCATGAACCCTCGCCTGTCCGGCTGGTCGTCCTCGCTGGGGCTGTCCCCGCTGTCTGCCCTGGCCTGCAAACTGTGCTGGTCGAGCTCCTGTAGTGGTACCTCACTTAGCTACAGGAACTCTGGGCCGCCTGTCCACCAGCACCATACGACTGAGGACACTCCCTCGAATAGTGACCCACCTGGCCACAACTATAACAAATGACTGTACTCCACTGACATACACCAGAGTGATACTTGTTGAAGAAGCTACACAATCAATGGTCTCTCGGAACAGGAAATGTACCACCGGTACTGAAAGGACCCAACCCCAGTTTAGCTCCCTAAACCGGAATCAAACCCTTCCGAAAACACGAACCAACAAAAACCCGTAGAAATTTTGGCAGAGTTTCGTTACTAACGTGGAATTACCATTACCTGCACGTGGAAAATACACTTCATCATATGCCACAAAAAGCAAACCGTGGGCACCAATCCCATCTGGATTTCTCAATATATCAACAGTAAAGTAAAACAATAAATATAATAGTACTTTACTGAAATCCGTAAAGTAAAATCATATAACATATTCAACAGATTACTCAGAGCGACCTCTAATGTATAAACATATCAATATACCACAGTAGGTAGAACTATAAACCTACTGGAAGAAACAAGGTAGCTCGAGCACTATGCCTCCGACCACGACGTGCGACACCAGAGCCTGAACTGCAAACTGGGCACGGAAATCGAAAAGTCCAGGGGAAAGACATAAAACACGTTAGAGTGAGTGGACGAAAATAAATGTCTTTCACCAGTTGATATATAGGTTTAAAATAACATATGCGAGTCTAGGTAAATAAAAATAACAAGTACACGAGGCAAAACCATAATCCTCCAGCGTACTGAGCATGCAAGTAAAAATCTCACAGGGTCACTCATGGACACGTCCGTGCTAGTACAGTCCGAATCACGAGATCCCAGACCCACACGTGATTCTAAGCCAGAAATGGCCTCGGTTCCGAGGATACGCCCCTCACTGGTCTGGTTGGGGAAACGCCCCTCCAGGCGGCCTACCATCGGGGATCAACCGAGAGGCAAAGTGTATCGATACAACAACGTAACTGAGACTATACTCTGTGTAAACCAAATCATAAACAGTTCGATGCAAATGCATGAAACAACATATAAATGTATGTATACTCGTATACATATATCCGTATATGTATAATCGTATATTCGTAAAAACACATGCTCATATAATCCGTAATCTCAATACGCATGCTTGAGTTCATAAATCATATAAAAGACTCACAAGAATTCCGTGAAAAGAAATTGTCCACTCACAGACTAGCGTAACGCGATATGCGTTAACCCGTGATCCGGCGGAAAGTCCCTCGCCAAACGAGCGATCACGAACCCCTGAATAATCACAAACTCCATTTCTCAAAATCATAATTCGATAATACAAATCAAATCACGAGAAACCACCGTTCTCGGAAACACGTAATTCGAATACGACAAACTGTCGGAAATCCGGAAATCACACCTCAATATCTCGTTGTAATTTCGGACGCTCAACTCGAAAAATGAACCTCCCCACTGCGATTGGGGCACAATTTCGAGTGGAATGACATGCAACTCGTCGAAAATCCCAAAAAGTCAAACTGGACCGCCGTTGACCGTTGACCGCCGCCGTTGACCGCCGTCCGCGGCGGCGCCGCCACTGACCGGAGAATTTCACGGCGGAGCAACCACCATTCCATGCAAAATCACCCACTGAGCAACTTTGTCAACTGCATCGAAGGCCAATTCTCACTCTAACTAGGTCAATTTCAAGCAAAACCGAATGTACACACAAATTTAAAATCCAACTCGGTCAACACGAGTTGACCGGGTCAACCACAATGAATGCAGGTTTGACTTTCCCCTTTTGGTAAGTCACTATTTATAGCTTCCCAAAATGGAAACTCCAAAATTCAAATTTCGATAAACTTCAAACACGCGTAATTTCCTCGTCGTAATTCCAATTCCGATAATTCTCGTAGCCACGAACTCGTCTCAACATGTTCTTCAACAATCACCCAAAGTCAAACACATCGGCCAATCGGATAAAAAGTCAACCATTCAACCCAAACACATATTAAATCGACAAAATAACCAACAATCGGAAATAATCACAATTTAATCTTCGTAACTCAAAATAATGCTCCGAAAGTTCCCACGAGCTCGAAATTAAATTATGAACAACTTCCGTGAAGAAGCCGAACCCAAATTCTCGTCCGGTAATTTAGTCGCTAACAAACCTTCCATTTAAATCCGTTTTCGTCGAAACTTCAAATATTCATAATTAATTCCTCGGTCATCCAAATAACGACCCGGAACCGCCCACGAACTCAAAATCTCGCATACAACGACTCTCGAGAAGAGACCCAGCTCCAATTCTCGGCCAATAATTAAGTCGTTAACAAGTTTCGGCGATTAAAACAACTGTCGCAACTCTGCGACTACGTGCAAGCTCATCGATCAAACTGATCATACTGCTGATTCTGGTCCGGGTCATCACAAATCCACCCCCCTTAGAAAAATTTCGACCTCAAAATTTCCAAGTCTGCCGACTACAAGGTAGGAGCACTGCCTTTGCATACTGCTCAACTCACCAACGGCAATCTCAACTGAACAACTCCGATCACAAACTTCACAATAGGAGATAACTCCGTGCTGGAATCCCTGTACCCTCAAATCTCAAATCTGAATTGGCTCACACAATCGCCAAGTGTTCCTGCATAAGGAACAGACAGGGTACACAATGTAAAACCAACCTGAAACACAGTTCCGCCTCACGGAACACAACACACATAAAAGCCAACACTATAGGCGATGCCGAACCATACGGCATAACACAAACTCGCCTATGGCCACATACAAATCAAAACCAGATGGCAGGTCACCAATCAGTCTGCTTACATCAACACAACTCATACACTCATATCAACACAACTCAAACATCGGACTCGAGCAATAATCAACTCATTTCCGCTAATCTGACAATCTGTGGTAATACATCCCACAAAATCAGAATCAATGCCAATTTAAACTCAAACCAAACTCGCACCAACACAATGGAGTACAACATCGTTCCTCAAAACGACATCAAGCAACGTCAATACCATAGTGATCAACAAACTGGTACTGCAAGCAATCTCAAACAAGTGAAATTGCTGATCCCGAATCCTCCGGAACAGCAATACCGAGGTCCACAACATGCCCTCCAAGGTCTGAATAGTCCTCGAAGATCGCTCGCCAATCTGAGGGTAAGAACCGGTACTAACTCATAATCTGGTCCCCCAAAGCTCGCTGCAAAGCTTGCCAACACACAGTCGTAGCTGATTACCTCGATCGGCGAACTGGGACACAGGTACACTACGTAGGTGGACAACCTCCATCAAACACAGCTATACCAGCCTGCCACTGAAATCGTCTTCGAAAGTACAAGGAAACGTACTAAATTCATCAAACGGTCCACAAAGGCCTGACAACTGGTATCACAAACCAAAGTGTACAAACACACACAAGATCACAGCGACAAACGCCACGTCCAACCGGAAATCTCTAATGGCTGATACTTCTCGGCAAGTCTTTGCCTCCTAGCCATCACCAGTCGACGAATGTGGCATTAGCACACACAAGCTGCTACATTTTTCTTCATGTTGCGTTACGAGTAATAAACTCGAAGTATCTGACACTTCTCCGCGTCACTAGCGCCAAACACGCGCAAAATCACGAGCCTCAACACCATCATACTCAAACTCAGCTCTCGTAGCCCACACTCGGCTAACACGAAAACTCGAGCCACACATACACACATGCAATACTGAAGCTCCTAACTCTCGACTGAAAGCATCAACAACAACATCATCCAAAACGGATGGTCAAAGTACAACCACTAGCCTTCCTCAAACAAGCTCAAAGGTATAGCCGTAGTCGTGAGTCGACCCCATATATCTACACTGCCTCAAGCCCAAATCTGGCCGAAAATGCAAGTGGATGAAAAACTCAAGTAATCAGTGTACGTCCGACACTGCGCTGCACGCCATAGCTGTAGTGACTCCAACTCCCTGATGCTAGCATAAGAACAGCTACATCCAAATCACGCATAGGATATGCAACCACATAAAGTTCCACTGCCTAGAACCATGAGCCATCGCTCTGCTACATAGCATCCAAACACAACCAAATCCAAACCTCGATGCATCGAACCACTCAAACTTGACACCTTCTTCGTCAATCCGGAAAATGAAGTGGCAATCCAGGAAAATCCTGCACAAGCCGTCGATGATAGCCTGCCAAACCCAAGAGACTCCCGATTTCTGGTACAAGGGTAGGTCAACCCCAAATCAACACGGCTTCTAACTGATCAGAATCCACGCCAACTCCCTCGGATAACATCACACAGTCCAACATCTTCACGCTAAACGGCCAAAACTCACACTAGCTGAACTTCGCAACAGTTGATCGTCTCGCGAAGTCCGCAAAACCGCTTGCAACCGCTTCAGGTACTGGCTCACACTCCTGGAATATATCAGAATGTTGCCGAAAAACATGACCGCAAACTCGTCCAAAAACCGTCTGAACACCTGGTCCATCAAGTCCACACGATCTACAGAGCATTGGTCAACCAATGAAGTGACCAAGAACTCCAGATGCTCGCTCCGAGATCCGAAAGCCACATAGCCACATCTGACTCATCAAACCTCAACTGATAATATCCAGTCCCGAAATCAATCTTCGAAAAGACTGAAGCTCTCGCGAGCTGATCAACCAATCGTCAATCCGAAGCGAAGGATACTTGCACTCCTCTGAAGCAAATCGAGCTTCCGGTAGTCAATGCACCACCACATCGAACCATCCAGCGTTACAAACAATGCAGGGGCACACCACGCAAATACGCGGGGTCGCACGAAGTCTCCTGAAACCTCCTCCAGCAACTCCTGGAGTCGAAACAATAGCTCCATCAGCTCCGCTGGCTCCAAACGACAACATGCCGGTAAAATGAGTCCAGCGCCTGGTACAAGCTCAATAGTGTAGTCAGTCTTCCGAACTGGAGGGATACCTGGTACTCCTCCGGAACACACCTGGAAACTCAGGAACCACCTCAATGTGACTAATGTCGAGCACAGCAACTATAGTATCCACATCATAAGCTAAGCAACAACACAACTCGTCTCCTCAAACCGCTCAACCATCACCAAGAAACAGCATCTCAAGAAAATCTGGTCGTCGAACATAACCTCCTCCTCGAGGCACTCAAACATCGCCAAATGCATCGTCAGTAAGTCCATGCTCGCAAGCACTCCAAAACCACAATGTCCAGCTATAACAGATCCGCGACTAACCCATATCCTCCAACAAGGATCTCACGACCTCCGGATGGATGCAACACTTTCCAAGACCTCGGAAGTGGAAATGCAGGTACAATAGCCATAGATATCAAACAACTGTAACCTCGGAGAAAAGTTTGTCCTCAAACAAGGTCATGGCACGAACTCCAACATGCCCAACTAGCCGCCCACGTCAAATGCGACTTACTGAATAACTCATCAAAAGGGTACATTGGTCAGACTGCAGGAACAACATGAGGATCTCCTTGTAAACTCCAAGCTAACGAACCGCTACAACAACTGGTTGAGGACGCTCCCTCGTAACGTGACCCTCCTGGCCACCGAAACAACAACTGAGAGTGCTCCACCAACACAAGTCACCGCAACACCTGCTGCGTGAAAGGATCACCCAAACTCATACCACAGGAACAGGTCCGCTACTCTGTGATCTCCGCCATCGTCAAACGGATTCTCTGGTTGATCTGATGGCCCTCAACAATATCGGAAAGACCACAGCCTGATGAAGTCACTGATCCCGAAGTATCATAACTCAACCTCATCACAACATCTCTGCTGAATCCACTTTCCTCAAACTGTCACATCGAAAACCGTGTACATCTTTCCTTTTCGATAGCCTCGCCACTGAGTGCAGAACACCACGCTCCTAACGAATATCTCGAGGCACATCAATCAGACTCTCTCTGATGCTCAGGTTCAAACTCATCTCGAACCTCGTGCACTGCTTCCTCTGAAGCCACATAACTCGTGTAAACGGAAACAAACATGTGAACACTGCATTTCTGCCTCAGGTGGGTAAACATTCCACATTCGAATACTGGGTAGCCTGATGAAACCATTGCCGTATACACAACACCCTGAATGTAGGCCATGGAGTCGCAACCGGAACTCACATAATATCAGCCCACCGAACACAACAATCTAACTCAGGCAAACATCACTGCCACAATTTTCAGCTCTGAAGCAACACATAGATGCTCATATACACATCCCCAGGCAAACCGTGCCGCACAATTCTCTGAACTCGGAATACTCATCCAAATCCACAGCCTCTGGCAAATCGCGCGTCGATTGATCCTCAACAGGATCCACAACCAAAATGACACGGAAAGCACGTCAGGAGGCATCCTAATGAATACAATAGTTCACAACAAGTGGAACGTAATCATGGAACTTCAAATATTTGAAAGTATACAACACCCGGAATATTGATGAGTATCCGCCGGCCGGTCGGGTCACCATTCCAGACATGCTGTACATTCTCAAATATCCTTAGTAAACACGACTACAGAAGTCTACAGAACCTACAACCTAATGCTCTGATACCAAGTTGAAAGGACCCAACCCCGATTCAGTTACCTAAACCGGAATCGAACCCCTTCGAAAACACGAACCAACAAAAACCGTAGAAATTTTGGTAGAGTTTCACTACTAACGTGGAATTACCATTACATGCACGCGGAAAATACACTTCATCATATGCCACAAAAAGCAAACCGTGGGCACCAATCCCATCCGGATTTCTCAATATATCAACAGTAAAGTAAATCAATAAATATAATAGTACTTTACAGAAATCCGGTGTAAAATTGTATAACATTAACAACAGATTACTCAGAGCGACCTCTAATGTATAAACATATAAATATACCATAGTAGGTAGAACAATAAACCTACTGGAAGAAACAAGGTAGCTCGAGCACTATGCCTCCGACCACGACGTGCGACATCAGAGTCCGAACTGCCAACTGGGCACGGAAACCGAAAAGCCCTGGGGAAAGACAATAAACACGTTAGAGTGAGTGGACGAAAATAAATGTCTTTCACCAGTTAATATATATGTTTAAAATAACATATGCGAGTCCAGGTAAATAAAATAACATAGTACACGAGGTAAAACTCACACACCTCCAGTGTACTGAGCATGCAAGTAAAAATTCCACGGGGTGACTCATGGACACACACCGTGCTAGTACAGTCCGAATCACGGGGTCCCAGACTCACACATGATTCGAGCCAGAAAAGCCTCAGGTCAGAGGTCTGCCTCCCCCCAGTAAAGGCCTCGGGTCAGGAGTCACAGCCTCCCCCGGTACACATCCTCGTGGATCAGCCGGGATGCGAGTGTATCGATATAACATCATATATAAACTGTACTCTGTGTAAACCAAATCATGAACAGTTCGATGCAAATGCAAAATAACAGTATATACATGCATGTATACTCGTATGCGTATATCCGTATAAGTATCATCGTATAATCGTAAAAACACATGCTCATGCAATCCGAAATCTCAATATGCATGCTCAAGTTCGAAAATCATATAAAAGACTCGCAAGAATTCCGTGAAAAGAAATTGTCCACTCACAAACTGGCGTAACGCGTATCGCGTTAACCCGTGATCTGGCGGAAAGTCCCTCGCCAAAAGAACGATCTCGAACACCTGAATATTCATAAAATCCAATACCCAAAGTCATAACTCGACATTCCAAAACAAATCACGAGAAACCACCGTTCTCGGAAACACGTAATTCAAAGTCGACGAATCGTCGAAAATCCGTATATGTACACCTCAATACCTCACTATACATTCGGATGCTCAAATCGAAAAACGAACATCCCCACTGCGATCGGGGCGCGATTTCGAGTCAAATGACATGCGACTTGTCGAAAATCCAAAAAGTCAAACCGTTGACCGTTGACCGCCGCCGTTGACCACCGCCCACGGCGGCGCCACCGCTGACCGAAAAATTTCATGGCGGAGCAACCCCTATTCCACTCAAAATCACCCACTGAGCAACTTTGTCAACTGCAACAAAGGCCAATTCTCACTCTAACCATGTCAATTTCATGAAAAACCGAATGTACACACAAATTTCAATCCCAAAATTCTCCAAGCTCAATCAAAATTAGATCACCAAACTTTCATGGTAGCTTCATGGTGATGAGGGCTATAAAGCCCACCCAAAATTTCAGCTCGAATCGGTGTAAAACATGGAACCCGAATCACAAGTTTCTCCCCCATTTTTGGCCGGATTTCCTTCCATTTTCGGCGAGTCTCGCCTTGAACGGTGGCCGGGGAAAGGATGAGGAGGCCGAGGCGCTTTGAACGGGACCAACCCCGACCCACAGGGTGGCCGGAATCCTCCGCCGCCTTGAACTCTCCGTCGAGCACCGTGGAGCATTCCTCTCTCCACCGAGTTGACCGAGTCAACTCGGTCAACACCCAAAAAGGATAGGTCTGACTTGCCCAAAATAGCAACTTCTATTTATAGACTTTCCATTTTTGGAAACTTCATAAATATCTTTTTCGACAAACTTTAAACACGCGTAACTTCTTCGTCGTAATTCCGATTCCGATAATTCTCGCGGCCACAAACTCGTCTCGACAAATTCTTCCAATATCACCCAAAGTCAAACACATTGGCCAAATGGATAAAAAGTCAACTGTTCAACCAAACATACATTTAAATCGACTAATTAATCAACAAACGGAAATAATCACAACTTAATCTTCGTAACTCAAAATCATGCTCCGGAAGTTCCCACAAACTCGAAATTAAATTTTGAACAACTTCCGTGAAGAAGCCGGAACCAAATTCTCGTCCGGTAATTTTGTCGTTAAGAAGCTCGCCATATTAATCCGTTTCCGTCGAAACTTCAAATATTCATAACTAATTCCTCGGTCGTCCAAATAACGATCCGGAACCGCCCACAAACTCGTAATCACATATAGAAAAACTCTCGAGAAGAGACCCAGCTCCAATTCTCGGCCAATAATTTAGTCGTTAACGAGCCTGACTATTCGAATAACCATCGGACAACTGCAACTACGCAGTAACTCATCGATCAAGCTGATCATACTGCTGATTCTGGTCTGGGTCGTCACAGTCACACTATCTGGTGTTCTCGACACTTCATCCTCAGGAATTGCCCTGCTTTATACTTGCCCTCAAGTGTGAAGTACCAAATCCCTGTGGCTCAAGTAGAGAGACCCACTATCCAGTGTTCTCGACACTTCATCCTCAGGAATTGCCCTGCTTTATACTTGCCCTCAAGTGTCAAGTACTGAATCCTTGTGGCTCAAGCAGAGAGACCCATTATCCAGTGTTCTTGACACTTCATCCTCAGGAATTGCCCTGCTTTATACTTTCCCTCAAGTGTAAAGTATCGAATCCATGTGGTTCAAGCAGAGGAACCCACTATCCAGTGTTCTCGACACTTCATCCTCAGGAATTTCCCTGCTTTATACTTGTCCTCAAGTGTGAAGTACCGAATCCCTGTGGCTTAAGCAGAGAGACACATTATCCTGTGTACTCAACACTTCGTCCTAAGGATTTCTCTGCTTTGTACTTGCCCTCAAGTGTGAAGTATCGATTCTTTGTGGCCCAAGCAGAGAGACACGAAGCCTACGTCTTATATCAAGACAAGTAGAACTCAACGAGTGGGGTTGGTGCTCTCCCCACTCCAATCGCTTGATAAGAAGCAGATATCACGCGCGCACTACACTACTACATTCTGCCCTCAGCAGTGGCACGCCTTGCGTACAACACAATAACGACTGCGGAAACGAAAAGTGACAATTTGCGATCACTCTACTCACAACGACCTGTTGGAGAAAAATCAAAGCCAAACAGTAAAACTAGTATCTCTCTATATAGTTATAATAGCTTAGTTTTCTTTGATTTTATGGGTATAGTATGAATTGATATATGGGATGCTAGTTCATGCCTTTACATTCTTGAAAATCTCATTAACAGATTACTTAGTTTTAGTCGTTTTTGGCTTTAGATTTTGTATTGGTCTGGTGTTTAGCTTTAGGATAGATCGATACAACAGAGACGTTAGTTACATAACTAGTTAGAACAGAAAGAGATGCTCACTTTGTTATGATAAATGCTTGACAGTTGGTTCTATGTAAGTAGCCAAGTAACTAACAAATTTTATGGCTCTAATGGCACACTATTAACTCTTGATGAAACAAAAACCTATTAGTCTGATTCGTTATTATATCAGCTTTTGTTAGAACCGATCAGTATTACAAATACAAGCAATCTATATATAATAATAACAATAGAATCAAAATTAAATTTAACAATAAACGAAATTGGAAATCACTAATTTGATCAGATAGAGGCTTGCGTTGCAGTGTTCTAAGACAGAAATTTACCCCCACTTGTGCTTGTAGTCTAGACTTCTATTTAGAGGATACAACTATCTGGTTCAAATTCTTGCACACGAACTTGAACCCCTGATGAATTTACTCTATATATTACACAGAATAGCAATATAGAAGAAGAAGACTATTAGATTATATGAAGCCTCTTTATTGTCAACGTTACAAGGAATGAACCTCCGTAATTTCTCTATTTATAACGGATGTGGATATGTCGGTCAGAAAAGAATACTAAAAAGAGAATTTTGAAGTTTCCAAAATGCACAAGGAACTGTCGGTCCATGAACGTGTCTTGGGGAAGGACATGTTCCTTTGTTGAGGGCAAGCACCGGGGCAAGCACCTACGTTGGACTTGTGCAGTGCACAGTTGCAGTTTTTATGGTATGGCCTTCACTCAATTTCTGTATCCTGCATTGATAGACTTCCTTCAAATACACACTGAAACACCATACTACAAATCCCCAATGTAGCCATTATCTTCTCTTCTTCTCTTTAAAGTATATATGTGTCCCCAAATATATATTTATTTGTCCGAGGCAGTGAGCAGGGGAGGTGTTTGAGTTTGAATCTGTCAAAATTATTGTGCTCGTTGAGGGTTTATATATAGTAAGGGCTTAATGTGATAAACGATATAGGTGAAATCAAGAAAGGATCTTGTGTTATTTATTCCCACATCGGAGACCAATCAATTTAGTATGGTTTGGTGTTCTTACCAAAGAGACACAAGAATAAGACAAGCAGCGTTTTTCTGTAGGGCTATGATATTTTCCTTAGAGAAGGGATTGAGAAAAGAGAATTAGTTTTGGCCTTAAGGCTTTGGTATTTAATTACTGGTGAGCTTTTAAGTAGTTATAGATGAGCTGCCTCACCAACTAAAAATCACTCACGTCCAAATTGCAGCATGGTTTGGCTCTATGCTTCGGTTTGGAAGTATGCCATCTGTTTCTACCTTCTACTGTGCTTTTATATGTCTTGGTTTCTTCAAGCCACTCAGATTATAGGAACTCTGAACTTGTCATATAATCTCAACGTTTTTGGTATGACATTTTTTTTGGTAATCTTCATGTTATCTTGTCAAGGTAGTTAAGTAACAATAATTGGTTTCCTTGAGAAACTCGGCCTTGACTTTCCTTGAGAGCTGGTGTTTGTTACTGTTGAAAACTTGGAATGTGGAGGAAGGAGAAGAAACAAATCGACAGAAGTTGTATAAAATTACACTCAGATATATTGCTAGAAAAATATTTGGCAGTTAAATGTGATATTCCGGCATGTAAAGGTGGAATACGCGTAACTGAATGTGACAATTTTTGATAAGATAACTCTTTTCTTACTGGAAAAATAAATTAAAAAAAATTGAAAATAGGGGATAGTTCACAACTCTATTCATTGGCCGTTCGCCTTCCCTTTCGTCAATTATTTGTGGAAATAATGTTTTTCTTTCTTGTTTGGCAATCAAACATACAAAAGCATTTGGAAAATTTACCTTGCCATTCGGCAATTTTTGGTCGAAATGACAATTGTTAATTCATGTTTGGAAACTTTTCAAACAAATGCAATTGGATTCACCTTCTCATTCGGTAATAATTGCCTGAAATCGCAATTTTATATTTTTGTTGGAAACTCGACATACAATGCAACTTGTAAATTAAGAGACACCTTCTGATTGTCATGTACGAAGTTCAACTATATAGTATGTGTAAGTTTCATAAGTTTCATTCGGTAATAAGTTTCATAAATTGTTCTTCCGTAGTTTCTATTGATAAAATTAGATTGCCATGGTTGTTTTGTTTAGTTATGTTAGTATAAGATTAGTTATATTACTCATGTACCACAGTCCAAACTTGGCCTATAACTTGAAAGTATGATTTGAGCATTATTTTTTGGATATTGTATTTTTATGTGGTTGATGGTCAAATGAAGCACCTATTGCAGAAAGAAGATAAAACTTTGAAGTCTGATGCAAATGAGAAACTGAAGAGAAAGCATATCAATACAATCGAGTTGGGTGACAAGAGATAGAGATAGTACCAGCTCGGGTTGCGGCGATGATGGGCCAACAAACTCTCAACAAAGTTCAGGTTTTTAGGGATTTGAGTATTCAGTGATTTGAATTTTGAGGGGTTTAAGCGCCACGAAATCGAAAATGAGATTTTGAGTGAATCAATTTCATTGCGACAGTTTAGGGATTTGATCTGATAAAGACGATGATACAGAAACCTTAACGTTACTGATCTCTTGAGTGAACCAGGCTCAAGCTAGCGCCTTTACAGTTTCCTCTTTTATTTTTTTGGAAAAATTACTGTTTCCTCTATTTTTTTGATAGTACTAGAAAACTCTAATTTGTTATTTTATTTTCACCGAAAAATGTCATAAAAAGTCACAAAATAGCCATACAAGGTCATAAAAGCTTATATAATATAGTAAATTATTGTACAAAGTCATTGAATGTCCGTAGAAAGTCATTGAACGTCATAAAATGTCACAAAATTGCCTTACAATGTCATTGAATGACTATGAAATGTCATTAAACGTCATAAAATGTCACAAAATGGCTTTAAAATGTCATAAAACATCATATAATATAATAAAATATCGTAGAAAGTCATTGAATGATTATAGAAAGTCATTAAACGTCATAAAATGTCACAAAATGATCTATAATACCGTAGAATGCCGTACAAAGTCATTGAATGACTATAGAAAGTCATTAAACCTCATGAAAGATTACAAAATGGACAAAGAATGTCACAAGACGTAATATAATATCATAAAATGTCGTAGAAAGTCATTGAATGACTATAGAAAGTTATTAAACGCCTTAAAAGGCCACAAGATGGTCTTAAAATGTCATAACACATTATACAATGTTGTACAATGTCGTACAAAGTCTTTGAATGACTATAGAAAGTCATTAAACGTCATGAAAGATCATAAAACGTCGAAGAATGTTATAAAATGAAGATATCATTGCTTTTTGTTGTGTTGCGAAAGAATTATGTTCTTTTTCAAGAGGACATTATCATCCTGTTTCCTGTTTGGTGAATCATTCATCAACAAATAAAAATAAAAATAAACATAATTTCAAAGACGGGCTGAAAGGATCCAACCCCGATTTAGTTTCTTAAACCGGAATCAAACCCCTTCTGAAAACACGAACCAACAAAAACCATAAAAATTTCGGCAGAGTAACGCTACTAACGCGGAATTGTCATTACCTGCACCCGGAAAATACACTTCATCCTATGCCACAAAAATCAAACCGTGGGCACCAATCCCATCCGGATTTCTCAATATCATAACAGTAATGTAAAGTAATAAATATAACTATACTTTACAGAAATTCGGAGAAAACCGTATAAAAACGTGACATAAGAATACTCAAAGCGACTTCTAATATAGATATACAAATAGTAGGTCAAACTAAGAACCTACCATAAAAGAAACATCGCTCGAATACTATGCCTCCGACCACGACGTGCGACACCAGAATCTGAACTGCAAACTGGGCATGGAAACCGAAAAGCCCAGGGGAAAGACATGAAAACCGTTAGAGTGAGTGGACGAAAATAAATGTCTTTCGCCGAATAATATATGTTAAAATAACATATGCAAGTCCAGATAAATAAAGATAATAAAGTACACGAGGTAAACTCATACTCATCCAGCGTACTAAGCATGCATGTAAAAATCTCACGGGGTCGCTCATGGACACATCCGTGCTAGTACAGTCTGAATCACGGGATCCCAGACCCACACGTGATTCTAGCCAGAAAGGCTTCAGGTCAGGGTATATGTTCCCACCCGAAAATACATCGGCACAAGGAACAGAAATCTGTGCCCACCCGGAAATACATCGGCACAAGGTACAGATCCCCCCTGGTAGGCACCCTCGGGGATCAGCCGGGATGCAAGTGTTTCGATATAACAACATAAACTGTGACTGTACTCTGTGTAAACCAAATCATAAATAGTTCGATGCAAATGCGTAAAGCAATATATAAATGCATATACGTAATGTATAATGGTATAAGCATATAAAAAATCATAAAATGTCACAAAATGAACATAGAAAATCATTAAAACGTCATATAATATTACAAAAATAGCAAGAAAAAGTCATTAAATGTTATAAGTCATTAAATGACTATAAAAAGTCATAAAACATTAAAACGTCATAAAATATTATTGAATGACGATGAATAGTTATGTTCTTTCGACATCATGACTAACAAATACGAAAATAATACACTTTAAGCTTTTCTTTTGACTTTAAGTTATATATCGTGACGCTCTGAGTAGTTTATGTTAAAACACAACATTTGTTTAAGTTAATAGCATGTAGTTAATACGTATATATTTCTACAACGTGGAAAAAAAATGTACCATTTACGTCAAACCATTTATTTTTATTTCGCATAACAAATGTCTAAATACACACCCTCATTTTTTGTAAATTATTTAATTCCAAAATTATCCTTCATCAATTCAGAATCGGTGAAAGAACTGAGTCAACTGGCATAAGCTCAATTCCAATTTTCTACATATCTTGATTATCTAAGTAAAAGTTTGGAGAAAGTAGAATAGACAGAAAATAGTAAATCTTCTCATTTATAGAATGTCGAAAATACAGGCTGATACAATCTGTTACAATAAGTGTCCCGATATAACAGGGATTCTCCGTATCAATCTAATCTAATTAATACCTAATTAGGACAAGACACACACTGGGATTAATGGAGAGTAAATCTCCATAAACACTTCCGCTTGTGTCGATGGCCATAAGAATGATCCATGACTTGTTGCCTCACTAAAAACCTCGCCAAGCAAACAAAAACTTCATGGGTAAAACAAAAGTTTGGGCTAGGAGAAAAAGAGTACAAAAGTTACTACATGTAACATAGACTCCTCCTGACTGTAAACTCGTCTACATAAATGAAACTCCCCCTGACTGTAAACTCAGTCATGGAGTTCAAATAACTTACGCATACCAATGCATCTCACATGTTTTACAAATGTAGATTTAGGTAGTGATTTGTAAACAAGTCCGCAACATTACCACCAGAACCAAACCGGTTCACATGGATAATCAATCTGCTGCTATCACTGATTGTAGGAATACTTTGGCAAAAAGAACTAAGTATGACATCCTTAATGGAACTCTACTTCATTGACTCAATGCAAAATGCATTATCCTCAACAATGTAAGTTGGTGTTGTCATAGTAGATAATAATCCACTAGACCCTCGAATGTGGTGTATTATTGTCTTATACCAGACACACCCATCAACAACTTTATAGAAAGCTTTAATCTTTAGAATAATTCGAGGTAATAGCAACAAGGGTTTACTTAGTTGTTCTCCAAGGAACTGCCATGTTTCCCAAGGTTAATAACCTGTATGGGAACATCCTGTATATGGGTCAGAGAGATACCCAATATCAGCAAATCCGACCAACACATCAACTAGTGTCTCGGAATAGGGGATAACATGAAAACTGCTCGAAGCAGGACAATATTTCGTCGGGTTGAGAGAATCCCTCGACCGGTCAAGGGAGACACTCTGGTCGATCTAGGATACAGAATTCGACAAGTCGAAGCAAAGGCCCGAAGGGTCAAAAATCCCAGACTGCGTTTTAACATTCCCTTTTCCAGGAATTTCATACTTCTCTCTGTATTCTTTGTGAAGGAAGAATAGGCCCAAGTCAGTGGATCGCTTCAAGTACATGAAGATTTATTTCACTCCATTCCAATGACTTTGCATTGGCGCACACTGAGAAGGCATGCATGTCTAGATATGTATACTGAGCTAAATTCAATTAAGCTCTAATCGTACTAAGATATAGAATCTCAGCTCCAAAAGTTCCTCATCATCATCTTTTCAGATGAAATTGATCCTTTTGGTTTCCAGACTGTGAAACAACCATTGGTGTATTAATAGGGTCTGCTTTGTTCATAGCCTAATTAGACATAAGCAAACTGGTGAATAAGGATTCAACCAACACAATGTACCGTCTCTAAACCAAGACTTAATCGAGTCATACCAAGGTCTATCATCTCAAATAATTTGTTCATATAATGAGCACGCACGGGCATAACTTTTCATTCTTATATCTCTTCCCAATCAAGTAGTCACTAAGACATGTATACCACATCCTACTGGATTATTTCAATCCATATAGTGAACATCTCATTCTAATCACATGAGCACTATGTGGTTTAGAGTTACTTGATTTGGGTAGAACTATGTCATTCGACACTGTCATGTATATCTTTGAATTAAGATCCCCAATGAGATATACAGTAACCACATCTGTAAGCTGCATACTCAATATTTTAGACAATATCAAACTGATAAGGTAGCAGAAAATAATGATGTCCATGACTAGATAATACATCTCCTCATAATCAATACTAGGGCATTGAGAGAATTCTTGGCCACAAGTTCTTCTCATATTGCTTCCAAACAAGACTCATTCATGTCTAACCGGCATACTATTTGATGGTCACATGACTATCATATCAAAACTTGCCATTTGTAGGAGAGTCTAGTTCAGCCTAGATTGCAACTTTCCATATCGATCAATTTGCTCTACATTAACCGTTGACAATCTGCACCAGAGCAATGTTCATCTTCATCGTCGTTACTGAGCGACGGAATAAGTAAACATATCATCAACAAACATGGAAGAACTATCCATAATAACGCTAGCATTTATTTAAGTTGGTGAGATTTCTTTGTATACTGACATCGTCATGGACTCTGAGGCGTCCTCAGTGTATGTCAACGACTTTTAGACACAATTGCAGTCAGAAACAATCTCATGTGTTGATGATGAACGGTTGTGCCTTAATGGTTTGCCTTTTCACCAGAAACTCATCAGTGGATTTTGATCGATGCTACACCCCCACTATGGGTAGGAGAAAACACTACATTGCTCGGGTATTGCATTTAACTTGCCCAATATTAGAAATTTAATATTATTAGAACAATTCCAGCTAAACAACTCCTTAAAACAAATCAAAAGCTGATCAAAATCACAACCCAGAAAACATAAGCTACATAATTGATCACCAGACTGACCAGACCCTAATCGATAGTTATCAATCCCATAGTGAGGCTACAATCATAATCCATCATCAAACAAATCTGGATTTAAACATCACTTAACATAGACAATAATCAAGCATCAAACAAACCTAGATTTCCATAATGATCATTTCCCTTGTAGATGGGGACCAAAATTAGTCGTGCTAGTTTTCATAAAAGAAAAATATATAAAGAGAAACACCATGTCATATACATCCAACACATATATAACGATCGAACTTGAACAAACTTAATTATTTGAAATTAATACTTAAAGTCACTAATATATGGACGTGCTCCATCTCTATCAAGATTAGCCGACAACTATTTGAGAGTGACCGATGATCACTTTATGATATGGAAGAAAAAAGCTACCCGAATTAAACAATCGATTAACTAGAGATCTCAGATATCAAAACTCCATTTAAATCTGCCTGACTGTCTCAATTCCAGTACCCAAATTGACCCAATGATCTTACCTTGGTCAGGAGTCTTGGATTCGCAGAGATGAAAGCTACGACTTGCGAGGATCGGTGTTGATGGAAGGCACGGCAGTGGGCCGGTCGGTCGAATACCGGAGAAAGCGGTCTTGAGTCTAAAGAGAGCGAAATTGGAAAGCGCAACAGGGGTCGGTTGATCGAACGCCGGAGAAAGCGATTTTGATGCAAAAGAGAGGGAGATTGGAGTGTGAGATTATGCTGGAATTAGGGTTGGAGAAGTGAGGCTGCGATGAGGAACAGTTGCACCACGTCTGTTACATAGGAATTTTATTGCTTGGGATAAATTCAAGAGTATGCAATGCTAATAGTAACGGTGATTGTGCAACTGTGCACCAACACAACTAAACTGTACTCTGTAGATGCTGCGTATTTCAACTAGGTTTTCATTATCAAAACAATAGATAATAGACGTTAGTATTATTTTTTCTCTTGTGGGGTTATTGTCACGTTTGGTAATTGTTAGTGAAAAAATTGTCGAATCCAAGAGATCTTAGATTGGTTCTACTTCTGGTTATTGGATTTTTGTTGCTAATGTTTGAATAGTAAATGAAGTCTTGTGGAATGATCAACCTGATTATCCTATAGAACCATGATTATGATCCATAACATAGAAATTCTAAACGTTCTTGTGGAACTGCACTTTGTTGTTTCTTAAGAAGTCTAGCTTTTTAATTCTTTCCTAGTTATCCAATTTTTCAATTCTCGCTGTGTTTTACTGTTGATGTATTAATATATTTGATTTAGGAATTTCTCAATATCTATATCCTTAATCTCTACTAATATAAAGTAAATTCGTCTTTGTGTCATCAGTCTTATCAAGTTTCAAACTGACCAATATACTCACGCTAAAAAAAAATTAACAAAAAAAAATCAATATAATACTATTGTAAATTCGTAATAATTATTCATAACTTCTTATATAGTTATTCGTAACTTCTTATATATTTTTTTTTCACTTCCACACAACACCTGTACTTGTATGGGTGGGGATTTTTCTAATCATTAGATTAGATGCAGTGTAAAAGTGATTTTTAAGAGGAGGTTGGTTGGTTTTTTTTTTATTCCTGAAAATAGGGGGTTAGCTTTATTAATACAAAGATTCAGGTCACTTTGCGATAAGTAGTTGGTTTTTGTGGCAGAAACAAATGTTGGTTTGTAAGAGTAGAAAAAAATTCTAACGGCAGTGAGCCTTACTTTATTTAATATTGACACTAGGATTATACAGTGATTTGAGCCTCTTTAGTGTGTTTGTTCTTCTCTCTAGTATATTGTGCTCTTATATATGAAATTTTGGTGATGACATCGTTTTCTGAAATGCATTTGGTGCTTTTCAGAATGGACCTAATAACAATGGTGTTATAAACCCTTTCCTAGTTGTGTGTTCTGGCACTGTTCCTCTGTGACAACCCGAATCAAAATCTACGTATTAATTAGCATAAAATTGAATTATCGCAGATTAGTCGTATAATTGGGTTTGTTAACGACTACTTCTCTAGGCGAGAATTTGTGTTGACTTCTTTCACAAGAATTGTAGAGTATTTAATTCTGAGCTCGTGGAAATTTTCGGGGAGTTTTTCAGATAAGCGAGCAATGTTTTATCAAGTTTTGAAGTCGATTGGTGAAAATATATAAAAGTGTTATTTTTATTGCTGATTTACTCGTGACCGTCTGATCTTGATCAGATTGAACCATAGCCGTTGATTTGGGTTGTATGTGTATGGGTATATATACGATATAAATACAAGGCAAGTTTGGGAAAGTTTCTATTTTGGGAAAATATTCGTTGACCGAGTTGACCACGGGTCAAACCGACCCGTTTGGCCTTGAATTTCTCGGCGGCGGCGAGCACTTTTCCGACCAGTTTTGGCCGAGGTCTTGGTGTCAAAAGATTAGGCTCAAGTTCCTCTTTCATTTGATAGGTGGATCGCTCACAATGGTGGCTGGAGAAGGAAGAACCGACGCGATGAAAATGGGGATTTTTCGGCAGGTTTTCGCCGGTGATGGAGGTGACAGCGATGAGGGTCGAGGTTAAAGGGATTTTGAAATCCATGGAATGGTGAGTTGAACCCAAGTGGTTTCGGCCCTTGCTGTGGCCGGTGGTGGCCGATCGGAGGAAATGATTCCGGCGAGGTTTTTGAACTTCACGGTGAGATTTCGATGTTTTCCGGTTAGAATTGGGCTTAGCTTTGAACTGGAAAGTTGTTAGAAATGTTGAGATCATCAAAATGATGTATAGGTCGACGATTTCTGGGTTGGTGGAATTCTGACAGCCACACGCGCCGCCATGCGCGGCGGATCTCCGGCAAGGTGAAATATTCAATGAAGTTTTATGTCGTTTCGCTCGTTTTCGCGTGCCAAACGCAATGGTGAGGTTTATATTCGGATTTTATTTTGTTAAATTTGGGCGAGTATTTAATCAGACAATTATCAGTTTAATTCACGACATTATTTAAAGATGTTTTGGCTATCAGTTTAATTGCGAGTCGTTTGATATTCGAAAGTTGTTTGCGACTCTTAAAAGTGAGGGATTACAAGGAATTGAATTCAGTATTTGGTTGAGTCAGTAATTAAATAGGAAAATACGTTATTCGAGTATACGAGATTCTCGATGTTATTACTCACCAGATTACGATCTTAGCTATGCAGTATGAACTCCGATGATCAGATATTATTTTAATCGTGGTTTCAGGATCATGAGTTAGCGGGTGTATCAGGTGAATAAATGTGCCGATCGACAAGGTTTCAGCTTTATGTTTATCCCGGCAACCTGTGAGTGGACACTTTGATTTTCACAGTTGATTTGCGAGTCTATGATTATATTTTTACGATTATGCATTTATGAGTATGCATTTTATGAGCATACATTGGTTTGGAGGCACATATGATTTGTTTTTATACAGAGTATGGTTATTATGAATGCATCGATGCTATGGTCTCTCGGTTGATCCCCGAAATGCTCCGGGAGGGTTATAACAAACACCTGACCTGTGATTACACAGCACCCAGGAGGGTTAGGACAAGCATCTGACCTGGGCATGTTTGTAACTTGAGGGAAACTTACTCGAGTTACTGCCTCCACACCTACACAGTACCCAGGAGAGTTAGGACAAACACCTGACCTGGACTTATTTATTTTCAGACTCGCATTATTTTTATGTGCATTATTTATGAAGGCATATTATTTACAGTTTCAGTTAAAAAGTGAATTATTATTTTCGTCAACTCACTTTAACAGTTTTTATGATTTTATATGCTTTTTTCCTGGGTTTTTCGGTTTTCTTTGCCCAGATTGCAATGTATATCATGAGGGTGCTGGATGTCGTCGAGGGCATCGAGTCCACCAGTCAATTCCTTTAGCAGTAGGTTCCAGTTCACTGTCAGTATGTCTCTTGTATTATTGAAGTCACCTTGCATACTAGTTCTATAGTATCGTCTTGTGTGACTCTTGTGAATAGATTGTCACTCATATAATTGTCGAGTTGAGTTCTTTGTTTGTGAATCAGTGTATTTACTGGAGTTATGTTTTCAAATTCTGGATAATGTATCTGGTTTAATTCCAGTCTTATGTTAAGAAATTCGAATGGACATCGGTGGTCCACAGTATTGTTTGTGGATTTATCTGCGGAGTGTCAGTTCTCCTTGCAGGTTTTTGATTGTTTCTTTTATAAGGGAAGTTATGTCAAAATTTTCACAAGAACTTGTAGATTATGATCAGTCGTTAGGGCTTGATTCTAGATTACTAGTTAATCAAAGGTTAGGTCCTTTCATCCTCACTTAAGCCCAAGCGGTAATTCCCATTTTCCCATTCACATCTGGTAATTCAACATATACTTGGAATCCTATGTATGTTTCACCTTGTGAAAAATATGATAATTTTGGTGGAATTGTGATGTATTTTGATAAGTATGATGGATCTTTTTTATTACTATATTTTTGAGAATGTGTATAGGTGTATCGTGAAAAACATAGGGAATTTAATGAAATAAATTGTCCTAGTATAGCAATAAAAAGAGGAAAATGCGAAACTGCATTCTTGATCGGCAATAAGTGTAAAAGTAAATTTTGCAAAACATTTTTCTTGTTTGGCAATATTTAGAATAAATTGCAAAACAAGCTTTCTGTTCGGCAATAATATTGGTAATTTTTTTCCTTCTCGTGGAGAATATGATAAATATGATGGTTCACTTTAATTATTATATTTTGATAATGTTTATAGATATCTTGATATGACAATAATTAAAGAAAATTGCAAAAAAAAAGGCCTTCCTGATCAACAATTATTGTAAAAGTAAAGATTGGAAAACTTCTTTCTTGTTTGGCAATACTAAGAAAATATTGCAAAAGTAAGATCCTGTTTGATAATGGTGTAGGTAATTTGCGAAATGTTTAAGGAGATTTATTCTCCATTAATCCGGGTGTGTGTCTTGTCCTAATAAGGTATTGATTAGATTAGATTGATACGGAGAATCTCTATTATATCGGGACACTTATTGTAATAGATTGTATCAGTCTGTATTTAAGGAATTCTATCAATGAGAAGAGTTACTACTTTCTGTCTATTCTACTTTCTCCTGCAATATGTTATCAACACGACTCCCGGAGTTGATAGCAAATACCACAGATAAGAAAGAAACCCTAGAATCGAAAAGGTCAAATCACCACTATCGGCATCTTTCCTCTTCTTCAGCCAAAATCGAGCCTGTGCAGTTCAACCAACTTCGACAGAAGATTACGAGTAGTTCAAAATGAACTAGAGGGCGATTTTCATATGCATGAAAAGCCTCAGATGTCTAGTTTCCAGAACCACCAGAAAATCCTAACTCGGAGGTGTCTAGAAAAATTTATAGTCATTTGAGTGCACGAAGGTCAGTCTGCCCAAAAAGAAAAAAAGAAGAAGAAATCCTTCTTCTGCTAAAGGCTTTATGGACGTACTTCCTCTCTTCAAACTTCTTTCACAGCAAAGTTTTCATACCGAGTATAACACCCTCAAGGTCAATTTGTCTAAACCCTTCATCTATAGATCTAGGATCAAACTTACCGCAAAATCCTAGATCTAGGATTATTGGAATTGTAATATGAGTTGTTTTATTACATGTTTTACCCTAGTGTCTATGGACCTATATCCATAGAGTATAAGTGACGGTCATGGGGGAGTCATGGTTTAGAAAAGAAAAGAAAAGGGAAATCGATTCTATGTGACAATTTGTCGCGGTCGTTGGGTGTGAATTTTACCATCATTTTATAATCGATTTTGTGACCATGCATCAAGGATCACGTTTTTATTTAATGGAAACTTGAAAGTTTTGTGATCGTAGTCCTCGATTGTTTCTAATAAAACATCATGTTCCTTTACGTTGACATTCATCAACAGAGCGGGGTTATAATCGTGTGTGACAATTGGTCACAGTTAATCATGGTTGAAAATCGGTGTTATGTGACAGTTAGTCACAATCGATCGGTGTGGTTTTTGCCACCGTTTATAATTGATTTTTGTGACCATATATCATGGATCACGTTATTATTCATTGAAACTTGTTATTAGTGATCGTAGCTTTTGATTGATACTAATCAACATCTCGTGTCTCTCTTGTAGATGACATTAATTGAGCCGATAAAGCTTGAATATAATATCCTTGACCTCCAAGGAGCATAATACCATCGTTGGATGTCAGATGTTTCATATATGCTTCTTGGTATGAATCTAACAGTTACAATCCAACCACTACTACCACCTGGTACTAAGTCACTAACTCTAGTTCGCAAAGCTCAAGCCCTCATGTTTTGAGGCATCATATACATCCAGTTTTAAAGAAACAGTATTTGTACATGAATGACCCCACAGTCTTGTGGGTGACTTTACAAACCAAATTCAACAATATGCATCATGCACAACTTTATGAATTGCGAAAAGGATGAGATTTTATCCGGTTATTGGATTGTCCAAATATTTATGCTTTTAATCAAGCAATGTTAGAGCTTCAATCAGAGTTGAGCATTTGTGGCATTATAAAGACTGATCAGGCTATGGTCGAGAAGTCTATTAGTACATTTCCTACCTCATTGGTGGGAAGACACATGAAGATAAAAATGAACAGTCGTTTTGAGTCTTACAATAACCATGGTGGAAAAGGAGGACATGACAATGTTCGTGGTAGAGAATATAGTCGAAGCTTGACTTGGACTTACCGTGACAATAACCAGTACTCCAATAAGAATCCTCCCAATTCCGGTTTTTAGGAAAGCATTAAATTCTTTCTATTCTGCTTGTAATTAGTGCTTGTCATCTTGCTATAGATGTAGTTTTACCAAGCACATGCACAAACAATGTTGTCCACCCAAGGATCTTCAACATGCCTACAAGAAGTGCAAGAAATATTTAGCACATGAGACTTAACTTCATTAAAGTTTATGAGATAGAAGATTGCAGTGAAGCAAATCTTGTAATAGCAGACAATACAAAAGCAAGTCTGGTGATTGTTGTTTTTGCATAGTTTATGTATTAGGCTCATGTCTTTGCTATGTAATCAAGTTTTGTTTTGACTTGGCCTTAGTCATGTTTTGACACTTTGTTTTAAGTCGTTTTTGGAATAAGAACATCCATGATGTAACTGTTATTTGTAGGCAGTATAATGAATATTTCTCTGTTTTTGGTATATGAAAGTGTTGAAAATGTTCTATTTCATACAATCTTTATGTATGGTTCGATGTTTTACATATATATGACAAAAACAAGCCAAGATACCTTTTGAAAAAGAAAGAAAAAAACATTGAAAAATAACTTGAAGTAGTTCACAGAGCAAATTCGACCCGTCGAAAAAATTGCACTATACAATTTTTGATCCGTTGAAGCCATGCTTCTGTCCTGAAATTTGTTCAAATTTGACCCGTCGAAAAATTGAACTATACAATTTTTGACCCGTCAAAATTTTTCCTCGACCTGTCGAATTTCTGGTATCGGAAAATCACAAGTTTATTTTGGGTTTATTTTCGACCCGTCGAGGATTTTCTTCAACCTATCGAAAATCCTACATGAATGTGATATTTTTAGATAAGTTTTTCATCTGTTTCATTGGCTTATGTTGTTATTTATACATCAGTTTTTCTAAATCGACCAACCTAGATTTCAGCACCAGATGTGGTGTTACATCCGTTTATGCCATACTATTAAACTCAAAATACAACGGTCTTCTTGATCGATATGATGTATTATACATCAGTTGTATTTAGGTATTATAATACCATATCAGCACTCAACAAGGGTTATATCCTTTTGAAATCTTTAAGTATTCAATTAAAGTGTTTTGCCATGTCTTGGTTTCAAAGACTATTTGATCGACATTATTTTGTTGATATATGATAGGGAGATTGAGTGTTACCATTTGAACCTTACTCAAATTTGAAAACTTTTGTGCCAACGTTCTTCACTTAACATTGTGAGAATGAAAGAGGGTTTTGTGTCTGATATTCGTAAACTACTGCCAATGATGTAATCTGGAGAAGTTTATGAGGCATTGTAATTGTTTATATCTTACTGTGGTTTGGATCATTGAATCTAATCCAGTCCCTTATATTACTATGCGTGACTTAGTCTCATATAAGCTTTTGCATTTTGATGATCAAACTATTGAGAATTTCTCATGGTCATTTGTTCTTAAGAGTAAAAAAGCATGTAGGAATGTTTAAAACCATCGGTTTAGATGGGGGAACTGAGATTACTCCACTTGGTTCAAGCTCGGTCTCCAAGACGAGTGCAGCACCATCCCTGCAAAATACTGTTGAGGCGTTGTGAGTTATCCCACAAGATTCATATGTTGTAATCTTTGATGCACATTGCTCATTTTGCAAAGCTTGTTTATGTCTGTAATGTTGTAATACTATTTACATACATGGCAATCTTTTGTTAAAGACACATCTTTCTTTCTCTATAGATTCCAAAAATCTATTTGTGGATAAATCAAACCGATATGTAGACTATTTATATGGTTCTGATTGCTGCATCGATGCATCAGTCACACGTCTTTGTTATCCACATGCTACGCTGCATTTCAAAATTTCTAGTACATATTATTCAGCTTCGGGCTCACCACCCAAACGTTTCAATCTGGTCATTCAGATTGGTTTAATACAGGAGAGTTTACATCAACGTATTTTGTTGATTATTGCATATTGATTGAGATTATTGTTGAATATCTCGGTTTCCCATGTTCTTTCATAAGAACAGGTTAAGCAGAGGCACAAATACAGCGGTTGAAGCTTGTGGCAAGAACTATGGTAATGTATGTTCATTTACTGGTATTTTCTTGGGGATATGTAATGTTATATGCAGCTAGGCTTATTAGCGTGATACCCATAAAACTACAAACCATTTTATGTGTACCAGTTGGTAACTAGATATGAGCCTGATATCTCACATCTACACATCTCTGGTTGTGCGATACATGTGCCTACTACGCTTCCACTGTGTATGACAATGGGTCATCAATGTCGATTCGATCAACATCCATGTTGGTTCTCCAATGATTGTCCGCCATTATGAATCTTCGACAGGAGATCTCTTTACTGCTAGTTTTGCAGATAGTCACTGTGATGAGACATACTTATCGCCGTTAGGAGGAGATATGAATGGTTTCATTCTGAATTAACGTCAAAAATTGATGTGGTATATCCCCACTATGTCTCATCATGATCCTCGCACATTTCAGTTTGAGATTGAAGTGCAATGTATTCTTGATCTTCAGAAAGTAGCAGATTCACTGTTTGACTTCTTTACTGATATCATGAGAGTGTTTCAGATTTAGTGAACTACTTCTCTTGCAATTTTCTCTTAGATGTTAAAGATACAGTTTCGTCCCAACGTTGATTAATTTACTTGCTTGATAAAGGGAGAACGGGTATTGCTCTTGGTGCTTGCTTCAAGTATCAGCCTCCACAAAAGAAGGCTAAAAAGAAAGGACAACCTCCTCTTCCCAAGGTGAGACGCCATTAATCTTCAATTGAACATGATTGTTAGTCTTCCATGCTCTTAAGTTATCAATGTGTGCATATAGCTTATGTAGTTTCAACAGAGTTAGTATTGTTTTAGAACCTTGCTTTGTTTTAGATTTAATTTTTTAGCAGAGTTAGTACTATTCCCAGTGTTTACTTCTTGTTGCTCTCTCTCTCTCTCTCTCTCTCTCTCTCTCTCTCTCTCTCTCTCTCTCGTGTTTGTGGTTGACTTCATTTGTTGCCAATTTTCTTTTTTGCTTTGTTTGCTTTGATTTTTTATTATAAGGTTTGATTTGATTGTTGATTTGTTACCGCTAAGGTGTATATATATTGGTTTTTGCTACTATTCATAAGGAGTAAAATTGATCCTGAAGTGGTTTGGCAATATAAGTTAACAAAGAAGAGTCGAATTGGTTCAAAAGTGCGGTATATAGATTGGCAATAATATTTGAATAGGATACTAATCATGTGGACCACTATTAAATTTTGATGATCAGCCCCTGTTATAAGTCAATCTCTTATCATCAACCCAAGGGTATTGATCGAGATTGATTTAACAAAATCCCCCAAGTAATTTTCAAGGAATTTAACATTCATGTCAAGTTTCTACAAAATATTGGCGTAAACAAATCTAGGATGAAAATTTTTGGCGGTTATCTCCACTCCTTTCTGTATTCTGTATTGTTACTTAATTTTGAAACAAATGAAGGTGTTTTTTTAGTACAAGTTATTGAATTTGATTAAGCTATGTGTTGCTTCATTGTAATATAGGAAGTGATGCTTCTTCTTTTGAATCTTTTAAATCTATTCTAATTTTTCAGTTTCAACTTAGATATGCTATTGGTTTCTGAGCATAGTCAACAAGACAGCAACAACCATCTCTGTGAGCTTTAGATAGTATTAGTAGCATTGGTCTTAGTTTTATTATAGTCCTTAAGCTATGGTACCATTCTGGACTTTGATCATTTTGGTTTGTAGTATTTGATGTGGCTAATCGTTGAGCTTTGTTTTTTCATACATGAGATGAGATAATGGTTTTTACTCTTATCGAATTCTACTTATTTTGATTTCTACTTCTTTTGTCACAATTACTTTCTTTTTATATGTATGGAGACTAAAATATTGCAACTCCTCTGCTAGAGAAGAGAATGCTTATTGAATCAAGTTGGTTATCAATTAATAATTAGTTTAATATTAGTATATTTCATTGTTATTATATTTCTGTTTAGTGTAAATTGATCATAACTTTGGTTACAGGTTGGAGAAAGAAGTATTAGATTGTTTTCTTGACGTTGTTTTGAAGGGTAACAAAGACGGATTGAATGTATGAATCCCAATCTTTGACACAATTCATATATTCGGAATAATAGTGCTTACAGGTTAGATTTATTGAATAATAATGGATGACTGCAGTATATTCTTTTGACAAACACACACCTACTTTCATTTGTCGTGTGGTTTTCTAGTTTTTGTTGTCTCTATATTTTCCTCATCACCTCATTGATTCAAAGAGTGATTGTGAAAGTAAATGTGATAAAAGAAAAATGGGAATGTACCGTAAATCAGGAGTTCCAATATGTGATAACATATAGTACTAGGATACTAAATGAGATAAGGGATTAAATTTTGTATTTGACTATTATATCGGGTTATGTTGTTATATTAGATTGTTATATTGGGTTATGTTGTTATATTGGGTTTGGTTTGTTTGGGGAATTATTGAATTAGATGTTGCTAGTGCTTCTAACTTCATCAGTTTTGAGTTGTAGTCTGTTTGATGTAGTATTTTCTCAAACTACTTCTTTTAATTGTTTAGTAGCAAATGATTGTCACTTTTTTTTAGTTGTTTTTGTCACCTTTTTACGGTGCACTCAAATTGTGGTGAAAACACTTTTTTGTCACAAACCATGTTCAAAGTTTGTGCATCCTACCCTTCAGAGATAACCTTGCCAACATAAATCAGTTCAAAAGTTGGATTCCGCTATCTATAGTTTGTGATACCAAATGTATGACTATTACTAGATCCATTATTCTTTAGCTTTGCAGATTTCATATTTTTACATTGTTGTGAATGCCTAATATGTATATTACCTTTTATTTACAATGGTATTAATTTGGTCTATGTTATATCTATTATATGTAACTATTTAGATCTTCTTTGTTCTTATTTGATTTAAGTTTAGCTGACAACCGCGTTGGGCACGGCATCCACCTAATATCATATATGAGAGAAAAATATAATATATCTTAATAATAAAATGGGAAGATAACTGTTGGAAACGATAAAACTCTTGTTGTCTGAAGTAATATATGTACTTTAAAAAACATACTTCGGATATAGTCTATCAAAACAAAAAACAGACATACAGTGCCTATTTTTTTTTAATTTGTTAATTTTTTTTTATTGAATTGCAAAGCATAAATTAGTATGGCAATGTATTAGAAGGCCATTCCTCTATTTAAACATCCAAGTAGTCGAATAAAAATTCACCACAGGAAGAATTTTATACATCACTAGTGTAACTTAAGCTTTCACAAGTTAGTTGAAACTTGAAAGCTCATAAACCATCTTAATCATCTCCAACGTCCTAATTACAATTAAAGATCATCAAAATCCTAATATTCCTCAATAATTAATAAGAGACAGCCATCCATAAAGAATGTATAAGCAGTTATGATATTTTGTATGTCACAAACTGTGATGTTCAAGTGATTTGGGTTCATCCATGTGAGGATTTGATAAGAGGGCATCCAAGAATCGTTTGCACAAATGAAGTAAAAGTATTTATAAGTTTATGCAAATCAATTTGCCACAACCATCTACTCACTTTAAAATCTTATGACTCATCAAAGCAGAGACCATACTCCATTATTTCTCAAGCATCAAATGTCGTTCTCACTACTAGTACATGTAATTCTCGTTTATTTAAACCAAAGCAAAGAATATCAATCAAGGTGGTCTAGAGACCCTGCTCAACCAACACATAGGGCCTATGAGTTTGTCACGGTTTGGTTTTTAGTTTGGTCCAGCACGGATCGATTGTGTTCAGAGACACATAAGGTTCATGAAAAGTACAAAGCATGTACAGACAAATATACAATTGGTACAATGTGCAGATCATATATACAGTGAATTAATTAGTTAAGATTTCTTGGATTGCAATGTGCTAGGACTTGGAATAATCGAGCTAGGGATATGGGATTGTTATCTATTGTTATTTTCTCACATAAGCTTTAAACAGAATAACTCTATATATGGTTGTACATCGATTGAACTTCTATATAAGAACTCAACCATATGATTGATCAATGAGCTAAACACAATCTCTAGTGCAGTGAACACAACTCAAGCATTCGTTGTGTTCTCCATCCAATGGCAACAGCTACAAATCTTAAAACTTTTAAGTCTTTTTATGCTCTATCCATCAATAAAGTTCCTAGCTTATTTACACTTTATATAAACATAGAAATAAAAAGAACTGATCAAACCCATCAAAACTAAAGACGAAATTGAAAGAGCGAGTTACCTGAGCTGTGACGCCGGAGAGTCCACCGGCGAGAGCTGCAGCGGGGGGAGGGAGAAAGAGTCGTGAATGCTTTGAGAGAGTTTCTGAGGTAGACGTTGGTAGACGTCGCCATAGTCGTCGTCGTTGATGATGATCCGAGATGCAGAGTAACTCGGCGTGGAGCTAAAGCCTGGTCTTGGTGGAGGTCGATGGGGAACATCGTAGTCTCGGCCACCATTGCCGAGAAAGATGCCTAGCTGAAAAATACAAAATTTCTTCCCTCACATTCAATTTGGCCAGTTTAATCAACCTTGTTCTGTTTTACACAGTTAAAGCATTTGTTCATTCATAAACTAAGCATGAACATTATTCATCAGAATCAACTTAATTAACAATCAACACAACAGCTCAAATCACACTCCAATAACACCGAGTCAAATCCATAATGCTTCAAACAAATCAAATAAACATGTAAATGGGAAATATAGCAGTACCTCAAATGTTGCTGGGATACATGAAAACTTTGACTCTGGATCCCAAAATCAACAAACCAAACTCCTCAAAGCAATCACATCAACCTAAAATTCAAAATTAAAACTTGACAGAACTGTACCAAGGATTTGGGTGGGAGGTTGGAAGTGAACTTGGCGCGAACGACACCGGTGTTACCGTGAGGCCTAGAGACCTTTCCCCAAATGCAACGGGAGTTTCAGTTCAGCCGTCTATCAGATTGTGCTTGTCTCATCTCAATTAGATTGTGATCTGCTACATCCCCCCTTCACAATACTTTCTCAATCTTACATGAACGTTTTCAACTAGCCGTCTGATCAGTTTCTGTGCTACCGTTTTAGCCGGTTACCTCGTTATATCCGTTGGATCAAATCTAATGGCCAAAAAAATTTATTACGAAGTCATGTGTCGTGCACGTGACTCGGCTGTACTCCAAACAGCCAAGGACAGTAGAAGTTTCTCTCCCCATTCCCATGTGCGCTGTAATTAGCCAAGTCATTCGCAAGATTATTGCCTTCCCGACAGGGGCGGACCCAGCCCAAGGGCAGGATGGGCTGCAGCCCACCCCATTTTTTTGACAATTAAAAAAAAAAAATTTGACCACACTAGGTCTCTCTCTCGCTCATTTCGGGTTTCTGCTGATGGGTTTCTGCTTCTGCAATTAGATCTCCAGAAAATGTCGTTGAGCATTTTGGGGTCGCGGTCTCGCGGATATGGCGAATCCCAGGGTCACCAACTTAAGAGGAAGCTAGGTTGGAAGTATGGATTCTCGGTCTCATGTATGTTGTGGGAGAGGGAGGATGGGAAAGGAAGATCAAGGTCGGGTGGTGTGAGTGTTATGTGGGAAGAGGAGTGCGCAGTTTCACTTATTTCGCATTCTCCGTTTCATATTGACGTATTAGTAGGGGAAAACAAGGCAAAGAAAAAATGGAGATTTACTTGTATGTATGGGAAACCCAAGAAGGAGGAGAAACACCTCACATGGGAGTTACTTCGGGAGTTAAGAGAGAAAAGTGATGAGGTCTGGATTGTGGGAGGTGATCTCAATGCAGTGGCATGGAGTAATGAGAAGGATGGTGGCCGTAGAAGCTCCGCATTTAGACAAGCTATGATGAATTGTAATTTAATTTGAACGATATGGCGTTTAGTGGTCCTAAGTTTACCTGGCGAGGGATTAGAGGTGGCATGGAGGTAAAGGAGCACTTGGATAGATATGTGGCGACACAAGGGTGGCAAAGTAGATTCCCGGCTTCAAAGGCTCGGCACTTGGATATTAATGAGAGTGATCATCTGTCTATTCTTTTAGAGGTAAGAGAGCAATGTCAAAGAAAGAAAAAGAAGAAGAGGAAGAAACGATTTCGCTTCGAAGAAATGTGGTTGCGAGAGAAGGAGTGTAGTAGGGTTATGGAGGAGAGTTGGGAAGCTGGGGATGGAATTGACCATTTCACGAAGGTTTATAACAGAATTTGTTGTACACGGGAGGCATTGATACGCTGGAGTGAGGAAAAGTTTAAAGGAATGCAGAAGGAAATTAGAGATATAAGGATACAGCTTGCTAAGTTCTATGATCCTTCCCTTTCGTGTCAGAGAGTGGAATTGGAGACTAAGCTTAAGGACATGATGGCGAAACAGAGCAGTTTTTGGAGGCAACGTAGCAGGGTGTTGTGGCTAGAGGAGGGTGATTTGAACACACAGTTCTTCCATCAACAAGCTTCTAACAGGAAGAGGAAGAATACAATAAAGGGATTGTATGATAGTGAGGGTCAGTGGTGTACAGAGGATGACGAACTGGAGTAGATTATTACTAACTATTACTCTGAGTTATTTGCAAGTTCAAACCCTAGCAGGTTGGAGGAGGTAGGAAGCTATATTGAACAGAGTATTACAGAGGCGATGAATGATGAATTAACCAGAACGTTTAGTGATGATGAGGTGTGCTCTGCACTCAACCAGATGCATCCCTCAAAAGCATCCGGCCCAGATGGTTTTTCACCAAAGTTCTATCAACAATTCTGGTCTGTAGTTGGGCAAGACGTGGCAAACGCCATTAAAAGCTTTATTAGGTCACGTCACCTCACCAAGCAGATCAATCATACGTATATTACCCTGTTGCAAAAGACGAAAAATCCGCAATACATGTCGGAGTGGCGTCTGATTAGCTTATGTAATGTCCTTTATAAGATCGGGTCGAAGGTGCTGGCAAATCATTTGAAGCCATTTCTCGATGACCTAATCTCATCATCGAAAAGTGCTTTCGTACCAGGTAGAGCTATCTCGGATAATTCACTTATTGCTTTTGAGGTATCTCATTTCTTGAAGAATAGGAGGCGAGGGAAGGTTGGATTTGGAGCCCTAAAGCTAAACATGAGTAAGGCTTACGATAGAGTTGAATGGGTGTTCTTGGAGGTTATGATGAAGCACCTAGGCTTAAGTACTCAGTGGATAATGACATGTGTGACATCGGTTTCATATTCCATTATACTAAATGGTGAACTGCGAGGGTGCATTGTACCGATGAGGGGCATATGACAAAGGGATGCATTATCACCTTACTTGTTTTTGTTGTGTGCTGAATTTCTTTCCAAACTTATACAGAGGGCGGAGGAACAAGACACCACCAGAAAAATTACTATACCCAACGATGAGGTGTCGTCGGACTGTTCCTCTTTATCGTCGGGTATAGCCTATACCCGACGAGGCATCGTCGGTTATACTCTCGTCGGTAATGCACCGTCGGTAATACTATAACCGACGATGAATTAGGTTTTTCGTTGGAAAAAAAAGAGACTAAAGGCAACGAGAAATTATCGTCGGGCATAGTTTTAAACTATAATCGACGACGTCATCGTCGGTTATAGTTTTCTCCATGGTCAAAATGGTTGACCGTGTTGAAAACTATAGCCGACGATGTTGACACATATCGTCGGTTATAGTTATTAATAATAAAAAAAATTTGCAGGTTCTGGGTTTTATCCCAAAACCTGCATTCCCAAAAAATCACAAATATTGTTCAAATTGAAAATCAACAGCCATTGAAACTATAGTAGTAAATAAATAATAAAAAAAACCGAAATCGTTCAAATCTGTATACATATGCGTACGTAGTAAATAATTAAAATAAAAAACCGACAATTGTTCAAATCTACGGGTGTCCTAAGTCTATGTGATCAAACGGATTGTCATCAGATGGTTGGTCCTGGTCTGGCTGAGGTTGCAGCTGAGGCTGAGGCTGAGGCTATGGCTGTGGCGCACCGAAAATAGGCGGGGGAGCTATCTGGATTCCAAATGCCTGCAACTGTGCATAACAGTGCTGCATCCGTGTCCCCATCTGCTGCTGCTGTTCGGCCAACCGATTCTGCTCTGCGGCTCACGCCTGCTCCATCTCCTCCATCCGACGCCGTTGAGCTTCCATCTCAATTGCTTGCCGTTGAAGCTGGTCCTGTAGCTCATTAGTCTTGGAAGATGATGATGATCCCGATCCGCGAGAGAATTCAGGGGTGTTCTTCAGCACCCCTTGACCCCACTTTCCGGAACCCCTGCAGTAGAATGTGTTCTTCCCTGGAGGGATCGCAGTTGACATGATCCTGGCTCTGACGATCGGATCAGATCGATCAATCTGATCAATCGGGAGTTCCGCATCGGGGGTGTTGGGATAGAGCTCTCTCGCCACTTGAGTCAACACCTCCGGAATCGCCTCCTGAATTCTCGCCTAATTGACAAAGAACAATAAAATATTAATTAAAAAAATAATCTAAAAAAATTAGAAATAAGTTTATTTTGTTATAAGGACACTTACAGCATATTCGGGGGACTGCGGATACGCGTGCTGCATCGTATAGACAAGGGGATCCTCTTCTGGGTGGTTGGCCGCCTCCTCGATCCAACCCGAGTATGATCTGGAACCGGCATGATGATTTTTGGTGTTTTTTGCCCGGTTCCTTGTGTTGACTTCAGAAAGAGCCTGCTCGATTAATTCAACATAAAAAAAATATTAGCCAAATAATTTGAGGGAAGTACGATAAAACAAAAATTTTATCGATCGAATGTTGCGTACCTTCAATTTCGGGTTGTTGAAGTGAACCACAAGCCATCGCCACTCGTACTCCCTATAACGAAACTCGCTAGGGGTACCCGAACGATCGTCGCCGTACTTTTTCCAATGCTTCTTCAGCTCGCCCTTCCACCCCTTGTACCTATATATATTAATAAAATCAATCGTTAGTAACTTACAACATTGTATGAACATAATCAAAAGAAACCAAAAAATTGAAACAAATTACGGTCTGCAAACCTGCTCCCATGCACTTCATCCGCCCACGTGGGTCTAATGTCTGCATCCACGCTGAACCACCTCTGCAATGCATATATATATATATATATATATATATATATATCAATAATATTAAAAATTTATTTAGAAAATTTACATAATGAATATACAATTTAACTCACCGACAACGCATTATTCAGCTCATATTTGACGGATTGCGGCATTGAATTCCAATCTGGCCACAACATTGGGACTCTATCCCGTATGAGGCTGCCCGCCATCCCCGCGTACTTTCGAGTGACCTTTCCCTCGATCACCTGCCCTCTATCCCCGGTCGGAATCATAACTTGGCCACCACCGCTAGCCTGAATGGCGTCGTCCAGTAACTTGCCGACGACGGGGCCTCTGGTTCTCTTTGGTTTGTCATCGGGCACGATCTCGCCTATCACATATATATGTAGACGATTTTTATAACATCAACACCTAATTGAATTTAAATATTACTAACTAAAAAGATATCACTAATTAATATTTACCTGATTCGTCGGTGCGTTGTCCCGGAATCCTCACACTCCAGAGAGGTTCCGGGAAGGGTACATACGCATATGCCTGGTCCGGGGTAATGAACCCTAGATGTCCCGTCGGAATCGACGAGAGGTATCGTCGGGATTTCCAATGGTAAGAATAAGGTAGACGGCGGGCATAGTCGCATCCTCGCCGAGGACTGAGTCGATCCACCAGCCTCCTCGGAAGAATGAGGAGCTGTCTGGTGGATGGAGGGGGAAGGGTCCTCACGATGAATCTCCGGCATTTTGACCTCCACTAGCCTCCTCGGAAGAATGAGGAGCTGTCTGGTGGATGGAGGGGGAAGGGTCCTCACGATGAATCTGCGGCATTTTGACCGAGGATTGAGTCGCACTATCCGTTGAAGGCGTGCGACTGACCTCATGAAGCCTCCTCGCGCCTGAGGATCGAGTAGGCTCGAGCTGCTGCTGTTGCTGAGGTTGTCCCTCGCCCATCAGTGCACGGTGTCAAGAAGTCTGCGGAAGACTGTAAGTGTTGCCGACGCTGGTGGATCCTGATGCAGACCGACTTCCAGTGCCCTCATCCCCACGTCCTGATCTCCCTCTCCCCCTCGACCTCCCCCTCGAGTTCGACCCCCCTCGGGAAACACCGCAATTTAACCAATTCATCGTTGCTAAAATCAATAATATCCAATAATTAATTAAGCTCATCCATATATATAATCCAATAATTCTAATTAAAATTCTAAAAAATCAACAATAATTCCCAATATAATCCAATAATTCCAACAATCCAAAAAATCAACACTAAAAAATATATTCAATAATATCCGATATAATTAAATAGGCTCCTATATATATGTATATAAACCAATTATTCTAATTAATCCAACAATCCAAAAATTCAACAATAATTCTCAATATAATCCAAATAATTCCAACAATCCAAAAAATCAACACAAAAATTCCCACAATATTAACAATAATTCCTACAATATTAACAAAAATTCCCACAATAATTCCAACAATCCAAAAAATTAACAATAATTCCCACAATCAACAAAATTCAAAAAAAATCCAATATATATTCACACAATCAACACAACATCCATATTATCGATAAACAAACTAAACAAATTAAAATCTAACCTAAAAAGATTGAAATTGAGGATTTAGGGATTTAGAACCTGTTTTTGGTTTAGGGTTTAGGGATGTTGATGATGGAGGGCTTGATCGAGATTGAGAGATCCTTCATCTTCCTCTTGCTTGCGACAGAAATGGTTTGGTCTTCCTCTTGCTTGATCGCGATCTGAGGAGAGAAAATGAATGCAGAAACGAAACTGCCCGAAACGGTGCCAGTTCTGGGATATAACGCCAACTATAGCCGACGATATAAGTATTATCGTCGGCCATAGTAATGCAGAAACTATAACCGACGATACATCCTATGAATGTCGTCGGTTATAGTTTTTTTAATTTTTTTCATAAATGCCGGTTATATATAGTGTACTTATTATATATTAATACGAAATTATTATTAAAAAAACTTAAATTATGTTAAAATCCTAATTAAATTAAAATGACATGCGCGCATTTAATTTTTTTGGCTATATATATATGTTTATTAATTAATATTTATTAATATTTAATAATTAATACGATATTAATTCGAATATCGTCGGTTGGAGCAATTTAATCGACGCAATTTAAAGTTGATCATCTAAATATAATTCATTTAATTTACATTGCACGTTCAAACTCAAAATAACATACATACGTACGTACACTAAGGCGCATAGTCAGAATCATCGCTTGAGTCTGACTCTGTTTCCGAGTTAATTTCAGGTAAGATATGTATGCCCTCGTCACTTGAGTCTTCATTGTCTTCATTTTGATTAACATCAATAAGATTCGGTTGAGGAATTCGTACCACACTGCCCTGTCTCACATTATTAAGGCGAATTGTTGAGGTTTCAGGAATACCAGTTGCGTTCGGCTCTTGGTATGCACTAACTTCTTCATTATCCGAGGTCACACCAAGGGTTGAGGCACTGTATATGTTTCGTGGAAGAACATGGTTAACCACTTTCCACGCGCTTTTATGCACAAGATCATCAAGATAGAACAATTGTTTCACCGCCGTTGCCAAAACAAACGGATCATCTTCATACCAGCTTGTAGCAGTATTCACCGAAAAAATGCCGTATTGATCGGTCCTTGTGTTCTGAGGGTCGGTATCAAACCATCTACACTTAAACAAGTGCACGGTCATACCTTCCCCATATATTAATTCGACAACTGAATGGAGAACACCATAATAGTCAACTTCATTCTGCCCACCATGCACCATTACCCCAGAATTCTGTCTTTTTCGTCTGACATCTCTATGTTCACAAATAAATAGCACACCATTTACCTTACACATAGGATAAACTCTGGAAGATACCGGTTTCTGCGCCAAGAGCCTCAACTCGTGTGACCACTGAGGGAGACCATCATCTTGTACATGGTTCATCTGAAAATAATTATTTTTTAACTTAACTATACATAGGATACGAGACATTCACTTAACTTCATATACCAGTCAATATATCTATATACGTACCCATTTGCAAAAATAGTTTGCGAACGTCTTGTTGTGGTACTCAACATCACCGGAAATAGCAGGGCAGTAAAGGTGCAAATTTTTCCAATATTGAACTTCTGGACAGTTAATCAATACCGACCAATGGGCAATGACTAGCTCATAAGGTTCCAAATTGTACGAGTTGGGCAACTTTCCAGAAACTTCAACATCATCGGAGATGATCGAAAGGTTGAACTGCCCTCCATCTACTGGCATATGTTGTGGAGGGTCCTCCAACGCTCCCAAATACAACTTGGTGTACGTTACGCACTCATGCGCAATATATGCTTCAGCGATACACCCTTCGGGTGCAGATTTGTTCATCACATAGTCTTTGTAGTCCCCTAATTGTCTGTAAAGTGGTAATTACAGATCGAGCATGTTATGCTTATTGCAAAATAAGTGAATAAATAATATTAAAGATCGACATATATAGCCAGATTCAGAGATGCATTACGTACCTTTCCATAGGATACATCCATGTGTAGTGTACTGGACCAGTAAGCAACAATTGTTCCGGAAGATGGAGCATCAGGTGAGGCATGATGTCGAAAAAGTTTGGAGGAAATATCCTTTCGAATTTGCACATGATAAAAATGATGTCCTGTTGCATTTCCAACAAGTCTGATTTCTTCACTTCTCTCGTGCATAACTTCTGAAAGAATCTTGACAAAGCCACTAACGGCTCCACCACCTCTTTGGGCAGGTACCCTCAAATGAAAATAGGGAAGAGGCGTTGAAGCAGTATATGACAGTCATGACTCTTTAGTCCGTACATCTTATTGTCTTTGAAGTTAACACATCGACTTATATTTCCAGCATAGCCTGAAGGATACCTGACATTACCCATCCATTCAAAATTTTCATTCTTCTGGGCAGGCTTGACGGTATAAGGAGCTTGTGGCATTTTTTTCTTCCCATCTCTCAACCACAAATGTTTTCGCAGTCTCATCCTTTTAAGATCAATGCGTGCCTTCGGGTCGTCTTTAGTTTTTTGCTCCCAATTCAACACTGTGCCGACCACACTCTCGCACACATTTTTCTCTATGTGCATGACATCTAAGTAGTGTCTGATCAGCAACTTGGACCAATTCGGAAGTTCCCAAAAAATACTTTTGTGTGTCCAGAATTTATACCTGTCGGGTTTGTCAGGTATTGACGCCACTATCTCAGGATGATTGCTTAGCTGCCCAAAATCGTATTCATTTAGCACTTCTAATATTTCATCCCCCGTCCATCTCCTCGGCTGCTCACCTGTTTCCACAGTCCCATCAAATGCCTCCATATCCTCCCGAAATAGGTGATCATGTGGAAGCCAACAACGATGACGCATATGTACAATCTTCCTACAATGAGGTCTGCAACACTCAACCGTCATGCACTCTGGACAAGCCCTGTATCCCCTGGTAACGTTGCCCGACAACATCCCGCGTGCAGGAAAATCGCTAATGGTGCCAACAAGCATGGCATGCATCTGGAACATCTCATTTTTGAACTTGTCATAAGTGGGATGACCATGCTCACTCAAGTACTTAAGCTCCTCAATCAAGGGTCTCAAATACACATCAAGACACTTTCCTGGATAACCCGGCCCTGGAATTATCATAGTGAGCATATTGTATTCTTTCTTCATGCACATCCATGGAGGAAGGTTGTACGGTACCAAAATAACTGGCCATATACTGTATTGAAGACTCATGTTGCCAAAAGGGTTGAATCCGTCAGATGAAAGCCCCAGCCAAACATTTCGAACCTCTGATGCAAAATAAGAAAACTCCTTCACCATGTGCTTCCAAGCCTCTCCGTCAGCAGGGTGTATAAGGGTATCACCATCGGGCAAATTCCTCTCGGCCCACCATCTCATAGCTTCAGCCGTGTGTGCACACATGAACAACCGTTCTAGCCTATCTATCAACGGAAAATACCGAAGTATCTTCACAGCTTTCTTGTTTCCGGCAGGAGTCAACTTATACCTATCTGTACCACATACCGGGCATTCATCAAGGGATTCAAGATCATTCCCATAAGCATCTTCACCCCAGAAGAGAACATAATCATATCTACAAGCATGGATTTTGATGTAGGAAAGGCCAAGATGTTTCAGGATCTGTCGCACCTTACGATGAGTGGTAGGAAGACGATGACCGGGGGGCAACAACGAACCAGACCACTTCAGCCAATCATCAACAGCCTTCACACTCATTTTGTTCTCCACTTTGAGCTTCATTACTCCCATAACACTTTCAAGAACAGTTTTATTACACTTGTTGTACAACGGGGTCTATTGGAAGGCAATCAGGTTGTTGTACTTGTCCATACCAGTAGTGTTGACAGCTGTAGGTAATTGCTGGACTGGCTCAATATGAGGGAAGTCTCCAACGGCAGGAGGGATATCCGGTGCTTGAGCAAATATACCGCTGTCATGAGGAAATATATATATCGTTGATCAACCTTGTTATTGGATCATTGGATGTACTGCCACTCTCAAAAAATTGTCCGTGATCATGTTCACTAACTGATGAGCTCTCACCGAGATAAATCCAACATGTGTACTTATCCCAAAACCCGTTTTTCTTCAAGTGCTCCAATACTTTATCGATGTGAAAACGATATCGCTAGCTGCGAAACTGACATTTCATACACGAACAATATATAATGAATTGTCATCCCTCCACAATTAACCTTCACATATTCCACAAAACTTCTAATTCCACGCTGATATCTTACATCCCATCTTGGAAGACACATCCAACTCTTGTCCATCCTGAAAATTATAACGTACTGCATGTATATATACCCATGATCTTATTAATTAAAAAATTCGATTAATAAATTAAAATAAATATATATTATATATTATAATTCCCATAATTTTAATATATATATATATACACGTACCCGGCCCTAACTATATATATATATAATCGAGATCACATAAATCTAAATATATATATAACCACATTATATATAATTAATTAATCACAATTATATTAACCGATCGAGACATATCACGTACATGCAATATATATTATACCCGGCCATAATATAATAAATAATCACAATTATTAATACTATATATATAATTAATAATCACATTAATATATAATTAATATAATGCTATTAATTATTTTTAATTAAATTAATTAATCACCCTAGCAAGCTAGCTAGCTATATATCGATCCAATAATCGATCAAAATCAACCATCAATCAATTAATTACTCAAATTCAACAAACAATTAACTCAATCGATCAATATATATATATATATATATATATATTCAAAATCGATCGATAAACACACACATGCATATATATTTATAATATATATATATTAAGTACGTACCTATATATAATGCATGAATCATCACGAACTCATTCTCGACAGTACGTTTTCCACATCACTCGAAGATTTCAGATCGAGCATTAATTTTCAATTTTTTGGGAGAAATTTTTGAATGACAGATCGAGCTGCTGCCCAGATCTGAAATAAGAAACTATAGCCGACGATAGAAAAAAATCGTTGGTAATAGTAAAAAAACTCGTCGGTAATAGTGGAAAACTATAGCCGACGAGATTCCGGCGACTAAAACCGACGACAAGATTATGTCGTCGGAAATAAAACTATAACCGACGAGGTAATCCTGTCGTCGGTTATAGTTTACTATACCCGACGAGAACCCTTATCGCCGGTTGTTTTTTGGGAATCTCGTCGGGTATACTGCTTCTGCTGGTAGTGAGAGCTTATTCATGGGGGTACGAGTGTGTGCTAAGGCACCGTCAATCAATCATTTATTTTTTGCTGATGAATCTTTTGTGTTTTTCAAAGCCAAAAAGGAGGAGTGTAGGGAATTGAAGATTATCTTTGAATTGTATGAGGTCACAACGAGACAAAAAATAAATTTCCAAAAATCAAAAATTTCCTTCAGTAAAAATGTGCGTCGGTCAAGGCAGGACAGTCTTACTTCAATGTTGAAAGTGGAACAGGTGGATAAGCATGATAGGTACCTTGGTCTTCCAACAAAGGTGAGTTATTCCAAGCATGAAGAATTTGATTTTATAGTGGAAAAAGTACAGAAGAAGGTTGATGGTTGGAAGGAGAGTCTATTATCAACCGTCGGGAAGGAAGTACTCATAAAGACGGTGGCACAATCTATTCCAACGTATATGATGAATTGTTTTGAATTACCTCAATATATGTGTGCATCTATGCATCAAGCAATGGCTCAAACTTTGTGGGGTGACAAGGGGGGTGATAAGAAGATTCATTGGCTTGCTTGGGAACGAATGTGCATGCCAAAGAATGAAGGCGGACTAGGGTTTCAGGACATGAGGCTTTTTAACCTTGCATTGCTAGCCAAGCAAGGTTGGCGACTTATTACTAATCCAACGTCTTTAGTTGCACAGGTATTGAAGGCTAGATATTATCCGGACAGTGACTTCCTCCGTGCCACAAAGGAACCACGTGCATCCTTTACGTGGAATAGTATTTTAGCAGAATGAGAGCTGTTACGAAAGGGAGTTGAAAGGACCCAACCCCGATTTAGTTTCCTAAACCGGAATCAAACCCCTTCTGAAAACGTGAACCAACAAAAACCATTAAAATTTCGGCAGAGTAACGCTACTAACGCGGAATTGCCTTTACCTGCACCCGGAAAATAACACTTCATCATATGCCACAAAAGCCAAACCGTGGGCACCAATCCCATCCGGATTTCTCAATATCATAACAATAACATTAAACAGTAAACATAACTGTAATATATAGTATATCCGAGAAAATCCGTATAAGACATGTATCAGAACGTATCAGAGCGACCTCTATTGTATATATATATACAAAATACACAACAGTAGGCGAAACAAGAAACCTACTGGAAAACACAGGTAGCTCAAACAACTAGCCTCCAAACACGACGTGAGACACCAGAATCTGAACTGCAAACTGGGCACGGAAACCGAAAAGCCCAGGGGAAAGACATATAAACCGTTAGAGTGAGTGAACGAAAATAAATCTTTCGCCGAATAATATATGTTATAAAAATATATGTGAGTCTAAATGCATAAAAATCAAATGGTACACGAGGGAGACTCTAACTCCTCACGCGTACAGAGCATGCATCATAAATACCGCGGGGTCACTCATGGACTCCCTCGCTCTAGTACAGTCTGAATCACGGGATCCCAGACCCACACGTGATTCCAAACCAGAAAGGCCTCGGGTCAGGATATCTGTCCCCCCTGGAGCATACTTGGGGATCAGCGGAGAAGCCATGTGTATCGATACAACCCTGATAACTGAGACTGTCCTCTGTGTAAACCAAATCACAAATACTTTCCATGCACATGCATAATACATAATGTAAATGTATATATGTTCATAGATGCATATTTGTAAGTGCATAATCGTAAAACACATGATCGTAAAAATCATGATCATAACTACATGCTCATGCTCGTAAAACGTATATAAAAGACTCGCAGATTAATCCGTGAAAAGAAATGTCCACTCATAAATGAGCAAAACGCGCACTCGCGCTAATTACGTGGCCTGGCGGAAGATCCCTTGCCCGAAGCACGATCTCGATCCCCTGAATAGTCATAATATCTGATCAAAATCATAATCCACAACACTGTACCACACCACGGAAACCAACCGTTCCCAGAAACATATAATACTGTGCAAAATAATCGACGGAATTCCCGAAATCTCAACTCAAAACCCTCGACTGAAAATCCGATACTCAAATCAACTCGAAAACCTCAAGGCGACGATCGGGGCGCGAATACGAGAAAAACGACGTTAAAAACATCGAATTCCAAAAAGTCAACGGGTCGCCGAAGCTCCGGTGTTTACCGCAGCCATCAACCGGAGAGTTTTCCCGGCGACCGAGCTCCCCAAGGCTTCATCTCGATGAGTAGAACACATTTCTCTTCTATCGCAAGGATCAATTCTGGCGGGATTGGCCGGAAATCAGCTCGAAAGCCATGGTTTCCCTCCACCTCCGGCGAACCTGTCCACCGTCATTCCTCCGCCTACGGCGCACGACAGCCCTCGAGGCCTGTCCCAAAAGGACCGCTGTGGCCCCACGAGTAGAATCCCTCAACTCTCCGGCCACCACCGTGGCTGGAGCACCTCCGTCACCGAAACTCAAAACCGGCCGGAAAACATCCAATTTCAAACCGTAATTTCTCCCTCAAATCAAAACCAAATCTAGAAATTCCAAGTTCTAAACAGTTGCAATTGAAGAGAGGAATCGATTCATACCTAAATCGAAGCCGGAGATGGCCATAAAATGAAAGTCGCCGGTGAGTCAAACGGTGGCCGGTTTCTCCTCCTCGGTCAACGCGGTCAACTCTCCCAAATTTGGTCAAACTTCCAAACAGTGCATTTTCGACAATTTTCGACTATTTCCGATATTTATACTCGCGCCTCGGGACGATCGACGGTCCAAAACGGATAACCATTACGATTCGGATAAACACGATACGAACGGATAAACTCGTCGATATTCCAAAATTTCAAATAATCATATTATATTCCTTGGTCATCGGAAAAATCATCCGGGACCACCCACGAATTCAAAATCACATGTACTACAACTCTCAAGAAGAGACTCAACTCAAATTCTCGGCCGATAATTAAGTTGTAAACAAAACCGGCAAACCACACAATTACCAATAAACCGCGATTACGCACTTACTCGTGAATCACGCTGTTTACCCTACTGATTCTGGTTCAGGTCGTCACAAATCTACCCCCCTTAAAAAAAATTTGACCTCGAAATTTACATACCTGTCAGGTGAACAGATGAGGATACTGCTCCCGCATACGCTGCTCAGTCTCCCAGGTGGCCTCCTCAACCGAGCGATTCTGCCACAAGACCTTCACTAACGGGATCACCCGGTGCCTCAACTCCTTCTCACGACGATCGAGAATCTGTATTGGCTCCTCCACGTACGTCAAATCCTCCCGAATCGGTAACTGCTGCGGGGCTAACACATGTGACGGATCTGAGATGTATTTCCGCAACATCGAAACGTGGAAAACATCATGAACACGAGCCATCTCAGCTGGAAACTCAAGCCGGTAAGCAACAGCTCCAACCCTCTCGGTGATCTCATATGGACCAATGTATCGTGGTCGAAGCTTGCCACGCTGTCCGAAACGCACAACACCCCTCCACGGAGATAGTTTCAGGAAGACCCAGTCGCCTACCTCAAACTCAAGACTCTTTCTCCTCACATCTGCGTAACTCTTCTGACAATCCTGAGCGATCTTCAATCTGTCCCGGATAATCTGGACATCCTCCATAGTGCTCTTCACCAGATCAGGGCCAATAAGCCATCGCTCGCCCACCTCACTCCAACACAACGGAGTGCGGCACTGCCTCCGGTACAGGGCCTCGTACGGTGCCATCTCGATACTGGCCTGATAGCTATTGTTGTAAACGAACTCTATTAAATGCAGTTACTGGTCCCAATACCCGCGAAACTACAACACACATGACCGCAACATATCCTCGAGTGTCTGTATAGTCCGCTCAGACTGCCCGTCAGTCTGAGGATGAAAAGCTGTACTGAAACGCAACCTCGTGCCCATGGCTCGCTGCAATGTCTGCCAAAACAAAAAGGTGAACTAACTGTCTCGGTCAGAAACAATAGACATAGGCACACCGTGCAGACAAACAATCTCTGACAAATACAGCTTGGCCAATCTGCCTACTGATATCTTCCCCGGAAGTGCGAGAAAATGAGCGGATTTCGTCAGTCGATTCACAATAACCCAAATACCAGTGTTGCCAGCCGAAGTACGCGGCAACTGATAAATGAAATCCATAGTAATGTGCTCCCACTTCCATACCGGAATCTCCAGTGGCTGTAACTTTCCCGCAGGTTTCTGCCTCTCCGCTTTAACCTGCTGACAGATCAAACATCAGCTCACATACGCAGCAATCTCCCGCTTTATGTTGCGCCACCAGTAATACGCTCGAAATGTACGAAACATCTTCGTACCTCCGGGATGCATCGCATACGCCGAACTATGGGCCTCATCCAGAATCTCCTTCTTCAAACTCTCGTCTCGGGGTACGCACAATCTGCCTCTGAAAAGTAACGTACTGTCATCACTAAAACGAAACTCTGTATGCACACCATTCCGTATCATGGTCTTCTTGCCTAACAAGTAGGAATCTGAATCCTGAGCCTCCCGAACCTGATCAACCAATATGGGTCGAACCTGGAAACTGGCCAACAAGGCTCCCTCGTCATCCCACTCGAAAACTCGGCTCCCGTAGCCCGAAGCTCGGCTAATATAGATACTCTAGCCACACATACTCGAAACAACGAAGTTCCGGATTTTTGGCTAAGTGCATCAGCCACAACATTGGCCTTCCCTGGATGGTACTCAAACGTGCAATCATAGTCATTAATCAACTCCATCCACCAGCGTTGCCTCATGTTCAAGTCTGGTTGCGTCTGCAAGTAGGTGAGACTCTTGTGGTCGGTGTAGATCTTACACTGAGCCCCGTACAAGTAATGTCTCCAACTCTTCAACGCTAGCACAATAGCAGCCAACTCCAAATCATAAGTCGGATAGTTGACTTCGTGTGGTTTCAACTGCCTGGAACCGTAGGCTACAACTCTGCCATGTTGCATCAGCACACAACCAAGTCTCATCTTCGACGTATCACTATAAACCACAAACTCACCACTGTCGTCTAGTAATGTCAAAACCAGTGCAGTAGTCAACTTCTCCTTCAGGAGCAAATAACTCTCCTCACATGCATCGGACCACTCAAACTTGACGCACTTCTTCGTCAATCTGGTCAATGGAGTAGCAATCCGAGAAAAATCCTGTACAAACCGCCGGTAGTAGCCTGCCAAACCCAAGAAACTCCGGATCTCCGGTACAGTGGTAGGTCTACTCTAATTCAACACGGCCTCGATCTTGTCAGGATCAACGCTGACTCCCTTAGCCAATATCACGTGGCCTAGAAACTTCACACTGTCCAGCCAAAACTCGCACTTGCTGAACTTTGCAAACAATTGATGGTCCCGCAAAGCTCGCAACACCGCTCGCAAATGCTTTTTATGTTGGCCTACACTTCTGGAATAGATCAAAATATCATCGATAAACACAATCACGAACTTGTCCAGAAACCGCCTGAACACCCGATTCATCAAGTCCATGAAGGCTGCGGGGGCATTGGTCAACCCAAATGGCATAACTAAAAACTCGTAATGCCCATACCGCGTCCTGAAAGCTGTCCTGGCCATATCAGAGTCTCGAATCCTCAACTGGTGATATCCGGATCGAAGATCAATCTTCGAAAAGACTGAAGCTCCCTTGAGCTGATCGAACAAATCATCAATCCGCGACAATGGATATTTGTTCTTCACTGTAACCTGATTCAGCTTCCGGTAATCAATGCACAACCACATAGATTCATCCTTCTTCCGTACAAACAAAACCGGGGCACCCTATGGTGAAACACTGGGTCGAATAAAACCCTTCTCCAGCAACTCCTGGAGCTGAACATGCAACTCTTTCAACTCTGTTGGCGTCATACGATACGGTGCCTTAGAAATGGGTCCTGTACCCGGTAACAGCTCAATAGTAAAGTCAATCTCTCGAACAGGAAGTATACCCGGTAACTCCTCCGGAAACACATCCGGAAACTCAGAAACAACCTCAATACCACCAAGGTCCGACACAGCCGCCGTAGTATCCACCACATGAGCTAAGTTAGCAACACAGCCCTACTTCATCAACCGATACGTCCTCATCGCGGAAATCAAACATGGTACTGAAGTATTCTTCTCGCCGCGAAATAATATCTCAGGGAAGCCTAGTCGTCGAAACGCGACCTCCTTCTTGTGACAGTCAAACATAGCCCAATGTGTTTCTAAGAAGTCCATACCCAAGATCAAATCAAAGTCGACGATATCAAGCAACAACAAATCTGCGGCTAAGCCATGGCCTCCAATAAAAATATCACAGTCTCGGTACACCCAGCCGATACTCACAATCTCACCGGACGGATATAACACTCTCCACAACCCCGGAAGTGGAGACACATGTACCGTAGCTAATGATGATAGTCTATATGATATGAATGAATGTGTGGCACCTGGATCTAACAATGTAAGTACTGGAATACCAAAGATATGCAACGTATCGATAACAACCTTTGGGTGAAGCTCTGCCCTCTCGCAAAGTCATGGCATGAACCCTCGCCTGCCCGGCTGGTCGTCCACGCTGAAGTTGTCCCTGCTGTTCGCCTTGGCCCGCATACTGTACTGGTCGAGCTCCCGAAGTGGCACCTCGCTCTCCTTTGGGACTCTGGGCTGCCTGCCTACCAACACCAACCAACTGAGGACACTCCCTCGCAAAGTGACCCACCTGGCCACAATGATAACAGTTGAGGCTACCCCGCTAACATGGACCAATATGATACCTATTGCACAAATTGCACAATGGGTACTCCCTCGGTGTAGCAAAAGTACCAAAAGGTCGTCGAGGATAACTGGAACCGCTGGAACCCCCACTAGCCTGTGGTCGTTGTGGTCGATCTCTCCTCTATCTCTGCCTCTGTCTCGATGCACTAGCTGCTAGTCTATATGGTCCACTACCTGAGGATGAAGTCGAACCGGAAGTATCAGAACTCTACCTCTTAGAAGGCCCCTGACTCGGTCCACCCTCCTCAAACCGTCTAGGCTGGTACCTCATCTGCCTCTCCTTCTCGATATCCTCACCTCGGAGTGCTGCACTGAGAAACTCATCGAAATTGTTCCGAGGCATCGTAGTCAGAGTCCCTTTGATGTTCAAGTTCAAACCCAGCTTAAATCTGTGGCACTTGGCTTCCTCAGTAGCCACCATGTCACACGCAAAACGAGATAAGTGGGTAAACCTATCCCGGTACTCAAGCACAGACATACTGCCCTGCCTCAAGTTCGTAAACTCCTCATACTTACGCTGCTGGGTAGCCTGGTTGAAATATCTCCGCATAAACAAATCTCGGAACAAAGTCCACGGAGTATCAACTGGAACTCTATCGGTGCTAACCCACCAGAAGTATGCATCTGACTCAAGTAAACCAACTGCTGCTACTGTCATCTGCTTAGGGGTAAAACGTAGACGCTCACAAACCTGTTCAACCTGAACCAACCATGCTTCACATATCTCTGGATTACCTGAACCCGAAAAGATAGTTGCACCAGCAGTACGAGCTTTGACCACAGGGTCAAAACGCTCTTCCAAACGCAGCACTCGCATCAGCAAGTCGTGCGTCTGGTGATCCATATCAGGATCCTCTTCCCGATCAACACGAGGACCACGTCAAGATCCATATCAGGATCCATATCAGGATCCTCTTCCCAATCAACTGGAACTCTATCGGTGCTAACACGAATTCGAAATCACGTGTACTACAACTCTCAAGAAGAGACTCAACTCAAATTCTCGGCCGATAATTAAGTTGTAAACAAAACCGGCAAACCACACAATTATCAATAAACCGCGATTACGCACTAACTAGTGAATCATGCTGTTTACCCTACTGATTCTGGTTCGGGTCGTCACAGGAGTAAGATATCGAGTTGGGAATGGCAAGAAGATAAAGGTGTGGGAGGACCCGTGGTTACCTATACCATATTTGTTCAGACCTCATTCAGCAATTATGGAGGGTACGCAAAAATGGATAACGCGTAAAACATACATCAAATATTAACACAAAGTAGACACTCAACATATAGTTCACACGTATGCAATTTAAAACCTTTCTTTGTAGATGTAGCATTTATAAGTAGGGATCGTTCTTAACCGGGGATTGAGGGTACTAAGCATGACAACGTTTGTGAATAGAAAATAAAAGGTATGGGGGGTTTGAAAGTTTGGTTATTAATCTACGAAATAAAAAGACAAAACATGGCAGAAAACACATAAAGAAACCCTAAGTTCGATCATGCCTAAACTCATAAACAAGCAAAACAAACAAGAACATAGAATCCTAAACATGCTCACTAAACCGGAAATAAAACTAAACTATGTATTTACAAGTGATCAACTCATCTTTTTACCTAGCCTTTAATAACCTAATAGATTTCATGCAACCTATTTAGCATCTAAGTCTTTAGCTACGTTTTGCATGCATATTTCATAGTTAAAGTGCCAAACTTGGGAATTGCCCTACATTCAAACACTTTCATAATCTAAACCGGGAATTGCCCTGCATTCAAATTAAGCATTAATTATCAATAAGCATGTGTAACTAAATTCAAAGAACACTAAATGAACTACAAGAAAAACATATTAGAATTATTTAACCAAAAGACTTCTTGAAACCAATCCATAATAACTGAAAATACATACAAGGAAGAATAAAGAAAAGAAGACATGGTTACACTTTTAAATTAGGGAATTGCCCTAGACTAGCCATGTAGATGCTCTTCAATGGAGAGGATGTTGACACCTTGGGATTGCCAAACTATACTTTCGGCTTCAATGAAGGGGAAGACACCTTGGGATTGCCAAGCTATGCCTTCCTTGGAAGATGGTTGATAACGATTTGTGGAGGAGGGCGGCTTCCTTGGAGACTTTTAGTGTTTTGGAGAGTAAGAGGGCTCTTGGCCAATTTTGCCTTATTCTTGCAATATATTTCGTGCTTCATATCAGGCATATATGAGATATAATTGATACATATGATTTGACCATCTCTTCTTGTCTGATCTGCCACTTTTCTTCTTTCCCAACCCGAGCAGGAGAAATGCTTCATCTTCATTTGCACCATTTGATATCATTTTCATTTGTCATTTGGGTTGCTATTTCTTGACACAATTTGGGAAACACATTTTAGTAACCATGTGAAGACCATTTCTCGGACCATTTATTCTCCAAAATTAGAAACTTCCTCATTATTACGTTTTGAGCTCAATTCTGCCTCCTTTATTCATTCCTCTTTATTTTGGACCTAAAACAATAAAATAAGTAAGGAACGAAGATACTAAGTTCTAAACAAAGCTAAATGTAAAGAGAAAGAGGTTAAGAATCAAGTATAAAATGCGTAGATCAGGAAGACATGTGTGTCGCAGAGATTATTGACAGAGAAGAAAGGGAGTGGCTTTCTCACATGGTGGAAGAGTTGTTTAGCGGGGAAGAAGGAGAGTTGATTGTAAATATTCCGTTGAGGATTCATGATGTACCAGATATACTAATGTGGCACGTTGACAAAAAAGGGTGTTACTCGGTTCGCAGTGGATATCATGTGTCCAGGTTTCATGCAGCAATGTTACGGCCGTCAACTTCAAGCAGACCTGATCGGTAGAGAGCTATGTGGTCAATGGTTTGGAATGCTTATGTCCCACTCAAAGTCCGGTCGTTTATTTGACGATCGTGGTATTATTCCAACAAAGGAAGCTCTCAATCACAAGGTGATTTTGGAAGACACAAGTTGTTGTTTATGCATGCATAAGATTGAGGACTCTATAAATTTGTTTCGGGATTGCAGGCGGGTTCAAGAAATGTGGAAGCTATCCAATATGGAGGTCAAAAATGGGTCTTTGGGTTTCATGCATATTGAGGAGTGGATTGGGACGGTTTGCATGCAAGTGGAAAAAAGGTGCGTGATTTATTTTTCATGTTGATATGGGGGGTGTGGCATGAGAGAAACAATGTACTATGGAACAAGGGCGATTTCATTCCATCTCACATGGTTACATAGGTAAGCCAAATGCTTGAAGAGTACCAGAAAGCGCATCCCATTAGTGGAGTAAAAAACAAGATTTTGAGAAATAAGAAGTGGAAGTGTCCTCCACGAGGTAGGCTTAAAATAAACATTGATTGAGCTTACCAAGTAAGTATAGGTAAGGGAGGGATTGGAGTGTTGGCAAGGGATTGGGTGGGTGTTGACGTAGCAAGTTTGGCTCGGTTTATACCTAGAGTTGGTTCTGTGTTACTTACAGAAGCAGAGGCTTTACGAGCTAGCTTAATGCTAGCTATTGCGCATGGGTGGAAGGAAGTGGAGATCGAGAGTGACTACATGGAGGTGGTATCTTCGCAGACGGAGGATTTATTTGAGTTTGGGGGTATCATGGAAGATTGCAAAGCTTGTATTAAGTCCTTTGATTTTTTGATGGTGCACCATGTGCCTCGTGAAGCAAATGGTGTGGCTCATAGATTAGCGCACCTTACTACTAGTAGTGGTATTGATGAGTTGTGCCTTGAGGAGACGTCTGTGATTATCCAGGATATTCTCTTTGAAGATTTAAATTTTGTTGACCGAGGTAAAGGCATTATGTCCCCCTCGAGTTCATGTAATTTTTCTTCATCAATTTAATCAGGCGTGGGTATGAGCCTCCTAACATAGCACCTGACCAGGTCTCAAACCCCTTTAAAAAAAACTAATATAAACTATTGTTCTGACATATTACATAAAAAAATTAAAAAAATAAAGGTATTCCAACACATGACATAAAAAGAAATTAATGTTCATAACGATACTAATAAAAAACATAAAAAGAAATTCAAGTCATAACTTATTTTCTCAAAAACATCACAAAATTATTTATGTGTTATCATCATTTCAAATTACAAATACTTCATATATCTTCAACATCAACAACCTTTGCATTATTCATTAATTACTTTATGTTTTTTTTTTCTACGGGCTCATTGTGATCGGCAACAATGAATGTTTCTTCTACAATTCCATTGTTTTTGTTTTTTTCTTTCTTTCGTCTACAATTCCATTAATGTCAAGCAAGCAATATAAAAGCGAACACTAGTTCACCTGGGCCATCAAACAGGCCATATAAAAATCTTCATGTCTGATTCTGTAGGAGTAAAAGGGTAATACAAACCAGCTCAACCAAAAGGCTAGAAAAGCCGTTAATTCTTCTTCGCGAGATACATACTTGCAAGGTTAGCAAACTGTGAAAATTTTCGTTGGCCGATCATATGTTCTTTGTTGTGTGTTTTCACTAAAGGCATCATCATATACTATTTTGCCTCGATAAAAGTATGCAAGCCACTCATCCCAACGAATAAATTTTTGTTTGATTGTTGTGCATAACTCAAAATAAATACATAAAATTTTGGGAAGCATAGCAGGATATAAGTCTGAACGATGTATTTCCGCATCTTTGAGAATAAATTCTTCATTCGCGATTCCTAAAATTGGCAGCCCACCTATTATCTTCAGATCGTACAAGGACAGTCTCATTTTACCAGCATCGTGGTGCAAAGTATTGGTTAAAGGTCCCCACAGTTCTAAGAATGTTTTCTAGGTATTATCAAATTAAAAATATGGGTAACGAGAGCTTCCAACAACACCATAAATACATGCTTCTCGTCTCAATGATTGCTCAAATTTGAATAGTATGCTCCCTGTCCATTCCATTACACCTATTTCAAAGTCTGGACGTCCTCTAATATATAAAGCAGTGGTCGAGTCTTGTATGATAGCATTTTGTGGTTTAATTGTACTTGTACTGTTAATATTTACATTATGAATAACAATTATTATCAAAAAATGTAAAGTCGGGTACGACCTGAAACCTGTATAGTATCTTAGTATTTCGAAGAAGGACCCATTTGGCTAGTTTATCAACAACTACATTGGTCTCTCGGCTCAAATGAACAGAGTTAGAACTAGGCAATAATCTAAATGCTTGTCGGAGGTCCTCACAAGACTCCTAGAACATGCTGGACGTCGTACCTGGGTCTGCAACAATCCTAACCACAGACAAACAATCTGAATTAACCCAGACTGGATTATATCGCATCTTAAAAGAAAACACCAAAACATATTGATCTGGTATCACATTTAATAGTTTTAACCAAGGAATGAAATATCAATAATATCCTCAATATTCTTGTGATATTTCCGTTTTTTTTTATTTCTCGATATTAATCTTACATATCAATATCTTTTGTCCGATATATCTTGAAATATTCGATATTCTACAATATATCACCAAAATCCTCAATATTTTTGAATTTATCCGAAATTTTGACTTTACATATATGTTGATCGCACTAAATCAAAAGCAGAAAACCCTCCATATGTTAATAACTCAAAAAGTCAATCAAATAATTTCTATAAATAAATAAGTTTCAAAACATAACTTATATTACAAGTTTCAAAAACACACATTGATCATATGAAAATTTTGTTAGGTCAAATATAAATTTTTATATATTTATCTTAATTTCTGTTGATTTATTATTAAATCAATATTTTCGTAAAAATATTAGTATTTTTTTACGATCGAATATCGAGGTGGATATTTTACTCCTTCGTTTTAACACAAACTCCTCAAGAAAATCTTTCATTCCAGAAAGAAATCAAGTACAAAAAAACGCGAGTGATCAAATCGGGGGAAATTTGGCGAGATAACGACAACCCCTTTCGCACTTTAGACACCGGAGGAGTGTCTTCATCTCCAGAATTAGGGTTTTCTCTCCGCGACTCTCTCATAGCCTGGTAAGTACTCCAAGCCCTAATCTTTCATTGTTCTTTCTCATAATTGCTTCGTTCTGAACTCTGAAACGAACTCTATCACTTCCCTACTTGAAATTAATCAAAAATAGGGAAATCCTAGCTTATTGGGACTGTGATATATGGACGAGGCCATCTCAGCCGTGGCCGACGATGGTTTCTTGGCCGAGGAGGACGATGACTACGAGGACCTCTACAACGACGTCAATGTCGGCGAAGGGTTTTATCAGTCTATGAGGAAGAACGAGGATTTAGGGTCTAAAAGTGAGGCGGCCACGGCGGAGATGGTAACGGAGGCATCAGCGCCGCAACTGCAAGGTGCTCCGATACCGAGCAGCGGTGATGGAGGAGGGGTTAGGGGTGGTGGGTATGGTAATAATCAAAGTTTAGGATTTAGAGGGAACGTGACGGGTGCAAAAGGGAGTGGTGGGATGAGGATTGAATTAGGGCAAGGGTCGAGTAAATCAAATGAGTTTGAGCAACAGACTGGGAATAATACTGGAGTTCAGGGGATTGTTGCTCAGCAGCCGCAGCAGCAGCAACTGCAATTACAACCACCGCAGGTTCCCCAACATTCACAGCAAAATCAACAGTTACACGGTGGAAGTGTGGGTGTTGTTGGGAGTATGGGAAATGAGGGTCTCTTGAGGCAAGCTGGTGGCGTCGGAGGTGGGAATGTGAATGGTGTTGGTGGGAACAGTGGTCCTGGAGGAGGATTCAGTGGAGGTGGTGCAGGAGGGGTGACGTTGTATGTTGGGGATTTGCACTGGTGGACTACGGATGCAGAGCTGGAAGCAGAGTTGTGCAAGTATGGAGCTGTGAAGGAAGTGAAGTTTTTTGATGAGAAAGCGAGTGGGAAGTCTAAAGGATATTGCCAGGTAGATTTCTTTGATCCTGCTGCTGCCAATGCCTGCAAGGAGGGAATGAATGGGCATTTATTCAATGGGCGGCCATGTGTTGTTTCCTTAGTATCACCTTATAGTGTTAAGAGATTGGGGGAGGCCCAAGCTAATAGGAATCAGCAGGTAGGTCAAACCACACAAGCTCAACCAAGGAGGGGGCCTAATGATGCTGGGAATAAATCTGGTGGAAATACCATAACAACAGGTGGGAATTATCAAGGTGGGGATAATAACAACAGAAACTTTGCCAGAAATAATTGGGTGCGAGGCAATTCTCCGGGTATGGGAGGTAGAGGTCCAGCTGGTCCCATGAGGAATAGGGGTGGAATGGCTGGCAGGGGTATAATGGGGAATGGTGGAAATGGGTTCGGGCAAGGTATGGGTGCAACCCCTCCTTTGATGCATCCTCAGTCGATGGTGGGTCAGGGATTTGATCCAGCTTTTGCTGGCCCAATGGGAAGAATGGGGAACTATGGAGGTTTTCCAGGTGGTGCTTCACAGCCTCCTTTCTCAGGGATGATGTCTCCATTCCCACCTGTGGGGGGTGTAGGGCTGCCTGGAGTAGCTCCTCATGTGAACCCTGCATTTATTGGACGGGGGATGCCCATGGGTGGAATGGGAATGATGCCGACATCAGGTGTTGATGGGCCTAATATGGGAATGTGGCCAGATCCAAATATGGGGGTTGGATGGCCTAATGAAGAGCTTGGTTCTGTCAGAGGTGGGGAATCTAGTTATGGTGAGGAAGCTGGTTCCGACCATCAATATGGTGAAGGTGGTGATAGAGCGTGGCAGAAGGAGAAAGACAGAGGTTCAGAGAGGGACTTTACTGGATCATCTGACAGGAGGTACAGGGAAGATAGGGAGCAGGGGTTTGACAGAGACATGCCAAGGGAGAAAGACGTGGGTCATGACCATGATTGGTCTGAAAGAAGGCATCGTAATGATCCAGATACTAATCGAGAGCGTGATAGAGGCCAAGAACGTTCTCGAGATAGAGATAGGTATAGGGAAGATAGAGAAAGATATGTTGACCATCATAAATACAGAGATCATGAAGCGGTGCACCAGGATGAGACAGAAAGGGGGCGGTCATCGAGGACTCACAGTAAGGCACGCATATCTGAAGAGGATGACCGTCGATCAAGATCTAGAGACCGCCGTTCGAGATCTAGAGATGTTGATTATGGGAAGAGGCGGCGACGTACTTCTGAGTAACATGGTGTTTCTTGTTTTTGGTTAGTTCTTCAGAAAGATAGAAATGCAAAGTAGAAAAAACTTTTGTTTCCCCTTGCTCATTGGATTTTTATTTGGTCCTTGCTCTTCTTCCAATGGCTGCTCCGCTTCACTTGCCGAAATTTCTTCATTGGTTCTACATATCAGGGGTGCAGTTTATCATTATGTGGACAAAGGTAACCTTTAAACTTTGAATGGAGTCTTTGCTCTGCTTATAGCTTGTAGAGTATTCTTGTATTGTTTTACGTTGTAAATCTTATAGTTGTTAAGTTCTTGTATCTTTTATGTATAGTCTTACCACTGCCATGTGTATTTCTTTCCATAAGTCTACTTGCCCTTGTTCAGTTTTGGGAGGGCTGTAACATTATAATTAGGGTAACTTTACCATATTGGCAATAATTATTTACAAATTTCAGTGTCTTACCGTGTCTGACTGGAAAAATATAAGTACTTTAATTAGGGAGATGAAGTTCTTTGGATTCTTCTCCTACTGATGTACTGATATGACAGGTTTGTTATATGGCTGTAAAAATGTGCGTTTATATTTGAAAAGAATTTCTTTAGATTCTATATTGTAATTGGATGCCCTAAGAAAGTGCTTTGTATTTGTCTCTTATGAGTTTTTTTTTCCTTTAAGTTGAAATTAGTAGAAGCATAACATATGGCGTATAGTATGGATAATAAACTGGAGATTTGCTACTCAACCCATGGCCAAAAAAGAAAGTGGCCTGAATGCAGTAAAGTTGGTCAGTTGCATGTTCTTAGATAACCCATAGTGACCGCACCTTCAGAGACTGTTCTTCTTGTTTAATGTGTTCTTTTCACTGGTATGATAGCTTCGGTTTCTGAGGCTTAAAGATCATAGTTCTCTCGTATCTGATGGGATTAGAGAAAAGTTTAGTGATTTTTCTTTCTTCTTTTAGGGGATGGTCATGAGGGTTATGTGGATTTTTGTTTTTGTTTTGAGTTCTGCTGCATCTGTGTTTTGTGGACTCCTTTTCACTGTTTCTTTTTTGTTGGACTTAATCTGTTCATTTGTAAGTGAAAAAAAAAAAAGCATTCATTTGATGTTTCTGGGTTTCTAGTGCATTTATACTAAACCTAAATGGTAGATTGGGATTATTTGCAGAATCAGTTTGCATGACATTATTTTTTTAAGAGATGGTAATCACTGATGACTTATCAGTCACATGTAGAAATACTAGTTTCATCAGAGAAAGACTACTGTGGTCCTCTCCTCTTAATTACTAAAATTGGAGGCATTCAATATTATATATGTGTTTCATCATCTGTATAGTATATACTTTTATGAATCCCATGTGGTCTGGGTTTTGAATCCTATCTTAGTCTTTTTTTTATCTGCTAGAGTTTGTACGTTAAAGATTATATAGGCTTGGCAGGAGGCATAGTTTCTTGTGCATGTCCAAAGTGGGTTTGGGAAGTGTCGTAAGAATAAAAAATGCCATCTTTCATTTAGGATCTATAGATGGTTCTTGCAGTCATGTTACACTGTAGGAGTGATGGAAATCTGTGTTTTGTTTTCTATGCAGCTTCTTACTGTTTATTCATTGATTTCATAAGCAACCTGATATGGATCCTTGGATTAAACAAACTCATTTATGTAGAGAAATATCTTCACGTACCTTGTGATCTCCCTGGGTATATTTGCTTCATATTTAGTGGAAGGTGCTTGTTGTAATGTGGTTTGACTTTGTGCTAGGGTTTGGCGTCCCATCACTTATAATTGTCTAACTCATGTGAATACTGACGATATCCTTTGCTTATTCGGATTGAACCCTTTGAGGATATGTTCTTATATGGTTATTCAATATTGCATCACTAATTTTCTTTATGGTCTCTTTATGCTTCTTGTCGAGCTTTGTCATACTTATTGAAAATCTGTTTAACGTTCTAATAGTTTCATGGAAATTTTATCAGGAGACTAGAAGCTGTGAAGTAGAACTCAAAGTTGCCATAGCAGTGAAGAGGATCTCAACCTATATTGTTCAAGAGCGCGTGGTGTTTCCATTCTCTACCCGGATTTAGAAGCTGAACTCGTACCTTTTAGCTTTCTTTTGCCTTTTGTGTTTGGAAGTTTATCTACTTGATGAATTAGATGTTGATGTTGTATGGCTTGAATTTTGCTGGAAGAGTCTATAATGTAGTAGATTTAAAAAATATATATATATTGAATGTTGTAATAGGATCTAATATGCCTTTTCTCTGATAGTTGTACCGTCTTCCCCCATTTTTCTTTTTGCTTAGTTTTGGGGATTTATGGCCTTGCTCTTTGTTGGAGATTGTTGAAGATGTAGAAGAATACTAACGATTCCTTTGACAAATTATACATCATGTACATACCAGAAAAATTATTGTATGCATTTCTTGTATATAATGATTTCTTTGATGAACAGATTCATATTCCCATTTCTGTTGTCTTCTCTTTTGCATAAATTCAATTCTCAATATAATCATGAAGAGGGGGGCGGCGCATTATTGTAGTCAAACCAATACTGCCATGTGATTCTCTTTTTCTTTGGCCAATGACTGGTTTGTAATCCTTTCCTCCTCCTCCTGAAGTCCTAGTGTCCTAGTTGAAGTCTTGAAGACTCGAAGTGAAGCGACATTTGACATTTGACGTTTTGGCCTTCCACTTCCACACTTTGATCCTTATCACCACCAAAAGGACCATAATAGCTTGATGAGCTTGAATGTGTCCCCTTGTCGATTCCAATCCAATCCGATTCTGTTTCATCTCTCACTTTGTGATCAACGAACCTTAGCCCTCAAGTAAAGAGAAAAAAGTGACAGATTATCGCATTTCAAGTAAATATTATGTGTGGCGAGATATAATTTAATGGTAAAAAGTCGTATCATAAAAAAGAAGTCACGTGTTCGAATGGCTTCAAACACCAATCGGGAAAAGGGATGTATTAAATGTGGCAAATCATCCGCTTTATAAACTTGGAATCGAGTGTGGAATATCTGATCTGATCACAACAACATAGATAAAAAAAGATCTACTCAAATTTACAAGGCACACAATTAGGACAATGAACAGTAAATAAAAGTAAAAACAATTTAGCGCAACTATGATAATCATCATCCGGGCCTCCCCCCCATATTAGAGCCGCCCTTCCCTATCCCCACTCCTCCACCTACCCCCATCTGATGATGATGAAACCCACCACCACCGTACATGTGTCCCTGCTGCCAATAGACTCCCGCTCCTCCTCCGCCGTCGATGGGTGCGGGTGCTGCGACGCCGGTGTTGTCCTTGTCACGCGCCGCCATGCTAGTCTTCTCCCCTTCCATCTCCCTAAACCTCTGCAAGTAAACCTTCAAAGGCTCGACGTACTCCTCGAACCCTAGAGTCGTCATCGCCCAGAGCAAATCGTCGCCGTTGATCGTCTTCCGCTTCTCCCGCTGACACTTGTCGGAGGCCTCGCCGGTGATGAAGCTTATGAACTCCGACACGCACTCCTGCACTGTCTCCTTCGCGTCTTTCGAGATCTTCGCGTTCGCCGGCAGAGCCTTCTTCATGATCCTGCTGACGTTGGCAATCGGAAGCAGCCGGTCTTGTTCCCGCGGCGAAAGCTCGCTGCTCTTCCCGCCGTAACCGTCGGGACTGTTCTGCACGCCTCCCGAGTCCTCGTTGTCCGAATCCGCCATTTCTCAACCCGACCCGATTTGATTTAATTCAAACGCAAAAATGTTTTGGCGGGTTAAAATTTTGCAGAGATTATATGATCTGCGAGAAATGGGGGAGAAATCGGGAGAGGGAGGAGGAAGTGTTTGGATCGGGTCGTTTTTAAGAAGAGGGGCTATCGGGTGGGTCACGTGGACGAATGGGGGCCGTTTACAGTCGATAAGTGCGGGTTTGAAAGGCCGGGATTGGAGCCGTTGGATTAGATGACGTGGGTAATCGGGAGCGTTGGTTTGGTATCCGGCACGTGGTTTCTCTGACCTGGAGGTTTTGCATAAAGCAAAAGATATTTTTTTAACGTTTTCTGTAGGAGGGGGGAAATATTGGACACTTTTTATTTTGGGTGGGATCTTGACTACCTTAAACATTATCTTGGATTATCTTATATTAGAGAAAAATATGATAATAATCAAAATAAGAGTAGAATATGCAATTAAAAGGAAATGTTTAACATGACAACCAATAGTCTGTGTAATGCGTATAACTACTGTTGTATTATTAGTGTATTATTTTTTATAATTTTGACAATATTTTTAGTAATGATAATTGGTAGGGTAGGGTAGGGTAGGGTACGAATATTAAAATATTATATTCATACCTGAGTTCATATTCTGTACTCGTACTGGACCTAATACCCGTAATATTATATTGAGTAGTACCCGTCCTCGTATCCGTACTCACCCGTTACCCGTAAAAAATAAAAAACTATTTTAATCAAATCCATCAATACAAAGAATATAAATTAATCTCATGCAACAATTTTTTAAATTTTTAAATACTAGTAACACAAGTCTAACTTATTTAAAATTTATAGCAAAAATAAGTAAAGTAGGGTACTAAGCAAATAAATGATTGTTTGTCTCAAAAATGTATATAAAAAATAAATTATTAGACATAATATTAATTTTATAATAAAAAAATACGTAATATTTTTATATTTAATATTCTTATTTGGTGAATATGAGTACGAATATTTTTATATTTAATTTATTTTTAAAAACAAAACTGGATAAAAACCTAGCATAGCGTCTTGCTAGTAGGCTCCACACTAGAACTTGTATTATTCAACAAAATATTTGGCCCGGGGTGGGCAAGAAATCAATATCTTGGTCAACACTGTCATCGTTACACATTTTCTCGTAGAGGACATTCTGGTTAATCGCGGGCGATTGATACATAAGTTTAATAGCAAAAAGTATTGAATCCACCTTCCTCTACTAACGTTATAAAAATAATTAAACTTACGTTTAATCGGATATGTATGCGGGTTACATAAAATCGACCCGATCCAACCTACTTATCAAAAGATTACACTAGATGCTTTCATATTATCAAGTCACTTCACTTAGAGACTTGATACCGTTTCTTCGAAACATCAATTATACTCAAATATATGTTCTCATTTTTTTTTTCCATATTAGCAAGTCAACTTTAAGCAAACCCATTTAAACAACGGGTCGTTGGCATACGTGTCAACCTGATAATAATCAATTTTAATCACTAATTACAGTTTTGGATTTAACCAGTTTTATTGAACCAATAGTGCGACACAAATTAGATACTACTTTTTACACTTTATTTGTTCTTTAAAGGTTATTTGTAGTTTAGATGACTTCTCTCTCTTTACACACTTTCCACTGACAAGAAATTGGTGAAAACAATACCGGGGTTGCCGACTGATTCGAATTCATCAATCATGTGACCGGCGGCGACCAGAAGCTGTGGAACTGTGGATCGATCTTACAGAGGATGAAACACTCTCGTAAAATTGTGTAATTTTGCTTTGGAAGTATGCGAAGATTTTCGGTGAACGGGTTGAGCGTGAACCCAGCTCAAATTCAACACAATAATACCCCATCCTCCTTGCTAAGCAGCACGCGCTCTCTCTTTGTGATTGAAAAAAAACTGAGTTGACGCTCGACCCAATTCAGCCCAGCCGTACCGGCAAGTTTGGATGCATCAGCGTCTAGCTTGTCAGACTACACTCATTTGTATACCTAATTAGTATTGCTTATCCTGTCAAGTGGTTCAATGAAAAGCAGAGACTCATATATAATACTTCAAACAAACAAAAAAAGGTAGAGATTTCGAATGACTAAAACTAATTTAATTTGAAAAGAAAATGAGCAGAAATTAATCTGTCATCCGCTTTTTCTTAAACCACTCCACAGGATAAGCATACGCATGCATGTTGGACAATATTCATGTGCAAAGTAATTAGGCAGAGTGCCCAAAAGGGGTGTCCTGAGAACACAAAGTGCATTTAGCTTGCGAATTTGAAGACACAGCCAAAACCAGCATGTGTTCTCAGAGTCGCTCCTTCTGGGATGAACCATCTGCTTTCTGTAAAGGGTGTATGTTTTTGAGTATCTCATCACCATATGAGAATACATATATATATATATATATATATATACACAGACAGATATATTATATGAGCATAATGCCACAATGTGGTCATTGTACCGACACTATAGGATGTTGTCATAAAGATCCAAATACAAAAATGTTGTCATCCAACCCAAATCATGTGAATCTATGGCTAACATTAGTATAACTATTTCAAGGAAGCTTCTCGATCATTTGCAAATTACGCGTTAGACATATATCTATCTATACATGAGTATATTAGTTTTGCAAATTTTCAACAAAATTAAAAAAGCCTTCAAGATATCAGACAAAATTAAATCATTTCACGAACCAAATTTGTTAAAACTGAACTTTCATGTTTATCAACGATAAATAACGATATTCAGACATTTTTAAATTCAGTTTAAAATTTGTAAAAATTATCTACTTGTAAATATTTATACATTTAACCGTTGATTTGCCGAAATGTAACTGCAAAGTGAGTCTTACAAGAAAGTACAGTATTTAACAAATTGGAGCACTCTGTTAACTGAAGTATACCACAGGCTACGACTACCGATAACTCGAGTATGTTGTATTTGAGGTGGTGTGCAGCCACTTGTAAGTCCATACATTTGCCATACAATTTTGAGGATCCAAAACACAGGAACAGTTTGTTTCAAACTTAGTAATGGCAAGAACACAAATGGCATTTGTTAAGCAGAAACCATATAAATCTCATTCTCATCCAAAAGAAGTCGGCTAAATTGTACAGTAAATTCCTTAAAAAAAATTATGTTAATGTTTACATAGCAAGGAGTAATCCAGCAGAGAACAACGTGGCGCGTACTTCCACATCCACTGGTTTAACTTTACAAGTTTACTTGCCAGCATATGGAGGACATAATTAAATTACAGCCAGCTTACTGTGATAGACTAAATAAGTAAATATTACATGCAGGAACAAGATAAGTCAAAGGGCGGGTAACAAAAGGAAGCTATCGGCTATACTATCTCTGTTCCATACAGGTGCAACATCTTCAAGATGCCACTTCCCCGGTAGATCGGGTTTCATTTTTCTCTGCAGCTTCTCCATCCTCGTCCTCGTCCTCATCTGCCTCGTCAGCTAATTTGGTAAGCTCTTCCTGGATCATTACCTTTATAGATGACTTTCTCACACTTAAATCAGTATCGAATCGCTTAGCTGAAAGAGGACAGAAGTTAGGATGCACCCAATGAGAAAGTAAAGCTCAAGTATTTGATATGACCAAACATGACAGATTATAACAGAAACATATCCGATAACATTTCCTACTGTGCAGTACAACCCAAACATAGAATAAGGGACTGGAAGGTATCCAATCTGTATCAGAAGATTAATGATATCTAATGACTCTAATCAAAGAACCATATTACCAATGTAGGGCAATCCAAATCAATATGAAAGCCGTGCAAACTTTTAGCAGTTGACATTAGTAACAGATGAGAAAGTTTTTTTTCTTTGAAGAAAAAAGTCAAAACCACAAGACTACTCACCAAGTTGCTTCAGAATGTCTGTGAAAGTAGCCTGCAAATGACACCAGTATTATATATGAGCGGTGAAAAAAACTGTTGTTTACAACATAAACAAGGCAATGTTTCTGATGCAATCCCTCCGTCCATCCCACCATACATAATATCAATCAAAATTTGCATCTCACTTGTCATAATTAGTGACAACAAGACCAGAATAATTGGTAACAAGTGATACATAGCTCATAGCAGTGTCCATGTCTGAGCATTGGCAAAGGCATATTACAAAACCGTAATATGGGGGTAAATGTGACGCGGGGAAGTCAGTTCTCTAGGCAAATTCATCGGGGGACTATTATAAAAACAACATAGTTTGAGCAGTTTCATGATTACTAAAAGCCAAGCTGATACACTGCACAGCTCAGAGCACATGTTCTTTTAAAGGCATTCAGCAAGCAAGATGAGAGAAGACCAGACTACAGAAAAAAGAAATGTAAAAAATAAAGTAATAGCTATCGTCTGCCACTCTGAATGTACATAAACCTTTTCAATCGCTCTAACGCAAGAAGCTTTACTGATAATGTATGGAATTAAATATTAGTTTTGGTGACTTTGCATTGCAGCATACATGTTACAAATTAATTTATGAGCAGTCATCACTCTCATGACAGAGTGTGTCAATGTGATACTGTCAGCTTACCGTATTGAAGTCGACTACTTTGAGAATTTCACATATCGCATTTCTCAACTCATCATCACTTGGCCTCAACGTCTCCTCCTTGGTCTTGTCCTTCCCTTTAGCAACTTTTTTCCCTTCAAAAAAACAAAGAAACATTGATGACCGGGTTCCAAAAAAGAAAAACTTTCTTCAAAACTATTTCAAACCTTACAAAATGTTGAAAACATATAGCACCGTTATTCACTATCTTAACAAGTGAAAGATCCAACAAAAAAAGACTTATCAAGACAAAATCAAGTACTTCAAATATTATTAAAATTATAAATTAGTATTGGCGGTCATGATGACTGTTATGATTTGATAATCTTAAGGGGGGAGATATTTTCAATTGTACCAGTTTTCTCTTTCGACGCCGACTTTGTTGGAGTTCGGGCTTTTGAAACTCTCTCGGTTCTCTTCTTCCTTGAAGATGGCTTTGGACTCGTGTCACTGTCATCGTCAACAGGAGTGCGTTTTGATGTTGACTTCTTTGGTTTACTGGGTGGTGGTGTAGATTTGGGAGCAGATTTCGGAGAAACTGTAGCTTTTTTTGTTTTAGCTTTTCTGGTAGATTCCTTCTTTCCGGATGATGCTTTTGAACGTGGCTTCTTTTTTTCCACTTCCTCTTCAGAATCTTCTGAAGTATCATGTTTTTCCTCACTATCTGAATGCTCAGACTTCTCATCCTCAGACTTTTCTTGAGCAACATCTTCCATTTCCTCATCCAGATTTTCTTTTTCCTCTTCTTTCTCCTCCTCTTCCTCCGACTCATCTTCTGTATCTGGTGTATCTTTCTCCTCTTTTGCATCATCATCAGTTTTCCTACGACTCTGTAAAATTATCAGAAAATAATTACAAATAATTAAGAGAAACAGGCAGTACACGATACAAATCCCCCTCCCCGTTTGCGATAGTCATGGTGTATACAGGAGTCCCTATATTTTTTTGTTCTATTATCAATATTAATTTTCCAATCTATCCTCTAAATTAGCAGCAAACTTCACCTCAAGTACAAAATAATGTTGGCAATGGTAGTGCATATAAATTTCTTTAGCAAAGAAGAAACGTTGGAGGGATAAGAAGAAGCCAGCTCACACACCAATGTTGCAGACAAACATTTTTGCAAATTTGAAAGAGAATGACAGGACACATGTCACGCAAGGAAAAAAGTTTTCTCCATGTACATAACATAAAGAAATATGAAAAGCCAGCCAGAAAGTGTACTTACTGCACGCAAATCCCAATCTTACAACTGTAGATTAAATAAATAACAGCAACACACATTTTTATATAGGCTACATGGCAATAAGAGTCGATATTTACTTAGGGAGAGAATCCACCTTTGCTGAACGCTTGAAAGTAGAGCCTCCAGATGTTGATGAACTTCCTTTAGTTGCCCTCTTGCGCTTTTGGCCCTTACTTGACTGTAGTTAAATAGGAAAAGAATAGCTAAGATACCATAGTGTTAAACTATTTCTTAAAAGGAAAAGAAAGCACTGCAGCTTATTTACATGAACCTGCTCTTTGTCTTCGAGTACCACAGTAGTGGCAGCATGAGGTGCAACCAAAAAGTCTATCAGCTTTACAACTATATCCTCCTGCATTTAGAATCAAGCTCATCTAAGCAATTGCATTTCTGAATTCTAACTATGACAATATCAAAATCAGTTTTCTAAACTAAAACTAAAGTCAATTACAACATGCCACTTCTGCTATCAAATGCAAGAATAAAAAATATATACATATAAAGATAATAACATTAAAAACATCAGGTGAGTTTTATAATCTGTAGGTCACTAGTACATTTTTGGTGAATACAACGATAAATAAAGAAGGCATCTTGTTAGATTAGTAGTTACTCACCATCAAGATACATTTCAACTAGTGATAGCTTGTGTATTTAGCACAGTTAAAGATAATGAGGAAACAAATAACAGACTTTAAAAATAAATAGGATGCAAAGAGCAAATAGTGGGCAAACCTTCTTAGAAGTGGCTCTGGAAGTTGGTATGTCGAAGAGATCACAAAATTCCAGCAACTTCTCTTTGTTACACTTGTCCAATTTTTCTTTTACTTTACTCTTTTGCTTATCCTGTGACATTATTAAATACGACTTAAAGCAAGCAATACTGTTATAGTAATAGAAACATGGACCCTGGCATTGTTGAAGTATGTCACTGAAATATGAAAATTAAACATAAGAAATGGTTCTACAGAATTTTACCTCATTTCCGTGCCACACAAAGCCAGAAAAGCGAGATATGTTACTCTTGACCAGAGCTGCCTGCAAAAATAGAAGATAATGAATATTTATAAGTTACATGAAGGATACTAATTCTGAAAAAATTGGTGGGATACCAGCTACAGTTTTACCCAAAGCTTTTCACTAGTATAGTTGTTTAACTAAACATGAAGTATAAAAGGCTCAAGTACATCAACATACAGAGTATGGGAGTCGGAAGAAAAAATGTGACATCGGAAAACAGAAGTTAAAGAGTATATGAATTACCTTCCCTCTCCTTCCACCAAAAAGAATTGTATGAAGTAATTTGAGGGAATCATCCATTTTCCTTCTTGATATCTTGGAGGCCACTGAACATTATCATAAGACAAACATAATAAATGTGCAAAATCAAGATAAATATGTAAAGGCATCAAGTAATTAAGCAATTGCAAGCCTAGGTTTTTAAGAATCAAGAACATACATCTATGACAGACAAAGATCTACAGCTTTGTACAAACAATCATTTCTACAATTATGTATCACTTTCAAAGGGATTTCAAGAATAACTTCTAAGAGAACCAAATGGCCAAGACAGATAAAGACCAACAGCTTTGTACAAACAGTCATTTCTACAATTATGTATCACTTTCAAAAGAATAACTTCTAAAAGAACTGGATAAGAGAAAGCACATAAAACTACAGAAGAAAATCAATCCAAGGAAAACAAAAGGGGATGGCCACTACCTACATGTAAAAACCTACATAAATCGTCAGAAAGAAACAGATATAAGGACGAGACAGTACTCAACATTCTACATTCACTCTAAACTTTAAAACCCGACACAATTCAAACAACTTGAAACAATCTTAATGCTTATACGAAAAAGAAGAAGAAATGAATGACCTAATCAATGAGACGAGTAATAACAAGAGACTCCTAAGCATACTTCGGTTTCCTTTGAACGAGATCAAAGAAAGCTCTGGAACATTATATCTTCGGAACAAGAATCTATCTCTAAAGAATGATTCGATCAAAGGAGTACAAATGGATATAATGTTCCTTTGTTAAAAAAATATATTGAAAAAAGAAAGATATTGATAGCGAAAATGCAATAAACAAATCAAAAGAGCAGGAATCATACCATTAGGTATGTCCTTCAGTGCTGTACCACTTCCCTACAACATACAAGGTAGGATTGTAAATAAACTTGTCATCAAGAATATATACATAATACCCTACAGGAAAAAAAGAGCAAGTAAAACATACCTTCTGTATCTGGAAGTCCCTGGAAGAATCTTTTTCAATAGATGCCACCAGCCTTTCAACCGATTTTCGTTCACGTACGGGCCGATCAATAGTAGGGGTCCGCGGCTCTGGTTCCTTTATTAACCCCCTTTTTTTCTTCTCTTTAGAGTTCTCTGCACTGTTTCTTTGGCCACGCTTTTTTGATCCTTTACCCCCCCTTGCTTCTTTCTCTTGCTCTTCTTCTGTGTCCTCTTCCATCTCCTCTTTATTCTCCTCTTCTTTCTCTGCACTGTTTTTTTTGCCACGCTTTTTCAATCCTTTTGCCCCCTTTGTTTCTTTCTCTTGCTCTTCTTCTTTCTCCTCCTCTTCTTTCTCTGCACTGTTTTTTTTGCCACGCTTTTTCGATCCTTTTGCCCCCTTTGTTTCTTTCTCTTGCTCTTCTTCTTTCTCCTCCTCTGTCTCCTCTTCCTTCTGCTCTTCTTTCATCTCCTCTTCCTTCTCTTTGTTCACATCCTCCTTCTGTTCTAATTCCTTCTTCTCTTGCTTATTCTCTTCTATACTCTCTTCTTCCATCGCATCTACTTTCTCTGCTTCCTTCACGTCATCCTTCTCTTCTTTCTTTTCTTCTACAGCTTCAGTCTCATCAGTCTTCTTCTCTTCCACTCCTGTTTCTTTCTTTTCCTCGGACTTTTCATTGGTCTTCTCTTTTTCAACTGGATCAGCTTCTTCATTCATTTTCTCAACCTGGGGTTCCTCAGTTTCTTCTTCCACTTTTTCGCCTTTGCTTCCATTTTCCTGTATCTTTTCATCCACTTTTTTAACTTCGGCTTTCTCGACACATATCTTATCTTCATCCCCAGCATTGTGTTCAATTTCCTTTACTTTAGATTCCTCTCCTTCTTCTTTAACTTTCTCATCTTTGCTTCCATTGACCTCTGGTTCTACAGCCATTTTCTCAGCTCCACTTTTCTCATCATCTTTCTTATCATCATCCTTATCTTTCAGACCAACATTCTCCTCACCTTTCTTATCTTCATCCGTATCTTTCAGACCAACAGTCTCCACACAATTCTTCTCACTCACAGCTTCACTGGTTTCCTGTGGCTTGCTAGTACCATTTTCTACTGCTTCGGTGCCTTTAGCCACCGTGTCTTCATCACCCATGATGAAACTGATTAATCAAAATCTGAAAAAGTTTTTTTCTCCCACAAGTTCCTTAAAATAATTTCTCCTGAAACAAATGTCGAAACTTAATTTAGGATAAGCATAACAGTGAAACAAAATTACTTTAACACCACTCATACAAATTTAAGCTGAGGCCACTAACAAAGAGTACATCATAAGATTGTAGATATATATTTTCATTATAAAACGCATCAATAGTGTACTATTCAGCTAGCTGCATTTCCCTATCCAGACAAGAATAACCAAGTCGGGCAGAAACATGCATGCAACTTCAAAATAAGTTCCCAACTTAAAAAATTATGATATAAACGAAATCCACAAACTAATCTGGATAAAGTCGGTAACTTGCGCATCCTAAACAAGTAAATCTCTAGTTTTTAGCTTCTCTACCGGTTCAACTCATCCAATTTTCCAATTCTATAAGCAAGTACCTTAAATTTATCCGCAGATTTACGAGATTCAAAAGTAACAAATCACTCACAATCTCTGCAACGAAATACAAAAAAGAAGTCAACTTTACACAAAACCCAGAAATTGACGAAATTGAAGAACAAGTTGATAACTCGAAACCCTAAATTCTGCAACACAAAATAATACCCAAGTTGGAGACCAAAATTGGCAATTGTACGAGAGAGAGAGAGAGAGAGAGAGTGGTAATGATTCAAAAGTAATTGAATTTGGGGAAACGAAACTTACAGAGAGATTTCGAATTATTGCTGCTGCTGCTGGATTTGGAGCGCTTCTTCAGAGCCAAAAAAGTCTTCGAGTCCCACACACACACACTCACTCTCTCACTCACTCTCTCTCTCTCTTAATTTTCTTTTTCCATTTCTATTAATAATTTCTTTTTTATTTATAGTAGAGAGATGTAGTTCGGATTTCAAATCCGGATTTCAAATGCAGTTAAAGGCCACGTCGAACGTGACAGAGAAATTTGAGATCGGGAGAGGAAATGGACGGTTACGATGGGATTGTAAATGGAACTGAGGATATCGACGGCTGTTAATAATTATTCGTTTCAAAGACTCACAATTTTGCCTCTAGGTGAGGGCCACCCACTTTCGTTTTTTTATTATTTCCGGCGTGGTACTAGATGGATCAATTTAGCGTATTTAGAGTGATGGTAGACTAGACTAACCCACTACTAAATACAAACTATACACTTGATTTGATTTTCCACATTCTGATCCACACTTTAGATGTTGCACCACAATGAACTTAAGACATTTCACACCTTATGTACCGATTTATTGGCATGAATATCAAAAGTCTTTGCATTCAATGATATAGAATTCACCTAATTATTGAAGTTGGCAAATTTTGGCATTGATTACGGTAATACTTTTCATTTTTAGGCAAATCAAAAGTTTGATCAAGTGCATCTAAGAAAAAAAAATCATTGACAATGAGAGTGTGGTCACCGTCGGAGAGAAACGAGATGAGCCTAGTGAGATAGGTCGTCGATGGGAGGCTCATGGTTTAGGTCACGACGTGATGGGCAGAAGCCACGAGGGGAGGCGGAGTGAGACAACGGGATGCCTAGACCGATCTCAAGATCGATGAGCACATGGGAGGTTGAGGCCAATCTCAAAGCTGAGGCAGAGGTTGTGACGGAGTTCGACCAGATCGAGCCTATTTGGCGACATAGATAGAGGTCGGCATTGGTCACGTCAATTGGTGCCAGAAATCGGTCAACATCGATCTCTGGCAGAGAGAGACCGAGGTGTTGAGGTTTGAGAATAAAGTTTAAGAGAACGAAGATAAGAGGTGTTGAGGCTTGACTGCCTGAGGGTGGATTTGACGCGAAGTATTAGACATTTTATTATGGTTATAACTAATACGACATATAAGCACAATTCAGTTAAATCTGTTTGGTTCGGTTTTTAGGGACCAAAAATTGAACCGAATTTATCGGTTTATTCATTTATTTCGGTTTTGTTTTTTATCGGTTTCGACTTGGTTTTTTTTTTCCCAGTTTTCAGTCTGGAAGTCATAGCCATGATCCATTGTTACAAAGGAAATTGACGATACAAAATATAATTATGGGCCAATACAAAAAATAATATGATCTCTCTCTTTTTTGGACGAAAATCATAATGAATTATAATAATATCCATATACATCAAAAAACATCTAGACTACCTCTCTCTAGCTAGGAAGAGACAAGATCAGCCTTAGTAGTGATGCATCATTGTAAAACTAAAGTAGTAGAAAACGTGTAAAAAATATCCGGGTCGCAGCTCGCTGGCCAAAACACCAAGTCCAGAAATTAATCCGGGTCTAAGCTCCTAGGTGAATTCGTGGCATGCAAAGGCTAGTTTATTTTTTTTTCGAAGAGAAAATGGTATTTTTCCTTATAATACTCTATTGTTATCATCTGTACTAGTTTTTACTCCACATTACGTGACTTAAAAATATATCCTCAAGATGACCTATCAGTCGATCACCCTTCATTACTTAGAAGTAGTCTATCCTTATAAAATGTGTTTTAAGTTGATTTTCTCATATTTGAAACACGACACAAAATACCGAACGTGGTTTAATTATCACAACAATCGATTACTCTAGTTGAAATTACTTAAACATAGTCTTTTTCAATGCGTCTTTTCCAACACGGCCTTTCCCATTAGGGTTTCTTTCTCTATTCTATCTTCTCTCAAGCGGTAGGTCAACCTCCCCTCTATGTCTTTGTCCGAAAGCTACCCTGATTAGGCTGGCTTTGCCTTTGCCTTTGTTGTGTGGCATATCGTCGAACGTGGAGTCTATGGCCAAACAGTTCATGGGGTAGGGGCTGGAGTTTTGGTTTCTTGGTGGTTTCTCTTGGTATCTTTTGGCGACACGGTGGTGATTTGAACGAAGCTATAGATCAGGTAACGACTGAGTTACTTAGCTTTGGTTTTACAGAGGTTGAGAAGTCGAGTAGGCGGTCATTTAGGGTAGCAGTGTAGTGGTTGGTGTGTATCTTCGGGCAGCAACTAGGCAACGACTCTAGCTGGACGATGTTGGTTCGGGGTTTGCTATATTGGCCAACAGACCTCATTTTGGCACGCCCGCATCATGAGAAGGACATTTTGAACCAGAAATTCATCGGATGTTGAAAAAGGCTGTGACAAATTTTGAGCAAACAACCGTCGAATCTGGAACACCACCGTAGTCTCCTTTAAGACCCGCCTTCCTAGCTTGAGCACCTTCTATAGGTTGTGCTAAATTTGATTCTTCAAGTGATTGATGGCAGAGGAACGAACCCTCTAGGCCGTTGGTCTGAATGCTTTGTACGAAAGGACATTACTAAGGCGTTAATCTCGATTCTCGATCACGTTCAAGCTCTGAGTGAACTCAAAAGTTTGTGTGACTAACAAGAAATTAATCGGGTTGATGTACTCTCAAATCGCAGTGAATATAAAGGTGAAGTGGACTCGATCGTCAAAACGTTGTGAAGTAAAGTGAGTGTGAACAGCTGATCTACGCATTTTATGCTTGATTCTTAACGTCTTTCTCTTTACATTTAGCTTTGTTTTGACCTTAGTGCTTTCATTTCTTACTTACTTTGTTGTTTTTAGGTAGAAATAAAGGAGGAGTTTTGGAGCTAAAAGCGTATTAAGGAGGAAGTTCTCAATTCCGGAGAAGAAATGGTCCGAGAAATGGTCTTCAAAATGGTTACGAAGATGCATTCCCACATGGTGTCAATAATTGGAAACCAAATGCCAAATTCAAATGGATACCAAAATGGTGGACAAGAAGATGAAGACATTTCTCCTGCGCAACCCAGGAAAGAGCAAATATGGCGGAATATATGGAGCATATAATTAACAAATTTTGGGAGGATATTCCATGAAGATAAATACCTTATTTGAGGGCCAAAATATGTGCAAGAATATGGTATATTCGGCCAAGAAGTATTGGGGAATAAGGAATGCAAGATTTGAAGATATAAAGATTTCCTTTTCCTTGAAGAAGAAGAAAACTGGGCAGTCAGGTCACTTAACTTCTAAAATCCGTAGTAAATTCAATTCAACTCCAAATATGGCGTTCATTATATGGATTTTATAGCCCTTTGAATAAGCTTTCCAATGAAATAAGAATCGGAATTTTCTGAGCTCTAGAACTCCCGGAAAAGACGTTTCAAGACAGGCTGACAATTCTACCCGAGTACACTAGGAAAACCTAGTTTGGAGAGGAAAGTTGGACTTCTTCACCTATAAATAAGAGGGCTCGGTCTAAAACTGAGTCATCACTCATTCTAGACTTCTAAGCTTGCCAAAGATCAGCTCCTTAACCTCCAAACACTCGGCCATTCCCCCCAAAATCCGAAACACCACCAACTTCATCCCGTAAACACTCTCCTCCACCTCAAGAAGGACTTTGCTCGCTTTGGCTGGAAATTCTTGGGCTCGTCATCAACTAAGGAGTAGCTACACTTGAAGATTTGCGGTGCGCTTTCACGGAGTCTAAAAGTGTAACATGACCCCTTTTTATTTTGTTTCGGTTTTTGTTTGGATTTCCTTTGTTTGTATTTTGAGAACAAGTTTTGATAAGAGGCTTTTTATTTCTAAATTCTTCTAAGTTTCTTCCATATGTTTTTAACTTTGATTCGAATACATGTGTGTGCTTATATGTTCTTAATGCTTGAAACTGTTTTTAAGTAGATACTCGCTTTGGTTCTCTTTTAAGCATGTTTCACGAACTAATAACAAAGATAAAATTGGATTAGAGAGTTAGCTCGCTTTGGTTGCTGTCTTGTTCAATTATAAGCATGTGTGTGTGTTTTGATTGAAGTTAGGAATTTCGTTGACACTTAGGGAGTCTAGGTATAAAACGGCAAAGGATGAAAGAATGAGTCGATCACATGTATATAATAGTTTAGTGTTTATTTTCGGTCTAGTAAGCATGTTTAGGGTTCTTTGTTCTTGTGTGTTTTCTACTTGTCTATGAGTGAAGCATGTTAGAACTTAGGATTTCTCTATGTGTTTACTAACCATTTTTCTGTCTTTAAATTCGTAGGAATTAGTAAAAACCAACCTTTTCAAACCCCCCTTTCAAACCATAGCGTAAATATGCATGCACCCTCAATCCCCGGTTAAGAAAGATACCCTATTTACCAATGCTACATCTACAACAAAGGGTTTTAATTGTATGCGTTTTTTTTGAGTGTTAAGTGTTAATTTAATAGTTGCAAATGTGTGTATCAACAGCGAATCAGATCGAGCTAATCCGGACTGGCTGTAAGAGATTGATGAGTAGTGAATATTAGGTTAATCAACTACTCCTAGGTACAAGGAATTGAAAGTGCAAGAACTAAATAACATAAAATAAATTGCAAGAATGTGAATGACGAAAAGTGAGTCTAATTATCAAAGTAAAAAATGAACAAGGTGAAGTATCTATGGATACGAGAGATAAAAATTCGTGTGTAAGTTTGTGTGTTTGGTGCACGATCATTTTACAATGCAATAAAAGTTCTATAAATATATAATTTGTACAAAACTCTAGTCTAACTGACTCATCCATCTAAAAAGATTTGAATTCCTTGATCTTGGTTGAATGAAACATTCCTTATCTTGAACATCACATTGATACACTCCTTTTTGGACTCCGTCACTCCTTGATTTGACCAATTATCAGAATCTTCGCATTGAAAGTTATCCTTATTAGAACCATTGCACTCCTACCAGTGGACTCGAATACTTCACATCTTTGAAAGAAACCCAACAAGTGAATCGACCCACTTATATTGACCATTACCGTCACGCCCAAATACTAATTACTTGGCCATTTGAGTCGAGGCCATAACCAAAGTGTCACCGAAGACTCGTCGACATCGATCATAAAAAAATAAATGTTGACCCACCACCTTTCTTCGGTCACTAAGTAGAACATGTTGGTCATCTCAAAATGTTAGTCATCAAATACTTATTGGGCAACAACCACTTTAGAGATTACTTCGACAGTCGACAACAAACTACGAGAAATTCGCACTTAGACGATGAAATCTTAAATGTTTCGCCGTCTAAGTAGGAGTAAACGACGAAAAAATAATTCGTCGTGCAAGAAAATATTTCATCGTCTAGGCTGGATTTAGGTGATGAACTTACAATTTCGTCACCTAAGAGTTTCCTTAGACGAGGAACATCCAGTTTCGTTGTCTAAGAGTTTGCTTAGACGAGGAACATCCAGTTCCTTTAAACGACAAAAAATGTATTCGTCGAACGTTTCGTAGTCTAAGAAAACTCTTAGACGACGAATACAATTTTTGTCATATAAGTACAACTTCTTAAACGACGAAAATATTATTCGTCGTCTAAAAACTCAACTTAGAGGATGAATTATGGAGTTCGTCATGTAGGAGCTAACCTAGACGACAAACCTAGCTTCGTCGTCTAAGTCCAAACTTATGTGACAAAGTATTATACTTAAATGACTAATTATTTCATTGTCCAAGAAAACTCAATTATTTAGATTAGATTCCATTTTTAGATCAAGCATTTTATCTCTCTCTCATCTCTCAACACCACCTCCAACCATAATTTTGATTTAGACGATTTTTCCACCTCCGAAGTTCTAGTATATCCACTTATCTCTTTATCGGTGAAGGTATATTAACTTATTTCTCTCGATTAATTTTTTGAATTTAATTACGTACATAATAGTGTATGGTGATGGAGTTCTCCGTGAAATACTCCAGAGAATTATTCCGGCGACCTTGCTTGTTTGCATATTACAATAATTATTTGTTTAATTGTTAGCTAATTGCATGCTGTGTTAATTAATTATATATATGATTAAATGTTAGATTAAGTAGTTGAAAAATTATATATAATATGTAAATGTATATTATTGTGTTATGTAATTTAATTATATAGTATTAGACGAATATTAATGTAAGTTGAGAATGATAATATGATTCCTTCCATTTTCCATACGTAATTAGATTAATACTGTAAGAACGACAATTTTTTGCTAACTTATGGCGTATTCGATAAATATTTGTTTTACTCATGATAATTAACTTACGTAGAAATATGGACAAGAGTTGGATACAGTTGCTGAATAGAAGTGATGAAGGGTATATGGATGAAATCAGAGAGTTTATGTTGTTTGTGATGCAACATAGTCAAGGAAAGAAGCTTTACGAGTGTTCGTGCAAAAAATGTCTAAACCATCAGTTTGTGGAGGTCAATGTTATATCTCAACACTTGTTTGACCATGGTATGATGTAGAGTTACATTACATAGAGTGCACGGTGAAACAGTAGGACTCAGCTCAGGGTACAGTTACCAGGGTGCCTCATCCAATGATAGTGGCACCCTTTCTTAGAACCCCACTGTGGATTTGGTCCGTGATGCTTTTTCGAAATTTAGTCATGTTAGACACCAACACGAAGAGGGAGGTTATGATACTCCTCATTATGACACAGTCCTTGCACCCTTGTCCACTGCTACTATTGAGATGGATAAGTACAACAAGATGCTACTTAAAGCTCAGACCCCGATATACCCTAGGTGTCCAAAGAATGTCTTATGATTTCTACTGGAGGAAATTCAAATAAAAGTGAAGAATAAAATGTCAGACCGTGCTTTTAACAAAATGCAAGAGCATATATGTAAGTTGCTTCCTGATCATCACAAACTTCCCAAAACCCATTATAAGGTAAGAAAAATCTTGAGCAACCTCGGCTTAAAGTACAAGAAAATTCACGTATGTAGAAACGATTGTGTGCTGTTTTACAAAGAGTATGCACATTTGGACTACTGTTAGTATGCAACAAGTCCAGGTATTTGCACCCTAATAGGAGGAGTTTGAAGAAGCAAATTCAAGTGGAGGTGCTTCATTATTTTCCGTTGATTTCTAGATTACAGAATTTGTATATGTCTCTATATACAACAGAGGCGATGAAATGGTACACGGAACAGAGAATAGATGACGATGCACTCAGACACATGGCAGGTGATAAGGCTTTTAAAGATTTTGATAGGGAATTTCCAGAATTTGCAGCAGAGATTCAAAATGTTAGAGTCTGACTTTCTACATACGGATTCAACCCTTGGGGTAATAATAGCGTTTGCATCAACACTTGGCCAATTATTGTCATGTCGTACAACATGCCTCCATAGATGTGTATGAACAAGGAAATTAATTTTCTTACTATGCTAATTCTAGGTCTTAAGTCTCCTGGAAAGTGTTTAGATGTGTACCTCAGACCATTGATTGACAAGCTGAAACATTTGTGGGAAAATAGAGTCCCAACGTATGACAAGTTCATTGAAATAAGGTTTATAATGAGAGCAGCTGTAATATGGACCATCAACGATTTTCCTGCATATGGGATGTTGGCATCTTGAACAACCAAAGGGTACAATGCTTTTCATGTCTGCGTGGACGACTTCAACTCAAGTAGGCATGCAGGGAAGGTGTGCTACATATGTCACCGTAGATGGCTATCACATGATCACTAGTGGCGACATGATAAGGAGTTTCGACAGGACAATAGAGAATAGTCCTAAACCTCGATAGTGATATGGTAAAGAGATTTTTGAGAGGTTAAATTACTTCTATTTCGGTGTGTTGAGCAATGAAGATCATGTGAAAAAGCTCAATCCGCACCCTCCCAAGTATCTTAGATATTGGAATCACATGAGTAATTTTTTTAACTGCCTTACTGATAGAAGTTGAAACTCAGGAACAACCTAGATGTGATGCACATAAAAAAAATGTGTGCGAAGGATACTCCTAAAGCGCAAAAAGATCTGAAATTTATGAATTTTCGCCGTTCCTTTTTGTTAAAGAAGGATAGAAGAGGAGTGTACATCAAGATGTCTGATGCACCTTACACAGTGAAGCCGACACTGAGGGATATTGTATTCAATTAGTGTAAAAGTGTTTGTTATCCGTCTAATTATGCAACGAATATATTTGGACGTGTCAATATTGGGGAACACAAGTTCATTGGTCTAAAGACTCTTGACTATCACGTTATGCTGCAACGTCTAATTCCAGTGGTAATTCGACCATATTTGCCTCGTAATATAGTCGAACCAATAGTAGTATTATCTAAATGGTGGCAGAAGTTATGTGCTAGAGAGTTAAAGAAGTTAGATGTGGTCGAATTATAATACGATATTTTCCACATTCTTTACAAATTAGAGAGGATTTTCCCCCTATTTTCTTTCATATCATGATTCACCTCACGATTCACCTTCCTTAACAAGTGCTGCTTTTTGGTCTGGTCCACTACACTTGGATGTATTCTCAAGAAATGTACAGTTAATATTTCATGTAACTTAAATTGACAATGGGTATGTTTAAACCGGATAAGAATCATAAATGGGTTGAAAAAGTGCTTAAGAAGAAGTTTCCTGATTATTTCCTCCAATGGGTAAGTTTAAACCATTTAGGTTTGTGCTTTTTTTATTTTTAAAATTGAGAAATCTGGATGGGAATAGGTGCCCACGGTAAATTAAATTTTTTTTTGTTTGCTTATTCGAAATGTTTTTCCTTAATTTGTGCATGCATGTTTTTGGTTTTTTTTTGTTTTAGGGAAAACTATGTCAAATTTTCAGTACAAGTTAAATAAACATTCGTATATATTCTTCACAATTTTGCAGATGATCGATATAGAAAAAATTCAGTAACCACGAGGGGTGGTAGTCATGAGAAAAGCACTTATTGGCTCATAAGGTTGTCCAACACTATATTTACCCCAGATATTTTGTCAACAATGTAAAGTTTCATTCATTGGATTGAGATGAAGAAAGAAGAACACCAAACAGTGGGATCGCAGATGCGGAATGCGCTGATGTATATTACGGAGTTCTTGTTAATGTCGTTCAGCTACTTTATGGGAATGATATCAACATTTTTCTATTCAAGTGTAAATAGTTCAATCGTATGAAGGAGCATCTGGGCATTTTATTAGTCGATACAAACTCAAGCTGGTATGAGGATGAGCCATTCGTTCTTCCTACCTTAGTTAGGCAAGTGTTGTATCTAGATGATTCAAAAGCGGGTGAAGGTTGGAAAATAGTTAACCATATGTCTCACCGAGGAATATAGAGTGTCACAACACTTGAAGGGACGTTAGCGGCTGACACTGAAGCGAATAATGACAATGCATATCAAGAGCCTAATACTTATATCATCCCTGACATAAAGCAACTAATTCACTATAACGAACACTTACCCATACCTAATCACACCATAAATTTTACTCAAAAGGAAATCGATGACCTAGAGAATAATGCCTTTGAAGAGGAGATGGAGGATGATGACGTCGTCGTGTACGATTCAAACGATGGAGATTATGATGATGATGATCATTCAGTTGAGAGCGAGGAGGATGATTCAAACGATGAAGATTATGATGATGGAAGTGATTGATATATAAATATACGTAATACTTAATTATAATTAATTAATAGGTCAAGAGAATTTGATCGAATTTGAACTTAATTTGTACGCGTACAAAGTTGAATGAATTACAAGGCACTAATTAAAAGAGGTTCATTTAGAGTGTTAGTAATACTTGGTATGTCTTACAAGAATGATTTTAGAATAAACGAATACAAGATGCTTTTATGTTAAAGAGGACATCTTAGATGACGAAACCATGGAAGTTCGTCGTCCAAGTGCACCTTAGATGATGCACAAGTGATTTTTTCGTCATCTTAAAACTACTTAGATAACGAACACATATTCATTTCCTCGTCTAAGATCATTTATAAACCCTATACCCTAAGCCATAAACCCTTTTCCCTAAACCCTGAAAGTGTTAGATGACAAAAACCCTAAGTTTCGTCATCAAAGTGCTGCTTAGACGATGAAATAAAACTACTTTTGTTGTCTAAATAGAGTTTCACAATCTAATATCTAAGAGCACGATCATGCATATCATGTTAAATTACAGATTCTATTCGTCGAGGACATAGAGTAAATAATTCTTTGACTGTGAGTATTGACGGTTCGAAAATTGGAGTTACGAAGATTTGTATATCAATGTTTCTATTTTGTTGAAATTTTAGTATATGGTTGACTCTGCTGATCAAACCCTTAACAAACTTCATATTGATCAAAATTTCGTTTTCTTACAAATTATGTTGTGATGAATATATCTAACGGTTGTTTTGTCCAAATTTAATTTTGTTAATATTGATGTGGAGTGAATATAGACATGCGAACACTTAGATGTTCTGTGATTACATAGTTATCGTAGAATGTTCTGTGATTATGCAAGATGTTCTATATGTACTTATTGTAAGATTTTATATCCTCGTTATGTACTCAGCATTTTTATTAGTAAAAGTTAGAGGGTTTCCACATCCATCTTATTTTTTTTAAAAAAAATCACAAACTAATTTTGGCATTTTTACCTGTGGGTATTAAATGAAAACGGGTAGGTACGAGTTTTATTCCTTTTGTATATGGGCAGGCAACAAGTATTTTTAGAAATACCCGATAACTAAATGGGCGAGTCCGTGGGCACCCAAACCCAATTCATTACCCATAAGCATATATTCTACCCTTAACTATACACTATGAGCGTATTTACTTACCTGGAATGAGTATGAAAAATCAGGAATCGATTCCAATTTATGAGTATTTTTGTGTTTACTTGTGCAAATTGAATTTGGAATGAAATGAGACCCACACTTTCATTGGGAATCGATTCCTGAAGAAACCCTCGACTAGATACCCAAGTGGGGGTTTGTATTTGGAATGCAATCACCTGGAATCAATTTTTTATACGCAAATCACCCAAATCCAAATTCATAATTTCCAAATTGTCTTTGACTTTTAAAACAAAAATCATATTCATAATCTTTTATTGTGACTCATGATAATTGAATTACTTATTACTTTTATATTTTGAATGATTGTTACTGTAAATTTGTAATCTGGGTGGAAGACTTCTGATGATATGTAGACATGTTGCTATATATGTATATTTGATGGATATAGTAGTAATTTACTTAAATCTCATTCCAATTCATGAGATAGGTAAACAACACCAATGAGAACTAGCAACATTCTTATTTCATTTTCTTTTAGATGGTAAACAAGTGAATGAGAATGACTTATTCCCTTACCAATTTCTTATAATACCCATTAATTTTGATTCATATTCATAAACTAATTTATTTAAAGTAAGTAAACACGCATTATACGTGAATTTCAGCTCTCTCTCCTCTTCTCTCTCTACCTATACATTTTCAATTTGCAAGAATTGCACTCTCTTTCTCTTTATTATAGGGATGCAAAAAACACAAATTATGATACATTTTTTGTTCCAACTCTAACAGATTCCTCATTTTACAAATTTTAGGGAATGTTGTTTTCTCTCTCATCATATTCTCTATTTTAGGAAAGAGAGTTTCTATTTGAATCTCCATATTTGCTCAGCTGACTTCCTTAAATATTAAAATCCAATTTTACCCTTAAGTAGAAAAATAAAAAACAAAAACTTGAAATTAAAAAAAAGGTTCTACGGTACCCAAATTTTAAAATGAAAATATGAAGAAGTGGTTGAAGTTACTCTAATGCATTTCAATCGTTGTAACTAGCCAATGCTCCCTCCATCATGCAAAAAAGAAACAATTGATTTTGATCGGATAAGGGTACCTAATAAGTTACCTGCAATTTGATTGGGTGGACATCATTTAACCTTTCACCAGGAATGAGTATGAATGAGTTTTATTGGCAAGTTCACCCGTTAGGTCACGGGGTCATGGTCGTTGGGGCAATAGGGCAATAAGTCAGTGACGTGTAATTCACTTCTTGATAGTTATTTCCATCCGTTGCGTCAGGGTCAGGGTCAGAATTTTATTTTTATTTAATTTTTATTAATCATTTAAAATGACATGGAACTATATACGGTCATCAAACATCACTCTGATAACGTGGAAGTATATACGGTCAAAATTAAGAGCGTCATATGACAATTAGGTCAGGTTAATAGGCTAGAAGTGCCTCAAGATTGACCCAAGAAAGTTCTTGCCTAAACAAGAAAACACCATTAAAATATTAATTTTCTATTTTTTCACTTTTTCGATGTGACGACCCGAAACAGAATCAGCAGTTAAGTCGCATAGTCGCAGAGTTACGACAGTGTTGAAACCGTCAGCTTTCTTAACGACTAAATTATTGGCCAAGAATTGGAGCTGGGTCTCTTCTTGAGAGTCGTTCTATGTGTGTTTACGAGTTCGTGGGCGGTTCCGGATCCTTATTTGGACGACCGAGGAATTAGTTATGAATATTTGAAGTTTCGACAGAAACAGATTTAAATGGCAGGTTTGTTCGCGACTTAATTACCGGACGAGAATTTGGTTTCGGCTTCTTCACAGAAGTTGTTCAGAATTTAATTTCGAGTTCGTGGGAACTTCCGGGGCATGATTTTGAGTTACGAAAATTAAGTTGTGATTATTTCCGATTGTGATTGTTTAGTCGACTTAATGTGTGTTGGTTTGAATGGTTGACTTTTTATCCGTTTGGTCGATGTGTTTGACTTTGGGTAATTATTGAAGAGTACATCGAGACGAGTTTGTGGCCGCGAGAATTATCGGAATCGGATTTACGACGAGGAAGTTACGTGGGTTTGAAGTTCGTCGAAATGGATAATTATGAGTTTCCAAATTGGGAAAGTTTTAAATAGTGGGCTTGCTCCTTTGGGAAAGTCAAAAGCTGAATTTATTGTTTGACTTTGTTTGACTCGGTTTGACCGAGCTGTGGGAGGTGAACTTGGCGGTGACCGGCGGCCATGGCAGTGGCTCGCCGTCCGGCCACCCCACGGCATGGGGCTGGTGTCATTCCCCTCGCCTCGACGTCCCGGACTCAATTCCGGCCACCACGCACGGCCTAGCCCATGGTGGAGGAAGATATTCCGACTTGAAATGGGGGATTTTGGGATGGATTCGGGTTCATTGATTTCGGTTGAATTGAGCTATGAAATGGATTGGGCTTTGAAGCTCTCCCCTCCACGAATCTAACCATGTAGGTTTTGAGTTTCAATTCAATTTGTGTATGATGAATTTTGGGTTTGAATTTTGTGTTCTAATTCGGTTTTGCTTGAAATTGGATGAGTTAGAGTTTGAATTGGACTTCGATGCAGTTATGAAAGTTGCTCAGTGCATGATTTTGAGTGGAATAGGTGCAGCTCCGCCTTGAAATTCTTTGGTTGGCGGCGGCGCCGCCGTGGGCGGCGGTCAACGGTCAAAGTTTGACTTTTTCGGACTTTCGACAAGTTGCATGTCATTTGACTCGAAATCGCGCTCCGATCGCAGTGGGGAGGTTCGTTTTTCGAATTGAGCATCCGAAAGTAAAGTGAGGTATTGAGGTGTTATATATGAATTTTCGATGATTCGTCGATTTTGAACTACGTGTTTCCGAGAACGGTGGTTTCTCGTGATTTGATTTGTATTATCGGATTATGACTTTGAGAAATGGATTTTGTGAATATTCAGGTGTTCATGATCGTTCTTTTGGCGAGGGACATTCCGCCGGATCACGGGTTAACGCGATACGCGTTACGCTAGTCTGTGAGTGGACAACTTCTTTTCACGGAAATGATTGCGAGTCTTTTATATATATGATTTACGAACTTGAGCATGCAGATTGATTATGGTTTTACGAGCATGTGCTTTACGGTTATACATATACGAATATGCGTATACGAGTATACATACACTGATATATTATTTCATGCATTTTGCATCGAACTGTTTATGATTTGATTTTCACAGAGCACAGTTTCAGTTACGTTGTTGTATCGATACACTGCATCCCGGCTGATCCCCGAGGATGTTACCGGCTGGAATCACGAGTGGGCTAGGGACCCCGTGGTTCTGAATCACGTGTGGGCTAGGGACCCCATGGTTCTGATTGTACTGCTTCAGCTATGATCACGTGTGGGCTAGGGACCCCGTAGTTCTGACTGGATTACCTCAGCTAGGATCACGTGTGGGCTAGGGACCCCGTGGTTCTGACTGTGAGATTTTTACTTGCATGCTCAGTACGCTGGAGGATTATGGTTTTACCTCGTGTACTTGTGTTTTTATTTACCTGGACTCGCATATGTTATTTTAAACATATATATCAACTGGTGAAAGACATTTATTTTCGTCCACTCACTCTAACGTGTTTATTGTCTTTCCCCTGGGCTTTTCGGTTTCCGTGCCCAGTTTGCAGTTCGGACTCTGGAGTCGCACGTCGTGGTCGGAGGCATAGTGCTCGAGCAATCTTGTTTCATCCAGTAGGTTTATGGTTCTGCCTACTGTTGTATGCGTATATGATTATGTACTAGATGTCGCTCTGAGCTTCCTGTGGTATATGTTATACGATTTTTCACCGGATTTCAGTAAAGTATAGATATATTTACTGATTTACTTTACTGTTGATATATTGAGAAATCCGGATGGGATTGGTGCCCACGGTTTACTTTTTGTGGCATAGGATGAAGTGTATTTTCCGCGTGCAGGTAATGGTAATTCTACGTTAGTAACGAAACTCTGCCCAAATTTTGAAAAGTTTTTGTTGGTTCGTGTTTTCGGAAAGGTTTGATTCCGATTTAAGAAACTAAAAATCGGGGTTGGGTCCTTTCATTCGAACTTACATCTACGTGACAACTAGGCAAAACACGGGAGGTGAACTTACTCTTAATGATTGACATTTGTAAATTGGGCGGATTAGAAACTAGGGGTGGGGGCGAGGTGGCACGTCAAATTGTCACCGGCGAATCCACGGATCTTTAAATGACGAAACGGCCCACCGTACCAACAAAACCCATTACAGAACTCTTCTCGAGGGTTAGGGTTTGGACTTTGAAGTGCTTTAATCGCATTCTTGACTCAAGCTGGGGAGGAGTGACTGTCTGTATTTGATCTCCGACAATATCTGGGCTCTTGCGGCGCCCTGTTGCTCTTTTAATCCATGATCTTCTGCGTCCCATGGACCCTTCTCCACCCATTGAACAACACCACCAAGATGATGAGTGGGGTATGTATGCTTCTCTATCTATCTTCGTTACCCATTTCCTCGTTTAGGTTCTTAATTTGAATATTCTTCAAAGTTCGGACCTTTATTGTGATTCTAGTATCTAGATAATCTGATGAGGACCATCTGATATCGGCAGTACATATTAGTTTCACATTGCAAACGATTAGGTATTGGAATATGTCACTCATGAGCTTTTCTGGCAGTGTTGTTATTTGTTTGGATTTTTGAAGGGTCTGATTCTGAGAAAAAAAAACAAGCTTAAGAATGTGGAATTGATTTTCTGATAGGTCTGATTCTGAAATTTCAACAAACTTGTTAGTCTGTCATTTCACTCATGTGTGATTAGATCTCGGATCGTGTAGTTTCATTAGAAGTCAGTGTGTTGTCGATTTACCACTTGGTGGAATATGTGATTTTACTACGATGTATAGACACTTACAAGTCAGGTTAAATGGCTGCCATCTGCAGTCCTGAATGATATACACTGCATTCGTTTTAGTCATGCGCGAGTTCTTTTTTATTTTATTTTATGCAGGGTTATATGTTTTGGTTGCATCTTTCACTCTTTGTGTGCTACACATTACAGTGGATTGCATTGTGTTTTCAGTGTCAGCAATGCAGTATTTTTCATGTATGAATTTGATCTGATTTGAGGAGTTTTACGGTTAGTTAATGACTGTTTATTTGCATTAGATACCGACGGATTTGTGATTCCAAGCTTTGTTATTGAAGGCCAAGATGAAGCTAGCGATGTTGCTACAAGAGTAGAAGCCTCAAAACCTTCATCTCCAAAGGTCAGTTTACAACTGCATACGCTCCATGAAAGTGTTTCAGTAGCAAAATTAAACTTGTGACTTGTGAGTCATTGCTTGAAAGTATATACAATTAAATGTTTTCCAATTGACTTAAAAAATAATTCTGTAAATTTGGAAGGTGCTCATTTTTTGTAATGTTGCCTCGTTATGTTAAAGAGATCAATTTTTACCTCGTTATGCTAAACAAATTGATATCAGCACTCTATACAACAATCTTAAGCATATTTTTATTCTCAACCCTTTGGATTGACTGCATATTGAAAATTTTGTTTTGCAGGAGATAAAAAAAGAGAACATTTACTTAGGACCACATGGGGCTCCCCCTTCGCAATCAAAACAGCAAGAGGTAAATCCTTCTAGCCGTAAGCAGAAGTTCAAGCAGAAACTGAAGGAAGCAGATCGGAAGAGTAGTGGGAGTGGTCGAGAAAATAAGTTGGACAATCTGCGAGACCTTGTGGGTGGCGGGAAAGGAAGCAGCAACATGGTAATGGGTACTTCAGATCCTCACTGCCACGAGTCTCAGTTTGAGAAATGGCACCACCAGTGATTGTTGTATTTATACTCTATGCTGTTCAAGGTATCTGAATTTGGCCGCCACTCTGGTATTTACATCATCCGGTAACACTAGGGATCATGTTTCTTGACAATAAAATTTCAGTTGAACTTGTATCTTTGAAACCAATGTTAAGCTGTCATACATCTATAAATTTGATTTTCATAGTCCTATAATTGGAGTGGTGCTAAGTACGTTTACAAACTGAGAAAAGACACTAGTGCTCAATAAATAGGCAAATTTTTGCTTGTGGAAATAATGTAACAAGAGAATACCATTGCGTAAAATTCTAGGGAACCATCCCTGTAGCTAATCTCTACGATCTCTAGAGTTCAAGGTCCTTTGGGGGTCGCAGTCTCATCCAATACCCAGGAACTCTAATCCGCTGGCAGAGGGTGTCGAATCAAATTTTGCTAGAAAGTCTTCATTGTAAAATTTGCTCAGATGTCTCATCCCACTATCACACAAGATGGTTACAATAGTGTGACCAGGACCGACTGACTGTGCCACCCGAACCGCTCCAACACAATTCATAGCTGAAGAGCTGCCCAGAAAGAGTCCGTCATTCTTCATAAGAAACCTGACAAAAAGTTTTGAGTTAAGTAGCTTGAAGCCGAGTACAACCTATAGTTCTACATGGTCAAAGTGAATCACACAAGGTTCTTAACAGTCAGAAATAATATTGTTCGGGAGAAATTATATAAACTCATGCAATCTGAATCTCTCAGCAGAAGAGAAATCCCTGTGAAAAACCAAGAATAGGACTAACCTGGACATTTCAACAGCTTCCTTATCTGTGCCTCGAAAAGCCCCGTCAAGCTTTGCCATCAAAAAATTCTTTGTTAGTCTATTGATTCCAATTCCTTCAGTTATCGTGTCAAATGGATTCTTTAGCCTTTGCCCTTCAGCCTCCTCTTTGGCGTACATCACTCCCCTTGTAATCTTGTTAAATAAACCAGATCCCGGTGGATCTATCAAGAAGCACTTGATGTTTGGATTCCTTTCCTATTGCACATGAATTCTATGATTAACATATCTATATCAAGGAGTTGAAGAAAAAAAATTACAGCGAAACATCAAAAGCACCTGTAGAAACTTAGAAGCACCAGCAACAGTACCACCAGTTCCCGCTGCCGCCACAAATGCATCAACATTTCCTTCAGTCTGCTGCCAAATTTCAGGTCCAGTACCCTCATAGTGTGCCCGAAAGTTTGCCAAGTTTTCAAATTGATCAGCAAAGTATCCACCTGGACAATTCCTTGGTAACAAACTTTGTTTGTCTTCATTGTTTTGGAAGCAGTTAACTGTCTCAAGGGCTTTGCCATTAGTTTGCTCATCTTTTCTATGTTTAGATGCTAACTCATTTGCTTCTGATGCTCGTCGCCGAGCAATATTAACAAAGTGATCTCTGTGTGTGATTGAAACTGGCCTTACCCTCTCAACAGTGGCTCCTAGAGCTTCAAGTATCTGAGACTGAAGAAAACGTTCGTGAGAGGGAAGCAGAGTTCAGCAGATTGTTTAGAAAATAAAAAGTAAGTAAAAGGGAATCCAGATTGCAGTGAGGGGAGGGGATAGGATTTGAATAGTTTGATACTGGATTTCTTTTTTGGCATTTTCTCATTCTCCGATACAGAAAACTAAATATAGCACAACCCATCTTGCTAATCCAAAATGCATTCTCTGCCTACCTTCTCAATTGCAGCATCATCCGGTATAACCACATGGCATTTGCAACCATAAGCAGGAGCTACTGTAGCAAGGCTAATAGCCGTGCTTCCAGCGCTTCCCTCAGTGACTACTCCACCTGGAGAAAGGTCCCCGGATTCCAAAGCCTGTACAGAACCAAAACCTAGATAATTAATGTGACTCTGAAATAAATAGCCAGCTACAACTGATTACCGCAATTATTACTAGGGAGAACATGAAAAGGAATAATACCAAGTTTATTAACTGAATAGAAAATTCAGTAGCAAAATCTACTTCATAAGAAATGAAGACTGAAATTTGGTTAGAGAAACTGTTCATTGGACCAAAGTCTATGAGTTACAAAAACTTAGGATCATCAGTGACAATAGATCCTTTTTTCTATAATTCTATCTAAAGCTATAACATAGTTCATAACAATAAAGCACATACATCCCCTATCTACCAAATCAGTATTATCAAATTCAACAAACTGCATCTGATTTCAGTATGAAATAAGCAACATCTTCAATACAATAGACCACATACATTCTCTATCTACCTAGATCAGTAATACCAATTTTAACTAACTGCATCTGAAAACAGTATGATGAAAGCAACATCTCCTTATTTGACCAAGACCAACAATCACTCTCCTTGTTTAACCTTTCTTCCACCCCAAAAGCACAACTAGGATGGCCATTACAACCAGGCATCACTATAAAGGTATATGCCACAATTCAAGAACTTTTTGGGCAATGATCTAAATCCATTCTTGGTCATCAGCATTAAATCAGTTTCAAGAACATATAAGGTCTCTCCTGGTGAATTATCACAGGTGCCATCTCTCCTTGAGAAACTATTCAAGCAAAATTCTTAACACAACTAGCTACCATAGCCTCCCATATGAAGGTGGATGAGTGAAATGAAATGGTTCAATAATGACCGAAATAAATTACGAATTGCTTGGAATGTTCTAAAGGATTCAAGTTGCCAGTATTTCTCTTCCCCCCATTCAATTACCATTATCAAAACAATATCGGTCCCCATAATAAATGGACGAAAGTGAAACACACACAGAATATACTGGAAAAAACGTTACAGCAACATTGACCACCAAGCATGATATATATCACAACAATAACCTTAGAACAGTTTGACCAAAATAGAAAAGTAGCAGGTAGAGTCCATGTTTGCTTCTTCAAATTTGTCAGACAAAAAATCTCCTAACCCAAAAAAGAAAAGAAAATTTGAAAGGAAAACAAAGGGTAACTAGTTCTGGAGTCTGCAACTTTAATATACAGTTATCCAGTCTCATGGTAATGAAAGGAACTCCAAGTAGATTACCTCTTCGATAATTTTGACAGCAACTCTGTCTTTGACACTCCCTCCTGGGTTCAAAAACTCGCACTTGCCAAGAATCTGATGCCACAAAAACACAAAAAGATTCAACCTTGAGAATCAGACAGAGATGAAACTCAGAACCCAGAAAGCTAGAGTGAAATTCAAATGAAACCCATGTGGAAGGAGAGGAGTTACTTCACAGCCAGTGGCGTCGGAGAGGCTGTTGATTCGAATGAGAGGTGTGTTGCCAATGGCTCCAACCAGGCCAGTTCTGGTCGGTTTCTTAGAAGATGAAGATGATTGGGGTGGTTTGGTCTTTTTGGACTTGTGGAGGATCAGAGAGAGTAAAACGACGGTGACTGAGATAGCAGCGGCAATAGCGCCTGTGGTTGTGGTGGTGCTTCTCACAGGCGACATTCCGGCGGGTTTCGAACTAACACTCCGCCAAAAGCTTTTGTACTAAGGTTCAATGCTTCTTTTTATTTTTTTGGTACCAAGGTTCAGTTGAAATTTTAGATGTGTTAACATATTTCGGTCCATGGTTTGCTCGATATAAATGCAGCAAATGTCATAGACTCATAGCACACGTCATTAAACTGCTACTAGCAATAGGGTGTGAGTAGAGCTCGGTAATGGGTCGGGCTAGGCCGCTCAAGTCCAAACCTAAACTCATCGGATTCGAGCTTGGTCGGGTCATATTTTTTTGTCACGTCTATAAAATTAGGGCGAGATTGGGTTTTTTTTTGAAAATTTAAAATCTATGGGCTAAGTCCAAAAGACCGGGACGGGCCGGGCTTGTTTTTGTACTAAATAAAATATTTAAAAATTATTAGTGTTTAACAATTAAATATATTAACAATTATTGATATTAAATAATATATAAGTCTCAAAAAATTAAGTAGTTCTAAGGGTATAGGGCCATGCTTGGGCTTTTCGGGTATCGGGTCTCCCACAGGTTTTTTGGGCCTATGGGCCAAATGGTGACTCATATGCACGTGTTAAAATATCTAGCTTCGCCACCTAAAATATCTAGCTTCGCCACCAACTATAAGAGCAACATCTCCAATGATGTTCATCTCCGATAATATTCTCTATAGTTTTTTAATAAATTTGTTGAAAATATAACTAAAATCTAAACATTTAGAGAGTAAAGAAATAAATTTGTGCTCCAACCATGTTAGTGAAATGGAGAATATGAATAGCTATGTTGTATGGACACAAACACAGATATGGGGACATGAATAGGTGGGGACACGAAACACGGCAAAATCTTAAAAAGTAAGACACAAATACGCCTCGGACATGAAAATTTAATTTAATTTAAATATTTAATAAATATTAAAAAAATAATCAAGTATTTTAATTAAAATTATCCATAAATATAAAGATCATGTAACTTAAAAATCCATATGTCATAAAAAAAATACTGAAAATCCAAACAAGATATAAAGATCATGTAACTTCATGGTGTGATGATAAGTTGCACCCTCGTTGCCATCATTCTAAGGTTCCAAATAATACGTCATCTATTGTTGGTTCGTCTAGAGAAACATTTTCAAGTTCAAGAACATCTCTTAATCCTATAGTGAATAAAATTCTAATTTCTTTACATTAAAAATATATATAAAAAATATTTATTATTTAATACGCTAAAGTGTCTCCGAGCGTACATGGAGTGTCCCCTAGCATCCCCAAGTGTTCAAAAAGAAATATTTTTAGACACGCCACGTGACACTTTGGACACAGCGTCCCCAAGTGTCGGACACGTGACACGACACTACAATAAAGTATCGGTGCTACAAAGATGAATAGGGAGCTGATATTGGGACTCCCTTATTTCGTCTAAACTACTATTTTTCACTCCCCTTTTTATTTTAAATAATTTTCTGCTAATATAATTGTTTAAATTCCGTTTCTACACCTTACCGTTTCTCTCTTATTTCCTTTTTTTTACCGGTACCTTTTTTTTTTCATTTCTCTTTAGTCTTTACCCTAATTGTATTTACCGGTATCTTCCATCTATAGTTCTTAAGCTGCAAATATTACATTTTGAATTAATTACAAAAGACACCCCCAATTATGGGGTGACTTTCAATTTCATACCCATGTATCAAATATTTGTATTTTTATACCCTAACTTGTATTTTATTATTATCTTCATACTTGGCAGTTAAGTTCAAGCGTCAAGTGGTGAGGTGGCATAATAAGTAGGGACATTTTTGTCAACTCAACCATCAATAACACATTCAAAAATGCAAAAGTTCTTTGCTCTCCCCATGGATCGGGCTACCGCCCTCATCCTCTATGATGTTAGATAACACGGCAAACCGCTGGGCCACAAGTCAAATACGTTTACAGTTGTTTTAGTATAATACAAGTAACAATTTGCCCGGCAACACCCATATATATATATGTATAATTTTCAAAGAGGCTATGTGTAATCACATACACATACAAATATTATTATCTCACGTTTAGTTTATGTACAATAAAGTTTTAACTTACTATCACATATAGAAAATATTATTATCTTTCATGGAAAAAGAAACTCATAGTTTTAGTTTTTTATAATTAGATTAATACTTATTCCCCTTACGGTAAATATGTATCCTTTTTCCCTTTTGAAATTTGAAATATATGATATAGTTACACTTTCCGTAAGATATTATATTGTTGTTATTTTTTCTTTACAATAGATAGATACATAAATATTATTGAGAATAATATAAATTATTATACCACGGTTCATAAGTAAAGATAATATTTTTCGTTTACAGATTGGAGAAGGATTGGTTGACTCATCTTTAGAAAAAAAATCTTGAATTCCGCAAAGTAAGAATATTATTATTTTGTAACGTATGTATGTAATGGTTAATAAATGAGTGTAAACATTGTTATTAATTAGTATTTAAATAGTAAACTATTGTTTGGTATAGAAATGTAAATATTTGATACATGGGTGTGAAACTGAAAGTCACTTTATAGCTGGGGTATCTTTTTGTAATTAATCCTTGTATTTTATTGTAGATGGAGATGGTAAAGCATGTTGAAGTATTATTTCAAGTTGTGGTTATATATGCTGAAATTTTGCAAAAAATTATGAAGGAAGAGAAAATATATTCTTTCAGTTCTATGAAACACTTGCTGATTGTGCCACGTTAACACTTGATGGGTGAACTTAATGACCAGGTACCGAAGATGATAACGGAATACAAGTTGGGGTATGAAAATTCAATTATTTGATACATGAGTATGAAATTGAAAATCACCTCATAGTTGGGTGTCTTTTGTAATTAATCCTTGCATTTTATTATAGATGGAGACGGTAAAACATGTTGAAGTATTATTTCAAGTTGTGGTTATATATGCTGAAAATTTGTAAAAAATTATGAAGGAAGAGAAAATATATTCTTTCAGTTCTAAGAAACACCTACTGATTATGCCACGTCAACACTTGACGGGTGAACTTAATGACCAGGCACTGAAGATGATAACGGAATACAAGTTGGAGTATAAAAATGTAAATATTTGATACATGGGTATGAAATTGAAAGTCACCTTATAGTTAGAGGTGTCTTTTGTAATTAATCCTTGCATTTTATTGTAGATGGAGATGCTAAAGCATGTTGAAGTATTATTTCAAGTTGCGGTTATATATGTTGAAAATTTGCAAAAAATTATGAAGGAAGAGAGAATATATTCTTTCAGTTCTAAGAAACACAGATAGGTGCATAACCCATCGTATCACATATTTGATACGGATATGGATACAGATACAATACATGAGGATACTGCGTGATATGATATCTGCTTTCAGATACTGATTGGATACGCGAGTATCCAAAATTGATACAGAAATTTTTAATAAGAGTTGTTTTATTTTAGACATGAGAAAACAGAAAAATACACTAAGAGCATCTCCAACAGTAAAGCTAAATCTATAACTATTTTCAACTAAAAAGTTAAATGTAGCTCACATGTTTTTGATTTCATCTTTAGCAATTGTAGCTATAGCTAAGTCATTTTAAACACTTGAGACATTAGATCACTTTTTGGATGGTGGAAGATTTAGTTTTTTAGTTATTTTCTCTATCCTTTGTAGCTAAATATGAGAGAAAACCATTTGTCCTCATTTTTCTATCCCCCTCCTTGTCTCCCTTTCAATTTTTGACATGTGTCAATTCAGCATAACTTGTCTTATAATCTCGTTGCTCAAGCCAACCTCAATTAGAACTCAATTTCAATCTCTAAACTCAGCATCTCCGAATTAAATAATGAATATATAGAACTCCATAGTCCTGAACAATGAAGCATCGGTGCATAGAAAAGTCTAGCCATGGGATAACGACTTTCTCCAAAAACTCATCACTCCACCATCTCCCATTCTAACTACAAGACCAATTGCGGATTCAAGACCAACTTCATATCCCATAAAAGAACAATCTGATCTTGAAAGATTGGTTTCATGACTTTTATCCCAACAATTACAGCAAATCAAGTACATATGTGATCAATCTTTAAAGAGCGACCCGACTTGTGCTTCATGGCTTCATCTCCACATTGATCAAAACTCTCAATCTAGACCAATCCATCTTCATCAAATCTCAAGTCAAATGGCCAAAATGGAAAAACCCAGAACACCATAAACATCATTCTAATAAAGAAAACCATACATGGATGTCATTCCTCAACAGTTGAAGACGACATATTGGTATTGTAACTCATTGTGATTGATATCTTGATACAAACTTTCTAGTTTGATTTCGTGGGTTGATGAGGAATCATGAATGTTTGGGGTACGCTGGGAAGAGAGGCTGAAGCTAGAGGTGGGGTGTGATTGATTTAACAGAGTAATAGATTAGGGTTTCCTTGCTGGTAAGTTCATTCTTCTGGGCTTCTTGGGCCATTTAATATAACTTGGGCCTCTCTTTTTACGATCCAAAATTGTCATGGTCAAGGGTATTTATGTAAATACCCATTAGGTGGGTCCAAATGAGCAAAAAAAAAATCGAGCGTAGACTTGCCACGTCATATCCACGCTGGCACATAACATATGCTTTTAACAGAAGTGAGATGAAGATGAGAAATTGAAACATGAAGTAGTAAATTGAACAATTTAAAATGTGAGGTAGTAACATGATGAGTGAACTAAACCATAAGTTGATAAACTGAAATTTGTCCTAAATTATATATCCGACAGAGTTGAGGGGTTTGATTACCCTCTAATTTTGCACAACTTAATTCCACAACTTGGACTACTAACAATAATTCCACAAATTAATTAAAAAACTATCGATTCCTCCTATGATATAAGTTACCGCTTCTTGATTACTTATATTACCTCAAACATCTGATCATGACCATAAAGTAATAAAATTGTATGTTCTTACACCGTTGTCTGTAGTTCCACAAAGTAATAAAATTGTATTTTCTTACAAACAACACCGTTGTTTGTAGTTTCACAAAGTAATAAAATTGTATGTTCTTTGAAATTTGATATTGAAATATATATATATATATATAATGTTTGCCTTTGTATTGTTTGTCAAACAATATTCTTTCCATTTGCTCTGCATATGTTTGCCTAATGTTGGTTACAAATGACTCTTTTACAGTACTATAGGGTCACTGTTTTAGTCTTATTGGTGAACTAAAATGCATGTCTCCTTAATATTAAGAGGCTTATATAATTTTGCTAAAGTATAATAATATACTAAATTTTGTGTCACGCTCTTACTATTAGAAAGGAGATAGGAGAAGGGAGAAGGGGGGAGGGAGAAGGGAGAAGGGGGGAGGGAGGAGGGAGGAGGGCTGAAGGGAGGCCATAGAGTTGCAAGGTTTGAGGTTTAGTTTATGGTTTTAAAATGTGTCTTTTAATTCGTATAGAATCGCAAGGTTTACAATAAACTACAGTGATATATGAACTTTTTAATTGTAAGTTATGCTGCAAATTTATTATGCCAAATTTTCAAGTAGTCTTAACTTGTACACTTTATATTTCAAATTTATTACATGTAATTGCAATTGTATTTTTGTAAACTGCCGCATCTTGCTCTTTTAATCGTGTTACTTTCATCTTTCAATTATATGGACTCTTAATATGAGTTCAATATCTTTAATACCAGACGACAATGGTGGAGAGAAGAAGATTTGGTAAAGGACTTCAAAACAATCAAAACCAAAGTAAATGATGTAAATGAATCATATGCTAAAGAGTAGTCCAAGTTTCACCATACTACATGGTATGACATGCAACAGTTCACCTCTATCGTACAGTTTAATCAATGGGTAAATATTTCAATCCATAATTTTCTTTTGGATATGAACTGTTTAGTTCAATTGGCTGCATTCACCAATGGGTCTCATCATCAAAGATCAAACACCAAATGGGTTGTGTAATTAAGGGTTTCTGTTACTACCCATAAACGAACTCATGATAATAAATTGATGGGTTTATCCAAGGTTTAAGCTTTCCAACGTACACCATATAACATAAAAAATGTGAAACATTAAACAGCAAAAAAGATATTAGTCGAACTATGACATAAAATAATAGCAATTTATGTGGGAAAATGACAGCAAAAATTACCATAAGCATATAATTCATATTGGATTTAAATCATGCAGGAAAGAGTTTGTCAAGAATTTGAAAAGGTCGTGGATACAAAAGATGAAACTATAGTTCATGTATATGATGATCACAAGCAAAAAAATGATGATCACAAGATAGTAGCCTTTCGAACCTCTATTGAGAGGTCACAATAGATATTTTTGTGAAATTTTCCAAATTTCACAACGAAGAGTTATACTTATTTTTTTAAACATCAATGTAAGTTTGCCTGTTTCATGAAAAATATGTACATAGGAGACTGATGGAACAATAGTCATCTTTGTAGTTTTTTGTTTTGAAAGGGTCTCTTTACCATTCTTTTTCGAGCACAAAGATCTAAAATTTTAACACGTACATTTCAAATTGCGTAGAGAAACATAAGCGATTCAAAAGTTTGAACAAAAACACGATTCTCCCCATAGCAGAGCGCGAGTGTATTACTAGTTATAGCTTTATGAATTATAACTATATGAAAGTGCAGTTTGGATTTCACTGTTTCTAAGTACAATTAATTTTCCTTCTTATCCAGCTTTTCTGACAAAATTATAATGCATGCCACTGACATTTCTATTCATCTTTCTTCTCGCATCCTCTTTGTCTTCCCCGATGAGTCGCAACCCCTGCAACACAATAATCTCATTCTTTTTCATGATCTATTTGTTTGTCACAAATTCAGCCTTGATTATATTTTTTAACTACAAAGAAGCTAGACTAGTTATTGAAAGGTTGATCATACTGCTCTCAACCTGATTGGACAGTGATGCTAGTGACCATATAGTTTGTGACCTTTCTCTCCTTGCTTCTTTGAAATCTGTTCACAATCGTTTTGTAAAATAGCCGGATGGCGCCTCTGCTCAGGCCACTCATATTGGAAAAATAGTCTTCTCTTCCCATTTCATTCTTCATAATGTCCTATGTGTGCCATACTTTTACTTGAACTTGATTTTCATTAGTAAGTTGGTATTCAATTCATTTTGTGTCACCATCTTTCTCAGAAAGTTTTGTGTCAAATAGGACCGATCAGAGAAGATGATTGAGACGGGAACTGAATGGGAGAGACTCTATTGTCTTGACAAAATACAGAAAGGAACATGTAACTCTGTTCGTAGTCACCAATCCAATCGTTGGCATCAACACCTCGACCATCATTCTAGCAAAGTTTCTTCATTATTCCCTTTTCTGTAAATAAAGCTTGTGATAAGTGAATGTTCTATTTGTCCTTTGGCCAAACAAACAAGAAAGTAATTTCCATTAAGTATTATCTCAAGTGAGTCTGCTTTTGCCTTGATACATGTTGTTATTTGGGGAGGTTATCACATTCCTTTGCTTTCTGATGCACAATACTTCCTTTCCATAGTTGATGATTACACTAGGAGCACTTGGGTATACTTAATGAAGCATAAATCAGAAACATGCACACTCTTAGTTAATTTCATTCACTTGGTTGAGAATCAATTTGATAAGAAAGTCAAAGTTGTGCGGAGATATAATGGTTCCGAGTTTAAACTTGAATAGTTTTATTCCTTAAAGGGGATAGTTCATCAAACTAGTTACATCAACACATCACAACAAAATAGAGTTGTTGAACGTAAACATAGACATTTGCTTAATGTTGCTAGAGCCATTCTCTTTCAAGATAATTTGCCTAAACAGTTTTGGGGGATGCCATACTCACATCTGCTTATCTCACTAATCGAACACACACACACACACCACTTCTCCAAGGAAAGACACCGTTTGAAAAATTATTCAACATAGTGCCAAATTATTCCCATCTACGAGTGTTTGGTTGCCTGTGTTTCACGTCAACTCATTTGACCAAACCCACCAAGTTTGATCCTCATGCAACAAAGTGTGTGTTCTTATGTTATCCTCATAGTAAAAAAAGTTACAGAGTCTATGATCTAGAGCAACATAAGGTACTTGTTTCATGAGATGTCTTGTTCTCTGAGGATACTTTTTCATTTTAGTCCATCTCCCCCACAACTTTTCCACCGGCCGCGTCACTTTTTCAACCAATAACACATGTATCTTCATTTGACACAGACCCAACAATCCCATATTTATTTACTTCTATTGTCCCAAATCTTGAAGACTCACAAATTGACACGCCACCTGAGGACCCTTTCATCCATTCTTCACCACCATCACCAAATACCAATATATCTTTGCCACTAGATCACCATAATCCATCCTTACCACCACAATGCTCATCTAGGCCTACCAAAACTCCAACATTTTTGTAGGACTTTCGCGTTGAAGTAACCATCCATTCACAGTCTGTTTTATCATCTTCACCGGACTTGGTCACCACTTAAGGTACTGCTATGAAAGGACCCAACCCCGGTTTAGTTGCCTAAACCGGAATCAAACCCCTTCGAAAACACGAACCAATAAAAACCATCAAAATTTCGGCAGAGTTTCGTTACTAACGTGGAATTACCATTACCTGCACCCGGAAAATACACTTCATCCTATGCCACAAAAATCAAACCGTGGGCACCAATCCCATCCGGATTTCTCAATATATCAACAATAATGTAAAGTAATAAATATATCCGTACTTTACTGAAATCCGGAGTAAAATCGTATAAAATATACAACAGAATACTCAGAGCGACCTCTAATGTATAATCATATAAGTATGCCACAGTAGGTAGAACAATAAACCCACAGGAAGAAACAAGGTAGCTCGAGCATTATGCCTCCGACCACGACGTGCGACACCAGAGTCCGAACTGCACACTGGGCACAGAAACCGAAAAGCCCAGGGGAAAGACATGAAAATCGTTAGAGTGAGTGGACGAAAATAAATGTCTTTCACCAAATAATATATACATATAAAAACATATGCGAGTCAAATGCATGAAAATCAAATGGTACGTGAGGAGACGCTGACTCCAACCCACATACAGAGCATGCATCGTAAAAATCGCGGAGTCTCTCATGGACTACCACGCGATAGCACAGTCTGAATCACGGGATCCCAGACCCACACGTGATTCCTAGCCAGAAAGGCCTCGGGTCAGGATATCTGTCCCCCCCGGAGCATACTCGGGGATCAGCCGAGAAGCCAATGTGTATCGATACAACCCTGATAACTGAGACTATACTCTGTGTAAACCAAATCATAAATCTTTTCCATGCACATGCATAAAACATAATATATATGTATGTATAATCGTATACGTATATTCGTATGTGCATAATCGTAAAAAACATGCTCGTAAAATCATGATCAAATTGCATGCTCAAGTTCGTAAATCATATATAAAAGACTCGCAATCAATCCGTGAAAAGAAATGTCCACTCACAGACTAGCGTAACGCAGTTCACGTTAACCCGTGATCCGGCGGAAAGTCCATCGCCAAACAAACGATCACGAACCCCTGAATAATCACAAAGTTCATATCTCAAAGTCATAACTCGACAATTCATAACAAATCACGAGAAACCACCGTTCTCGGAAACACACAATTCAATTACAACAAACTGTCGAAAATCCGATATTCACACCTCAATACCTCGCTGTACTTTCGGACGCTCAATTTGAAAAACGAACCTCCCCACTGCGATCGGGGCGCGATTTTGAGTGAAATAACATGCAACTTGTCGAAAACCCCAAAAAGTCAAAGTTTGACCGTTGACCGCCGTTGACCACCGCCGGCGGCGGCGGCGCCACCCGAACGGGAAATTTCACGGCGGAGCAACCACTATTCCACTCCAAATCACCCATTGAGCAACTTTCACAACTGCATCAAAGGCCAATTCACACTCTAACCATGTCAATTTCATGTAAAACCGAATTGCCTCACAAATTTCAAATCCCAAATTCTCTAAGCACAAATCAAATTGGAACTCCATACCTATATGGTTAGAATCATGGAGATGAGGGCTACAAAACCCAATCCTTTTCTGAGCTCAACTCGGCCGGAATCAAAATCCACCATTAACCCCAAAATTCACCATTTTTGGCCGGAAATATCTTCCACCTCCGGCGACCTCGTCGTGAGAGGAGACCGGCACGGGGTCGAGGGCTCCAAGGCGAGTCAAACGGTACCAGGGTCGAGCCCGGAGGTGGCCGGACGGGCTTCGCCGCCATGGAGCACGTCGGTTACCGTCGCACACTTTCTCTCTCCCCGCGTTGACCAAGTCAACAGCCACAATGAATAGTTGACTTGCCCAAAATAGTAACCCACAATAAATACCTTCCAAATAAGGAAACTTCCAATTATACATTTCGACAAACTTTAAACACCCGTAACTTTCGCGTCGTAAACCCGATTTCGATAATTCTCGCGGCAACAAACTCGACTCGACATATTCTTCAATTATCACCCAAAGTCAAACACATCGACCAAACCGATAAAAAGTCAACGGTTCACCCAAACACATACTTTAACCGACTAAATAATCAACAATCGGAAATATTCACAACATAATCCTCGTAACTCGGAATAATGCTCCAGAAGTTCCCACGAGCTCAAAATTAAATTCTCAACAACTTTCGTGTAGAAGTCGAAACCAAATTCTCGTCCGGTAATTTAGTCGTTAAGAAGACTGCCTTTTAAACCCGATTATATCGAAACTTCAAATATTCATATTTTATTCATCAGTCGTCCAAATAATGATCCGAAACCACCCACGAACTCGAAATCACACGTACAACGACTCTCAAGAAGAGACTCAGCTCCAATTCTCGGCCAATGATTTAGTCGTGATCAAGCCCAGCGATTCAAATAACTGTCGGAAATCTGCGACTACGCGCAAGCTCGTAGATTAAGCTGATTCCTCTTAGTGATTCTGTTCCGGGTCGTCACAGATTTTCTTTCTTATCCTATGATAGACTCTCTAATAATCATCGAGTCTTCACCACTAAGCTTACTATATAGAAAGAGCTTACTCATTTCAAACAAGCAGTACAATATCCTCAATGGAGAGAAGCTATGCAAAAAGAGATTCAAGCCTTTTAAGCTAATCACATATGGAGTTTAGTGCCTTTACCACCTAACAAACAACCTATTGTTTGTAAATAGGTATACAAAATCAAACGCAATCTAGATGGAACAATTGAACGCTACAAAGCAAGTTTGGTTACTAAAAGATATAGTCAAGTTGAAGGGATTGATTATCATGAAACTTTTGCACTGGTTGCCAAATTGACAATAATCCTAGTACTCCTTAGTCTTGCAGCCTTGCAAGGATGGCATTTACACCAGCTAGCGTCAACAATGCTTTTCTCAATGGTGATTTGTATGAGGTATACATGCAGATTCCACCTAGATTCGAACGAAAGGGGGAGGCATGAGTTTGCAAGCTGCATAAATCCATTTATGGTTTGAAGCAGGCTTCCCATAAGTGGTTCAATAAATTATCAACAGCTCTTCAATCTGTAGGGTTTCATCAATCTTGGTCAGATTATTCATTATTCATCCGAAATCGTCCAAGTAGATTCACATTATTGTTGGTTTATGTTGATGATGTAATGTTGGCAAGTAATAGCTTGAAGGATATTACAAACACCAAACAATTTCTTTCAAACCAATTCAAAGGGCAACTTAAATATTTCCTTGGGATAGAAATGGCAAGGTCAAAGCAAAGAATTGCATTATGTCAAAGAAAATATGCCTTGAAAATTCTTGAAGATACAGGTTTTCTCGGTGCAAAGCCTTCATATTATCCTATTGATCAAAACAAGGCACTCGTACAAACCAATGGTGATCTCCTGGATGATCCATCTCAATACCAAAGACTTATAGGCCGATTGATATACCTTACTATTACAAGATTGGACCTTGTTTATGTCGTTCATATATTAAGTCAATTTATAGACAAGCTTAGACAACCACCCTTTGAGGCAGCACATAAGGTCCTAAGATATATCAAGCAAGCTCCTGGTCAAGGAATCCTTCTCCCTTCAACGGGTACATTGGAATTGAAAGCATTTTGCGATGCTGACTGGGCTAGTTGCAAGGATACAAGAATGTCTATAATCGGATACTGCATTCTTCTTGGACAAGTACCGCTTTCTTGGAAAACAAAGAAACAAAGTACAGTGGCTCACTCAAGTGTAGAGGCAGAATATCGCTCTATGGCCACCACATGTTGTGAGGTAACATGGTTAAGCAATATATTGAAAGATTTGAATGTGAATCACACACAACCTGTCAAACTATTTTGCGACAATCAAGCTGTTACACATATTGCCTTAGATCTAGTTTTTCACGAACACACAAAACATATAGAGATTGATTGCCATGTAGTGCATGGAAAGGTGCAAAGAGGAGTTGTTAGAATAGTGCATGTCAGAACTAAAGAGCAACTAGTTGATTTGTTTACCAAGACATTGAGTTCAAACTAGTTCGATACATTGCTCAACAAGTTGGGTGTAATTAACATGCGCTCTAACTTGAAGGAGAGTGTAAAAGGAAAAGATTCAAATTCCACCAAATCTATGACATTTTTACTTTCAAAAAAGAAGAAGATATATGACATAGTTAGCTGATTTCATGTATTATTGTTAGTTAGTTGTACACGCTCAAAGTTAGGCAACAATTGTGGATCTATTGTATAGAGGTTGTATATATGGCCTGTAATTCATTCTGTATCAATCAAGAAAACATATTCTTCACACACTGTTTCTCTTTACCATTAATTAATTGAAACAAAACTAATCATAAGAGTTTCAAGCTAAATAGACTTTAAGTACGTGAGTACGTGTCAATGAGATTTTTGTGAAATCTTTGATCCTTTTTTGAAATAAATAAAAATGAGAGAAGACTAGAAGAGAAAATATTTTGGTGAGACAAAGAGTAGAAAGTACATAGCATTTTACTGTAATAATTTTTCTTTGCTCGATCAAAACATTACATTAATCATTGTGTTTTACCTAATTTTTCATAATGAGATCGCCAATGAATTTAACTCTCAAATACGAAATGAATTTTCCAACCATAAAAGAAACGTGGTTATCTAAATCAAACTTGTCGAAAAAAATCCTAGCAGACCTAAACAACGCCTCTTGGGATACCAAAATTCTCTTCGTGCCTTGTGCTCGTCTGGCGGCCTTGGGCTTTGGCAATGGTGGCCTTTGGCCTCGTCGGTATCCTAGGGTGCAGCCGAGAGGTATTTGTCCTTGGCTTGGGGATGGGTAGCGGTGGAATAAGAAGCTTAACTAGTGGTGAGGTGTAGTATGGCCCATGTTCGCAAGGTTTAAGTGGCCGCAGTGGGGAAGATGGACGACGGGGGTAGAGTGAATGGGTAGGGTTGAGTTTTAATCGAGAAAATCAGACAGCCTCTACGGGTCGAGCGTCACCGATGATGCAGGGTACCTTTTTGCAGCCAAAAGTGTGTCAACCGAGGTGTTAGATGACTCAGTTGTGTTGGGTACAAGTTTTGGATATATTTGGTGACCGGATGATGGTGGCGGGTCGAGTAGAGGCGCGATCCCTGCTTGGTTTAGCCGATGGTGCTCGGCTAGAAATAGGCATCGAGAATGGCAGAGGCGTGGGGGGAAGGGAGGCGTGCGACTGTTCCTGTTTTGAAGATGGGTTGGGTGGGCTGCTTCCTTGCTAATGGGTGGGCTCCTAAATTAGGTCTGGGTTAAAACCTAGGCCTGGTTTATTTTTTTTATTGTTTAAAATTAGTTATTTTTTTGTTTTGTTATTAATAGTTATGAAATTAAGCCTATACCCGATTGAGGTAGGCATAAGTGAGTTTTGTCTCAGGTTGTGCACCTTTGGTGTCTTGTTTACTCTAGATCAGGACGTTAGCTGGTTTATCGAATGGGCTCACCCTCCTAGTGGCAGGGTAAAATGTAGTGTCAACAGTAATCTTGTCGGCAACATAGTTAGAAAGCTGTTTAAAGTGAATCGATGCATTGTCAGAGTCACATTATCTTTCTAGTACTGTTTCAGTTTCTTTTGTTTGGCAAGAAAGGAAAAGAAAGTAGAGATTCTAGTGTTTTGGACTTTTGGTTAAGTCAAGAAAGGTAAGTCGGGGGAAGCCAATTCCTTAGGGAGAGGGAAAATAAGAGAAAATTGGTTCCCTCCATCAATCTTGGAATTTTGTTTCCCTCTCACTTGTAGTAATTATTACAATGTTTGTTATACTAAAATAACCTTGCTGAAAATTTAAAATCATTACAAATGAGGATATTATTGTAAAATTCACATAGTTTTATTTTCATTTCCTAACACCAACAAAACAACGGAAAGAAAATTCAAAACAAGGTACTACTTCCTGTTCCCAAGGGAAAGGAAAAAGAAAGGAAGCAAATTACTTTCCTTTCCCGACTACCAAAAGAGGTAAAAAAAATGGTGTAGTCAATGATGCACTATTTGCTAAATTGTGCAGTTTATGATCTAATGTATTAGTTGAGTCGCCTGATATTATTTCGAGTATTTCTCTTTCTATGGGGTCCAGGTCTTATGTCCCCTCGTATTCTGCCATTTTATTTATAAAAAAAAAATGAATCATGGTTATCTTTCCAAACCAATCAGTTTCATACCACGTAGTGTTATTTCTCAATAATGATTAACTCATATTATTAACACCACGTCTAATTCACTTTGGTTACTTTCTTGTTGCGGTCGCTAAATTTCATTCCTCAATTACCCTCAAATTTTTTTGCCACAAAGATCAAACATCATAGATTACAATTCTGAAATCATATTTAAATACAAAAAGATTCGAGATTACAATTTCACGAAATCAAACAAAAAAGTAAAGGCGGTGATGGTAAAATGTTAGGGTTGAGAGCAAAAGGTCTCTTTCACCATGCGAGGGTCTTGGCGACAGCTTCTTGGCCCCATCGTGGGATTGCACCGACTACCGCTCTTGAGTCAGTCGTCTGTTTTCCTCATCCCAGAGGTGATGAACCTGTGGTGGTGCCTGGTGCCCAGATCCGTGTAGTATCAGGCACGGTTTTCGTTACTGGTGTGGGCTTTGAATGGGCAGTACAACTGAGGACGACGGTGGTTGTGGCTAGGTCGGTCAACCAGAGCTCTACTGAAACCTCTCCCGCTTCTCGTGCTTTGGTTCCTATGGAGGATGACTTGTGATGGTGGGAGTTCTCTACGTCTGAGGCTGACGCTCGACGATCATGTGTGGGAGGCTGGGCTTCTGGTTCACAGCGCTGTAGGTGTGGTTGGAGGTTTTAAGTGTCGGCAAAGATGGAGGTAGGCTTCTGCCGACGGTGAGGTCGGGGGGCGGCTGTGGCTACCTGATGTGCTTGGATGGGCTGACTTATGGGCTTTGACCGTTAGTTAGGCCCGGGTTTTGATCGATTGTGGGCTGCCTCGATTGTGAGATTTGACCAAATTTTGGGCTCGAGTTTTGGGCTCAAATCCCTTTTGGATTTGGACTTGGGATCCGAGTGATTTTTTTAGTTTGATTTTGTTTAGACTCTTTGTTTGAGCTTGACTGTTCTGTGTCCGCTCCTGCACTGGTCTAAACATTAAAATAATTTCTCTCAATCATGGTCACATGGTTTGTATGCGTTTCATTTTAGTAGTTGCATTTCGATCTAGGTCATGTTAGATCGCATAAGTTTTTTAGGAACGTTGGTGTTCTACAGGTCGTGTTGTTTAGGCGAATCTATGTATAATATAACCTATTATTTGTTTAATATTCAAAAAACAAATAAAGGCGGTGAAAACAACAGAATTATTCTGTGTTCATGGCTATATAGGTAAGTGAAAGATGAAGTAATTAATTACCATAGATTTCGAAAATATCCACTTGAAAACAAAAAAGCTCAGCAAACAAAGTGTTTGCCCCTCGGAGAATCTCTGCACTAATATTAGAGATAAACCTCCATCAATCTCTGTCCCCTTCTCACTCACCCTCTCTCACTCTCTCTCTCTCTCTCTCTCAAATCATCACTCGCTACCAAACTTTGTTCATTCTCTTTAGTCCATGGAGATCCCAGAAAAGCTGCTTAAGTTCAAGTACCACATCCTTTCCGCACTCATTTTGTGCCTCACCCTTTACTCCCTAGCTCTCTTTGCCCCAAGATTTCTTACCATTCTTGCTTACTTCTGGCCTCTCTTCCTCTCCACAGCTCTCTTCCTCGTCGCTGTCGTCGTCTTCGGGAAGACCTCGTTACCGATCACCGACGCTTCCGTTGACAAAGCCGGCGAAGGCCTTCTCGACTACGTGGCCGGCCAACCAGACCACGTCGTTGAAAGTTACCCGTCATCATCTGAAAATGTAATGTAATTGTCTATAGCTGTAATCTCTAACTTCTTAGAACTTTGATCTCAAAGAAGAAGAATAATTTCACTAATGGCATAAGGGTCTCTTTCATTTTGACCTCTCTTTTTTCCTTCGTAGTCTTTAACTTTTGTTTCTCTAACTCCTATAATTAATTTGTTGCTATTTCTTTTAGTTGTTGTTCTAAAACTTTTGTTGTTATATTCCAAGGATGTACGTATCACAATTCAGTCATAATTTGTCTTTCAATAAGTAATGGTTAAAGAGAGCTAATTAATTAGGTTATGTGTTTTTCGATATGTATCTGAATATTCGTTTAATGTTATATATGCATTTTTATCAAAAGAAATTGTTGTGATAATTTTCAGAAAGTATGAGATTTGAAAAGATGTCATGTAGCGAATTAGCTAAGTTAAGTTCGAGTGGTAGTTATAGAATCATTCTACAATGCGCAGAATACAAATGTGCAGGAGAGTAATATACGGTATAGTTTCTATCATGCACTATTTATCTATGCTAACACGGTTAAAATTGTGACAAGTGTTCCGTATACTTATGTGTAAGTTGCCGTACGCTATAGGTACACTCGTGGTGATGGATCACATGCACATGATATTTAGAACCAAACTAAAACAAGATCAAATGTGAGTTTTTGATAAGGATCTTAAGTTCTTAACTACAAAATACTCTTTGAAATTATTTTAGGCTACGGATATTTACTCTCCATTTTTCGTCGGAACAATGTTATTCAACTGCTATATATTATTGTATAAAAAAAAGGGTACATATTATATTTTTGAGATGGAGTAGTCTGTGTATGTATTATTTTAACATGATGAGAATTTGAAAATGTTGCATGTAGTTGCTGTAATACATTGATGAGAGAGCTCGAGAGTGGTCCAAATAAGTGGAGAATGAAATAGCACCTTAAATTTGCCGTTGCTACATGGGTGGATCGAGTGATCGAGTCTACCTTGAGATTCCAAAGTTGTGCCTAGAGTCTCTAATGCCATTATATAATCTTGAATATGTTTATTTTGTACTTTAAAATATGATTATCAGCTTTAATCCTGCAGTTCCACATAAGCCTAAGTTTGTCTATTACTGTGCATAGATTCCAATCCCGAATTATGCCGAAACACTATTAAGTATCAACACCGACCACATGATATTATTGTAGCATTATTGGTACGATTAAAGATTAAGTAGGGAAAGGGCCAATATCTAGGTCCAATTCGAGCTTAAAAGACAAATTTTTGAGACTTGAAATTTGTACACTTTCACACAGGGGCGGAGCTAGTGTAAGTTAAGAAATGGGCAAATGCCCTCCCCTTAAATTTGAAGAATAAAAAGTTAAGTAGTGGTATTTTAATTATATTTTATTTAGATGTATACATATATTTATTTTTTAAATTCAAAATTTTCATTAATATAGTAAAGTTTCTTCCCTTTCAGTGTCAAAGTTTCCAATCACTACCAGAAGAAACACTAAAGCCGACGACATGAAGTCGTCGGCCTGTCCCTAAATATCGTCGGCTATAGTCTATAGCCGACGAGGAGTTGTTAGCTATAGTATCATCGGTAATAGACCGTCGGTGATACTATTCGGTTATAGTATGGAACTATAGCCAATGAAATCAGGTCGTCGGATATAATTCCATACTATAATTGACGACTTTGTCGTCGGCCATACCTCTTCCCCTGGTCAAACTGGTTGACCATGGAGGAAACTATAGCTGACGATATATGTATATCATCGGTTATAGTGTGTATTATTTGAATTTTTTTTGCAGGTTCTGGGTTTCATCCCAGAACCTGCATTTCCAAGAAGCCACCAATATTGTTCACATTTAAAATCCAAAAATATTGAAACTATACACGTAAATAAAATAAAAAACCGAAATCGTTCAAATCTATATACATTTGCGTACTACGGGTTTCCTAAGTCAATGTGGTCAAACGGATCGCCAAAACTTCGTTGGTCCTGGTCTGGCGGCTGCGGCTGTGATACACTGAAAATGGGCGGGGGAGCTATCTGGATTCCAGATGCGTGCAACTGTGCATAACAGTGCTGCATCCATGTCCCCATCATCTGCTGCTACTCGACCAACCGAATCAGCTTTGTGGCTCGCGCCTCCTGCTCGGCGGCTCTCGTCCGCTCCAGCTCCTCCATTCGTAGCCGTTGAGATTCCATCTCAATCGCTTGCCTCTGAATCTGCTCCTGTAGTTCATTAGTCCTCGAAGATCCTTATCCGCGAGAGAATTCAAGAGTCTTCTTAAGCAGCCCTTGACCCCACTTTCCTAGCCCTCTGCAGTAGGAAGTGTTCTTCCCTGGAGGGATCGCGGCTGCCATAATCCTGGCCGCTATGATCGGATTAGATTGATCAATCTGATCAGTCGGGAGTTCCGCATTGGGGGTGTTAGGATAGCGCTCTCTCGCCATTTGAGTCAACACCTCCGGAATCACCTCCTGAAGTCTCGCATAATTAACAAAGAAAAATAAAATGTTAATTAATGTAAACAATCTAAAAAAATAAGAAATATGTTTATTTTGTTATAAGGACACTTACAGCATCTTCGGGGGACTGCGGATACGCGTGCTGCATCGTATAGACAAGCGAAGGGACTTCTGGGTGGTTGGCCGCCTCCTCGATCCAACCCGAGTATGATTTGGAACCGGCATGATGATTTTTTGTGTTTTTGGCCCGGTTCCTTGTGTTGACTTAAGAAATAGCCTGCTCGATTAATCCAACATCAAAAAAATATTAGCCAAATAATTTGGGGGAAGTACGATAAAACAAAAGTTTAATCGATCGAAGGTTGCGTACCTTCAATCTTGGGTTGTTGAAGTGAACCACAAGCCATCGCCACTCGTACTCCCTATAACGAAACTCGCTAGGGGTACCCGAACGATCGTCGCCGTACTTTTTTCAATATTTTTCAGCTCGCCCTTCCACTCCTTGTACCTATATTAATAAAACACAAATTTTAGTAACTTACAATATTTTATGAACATAATCAAAACAAAAAAAAAATCGAAACAAATGAATCACGTAACCTGCTCCCTTGCACTTCATCCGCTCACGTGAGTCTAATGTCGTTGTCCACGCGGAACCACCTCTGCAATGCATATATATATAAATATTAAAAATTTATATAGAAAATATACATAATGAATATACAATTCTACTCACCGACAACGCATTATTCAGCTCATATTTGACGGATTACGGCACCGAATTCCAATCTGGCCACAACATTGGGACTATATCCCGTATGATGCTGCCCGCCATCCATGCGTACTATTGAGTGACATTTCCCTCAATCACCTCGCCTCCATCCCCGGTAGGAATCAAAACTTGGCCACCACCAGTAGCCCGAATCGCGTCGTCCAGTAACTTGCCGATGACGGGGCCTCTAGTCCTCTTTTGTTTTTCACCGGGCACGATCCCGCCTATCACATTTGTAAACGATTTTTTAAACATCAACACCTAATTGAATTTAAATATTACTAAGTAAAAAGATATCACTAATTAATATTTACCTGATTCGTCGGTGCGTTGTCCCGAAATCAGAGAGGTTGCGGGAAGGGTACATACGCGTATGCCTGGGTCGGGGTAATGAACCCTAGCTGTTCTGGAATAGGCATTCCCGTGGGATTGACGAGGGGTATCGTCGGGATTTTCAAGGGTAAGAATATGGTAGACGGCGGGCATAGTTGTATCTTGGCCGAGGACTGAGTCGATCCACCAGCCTCCTCAGAAGAATGAGGAGTCTGGTCGGTGGATCGGGAAGGGTCCCACTGATGAATGTCTGGCATTAGGATCGAGGATTGAGTCGCACTATCCGTTCAAGGCGTGCGACTGTCCTCATAAAGCCTCCTCGCGGTGGAGGGTCGGCGAGGCTCGACGTGTTGTTGCTGAGGTTGTCCTTGACCTAGAAGTGTACGGTGCTGAGAGGTAGGAGGAACGCTGTAAGTGTTGCCGATACTGGCGGATGCGGATGCGGATTGACTTCCACTGCCCTTATCCCCACGTCCCGATCTCCTTCTCGACCCCCCTTGACCCCCTCGATCCCCCACGCGAAGCACTGCAGTTCAACCAATTCATCATTTCTATAAAATTTACGTAACATACTCAATTTTATATAGTTTTTAAAATCAACAATAAAATTAAAGTTAATTCACTTTAATCAACCCAATGTCAGAATATATTAATTCACATAATTCCATATTTAACTCACAATAATTCCATAAATAAAAAAATTCAAATTAATTCATATATATTAATCTACCAATCAAATTCTAAATTAATTCACATAAATCTAGAATAAATGAAATTAATTCACATAAATCTAGAATAAATCAAAATTAATTATTAATCTTCCAATTTAAATCATATTAACACCAAATATTATCCACATTAATTCATATATATATATTCTCATAATAATAATCCAATATATAAAAAAATTCATAAAAATTTCAGTAAATTACAAAAATTCATAAAAAATCCTAGCACCCACATAAAATTTCCATTATATTCCAAACATTTCATCATATATTCCTTCGATCATATAAAATTTCATTAAATTACAAAAATTCAAAATAATTCCTAATCCAAAAATTCAAATTCCTAATCCAACAATCTCATATACATATATATTTTTTCATAATCCAATAATATCCAATATATAATCCAATAATTAATATCCAATATATAATCCAATAATTCTAAAAATCTAAAAAAATCAACAATAATTCCAAAAATCAACAAAATTCAACAATATTCCAATATATATTCACACAATTCATCCAAACATCCACATTATCAACAAACTAAACATAAATCTAACCTAAATAAAAAAAAATCAAAATTGAGAATTTAGGGATTTAGGAATTCGAACCAGTTTTTGGGTTGTAGGATGAATGGTAGCGGCTCAATCGGTGGCTAGGATGAACGACGGCCCGTGCTTCAAGGACAGCGGAAATCGATCGGAACGCTTGAAAAAAGAAAGGGTAGTTTCATTTCTGCCCAAAACGGCTGTCCTGGGGGATACAACCCGAGAACTATAGCCAACGACTATAGTATAGTCGTCGGCTATAGTTCTCGGGTTATATGCCCAGAATAGCCATTTTCGATAGTATAACCGACAATATTTATTATGAATATCGTCGGCTATATTTTTTTTTCCTTTCACTTTGCTTTAATTTGTTTTTTCTCATGGATTTATACAAAAAGGCTATGAGTTTTTTTTAGTTACTTATAAAAAGGCTAATTAAACAAAGTTTCTACTTTACATATCACGAATGTCGACATTATTAATTCATTGCACGTTCATATATACTCAAATTGCACGCCAAAGTCATCGTCGCACACATCATTTTACATTGCACGTTCATACTCAAATTAACATACGTACACTAAGGCGCATAGTCAGAATCATCGCTTGAGTCTGACTCGGTTTCCGAGTTAATTTCAGGTAAGATGTGTAAGCCCTTGTCACTTGAGTCTTCATTGTCTTCAGTTTCATTAACATCAATAAGTTCTAGTCGAGGAATTCGTACCACACTGCCCTGTATCACATTATTAAGGCGAATTGTTGAGGATTCAGGAATACCAGTTGCGTTCGGCTCTTGGTATGCACTAACTTCTTCATTATCCGAGGTCACACCTAGTGTCGAGGCACTATATTTGTTTCTTGGAAGAACATGGCTAACCACTTTCCACGCGCCTCTATGCACAAGATCATCTAGATAGAACAATTGTTTCACCGCTGTGGCCAAAACAAACGGATCATCTTCATACCAGATTTACCAGATTGTAGCAGTATTCATCAAAAATATGTCGTATTGATCGGTCCTTGTGTTCTCCAGGTCAGTATCAAACCATCTACACTTAAACAAGTGCACTGTCATGCCTTCCCCATAAATTAATTCGACAACTGAATGGAGAACACTGTAATAATCAACTCCATTCTGCCCACCATGCACCATTACCCCAGAATTCTGTGTTTTTCGTCTGACATCTCTATGTTCACAAATAAATAGCACGCCATTTACCTTACACATAGGATAAACTCTGGAAGGTACCGGTTTCTGCACCAAGAGCCTCAATTCGTGTTACCACTGAGGGATACCATCATTTTGTACATGGTTCATCTGAAAATAATCATTTATTAACTTAACTATAAATAGGATACGAGACACTTAAATTCATATATATACAAGTCAATATATCAATATACGTACCCATTTGCCAAAATAGTTTGCGAATGTCTTGTTGTAATACTCAACATCACCAGCAATAGCATGGCAGTAAAGGTGCACATTTTTCCAATATTGAACTTCTGGACAGTTAATCAATACCGACCAGTGGGTTCCAAATTGTACGAGTTGTGCAGTTTTCCAGAAACTTCAACATCATTGGAGATGATCGAAAGGTTGAACTGTGGTTCATCTACAGGCATATGTTGTGGAGGGTCCTCCAACGCTCCCAAATACAACTTGGTGTACGTTACGCACTCGTGTGCAATATATGCTTCAACGATACACCCTTCGGGTGCAGATTTGTTCATCACATAATCTTTGTAGTCCCCTAATTATCTATAAAGTGGTAATTACAGAGCATGTTATGATTATTGTAAAATAAGTGAACAAATAATATTAAAGACATAGCCAGATTCAGAGATGCCTTACGTACCTTTCCATGGGATACATCCATGTGTAGTGTATTGGACCGGTAAGCAACAATTGTTCCAGAAGATGGAGCATCAGGTAAGGCATGATGTCGAAAAATTTGGAGGAAATATCCTTTCTAATTTGCACATGATAAAAATGATATCCTGTTGCATTTCCAACATGTCCGATTTCTTCACTTCCCTCGTGCATAACTTCTGAAAGAATCTTGACAAAGCCACTAATGGCTCCACCACCTCTTTGGACAGGTACTGTGACGACCCGAACCAGAATCAGATGTGTGTTTGGCACGATTCTTGAGATTTGGTTATAGTCGCAGTTTTACGACATTGTGTGGTTTGTAGATTCGATTCGCGACTATGTTTTCAGTTGAGAATTTGAGTTGGGTGTCTTCACGGGAATTGTAGAGTACGTGATTTCGAGCTCGTGGGCGGTTCCGGAAGATTTTTCCGATAGCCGAGGAATATTTTATGATTATTTGAAGTTTCGGGTTCCGACGAGTTTATCCGATTGTTTCGTGTTTATCCGAATCATTTCGTATATTCGTTTTGGACCGTCGATCGACCCGAGGCTCGAGTATAAATAGCGGAATAGTCGAGAAATTAGTCGTAAAACATTGTTTTCGGTTGACCAGACGTTGACTTTCTATATTTGGTAAGTTGACTGCGTTGACTCGAGGGGGAGAGTTTCTCGATTTGGTTGCCCGTCCGACGACCTATTTTCCGGCAACTTTTGGCTTCGAGAAAGGTATAATCAGCTTCCTTGTTTGATTTCGAGTGTGATGGAACTTGGTTTGGGTTGAAATGATACTGTTTTGATGTAACCCGAGCTAGGCCGAACGGGTTGGAATCGCCGGTGTTGGTTGGCCGTGTTCCGGCGAGCCTCGGTGGCGGTTTGGTTAGGGGTTCGACTCCCCTTGGTCTAGGGATGCTTCCCATGTAATTATTTTTGGAATTGGTTAGGTTTTAGCTCGAACCCGAATGGGTTTTCCGGTGGGTTTTCCGGTTGGATTTCGATGAAATTGAAGGTGTTAGAGGCTGAATTGGTTTTAGTGTTAGAAGAAGAAGTGGTTCGTATGGCTGAGATGGTGTGATCTGGAGCTTCCCGCCGTGTGATTTCACCGTTGACGGCGCGCCGCCGCCGGTGGCGGCGGTCAACGGCGAGGAAAAAGTCAACTTTTCAGATTTCGATAATTTTAGTGTCGTTTTTCTCGTAATCGCGCCCTGGTTATCGTCCAGAGGTTTTCGGGTTGATTTGGTTAGCCGATTTTCAGTCGAGGTTTCGAGTGGAGATTTCGGGATTTCCGTAACTCATTTTGTACCGCATTTCACATTTACGGGAACGGTTGGTTTCCGTGCATCAGTACAGTGTTGTGGATTACGATATTGATCAGTGATATTTTGTGGATATTCAGGAGATCGAGATCGAGATCGGGATCGTGATCGTGCTTTAGGCGAGGGATCTTCCGCCAGACCACGAGATTAGCGCGAGTTCGCGCTAGCAGACCTGTGAGTGGACAAGTTTCTATTTTTCACTGTTGATTTTGCGAGTTCGTGGATTTATTGATTTCCGTATTTATTTTATACGATGATTGAGATATATGTGTTATTTTTGGAGGTGTATTATATGTTTGTTGGTGATGGCATTTATTGCATCGATGCTACCAGAGTTGAGAGATTCCTCTGGCCCAGAGTTGAGAGATTCCTCTGAAGCAGGGTTGAGAGATTCCCCTGAGTGCCGCCGGGGTTGAGAGATTCCCCCTGGCCTTTCACCGTTAGGTTGAGCGATTCACCTGACGTCGGGCTTGAGAGATTCACCCGACAACCTCCATATATATATGTGTGTTGTGTTTTCCGAACTCGCATTGTTTTATATGGTTTATGTATATAAACTGGTGAAAGGTATATGTTTATTTTCATCCACTCACTCTAACGTGTTTATTGCCTTTCCCCTGGGCTTTTCGGTTTCCGTGCCCAGTTTGCAGTTCGGATTCAGGTTTCACGTCGCGGTTTGGAGGCTAGTCATCAGAGTTACCTGTGCTTTCCAGTAGGTTCTTGTTTCGCCTACTGATGTGTATATGTTGTATATATGTTATACTAGAGGTCGCTCTGATACATTCTGATACATGTTTATACGGATTTTCTCGGATATACATATATATATAGTACAGTTTGTTTACTGTTATTGATTATATTGATGTTGAGAAATCCGGATGGGATTGGTGCCCACGGTTTGGCTTTTGTGGCATAGGACGAAGTGTTATTTTCAGGGTGCAGGTTTATGCAATTACACTCTAGTAACGAAACTCTGCCGAAATTTTTAAAATTTTTTGTTGGTTCGTATTTTCGAAAGGGTTTGGTTCCGGTTTAGGTAACTGAATCGGGATTGGGTCCTTTCAGGTACCCTCGAATGAAAACAGGGAAGAGGCGTTGAAGCAGTATATGACAGTCACGACTCTTTAGTCCGTACACCTTATTGTCTTTGAAGTTAACACACCGACTTATATTTCTTGCATAGCCGGAAGGATATCTAACATTATCCATCCAACCAAAAATTTCATTCTTCTGGACATGCTTGACGGTATAAGGAGCTTGAGGTATTTTTTTCTTCCCATCTCTCAACCACAAATGTTTTCGCAGTCCCATTCTTTTCAGATCAATCCGTGCCTTCGGGCCTTCTTTAGTTTTTCCCTCCCAATTCAACATTGTGCCGACCACACTCTCACACAGATTTTTCTCTATGTGCATGACATCTAAGTAGTGTCTGATCAGCAACTTGGACCAATACGGAAGTTCCCAACAAATACTTTTATGTGTCCAGAATTTATACATGTCGGGTTTGTCAGGTATTGAGGCCACTATCTCAGGATGATTGCTGAGCTGCCCAAAATTGTATTCATTTAGCACTTCCAATATTTGATCCCTCGTCCATCTCCTCGGCTGCTCACCTGTTTCCACAGTCCCATCAAATGCCTCCATATCCTCCCGAAATCGGTGATCATGTGGAACCCAACAACGATGACGCATTTGTACAATCTTCCTGCAATGAGGTCTGCAACACTCAACAGTCATGCACTCTGGACAAGCCCTGTATCCCCTGGTAACGTTGCCTGACAACATCCCGCATGCAGGAAAATCGCTAATGGCACCAACAAGCATGGCATGCATCTGGAACATCTCATTTTTGAACTTGTTATAAGTGGGATGACCATGCTCACTCAGGTACTTAAGCTCCTCAATCAAGGGTCTCAAATACACATCGACATACTTTCCTGGATAACCCGGCCCTGAAATTATCATAGTGAGCATATTGTATTCTTTCTTCATGCACATCCATGAAGGAAGGTTGTACGGTACCAAAATAACTGGCCGTATACTGTATTGAAGACTCATGTTAACAAAAAGGTTGAATCCGTCAAATGAAAGCCCCAGCCAAACATTTCGAACATCTGATGCAAAATAAGAAAACTCCTTCACCATGTGCTTCCAAGCCTCTCCGTCAGCAGGGTGTATAAGGGTGTCACCGTCGGGCAAATTCCTCTCGGCCCACCATCTCATAGCTTCAGCCGTGTGTGCACACATGAACAACCGTTCTAGCCTATCTATCAGCGAAAAATACCAAAGTTTCTTCACAGCTTTCTTGTTTCTGGCAGGAGTCAACTTATACCTATCTGTACCACATACCAGGCAACCATCAAGGAATTCAAGATCATTCCCATAAGCATCTTTACCCCAGAACAGAACGCAATCATATCTACAAGCATGGATTTTGATATAGGAAAGGCCAAGATGTTTCAGGATCTGTCGCACCTTACGATGAGTGGTAGGAAGGCAATGACTGGGGGGCAACAACGAACCAAACCACTTCAGTCAATCATCAACAGCCTTCACACTCATTTTGTTCTCCACTTTCAGCTTCATTACTCCCATAACACTTTCAAGAACAGTCTTATTACACTCGTTGTACTTGTCCATACCAGCAGTGTTGACAGCTGTAGATAATTGCTGGACTTGCTCAATTTGAGGGAAACCCCCAACGGCGGGAGGGATATCTGGTACTTCAGCAAATACACTGCTCTCATGAGGAAACATATCGTTGATCAACCTTGTTATTGGATCATTGGATGTACTACCACTCTCAAAAAATTGCCCCCGATCATGCTGACCAACTGATGAGCTCTCACTGTGATAAATCCAACATGTGTACTTATCCCAAAACTCGTTTTTCTTCAAGTGCTCCAATACTTTATCGATGTGAAAACGATATTGCTCGCTGCGACACTGACATTTCATACATGGACAATAATAAATTGTCATCCCTCCACAATTAACCTTCACATATTCCACAAAACTCTTAATTCCACGGTGATATCTTACATCCCATCTTGGAAGACACATCCAACTCTTGTCCATCATGATAATTATAGCTGTATATATACCCATGATTTAATTAATTAAAAATTCATCATTATATATATAACGAAATTTTATTAAATTATAAATTACATAATTTAATTATTCTACTCGATCGATCCCTAATTAATTACAAATGAATATATATATATATATTGTCTAATAATAACCACACTACAATCACAATTAACCAAAACACACAAAAATCACAATATATATATATATTAGCCATAATATATAATCACAATTAACTACCCAAGCTATAATAACCACAAAAATCAAATAAATCATCCTATATTCACAATAATCAACGATAATTACTACAAATTAACTATCAATCACTCAAAATCAACCATCAACCATCAATCACTCAAACCCAACAATCAACTCAAAATTAATAATATATATAATATATATATATATATATCTCAACTAGATCTATACATCATTCATATATATATGTGTGTGCGTACGTACCTATATAATGAATCACGAACTCATCATGGACAGTTTTCGACAACACCCAATGATTTTGGAGCGTTTTCAATTTCCGCGGGAATTTTTTTTTTGAATGACCGAGCTGCTGCCCAGATTGGATCTATAAACCACCCCTATAGCCGACGATACTAAAAATTCGTCAGTCATAGTCCCGGAAAACTCGTCGATAATAGTTACAAACTATACCCGATGATTTTCCGGCTACTATAGCCGACGACTAGAATCACGTCATCGGTTATAGTTCTATGACCGACAACTGGAGAACCTCATCAGCTATACCATACTATAACTGACGACAAGGGTTGTCGTCGGCCTGTTTTTCGGAAAGTCGTCAGCTATAGTGTTTCTACTGGTAGTGAATTATTATTTTTTGTGCAATCAAATTGTTTTATGACACACATATTTAAATTATTTTGGTTTCTTTCTAGTTATGTTTGTTCTTCTTTCCTCACTCTTACAAACTCGATCAAAGGTTATAGCTTACTAAAAAAAAATCATTTTGCAAATACTCTATTCGAATAATTCTTTGGAAAATAGTTAAATGATTTAGCAACAGAATAATTTCATTGATTACTTGTCAATTTCATACTTTTTCAATCAATCTATATATATCAATTCGATCTGCATATTACCCCTCATTATCGATCTTGCTTCGAGTGTCAAATTTTTTAACAAAAAATGGCGAATAAGTTTTCAAGTATATTATATGAACTAAATGAGTGTTGATGAATTTCATAGGTTGAAATACCATGTATTAATTTAATTTAAAGAAAAAAATTTACCACTTAGTATACCCTCCCTTGATACATTTTCTAGCTCCGCCCCTACTTTCACATATGGTATATTATACCTCTAAAAATAATTAGCATAGGATAAGTACATTGTCATACATGATATGCTATGTTGCACAGACACGGGAACACAGATACTCGAAGACAAGAGACACGACAAAATCTTAAAAAGTAGGATACGGACACGGCATGGACATGACGATTAAACTAATATAAATATAAATATTTAATATATAATAAACTTGTATTCAGTTAAATAATGTAACGACCCGAACCGTGGAATGTGCACATATTGGTCCGAGCCGTGATTATTGTGAATTAATCGTACTCGTGGGTTTTTTAACGACTAAATTATCGGGTAAGAATTTGATTTGAGTTCCTTCATAAAAATTGTACAGGATTTGATTTCGAACTCGTGGGAATTTTCGGGGAATTTTTTGGATAAGTGAGCAATGTTTTATCGAGTTTTGAAGTTGGTTGATGAATGTGGATTTAATCGTGACCGTCCGATTTGGATCAGATTGAATTATAGCCATTGATTTGGGGATGGTATGTGTATGATATGTCTACGGTATAAATACGAAACAAATTGGGAAACTTTCTATTTTTGGAAATATCCGTTGACCCACGGGTCAAAACTGACCCATTTTGGGCCGTGAGTTTCTCGGCTTTGATGTGCCTTATTCCGGCATATTTTGGTCATGGTTCCTTCATGAAAATTGTTAGTCTTGAGCTCGTCTTTCTTTTGATAGGTGGATCACCCAATTTGGTTGCCGGATGAAGAAGTTATGGCTTGTTAAAGTTTCGGGAATTTCGGCAAATTTCGCTGGCGACGGAGGTGGCGGAGATGGCGGCGATGGGGGTCGACTTGTTGGGGTTTTGTAGCCCATGGATAGATGAGTATATCCCAAGTGGTTTCAGACATTTCCGTGCCCGGTGGTGGCCAATCGGAGAAATTGAATTCTGGCGAGGTTTTCGAACTTCACGGTGAGTTTTGGACCTTTTCCAGTTGAAATTGGGCTTAGCTTTGAATTACAAAGTTGTTGGAAATGTCGAGATATTCAAAATGATTTATTGGTCGACATTTTCTAGGTTGGTGAAAATTCCGGCTGCCGACAGCAGCCCCACGCGCCGCCGTGCACTGCGGATTTCCGGCGAGGTGGATTTTTTGGAAAGTTTTATGTCATTTCACTCATTTTTGCGTTCTGAACGTAATGGTGAGAGTTTTGAGTTGATTTGAGTATTCTATTTTGGGATGATGGTTGTTTGGGAGTATTTTAAGAATTTTGCTATCCTCGTCGATATTTTGAGCGATACGTCTTTCGAGAACGCGGGGTTCTTGACGTATTAGCTCCGTATATTGTGTTTCAATATGTATTGATCGTATCCTTGTTATTCAGGTGATCGTGATCGAGTGTTTGGCGAGGGATCTTCCGCCGGACCTCAGAGTTAGCTTCGTTCTGTGGGTGGACATTTTATTTTCACAGTTGAATTGCGAGTCTTGATTTATACATATTAAGAATATATATTTATGATTACGCATTTACGTATGCATTTATAATTATGCACATATAAGTATACGTTTTATAATTATGCATTTTACGATTATGCAAGTGCATGGAAAAGATTTATGATTTGGTTTACACAGAGTATAGTCTCAGATATAGAGGAATGCATCGATGCTTTGGCTTCTCGGCTGATCCCCAAGATGCTCCGGGGGGGGGACAGATATCCTGACCTGAGGTCTTTCAGACTTATGTTAATCACATGTGGGTCTGGGATTCTGTGATTAGACTGTACTATGCGGAGGAGTCAATGAGTGACCCCGCAGGATTTTACGTGCATATTTATGGATCAGGAAAAATATACATGGTCGGGATTTTCATGTGCATTGACTCGCATTAAGCTTTTATAAGCATATATACTTATATATTGGGAAAGAGATTATTATTTTCGTCCACTCACTCTAACGATTTTATTTGTCTTCCCCTTGGCTTTTCGGTTTCCTTTGCCCAGTTTGCAGTTTGAGTTCTAGTGTTGCACGTCGACGGTGGAGGCGTAGAGTTCAGGTCACATTTCAGTTCGAGTAGGTTCCTTGTTCGACCTACTAATTGTATATGATGTATATATGCGTCGCTCTGAATACTTATGTCTGTTTTCAGTTGAGTTTTCTCCTGAATGTTTCTGGATTTCTTGTAAACCTTTTGATTTATTATATTTATGATGTTGAGAAATCCAGATGGGGATCGGAGCCCCACGGTTTGGCTTTTGTGGAATATTCGAAGTATGTGTCTTTGCAGGATCTAATAATGGTTCACGTGTTTCAAAGTAAACTTTGGCAAAAAAAATTTTAAGGTCATGTTTTCGAAGGGGTTTGATTTCGGTTTAGACAACTAAATCGGAGTCGGGTCCTTTCAAATAATCAAAATTCTTCCTGAATATATCTTTAAAAAAAATTATGTCATTAAAGAAAAACATACGCATTGAATCGTAAAAGAAGCTAAAGACAACAATATAGCAGGGGTTAGAATGAATATGACTCATACTAAAAAAAATATAAAAATATAAAAATTATTTGATGTGCTAAAGTGCCCCCGAGTGTCGAAAGAGTGTCACCGAGTGTCTAAGGAGTGTTCCCAAGCGTCCAAATAGCAATATTTTGGGACACACGACATGACACTTTGGACACGGTATCCCCAAGTGTCCTCAAGTGTCGAAGTATCCTCAAGTATCGGACGAGTGACACGGCACTAAAGTGTAGTGTCAGTGCTACACTACACTGTATTAATGAGCGTAAAATAGATAACTCATTTTTTTATCCAAACACCATTTCATTTTTTTTGGAAAGCAAAAGTGGTATTTCACTACATTACAGAGAACAATGGACAACATTTTACAATGACCGCCCTCGAGAGGCATCGAACAGATAAGAATCATTATTATACTAGACATCATTGTATTAGAGATTCTAATATCAAACTAATGTCGCTAACGACACACTCTAGCTCAAGAAAGTAACCATAACACAGACAATTAGTGGCACGGGTAAACCATGACACTAATCACCATACTATTTGCAACCCTATATCCAGCTGAAGACCCAAACAATCCCTTAGGAAGGACATGACCCTCCCTAAACACTAGTAGGGCCTCCAGCCCAATTCGACCACCTGGATCCCAGGAACCAAAAGTGAACCGAACCAGCCAACTTTTGGAGCTTCATTCCCACAAAAACATAGTTCAAATCCCCAAAAGATCAAGGGTTTAGATAGGCCAAGATCATGGCTTTTCCAAGAGGCACATGAATTGGGCAATCTATAATTCTAATGCAATAACCAACTAACCACTTCGTACACCTACCACCGGTAACTAATCACGTGCAAGGCTCGTTGCTACATGAATGTCGTCGCCACCCACTGACCATCGCACATGGAGCCTTCAAACTGTAAAGAGCCCAATAGCAGACATATGTATAGCATCGCAGCCCAGCATTGCCGCCTACGACATGGACCTTTGTTGTCCTAGATTTGAAACCCAGGCACCCAAAGGGCACCCAAGATGCACTGAATAGATGCTCTTGACCCATACTAGCACAACCACGAATGAGAGAGTGAAGGCTTGGATTCCAAGGCCAAAGCCGATCCCTCTAACGCTATCTGCCAAATTCACTATCAGTGCAACCTAAACCATCACCTTCAGTGTGCAAAAGATACCACAGCCTCAAGGAAGCCGCACTATTGCCGTGGCGCGGAGCAGAAACCTCAAGCAAAGTCAAGTCGGACGATGAAGCACTTAAGGTTAGGGCTCGCTGCCACCTGAATGAGAGAATCAAGAGATACATGAAACATTATGTAAACTTTTGTGTACTCAATACCTTCTGGGTATACCCACCATGCATGGTAGAAGACTAGACGGCAAAACTACTCCAAGGGAAAATGCCAATCATGCTCTTTGTATAACAACTTAGTCATAGTTTGGATTATTACAAAATAAGAATGCATATTCAGACCTCCTAATTTTCTCACTACACTTCCTCCCAATATCTTCGAAAGGACTTCTCTCCATCGCTTGTGAAACTTCACAACCGCAAGTGTATCCCACCTCTCCATTCTGACCATTGATTTAATCATGCTCTCCTATGGTTGTCTGTAGCAGATTCATGGCCAAACTCAGTATGTGTGGTATTAATACGTCGACAACTTGACAATGAAAGGACCCGACCCCGATTTAGCTGCCTAAATCAGAATTAGGCCATAACGACTCTACTAACCTTAGTTTCTACTCACTAATTGAAAACCGAAGTGGAGATCCATAACTCAAGTGTCACGGAATAAATAAATAAAACCACATCTTAGTTCACTACTAATATATAAAAGATAGACAACTGTTTTCGGCATCAGAGTAGCTAGACAATTTGAACTGACTACGCAAACTAAAATACTAACTCTCACGATCAACCTTGGATCCTACGGTGGATACCGCTATGCCATGAACTGCGTGCGCACCCGATCTTAGCTAAAACTCTGCAACCTGGGTAGTTAAAAATGAAAGAACCAGGAAAGGCATAGAAAATAATAAAATCGTTAGAGTGGGTGGACAAAAAGTAAAGATTCATATTTAAATGAAAACATAACTATAGAATATACGTAAAATGATGTGATTCTAAAAATATAAACATCCAAGTCAGATTTTTGGGACTCGTGAGTACTATATAATATGTGGAGGCTGTGACTTGGGTCAAAGACCATAAGCCCTAAGTCTGCCTAGGTCAGGTTGTTGGCCCTCTTCGGTACTATGTAAATCCTCTGGTCAGGTTCCTGGCCCTCCCGAAGCGTCTCAGAATTTAGCCGAGAAGCCAGTGCATCGATGCACATGACTATGTTATTTGTAAAACAAAATCATAAGTGCCTCCATGCAAATGTATAACCATAAAATATATAAAATAGACTCCAAAATCGACAGTGAAAATAAAAGTGTCCACTCACCTGGATCGTAATAAATCCAATAGTCGATCCATTAACTCATAATTTGTACGTAGCATTTGTAAGCCAATTTGTTACAACCTGTACCGAAATCACGCACTTATCGAACCACGTTATGTGTTACCGCGGATTAGACGCGTTATTAGGGTTGTTAACGAGTTTTTCAATGGGAAATAATTTGACTTGGCTTTCTTCATGAGATTTGTAGAGTATTTAATTTTGAGATTCTATGAATTTTCTAGGAATTTATTGGATAAGCGAGCTATTTTTAATGTTTATCAGAAGTTTACGTGACGAATAATTTAAATAAAAATTAGTTTTAGGTCGGTATAATCGCGACCGTTCGATCGAGATCAGAATGAATTTGGATCGTGGATTTGGGTCCGGTATGTATACGGGTATTAATACGTGATATTTTTGGAAAGTTTCCAAAATTGGCAGAAATACTATATGAATTCTACCCGTATTTTTGTACGCCGACCCAACCGTACCACCGATTTTGGCCATCTCTGACGACATTTCAGGTTGGGTTAGAAAGCTCTCATCCTCCTCTTTCGTTTGGTGTAAGTGTTGCTGGATATTTTGTTGGTTTTGGACCCGAATCGACGAGGTTAACCTGCCAGATTTTGTGGTTAACAAACAACGGTGTTCTGGCCATTTTTCAGCGATGAGGGTAAGTGGAATCGACTAGGTTTCGTCCCAGGAGTCGAACCCCTATAGTCTTGAGGTCCAACGTGCACCGTAGCTGGCGATCGAGCCAGAAACCTTATCGGAAGCTAACGACTTTCGAGGCATTTTCCGGTGAAATGGCACCGAATTGGTTAAACATGTTGTTGGAAAAGTTGTAGCCCTTCGCAGCAGCTTTCCAACGTTGGTTCGATTGCTCCCATTGGAGCTGTTCGGTTAGGAGGCGCGTGTGGCTCACGCACCGTAGCTTGTGGAGGCGCGTGAGGGCCACACACCACCATCCACGGTGGTTTTCCGGCAAGTTAGTTTTCAGAAATTATCCGGGAGACTTCCGGGGTTGTTTTTAGGGTCGATTTTCATAGTTTTACTCATATTTTGATATCAAATGATCCATATTAATAGGACATCAAGATCGCGACTCTAGCAGCGAAAGAAATTCTGCTGGACCCCAGCAGTAGTCGCAGACTTGTGAGTAGACTTGTATTTTCACAGTTGATTGCGAGTTCTTTATTTTTACGCAATACGCTTCACGGTATATTTTTAAAGCGTTTATTCGGAGGCTTACTTTGTGATGGTTTGTTTAGTTGCATCAATGCTCTAGCTATTCGGCTGATCACCGGATACTTTGTTAGGAGAGGTTAGGTGCCTCATCTAACCCAGATCGACTCAGGTTATGTGCCTCATCTAACCCAAATCGACTCAGGTTAGGTGGCCTGGGGACGATCCCGTCACATATTGCATACTTTTTATTTTAGTTTAACGCCTCAAGTTAGGTGGCATGGGAGAGCACCTCCATTTATATTTCAGTTATTTAGTTTAGAACTCGCATTATTTCACAGAAAATAGCAGAAAGGCATGAAATTACAGTTTAGCAATTTACGCATATTATTATATTATTTTTATCCACTAATGATAATGTTTTATATTTTAAATGCCTTTTCTTGGGCCTTTCAGTTTTTCTGTTGCCCAGGTTGCACTGTTATTCCTGAGCGTACTTGGTATCGTTAAGAGCTCCGAGTCCACCAATCATCATCTCATCAGTAGGTTCCAGCTCATTGTCAGTTTGTTTCATATGGATATAGAAGTCACTCTGGATACCAGTTTTCTTATGTTGTTATAGTGAGACTCTTATGAATAGGTTGTTACTCGAGTAGTCATCGAGTTTGCTTCTCCTTGTATTTAGAACTAGTACTTTGTAAAGTATGTTTTCAATCTTGAGTTTTACATCTGGTTTAGTTTCTTCTATATGTTGAGAAATCTGGATGGACATCGGTGGTCCACGGTTTGTTTGTGGGATTTATTTGCAGAGTGTCATTCTTCTTGCAGATTTTTTGTTGTCTGAGTTTTAAGGGAATGTATGTCAAATTTTTTACAGAATTTCATAGATTATGGTTAGTTTTTAGGGCTTGATCCTAGATTACTAGTTAATCGGGTTGGGTCATTTCACAATCAAAGATCTAGTTTAATTAATATAGTATTCTAATTTAGTACAACTAGAGAATGGAAGGAATTTGATACAATTGGTATCCCAAATACTCACATTTCATTTTCGATCCCTAAGCATCGCAACTTGGCCACAATGCGATACTAAACATATTCGTTGTGCTATGATCCCAAGCTTCATAGAAAGATGGGCATCGACTCAACACACGACTAAAGATCTCGTCGAAGGTGTTGAGTCACATCTAAATTCTAAACATACATAGAATAATACAAATAAACTACTCAAAAAATAATACAAATCAACTAGCAAAATTCCCTATAAAAATTGCTCTTCTGGGTTGCCGGAGCCCTACCGCACACGGCGGCGCGTGGGGCCCTCACGTCACTGCTGGCGGCGGCTGGAATCCGACTGGCTCCAACTCGATCTTCCTACATATAGAAATGTACATCTCAATAAGCTCAACAATATTCATGAAAAGACTCAACCCCGATTTAGTTGCTTAAACTGAAATTAAGCCCTAACGACACAAAATCTACAAAAATTTTGCCTGAGTTTTTCTCAAATTAAGAAATCCAAAAACCTGCAAAGAAAACATACTTCTAAAATGTCCACAAAAACAAAATGTGGAATCAAATCCCATCTAGATTTCTCAAATCAACCAAACACTGAATTCACTAGAAATATAATCTGTTTACAAAAGGTGAAAAGAAATATGAAGACTGGATGGGAAAATACGACACAACGGAAGTAAACGACAGTATTCACAGTGACTTCAAATTTACATAATACACAGGACTAGCATGTTAAGCTAGGAATCTACTGGATGAGTACAGTGACACGAATTCTATGCCTCAATTGATGACGTGCAATCTCAGGATACAAACTACACACTGGGCGGAGGAAACCGAAAAGCACGGGGCAATGTATATAAAATAATAAAACTGTTAGAGTGAGTGGACGAAAATAATATTTCACTTTAAACTGAAAACTATAAATAATTTATCTTTCACTATAAATGTACATAAAAATGATGCGAGTCTAAAAATATACAAGCCCAAGTTAGGTGTTTCCTAACACTCCTAGGTACTATGTAAATCTTTAGGTCAGATCCCTGGCCCTCCCGGAGCGTCTCGGGGATCAGCAGAGTAATCAGTGCATCGATGCATCAACTGTACTATGCTCTGTGTAAAACTAAATCATATGTGCCTCTATGCAAAGGCATAATCGCAAATGCATAACTACAAACGCATAATCATAGACTCGCAAATTGATAATAAAAATAAAGTGACCACTTACAGTACACAGCTATCTTTGTGGTCCGGCGGAAATCCCCTCGCCAAAATCTCGATCACAGTCTCCTGAATAAATAACAGATTCATTTAATACTGAAATTCGATAAAATGTATGAAAATCAACTCAAAAACTATCCTGAAAACCCCCCAGTTAATTTTAGATTTTCTCCTCTTTGGAGCTCTACCGTGGACGGCAGCGCGTGGCTCTCACGCACCTTCATAGGTGGCGGCGTGTGAGTCGCACGTGCCTCTGCTACAAACTTCTCCGATGAGAGCGTTTAACCCCTCATTGAAAATATCTCAACAAGGCCAATAACTTTCCTAACTAGCCCAAAACCCAAATCGCCACTATTTGGCCAAAAATTCACTTCCCAAAAATCGTGGGAAAATATTTCCTATCGATTTCAACGCCGTCATCACTCCTAGGTCCCCAAACCCATAGGGGTTTGACTTCTGGGATGAAACCCAATCGATTCCACCCCTCCCCGTTGCCGAAAAATGGTCGGAGCTCCGCTGTCGAACTAACCCGAAACCTAACTCAAAAACCTTAACGATTCGTACCTAAAACCAAACAAAAAATGAATAATACCTACATGAATCGAAAGAGGGAATCAAGAACTTTAAAACCATACCAAAAATGCCGACAACGGTGGCATTTTCTGGCGGGTTCGATTTCGAAATGGGTCGGGTCAAGAAACGGGTCTCGGCTGGAAAACGGGTCGGCCTAACTTTCTGAATTTTCTGATATTTCTGATTTAATTTCAAAAAATCCCAAATTTATACCCTTAAGTAGCTTATCAGACCAACAACTGAGGTTTGATATGATCAAAATCCAACGGTTTAGATCAAACCGCCCTATAAAAATACTTTTAAATAATTTCTTTAAGCAGACTTCTAAAAATCATAAAAAATAACTCGCTTATCCGAAAATTTTTCCGAAAATTCCTACGAGCTCGAAATAAAATACTCTGTGACTTCCGTGATGAAAATAAAGTCTAATTCTCACTAGGTGAAAAAGTAGTTAACAAACCAAGTGATACGACTAATTCGTAATTAATCTAACCCGTGCCGATTTGTGCGTAATTTTTGGTTCAACTTGTTACAATTCAGGTACAAGACTAAGTCAAAATAGGACCGAAAAATATCGAAATTTATCTCGAAAGCTCGAAACCTCGCCGAAAAATTGATTTGATCGGCTGACCACGACGTGATATGAGATCGGTCACGTTCGACTCGTGGCAGTGCGGGATTCAAAACCCCCAACCTTGCGCCACCCAACTCCGGCCGTAGCGTCACTACCGTCGTCGGCAAAATCGAGCCAAATCCCTAAATTTTTACTTCGATGGTTAGCTGTGGTTGACGCAAATTAGAGGTTGACACATTGGGGAATTGGAAGAGGAAGCCAATGCGAAGATTTTGACACCAAGGCCGACCAATTTGGTGGCCGACCGGTGGTGCTTCGCCGGCGTCAACCCTAACGGCGAGAAAGGGGATCGGGGAGAGAGAGAAAAAGATGGGTTGACCACGTGTTGACCCCATCTTGACCAAAAAGGAAAGTTTCTGACTTTCCAAAATCGAAAAGTGGGTATTTATACCTTGAAACTTATCGAATCAAAAAAATTACTGACAAACTCCGATTGACCATAACTTTCTTGTCTTAACTCCAAATTTAACATTTAATTGGTCCACGTACTCGGCTCGAAGAGCTCGAAAATAATTTTCTTTATAACTTTCGAAAAGAATACGAGTCCAAAATCTAAACTTATAAAAAGTCAATTTTAGTAGCGACGAATCTCGATAAACGGTATCATATAGAGATTATTTTGATAATTAACTCAACTAACGAAAATTAAGTCGGTAATTTAGGTTCAGGTCACTACAGGCAATCTCGTCTGGAATTTTGCACTTCTTCTCTAGGTCGCTGATCAACAAACCAACGCTCCTTGAAGATGTAATCCTTGTCGTGATTCGCTCTATATGTCATGTCTTTGCTGATTAAAATCTGAAGCTCCTCTTGATCGAGTACTTATTGTTGGATCGGAGACACGAACCAGAACAACACCAATTCAGAGGGGGGGGGGGGGGGTAACGAATAATGAATGAGGTGATGGGTGGCAACTGGTGGTGGGTGGCCGTCAGTGAGATGGGAAGCTGCAGGTGCCTAGAGAAATTGGGAGTCAATTAAGCCTCTAATTATGAGTTAGTCTTTGCTCAAGGCCTACGTCACCTCCGTAGCTTACCACCATTTTCAGTCTCTATCATTCAAATCACCAATTAATCAATTAATCAAACTAGATTAATCAAACCATTTTCACCAATTAATCAAACTAGATTCAAGTCATTCAAATCACCACAGACCAGATTCAAATCACCCTTAAATTGGAGGAGCTTCGGAAGAGAGCCAAGATCGAGCTTCTCGGAAGAAGCGGCAAATAAGTCTCAGACCATCACCACCTCCGCCAAACTCTCCGACTTAGTCTCCGTCGAGGCCTCCAAGCAAGCTGATGAGATACGCAAGCCGATCAAGTCGACGCGCTCCTCTTTCCCTCTTTCTCTCCCACATCAACTTTCTTAAACGAGCAGTAATCTGCTACAAGAAGCATGCAAATAGTATGATCTAATCAATGGCTTCAATCCAGGTATGTATCACACGCGCAGTTGTGAAGTTGCACAACCAGTAGACATAAGTCTCTCTGCAATATCTTTCCCTTAAACTCCCCATATTTTCCTAAAAAGATTGAAACTTTAAAAATGAGGAAGAGGAAAACGATAACAGAAAAATAATGATATCCCTCTTCTTGTTTCCTTTCTTTGCATAGGTTGGCTTTGAGTTTTAGCCCACATGCTGCTATGTACGTTTCTAGGTCATTGAATGAATTGCTAGTCTATGTCTTCGTCTGTGCTCTGGTTCTTCAAGAATAATAATGATATATACTAAATTTCAATCGATGAGTAAGCAAATATGTTCAGGGCTGGTGTTAGAGCAATTCCAATATCTTCTCTGTATTTGAATTTTTTTTTATTTTAGAGAATATTTTTGTTGTTTTGCTCCAACATAATCCTTAAACACGTTCCCTATAATAGAGAATGTGATGAGAAAGAAAATAACATTCTCATTTACAGCAATCTCAATATTTTTAGGGAAGAAAATGAAGAAGAATGATATAATCTACAAAATAGAGAACCTATTAGAATTAAAATAAAAAATGTATCATAAATTATATTTTTTATTTTTCGAGAAATTATAAAAAAAGTTATCGGAGATGTTCTTACACATTTAAGTTTATGACCCATGCAATTTTTCCGAACAGAGAATATGGTACGTGCGTGGGACACTGAGGCCTCTTCCTCCTGCAGCATATACTGGAAGCCACGTGTCTAACAAGCGAATCCTCGGGTCGTACTTGGCTGTAATGGAAGTTGGAGGAAGAATAACAGCTCCTAGAGTTCTGGTCCCATTCCCATGGCAATTCTTCATCATCATACTTACACTCTGAGCTTACCAACAACAAATACTAGTTACACTTGTTCAACAATCCTGTTCGGTTTTGTCTCGAAACCCAACAGTTTCGCACCCAAGGCCAAGGTCAAGTGGCTCTACTTGTCAATGGGTTCATCTGCTTCTTCTTCATCCTGTTCTCCTTCTCCAGACAGCACTCGAGGTGTCTTCATATTCTTTCTCAACATTTCTGATGATATAATCAATCACTATTGATGCACACAACTGCATGTGATTGTCTCTTCTCTGACTATAGTTGATAGTTGTTTTGATGTATGCTCTGCTTGAGACTGGTTTTAGTTATAGAAGGCTCATCACGTACTCATTCTCCCGAATCCTTTTCCTCAAAATTAAACTTTTGATTTCCTTTTTTGATTGGAGCATATGGATGACAGGAGATGATCCGGATTGCTTTGGCTTTCATTTTCTTCTGTGTAATGGATTAATGAATTCATTGATCAATGACTTTTTCAAGTTCACATTCACGCTCAAGCGTTTGAGGAGCTGTTAAATTCAAATAATTGAAAAGATTTCCATAATTTTATTGTCAATATTTCATTATGATGATAACTGTTTTTTCTTAATATGAGGTTTGAGAATCCTGGTATAGTGGTATTTGAACTTGAATCTGACGTTCGGCTTTGGTATTTGCTTCTTTTTTGGATCTGTGTCTGAGTTAGAACTCAAGGTGTTAGCTGAATCTAGTGGATTGTACCTTAAAAGTTTTCAAAGATTGGTTCTTTGAGTTATCATGAAAGCTTAGATAATGAGGATATCTAAGAAACTAGAACTGTTACTTATCATGGAAAGCTTAGATAATGAGTTATCATGGAAAGCTTAGTTATCATGTATTAATTTCACTTCACTAAACCGTTGCTTAGTAGCAGAACATTAGTTTAGATCATATGACTAGAAGAGTAAGTGATACTGTCTTGTTGCCAGCTTTTGGAATGTTAGTTTGTATATCCACTATGGTTATTTCATAACCCCCTTTTTCTTTTCTTATGATTTTAATTACCGTGTATATGAATGATAAAAATTGATCGGCTCAAGAATAGTTGGCTAGGTGAACTCTATGCTCAGAAGGATGATCTCAATGGATTGACCGTGGATTCATACAAAGTGCTGTTGTTTAATTCCATGTTGCTGTTTGATCATACGCATGCAACATTGTCCATCTTTACACGCAGAAGTCACTTGAGATATTTCACTTGAGAATATGTTCTTTTTGGACTTTAGGGTATAAGAGCAACTTGAGTGGAGATCATAATAAAGTAAAACAGCTTTGGGGGATTCATTTATATTTTAATTATTACAGCTGAATTCCATTTGACCGTCTAGTCTTTACATTGTTTATTTGGTACATCCTCCAGTTTTTACTTACAAGGGATTCTGTTCTCAGACTTGAGCAATTGTATAGAGTTAACATAGGCTAAATAGCATCTCGTAAAAATAATCAGCTTTACATTGTTTATTTGGTACATCCTCCAGTTTTTACTTACAAGGGATTCTGTTCTCAGACTTGAGCAATTGTATAGAGTTAACATAGGCTAAATAGCATCTCGTAAAAATAATCAGCTTTACATTGTTTATTTGGTACATCCTCCAGTTTTTACTTACAAGGGATTCTGTTCTCAGACTTGAGCAATTGTATAGAGTTAACATAGGCTAAATAGCATCTCGTAAAAATAATCAGCTTTACATTGTTTATTTGGTATATCGTGGATTATTGCTGATTTTCCATATTTTCTCTTCCAAATGTGAATTAGTTGAACTACTATTTAGAAGTTTCTGGTCATGTGCAGGGGCTGGTGACTACAAATCATTCAGCAATGAAGAATGGAAAAAGCAGCTTACGAAGGAACAGTTTTATGTTACCCGTCAAAAAGGAACTGAGAGGGCTTTCACTGGGTATACTTTTCAATTGTATTTGTCTTATTTTCAGGTGTATTTCAAAACCGAGTCTTTGCTGATCAATCCGGACACGTTGCCATCTTATGTGCTTGACCCTGATATCGTATGTGATTGATCCTGAATACGAAAATATGATAGGTTGAGTCAAAATCGGGAGTAGAATGTGGGTTTATTTTGTGGTGGCTATGTAGACAGTAACATCAATTCTGCGAATAGCAATGACTGCAACAGTGTATATATGTATAAGATCCTCATTAGGTGTGTTTTTAAGTTAATTAGGCATCCTAACTAATGGTGTGCATTAAACAAATTGAGTTTACATTCTGGGGTTGAATGTTGACGGTTTAAGAAATGGTATAGCTTAGGATAATAACGATATCTAAATACTTGTGGAATGCTGTTTATGTCAGAAGAGCGGTGTCTCTAACATGGAAAATGTTGTTTATTCATTGGTGTTCACCGCTTCCAAGTTTCCAACCAAACTCATAATTATTATTTTTTTAATTGTTGTGCTTTCTTTTACTTTTCATCTTCAGGGAATATTGGAATACCAAAACCCCAGGAAATTATCATTGCATATGTTGTGACACTCCACTTTTTGAGTAAGTACCTATTTCGGTTTAATTGACATTGTGGTATGTTATTTGGAAGATTGGTAACACTCACATGAATTTGGTTTTCTTCCTCAGATCATCTACTAAATTTGACAGTGGAACCGGTTGGCCCTCTTATTACCAACCAATAGGAAACAATGTGAAATCCAAGTTGGATTTGTCCATTATAATTATGCCTCGCCAGGAAGTTCTTTGTGCGGTTTGTGATGCCCATCTTGGCCATGTCTTCGATGATGGTCCCCCACCGACAGGAAAGCGTTACTGTATCAACAGGTAAGTGTATACATATAGTTGGTGTCTTTTTCTCTCCATATGTTCACCAGACGTATTGTGATACCTATCCTTGCAGCGCTTCCCTGAAACTAAAACCAGTGTAGGAGTGAACTTGACTAGCTGTCTTGGGGAACAATGGCCTTTCAGTGAGATCATTACATTCACGTTCATGAAATTATTTTTGTACGTTGTTCTTCATGTAAACATCTCTGTATTGAAGACAGAAAAATACTTGTATATTGCACTTCATTCTATAGTTTAAATGGTAAATAGGACGAGCCACAGGATAAAACTAACTAGAGAAACCTTGAACCCACATGCGGGTATTTGTTCGATTGCATGCTTGCATTTTAAGTTCTAACTGACACTACCGTCTACAAGAGATGGCATGCTCCATATGATCTGTAGTGTCTGTTTGAGAAACTGACCTTCGAAATATGAGTTTCAATCCATGAAGACAATGCCATAGACAAAATCAAGTTATCTGTAAGCAAGTTGGTGTACAAAAACACCAGCACTCAAGGTGGCCTTCAGTAGATCCACTCTTGGTCTCAGATTCTCAATCAAGGTGAAGCTTCACATTTTGGTGAAACATGCTAGGGGAGAGGTGTAGTTAGCATTCGGGAAGGTATCAACACTGGGACTTTTCATTTCTGTTCTACGGAAACATGAATATCATATATATAATAATACATTGTATATATATTTCTGTATAACGAAAGAGAGACAAAAGTGATCAACTCGAGGAGCATTTCTGTTGGCCAATACATGAGTAGATAACTAGTTGATAATCTCTCCCTCTTCTTCCTCAGGCAACTCCATTCCCTTTTCATTTTCATCTTCACCATGATCATCATTGTAATCAAAATCGTCATATTCATTCTTACCAACTACTTCAACCTCCGAGTTGCCACGACGGCCCACATAATCACCTTTGCCTGCAACTGATGACAGCTCTTCAAGCACACTTTCATCAGCCACACTTTCTTGAACTACCACAGTAGGAAATTTCAAGGGTTTGTCAGGATAATCTTTGAAGAAAGAATTTGTCACCATGAACCTAAAGACCTGCTGTAAGCGACTTTTATCTCTCTTCATATCTGAACTAAAAAGCTTCTGCAGTAAGGTTGGCTCCCTTTTGCAGAAAGCAGGGTCGTTAGATGAATTCTTCTGACTTGATCTCTGCCTCTTCGCAAACCGGTCCTTCTTATCATATCTGTCTCTCTTATTGAACTTCTTTTGTGATCCACGGTTGTTATTCCGTGATCTATTCTCCTCTCTTCCATAGCCTTGTTTTTCTGAATCTGAAAGGTAGTGAGATGGTATCTCAGCGACTTCAACTCCCATCTCAGCCTGCTTTGTAAGAATTTCCTTGAGTTGCTGCAACAAAGTTTCTCAATAAGTTACTGAATGTTATTTAGGAAAACAAAATTTCAAATGAGCTAGAATTTGAACCCTGAACAGTAGCTCTTTAAAACATGTATGGAAAGTCCAGAAGAATTGAAAGGACTAAATTTACTTGCACACCATGCTCCAAGTAAAAGAGATCTTATCAAGCAGTAGGTAAACAGTGTACTTACTCGGTAATTGGAACCTAATGTACACAACAATACAGTGGCTTGTGAGGCAAAAGCCCCAAGATGTTTGGCTGAAGCAAGATAGTAATAAAAAAAGAATATTAAGCAAGCTAGAATTGGTAATAGACTAAGAGTAGAGCATTGGTCTATAAGACCCAACTCTTTGCATAACTCTTAAAAACTATCCTGATTTAATAGCCACAATTATGATTATAAACACAAGTACCCTCCTTGGAAACTGAAGGCTTGGCCTATTTCCCCAGGCCGGCCTATAAAACAAATGTCTTTGGTCCCAAAACAGGTACCCTTTTCTTTTTTTAGAATCAGTCTAAGGGAACGAATAGTCACTCATTTTATTTATTGGGGTCTACAACTACTAAGAGTCTATTCTGGTGTAGGAAAATACCATCTCTTGAAGTTCTAAAAGAATCTTTTAGACTTCAAATTTATTTTGCATGGGTGGATTGAACTCCCTAAATCTTAGTCTATCATTCTCCATACCACTTTCTCACTCCATTCACCATCCTAACCCGAATAGGTTTCAAGAAATGTCTCTTTGGGTATGCAGGAGTATTGGAGATGTATGTGAAGCTTAGAAAAAAAAAACAAATATCTGTAAACCAAAGGTAGATAAAGAACGAATAAAATGTCGACGCTGTGGTGCCTTGGTATGGCTTCCACATTTTCAAAAATACTAATGCACCATTTTAATCTACAAAATTATTCTATTTTTATCGCAAGCATCATTTAAACCCATTAAAATCCTAGACATTACCCATAAATGTCCTGGATCAAAGCCTCTAATATCAAAAAAGATTTAGGAGATAATAACAATTGGCTCAGAAATTACTCAGATTCCTTAAGCAAGGAACCTAAGAAAAGAGTTTTCTTTCTTTAGCCCAGTTTCATGTAATCTTAACACGAGAACGTCCTTGATCACTAAACCATGCTTCCTCTAAACAATCTAAGCTAACATGTGATATATGATACTAGCCTCAAAAAAGTATTATGATCTGATCACATTAGACTGAAATCCAGCCAAATTACAGGTTTAATGTACGCAAGGGTAGAAGGAAATACTATCATCACTAGCGTGCTAAATTGGATTATGTGTCAATTTGTTAAGCAAAAGGACTACCAAGTGTAAAAAGCATACTGGAGAGAGAGAAGCAGTCGGCATACCTCTCTTCTTGCTCTGGCCTCTCTCTGAATGGCCTCTGAGTCTATCTTCTTTTGACTTAATTTCTGCAGGTGGAATTTATTATGAGGACATCTGAATAAATGTGAGTATCAAAAGAAAAGGAATAGAAAAGCAGGAAAGTATAACAATGAGAGGAACCTTTTCTATATTGGTATTTGATGGGAAGTTTTTTTTACGTTCTTCACGCCACAGTTGAATTTCTTGTTCTGTGTAGGATAAAGAGAGACATCTATTCATTTGAAACAGAAAATGGGGCATTAACAGACAAATACTAATAAGGTACAAGGAACAAATATAAATCTAACAAAAGAAATACTGAGAAATACTCAAAAGAAATCAGCGTGTGAATTAGTAAATCTACTAAAAAACTGAGCCATGTTAAATAATAATTTACTTTTTACAGTCCAAACTATTTGACCTCACAGTAACATAGAAATTCAAAAACTTTGCCACAGATAGATAACGATTTAAGAACACCACCAAACATTCTTAAATTTCAACTAGACTTCAAATGTTACCAGTTTATTTGTTATATAAATAGAGTTCTTGCTCAACTGACCTGATTTTAAAAAGTTTCCAATTTTGAGAAACCTCATCTGACATGCTAATACTTTAGGCCATTCACTAATTCATGTTTTTAACTTTTGTATATCAACTTTATGTAGAAATGCCACTATAGACCAAATTTGGGGCCTTTCAGTCTCTCACTGGAACCAAGTGCACAATATTTTCCATATTTGGCTAATTCATGTTAATGCGAAGCTTGAAATTTAGACACCTTTGACCTCAAATAAGCACTCAGACACATGATACAGTATATGGTTTATCAAACTGGATGACAATCATAACTCAACCATCTTCATAATACCTCCATTACTGAAAGGTTCAGTGATTTACCCCAAGGATTTGGCAAAGACTAACACCAACGAAAAGTACGTTTTTTTCTTTCCTTAAAGTTGTTAATTTGAATCAACAGAGTTCTGTTTCTTATAAATATACAGAAATAATGGGATAATATAAAACTAAATGACTTGGCGACCAGAAACCATGCCCTAATAAATGGAGTTACTGTGTATCTCAAATATTCTCCTCAGTGATGCATCTTCTGTTAAATGCAGGGAAAAAGTGGAGAACATGCATTTGTTTATGGGGGAGGCTATTTCTGGAGGCTGGTTAAAATGAGAGTTACCAGCAAGTCATTCTGTGTTAAGTGCATGGAGATCTTGTTTTGGAAAAGGCAATAGCTAAACGACCAAACAGCGATGCTCGACTTAGACTAAATACCCTTTAATGACGAGCAGCTTTGTAGGGGAATATCAAGAGTCTCCACTAAAACTTTTCAAAGGGAATGTAGAAAAATGCAATTTGAGAGATCAAGCAAAAGTTACCTTTTACTTTCACTGTCTTGATTCATAGAGTTGGCCAGCGTATAATTTATTTCCTTGTCATTGCTTGGCCCTGCTTTAGAGAATCTCATTCAATATTATGTTTACAAAGACCTAGCAGAGTATGTTATGTCGACTAAAGTATGTTTGCTCATGAATACCCAGGCATATATACACTGGCGGAGAAGCAGATTGGATTATGGGACGAATATAAATAAAAAATAAAATTGAATTGCACCACGGCCATAAACCCTTGTATAAATCCTTCGCTTTTAACATAATAGCATATGCACATCAAAGAAGTTGAAGAAGCAGACAAAGGAAGAAATATAGGGATTACTTATATTCATACAGAAAAGAGTCCCAAATGATGAGGGGTACACTTTGAAGTTGATGGGGAGACAAGGAAAAACATTCTGATGAATAAAAAAGCAACAAGAGCAACTTCTTATTATTTTTTAAATGAAGAAAACAAAGCAACTACCTTTATCAGTTTGGTTTGATGTAAAATTAACTGCATTTCTTCTCTTTTTAATTATGGTAGTCAAACACAATGAATTTGTTATAATCGAAGAAATCAAATAAGTGCCCAGGACAACGAGATAAAATAAGAAGCAAGCAAATAAACAATGATAAAATGTCCTACATCCTGAATGAAGCATACTAAAGGGTCTACACAGAAACTAAATATCAGTTTTATAGTTGGAAAGCACTATGTTGCAGCAAGTCCCTCATCAAATTATACATAGTCGGCAGAAACCACTAACCTTTTCCTTTGTTCCCATTTTGAAAAACAATCTTTCCCTTCGCATTTTTCGTGTGATGAAACTTAGAATTCTGAAATCTACAGGATACATATAGATTGTGAATTACAATTTACTACCTGATAATTTTAATCTTCAAAAATAAACGAACAAATATCAAAATTAAGATATAACCTACCCCCCTGGCTGCTGCAACCCACGTTTTGGATGCTTTGCGAAGCTTTTTCTTGGAGAATTTTTGCTTTCAAAATTTGAATTGTGAACACCACCAGGTTTTTTGTTATTTCCCTGCAAAATTAGATGACGTTTATACTAAACATAAACAATGAAGCAAATTTTCACTTTCTACTAAGTTAACTACTCTGGACAGAGGTATACACCTATGATGCTTGTATAAGATATACATAATAGGGAGAGCCGCATTGGAAGCAGCAATGCATCATTAGACTTCACTAATTGATCGATGGCACACCCAGATAACAGATTTACAGTAGTATGGCCTTACAGCATCAACAAATTGTAACAAGTTCAGTGAACCAAAATCAACCAACAGTCAAGTGATTTACTCAAAATCAAGTGTACATATAAGTACACAGTCACAGACAGATGAGTACATAAATCTAAGCAGAAATTTCACAGTAAGGAAAAAAGAAGGTACCTGTATCCCCTGTAACGCATAATTTTGCTGATTCTGGTTATTCTGTTGTCCCCCTTGATTCGGAGAATGTACATTACCAAAATTGGGATTTGCAAACAAAGCTGGATTTTGAACAACTGCAACCTGTGGTGCTTGATTCGATCCCCCAAACACATAATTAGGACCACCTTGGAAAGGGTTTTGCATTTGCTGTGGAAATATCTGATTCCTATTCATCAGATTCGGGGTAGAGAATTGCCCATATGGCCCAATATTCTGATTCATCTGCTGTAAACTCAACAGGTTATTCCCCAAAAATGGTGCAGGTAGAAGACCCATATTTGGATTTACTTGACTGAAGAACTGCCCCATATTCTGCGGCCCGCAAAATCCAACACTGGGTTGACCAAGTTGAGACATGGGACCAAAAGAGCCGAATTGGGACATGGGCATACGCATATGGTTGTTGGGTAAGTTCATAAATCCCTGTTGAGGTTGCATGGAAGGCAGCAACATATTGCACGAATTTGCAAGTAATGGATTAAATGGCATACCTTGCTGCTTACAACAAGAAAGACCCAGCAAATAAGAAACAAAAGAAATGATTGTATCTTTACTTTACTCATAGTAGATGACTATCTAGCAAGTAGAGACCTACCTGCTGATTAGCAGAAGGAGCAGAGCTACCACCATTACCGCCGCCCACGGCAGCCGGGTGAGCTTGTCCAGAATTGTGATGAAAGGTATTGTAGTGAGGTAGCATCGTGCAGCATTAACTTCACTGTTCCCTTCTTATGTGATCTTCTATTCCCTTCGCTCCAAGCAAAAGAAAGGAAAAAAATAATAATAACAATAAGCATAATGTTGAGAGGTTCTAAACAGAGTTGGAGAAGCGAATGGTAACAGAAGTTGATTCAGAAAAAAGAGTGATACTGTAAGCAGTGAAGCACTATTGGAAGGATTGAATGACATAGAGTGGAATTGAAAACTTACGTTCCTGGGATTGGATTGGATTGGACTATATATAACAGCAGCAACTGAATTTCATTCTGGATAATCCAATTCTAGAGCACTCCAAGTTTCTGTGAGTTGGTTCGGAGGTTTTAGGGTTTTGGGGAAAGTGAGGGAGGCGCGACAGAGAAGTGTTCACTTTTCTTTTCTTAATTTTCAAAAAACTTCTACGTAATTGTGGGTTGGCAATTTGACCTGCGGGTCGGGTACCCTTTAATAGGCGGGTCTGGATTTAGGGTTTAGCTCCACTTGATCTAGCTAGCTAGTTACATAACAGTGACCCTCTTTTCCTTTTTTGCAGCCTGCTTAGAGTATCCGCACCCGTTTATGACTTCTTATTAGCGAGGGATTCCTATTTTCAGGACTTCCTGTTACTATTCAGCAAATAAGGCTTTCTATTCAGTTTTTTTGCGCAGCAGTGCAACAAATAGGAATTCTTATTACTATTCATAATCATAAAATTAAATTTTGATTAATTATTTGTAATATGTTTATCCAATAACTAGGCGACACATGTCATTATCATGTACATTATTGAACCAAATTTTTGATAAGATTTTCGACGACTCATACTGTCGGCTAAATTGTTGATGAAGATTTCCGGTGAGATTTCTAACCAGTGATAATGCGACACGTGTCACATCCACGTGTCACTGTCGGCTAAATTATTAATGAACATTTTCGGTGAGATTTCTGACCAATGATAATGCGACACGTGTCACATCCACGTGTCACTGTCGGCAAAATTATTGATGAAGATTTCCGGTGAGATTTCCGACAAATGAGGATGTGACACGTGTACTCATCCTTCAACATCAGATTATCATAATTTTGCTATAAAATCATCATCTCTGGCTCCTAAAAATTGAAACCTCACAACACGCATAAGTCACTTGATATTCTACACCTAAACACAATTCTTCCGTTTTTCTCATCCAGAAGATGAATCATAACGATTACGATGAGTCTTCCAGGAGGAGGCGCCAACAACGTTGGCAAGCTACCACAATGATGAATTCCTTCATCAATGATGCAACCATGGTAGTTGCCACGTTTGATGATGAGTCACCCCGCCGCCGCCGTCCAAACCATCCAAGGCAAAGGGAACCTAGGGGTCAGAATCTGCTTCAAGATTACTTCGTGGAACGCCTTGTTTTCCACGAGCAAGATTTTCGCCGGAGGTTTCGAATGAGCACGCACTTGTTCAACCGAATCAAGACAGACCTCTGTAATCACGACCCATTTTGGCATCAAAGAGCAGATGCCACTGGATTGCAAGGACTCCTCCCCGAGCAAAAGAGTACCGGTGCTATACGAATGTTAGCGTACAGCGCAGCCGCAGATCAGTGTACTGAGTACACAAGGATGGGGGAGTCAACAACGTTGGAATGCATGAAGAAGTGGTGCACACAAGTGGTCTTGCTCTATAAGGACCGTTACCTCCGCGCTCCAAATGCGGGTGACATAACTCGACTTTTAAGAAGGGCTAGGCAACGGGGATTTCTTGGTATGATTGGAAGCATCGACTGCATGCACTGGGAATGGAAGAATTGTCCAACAGCCTGGCAAGGGGCATACTCGGGCCGAAAGGCTCGTCCGACCATAATCTTAGAGGCGGTGGCGTCATATGATACGTGGATATGGCACAGCTTCTTTGGGACGCCTGGAGCACAAAATGATATTAATGTGTTGAACAGCTCGGATGTCTTCGACCAGCTCCTTGCCGGAAGAAGTCCGCCTTCGACGTATAAAGTCCACGGTATGACTTACCACCACTCTTATTATCTAGCGAATGGAATATATCCGAGGTATTCCTCGTTTTTCAAGACAATTTCCAATCCGCAAGATCAACCACAGAAGTTGTTCGCACGGAAACAAGAGTCATATCGTAAAGATGTAGAGAGGTGCTTTGGCATCTTGCAATCTCGTTGGGCTATCATTCATCACTCAGCCATGTGTCATCACAAATCGACATTGAAAATGATCATGTTGGCTTGCATCATCATGCATAACATGATTGTTGAAGAAGAATTTGTGGAAGATGATTTTGAGGAGTACGAGGAAGAAGATTTACAAAATCCAGCTACTACTTCAACAGTATATGATGGGCCAGTGGATGAAAATGGTAACCGGATTCCATTTGAGCCAGTTGGAAGAGATCAAAATCATCAACGGTTTAGCGACCGTCTCGTCGATTTACAATCAGTGTTTCTCCATGGTGAGCTTCAAAAGGACTTAGTGTAGCACAACTTGTTTCTTGAAACCGGTGAACATCTGTAAATAACGTGCGCAATGTATGTGTGTTTCCCTTTTGTATGTGTGTTTGCATTTTGTATGTGTGTTTCCCTTTTGTATGTGTGTTTGCCTTTAATTATGAATAAATGTAATGTGTTTGAAGATCTCTTAAATAAATAAAGTGCAATTTTATTTCTTGAAAATGAAAATTACATAATGACATGCCAAGCATAGATTTATTATTAAGACAAACTAAACTAATCACTAAAATCAAGGTTGCGGGGACAATAACAATCGGTAAAGCTAGCATCGCCGACTTCTCCTTCATCGTCATCTACTTGCTGAAGGATCTCCGATTTCCGCTTCATGAAGTACTTCTTTGAATTTGGGGTCATAGCCTCGAAATTCATTGTCTGATTCTTGTTTCTTCTTCTCGTGCCCTCAATTTGTAGTTTTTCTCATCAAGTATTCATTGATTTTCATCATTTGCCCTCGTCTAATCGGCAAACATTTTTTGATTAGCCACAATGCTCTTCAAAGTCTCATCTCTAACTTTATTCGATGGTGTCATGGCCTTCTTTCCCCTTCTTTTTGCTTCCTTGGCCGCCTTCACTCCTTGAGGTCTAGGCGGGCTTGAGGTTCCTCCAAGGTTGATTTGTGATGTTGGCATCACTTCATCTTCATCCAAGTTGACGATAGGAGATACTTCATTAACGGTAGGTGTTTCTTCGAAGTATGAATTGTAAGAATGTTGAGTGGTAGTTTCGACGACTCTAAATGTAGGATGATTTTTGACCTCTTCCTAACACGCAAAGTGCGCAAACTCCTTCTTTTTTTCCCCCACATAAAACGTTTGGGCTTTCCTTAACTATAAAAAAAATACAAGTTACGAATTAATATTTCATGTTTTATATATCTCATAAAATTAATTAAAATTGAAAAGACCAACATAAAAAAATCATTACCTCATCATACACATTTCCGCCGGATTCCGGATTCCTTCTCGCGTATGCAAGAGCCGCTTTCCATTGTGACAAATTTGCCTTCAACTTAGCAAAACGAGAGGCAAGTGCATTTTGGGACCTAGGTTCCGCCCTCGCTTCACCTTGACCCATCACCTAATTTTGTTGGAAATCGCCGTGAATTTTTTCCCACAATTTGTCGACTTTTTGTTTGTTGCCGGAGATAGGGCATACACTATGACGACAATATGATATGCATAGTTGTACATCTTCCGACATAAGCCAATTTGTGGACATTTTTCGCCAAAAAAAACAAAGAGATTGTGAGATAGAGAGAGTAGAGAGGGAGGAGGAAGAGAATTTGTTTTGCACAAATTAGTGTGAAGTATTTGAGAAAATGAAGGTAGTATTTATAGAAAAATAGTATGGGGTTTTTAGAAATTTTTTGGAATTTTTTGGGATTTTTTTGAATTTTTTTCGTCGTATTTTTGTGGTTGCCCGTTCTGAAAAAAATCAGAAAAGTCAGTAGCCGTTTTGTTTGAATTTTAGCCGGTGGATTGGAAATCACGTTTGAATTGGACGATCCAGATTGATCCTACCGTTGCAGGTTTAGTGGGCCGACAGCCTGCCACGTGGCGGGCTGTCATTGGCTCAGTTAATTTGTAAAAAAAAAACGTTTTTATTGGCGGGTGTATTACACGCGCCAGATTCAAATTTTTTAACTTCCCGCCTGAAAGGACCCAACCCCGATTTAGTTGCCTAAATCGGAATCGAACTCCTTCTGAAAACACGAATCAACAAAAACCATCAAAATTTCAGCAGAGTTTCGTTACTAACGCGGAATTACCATTACCTGCACCCGGAAAATACACTTCATCCTATGCCACAAAAATCAAACCGTGGGCACCAACCCCATCCGGATTTCTCAATATATCAACAATAATGTAAAGTAGTAAATATAACTATACTTTACAGAAATCCGGGGAAAAATCGTATAAAAATATACATCGGAATACTCAGAGCGACTTCTAGTATACATATACAAATAGTAGGCCAAACTAAGAACCTACCATAAAAGAAACATCGCTCGAATACTATGCCTCCGACCACGACGTGCGACACCAGAATCTGAACTGCAAACTGGGCACGGAATTCGAAAAGCCCAGGGGAAAGACATGAAAACTGTTAGAGTTAGTGGACAAAAATAAATGTCTTTCGCCGAATAATATATGTTATAAAAATATATGCGAGTCGGAATGCATAAATAATCAAATGGTACACGAGGGAGACTCTAACTCCTAACGCGTACAGAGCATGCATAAAAATCCCACGGGGTCGTTCGTGGACACATATGTGCTAGTACAGTCCGAATCACGGGATCCCTAACCCACACGTGATTCTAGCCAGAAAGGCCTCAGGTCAGAGGTCTGCCTCCACCCGGTAAAGGCCTCGGGTCAGGAGTCACAGCCTCCCCCGGTACACATCCTCGGGGATCAGCTAGGATGCGAGTGTATCGATACAACAACATATATAACGACTGTACTCTGTGTAAACCAAATCGTAAATAGTTCAATGCAAATGCATGAAGCAATATATAAATGCATATACGTAATTTATACTGGTATAGGCATAATCGTATAACGCATGCTCATGTAAATCGAAATCTCCTATGCATGCTCAAGTTCGTAAAACGTGTATAAAGACTCGCAATCAATCTGTGAAAAGAAATTGTCCACTCACAGACTAGGGTAACGCAGTTCGCGTTAATCCCATGATCCGGCGGAAAATTCATCGCCAGACGAACGATCACGAACCCCTGAATAATCACAAAATCCATTTCTCAAAATCATAACTCGATATTTCAAATCAACTCACGAGAAACAACCGTTCTCGGAAACACATAATCCAATAACGACAAATCGTCGAAAATCCGATAATCACATCACAAAACCTCGATATAATTACGGACGCTCAAATCAAGAAACAAACATCACCACTGCGATCAGGGCGCGATTATGAGCAAAACGACATGCAACTTGTCGAAAATCCCGAAAATTCAACCTTTGACCACCGTTAACCGCCGCCTGCGGCGGCGGCGCCACTAACTGTAAAATTCTTCGGCGAATCAGCACCTATTCCACTCAAAATCATCCAACAAGCAACTTTCACAACTGCATCAAGGGCCAATTCTCACTCTAACTAGGTCAATTTCATGAAAACCCGAATTGTCATCCAAATTTCAAATCAAGAATTCTCCAAGCACAAATCAAATTGGAACTCCATACTTACATGGTTAGATTCATGGAGAGGAGAGCTTCAAAGCCCAATCCATTTTATAGCTCAATTCGGCCGGAATAGAAATCAACCAAAACCCCCAAAAATCACCAACTTTGGCTGGAAAATTCCCTCCCCTCCGGCGTCCCACGCCGTGAAAGGAGGCCGGAATCCTCAAGAGGGGACCAAGGCGAGTTGAACGGTCCCTATGCCGAGCCCGGAGGTGGCCGGACGGCATCTCGCCGCCGGCAACCGAAACCACCGTCGCGCCACCCCATCTCACCCAGCGTTGACCAAGTCAAAGCCAGCAATGAATAGTTGACTTTCCAAAAGAGGAAACCCCTCATTAAATACTTGCCATTTAAGGAAACCTCCATATTTAATTTTACGGCAAACTTTAAACACCTGTAACTTTCACGTCGTAATTCCGATTTTAACAATTCTCGCGGCAACAAACTCAACTCGACATATTCTTCAATTACCACCCGAAGTCAAACACTTCGACAAATCCGATAAAAAGTCAACGGTTCAAACCAACACATACTTATCCGATTAAATAATCCACGATCGTAAATATTCGTAACTTAATCCTCGCAACTCGGAAAAATCATCCGGAAGTTCCCACAAGCTCGAAATTATATTCCCAACAACTTCCGTGAAGAATCCCAAATCAGATTCTCGCCCGGTAATTTAGTCGCTAAGAAGGCCTCCATTATAAACCGATTATGCCGAAATTTCAAATATTCATATTTTATTCTTCGGTCGTCCAAATAATGATCCGGAACCGCCCACAAACTCGAAATCACACGTACAACGACTCTCGAGAAGAGACTCAGCTCAAATTCTTGGCCAATAATTTAGTCGTGATCAAGTCTGGCGTTTCAAACAATTATCGGAAATCCGTGATTACGCGCAACCTCGTAGATTAAGCTGATTACTTTACTAATTCTGTTCCGGGTCGTCACAAATCCACCCCCCTTAAAAAAATTTCGACCTCGAAATTTCCAAGTCTGCCGACTAAAAGTAGGAGCACTGCCTCTGCATACAGCTCAACTTTCCAGCGGCAACCTCAACTGAACAACTCTGACAACAGACTCCACAATAGGAGATATCTCCGTACTGTAATCCCTGTACCCTCAATCTCGAATCTGAACTGGCTCCACACAGACGCCAAGTCATCCTGCATAAGGAACTGATAGGGTACAAAACATGCAACAAATCTGAAATGTAATTCCATCACACGGAACACAACACACAAAAGCCAACGCTATAGGCAATGCCGAACTATACGGCATAACACAAACTCGCCTATGATCACATACGGATCAAAATAACGTGGCAATTCACAACTCAGTCTACATACACCCACATAACTCAAACATCGAACTCGGCAATTATCAACCTATTTCCGCTAATCTGAAAGTCTGTGGTAACACCTTCTACAAAATCAGGATCAAACATCAATTCAAACCAAACTCACCCCAACACAATGGAGTACAATATCGTTCCTCAAAACGACATCAAGCAACGTCAAAATCATAGTGGTCTATAAACTGGTACTGCAAGCAATCTCGAACAGTTGAAACTGCTGGTCCCAAATCCCTCGGAACCGCAACACACAAGACCACAACATGCCCTCCAAGGTCTGAATAGTCCTCAAAGATCGCCCACCAATCTGAGGATAAGAACCTGTACTAAACTGTAATCTGGTCCCCAATGCTCTCTGCAACGCTTGCCAACACTTAGTTGTAGCTGATTACCTCGATCAGCAATCTGGGACTCAGGTACACCATGAAAATGGACAACCTCCATTAAACATAGCTATGCCAGCCTGCCATCGAAATCTTTTCCGAAAGTACCAGAAAAAGAACTAGGTTCATCAAATGATCCACAATGGCCTGACAATTGATATCACAAACCGAAGTGCATACTGGCACACAGAATCTACAGTAACAAACTCCAACTTCTAATCGGAAATCTCCAATGACCGTAACTCTCCGACAAGTCTCTGCCTCGCTGCCATCGTCTGTCGACAAATGTGGCATCCGCTCACACAAGCTGCTACATTCTTCTACAGGTTGCGTCACGAGTAGAAAACTCGGAGTATCTTATACATCTCCATACTGCTAGTGCATATCGCACGCAAAACAATGAGCTTCAATATCATCACACTCGAACTCAGCTCCCGTATCGCATAACTCGGCTAACACGGTAACTCGAGCCACACGCACATGAAACACTGAAGCTCCTGACTTTCGACTGAATGCATCAGCAACAACATCCCAGATGGATAGTCAAAGTACAACCTCTAGCCTTTCTCGAATAAACTCAAATGTGCAGCCATAGTCGTTAGTCGACCCCATCCATCTACACTGCCTCAAGCTTAAATCTGGCCAAAAATGCAAGTAGATGAAACTCATATGATCAGTGTACATCCTACACTGCGCTGCACGCCGTAGCAGTAGTGTCTCCAACTCTTCGATGCTAACATAAAAACAGCTACCTCCAAATCACACATAGGACACGTAGCTTCATAAAGTTTCACTGCCTGAACCCATGAGCCACCACTCTGCAATGCTGCATCAAAGCATAACCAAATCCAAACCTCGATGCATCGCCATAACCCACGAACTCACCACGATCGTCAGGTAAGGTCAAAACCGAAGCAACGGTCAACCTTCCTTCAGGAGTAAATAACTCTCCTCGCGTGCATCGAACCACTCGAACTTGACGCCTTCTTCGTCAATCCTAAAAATGGAGTGGCAATCCGAGAAAATCCTGCACAAAGCACTGATAGTAGTTTGCTAAACCCAAGAGACTCCTGATCTCTGGTACAATGGTATGTCAACCCCAAATCAACACGGCTTCTATCTGGTCAGGATCCACACCGACATCCTCGGCTAACATCACACGGCCCAAAATCTTCACGCTAATCAACCAAAATTCACACTGGCTGAACTTTGCAAATAGCTAATCGTCTCGCGAAGTCCGCAAAACCGTTCACAATTGCTTCAGGTACTGGTCCACACTCCTGGAGTGAATCAGGACATTGCCAACGAACATGACCGCAAACTTGTCCAGAATCATCTGAACACCTAGTCCATCAAGTCCATAAAATCTATGGGGGCATTGGTCAACCAAACGGCATGACCAAGAACTCGTAGTGCTCACACCATGATCCGAAAGCTAACATGGCCACATCTGACTCATCGATCCTCAACTGATGGTATCCGGACCCGACATCAATCTTCGAAAAGATTGAAGCTCTCGTGAGCTTATCAAACCAATCGTCAATCCGAAGCGAAGGATACTCACTCTCCTCTGAAGCGAATCAGGCTTCCGGTAGTCAATACACCACCTCGTCGAACTATCAATCTTCTGTACAAATAGTACAAGAGCACCCCACAGTGATACACTGGGTCGTACGAAATCTCCTCCAGCAACTCCCAAAGTTGAACCTGTAGCTCCATCAGCTCCGGTAGCACCGAACGACAAATTGCCGGTGATATGAGTCCAGCGCCCGGTAAAAGCTCAATGGTGTAGTCGGTCTCCCGAACTGGAGGAATACCTGGTAACTCCTCCGGAACACACCTGGAAACTCGGGAACCATCTCATTGTCGCCAATGTCGGGCACAGCAACCGTAGTGTCCACAACATGAGCTAAGCAAACAACATAACCTGTTTCCACTATCTGCTCGATCATCACCGCGAAACAATCTCTCGGGGAAACCTGGTCGTCGAAACACAACCACCTTTTCGTGACCATCAAACATAGCCCAATGCGTCGGCAAAAGTCCATACTCAACATCGTAACAAAATCAACGGTATTCAGCAATAATAGCTCAGCGGCTAAGCCATATCCTCCAACAAAGATCTCGCAACTTCCGGATGGATACAATACTCTCCAAAACCTCGGAAGTGGAGATGCAAGTACAACACCCTTGGACGTCAAGTAACAATAACCTCGGAGAAAATTCTGTCCTCAAACAAGGTCGTGGCACGAACTCCAACATGCCCAACTATCCGCCCACGTCAATTGCGACTAGCTGATTAACTCGTCAAAAAGGCTACATTGGTTAAACTCCAGGAATAGCATCATGACCTCCTCGTGAACTCTGAGCTGTCAAACCGCTAAAACAGCTAGCTGAGGGCGCTCCCTCGCAACGTGACCCTCCTGGCCACCACAATAGCAACCGAAAGTGCTCCATGAACACAAGTCACAGCGACACCTGCTGCGTGAAAGGATCACCAACGATCACCCAAACTCATGCCGCAGGAACATGTCCGCTACTCCGTGATCTCCACCATCACCAAACGGATCCTCTGTTTGATCTGATGATATCGAAAAGGTCGTAGCCTAATGAAGTCATTGATTCTGAGGTACCTGAACTCAAGCTCATCACATATCTCGACTAAGTCCACTTTCCCCAAACCAACACATCGGAAACCGCGTACACCTTTCCTTTTCAATAGCCTCGCCTCTGAGTGCAGCACACTAAGCTCATCACGGTTGTCTCGAGGCATATCAATCAAGATTCCTCTGATGCTCAGGTTCAAACTCATCTCGAACCTCGTGTATTGCTTCCTCTGCAGCCACATAACACGTGCAAACAGAGACAAACATGTGAACAATGCATCTCTGCCTCAGGTGGGTAAACACTCCACACATCGCTGTTGGGTAGCCTGATTAAACCATTATCGTATAAACAACACCCCGAATGTAGGCCATGGAGTCGCAACAAGAACTCACACAATACCAGCCCACCAAATGTAATGATCTGACTCAGACAAAAACATCAACTACCACAATTCTCTGCTCTGAGGCAACATGTAGACGCTCATACACGCACAACTAGGCAAACTGTGCCACACAATTCTCTGAACTCAGAATACTCATCCAAACCCACCATTCACTGGCAAATCACGCGTCGATTGATCCTCAATAGGATCCACAACCGTACTGACACGGAAAGCACGTCAGGAGGAATAAAACATCGTTCACAATAAGTAGAACGTAATCATGGAACTTTAAATATTTGAGAGCATACAACACCCGGAGTATTTATGAGTATCCGCCGGCCGGTCGGGTAACCATTCCAGACATGCTGTACATTCTCAAATATCCTTAGTAAACACGACTACAGAAGTCTACAGAACCTATAACCTAATGCTCTGATACCAAGCTGAAAGGACCCAACCCCGATTTAGTTGCCTAAATCGGAATCGAACTCCTTCTGAAAACACGAATCAACAAAAACCATCAAAATTTCAGCAGAGTTTCGTTACTAACGCGGAATTACCATTACCTGCACCCGGAAAATACACTTCATCCTATGCCACAAAAATCAAACCGTGGGCACCAACCCCATCCGGATTTCTCAATATATCAACAATAATGTAAAGTAGTAAATATAACTATACTTTACAGAAATCCGGGGAAAAACCGTATAAAAATATACATCGGAATACTCAGAGCGACTTCTAGTATACATATACAAATAGTAGGCCAAACTAAGAACCTACCATAAAAGAAACATTGTTCGAATACTATGCCTCCGACCACGACGTGTGACACCAGAATCTGAACTGCAAACTGGGCACGGAAATCGAAAAGCCCAGGGGAAAGACATGAAAACTGTTATAGTGAGTGGACAAAAATAAATGTCTTTCGCCGAATAATATATGTTATAAAAACATATGCGAGTCGGAATGCAAAAATAATCAAATGGTACACGAGGGAGACTCTAACTCCTCACGCGTACAGAGCATGCATAAAAATACCACGGGGTCGCTCGTGGACACATCCGTGCTAGTACAGTCTGAATCACGGGATCCCTAGCCCACACGTGATTCTAGCCAGAAAGGCCTCAGGTCAGAGGTCTACCTCCCCCCGGTAAAGGCCTCGGGTCAGGAGTCACAGCCTCCCCCGGTACACATCCTCGGGGATCAACCGGGATGCGAGTGTATCGATACAACAACATATATAACAACTGTACACTGTGTAAACCAAATCGTAAATAGTTCAATGCAAATGCATGAAGCAATATATAAATGCATATACGTAATGTATACTGGAATAGGCATAATCGTATAATACATGCTCATGTAAATCGAAATCTCGTATGCATGCTCAAGTTCGTAAAACGTGTATAAAGACTCGCAATCAATTTGTGAAAAGAAATTATCCACTCACAGACTAGCGTAACGCAGTTCGCGTTAATCCCGTGATCCGGCGGAAAATCCCTCGCCAAACGAACGATCACGAACCCCTGAATAATCACAAAATTCATTTCTCAAAATCATAACTCGATATTTCAAATCAACTCACGATAAACAACCGTTCTCGGAAACACATAATCCAATAACGACGAATCGTCGAAAATCCGATAATCACATCACAAAACCTCGATATAATTTCGGACGCTCAAATCAAGAAACAAACCTCACCACTGCGATCGGGGCGCGATTACGAGCGAAACGACATGCAACTTGTCAAAAATCCCGAAAAGTCAACCTTTGACCACCGTTGACCGCCGCCACCGCCGGCGGCGCCACCAACTGTAAAATTCCTCGGCGGAGCAGCACCTATTCCACTCAAAATCATCCAACAAGCAACTTTCACAACTGCATCAAGGGCCAATTCTCACTCTAACTAGGTCAATTTCATGAAAACCCGAATTGTCATCCAAATTTCAAATCAAGAATTCTCCAAGCATAAATCAAATTGGAACTCCATACTTACATGGTTAGATTCATGGAGAGGAGAGCTTCAAAGCCCAATCCATTTTATAGCTCAATTTGGCCGGAATAGAAATCAACCAAAACCCCCAAAAATCACCAACTTTGGCCGGAAAATTCCCTCCCCTCCGGCGTCCCACGCCGTGAAAGGAGGCCGGAATCCTCAAGAGGGGACCGATGCGAGTTGAACGGTCCCTATGCCGAGCCCGGAGGTGGCTAGACGGCATCTCGCCGCCAGCAGCCGAAACCACCGTCGCGCCACCCCATCTCACCCCGCGTTGACCAAGTCAAAGCCAGCAATGAATAGTTGACTTGCCAAAAGAGGAAACCCCTCATTAAATACTTTCCATTTAAGGAAACCTCCATATTTAATTTTACGACAAACTTTAAACACCCGTAAGTTTCACGTCGTAATTCCGATTTCAACAATTCTCGCGGCAACAAACTCAACTCGACATGTTCTTCAATTACCACCCGAAGTCAAACACTTCGACAAATCCGATAAAAAGTCAACGGTTCAAACCAACACATACTTATCCGATTAAATAATCCACGATCGTAAATATTCGTAACTTAATCCTCGCAACTCGGAAAAATCCTCCGGAAGTTCTCACAAGCTCGAAATTATATTCCCAACAACTTCCGTGAAGAATCCCAAATCAGATTCTCGCCCGGTAATTTAGTCGCTAAGAAGGCCTCCATTATAAACCGATTATGCCGAAATTTCAAATATTCATATTTTATTTTTCGGTCGTCCAAATAATGATCCGGAACCGACCACGAACTCGAAATCACACGTACAACAACTCTCGAGAAGAGACTCAGCTCAAATTCTCGACCAATAATTTAGTCGTGATCAAGTCTGGCGTTTCAAACAATTATCGGAAATCCGTGATTACGCGCAACCTCGTAAATTAAGCTGATTACTCTACTAATTCTGTTTCGGGTCGTCACACCGCCTGAAGTCACCCACGAGCGTGGGATCCGCTAGGGGGAAGTCCTTTCCGGCGATCGATTCTAGCACGGGCTAGAGGACGTCCTCGAGGTCGCCGTGTGGACAACCCCTCCCATCCTCACCGGTGCACGTACCCCAGCCTCCTGACATGCTATTTTCCGACGGTCCCCACCATTTTTGCAGGACGTCCTCCGAGAGGACGCTGCCGCTGCAGTTGCTCTAATATAACCTTGGCTTCTAAACCAGCCTGAGGTATACATATTGGCCTGCTCTTTCCTGCTTGTCACGCGGCTTTGGGAGAAATTTTACAATGTTATGCTCATAGTGTGCAAGTTCATTTTCATGAGTAAAGTAGCATGTGCAAGGCATATGAGAATTATGGTCAAGGTGTTTGGGCTCAAAATAAACATTCTTTATTTTTGTAGTTTAGTTGTGGTCTTTGGGCTGATACATGCGGCCCGCGCGAGCAAAGTTTTCCTGCCAAGGGAAGGAATCGTAGATGATTCTAGCAATCTTAGACTGGCTAGGAGAATAAGATCCGAAGGATTCTTTATGATTAGTGTCATTCAATGATACAAATTGTTAGAATCTTATTGGAAATACTATGTGTGATTGCATGATGCCTATAAATAATGGAAATCTTGATGTAATCGAGTTGAACAATCATACATACAATTTGCTCTCGGCAAACACAACTCTCTTCGCGAGAAAACCTTACTTCCAGCAATCCAAGGATTCTCACTAGATAGGGCGTGAGGCATTCAAAGATTCAAGGGCGTAAGCACCTGTGTTTCTCAACACTCACCAAGGAGATTACTCTGCTTTGCACCAGACAGGGTGTGTGAAGCATCGATTTTCGTGGTTCAGAGGTGAGATCACGAAAAAAGTGCTAAACCACTAGGCAAAAATCAACATCGACTAATTTAGTCGAAGAACATATTCGACAAACTTATTACAACGAAATGGTCGTAACAATATAAAACAAAACAAATTTCTTCGTAGACTGCACCGCCACTGGTAGAGACCCTCATTACCATCGCCCACCCATTAGGTCGACAAAGCCTAAATACCTAATAAACCTTACCACTATATTCGTATCGTCGATACGAACCAACCTAAAAACATATAACTCGACAAATTTTCCAAAAATATTTTTCGGTCACGCGTCGCCACAAGCGGTGGCTCGTGGAGCCCACACGCTCAACGGCAGAAATTGATACACTCCGAGAAAGCTTTCAACGAGCTCTACCAATTATCTAACTACCTCGAAGCCTAATTTGGCCGGAAACTAGCCGAAGTCAAGCCCGAAAGAAATCTGGCCGGAAAACCTCTCTAGCTACCTAACCACACTGTCGAGCCATTTCAGAGCTCGAGGTACCTACCAATCGACTCAAGAGGATGAGGGGAGAAAAATCCCTCAATCCTCACCACCTAAAACCATAGGAAACCGCCACTCACAGCGGAGCCAAAAACGGCGTTCGACAGAATTCGTTCGAATTCCGTCCAACTCACCTGCAAACCCAAAATCACATACAACAACACAACCAGCATACAAAACCCAATCAATTGACATATAGATTGTCCCCGGAAACCTCGTCGATTATGTCAACGGAATAACACTGAAACCCTAAAAACCTTACCTATCGATTCAGTTTCCTCCGGCCAACAAGCCGTCAATCGAGGCCAGAAAAGGGTAGAGGAGGCTGACCCATGTTGAACCCGACCAATTTCGAGGTTGGAGGTGGCCGCTAGACGGTGTGACAGCCGCACACCCCCTAGCACTCTCTCTCTCCTCACGGGAGGGAGAGTTGACCCAAAGTCAACCCACCCAAAAACTATACTGACCTTCCAAAAAGGGAAACCCCCTTTTATACTTTTCATTTATGGTAAATCAGTAACTAATTTACGACAAACTTCCAATAGTCATAACTTGTACATCATAACTTCGATTTCAATATTTCTCGCATCAACAAACTCGTATAGACAAATTTTACGATTTCTACCTGAAATCAACCAACTTCAACAATTCAATAAAAAGTCAACTCGAGACCTTATAGTATTTATTGACGGTAAAAATTATTTACCGCAGCTACTAAATCAAACTCGAATTATTTATAATTAGTAGAAAATATATTAAAAGGTCAGGGTATCACATTAGTGTTCTCCTCGTTCCAATCGCTTCTTAGAAGATCAGCGGCGGCACAATCGACTTTTAGAGTTTTGTCCCACGGTAGTGGCACGCCTAGCACACACACGCGAAAAGAGACAATTTGAGACTTCTGCGGCTTCCTGAGAATTTTTGCAGCCAAACATTTTGGCACGCCCAATAGGATCTACTTTCACATCTCATCATAACAATAAAGGATCCTTACCAGAAGCAGTACCCTAGTTGTCGCAAGCAACCAGAACCTGCTTTTCGAGAGCATAATTTTGCAGCTTATCGCAAATTAGCGAAGGCAGTAGAGGCAGCGTCGCAGATTATCAGCGGGGCAGTAGAGACGGCGTTTGAAAAAAAAAACTTCAATCAATAATGGCATTTGCTTACCGAACGCCCAAGGAAATGGGCGACATGACTTTTAATCTCTACTGGCTATACGCTGCCGAGCGTGATTAACATCAGGCAAAGCAGCTCGACCATCTGACCAAACAGATGGAGACTTAGACGTCCTTGCTTTCAGCAGTTAAGGAAAAGTCTGACATGGCGGCTAGGGAACTAGTGGCCTTCAGAAAAGATTTTATCAAGAGGCGAGAAGAGCAAGAAAATTGTTATACTCATCTTAACAGTCTTGCTTTGGGCCAAGAGAGGCCATAATCAACATGAATCACCTGGAGTCATATATTGGCGATATAGGCAATAAGTTTGACACCGAGTTCTCCACGATATCTAAAGTGGTGTCGGACCTCACCAGGGAACGTTGTCACGGTGAGCAATTCCTATGAGTTTGGAAGCAGGAGATCCAGAAGCTCATCGAACAACACCTCCCCTAATCTTCCCAAGAAGCATATATTTACAAGACATCGTACCCTTCGCCCACAGAAATGAGGTGGCAGTGGCCAAAGAGGTGTAAGCCAATCAGCTTCCAAATCTTCAATGGTAATGGAGAAGAAAATGCTGCCACCCACATGGCCCATTTCAGGTTGCAGTGTGGCCCTTGGGGCAATGATCCGAAGTTGAAACTCAAGGTCTTTGGTTCATCGCTCTCTGGTTCAGCCCTCATATGGTACACTAGTATGGCTCCAAGATTAGTGTGGGATTGGCCAACGATGGAGAAAATTATTCTCTAATCACTTTGGAGTTGCGATCCCAGATGTGAGTATTGCAACCGTATGCCAAATGTGTCTGACATCCTCAGAGACTCCAGTGGATTTCTTGCACCACCGGTTCAGAGCCAAACTCAAAATGTGCAAGATGCAGCTTAATAAGAAGGCGATTATTGACATGGCCATAAATGGCTTGGAAGACCGAATGTATACCATGTTTTTAGGAATTAAGCATGTCTCTTTGAACGAGCTTATTGATGCAATGACCAAGGCTCATATTGTCATTCAAGAGAGAGACAACAGGCGCAATGCATCAAAGAGAACTTAAGCACCAAGAGCGTTGTACACCCCAGACAAAGGCAAGTCGGTATCAGCAGCCTACGTTGAGGAATTACGTGAAGAGGATTACAAACCTGAAGATGAGATGGTTCATATAGTCAAGCTAATGAGCAAGAATACTTTGAAGCCCAAGAAGCTGTAACAAGACAAGGGTCCACTTAAGTTGTCAACTGTGGCCTTCACAAAGCCAGAATTTGAAACCTGCACCTATGATGTTAATCTTGCTTATGAAATATTGGACGAGCTAATTAGCCAGAGGGCAGTGAAGACATACTTTAGACCTATCCCGAGCCCAGACCAATTAAAAGGCAAGAAGTTTTGCAAGTATCACGGTATGTAGAACCATACCACCAAGAACTGCATTAAGCTGAAGGATGTCATCTAGACTTGGATTAACAAAGGCAAGCTGGCTTTGGAAACACCTAAGATAGTGTCATTGGTGAAAACTCATCCTTTCCCTGAATCGCATGTGAATATGGTGGAGTTAGTCAGGGCACCACCTCAGCAACAGAATAGGCGAGGAGCCCAAACAGGAAGTAGGGTCGCAAAACCATTCCAGCGTCAGCATCATTACACCTTTCAAGAAGAAAAGGTGCATGAGATCCGTAATGAATTTATAGTGGGAGGTTTTGTAACTTATAGACATGTGCGAAGGCTAGAGAATTTAGCCTACGTGAGGCCCGACAAACACTTCTACTGGTACCATAATAAGTTCGGCCACGTGACCTCAGCTTGTAGGGCTCTAAAGAAGAAGATCCAAGACTGGATTGACGAAGGAAAGATCAAGTTTGGTCCTTTAGAGATTTTGGCGTGCATCTCCCTTTCAGTCAGGAACCCAACATAAAGAGAGCCAAGCGACAGATCACATACCATATGACCAAAATGTCACAGATCCTGGATAATTTGGTCACAGCGAGAATAGCAAGGGTGCCCTTTGGTCCTTCCCCTGACCTTGAATAGCTAAAAGGAAGGCCTTACTGTTGTTTCCACCATGTCTGGGGGCACATCCCAATAAGCAGTGCACTAGCCTGAAGTATCGTATCCAGTAGTGGATTGATGAAGGGGAGATTACAATGTAGCTGATCAACGAAAAACCGCGCAACAGAGTATGGCAGAGGAAAGTGTCATGGTGAGCATGTTAGAGCTACAAAAGAGCAACTCACTTAAGAGAAAGCAGACCCTGGATGTCCATACATGTGGGGGCATTGCAACGAGTGACCAGCAGAAAACCAAACCTTAAGCCCATCTTCTCAAATGCAATCTAAGTCATGTGTACATGCTTATATTTCTTAGGTGAGTAACTAGTTGACTTAGGTTCATTTTTAGCTTCCCTAAACATATCTCAACATAGTCATGGCTAAAACATGAATATGAAAACATTAAATCAAGCCCAAACATGCAAGCATACCACAATCACATTACAAGTTATCAAAATCATTCACAACATATAGTAGACTAAACCAAATTCAATTCCATAACTCAAAACATAGTTAGTATGTGCATCAAAGCCCTAGCCTTCCAAAAGGCAACTACTCACTAATCATAATGGAAAACAAGTTTAGATACATAATTGAAGAGATAGAGAGATGTAAAGATAACTCAAGAACTCTCAAGCAAGCTAAGTTATCCTTGGTATTCAAACTCCATCTTCTAGGCTCCCAAATGCATCCAACTTGAGGTAGAGGTAAGAGGAGAAAAAGCTTGATTGCACAAAGGAGAGTGGACAATCAAGTGAGGAGGAGGAGGAAAGGGAAAGAGACCTTACAGAAAACAAGGAAGCTCCACCTTAAGGAGCTGATTTGGTGGTGATGGAGAGGGTGTTTGAGGTAGAGGAGAGAGTCAAAGGGATAAGGAAAGGTTAGAGACTATCTAAAGATACTAAAACTATGTAGAAGTGAAAAATGAGGTGAGATATGTGTGTATATAGAGAGGAGCTCGACCCTAGGTATATATGAGAGGTATTTTGGTATTTGAAATTCAAAATTAGATGCTTGAGACATGATCTAAAGTTTAGGCTTTTAAGTGGTCCAATTTTTGACTCACCCAAGTCATGTGCCTCCATCTCCCAAAAAATCTCCATGTGGGCTTGGACTCTTGAGGCCTTGGCCCAAGCTTGACTTGACCTCACCATTGACCAGTGATGACTTGTCGGAGTTTCCCATTGACCGATCGGAGTTGACCATTGACCACGTTAACTTTTTGTGCTTTTCCATCTTTTGATCCATCTTCTCCAATGGTTCCGAAAATGTGCTCGACTTCTCCAAAAAGTGATTAACTTCTATCTTTGAGAGTGTTTCCGTGCCAACTCCCACTTTCCTAGCATAACTAGGAAATATTATAAAAATGATGCTTTATTCATAATTAGCACATAATTATGTGCCTAACACTAGTCGAAACTTTCCTCCAAGGGAAAGGAAAAGGTCGATCTACTGGAGACTTCCCCAGTCGCATTATGTGCTCAATGCAAGGTTCATTGTGTTCTGAAGGTTTCCTACAAGGAGCTGATCGAGGCTATCAAGGTATGTCCTCTGTTGGTGTCGCCACTAGAGAATTACCTACCGGCTAGCCCAAAAGTAGCCGAGAATGAAGGTTATCGAGAAATTCATGAAACTAATTACTAGTTTCATCGAGGCATCAGATTATATCTCTAAGCCATACATACCACCAGCTTTTCGATCAATGATTTAAGGGGATGTTTGGTATGTCAAGGAAAAAGGAAGAACTGTAAAAATTACTCTCAGCAGAAGAAGGAAGCTGCAACGACAATATGGTGCTGACAAGAAGGCCTTGGAGACACTAGAGATGGGATTGATTAAACCTGATCAGCTATCTCAGACCCCAGAGCAATTTTAAAGGCGGATGAATAAACTATCTGCCAACCCAACCATCGCTTTTGGCAAGCGATCAAACAAACCAAAGGTCAGAGCGACGCGACGCTCTTCCTCACTCTCACTCACTCTTTAAATGATAGTTCAGATGGCTGGACTTCATTGGAGATCAATCTTGACGTTATTTCATATCTCGATTTTTTGTTATTTCTTTAAAAACTTCTTTTTGTATGTGTTTCGTTACATTTTCATACAATTGAGAGATCTTCATGATTGGGAACAAAAAATTAGTATTTGTTGAATTATATATATTTCAAAAATTAATATAATTACACAACTTTAATAAATACACCGATACTTCGCATGCGCGCATGAAGGCTAGTAGCTAATTAATAAAAAAGTCACTTTAAAAAATAAAATAAAAGACTAGTACAGTGTTGGTTTTATTTTAGCAGAAAGTAATAGTAATCGACGATAACAACGATTTCATAGACTCGAAACAAATATCACCACCTAGAGAGTTGAAACTTCTAACAATTGTCAGGTCTGGAGAAGCAAAAAGTCGATGCAGCTGCTTCCACAAGAAAGCGGTATCCTTCACCGCCGTTCCATAGAAAGTTGAGTTGAAACACCCTACAATCACTTTCAGAGAGATCGACCGCCATGAAACAAAATTCTCCATATCCTTCACCGACTAAATGGTAGTTAATCCGCTTAATTCGCCAGTTTCACATATAATCGTAGTTTGTCGTAATTAATCGATTTGGGGGCCTTGTTTGCGACTAAATTATCGGGCAAGAATTTGATATAAGTTTCTTCACAAGAGTTGTAGAGTTTATGATTTTGAGCTCGTAGGAGTTTTCCGAGGATTTTTCTGATGTTCGATGAATATGTTATGAATATTTCCAACCGTTGGATTTAATCATGTTTATCCGTTTGGTTTCGATCCGTTTTTGACTGTTGATTGTTTTAGTCGCGAGTATAAATATGGAAATAGTCGTAAAATTGTCGAAAAGTTGCATTTGGGCCGAGTTGACCAAAATTGGACCGTTGACCAGACGTTGAGCCGTCTTGACCGAAGAGAATTTCGCACTGCCGTTGACTCACCGTCGACTTTCCGTTTCCGGCCACTTCAGACCTCAAGCTTGGTATGGTTAGCTTCCTCTCGTGATTTCCTATTGTTTTGAACTTGGTTTGAGTTGATTTGGTTGAGTATTGAGGGAGAACCAATTCGGTAAAGTTTAGGAATTTTGCCGGAATTGGGTGAGCTTTTTCGGCCACTTTTGGGGTCGATGGGGTTGAGTGTTTTGCTCCCCTCAACACATAGAAGCTTTTGGGTGGAAAGATTTCAGGTTTGGAGGCTGTTTGAAGCTCACCGGAATAGGTCACCAGAATCAATGGAGGATGGAATTTTCGAGCTGTTTTCCGGCCACGGTGGGCCTTGGACGGTGGTGGTCATTTGAGAGAAATGGTTGGCCTTGAGGAGAGGAAGAATTCTGGGTTTGGTCCACCGGAAAAATTCTTCGGCGACGTCGCGCCGCCGCCGGCAATAGTCCGCGCCGGAGCTCCGAAATTTTGGGAAAATTTATGTGTTTTCGACTTGTTTTCGCGCTCCGATCACAATCGTGAGGTTTGGGTTGATTTGGGTGGTGGATTTTGTGTTAAGAGATAAGTAGAGTATTTATGGGATTTTCGACGATTTCGTTGATATTCGAGTTATATGTTTCCGGAAATGGTTGGTTTCCGAGGTGTGGTTCAGAGTTTTGAATTGTGATTTTGATCAGTGGTATTTGTGATTATTCAGGAGATTGGGATTGTACACTTGGCAAGGGATCTTCCATCGGATAACGGGATTAGCGCGTTTTAGCGTTGTACTTGTCTGTGAGTGGACATTTCTTTTCACTATTGGTTGCGAGTCTTTTATATACGTTTTACGAGCATGAACATGTAGTTATGATTATGAATTATACGAGCATGTGTTTTATGATTATGCATTTATGAATATGCTTTTATAATTATGCATTACGAGTATGCTTTTACATTACGCTTTATGCATTTGCATAGAAACCTTTATGATTTGGTTTACACAGAGTACAGTCTCAGTAGTAGTTGTATCAATACACTTAGCATCTTGGCTGATTCCCCGAGGATGTTTACCGGGGGGGGGGGGGGGGAGGGGGGGACTGTTACCCTGACCCGAGGTCTTTACCGGCGGGGGGAGCAGATACTCTGACCTGAGGCGTTTCTGGCTGAAATCACGTGAGGATCAGGGATCCCATGATTCATACTGTACTAGCGCGGATGTGTCCATATGTGACCCCGCAAGATTTTTGATGCATGCTCTGTATGCTTGAAGAGTTAGAGTCTCCTTCGTGTACCATATGATTTTTTATGCATCTAGACTCGCGTATGTTTTATTAACATATATATTTATTTGGCGAAAGACATTTATTTTTGTCCACTCACTCTAACAGTTTATATGTCTTTCCCTGGGCTCTTTATTTTCAATGCCCAGTTTGCAGTTTGGATTCAGGTGTCGCACGTCAAGGTTGGAAGCTTAGTATTCGAGCCACTTTTCCTTCTCAGTAGGTTTCTAGTTTGGCTTACTGTTGTGTGTATATATGTATATACTAGAGGTCGCTCTGAATACTATTATGTATATATTTCGACATGATTTTCCTGGATTTCTGTAAAGCTACAGTTTTGTTTATTGCTTTATGTTATGATATATTTTTGAGAAATCCGGATGGGATTGGTGCCCATGGTTTGGCTTTTGTGGCATAGAATGAAGTTTATTTTCTGCTGCAGGTTAATGGTAACTACGCGATATAGAGTAACTCTGTCAAAAAATTTATGATTTTTGAAAATTCATGTTTTCAGAAGGGGTCTGATGCTAGTTTAGGAAACTAAATCGGAGTCGGGTCCTTTCATTGTTTGCAGTTGCAGCTCAAGTCTCTGGGCTCCACCCTCAAATTTTAGCTCAATCAGAGGCTTCAGAAGCACCCCCCCCTCCCCCTTATGGTCTGGTAACAAAGCCCATAGCCAAAGCGGGTATGATTTAATAGGTTTAGGCTGGGATAGGTTTTGGTATGCCAACACTGCTTCATAGAAGGAGGTTAAGGTAGTATAAATCGTTTGGACCTACTTAAGAGTGGAGTGCTCTGCACTTAGCTACTGTTGTTCATGGTGGCGTTCCATCCGAAATTGAGGGTCGGTGGATTCATATAGCTTCGATTGTTTCACTACATTAATGCGTCTAATAAGTAGTACTGTACCAAGAATAAACAATGGATTTTGGACTAAATAATTAGTATTAGTTCAATTATAGATTTCATTAAATTATGTAACTGCGCTCTAATAAATATACTGACAATTCGCACGTGTGAGCACCACGCTCTTGCACACTCTCACTCACTCTTTAAATGGTGATTTAGGTGGCTGGACTTCATTGGAGATCTTGATGTCATTTTATCTCTAGATTTTTTGTTATTTATTTAATAGAATCTTTTCATATTTGTTTCGTTTGATTTTCATATAATTGAGAGATCGTCATGATAGGGAACAAAAAATTAGTATTGGTTGAATTATGTGTTTCATAAAATAATATAATTATACAGCTTTAATAAACACACCGACACTTCGCACGTACGAAGGTTTGTAGTTAATTAATTAAAAAACCTACTTTAAAAATAAAATAAAAGCCCAGTACAATGTTTGTTTTACTTTAACTGAAGGTAATAGTAATTGGCGATAACAACGATTTCATAGACCCAAAAAAAACACCATCACCCATAGAGTTGTAACTTCTAACAGTTGTAACTGTAGGAGAAAATCGATGCAACCTCATCCACAAGAAAGCAATAGTTGAATTGATACACCCTACCACCACTTTTAAAGAGATCGACCGCCATGAAACAATAATATTCTCCATAATCCTTCATCGCCTAAAACATTGTCTGCGATTGTAGCTCGAGTCTCTGAGCTCCACCATTCTAGCTTAATTAGAGAATCTAGAAGCACCTCCATATGGTATGGGTTCAAGCCGGGATGGGTTTTAGCATAGTATGCCAGCACTACTTCATAAAAGGATTGGTACCCCTCATGCACGAAGAAGCTCACAGGTATGCCGATAATGATGATGAATTCGCCACGCGTCAGTGTAAAGACCACCGGGTCGAAGTTGAGGGGCTCTCCATATAAATCATCGAGACCTACTAGGATTGGAGTGCTCTGCACTTGGCTGATGTTGTTCATGGTGGCGCTCTATCCGAAATTGAGGGTCAGTGGCATTCAAAGGTGTACACCTCTAGGATATAGTAAGAGAACCGCTTGAGGGTGACTTGACTCGTTTGGTTCAACAAGTTGGTCACAAAATTGGTGCCTAATCCAAAAACTTCGGTCAATCTTAGTGATGTTGCCACACCAGAATGCAGCCACCAGGGCCAACTCGAAATCAATGAAGGTGTCATATCCGTAGATGATTTGAGAAAAACCAGAGTCATACTAGTAGTAGATGTCTGAAAAATTGAGGGAAGGACTGCAGAGGGAGTCACTTGAGAACATGAGGAGGAATAATGTGGTTGAATTAAGGCAATAGTTTGAAAGAGTGAAGAGGCTCGTTGTGGTCTGTAGAAGCTTTGCTTGCACTTGGGGATTGCGTATACTGAGCTCAGCAAAGAAGAGAGATTCCAAAGTCGGAGACATCGGAAGACGCTTGGTCCTTTCAAAGAGGGAAGTAGTAGTAGTTTCTTAGGATCTGATTTTGAGCTTAATTGCCACACCTTTAGCAAGAACACTACTAGAAAAAGTATTTCAGACATCGGTTCAGAACCGATGTAAAAAATCATACCAGACCGATGTCTTAGTGGGTGATGTAAAAGATCGGAAAAATGGGACATCGGTTAGGAACCGATGTCAAAGGTTACAATAGACATCGGTTGCTTATGTACATCTCACTATTCCAGTGTGTGTAGGTACTTTCAAACATTCATATTTAGAGTGAAAGACCCAATGAAATCGAAGTCTACATTACAATTTATTACCTTTACATCGATATTCCATTTATAACCGATGTAAGATGTATGTTTTGACATCAGATTTTGTTTTTGTACCTGATGTTAAATATCGTTTTTGACATCAGATGTTGAGTTTGTACCTGATGTTAAAAACTATATTTGACATCAGATTTTGGGTTTTTTTTGTTCTAGTTCGTATCTTATACATCAGATGTTGAGTTTGTACCTGATGTTAAAAACTATATTTGACATCAGAATTTGGGTTGTTTTTGGTTTCCAGCTCTGTATCCCGTTGAAAAAGTAGAAGACGACTAAGAATTGTAGGAAAGCAGAATGAAAATTGTATGAACACCGCAGCCGCACTCACCACAGTACATATACATAGCTTAAAAAACTAACGGACTAAGTTAAAAGCATCACTACTGATATATTTACATACATATATATATATATATATATATATTCCAGAGTCCAGACTCATGGAAAAAGCAGAGGGTGTACAAATTAATTTGATGTTTGGCTACTACACAATTTCCTGCTATATATGATGCATGTAAAATCAGTCGTCCCGCGTAACTCAAAACAAACAAAGGCCTTTAGCACTCTGCTGTTTGTAATTCACCACAAGACCAACCATATCATATAGCTTTACACTTCTGCTGTGCGGCTTGAAGGTACACGTTCCTGTTGTAGAATATGTGTTCTCAGGCTACATTCCTCAACCTGCACATATAAAGCAATTGTTCTGGATAAGTTGAACTACTAGGAGAAAAAAGACGAGAATGCTCAAAGCCTAGTAGAGAATAAGAAAGTTGCACCACTCAACCTCCAGCCTGAAGTGATAAACTAGACTTCCTACAATTAGGTATAAACTATATAAAATCTCTATCCTCGATTGATTCTTAAAGACTAGCTATCTGCATTCAATACCATAGTCTTGGGTTATAGCTCTGATCACTAAAGGAAAAGGAACTGTGAAGAAGGACAAGAAAGAAGTATTGAAGCCTGTTGACAAGAGCAGTTCAAACATAGAAATATCTAAGCATAGTTTGAAGCATATTCAGAATATTCATCGAACAAACAGTTACAAATCCATAATCAAACAGTTACAAAACAACGGCCAAATATGACCAAAAGAAAGGCTGATAAGTAACACTACATCATAAGTGAATAGCTGACTCTAATTCGGAAAAAAAATGACACTATAAGAAACATTGATGCATGAGAAAACAGTGGAATAACTTGAACAGGTTGAAGAACTCTAATTTTACCATATTCTAAACACATCATCTGAACTATACTCTACAAAGATTATTATCACCTTCACATGTGCATAGTTTCTTTCATATATCACTAATCTGTTACCATAGTTCATCTGCACTTTCAAACAGTTCTTTTATACATGAATGAAAATGATATATCTCTATATGCTTAACAACACCAACAAACTGCATTTGATCATGTTTCTTTTAAGTATAGAATATATTCTGCATTCTGAACTGATAATAGATTCATCAATTGCTGGAAACCACAAATTTTACAACTAAAACTACCAATCGATCAAACATGAGCTACCACTCTGTAAGTAATAGTTAGGTTGGGATCAGTCCCAACTTACAGTAAAAGAAGGGCTGTAATAGTTAGGTTGGTATGTGCTCAAGTATTACTATTGCATTTCTATTGATCACAAAATATGATGCAAGATTAGAAATAATCAAACAAGGCAGAAGCCACTCAAATAAGGCAGAAGCCACTCACAAAATATGATGCATGTAATTGCTTTACTTTTCTTCCAGTAACGGAGCCTAACATCTACCTATCTTCCCCATCCAGTCACTCCACCTCAAGTATTACACAGCTTTTGTGCCCTCCCCATCCCGCAGAGTATCTTCAATTCAATTCTCACAATCTAACGCCTTCCTCTTTCAAACTTTCAGTACTGGTTCAATTCGGTTCACACTCTTCAATTCCTTTTCTTTGATTGAGACAAAAAAAAGCCGATTATCAAAGTCAACTGATCCTAATCTGCATATTTTTGTTGTAAAACCAAGCAAACCAAAAGTCTAAACCAAAAATGACTACGCACGTAAACATGAATGATGATGGCAAAACCAAATCGATAATAAACAAAATCAAATAAGAAAAACAAGCGTTGCTAGAGAGAGTAGAGGAAGCTCACCGCACTGGCCTTGGTCTTTGATAGGGGCAACAACGCCTTCCTTCCTCCAATCAACACGTGGCGCGTAACGATCGCTCTTGTTCCTGAGCTTGTTCTGAGGCCGGGTCTTGGTCCCCAGGTACGTTGACCGGTACTCTTCGTTGGAGAGATCAGCAAATCTGTTGAGACCGAGCTTGTAACTCAAGTTAAGAGAGTTATGGTGGTCGATGAACCAAAGTGAACGAGGAGACTCCGAGAGAGAAAGTCGCCCTGAAATCCGCCGTGGGTTCCGAAATGGGGCTCCGAATTTTGGGATTGAGAGTTGACGAGGGAGGCCGAGAGTGGACGAGGGAGGCGAGGCTTAAGGCTGAGGAGAGGTTGAGCCGCCATGGGTACCTAACTTCTCAGTTCTGTAGTTAGGGCTCGGGCTGAGGAGAGGGATGAAAATTAGGGCTGAGTGAGTGTGGGCTGTGAGGGTGAGAGACTGAGAGTTAAATTAGGTCAGAGAGGTGCGTCGTGGTCGGAGATCGGGGTCCTGGTCGGAGAGCTACGTCGGAGGAGGAGGAGAGCGGCGTCGGAGGAGATGGAGGTGAGAGGAAATGAGAGAGTGAGTGAGAGAGGAAGTCAGTGGTTTGTGAGAGAGAGAGAGAGGTCGAAAAAAACTAAGTAATAGAACCCTAAGTTTTGGGAGGGAATGAAAATTTTGTTTCCCTCCAACATAACCCGCCCGACACTTAGGTTTTTTTTTCGCGCTTTCAAAATCCAATAATGGGATACCTAACATCAGTCTGACTTAAAACCGATGTAAATTATACAAATGACATCGGTTTTTAAAAATCTGATGTCTAAAAACTTTTTTACATCAGGGGTTTTTCCAACCGATATTAAAGGTGCGATGTCTAAAATACTTTTTCTAGTAGTGGAAGCACACTTAACAATTTAAGTCGCCGGTAATGTTAAAAAAAAAAAAGAGACATTACCGGCGATTTTTCCGGCAAAAATCGCCGGTAATGTCCAAAAACATTACCAGCGACATAAAAGTCGCCAACAATGAGTAAGAATGTTGTAGTGGCAACAACCAAAAGTATAATTATAATTCTCATATTGTAAGTCATTGTTCTCTAATGCTTTTGTTATTGTTATTGGTTGTGTAAGGATATGGTATTAATAGTTTATACATGGCAGATGTGACCTCCCACTGGTCCTGCTTATAGTTGAATATGATTATAGTCATAATTAGTCTTGGTTCTTGCCAAAACTTTTGAAAATCCCGTATAAGGTATACCTATACCAAATCCTTAATAAAAGCGGCAATTGTAGAAACTCATAAGTAGTCCCATAAGAGAATTTAATTAAGAATTTGTAGTGTTGTATAAAATGCATTGTTCTAAATAACAATGTAGTAAAATTCACATAATCAAGGTTCTGATTCCTTTAGACATGCTGACTTCATATATCATTTCTATTTTATGTTAATGCATAGGCAATCCACAGATAAGCAAATGTTTGAGGCTAACATTTCTTTGAAAATTTAGTCCAAATTGGTATTCATCTATCCTAAGTTTTGGTAAACTATCACTCATTTTATCAAATTTGCGTTGACATACTTAAAATTGCAGTGATCTACCAATAATCAAGTGAGGTATTGCAGTTATTTTGAATACGAATATACATGTTTCATGATCATTTTTATGAGTATGTAAATATGCACGCGTTTTCAACTGCAATTACTAAATTGTTATCAAAACTGTTTTTGAAAACTAATATAGACAAAACTTATGTGTAGATATTTTAAGAATAAAAAATTAAGTGCGTGATAATAATATGCAGTGATTAAACTCTTGAGCAATTTATAGCAACCTATCATCAAATAACAGGCTCGGATACCCCAAATTGGATAAGATCAATGACATAAGTCATTTTACTATGTTTGTTATTCAAATGGTTCATATACGATTGTTGCTGTCATTACCAACCGGTAAAATTAGAAAACTGAGAAAACCAAGTTCAATGTTCAATCTCACACTCCCACCTTAGTGTCACTAACTTGGCATATATTGTGACGACCCGGAACAGATTGAACAGTGTGATCAGCTTAATCTACGAGCTCGCATGTTGTCGCAGATTTTCGACTGATAATTGAATCGCCAGATTTGTTAACAACTAAATCATTGGCAGAGAATTGGAGCTGGGTCTCTTCTCGAGAGTCGTTGTACGCGAGATTTCGAGTTCGTGGGCGGTTCTGGATTGTTATTTGGACGACCGAGGAATTAATTATGAATAATTAAAGTTTCGGCATAATCGGATTATAATGATGGATCTCTTAACGACTAAATTACTGGACGAGAATTTGGTTTCGGCTTCTTCACGGAAGTTGTTCAGAATTTAATTTCGAGTTCGTAGAAACTTCCGGAGCATTATTCTGAGTTACGAAGATTAAGTTGTGATTATTTCCGATTGTTGATTAATTAGTCGATTAAATATGTGTTGGTTTGAACCGTTGACTTTTTATCGGTTTGGTCGATGTGTTTGAATTCGGGTGATAATTGAAGATCATGTCGAGACGAGTTTGTTACCGCGAGAATTATCGGGATCGGAATCACGACGAGAAAGTTACGTGTGTTTAAGTTTGTCAAAAAGGATAATTACGAAGTTTCCAAAAATGGAAGGCCTATAAATAGAAACCTGCTATTTCGGGCAAGTCAACACTTGCCATTTATGGGGTTGACCGAGTTGACCGAGTCAACTCGGTGGTGAAGGTGATGTGCGACGTACTCGGCGGTCCACGGCGGTGGTTGGCCGTCCGGCCACCTCCGGCCATGGCTCCAGTCCCATTCTCTTCGGCTCGGCCTCCCGAGTTCATCCTTGGCCACCATGCACGGCGTGGCTCACGGTGGAGAGAGAAAGCTTGAACCAAAGTTTGAAGATTTTGGGGTTAATGGTGGTTTCCGATTCTGGCCAAATTGAGCTGCAAAAAGGACTGGGCTTTGAAGCTCTCATCCCCTAGAAGCTACCACGTAAGTTTGGTGATCCAATTCATCTTGTACTTGGAGAATTTTGGATTTGAAATTTGTGTGAACATTCGGTTTTTCGTGAAATTGAGCTAGTTAGAGATGGAATTGGCCTTTGTTGCAGTTATGAAAGTTGCTCAGTGGGTGATTTTGCATGGAATGGTGGTTGCTCCGCCTAGAAATCTCACGGTTGGTGGCGGCACCGCCGTGGGCGGCGGTCAACGGTCAACAGTTTGACTTTTTGGGATTTCGACAAGTTGCATGTCGTTTCACTCGAAATCGCGCCCCGATCACAGTGGGGAGGTTCGTTTCTCGATTTGAGCATCCGAAAGTATAGCGAGGTATCGATGTGTGAATATCGGATTTTCGACGATTCGTCGACTTTGAATTACGTGTTTCCGAGAACGGTGGTTTATCGTGATTTGTCTTGTATTGTCGAGTTATGATTTTGAGAAATGGATTTTGTGAATATTCAGGGATTCGTGATCGTTCGTTTGGCGAGCGACTTTCCGTCGGATCACGGGTTAACGCGAACTGCGTTACGCTAGTCTGTGAGTGGACAATTTCTTTTCATGGAATCCTTGCGAGTCTTTTATATGATTTACGAACTTGAGCATGCGTATGAGATTTCGGATTACATGAGCATGTATTTTACGATTATACATATACGGATATACGTATACGAATATACATACACTACAAGAAATTGACCCATTGCCGGCGACTTTTATGTCGCCGGCAATGTTTTGGACATTACCGGCAATTTTTGCCGGAAAAATCGCCGGTAATGTCTTTTTTTTTTTTTTTTTTTACATTACCGGCGATTTTTTTCGCCGGTAATGTCCGTCGCCGGCAATCTCTCGATGGTAATGTAAAAAAAAAAAAAAAAAAGACATTACCGGCGACTTCATTTATGTCGCCGGTAATGTCTTTTTTTTTTTTTTTTTTTACATTACCGGCGACATACATTTATGTCGCCGGCAATGTCATTACAATCGAGACATTACCGGCGACATAAATGTATGTCGCCGGCAATGTCTAAAAAAAAAAAAAAAAAGACATTACCGGCGATTTTTCCGGCAAAAATCGCCGGTAATGTCCAAAAACATTGCCGGCGACATAAAAGTCGCCGGCAATGGGAAGAAATGTTGTAGTGATACACTTATATGCTGTTTCATGCATTTGCATCGAACTGTTTATGATTTGATTTACACAGAGTACAGTCTCAGTTACGTTGTTGTATTGATACACTTGCCTCTCGGCTGATCCCCGATGGTAGGCTACCAGGAGGGGCGTTACCCCGACTGACCGGCGAGGGGCGTTTCTCCGGAACCAAGGCCTTTCTGGCTAGAATCACGTGGAAGTCAGGGACTCCATGATTCTGACTGTACTAGCATGGGTGTGTCCATGAGTGACCCCGTGGGATTTTTACTTGCATGCTCAGTACGCTGGAGGAGTATGATTTTTACCTCGTGTACTTTGTTATCTTTATTTACCTGGACTCGCATATGTTATTTTAAACATATATATCAACTGGTGAAAGACATTTATTTTCGTACACTCACTCTAACAGTTTTCATGTCTTTCCCCTGGGTTTTTCGGTTTCCGTGCCCAGTTTGCAGTTTGGACTCTGGTGTCGCACGTCGTGGTCGGAGGCATAGTGCTCGAGCTACCTTATTTCTTCCAGTAGGTTTATTGTTCTACCTACTGTGGTATACTTATATGTCTATACATTAGAGGTCGCTCTGAGTAATCTTTTGATTATGTTATACGATTTTACACCGGATTTCAATAAAGTACAGATATATTTATTGTTTTACTTTACTGTTGATATATTGAGAAATCCGGATGGGATTGGTGCCCACGGTTTGCTTTTTGTGGCATAGGATGAAGTATATTTTTCGCGTGCAGGTAATGGTAATTTCACGTTAGTAGCGAAACTCTGCCAAAATTTCTATGGTTTTTGTTGGTTCGTGTTTTCGTAAGAGTTTGATTCTGGTTTAAGCAACTAAATCGGGGTTGAGTCCTTTCATATATAGTACTATATATACGAACAGAAGAAACAGTACTACAATAGAGAATAAGCCATAGTAGTTGAAGATCACATTTGAGCAACCATGACAACATTTGAGTCGATGCATAGTTGTATGATGTAGAAACAGTCCAAGTTCATTCTATAGACAATAATTCTCTTACTTAATTAGCTGGGAATAATTTCAACTTATAAATCACAATGCTTTCAACCCATCGTCTCCTAAAACCTTAGTTTTAGTTTTTATATCTACTCACAACCATTAATTATATACAGGGCAAAATTGCATACCTTTACGTACTATAAACATAAAAGAAATCAAGTCCGGAAAAAAATTAATAGGGGAAAAGGAAGACTGAGTACGTATCTTCAAATTTTAGAAGAACCTTCGTGTAAGAAAATGTTACTAGCTAAGTCTTCAAATAAGGCATGATAGGACTTGAAACAAGAATCAAGGCAGTGAATAAAACCAAAGGGAGATCACATATGCCAGTAGAAAATATCCAAATTAGTATAAATACTCCACCATAACACAACATTTACAACAGCCGATTATCAAGAACAACAATACGAGCATTAGAGCCAAAACAACCACCCACCTCTTTAGCAAAGCGGCTTCAGCCTAAGTCTTATAATGCTTCTTGCGTTCATGATGACTTTGCTTCTTCCATCTCCTAGAGAATGGGCAATGAAGCTAAATCTCACACAACACAAGAAACATTACAACCCCATATAACTTTTTCAAATATAATGTTGTAGAAAGTCTAGTGTTTCCATGGAATTTGAGCTTTAGCTTCAATATTTTCCTCCGAAAGTAGAGGGAGGACAATCATAAAAGCAAGAAGCATGATTATACTACTCAAACTAGAAGCCACGGTTCTCAAGAGGTGGGTGGTTGTTTTTGAATGGTTATAAATAGTTCAAAAAAAATCTCTCAAGAAGATGGAGACATCTCACTACTATAAAAAAAATAATTTTGATGTATTATTATATCATATTTACAAAGTCATAGTATCCCTTGACTAGACCAAAGTTCATATCATATTTAAGTAAGTCATCCAAAATATAGTAGTTGACGTCACCTGTGGTATCAAATTAACCATAAGGAAGTGGTAATGAAACCAAAGATTAAGGACTATATTTTTGTTGTGACACCTAGGTTTTAAGGATGTATGAAGAGAGAAAGGAGGGAGAGAGAAGGGGTAATGAAACCAAAGGTTAATGACTATATTTTTATTGTGACACCTAGGTTTTAAGGATGTATGTAGAGAGAGAGAGAGAGAGAGAGAGAGAGAGAGAGAGAGAGAGAGAGAGAGAGAGAGAGAGAGAGAGAGAGATAGATAGATAGAGTATTTTGAAATCCTCAAAATCCATGGAAATCTCTTGGGTGGGAGACCTAATTTCAAAAGAGCATTTTATGTGTAAATAATCCTTCAAAATTCTTCAAAATCGGTCATTTAATGAAATTGTTAAAAATCCGTGGAGTTTTGAATAACATAGAATTTTTATGGATTGTTTAAAATCGATGAATACATCATAATTTTAAAGGATTATTTAAAATCCAGAATAAATACAACAGGATTTTAAAGAATTTCATAAATACAAAAAAATTATTTGAAATTAGTGATTGAATACACCCCCTATGTTTTTAGGTGCTCGCTTGAGAGAGCTTTGTTTAAAAAAAACCCTTCCTTTTCCATTTTTCGCCTGTTATGGTTTCCCGTTTGATATCTTTCATTTCTCTTCTTCTGTTTGATCAAAGTCCAGAATCTTGTAGAGCTTGTCGAGAACTATCTAGCCATATCTCTATATGTCTGATACAAAGGAAGTTGATCCAATTGCTGAGCTCGAGGAGAATGAGACTAGGCAACATATGATTTTATCTGTGGAGTGGTGCGCCTATTCTCGCTATTATCCCCCTTAAGGAATATGTACATGATTTTCGCGCATAGATGGTACGTTGTGGAGAACACCGTAGGGGCCGATGAGTTGAATAGTGACAAGCGTGGCACTTAGGGTCTGTCATGTACCGACATTATCTTATCTTAACAACCTTTAAGGTGTTAGGTTTTATTCACAAAAGGTCTTGGTACAATTAGGACTGATCCATTCACTTTTAAGTTATAATTCATCTTGCCCTATTTCGATGTGGGATCTCCAATTCTAAATGCCCTGCACATGCAACCTAACTCTAGATTAACACGTGTAACTGTGTAAGCACATTCAGGAGTCAACGCATTTTTTTGAAGACTCAATTCATTCAGCTGGAACAAATCCAATTTGGCCAAGATTTCAATTCGACCCATCGAGCTCAGGATGCGATTGAAGAGGAATCCGCTCTGATATCAAGTTGAATATCGACAAGCGTGACACTTAAGGTCCATCATGTACTGATATTGTCTCAATTAACCACATTTAAGGTGTTGGATTTTATCTAAAAAATGCCTCGGTACAATTATAATTGATTCATTCACTTTTAGGTTATATTTCATCTTGCCCTATTTCGATATGAGATATCCAATCCAACATGACGAAGATCTCTTTCATCCAAAAATCCCTAGATCAATTTTTCTGTACCTTTCGGGATGTTGGAGTGCTATGGAGGGCTATCTTGAAAGGCCCATGGTATTTTGATAGGGCAACAGTGGTGGTGGAGCAGTTTGATGCTTTTGTCTACGTCATAGCAGTGGCAGCATTGCGTGTTCAAGTGGGTAGAGATGCTGGGCGTGCCAAATGGTGGTTTGAATGAGGTGTGGGAACGCCTTATCGGAAAAGCGCTCGGTAAGTACAAGGGCTATGATTCATTGAAATTGCAGTATGATCACAAGCTTTGGTTACATGTGGTTGTTGATCTCAAGCGAGCTTTGATGGTGAGGCCGCGGTTCCGGTTACCATGGCGGTCTCGGTAAATCTCTCCTTTCAATATGAGAATTTGAAAGGTTATTGTGTGATTGGTCTTGCATGTGTGTGGTGTTTGCTCGGTGGTGGAATCCAGGGTTGCAAGTGCTCGCAAGGAGGCATCGACCTCGGCTCTGGCAGAGGTGGTTGATGGAGAAGCACAGCAATAGCTGGCGCCTCCAGGCTTTGATGAAGGCAATATTGGCGTATGGTTGGGTTGATGCAATAAGATGTGCATCACCAGGTAAGTGGTGGGGATCTGACAAGTATTCTAGCGATGCAAGTGATGAAGAAGGGTCAGTTAGTACTCATGGCTAGTAGAGCAGGTGCAGGTTCAAGGATGGCTGGCCACATGCATCACATATGCGAGACAACCCGTTGTTCGAGGTCGAAAGTATGATTGGTGGGGTGATGTCTTAGGTCCTGGTGACAGAGCAATTTTTGATCTTAGGTACGAATGGGCATGTGGCGCATAGCACCCAACAGATGGGGGATGCGTCTGATAGTGCGTGAACATAACTCATGAGGGAGAAACGTAAAGAGAAGCCAAGACATCCATCAATTGGTAAAGCAGGAAGGCGCATGGGAGTGCACAAATATGAATCTCCCTTGAAGAAGGTGGCTCGATCGGGATCCAGTGGCTTTATCAAAGGAGCAGGTCGAGCAGATGAACGACTTCTGAAACTACTATAGTTTTGAGGAGCATAGTTGGATAGAGCGTGAGGTTTTAGAAAACAATTTAGTCTGGCACTACATGTTATTAAGTACTTAGTAAACCTATTTTATTATATGTTATTTTAGAAAGTTCATATTAATCGAGCTAGTTTAGCAGTCAACTTCCTGTAATCTATCATTTTCATCGATAGAGTACAGATCCATCACCTTAAAAAAGAAAAAGAAAAAAAAAAGGGGAAGCAACGACGTCATTTTGATCTGAGAATAGGCAATTCAAAAGCTTCTCTACAGTGGTCACAGTCCTGAGTCTCTCTCTTTCCCAATTCCAGAGAGTTGAGAGTTGAGTGTGGAAGAGTGAAAGAGTCGGTCCATATGGATTTCGTGGAATTGGAAGCCATAGAAGGCCTCCGATGGTCATGGAATTCGTGGCCCACGACGGCTGCGAAATCCGAACTCGTGATCCCACTTAGCGTCATGTGCACGCCTCTGATGCAACAAGCCGAGCTCCCTCTCCTCCCTTACGACCCCGTAACTTGCTCCCAATGCGGCGCCGTTTTGAACCCTTACTCGCGCGTCGACTACACCTCCCGCATCTGGTTCTGCTCCTTCTGCCACCGCAAAAACGTCTTCCCTCACTCCTACTCCGACATCGGCGACACCAATCTCCCCGCCGAGCTCTACCCTACCTACAGCTCCGTCGAGTACTCCCGCCCCAACGCCATGTCGTTTTTGCCCCTCTCGTCGTCGTTGTCGTCGCCGAACAATTCCGGGCCGGATCATCATCACGACTCCAGGGGGATCCGACCCGCGTTTGTGCTCGTCGTCGACGTGGCGACTCCTCCCGATGAGCTGGCGGCGCTGAAGAATGAGCTGTTGCTGGTGCTGGAGCAACTGCCGGAGACGGCTCTGGTGGGGTTGGTTACGTTTGATTCCATGGTGCGTGTTTATGATCTACAGTTTTCCGAGTGCTCCAGAGTCGTTGTGCTTCACGGTCAACGAGAGCTCTCCTCCCTTCAGGTCACTTCTTCTTCTTCTTCTTTGTTTGAACTAGAAATATGGACTAGAGTAGCTGTAAATTTGCTTTTCACTGCAGTTTTTATGAGTTGAAAGATCAATTAGTCTGTAGCTTGCATTTGTAATCTAAGTTCGAGTTTGACTAGAGAATGCAAATTTGGTTCAATTCTATAGATCTCAGTGCTTTCCAGGTTCATAACTTCGAAGAGTCGAAACATTGTTAGTGTAAATTTAATTGTGTGGCTGATGTAGTGCTAATATATATATATATATATATATATAGAAGTAGAACTAAAAGAGGAAGATAAAGAGTTTGTTTCTTGTGAGAAGGGAGGATACAGATGTTAGCTGAATTTCTTGTTGTTTCCTTACTGAATGAATAAGTGTTGGGTTATTTTCATTCAAGGAAACAAATTGAAGAAACAATGCTGTTGAGTTGATAGCATGCCAAAATGTCGAGTGTATTGATGGATTATTGCTAAGTGCGTAGCAGATGCAAACACGCTGGATGAAATGTGGACTAATGTATGTTTGTTAAGAGGTGGAAAGGCCAGTGAAACTAGTTTATCTCCATAACTCTTCTTTGCATTTTGACCGGGTTCACTTCTGGGTTTCGTCATACTACTGATAGAGTTTTGTTAGAGTACTTTCATAAACTTCTTACTCTGCTTGTTAAATGAAATGTTAGTCTAACCCCTCCTCCTTACAACTCTTAGGTTCAGCAATTTCTGGGAATCAAAAAGCCAAAGCAGCAGCAACTTGGAAATATGCCATTTTCCCCAAAACAAGGGTTTTTGCTACCGGTCTCTGAGTGTGAATTCAATATCTCAACTGTGATTGAAGATATCCAGTCTTCACCAGTCAAGCCTGGCCATCGTCCGGGAAGGTCAACCGGAGCAGCAATTTCGGCTGCACTTGGACTTTTGGAAGGATGCCTAGTGACCACTGGCTCCAGGATCATGGTCTTCACATCTGGACCTGCAACTATAGGCTCAGGAATTATTGTAGACTCAGATCTTGGTTATTCCATCCGAACTCACCGAGACCTCATTAATGGTCATGCTCCTTACTATAGTAAATCTTGCAATTTTTATGGAAAAGTGTCACAGAGATTGACGGATGCATCTATTATTCTCGATTTGTTTGCTTGTTCTCTTGATCAAGCCGGCGTTGCAGAGCTTAAGGATCCTGTTGAGAGATCGGGTGGTTTCATGATGCTAGGTGAGTCCTTTGAGTCAAATGAGTTCAGAAAATGTTTACGGCACATGTTTACTCGTGATGAAGATGGATATTTGAAGATGTATTTTGATGCAACTATTGAGATAGTGATCACTAAAGATGTTAAAATCTGTGGAGCCCTAGGTCCTTGCGTATCCCTTCGGAAAAGTAACAATTTAGTGAGTAACACTGAGATCGGCGAGGGTGGAACCTATATGTGGAAGTTGGGTACTCTTACAAATAAAACATGCATCGCTTTTTTCTTTGAAGTTAGTGAGGAGCAAAAGGCTCAACTTGGTTCGGCATTCTTCATACAGTTCATAACACGGTACCGGCATGGGAACATGGGAATCCGGAAACGGGTGACAACTGCTGCAAGAAGATGGGTTGGTAACCGTTCACCAGAAATATCTGCTGGGTTTGATCAAGAAACAGCTGCCTCAGTGATAGCCAGGCTTGCTATCCACCGAGCTGAGAATTCTTTTGCTCGAGATGTTATCAGATGGCTGGATGACTTGTTGATCCAATTTACTACAAATTTTGGAGACTATGTGGAGGAGGATCCATCTTCTTTCCGCTTGGCATCTAACTTCTCCCTTTATCCACAATTCATGTATTATTTGAGGAGGTCTCAGTTTATTGATGTCTTTAATTGCAGTCCTGATGAAACAGCTTTCTTTCGTTTGATGCTGAACCGTGAGGGTGTGGTCGGTTCTCTTATCATGATCCAACCCACACTTCTCCAATATTCCTTTGATGGTCCACCCATTCCAGTCCTCCTGGACGTCCGCTCTGTCTCTCCTGATGTTATCTTGCTCTTTGATTCTTACTTTCATGTGGTTATTCATTATGGGTCCAAAATTGCTCAATGGAAGAAGCTTGGTTATGACAAGGACCCAAATCATGAGAGTTTGAGGAAGCTGTTGGAAGCCCCAGAAATTGATGCACAACAGTTGGTATCCGATCGCATTCCTGCACCAAAGCTTATTAAATGTGATCAGCATGGTAGCCAGGCTAGGTTTCTACTTGCAAAGTTGAATCCATCTGTTACTCAGAAGTCAACATACACAGATGGTTCGGATATCATCTTGACTGATGATTTGAGCTTGCAAGTATTTTTAGATCACTTGCAGGCCCTGGCAGTGCAAGGCTGATGAAGAATACTGTAGATATCTTTTAGACAAGTCTGTTTTCATACAAAAGATGTGTGTTCAATAGTAATGGTGTAGTTGCATTTACCAACAATTGGGTGGCTTTGATTACAAGTTGTACATCGGCTTTTCCCTTTTATCTTTATTGTAATGAGACATGAATATTGGAGCAATCATGAAGAGGGTCACGGATTCACCGTCACAGTCATTGCATTCTTGACCCTTTTCTCTCCAACCCACCCACCATTATCAGCTGTGACAGGGATATAATTTTCAATTTTCAGGTACTTATTTATTTTCTCCAATTTTTGACTTCAGGCTTTTGCATGTTTGTCAATCGTTTCTTGATTTTGAAATGGTTTGGTTCTGGTTCAACAGAATACTATAGCAATAATCAATACTGAGGATGGTTTAGGGTTTATTATCTTTCTCTCGGTACGATAATTTTTTTTTTCCCATTATCTGCTAAAATTAGTTGATCTTATATTTTGAGCAATCATAGATATTGAACTGTATAGATATTAGTATCTTGTTGTGGCTTTGATAGTTCTCTGAATTTAGAGACAACGTAATGTTTATGTGTAAAATTACAAGAAGAATATGAGTTTTAATTATTTTGGGGGGAATTGTTGAATTTGTGCAGATGAACAACTGCTTAGATGTTTAAATTTTAATAAAGAAAAAATGTAAGTGCCATTTTCAACTTACTGTGAGTGTGTGATAATTGCAGGTGACAATTTCCTGTTCGTTATGAGAGACTCTGCTTGGATCCATGGGAGGACATGTTAAATGTGTTAATAAGGTATCAGAGGCGCTTGCCTAGTCAAACATAAGGGAAAGGCTTCCCACTGGAAGGAGACCAAAGGAATGATGTTGTCGCTGGTGAAGACTGAAGACAATGGTATGACTTAGTAGCTTCAAAGTTTCTCATTGTAGAGTGTCCATAAGTATGTGCTCTTGCACCTGCAACATCTTTCATGTTTCTTTTGGTGTTATTCTTATTTGATTCTGGACCTAGAACTAGACGTACATCAGAGCCACTGCTGTTATTCTGGCTCTAGATGATTTAAACTCTTTGGCAGGACCTAACATTTTTCTTATTTCTTATGTTCCGTGTTGTGAATCTCAAGTTTTTGCACATCTATCCCTTTTTCAGGCCTGCTAATTGAGAAAGAAGAATTTTTTAAAAAAAAAAAATACATTATATGTATTGCATTCACTGGGCTGCTTAGTTCTGGCAAGCTGACAGTATCTTATAGATGTGTGCACCCTGCTCCTGTGCATCACGTGTGCTTAGTGTCATCATGTCCAGAAATATACAGTAGCATGTTTGTAGACTACTGTTCTTTTCTATTCTGTATGTCATTGGACTGTAATTAACTAATTATCAATATAATTATTGGTGTGGAGTTCAGATTATGATAAAAGTCCATTACCCATAATGAAGTAATTATCAATATCATTATTGTTTGTGTCGCTTTAACTTAATTTGGCAAATCTAGGCAATGGTTAATGTTGCAGTATTTGTTGGCAGGTGAAGGATGATCTCAAACATATGCTGGATGTTGATGATAATCTGGCAGATATTTACTTGTCATCAACAGTTGGCTGGTGCACTTTCACGAGTGGAAAGTGGCAATGGCCTGCCGTTTAGTATCCTTCTTTCCGCACCAAGTATTCACAAGCAAGTAGAGCAAGTATAGTAACTGTTTGTAGCAATGAGAATGACGTTGGGGAACTTGAAATATTACTTGAGGTAATGACATTAGCATACTTCCCATTTATGTCCAACTGTATGAATCTGTAATATCACTGATATGTACTAAGATGGTGAATAGACTGAATACTACCTTCGTTTTCTTATTTCAAGCTGAAAGATAGCACCTTAACTCGAGCAACGTAGCTTCTATGATATTATCTTTCAACTTGCAAAGAGATTTGAACCTATGTTTGCCCCCTTTCATGGGTGGCCGGCAATTTTAAGTTGTCTATATAGTAATGTTGAGATTTGTAGTCATACATACAGTACATGAACATCGACAAATCATGGTCTAAAAACGTTCCGAGTCAATTCCTCTGCCCCTGCATCTGTACTTATTCCCTTCTTAGAGCCCCTGAAGAGGATTTCCGCATGTAGCTTCAGCTTAGAGAGGGCACTATTTCACTTAACTTACGTCACTGATTGATTTCTTATATCCATGCAACATGATATTACTCATAGGCAATAAACGTATGCTTGTCTTGACATTGGACAATAAGTAATATGGTTATGGAATAAATTCCACAGTAAATTATTTTGTTTTGGTCAAAAGTAGAAAGGCATGAAATCTAAGTTGCGAATTCGCCTACTGCGGTGGTGGTAATCATCAAAGTTGGCAAGACTAAAGCTGTGGCTACAAACCAGTAACCAGAAAAGCATTCTCATTCAAAAAGTTCCAGTGTTTCCCCGAGGCCAACTACTGCAGAGAATCGAGTATCAAATATTATATATATAGGAATTATCTATTTCTCATGTATTATGTGTAACTATTCCATTACTATAATCAAATGATTGGCACAAGGAATAAAATATCGATAATATTCTCGATATTTTCGTAATATTTTTATTTTTTGGACTTCTTGATATTAATTTTATGTATCAATATTTTTTGTTCAATATTTCTCGAAAAATTTGATATTTTCCGATATATCGCTGAAATTTTCGATATTTCTGAATTTATCCGAGATTTTGACTTTACATATATGTTGATCAAGCACAAAACCCTCCACGCTAATAACCCAAAAACTCAATCAAATAATCTCTAAAATTATCAACAAAATACCACTTACAAGTTTCAAAACACATATTGATCATATAAGAATTAAAATTTAAATACAAATTTTCATGTATTTATCTCAATTTCCATCGATTTTTGATTGAATCGATATTTCAGTCAAATATATATCTGTATTTTAGACAGTTAATATATTTTCAATATTCGATATTTTATTCCTTGGGTTGCCATGGCTTTCCTTTTGCTCTAGCGCGCTAACTAATCATAATGTTTCCTTAATTGGATCATTAATAAATCAAAAGTATTCTACTTCAGTGCAACGTGCGTAACATTCATGATGAAATTAATTAAGAGTATATACAATTCTCGGCCGGTGGTATATATGGATTTGGTTTGATGTAGTTTCTTCTAAAAGCTGTAATATTTGTTGAAGATCGATCGTTATATATGTAACTCTGACTCTGAGTACGTATGTGTTTAGCGAGTACTGACTAGAAAGTAGTCAAGCATATATGGCAGTTTGAGCTTCATATTAGTTGAAGAGAAGAAGAACCTTACGATCGATACTAGCTAGTACGTACTCATGCTAATTATGAAACCCTGAAACCAACACTCGATTTAAACTCGTCCCTCATTGTTAATTTGTTATTTGTTATGAAGAGAGAGAACAACGTATCCCCTTGAGAACATGTTGAAGTAAATCAAGTTTCGAATTTCCAGCAACAAACGAGGATTTAATGGAAGGGAATACACTGTGCCCAAAATTAATAATCATATCCCAAACGCTGATATTTTGTTACTAAGCGCGCTATTTCTTCAGAAATTATTCCCTGAACGTAATTAAGATGGATAAAATAACTAATTAAAATATTTTTTAAGTAGCTCACTCTCTTATAGTTGTACAGAATTAATTTGCATATTAGTCGTTGTTTGACATACAATAGGATTATAGATTTATAGGAATGGTGTGGTAGGATATATATGGCTTCAAGGGTGGGGTATGGTTTCGATCGTTAATTAAGTCGTATTGCTAGTGGTAGTGTGGTAGGTAGTTAGCTAAAACTGTTGTGGTGCCTTATTTGGTGTATGCGATCTTAATTTTTGGGTTTGGTTTGAGTCTTGATCTTGAGCATGGAATGTTGATCAATTTCGGCTTTTGGCCTTAATTATTGGCTACTTAATAATTAATTGGCCGCCGATGATCTTATCTAATGATTCTCAACCGGATTTGTTGCTGCCGACATACTGTTTGCCATTGCTTTCCCCGGAAACAATACTCTTAATTAGTGAACATACTAGCTATTCGACTTCGATCACTTTAAAGCAGTGCCATTCATTCTTGATATATATATAATTATTGGACATCAATATATACTCTAATGGGACTTGGAACTCTTTGACCAAATTATAAAGTTAATTTTCTTCTTCTTCAATTATGCTCTCTATTGCACTCTTAAAATATGAATTATGTTAGAAATTCTTAAATCTGAGAAGATAGAAAGAGATTTCTTGTAATTAATTTAATTGTTTATTTTTTTAATAAACTTACCATAAACATGAATTCGTACTCTCTACATTTTTAACATAGATGGAGCCCAAAATTTTTTGCTCTTTAAAACTTTAGTTTTAGTTATATTTTTAACAAATTTAAAAAAATATAAGTAACAATATTGGAGATGCGCTAATTAGAATTAGGGTGACGGATCGAAAACCTAAATTATATGAAACAATTAATTATGTATAGTAGGTAAACAATTAATCTGTTCCAGCTTAATTTGAAAGTGATACTAGCTACATTTCATTTTGCATGGCCGGGGAACTCCGACAGTAACTTCAAAGTTCTTGTCCATCGAATTTCTTTCTGGCGCGCTTCTAGCTGCCATGCATGATATTTCTTGGAGTTTCAGCTCCCCTAAGTTGGTTAAGGTTTGCTCTAATTAAGGTGTTTCTGGCTACGGAGAACCAAGTACGTACCTGTTAATAAAGAAATTTTTTAGTGCATGTCCATCATATTACCATATACAAATCATATTCATTCATTTATATAAAGGTACAACACATTTTGATCTATTCGATCAATAGGACAATAGCCAATGCTCTAAATAATTATAATTTTGGTCTATTTCGATGTAATTAAATTGGGTGCATGACCGTATATGAACATTGACAAGTTAGCTAGCTTAATTACCTTGATCGAAAAACCTTAATTTTTATGTGTGCGCATAAGGCGCGCATTAAGAATTCTGAACATGCAAAACTTTGATTGGTATATATAGATCTATATATATATATATCCTTTTGCGAATGAGTTTTTGTAAAGTGTTTATTGTGCCCCATGCATCACCACTTTTACTCAAGAAGTAATATATCGAATATTAAAAATATATTTATTGTCTAAAATACTGATCGATATTTCGACAGAAATATCGATTCAATAAAAAACCTATGAAAATTGAGATAAATACATGAAAAATTTGTATTTGAACTTTTTGAGATTCTTATATGATCAATATGTGTTTTGAAACTTGTACGTTGTGTTTTGTTGGTTATTTATAGATTTGATTGAGATTTTGGGTTATTAGCATGGAGGATTTTCAGCTTTTGATTTAGTGCGATCAACATATATGCAAAGTTAAAATCTCTGATAAATTTGATAATATCGAGGATTTCGGCGCTATATTGAATATTTCAAAAAATATCGGACAAAAGATATTGATATGTAGGATTAATATCAGGAAGTCCAAAAAATGAAAATATCGCAGAAATATCTAGAATATTATGGATATTTCAATTCTTACTTTTACTAGACCGAGCTCATTTGACAAACCGGCGATTTACAACTACTCAATGGTACAAGATATATATATATATATAGGGCTATTTCATTAATGTATACTTATTTTTGGTCATTTTTAAGTATAGAGCATTACACAAACTTTTTGATCATATTTTAACATCTCCACCGTCCAATTATTAGGTCTATATGAGTAGATCATTCCTGTAAATTTTCAGCCAAAATAGTGGTCGTTAAGGTATCGAACTAGGTTAAATTAAGGGACAGACCAAATCTGTCAAACATGAACCGTTCATACTTATAAACTTCAATTGTAGTTTTAAATATATATCTTAACAATCACCATTTGGCTGAAAATTTACATGTTTGATCTACACATTAGGATCTAGGATCTAAATGGTGGAGACGGTAAAATATGATCGAAAAATTTGTGTAATGCCCTATACCTGAAAATGACAAAAAAAGATACTGATATATATATATATATATATATATATATATATAAAAAATCTTAGCTAGCTAGGTAGCTAGCTTTTCTAAATCATTACTGATCGTTCCATTTATATAAATAAATATCTTTGGCAGAGAACATGTTTTGCACAATGGAAAACTAGTCGAATTTTGGTTGTTAATTTTGAGTTTAACTCGTGGTTCATGGATATATAGTTATAGAGACCCAATGATGAATGATGTACATGAATGTCGACTGCCTCATGCCAGCCGTCTTTAACAAATGATGGATATACTGTAGATCGATCACTCCATCATATCCCCTATATATTTTTTCCAGGCCGGTTTAGCTATGTATGTTTAGAGTTTGAAGAACAGTGTACAGTTCTCTTAATATGCATGATACAAATTAGTTCGATCATTTGAGTTTATAAGTAATGATGTTCTTCCTTTAGAAAATACTAAAAGAAAAGGGAGGTGAAATTCAAAATATGTGTAAATTAGCCGAAAACCAAGAAATGTAAATATATATGTAATGTATCTAGCTAGCTTGCTTCTAAAAGATGCTCGATCGATCTGGTTAGTCAAGTCTATGATCTGTTGCCCCATTAATTTCTGGCTTTATTTCTCCTTTTCTCTTCTTTCACATGATGCATCCTTTCTTAGCTTAACTCTTTCTATAGAAATATATTTATATACCAAATCGATCGAAACTGACCATTCAAGGCAAAAGAGCCTGGCTTACTTCGACAACAATTAATATTGATCTCTAAAATTATTATAGTTTTAGACAGAAGTCATAGAACTAATATACACATAACACATGCAAGTTAAACCAATCTATTTGAGCCGCGCGTGCAACATGTGAGACATGCATGTATCATTTTATAATAATATCGATCGACTAGCTAGTTTAAGCAAAACTCACATCCTTCAAAATTATAAAATCACTTGCGGACAATTAAGGCATGAAAGAAATACCATGTACACTAATAACACTATGTACGTATCAAGTCCAATAATCCACAAGTCCTAATCACTTAATTTGTCATTTGTTTCATATGAGTTTTATTTATTGTAAATGTTTCATATGATCATCGATCAGATTCACTTAACGTAAAATTTCCACATACATACTTGGCGTCGTTTCTACTTTTCCTATGTTCGATTATTTTGATTCATTTGATCAGATATTAGAAACGCAAATTAGCAATTGATCAACCATGTGGGTTTTCCATGGCCAATCAGGATTCAGGAAGTAGTGAATCCGAATGATCTTGACCCAATCGGTACGTGGTAGAATATTAATAATTCTTAAGTATCTTCTTCTTTATCTTCAACTTCACGTGTGTGTAGAGAGAGTCGACCCCTAGATTATGTGAAGTGGAAGCAAATTAATATGTTGGCTTGGCTCTTAAATATCAAAAAGGAAAAACCCTAGCTCGCTAGCCTTGCATGTTATGTATATATATTACACAAATATTATAGCTTGAGAATGAAGAAAAATGGTATAGCCTATAGAAAGCAGACAAAGATCATGAAGTCAAAGACAAGACGACCACCCATCTCTCTCTCTCTCTCTCTCTGCAGGTCCCTCTCGAAACCGTTTTCTACTCAGACCCATCAACCAACCCTATTTCTCTCTTTCTCTCTATGTTTTCCCTATATTGTAAGCAAACCCCACAACAATCACCATCATCATTCCCACCATTCCAAGCCTTCTTTCTGTCTCTTTCATTTCATTTCATCTCTCTCTCTCTCTCTCTCTCTCTCTCTCTGTGTTTAGTTTAGTTTTCTCTCTATAAAGCCATCGTAGTTCTACATCAAACCAGTTGGGAGAGAAACATCACAAGAGATCTGATCGGATCAGATCAGGTATACCCTCTCCAACTCACTCACTAAAACAACGTACGTACAATGAGGAAGCCTGAAGCTCCTAGTAGTACTAGTACCGCGAAGAATAACAAGAACAACATGAATGGTAATAAGTTGAGGAAGGGTTTGTGGTCGCCGGAAGAAGACGAGAAGCTGATGAGATACATGCTCAACAATGGCCAAGGCTGCTGGAGTGACGTGGCTAGAAATGCTGGACTTGAGAGGTGTGGCAAGAGTTGCAGGCTTCGTTGGATCAACTACTTGAGGCCTGACCTCAAGAGAGGAGCCTTTTCTCCCCAAGAAGAAGATCTCATCATCCATTTCCATTCCATTCTTGGTAACAGGTAAAATTTAATTACTTGCTTCTTCATCACTAGTTAACTTCAAATCTTACAATTAAGTCTGCTACGTACGCGTGCTGCGCTGGTTTCTGGGTTTGTCTGTTTTTCTCTATGTGATCTTAATTCGATCAGTAAATAGATAATACTTTCCTTAAAAAATTAGTTAAGCATCACAGAGTGTTGTTGCAATTAATCTATTTTGATCGACTAAAGTCCAAAAGAGTAAACTTTAAGAAATATGACTTGAAACCACTATGGGAATGTACATTAATGAAGTCTACATTTTAAGTCATCCATACGTTGGATTAATCAAGTGATATGGACTTATGAAGTCCACATTTTCACTATAATTTATACATGCATATGTATTCTAACACTCATTTATCCGCGTTTTAAAATAAATATAGAAAAAAGAACAATCAAATGTGTTACTGGTCTCATCATTCTTAATTTTAAAAGCCTTTTTAAAATTAAACTTTGAATCTAGAAAATTCATTTTTATTATGAATCGAGTCTCTTAATTACTTACTCTTTGAGACTAAGTAGTACTGAATAACATATACACCAAAGAGTCTTCTAATCACTATTTTAAGTAATTTATCGAATTTATATAACATGCATCTACTGCACGCATATTGTCACGAGTGGAAACAGCATATATGTAGGTTTTTATATCGAGTCCATATATGTATGAATGAGAAATTCTTTATTGAAGGAGGACTTGGTCAATACCTTCTTATTAAACTCATTTTCTTTTTATCTTTGACAAATTTACCGTTGATTAAAAATATAATGATGAGTAGATTATTCATGCAAAATTTTACAAAAATTGAAAATCGTTAAGTCATTCATAATAAAGATTTATTACTTATGAACATAAATGGTGTATATTTGACAATTTTGGTTCGTCAATTAAATTGATTTTGTTTGATACCTTAACGATTTTCAATTTGAAATGATCTAATTATCAATATTTAAAAATCTAACGGTTAACTTTGTAAAAATGTTATCAAAAAATGACTCTTACGACAATTTTATAAAAGATACTCATCAAGTCCTCATTATAAGAGTTTCCATATACACATATCTAATATATAGTTTTAGATCTTTTACTTGCAATTGATTTTCGGTTAAATCTTGACACTTTTTTTCTTTACATGAAAGCAAACAGCATAGAGACTAGGAAACTAGACGTTCATACATCTATACTTCAGTGTTTTAAAAATAAAAAATACATCTATACTCCAATACGCATAGCCTCGCTCGTTTATTTAATTCATTCATACGATGATAATATATAGGTATGTGCATCCGAACGTGCATGGATGGTATATATGAGAATTAAGGGTCTTATATATTTAGTCTTTGAGAACACTAAATATACAGAGATCTCGATCTCTATAGAATGACGTTGATCTTGCTTAATTAACAATTAAATGGTATACCAAATTTGTTTAATATATTTACATGCAAATTAATTAGCCTTGTATTAATTTTTAGTAAACAGAAAAATATGAGATTCTGAGACATTTTCCTGTCGCCGACCTTTAGGCTACGGTGGGATTGGCAGCCAAAGCTATAGTTAACAGTTTCGGTGGTAAACATATATATAAATCTTATCAAGTGTAAAGTTTTGCACTGAAAATTTGGTGTGAAGTTTAATTTTACATAAAATCGACAAAATAATTTGATTATTAGAATCAATCACCTTTTAAATACATATAAAAGGATTGTGCATGTAAAATTTTAGCTCAATCGGAGATGTTTTGATCATTTGATCACACATTCAAAATTTGAGCTAAATCAGACAACCTATGTGCATTGTTAAACAATGCGACGATCAAATGGTTAAAACATCTCCGATTAAGCTGAAATTTTACATGCATGATCCTTGCATATATATCTAAAAGATGATTGACTTCAATTATAGAATCACATTGTTGATTTTGTGTAAAATGAAACTTCACAGAAGTTTCAGTGCGAAGCTTCACACTTGACAAAGAATAATAATAATAATAATAATAATAATAATAATAATAATAATAATAATAATAATAATAATAATAATAATAATAATAATAATAATAATAATAATACCATTTTGTTTTAATGTAACCACGTCTATATCATCTCAGCGCAGATAGCTTTCGAGTCGAAGAAACTCAAAAACGTCCTTTTAATAACTCTAGGAAACCATGCAAAGATCTATATTCGTATGTAAATTGACTGATGTTGGTGGTCTGAATCGGTATGCATGGTTTGATTGATCATATCTAATGAATCTGTGTGTATGTATAGGTGGTCTCAAATTGCAGCGGGGCTGCCGGGACGAACTGACAACGAAATCAAGAACTTCTGGAATTCGACGATAAAGAAAAGGCTAAAGCTTCTGTCTTCCTCCTTCACCTCCTCCACCGCCTCGCCTAACGCGAGTGATTCCTCCTCGGAGCCTAATAACAACAAAGAATTTTTCAATTCGGCCGGGCTAGGGTTTATGAACATTAATATTCCACCGTCGTTGATGCCGATTTACGCAGATTCGTCCATGCAGTCCACTTCCCTCAGCCACCACCACATATTCGATCCCTTTCCGATGGTCGAGCATGGCGGGTTCTTCCACAATGGCAATCCATGCACAACGCAAGTCGGATCAGTTGGTGTTGAAAACTGTGGCTTTGGAGAAGCAACGGCTATCGGAATGTTCGGGTTAGATGAAGACAGATTTGTCCCTCCTCTCGAAAGCGTAAGCAATAACACTGACCAGGATCAAAATCTTAAAACTGAAACCATCTTCTATGATCATAATAACTACTACAGTAGCAGTGATAATATCAAAGGTGACAACGTAATCGGGGTAGGGGATTACTTTGAGGAGGACCAAGATCACCAAGGGCTAACAATGGGTGAGTGGGACTTGGAGGAATTGATGAAAGATGTTTCCTCATTTCCTTTGCTTGACTACCAAAGCTGAGAGATCAAGTATTTGCCTTCCAAAACTCCCAGGCCGTTTCAATTTTTCTCATTCTTCATTATTTTTTTCCCTCATATATATTTTCCTTAATTTCTTCATTTGCTAATCTGAAATCCCAGCCATCCCACCTTGTTTTCTCCACACTTGTAGATTATTCCTAGCCCTAGCCCTAGATTTTACATTTTATTTAGTTCGGTCAAAAAGAGAAAGGGGAAGTTCATAATAGCTTAGCTTAGACGAAAGGGGAAAGATCTATAAATAAATGGTCTAAGTTCATTTGCTGTCTGATCGGCTATCTACTGTCATATACAATTTGTGAAGGAAGATGTGAATAGCTTCTGCTTCTGCTGCTACTTCTGCATACATACATGTAGAGATGAAGAGAAGAGAGAAATTCAACAATATTATATAAGAGGATGTTCGTCAATAATTAGTTGGTGTATAAATTGTAGTTATATATTATGAGATGTACAAAAGGAAGAATGGTTGTTGGAATCTTGTTGTCACTGGGAAATAACTCAAATACGTAGGTTGTTGTACTACACATACACTTTGCTCGATCATGAAGTCAATAAAACCCTCTCTTTTAGCTCTCATATTTCCGTTCACTAAAGCAATATAGTGATAATTATCATTTCAATGACGTAGTTGTATGTTTGATCTTAGAAAAGGCTATGATGAATTTGACCTTGATCGAGGAATCAACATCATGAGAACGATACTATTTAAGCGAAATGATGATCAATAGCCAATTTGAGAAAACAGATGCTAAAGAATATAATGATTCAAACAGATCGATGATTGAACGCACAATTAACTTGGTTGCCATATAGCTCCACTTAATTGGTAACCATGTTAATTTTGGCTCTCATCGTATCATTGACCTTCAAAATTAGTTGATTAAATTAACAAGATAATTATATTGTACCTAAAAGTAATTTGATGCAAACACAATTTGGCCAACATATTCAAGTAGTACGTGAAAAGGAAGCTAGCAACTTGGGAATAATCATATGATGATGACATGCATTTACTACTGATTTTGTTATTCGATCAGAAACACGACAGCTATGTTTTCAATTTTGCCTTTGAATGATCACATTACCATGCATAACTAAATTGTGTGCGTCTCATCGTCTGTTAGCTGTTCCAGTTTGTTACGTACGTATGTTCTTAATAATTAGAGGGTTGAGAGTGGAGAATGACCTAGTCATTTTAATGGGACGGAGTCGAATCAGATAAGGATCTGTTTAAGTAAAGAAAAAGCTAGATCTGATTTGTCCTGTTTATTTGACGGATCTTTAATAATTAAATTCGGATCCGGATTCAACAGATCAACAGGTCAATGAAGCGGATCCGAACCCGTTTATTAATATGCTAGTTACTAAACTTATTTTTTTTTATCAATATGTTAATTATCTCTAATATGTCATGATCATATGACCCCATGACAACCAAAATATTTCATTAAAACAAATTAGATGAACCAAAATAATAAATTTTTAATTTACATTGAAGAACTTAATAAAAAATAAATCGTTTTGGGTTTCAATCATTTAATTAATTAATATTTGTATATAACTTTAATAAAGACATTTAGATTTTTTAAAAATGAGGTTTTAGGTTACAAAAGTTTCATAGATGTAAATAAAATAATTTTATTCAATAAATTAAATAATTGTGGGGGATCATAAATGGATCGAATCGCTTGTGATCCGGATCAGATTCGTTAAAGAAACAGATCAACAAGTCCGGGTCATAAACAAATCAATGAGTCCAAAAATTAGATCAAAATCTGTTTAATATGTATGGGTCTGGAGCGGGTCCAGATGAAAACACTACCAGAAAAAAGTACATAGTCGACGAAGCAATTTCGTCGCCTAAGTGGCGTTTTTCGTCGCCTTAGTACGTACTTAGGCGACAAAACTTTCGTTGCCTAAGTTTTTCGGTCTAACAATCATGGCCTAAGTAATTAGATGACGAAATTTTTTTGTTTCTTCGTCTAAGATGCTACTTAGGTGACGAAATAAATTTCGTTGCCGAATTACTTATACGTTGAAAAATTGTACCTCTAAATGACAAAAGTGTTCGTTGTCTTAGATGTATCTTAGACGATGAATATTGATTTTAGTCATCTAAGTATGTCCACTTATATGACGAATAATATTCGTCGTCTAAGTATGTCCGCTTAGACGACGAACTATTGTATGTCGTCTAAGTAATTAATCCACTTAGACACCGAATACCATTAGTTGTCATCTAAGATCCATCTGAGATGACAAACACGTTCGTCATCTAGGTGATTGACTTAGACGACGAAACACGGATGTTTCGTCGTCTAAGTTCAATTTTTAATTATTTTTTGTTTCAGAATTATAAATTAAATTTAAAAAATAAATATTAATTAAATTAATAAAATATTAATTATATAAATATAAAAAGTGTACATACATCGATGAAATATACATAATCGAACCTATGAAACTAAACCAAAATCTAGAGTAGACATCCCGCCGATTTGCCCGTCGTTGTCGTCGTCGTGCCTGGGAGGTGGGGGAGGAGGGGGCTGACATATCAGCGGAGGTTGCATGCCCATCCCATGGAGGAACTCCAGGATGACGCTCATGTGAGAGTTGTTCGCGTCAAGCTGACTCTACATCGACCTCGCCTGCTACCAAGCCCGATCAGCCAACTCCTTGGCTGTTCGAGCCTCCTCTTGGGTGGCTCAGACCGCCTATGCATCTGCCCACTATGCCTTGTTGCCGATGGCTGGGACAAATCCCTTTGGATCTCCCGTCCAAACCCACGAAACTCCTTGCCAACTTGGCAGTCGTAAACAACATTGGCTATACTGATCTGACTCTTCTTCGATAGAGGAGGTAGCTGTTCAGGCGTCATCTCCGGGTTTTCTAGCTGGGTGTTCACCAATTTCTCCTAAGCCATTTGTATCAACCTCGTCTGAAATTAATCATGTGAACAATACATAAATATTAATTTGTAATTTTTTTCCATAGTTTCCCCTAAAATTGGAGGAAACCAAAAACCTGTAGGAAATATGACACTTCGAATAACCAATTCCAACATAACAAATTCCCCGTAGGCACCGATTCCCATATGAATTTCTCAAGTTTAAAATCATAATTTAACCAATTAAAGCATAACTTACCTCAAGTTCAAAATCATATTTCAAGAGCACAATCTAAGTAAATGTCCTAATCATAATTCGATTTCTTGAAAATTCAATTACCTTTATACTAAATTTCGATAAATTTTGGAAGTACGATTAAATTTAATTGATTTAGGAAAGATGAGTTACTAATGCCACATTCACTCGCTTCATTGACGATCTCGAGCTTGACATAAGCGGAGACGCTGACATCTAGGAAACAATACTTCGAACCCGCATCTCTATGCTCCTTTGCCTTGTAGATGAACCTTTGTGATCCCGAAACATGGTGTAACTCTTTCTTCTCACAATTTACCTTGTTGACCTCCGATCTTGTCTGTTTCACAACAAAGATCATTAAATAATAAATAAATAATTAAAAATAAGAAATTATTCAATTTTCATTACATTAAAGAAAATGAAGACGAAGCTTATACTTGTCGGACTCAAAGTGTTCGATCAATCATTGCCACTCGTCTTCCCTTTCGTTCCGCAGCTCTTGTGGGGTAGGCGAGGCGCCGTACGTATTGCTGGTAGTACTTGTGGAGGTCGTACTTCCAATCCTTGAAAATATGGGCAGCCTTATTATCTATGTGCACCAATATCTCCGGTCTGCTTTCGATATCAAAATGTACCCAAGAAAATAAATAAATAAAATTAAAATCCTAGACATTATGCCTTTATGCTTTGTAATTAATTAATTATGAAATTAAATAAAATTAAATATTATTACCAAGAGTTCACTGTACACTCTGAACTTTTTAGATTCGGGAAGCTTGTTCCACGAAGGGGCAACCATACAGATGTCGTTTCATATGATTGATCCGATGTTGTGCGAGCACAGATTGCCGAGCTGTAAGGACAGAGGGCCTCAGGTGATCTCGTCAAATGACACCTCGATATTCTTCCCCTCAATTTGACTATGTGCTCGCTTTTGGCGCCCTTCCCAAGTCCCTAAGTTCGTTTGGGGACCGAGTCTGATGGCTGCCTCCTGGTCTTGCACCGAGTGCTGTAGTGAATAGAATCATCGACCGACACTTCCGGACCTTGTGACGCCGTCACTGAAGTGGTGATGTTTGGTTCGTTCGTATAGGTTTTGTCCGCCTCATTTGGAGCATTCGATATTGGGCTAGCTGCCAGAGTCGAAGGATTCGGAGGAGCCGTAACAGTCTCCTCCGAGGTTTGCCTCCAACTCATTTGCGTGCAATGGATTGAAACTCGGCATCTTTTTCTACTTGCGTGCTCCTTTTTCTACTGCCATGCATCTTAATTAAGCTGAAAAAAAATTAAATTTTAACGATATAATATTCATCGGCATCAATAATTTATAAATTCATCCAAATTTCATCAAATATAAATATATTAATTTCACATCTTCAACAAAATCAAACTCAATTACGTCATTTCACAAATTCATATACATATCACCATATTTATCCATATACATACATCATCACCAAATTTACACACACATATATGTGTATATCATATATATACATCTTATATCAACATCAAATTTATCCAAATTATCCAAATTTATCAAATTTGTAGACATATATACTGTACAGTTTCATCAATATATCCAATTTATCCAAATTTAAATACATATATAATATACAATTTTACCAATATATCCAAATTTATCAAATTTATCCAAATCACATCAATATATCCAAATTAATTCATATACTGTATATATATATATTCATCCAAAATAATCCATATATCAAATAATCCATATATCAATATATCTATATATATATTCATCCAAATTAATCCATATATCAAATTAATCTATATATATAGTGAGAGAGAGATACCGAGAGGTTTTGGATCGAAGGAGGGTGGCGGTGAGGCAGTGGAGAGGAGAGAGGGAGGAGAGGCCGGCAAGGATTTCTCCTGGTGGTGGCCGGCGAGGAGGGGGTTTGTCTGGGCGGCGAGGTTGATAGGGTTTAGAGGGGAGAGAGAAAGGATAGAGAGAGAGAGATAAAATAATTAAGGTCGATCAATCTGTTTTCAATTTGGGAATATATCGATCGAGTTAGGCAACGAAACGAATGATTTCGTCACCTAAGTTGACTTTGACGACGAATTAAACAAGGTTCGTCGTCTAAGTCGTGTTTAAAAATGCCCTAAAAAATTTGGTGGTTCAGTTTTTATTTAATATTTTTTGAGATAAAGTAAAATTAAATTTTGGCTACATACTTAAAAATAGGAAGAAACTAGCCGTCAGATGTAATCATTACGTTTATATAATAGTTGATATTTAAAAAAATGATGCTATTTCGATAGAGTTTGGTATTTGATCGGTACAGTTTTGTGAATATCGACAAAAGTTTAAAAGGCGGAAATGATTGTACATATTAATAATCATAAAACCATTTCGATCCGACGTGATGGACATTTTGTAATACGTAGAAACTTTATATATCGATTATATTTAAATTAATTGAAATTAGATTTGAAAACTATATTGACGAGTCAATACACGTTATCCATGCCTTCTACTACTGTTGAATAAAGTATGTGTTCGTATGTCTGTCTATACTCTACATCCATATTAACGAAATTGAATATGGAAAAAACAACTATTAGATATATTCAGCACCATTTAATATGTAAGTAGATGAATTTTCATTCAATACGAAGTTCATTAAGGGTTTGATCGGTGTAGTCAACCATGCATATAATCGAAAATAATTTGACTGAAATGAAAAAGTTGATTAATTTATGAATCTTCGTAACTCCGATTTTTGAACTATCAACACCCGTAGTCCAAGAACATTTTACTCGTGGACGTCAGATTATGAAAACATACTTAGACGACGAATATGATCATTTTCTTCGTTTAAGTCACACTTAGACGACGAAACTGTACGATGTTTGTCATCCAAGTGTGCCTAAGACGGCGAAATACTTTCATCGTCTAAAAGTTTTAGGGTTTAGGATAAAGAAATTAGGGATAGGTCTTAGATTTTAGGGTTGACCTGGACGACGAAATTATATTCGTCATCCTTAGACGGTGAAATGATATATGTTCATTGACTAAGATGTCATTTTTTTTCTTTCCAAATCCAAACATAATTGTACTTCAAGCAACACATGTATCAAAACACTAATTAATTACTAACACAGTTCCATTGTCGCAAATAAAAATATATATCTCAAAATTAAATTTAATTATCAGATGACAAACTGAAGAGAAATCCAACTAATCCGGATAGCAAACAAAGCCAAGCAAATGTAAACCTAGTACCCTCCCTTGAGATCATTGAATTGACCACAAAGCCAAGCAAATGTAAACTTAGTACCCTCGCTTTGTGGATCGATGACACCATTGACCTTGACGTTGACGAAGTCACCGATGCATTAAGTCTTCAGGTAAGTCGAGAGTGAGATGTAACCCTTATTCTTGAAAGCCCTAAAGAAGAAGTCTTTGGTTCGAGATCAAAGACCATGTCTGGCAGACAATCTCTCTGGTGCGGCTTCTTAAGCCTTTTGAATATGTGAGAATTCAAAAAAAAAAGATCTTGCATTTAATTCAATAATATAAACGTCTTTATAATAATATAATTTTAATTTGAACGCATTAATTAATTACTTACATAATCATAATCATAATCATAATCATAACGAATTTCTCATATCAATCCTCATCCTCATAATCATCATCATTTGAATCATCCTCCTCACTATCAACTGATTGTTCCCCATCATAATATTCCCCATCGTCTGAATCGTATCTAATGTCGCCGTCGTCTTCATCTTCCAGCTCCTTTTCAGGGGCATTCTTCTCTAACTCTCTAATCTTCTCTTGAGTAAGATCCATGGTGCCATCAGGAATGGGTAAGCATTTGTTACACCGAATCAGCTCCCTTATGTCGAGGATGATAGAATTATTAGGCTCTTGATATGCATTATCTTTATGCACTTCAGTGTCAGTCACTGACGTCCCTTAAAGTGTTGTGGAACTCCATATTCCTCAGTGAGCCATATGGTTTACTATTTTCCAACTTTCACCAACTTTCGGATCATCTAGATAAAAAACCTGTCTGACTAAGGTGGCAAGAGCGAATAGCTCATCCTCATACTACCTTGAATTTGTATCCACTGATAGAAGACCTTGATCTTCTTTCGTATGCTTGAACCATTTACACTTGAATAGAAAAACGTTGATATCATTCTCGTACAGTAGCTGAGAGACATAAACAAGAACCCCGTAATAGACATCAATGCCTTTCCCAACCGCGATCCCACTGTTTTGTGTTCTTCTTCCTTCATTTTGGGTGAATGAATGAAACTTTACACCTTTGACAAAATATTCGGGGTAAATATAGTGTGAACCGACTTATGGGCCAACAAGTACTTTTCTCTTGACCACCACCCCTCGTGGTTATTAGATTTTTCTAGATCAATCACCTGCAAAAATTCGAAGAATATATATGAATGTGTATTTAATTTCTACCAAAAATTTGACATAGTTTTCCCTAAAAATAAAGGAAACCAAAAACCTGCATGCATAAACTAAGGCAAAATACTTCGCATAAGCAAACACCAAATGTCATTCAAATTTATCGTGGGTACCTATTCCCATCCAGATTTCTCAATTTCATAAAAAATTAATCACATAACTATATGCATGCATGATTTAAATTAATGAAACATACGTACCCATTAGAGGAAATAATCAAGGAATTTCTTCTTAAACACATTTTCAACCCAGCTATGACTCTTGTCCGGTTTGGCTGCCTGAATTCTCTCCCTGTAGCGATTCATGTACAGTTCAGCCTCGTCATAGTTTCAGAACACTACCCAATGTTCTTTAACAAGTTCTTCTTTAGTTAATCTTTCCTTTCATACTCCTCTAAATGGTTGTACAATATCTGTAATGACTGAAAGATTGTTGCGAGCATTTGGATTGGAGGTGGTGGTCTAGACTAAATCCTTGAGGTAACTTTTGCAGTAGGTAACACACTTATACATTAGGTATGTCTCTGCTATGGAGCTATCTAGGGGAGATTTATTTTTGACGAATCCTTTATACTGTTCGAGTTATCTGTAAAATCATACAATTAATAATTTGACGAATAGTAGAAATCCAAAAAAAATCATATGTAAATGATGAAAAACCGGTATAAATAATTGTACGTAACCTTCTCGAGGATACATCTAAGTGTAGTAGACCAGACCAGAAAGCAGCACATATTCAGGTAGGTGGATCATGAGGTGAATCATGATATCAAAGAAAGCAGGGAAAAAAATCATCTCCAATTTAAAAACGATGCGTACAATTTCTTATAGTAGTTCGACCTCATTTGACTTCTTCAACTCTTTACTGCATAACCTCTGCCACCATTACACAATGCTACTATTGGTTCGACAACGTCTTTAGGCAAATAAGGTCGAATTACTATTAGAATCAGACGTTGCAGCATAACGTGATAGTCATGAGTCTTTAGGCCAATAACTTTTACGTCAACTGCTCCAAATATATTCACTGCATAAGTAGACGGATAATGAATACTTTTAAACCAGTTTAATACAGAACCCCTTAGTGTCGGCTTCACTGTGTAAGGTGCATCTGGCATCTTGTTGTACACGCTTCTTATATCCCTCCTCAACCACAAGGGACGGCGTAAATTCATAGATTTCAGATGTTTTTGCGCTTTGGGAGTATCTTTAGTCTTGAACTTAATACCAAAAATTATTCCCACCACGCTGTCGCACACATTCTTTTCTATGTGCATGACATCTAGGTTGTTCCTTTGTTTAAACTTCTACCAGTAAGGCAGTTCAAAGAAAATACTCTTGTGATACCAATAGCTGAGCTCGTGTGGAGGGTGTGGATTGAGTTTCTTCACATCTTTGTCATTGGTCAACACACCAAAATATAAGCATTTTAACCTCTCAAAAATCTGTTCGCCAGACCACTGTCGAGGTTTAGGATTATTCTCTATCATCTCGTCGAAATTATCTTTATCCTGGCGCCACGGGTGATCGTGAGGAAGCCATCTACGGTGACCCAGGTAACACACATTCCCTGCGTGCCAATTCGAGTTGACGTCATCCAAATAGAGAGGACAACCATTATATCCTCTGGTTGTGCAAGATGCCAACATCCCATACGCAGAAAAATCGCTGATTGTCTATATTATGACTGCTCTCATCATGAATATTGTGTCAGTGAACTTGTCATAAGTTGAGACTCTATTTTCCAACAAGAGTTTCAGCTCATTGATCAATGGTCTGAGGTACACATCTAAACACTTTCTAAGAGATTTAGGACCTGGAATTAGCAGAGTAAGGAAATTAAATTCCTTGTTCATGCACATCCACGGAGGTAGGTTATACGACATGAGAATGACTGGCCAAATACTGACGACAGCGCTATTACTACCCCAAGGATTGAATCCATCTGTAGAAAATCCAAGTCTAACATTTTTAACCTCTGCTGCAAAGTCTTGAAATTTCTTGTCGAAATGTTTAAAAGCTTCCTCATCTGCCGTGTGTCTGAGCACATCGTCATCTATTCGCTATTCAGCATACTATCTCGTCGTCTCTGCTGTGTATAGAGACATGTACAGACGCATCAATTTAGGAATCAACATAAAATAACGAAGCAGCTTCACAGGAATTTGTTTCTTCAAACTCTTGCTATTCCGGTTGACATATCTGCACTGGTTGCATACAGGATAGTAATCTAAATGTGCATATTCTTTGTAAAATAGCACATAATCATTTATGTAGGTGTGAATTTTCTTGTACTTTAGGCCAAGGCTGCTCAAGATCTTTCTGACTTTATAATGAGTTTTCGGAAGTTTGTGATGATCAGGAAGCAACTTACATATATGCTCCTGTATTTCGTCAAAAACACGGTCTGAAATTTTATTCTTCACTTTTATATGAATTTCCTCCATTATATATCGTAGCACGTTCTCTACACATCCAGGGTACACCAGGGTCTGGGTTTCGAGTAGCATCCTGTTGTACTTATCCATCTCAGTAGTGTCACTGGCCAAGCTGGTAGCTGGAACTGTGTCATCATGAGTGGTATCATAACCTGCCTCTTCGTGTTAGTGTCCACCATGACTAAATCTCAGAAAAGTATCGTGGACCCAATTCACAGTGCGGTTCCAAACAGGGGTGCCATTACCGCTGGATGAGGCACCATGATAACTATACCCAGAGCTGAAGTCTGGTTCTGAGCTGAAGTTTACTACTTCACCGTGCTCATTCAACATAGTGTAACTCCACATCATACCGTGGTCATACAGGTGTTGAGACATAAGATTAACCTGTACAAACTGATGGTTAAGACATTTTCTACAATGACACCTGTAACGCTTCTTTCTTTGACCATGTTTCAGCGCAAAAAAGACAAACTCTTTGATTCCGTCCATATACTGCACATCAGTTCTATTCACCAACTGTATCTAACTCTTGTCCATATTTCTTCATAAGTTAATAATTATGATATTATATAATTTTTCAACAAATAATTAATTAATCTAATATACAATATATATATTATCAAATTACATAACACAATTAATTAAGTAGCATATATATATGCTGTAATCAATCTTATACTATAATTAATCTGGCTAATATTATATTATATTATTAACTTTATATAAATACATTTACATATTATATATATAATTTTTTAACTATTATTCTAACAAATAAATTTTAAACAACTAGCTTAACAATTAATTAAACATACAATTTCCTTAATTAAATAATTAGGTTTACAATTAGCTTAATTAACAATATACTAAACATACATGTAATTAATTAAGCTTAACTACCTAGTTTAAACCATTAGCTTAACAATTAAAGAACCCATTAGCTTAATCTAACATGTTTTAACTAATTAATCAAATTAAACATACTAATTAACTAACCAATTATCCTACAGTTAGATTAACAATGCAATAAAACAAGTAATTAAGCTAAGGTCGCCGGAAACTATATATTTGTCGGAATATTTCACTAGAAAAATCAATCACCGTACGTAATTATGTACGGTATTAAATTCTAAAAAATTAACTGTGAGAAACGAGTTAATACCTTCACTGATAAGAAGAGAAGTGGGTAAACTAGAACTCCGGGGGTTGAAAAACTGATATTTGATAAATTTTGGCCGGTTGAGATCAGAGGTAGGTGTTGAGAGAGAGAGAGAGAGAGAGAGAGAGAGAGAGAGAGAGAGAGAGAGAGAGATATATATATATATATATATAGCCGATCTAAAAAATGATTATAATAATTGAGTTTACTTAGACGACGAAATAATTCGTCGCCTAAGTATAAAATTTCGTCGTCTAGGTACACACTTAGTCGAGAAAAATAGTTTCGTCGTTGAAGTGATAACTTAGACGACGAAATCTATATTTTGTCGCCTAAGTGTGTACCTAGGCGATGGATAGCGTTTTTATCGTCTAGGTTATTAAATTTAAGACAACGATTAACATAATTTGTCGTCTTAGTGATCAGTTAGACTATGAAACTATTTTCATTGTCTAGGTATGTCATATTTAGACGAAAAAAATATATTATATGTCGTCTTATTGGACATTTTAGACGATGAAACATTATATTCGTTGTTTAAGTACACACTTAGATGATGCATTATATTCCGTCGTCTAATGTATTTCTTGGATGACGAATATCATTTTTTGTTGTCTAAGTCCAACTTAGACGATGATAAATATTTTTGGGAGACGAAAAATAACTTCGTTGTCTATGTCGCTCTTAGGTGATGAAACCTTAAAAATTTCGTTGGCTAAGTGTGTATTTCTGGTAATAAAACACGCTCTGTTGACAGGTCTAGACTAACCTGAGGCTGACCAATGATTACGTCTATGCATGGCAAGGTTATCTACATGTGGGAAACAAATTGTGAATGATGAGCATCGAGAGCTGTAGTTTGGCATTGTATTAAGGGGGCGGCAAGTCAGTCACAAATAGTATCCCAATTATGAGTAAGATAAAACTTAGTTTCGGTATGCCAATTTTTAAAAATCCACAGTTAGTATCTCAAATTTGAATATAGTTCCAACTTTGATACCGACGACTATACCGCCATTTTATCTAACATTATTCAAAGGGTATTGTTATTTGATTTGCTACTCCTGCCAATTTGAACCATTCACCATGTCCCCATCATCACCTACCTTTGGCTCCCCTTGGGACTCGGATCCTCTCCGAGTGAGAGGCTATCGAGTATTTTCGAGGGACTAAATGTAACTGTCCATCTTAATTCTGTGGTTATAATTCAACCTTGCTTTCGTTTCTTTGCTACACCATACTAACATTCGTCAAATCCTTTCCGTCTGACCCTTTCTTTTCTTTCAATCATCTTCTCCTTTCTCATTATGGGATTGATTTCTAAGATGTAAAGTGAGGTTTGAGTTTGATTCTTACCAAAACTTAAGTAACTCGGTTTCTCGAAAGCCGAAAAGATTAAAACTACGAATCTTAATTCTTAAATCATTCTCTATGTTCTTCTGATCCTCTCTACCGTGTATATTAGCATATATATATATATATATATATATGCTTTTGTTTATTTGCTAATACCAGCCGGGGTTCATTGTAAAATTCTCACTTTGGTCTTCCTTCTATTCATAGTTAATAGCCTCACGTCCATTATACTAAAGGGTACGGGATCGTTCAGTTCAATTGTTGAATAATATAAAATGAGTGTGATATATATATATATATATTATATTTTGTTGTTGTCAATTAACTCAATTTCACTCTATCAATATCAATAGGATGTTGAATCCTGTGACTATTCCTTTGCATACCCTAGTTCTCCCTTTAAGAGGAACCACCATCTAGTTCGAGCACCAGCCTGGTGACGCATCCCAGAGGCAAAGTCATCGGACGGGCTATGCAGGGCCAGCCCTGACTTGTAAGGGGCTCTGGGCTTCCAAAAAAGGGGCCCCACCTTAGAAGGAAAAAAAGTCATAATTAAGATAGTTTAATGAAAAAGAGCTCATTAATGAAGTTAAAGGAATTAATAATATTTCGTAGATATTTTGTTATTGAATTTGATTATTGGGCTTTATAATTTGTTAATGTTTTATCTTTTATCGTGCTATATAATGAAAATGCAGAAAATTTGGGGCTCTTTTCAAATGGGGGCTCTAGTCCCATGCACTCTGGGCCTGTACCCAGGGCCGACCCTGGGGCTAGGGTAACCTTTAGTCGTCAAAACAGATCCGTTTGTTGTTTTACATATTGTCAAAATAAGGGCAAAAAACTTAAAATGATTACTCAAGTTTAGCAAAATTGACACTTTAGTCATTCAACTTTTGAAACTACAAATTAGTTATTCCAGTTTGGCAAAATGAACATTTTGATCACTCAACTATTGAAAAGTATAATTTCGGTCACTCTTCTCATCCCATAAAATTGAGTGACAAAAGTTATACTTTTAAAATATGAGTGACCAAAGTGTCCATTTAGCCAAACTTGAGTGACCAAAATTATAGTTTTAAAAGTTGAGTGATCAAAGTGTCTATTTCACTAGACTTGAGGGACCATTTGAGGATTTTTGCCAAAATAAGATCAATTTAATTGGTTATGGTGGAAGGTAGATTGAAAATGATGACTCGGTTTTGATAGAGGTGTGTTGGATGTCGAAGTCAAAAGGTAATTAGATCCATAGGGTGGGGATGGCTAAGAACTAGCTAGATCGTCCCCGCCGACTTGTTTTGGGATTTCTTTAGTGACTTAAGAAAGAAGGATGACTTGCATTCATATAATATCTGGTGGAGCCAGCAGTGTGATTGACAACGTCGATGTCGACCTACCATAGTGTCGACTTTGCAGGTCTGGGCTTTAGACACATCCCGAAATATGGGGTCAATATTATACTGAAATTAGATTTTAGGATCTGTGATGTGAATAGGAAACCAAAATAATTTCAAAATTGAAGATGAATGAAATCTGTCACATCCCCGAATTTGGGGCCAATATTATATTGAAATATGGTTTTAGGATTTGTGATGTGAATAACAAACCAAAATAATTTTAAACACGAAGATGTCTAAATAATTTTATTGAAAAGTAAAAACGTTAATATTACAATACATAAGTTTTTGAAAATAACAGTCATTAGATTTATTCAATTCAAAATGTAAGTAGAAAATAATTTTTTTATTTACTGTATGACGGATCCCATTCCCAAGCATCCTACTCATCACCTGAAAATAGAAAGGTGTAGCATCATGAGTCACACCGACCCAGTAAGTATAGTTTACAAGCTTATACTTGATTATCGCTAAGAAACATCAAAAATAACAACCAATTCAAAAAAGGTGAAATGAAATAATCAAACCGATTATATTCTTTCATGCTAATATATACTTGCGTCTTTATATATATACATATAAGTATACATAATATACATACTTGCACAAACACATCAATACTTTCGAAGTGAATATTTTTGGATTAACTGGTAATTACTCCTAAATCATGTGCTTAGTCTCACAATACTAACACACATGTAAAGCCACAACATACTAAGATCACATGCCAAAGCATGTATACTTCCGGTTTGACACAATTTATTCCTAACAGTATAATAGTGCACTACTTGTAAGGGACTAGGGCCCTTGGCTAACACCCACAATTACAAAACAACTTACAAGTAATTCACTTAAGCACTTGGTAGTTCGTACATTACGCCCGACTTTACACCTCAACCATAACGACCACAAACAAGTCTTTAAAGTTAAGACTAAGTATATGTGTATGTGTGTATATATATATTATAGAGTATATATTTATAACATAATTTTGGAATAAATATATATGTAATAGAATTCAAAAAGGAATGATGATATAACTTAAACGTATTTAAATAATTAGCAATTTCGGTCCAAAAGTTCCATTCAGCAGTAGTTCGCCCGAAATTCTCCATTTGTCCCGAATTATACTTGAAAGGAAAGAGATAGAGTGATTAAGTAAATAAACTTGAAATGAAGAGTTTTCAATAGAAATCCAACGGTAATAGTCACAAGGTCCAGTATGATGTTCTCAAGTCGAAAATCGATGATACTCTAAAATTGTCTAGAAATTGTTATGCTTGTTACTAAGCTCATTTGCACAGATTAATTAGTTACAAAATCTTAACCAATGTTGTTAAAACTTTTCATATTGATAGTTTAACTCCTAAGGTTAGTTTTGATATAAAGAACACTGATTTTGGTTAAAAAAATGAGTGAGATATGAATATTTCAAATTAATTAAGAGCATCTTAAGAGCTTTCAAACTTGATTGAGGAAAAGGTTACCAAAACTTGTTTTATTCATAGCTTTCTCATTACGTACTTGACATTTTTAAGTGATTCAAAAATCAAAAAAGTTGAATACTTTTTATGTAGAATCTAATTATGCAAAAATATATGAGTAATTAAAACTTTACCAGAAATAGAAATATTAAGCTTACACTAATGCTCATTATTTCTGTTTTATTCTTAGCTATGTACTTTGATGTAATCCTAAATATAAAGAAGTATATGAATGTTCTCATGTACTTACTCAAAAACTTCTATAGGTTATATAAGTGTTTGATTAAATCAAGATGATCTTCTTGAAGCAAACAAAGAGTTACTATTATGCTTAAGAGGAAAATTTTTGGTAGGACTTTAGGTGTGCTGCATTGTAACTTTGTGAGAGTTTTGATATGAAAAATCTTGGTTGAAATAGTGTGTATTCTGAATGAACTCAAATGGGTATATATAGGCCTTGAGAGAAGGCATGAAAAATAAATTTACAACCATTTTTATTGACTTTTGTAGACAAAGAGATCAGAAATAGTTAGCCTACAACTAGAGGTGAACGTATCCTCCTCTTCCACGACCAGCTATTCATTTAAGCTGTCCCTAAAAATATTTTTGAATTTGCCAGTGTGGGGATATTTAGTGAATAGAGTATACCCACAAAAAGTATTGTTTTGCCCACATTAAATATTTCAAGTACGGTGAATCCAACCTCGTTCATTATGTTCAAAATTAACGGTAGTGTGTGTGTGACTACAATGAGAGAGAGTACACCTTAATACCAGCGGCTTGCCAAGCTTGGATATGGTTGTTCCCCTAGTCCTACTCATTCCGGCTGATTCAGATTTCTTTCTTCTCAGGCTAATATGATCCAAGATGTTCATCACCTTTGATCTTTGGTGTCAAACATTTCAGGCGCACGCTGTTGAAGGGGCTGAAAGTACACTTTTCAATGTTTTCTAGAAAATAACTGAAGTTATGAGTCATCAATTCATCAACTATTTTTTATGCTTCCATGCAAATGTTCTCAGAAGTCATTTGGAGTCACTATTGACAACTTGTCTTCGACGGCTAATCTTCCTAGTTTTAGGGGAAATATCAAAGAATTAACATGAATGACAAGTGACCTCGATAAGTGCCTGAATAACTACTACTTCAACCCCATGCGAAACTTAACTGCATATAATGATAATGCAGCTCATAAACTGTTTAACAGTTTCATGACCTTTCACGATTCTCCTACATATGAAACATTGAAGTACCATGCATTATTACTATTTAAAATCTTGAGTTATTCACTATTTTTCATTTAGCAACCTTTGACATTTTCAAGTGGCTTCGATTCTTCACTAATATTGAGAGGTTGGCAGAAGAAACCATCTCGTTAAGTTACTGTTTAGATGAACATAGGATGTTCAAGAAAGTGATATATGCTACTGAAACCAATCAATGGTAGAATCTAGTGGCGGGGCAAGGTTGTGACGACCCGAACCAGAATCAGATGTGTGTTTGGTACGATTCTCGAGGTTTGGTTTTAGTCGCAGTTTTGCGATATTATGTGGTTTGCCGATTCGATTCGCGACTTTGTTTTTGGTCGAGAATTTGAGTTGGGTGTCTTCACGGGAAGTGTAGAGTACGTGATTTTGAGTTCGTGGGTGGTTCCGGAAGATTTTTCCGATAGCTGAGGAATATTTTATGATTATTTGAAGTTTCGGGTTCCGACGAGTTTATCCGATTGTTTCGAGCTTATCCGAATCATTTCGTATTTTCATTTCGGACCGTTGATCGATCCGAGGGACGAGTATAAATATCGAAAAGTCGAAGAATTGTCGAGAATAGTCGTAAAAATTCAGTTTTGCATTGACTAGTCGTTGACTTTCCAAAACGGGAAAGCTGACCAGTTTGACCAAAAGGGGAAAGTTTCCGTTTCGGCACCACCGTCCGATCACCATTTTCCGGCCACCTCCGATCGTGAGAAGGGTAAGGTTCGCTTCCTTTTATCCTTTCGAGTTGGTCTGTACTTAGTTTGAGAGGAATTGATGGGGTTTAGGTCGACTTCGAATCGGGCCGAGGGGGAAGATTTCGTCGGTGACGGTGAGCATGGTTCCGGTGAGTTTTGTTGGCTGGGTTGTTGGGGGTTTAGTTCCCTATGTCCTAGAGATGCTCCCTAGGTGTTTGGATTTGAACGAGATGAAGTTTGGGTTGAACCCGATTGGGTTTTCCGGTTAAGGATTTTGTTGGTTTTGTGTGATTTTGGAAGGGTTGCGTTTGGAATTGAGCTTGGTGTTAGAAGGGAAAGGGGTTCGTCTGGTCGAGAGGGTTTGATCTGGAAAATTTCACCGAGAAATTCCACCGTTGACGGCGCGCCGCCGGCGGCGGCGGCGGTCAACGGCGAGGAAAAGTCAAATTTTCAGATTTCGACGTTTTTAATGTCATTTTTCTCGTAATCGCGCCCTGATTATCGTACGGAGGTTTTCGGGTTGATTTGAGTAGCCGATTTTCAGTCGAGGTTTCGAGTTGGGATTTCGGGATTTCCGTAATTCATTTTGTACTGCATTTCGTATTTCCGGGAACGGTTGGTTTCCGTGCTTCAGTACAGTGTTGTGGATTACGATATTGATCAGTTATGTGTATATGTATTCAGGAGATCGAGATCGAGATTTGGATCGTGATCGTGCTTCGGGCGAGGGTACTTCCGCCGGACCACGTGTTTAGCGCGAGTTGCGCTAGCTGATTTGTGAGTGGACAATTTCTTTTCACGGATTGTTTGCGAGTCTTTTATATGATTTTCGAACTTGAGCATGCGTATTGAGATTACGATTATACGATATACTTATACGAATATACGTATACGAGTATACATACACTTATATGCTGTTTCATGCATTTGCATCAAAATGTTTATGATTTGGTTTACACAGAGTACAGTCGTGGTTACGTTGTTGTATCGATACACTTGCCTCTCGGCTGATCCCCGATGGTAGGCCTTATTGCCAGGGGAGGCTGTGACTCCTGACCCGAGGTCTTTACCGGGGGGAGGCAGACCTTTGACCTGAGGCCATTTCTGGCTAGAGTCACGTGTGGGTCTGGTATCCCGTGATTCTGACTGTACTAGCACGGAGGAGTCCATGAGTGACCCCGTGAGATTTTACTTGCATGCTCAGTACACTAGAGGAGTATGAGTTTTACCTCGTGTACTTGTTATTTTATTTACCCGGATTCGCATATGTGATTTATACATATATATAAACTGGTGAAAGACATTTATTTTCGTCCACTCACTCTAACGTGTTTATTGTCTTTCCCCTGGGCTTTTCGGTTTCCGTGCCCAGTTGCAGTTCAGGTTTGGTGTTTTCACGTCGCGGTTGGAGGCTAGTGATCAGAGTCACCTGTGTTTTCCAGTAGGTTTCAGTTTCACCTACTGATGTACATGTTGTATATATTTTATACTAGAGGTCGCTCTGATACGTTCTGATACTTGTTTATACGGATTTTCTCGGATATACATATATATAGTACAGTATGTTTACTATTTGTTGATTATATTGATGTTGAGAAATCCGGATGGGATTGGTGCCCACGGTTTGCTTTTTGTGGCATAGGATGAAGTGTATTTTCCGCGTGCAGGTTAAGGTAATTCCACGCTAGTAACGAAACTCTGCCCAAATTTTGGAAAATTTTTGTTGGTTCGTATTTTCGAAGGGGTTCGATTCCGGTTTAGGGTGTTAAATCGGGGTTGGGTCCTTTCAGCTTGGTATCAGAGCATTAGGTTGTCAGATTCTGTAGACTCTTGTAGTTGTGACGCTTTGGGTATTTGAGTTGATACAGCATGACTGGAGTGATGACCCGACTGGCCAGCGGTACTCATCAATACTTCGGGTGTTGTATGTCCTCAAATATCTGCGGTTTCATGATTACGTTCTTTCTGCTTGTGCCTAATGCTTGTCTTGTATCAGTAGGATGCCTCCTCGACGTGGTCCCCGTGTTGATCGGGATGATGATCCTGATGAGGATCGCCGAACGCGCGACTTGCTTATGCGAGTGCTGCGTTTGGAAGAGCGTTTTGACCCTGTGGTCAAGGCTCGTACTGCGGGTGCTACTGTGTTTTCGGGTTCAGTTGATCCAGAGATATGCGAGGCATGGTTGGTTCAGATTGAGCGTGTGTGTGAGCGTCTGCAGTTTACACCTGAGCAGATGACAGTAGCTGCAGTTGGTTTACTTGAGGGTGATGCATACTTTTGGTGGGTCAGTACTGACAGAGTTCCTATGGATATTCCGTGGACATTGTTTCGTGATCTGTTTATGCGGAGGTACTTCAATCAGGCTACCCAGCAGCGCAAGTACGAGGAGTTTACGAACTTGAGGCAGGGCAGTTTGTCTGTACTTGAGTATCGGGATCGGTTTACCCGTTTGTCTCGTTTTGCGCGGGATATGGTGGCTACTGAGGAAGCCAAGTGTCGTAGATTTGAGCTGGGGTTGAATCTGAGCATCAAGGCGACGCTGACTACGATGCCTCGGAACAACTTTGATGAGTTTGTCAGTGCAGCTCTCCGAGGCGAGGATATTGAGCAGGAGAGACAGCAGAGGTATCAGCCGAGGCGATTCGAGGAAGGTGGACCGAGTCAGGGGCCTTCAAAGAGGCAGAGTTCTGATACTTCTGGTTCAGCTTCATCTTCAGGTGGTGGATCATATCGACCACCAGCTAGTGTACCTAGACGGAGACCGGGATGGAGGAGAGATCGACCGCAGCGACCGCAGGCTAGTGCAGGTTCCAGCGGTTCTAGTTATCCTCGACGTACTGGTGGTACTTTTGCAGTACCGAGAGACTATCCTTTGTGTAACATCTGCAACAGATATCACCCTGGTACCTGTCAGCGAGGTCCGGTCACCTGTTTTCGCTGTGGCCAGGTGGGTCACTATGCGAGGGAGTGTCCTCAGTTATATGGCGGTGACGGACAGGCAGCCCAGAGTTCCGGAGTTGAGCGAGGTGCCACTACGGGAGCTCGACCAGCACAGTTTGCAGGTCAGGGTAGACAGCAGGGACAGCCCCAGCGGGGACGACCTGCCGGACAGGCGAGAGTTCATGCTATGACTATGCGTGAGGGCAGAGCATCACCGGAGGTCATTATTGGTACGTTACATGTTTTTGGTATTCCAGTAGTTGCATTGTTAGATCCAGGTGCCACACACTCATTCATATCATTTAGACTGTCGTCATTGGCTATGGTTCCTGCATCTCCACTTCCGGGGTTGTGGAGAGTGCTGTATCCGTTAGGTGAGGTTGTGAACATCGGTTGGGTTTACCGGGATTGTGAGGTGTTTGTTGATGGCCATGGTTTAGCCGCAGATCTGTTACTGCTTGATATTGTGGATTTCGATCTGATCTTGGGTATGGACTTCCTTGAGTCGCATTGGGCCATGTTCGACTGCCACAGGAAGGAGGTCGTGTTTCGACGACCAGGGTTACCCGAGATACTGTTTCGTGGCGAGAAGAACACTTCCCTACCATGTTTGATTTCCGCGATGAGGGCGGATCGGTTGATGAAGAAGGGTTGTGTTGCTTACTTAGCCCATGTTGTGGACACTACAGCTGCAGTGCCGGATCTTGGTAGTATTGAGGTTGTGTCTGAGTTTTCGGATGTGTTTCCAGTAGAGTTACCAGGTATACCCCCTGTGCGGGAGATTGATTTTACCATTGAGTTATTGCCGGGTACTGGACCGATTTCCCAGACACCGTACCGGATGGCGCCTGCAGAGTTGAGGGAGTTGCAGATTCAGCTTCAGGAGTTGTTAGAGAAGGGATTCATTCGACCGAGTGTTTCTCCGTGGGGTGCTCCAGTGTTGTTTGTGCGGAAGAAGGACGGGTCCATGCGTTTGTGCATCGACTACCGGAAGCTGAATCAGATTACAGTGAGGAACAAGTATCCGTTGCCACGGATTGACGACTTGTTCGATCAGCTGAAGGGAGCAGCAGTCTTTTCGAAGATTGATCTTCGATCCGGATATCATCAGTTGAGGATCCGGGATTCAGATGTTGCCAGGACAGCGTTCAGGACGCGGTATGGGCACTATGAGTTTTTGGTTATGCCGTTTGGGTTGACCAACGCCCCCGCAGCTTTCATGGACTTGATGAATCGGGTGTTTCGACGGTTCCTGGACAAGTTCGTGATTGTATTCATTGATGATATTTTGATATACTCGAGGAGTGTGGGCCAGCACAGGAAGCACTTGCGAGTGGTGTTGCGGACTTTGCGGGACCATCAGTTGTTCGCGAAGTTTAGCAAGTGTGAGTTCTGGTTGGATAGTGTGAAGTTTCTGGGCCACGTGATTTCGGCCGAGGGAGTTAGTGTTGATCCTGACAAAATTGAGGCCGTGCTGAATTGGAGTCGACCCACTACTGTGCCGGAGATCCGGAGTTTCTTGGGGTTAGCAGGCTATTACCGACGGTTTGTACAGGATTTCTCCCGGATAGCCACACCACTGACCAGATTGACGAAGAAGGGCGTCAAGTTTGAGTAGTCTGATGCGTGCGAGGAGAGTTATTTGCTCCTGAAGGAGAGATTGACTACCGCACCGGTTCTGACATTACCAGACGACAGTGGTGAGTATGTTGTGTACAGTGACGCGTCGAAGTTGGGCCTTGGCTGTGTGTTGATGCAGCATGGTAGAGTTGTGGCATATGGTTCCAGACAGCTGAAACCGCACGAGGTCAACTATCCGACGCATGATTTGGAGTTAGCCGCTATTGTGTTAGCGTTGAAGAGTTGGAGACATTACCTGTATGGTGCTCAGTGTAAGATTTTCACTGACCACAAGAGTCTCACTTACTTGCGGACACAGCCGGATCTAAACATGAGGCAGCGCCGATGGATGGAGTTGATCAACGATTACGAGTGCACTTTCGAGTACCATCCAGGGAAGGCCAATGTTGTGGCAGATGCACTTAGCCGGAAATCGGGAGCCTCATTTTTTCATATGTGTGTGGCCAGAGTATCGATGTTAGCCGAGCTACGGGCTACGGGTGCTGTGTTTGGTTATGATGATAATGGAGCCTTGTTGGCTAGTTTTCAGGTACGACCCGTATTGGTTGATCAGGTACGGGAGGCACAGGATTCAGATCCTTACTTGCTGAGCAAGAAGACCATGATTCAGAATGGTGTGCCTACAGAGTTCCGATTGAGCGACAACGGTACGTTGTTATTCAGAGGCAGATTATGTGTACCCAGGGACGAGGACTTGAAGAAGGAGATTCTGGACGAGGCCCACAGTTCAGCGTATGCGATGCATCCCGGAGGTACGAAGATGTTTCGTACACTTCGAGCGTACTATTGGTGGCGCAACATGAAGCGGGAAATTGCCACGTACGTGAGTCGGTGTTTGATTTGTCAGCAGGTGAAGGCGGAGAGGCAGAAACCTGCAGGGAAACTACAGCCACTTGAGATTCCAGTTTGGAAGTGGGAGCATATCACGATGGATTTCGTCTATCAGTTGCCACGTACTTCGGCGGGCAACACTGGCATTTGGGTTATCGTTGATCGATTGACGAAATCCGCACATTTTCTTGCACTTCCAGGGAAGGTTTCAGTGGGCAGATTAGCCAAGTTGTACTTATCAGAGATTGTTCGCTTGCACGGTGTGCCTGTATCCATTGTTTCTGACCGTGATAGTCAGTTCACTTCTGAGTTTTGGCAGGCGTTGCAGCGAGCGTTGGGCACGAGGTTGCGATTTAGTACAGCTTTTCATCCTCAGACTGACGGGCAGTCCGAGCGGACCATTCAGACTCTTGAGGATATGCTAAGATCATGTGTGTTGCAGTTTCGTGGAAACTGGGATCAGCAGTTACACTTGATTGAGTTCGCCTACAACAACAGCTATCAGGCCAGTATTGAGATGGCACCGTACGAGGCTCTGTATGGGAAGCAGTGTCGCACTCCATTGTGTTGGAGTGAGGTGGGCGAACGTTGGCTTATTGGTCCGGATTTGGTGAAAACCACGATGGAGGACATTCAAGTTATTCGGGATCGACTGAAGATTGCCCGGGAAGAGCTTAGAGTTCGAGGTTGGTGATTGGGTCTTCCTGAAACTGTCTCCGTGGAGGGGAGTAGTGCATTTCGGGAAGCGTGGCAAACTTCGACCACGGTACATTGGTCCGTATGAGATTACGGAGAGGGTTGGAGTTGTTGCTTACAGACTTGAGTTACCGACAGAGATGGCTCGTGTACATGATGTCTTCCATGTTTTGATGTTGCGGAAGTACATCTCAGATCCTTCACATGTGATAGCCCCACAGCAGTTGCCGATCAGAGAGGATTTATCGTATGTTGAGGAGCCAGTGCAGATTCTCGATCGTCGTGAGCAGGAGTTGAGGCACCGTGTGATTCCGCTGGTGAAGGTCTTGTGGCAGAACCATTCGATTGAGGAGGCCACCTGGGAGACCGAGCAGCGTATGCGGGAGCAGTATCCTCATCTGTTCACATGACAGGTACGTAAATTTCGAGGTCGAAATTTCTTTAAGGGGGGTAGATTTGTGACGACCCGAACCAGAATCAGATGTGTGTTTGGTACGATTCTCGAGGTTTGGTTTTAGTCGCAGTTTTGCGATATTATGTGGTTTGCCGATTCGATTCGCGACTTTGTTTTTGGTCGAGAATTTGAGTTGGGTGTCTTCACGGGAAGTGTAGAGTACGTGATTTTGAGTTCGTGGGTGGTTCCGGAAGATTTTTCCGATAGCTGAGGAATATTTTATGATTATTTGAAGTTTCGGGTTCCGACGAGTTTATCCGATTGTTTCGAGCTTATCCGAATCATTTCGTATTTTCATTTCGGACCGTTGATCGATCCGAGGGACGAGTATAAATATCGAAAAGTCGAAGAATTGTCGAGAATAGTCGTAAAAATTCAGTTTTGCATTGACTAGTCGTTGACTTTCCAAAACGGGAAAGCTGACCAGTTTGACCAAAAGGGGAAAGTTTCCGTTTCGGCACCACCGTCCGATCACCATTTTCCGGCCACCTCCGATCGTTTTTCAGATTTCGGCGGTCAACGGCGGTCAACGGCGAGGAAAAGTCAAATTTTCAGATTTCGACGTTTTTAATGTCATTTTTCTCGTAATCGCGCCCTGATTATCGTACGGAGGTTTTCGGGTTGATTTGAGTAGCCGATTTTCAGTCGAGGTTTCGAGTTGGGATTTCGGGATTTCCGTAATTCATTTTGTACTGCATTTCGTATTTCCGGGAACGGTTGGTTTCCGTGCTTCAGTACAGTGTTGTGGATTACGATATTGATCAGTTATGTGTATATGTATTCAGGAGATCGAGATCGAGATTTGGATCGTGATCGTGCTTCGGGCGAGGGTACTTCCGCCGGACCACGTGTTTAGCGCGAGTTGCGCTAGCTGATTTGTGAGTGGACAATTTCTTTTCACGGATTGTTTGCGAGTCTTTTATATGATTTTCGAACTTGAGCATGCGTATTGAGATTACGATTATACGATATACTTATACGAATATACGTATACGAGTATACATACACTTATATGCTGTTTCATGCATTTGCATCAAAATGTTTATGATTTGGTTTACACAGAGTACAGTCGTGGTTACGTTGTTGTATCGATACGCTTGCCTCTCGGCTGATCCCCGATGGTAGGCCTTATTGCCAGGGGAGGCTGTGACTCCTGACCCGAGGTCTTTACCGGGGGGAGGCAGACCTTTGACCTGAGGCCATTTCTGGCTAGAGTCACGTGTGGGTCTGGGATCCCGTGATTCTGACTGTACTAGCCCGGAGGAGTCCATGAGTGACCCCGTGAGATTTTACTTGCATGCTCAGTACACTAGAGGAGTATGAGTTTTACCTCGTGTACTTGTTATTTTATTTACCCGGATTCGCATATGTGATTTATACATATATATAAACTGGTGAAAGACATTTATTTTCGTCCACTCACTCTAACGTGTTTATTGTCTTTCCCCTGGGCTTTTCGGTTTCCGTGCCCAGTTGCAGTTCAGGTTTGGTGTTTTCACGTCGCGGTTGGAGGCTAGTGATCAGAGTCACCTGTGTTTTCCAGTAGGTTTCAGTTTCACCTACTGATGTACATGTTGTATATATTTTATACTAGAGGTCGCTCTGATACGTTCTGATACTTGTTTATACGGATTTTCTCGGATATACATATATATAGTACAGTATGTTTACTATTTGTTGATTATATTGATGTTGAGAAATCCGGATGGGATTGGTGCCCACGGTTTGCTTTTTGTGGCATAGGATGAAGTGTATTTTCCGCGTGCAGGTTAAGGTAATTCCACGCTAGTAACAAAACTCTGCCCAAATTTCGGAAAATTTTTGTTGGTTCGTATTTTCGAAGGGGTTCGATTCCGGTTTAGGGTGTTAAATCGGGGTTGGGTCCTTTCAAAGGTAACATCAACAGATGAGCTGGCGCACTATAGGGGAAAAGATATAGTTTTTAAACGAATTTAAACTTATGCACCAAACCTAAAATATGCCCATTCCGGTGGATTAGAATTATTTTGTTGGAATTCTATGAAGAATTACAGGCATCATGCCAACGTGCTTCATCTTCTTGCATTGACCCAGATCTGGGTGATCGATGAACTGTGTGCACTCTTATCAGGGTTAAGGAGACGTTATACTTGACTTATGCCAATGTGGTTTTTGAACTCCATCAATATTACAATCTAACCCAAGACGTACGATGAGAGATAATGTCTTCAGTCAAGCATTTTAATTAAACAAATGTGAGAAATATGAATAATTGGAAAGCATCATGTGATTTGATTTTTCTGTTTCCACACCATTGCAGATCTATAGTTTGTCTTGTATCGATGTTTTCACTTTCTCTAGATCTTTCTAGATTTGGTATTTTAGGTGAATTTTCTTTGTTATTGTACCATATTACCTAATATTATTCAATATTGAGCTTATGTTTTGCTTAGATTTCTGCTTGTGTTGTGAACGATGTATTATACTTGCTACTCTATTGGATCATCATATATCTATTTGATTCAAAGTTGCTGCGAAATGACTTATTTTATGGTTTTTATGGACCATCGAGACTTGGTTCTTTGGCTCATCCTATTTGTCTGCTTTTTTCTTCTTCTTTGGTGCAAAGTTATGACTCCTGTTTTTGTGTTATGACAATTCTTTATTGTTTTCATTCATTAAATGACGTGGCTGTCTCATTTAAAAGAATATTAGTTTCTGTGGACGATAATCGGTGTCTGATGAAATTCAAATTCATGATAAGAATTGTCACAATATGAGGTTAATTCGCTATTACTAATAATAAGCTCGATCTATCTTTTCTCCCGCCTTCAGAAGAATAAAGCATAAGCATTTATGAGTAACTTTACGTAGTGGGGTAGAAAAAATTTACTAAGTAGGTAAATTATCCATAAAAAGGCAGACCAAATAGGTTGATTAGTAATATTAGTATTAGATTAAGTAGGTAAATCTAGTCATACGAAGAAAATGACTCTACTAGGGTTTGAGACCCTGCAGCACCAAAATGACTCTTTATAAATAATGATCAAGGCATATGATTGACAATATCTTGAACATAGACAAAATAGCAGTTGTCATTGACTCTTCCCTTTATATATATATATATGTATTCATTGCCATCACATTAAACATAACAATGATAACATCTTAATTCGGTACGTTTATAAACTAAAAACTCTAGTTACTTATTGCTACATATCGGATAGCCATGACAACAATTAAAAGACAATGTGTGATAAACCTAATAGTCCAACCGTGACCTGCAGGGCTGTTGTAATGGTGTGAAAACACAAAAATTAGTTCACATGATGCTTTCAAATTATTCATATTCATATATCTGAAATTTATTTAATTGAAATGTCTTGACTAAAGACTTTACCTCTCATCATACGTCTTGGGTTAGAATCATTTCTGCATAAAAAATGACGGGGATGAAGATATAAATTGTAATATTGTTGAGGTTCAAAAATCGTATTCGCATACACTAGGTATAATGTCTCCATTAACCTCGATAAAAGTGCACACAGTTCGTCGATCACTCAGATCTTGGTCATTGCAGGAAGACGAAGCACATTGGCATGATCCCACCAATGTCTCGTAGCATTCCAATAAGATAATGTTAATCCACCAAAATTAGCATATTTCTACTTTGGTGCATAAGTTGAAATTCATTTAAAAACTATATCTCTTTCCACTATAGTACACCAGCCTAGCTGCTGAAATAAACAAGGTGAAAGAAAAAGATTTTTTAGCTGAAGGAAAAAGAAGGTGACAGAGCGCATGCTGGATCACGAGAAACCAAAACACTTATTATAAATCTTTGTTCTCCAATAACCTGTGTACAAATGTGGTCTCTCTCTCATTTAGAAGCACTGAGTGCTCTTCAAATACATTCTCTTCTCACTCCCTCGCCCTCCCTTAAACCCAAAAACCAAACTCTCAGATACTTTAAATACAAATGTGACCCTCACTTATTACACTACACACACACTCTCTCTGTGTGTGTGATAAGTGCAAGTACATGACACACATATAAATATATATATCTTAATTTTTATTTTTTGTTTTCTTTGATGTCCATGTAATAATCGCCACCTATTTTAGTTGATCTTGATTTTTTTCTAGTTAGAGAGATATTTAAATTTGTTGCTATAGCAAAGGTGTCAAAAGAGCTCATGATTCATGAGATTGAGAGTCTCTTTTTTGGAGTTTTTTTTTTGTTACCAATTGAACTATTTTTTCTCAGTCTTCTGTTTAACACAGTCTAATATAATTGTTTGCCCAAATGCAATACATGTCATATACACATATGACCACCCGACATCATAAATTTATTAACTATTAACAAAAGATTTAGTTATTCACTAAATTTAATGTTAGCTTTAAATTATTTTTATTTTTAAATGAACAAGTCAGCCATATGCAATATGAGTTACTTAATATATCCTTTAACCCTAATATTAATGTTAAATAAACTTAAATTTCTATCGTAATCTTATTTTTCTTAGTTGCTAATCAAATAAATCTGTTATGATTGTTACATTTTGGGTTTAAATTGATCAATTTATGAAGTGTTTTTCATTTCGGTGGTCCAGGGTCTCAAACCCTAGCAGAGTTATTTTCTTCGTATGACTAGATTTACCTACTTAATCTAATACTAATATTACTAATCGACCTATTTGGTCTGCCTTTTTATGGATAATTTACCTACTTAGTAAATTTTTTCTACCCTACTATGTAAAGTTACTCATAAATGCTTATGCTTTATTCTTTGGAAAAGTTTAATGCACACAATGTCATTTAGCGTGAAGAAAGCAATTGCTGTATAGCTTGCATATTGTGTACGGTAGTACATTCTGTGCATTTGTTCATAATAATATGTGAAACTATGAATGAACTAGACATGTGAACAGAGTTTGAATTTTAATATGTGAAACTATGAATGAACTAGAAACCTGATGTTGTTTGCAGACATATAACAGAGTTTGAATTTTAATTTTTGTTCAAAGTGTAGAAGTTATACTAGAAATACTAAAGACATATAAAGCCTTTGTCCTCTCCCTTAGTTCTCATATCTCAGTTGTCAAACTTAAAAATTAGGATAAGGTTATGAGCTTCTGATAATTATCAAACTTCATATATAGTTTTGATCAATGATTTTTTTCTCGAGAACACCAACAAATAGATCTCTCTTGATGATAATCAAAATTGTCGGAAAAGGATTGCAAATTAATCTAATCCCTTATTAACAAAGTTTGTTCTATGTGTGGCTACAATAAAGGATTCCTATTACGGCCCGAACCGAAATTACGCATTTATCGAATCGTATTAAGTTTTATCGCTGGTTAGTCGCACTAACGAGATTATTAATGACTTTTTCTTTGGGCGAGAATTTGGCTTGAGTTTCTTCACAAGATTTTTAGAGTATTTTATTTTGAGAATGTAGAAATTTTTGGGAATTTTTTTGGATAAGCGAGCTACTTCTTATGATTATCAGAAGTCGGTGTGAAAAATTATTAAAAGGGAAATTAGTTTTAGTTGGTTGAATCTGGACCGTCTGATCTTGATCAGATCAATTTTGGGTTGTTGATCTAATTAGCTGTTTAGGGGTATAAATATAAATTTTCAGAAAATCCTAACCAGAAACAAGCTCGGGCTCGACCCGTTTTGCCAAGAAATTGACCCACACCACTGTTGACCCGACCCGCCGTAATTCGCCATTTTCTAGCCATCTTTGTCATTGAAAAAGGTAGGAATTTGAAGCCCGAGGCTTCTTTGATATGTTGTTGGGTTTATTTGTGAGTTTATGCAGGTTTTTAAGGTAACCCGGTTTAGGTTTCAATCGTGGAGTCGTCGTCGTCGACGATGACGCTCCGACGTGATTTGGCGGTCAAAAGTTGAGGGGTATTGAATCTCTCCTCCCCCTAAGTCTTTTTGGTTAGGTCTTGTGGTCCATCGAGGCTCTACAGTGGAGCTTCGACTACAGGGTGTTTGACCATCAATTTTGGCCGGTTGCTTTCAATTTTTTTTTTTGGCGATTTGGCTAAGACTTGGAGCATGTGAGATTAGGGGTTTGGCTGGGGTTGAGGAGAGGAAGATTTTTAGGGGTCAATCGCCACCATTAGGGTGGTCACCAAAAATCAGTTTCCCGACCTATTTATGTAAATTTCGGCCAAATGCCGTCGAATTGGACCTCGGTCCCGTTATAAAACTTGTACGCCTCATCGAGATCTTTCCAATGAGGTATTAATCACCGTCATTAGATTAGTTCTTCCGAATGTGCGTGAGGGCCACGCACCGCCGTCCACGGTGGAGCTCCCACGAGGCAAGTTGTAGGATTCTTGGACCAGGTTTTCGGGGTTTTTTTATTCTATTTTCATGTTATGATATTATGTGATTCTTATGGACTGGACATCGAGATAGCGACGCGACAAGGAGAATTCCGATGCCCAGCAGTAGTTACACAGTAGTGAGTGGACCTTTTTTTTTTCACAGTCGCTAGCGAGTTCATATTTTATGCATTACGGTTTATGGTATGTTTTCAGAGTGTTTAAATTGCAGGCTTACTTTGTGATAGTTTTATTTAGTTGCATCAATGCCCTAGCTAATCGACTGATCACTGGATAGCCGGTCGGACCGGGTTAGGACGAACACCCTGTCTGACCTAGATTATCTCGGGTTAGGACAAACACCATAGACAATCCTATCACCTTAATTTTCATACATACAGTCATTCTGAGTTAAGGAAAACACCCTGAATAACCATCTCTATTGTATTTCAGTTTATGATATTTGAACTCGCATTATTTCACAGAAATCAGCGGAAAAAGGCATGATAGTTCAATTTGATCAATTTACGCAGATTATGTTATTTTTGTCCACTCACGCTAATATTTTATATTTTAATGTGTTTTTCTTGGCTCTTCGATTTCTGTTTCCCAGGCTACAGTGTTTATTTTGAGAGTGCTTAGTTTCGTTAAAGGCTTCGAGTCCACTTGTCATCTCTTCACTAATAGGTTTTAGCTCCACTACTAGCATGTATCATATGTGTATATGAGTTTCTCTGAATACCGGATGTATTTTGTTGTTTTTAGTGGTACTCATATAAATAGTCAGTTACTCATGTAGTCATTGAGTTTACTTTTCATTGTCTTCAGGACCAGTACTTTCTAAATATGTCTTTAAATTCCTGACTTGAGTTTCCTTTTTTGTTTATGTCATTTGTTGAGAAATCTGGATGGACATTGGTGATCCACGATTTGTTTGTGGGATTTGGTTTGAAGTATTTTCTTTTTGCAGGTTTTTGGGTTGTGTCAATTTCAAGGGAGGTTATGTCAAAATTTTCGTAGAATTTCTTAGATTATGGTCAGTTGTTAGGACTTAATCTTAGTTTACTGGCTAAACTAATGTTGTTTCAATTCCATATAGTAGTGTTGATGGGATACGACCCACATATGGGTTGCCGAAGAACATCATTAGTTTATAATAAATTTATACGGAAAACATAGGGGGAAAAATGACACTGGTAAAGCCAAGATGATAGAAACAAAGGAGAACATCACTGAAGAAGAAATTATTGAGGCCTTGGAGAAAAATATTCCTCTCGGTGTCTTGAACATTGAGCTCATTGCTATGTACCATATTCCCTAAGAAAGTTGAGAAGCTCAATTCCACTCACTATCAATGACAAGATGAGAAGTGTCGAAGAAGAAAACAAAAGGAAGAGTCGCTACCATAAATTTGCACTTAGACGATAAAACTATTAAGGTTTCGTCATGTAAGAGAAAATATTTTGTGATGTAAGAGAAAATTTCATCGTCTAGGCTAAACTTAGATGACAAAAAAAAAAATTTGTTGCCTAAGCATCGACTTAGAAGACGAACACACATTTTCGTCGTCTAAGTCCGATTTTCGACGACGAAACTTGTTTTTATTGTCTACGTATAATATCTTAGAGAACAAAAAATTTATTCGTCATCTTAGAAGTCTCACTTAAATGATGAAAAAAATAATTTGTCGTCTAAGATCTGACTTAGACGACGAAATACACTATGTCGTCTAAGAGATTGTACTTAGACAACGAAATGTTGTACTTAGACAACGAATATATATTTCGTCGTCTAAGATCATTTATAACCCTATACCCTAACCCTAAACCCTTAACCGTAAATCCTTTCCCCCTAAATCCTGAAAGTGTTAAACGATGAAAGTAATAAGATTTGAGGTTTAAGTGCTACTTAGACGATGAAATTTAACCCCTTTCGTTGTTTAAGTATAGTTTCACAATCTGACCTCTAAGAGCACGATCATGTGTACCATGTTAGATTGCAAATTATATTCATTGAGCGCATAGAGTAAACAATTCAAGGACTGTGATTGTCGACTGTTCAAAAATAAGAGTTACGAAGATTCGTATATCAACGTTTCCGTTACGTTGAAATTTCGGTTTTATGGTTGACTACGCTGATCAAACCCTTAACAAACTTTGTATTGACTGAAAATTTTTCTACTTACATATTATGTTGTGATAAATATATCTAATGGTTATTCAATTTCGTGAATATTGATGTGGAGTGAATACAGACATACGAACACTTAAATTATATAATGTAGTCTTACATCAACATATATAACAAGTTTTTAGTCTTACATAAACTTTTTATGTCAAATTTCAATTAATTTTTATATAGTTGATAAATTAAAGTTTTACGACAAGACAAACACCTGTAACTTGGGAATCGGGTTTACGAATTATATTTTACGATCGTTAATTTTTGTCTTTTAACTATTTTTCGATAATCACTAAATTCAATCGATCAAATCCTAAATTAATCCAAATTGGGTTAAATTTTTTCCGACAACATTGTATAAATGTAATGGTTATATTTGACGATTGAATTTTAATGATTGTTAAGTAACTACCCAAAGTTTATTTTTCAATTATTTAAAATAACTAAAAAAATACCTTATACGACGAAACTATTTATATTTCGTCGCCTAGCTACGACTTAGGCGACGAAATCTAAATAGTTTCAATTTTGGTGGATTTTTTTTTCCAAAAAATTTGGGTAAAATTTAAAACACTTAGATGATGAATCTTTCAAATTTCGCCGTCTAAGTCAAAAATATTGGTAGGGTTTTTAAAAATTTAAAATACTTAGACGACGAATTTATTAGATTTCGTTGTCTAAGTCATAAAAATTGGCGATTTTTTTTCTGCCAAAATTTTTGGCGAAAATTCAAATCACTTAGAAAACACAAGCTAATGGATTTATCATCCAAGTCGTCGTTTTGAAACCCTCTTTAAATTGATCATTTTCTCAATCTCTCTCTCAAACCAACCACCACCATCACACACCACCACAAGACACCACCACCACATGCCACCACCACGCCGCCATTGACCTTGGCACCACAGCACTCCGGCCATCACCATAGGGTAATTTTTTTTGTTAGTTTAGGTTACCTTAATTAATTAGGTTAGTTTATTTAGGTTAGCTTAATTAGGTTATGCTTTTTTGGTAATTGAGGTTAGCTAAATTAGGTTAGGTTGATTGAGTTAATTTCATTTAGGTTAGGTTAGGTTAATTTAGGTTATGTTAATTTTGACTTTTTCCGTTAATTTAGGTTTTTTAGATTAATTTGATTTTATCAGGTCGAAGGAGAAAATATGATAGACTGAAATTGTAATTCTTTCATTGATAGAATGTTTTATATATTTGCTTATACAATCTGTTACAATAACTGTCCCTATAAAACAAGAATTCTTTGTATCTTTATCTATATTAATCCGTATCTAATTAGGACAATACACACACCAGGAGTTACGGAGAATAAATCTCCTTAAACTCCCCCTTGTGTCGAGGGCCTAATGAATGATGCATAACTTCTTGCCTCACTAGAAACCTTGCCAAGCAAACAAAAACCTCATGGGTAAAGCAAAAGCTTGGTTTAAGGGAAAAAGAGTACAACACATCTACTACAAACTCTACTACATGTGACGTAGACTCCCCCTGATATCTACAAAAATGTAACTTCCTCTGACTGTAAAATCAGTCATGGAGTTCAGATAACCTGTGCATACTAATGCATCTCACATGTTTCACAAATGTAGATTTGGGTAATGACTTGGTAAACAAGTCCGCAACATTATCTGTCAAACCAACCTGGTTCACATGAATAATCAATAACCGATGTTGTTGCTGATTGTAGGAGTACGTTGGCGAAATGAATTAAGTATGACACCTTTAATGTGATCCAATTTTATTTGTTCAATGCAAAACGCATTATCTTCAAATATGCAAGTATGTGTTGTCGTATTAGATGACAAACCACTAGACCTTTGAATATGTTGTATTATCGTCTTAAAACAAACACACTCATCAACCGCTTCATACAAAGCTTTAATCTTAGAATAGTTCGAGGAAGTAGCAACAAGGGTTTACTTTGTTATTCTCTAAGAAATTTTCATGTTCTCCATGGTGAATACATAACTTATTTGGGAATGTCCTTTATGTGGGTCAGAGAGATACCCAACATCAGCAAATCTGACCAACACATCAACCGATGTTTCAGAATAGGGGACAACAGTAAAACTACTCACAACAGGTTTAGCCTTTGATGGATTGAATAACAACTCCTTTGATGGATTAAAGGCATGACTCTGGTCTGACCCGTGAGCATCCTTTGATGGATCGAGAGAAATTCTTGATAGATCGAAGGCTTCAGAATCTGTATGCTGCAATTCAACCATCTTTTTTTTCGGGACTTTCAAGCTTCTTTTTGTGCTCTTTGTAAGGGAAGAATAAACCCAAGTCTATACAACCCTTCAAGTACCTGAAGATTTGTTTTACTCTATTCCCATGACTTTGCGTTAGCACATACCGAGATGGCAATGTCAGGATGTGTGCTCAAAGCTATATTTTACCAAGCTCTAACCGCACCAAGATATATAATCTCAGCTCCAAAAGATCTTTACCATTATCATTCTGATGAAATAAATCCTTTTGGGTTCCAGATTATAAATAATCGTTTGTGTGCTTAAGAGGGTGTGCTTTGTCAATTGCCTGATCTAGATATAAGCAGACTAGTAAATAAGAATTCAACCAACTTGATTTTTCACCTCTAAACTGAAATATAATCGAGTCCTACCAATGTCTATCATCTCAAATAACTCGTTCATCTACTGAACAAATTTGGGAATAACTTTTTATTCTTGTATCCCTTCCCAATCAAGTAGTCAGTAAGATGTGCATACCATATCCTACCAGATTGTTTCAATCCATATAGTGAACTTCTCAATCTAATTCATGAGCGCTCCGTGGTTTATAGTTACTTGCATTGGGTAGAGCCATGCCAACTGGCACTATCATGTATATCTCTGAATTAAGATTCCAATAAGATATATTGTAACCATATCTATAAGCTTCATACTCAGTATTTTTGGACACTACCAAACTGGTAAGTTAGTGGAAAGTAATAATGTCCATAACTAGAGAATCTATCTCCTCTAGTTATATCATTACCATACTGAAAGCTTGCCATTTGTAAGGGTCTAATTAAGCATAGATTGCAACTTTTTATATCGGTCAATTTGCTCTACATTAATTGTTGACAATCCGCAATAGAGTAATGTTCTACTTCATCGTCGTCAATTCTTGACCAATGAAATAAGTAAATACATCATCAACGAATCTGGATGAACCATCTATAATACCTTTAACATTTGTTTAACTTGGTAAAATTTCTTTGTTTATTGACATCATCATTGACTCTGATGCATCCACCATCATTTGTCAATATCGACTTTTAGACACAATTAGAGTAAGAAACAATCTCATGTGTTGATGATTAACGGTTGTGCTTTGATGGCTTGCCTTTTCATTAGGAACTCATTAGTAGATTTTGACCAATGTTACACCCACAATATGAGTAGGAGAAACATTATCTCACCCGGGTGTTGCGTTAACTTGCCCAATTCCAGAAACTTTTAACCTTGCAGAATTTATAGCATGTATAACCGATCTCGTCACTTTCATAATATCAGTAAAGATGAAAGGACCCAACCCCGATTTAGTTGCCTAAACCGGAATCAAACTCCTTCGAAAACACGAACCAACAAAAACCGTAAAATTTTTGGCAAAGTTTCGTTACTAACGTGGAATTACCATTACCTGCACGCGGAAAATACACTTCATCCTATGCCACAAAAAGCAAACCGTGGGCACCAATCTCATCCGGATTTCTCAATATATCAACAATAATGTAAAGTAGTAAATATATCTGTACTTTACTGAAATCCGGAGAAAAATCGTACGAAATATACAACAGAATTCTCAGAGCGACCTCTAATGTATAATCATATAAGTATACCACAGTAGGTAGAACAATAAACCTACTGGAAGAAACAAGGTAGCTCGAGCACTATGCCTCCGACCACGACGTGCGACACCAGAGTCCGAACTGCAAACTGGGCACGGAAACCGAAAAGTCCAGGGGAAAGACATGAAAACCGTTAGAGTGAGTGGACGAAAATAAATGTCTTTCACCAAGTAATATATACGTATAAAAACATATGCGAGTCAAATGCATGAAAATCATATGGTACGTGAGGAGACGCTGACTCCAACCCACGTATAGAGCATGCTGAAAGGACCCAACCCCGATTTAGCTCCCTAAACCGGAATCAAACCCTTTCGAAAACACGAACCAACAAAAAAACCTTTCAAAATTTCGGCAGAGTTTCGTTACTAACGTGGAATTACCATTACCTCCACGCGGAAAATACACTTCATCCTATGCCATAAAAATCAAACCGTGGGCACCAATCCCATCCGGATTTCTCAATATATCAACAGTAAAGTAAAACAGTAAATATATCTATACTTTACTGAAATCCGGAGTAAAATCATATAGTATATACAACAGAATACTCAGAGCGACCTCTAATGTATAATAATATACGTATACCACAGTAGGTAGAACAATAAACCTACTGGAAGAAACAAGGTAGCTCGAGCACTATGCCTCCAACCATGACGTGCGACACCAGAGTCCAACTGTAAATTGGGCACGGAAACCGAAAAGCCCAGGGGAAAGACATGAAAACTGTTAGAGTGAGTGGACCAAAATAAATGTCTTTCACCGAATAATATATAAGTTATAAAAACATATGCGAGTCGAAAGTATAAATAATCAAATGGTACACGAGGGAGACTCTAACTCCTCACGCATACAAACACGAGGGAAACTCTAACTCCTCACGCATACATACAAACACGAGGGAGACTCTCACTCCTCACGCGTACAGAGCATGCATAAAAATCTCACGGGGCCACTCGTGGACACATAACAACATATAAGTGTATATACGTAATATATATACTGGTATAGGCATAATCGTATAACACATGCTCATGTAAACCGAAATCTCATATGCATGCTCAAGTTCATAAAACGTATATAAAGACTCGCAAACAATCCGTGAAAAGAAATGTCCATTCACAGACTAGCGTAACGCAGTTCGCGTTAACCCGTGATCCGGCGGAAAGTCCCTCGCCAAACAAACGATCACGAACCCCTGAATATTCACAAAATCCATTTCTCAAAATCATAATTCGACAATTCAAGACAAATCACGAGAAACCACCGTTCTCGGAAACACGTAATTCAATGTCGACGAATCGTCGAAAATCTGATATTTACACCTCAATACCTCGCTGTACTTTCAGATGCTCAAATCGAGAAACGAACCTCCCCACTGTGATCGGGGCGCGATTTCGAGTGAAATGACATGCAACTTGTCGAAAACTCCAAAAAGTCATACTTTGACCGTTGACCGCCGGCGGCGGCGGCGCCACCACCAATCTGAACTTTTCCCGGCGGAGAAACCCCTATTCCATGCAAAATCACCCACTGAGCAACTTTGTCAATTGCAACAAAGGCCAATTCTCACTCTAACTAGTCCAATTTCAAGCAAAACCGAATTGTCCCCAAAATTTCAAATCCAAAATTCTCCAAGCACAAATCGAATTAGAACTCCATACTTACATGGTTAGAATCATGGAGATGAGGGCTACAAAACCCAGTCCTTGTTTGAGCTACACTCGGCCGGAATCGAAAACCACCATTAACCCCAAATTTTACAAACTTTGAACCGGAAAACACCCCATTTCCGGCGACCCACGCCGTCGACGGTGGCCGGAGACGGACTCTGGAGGCCGAGGCGAAGCAGGAGGGACAAGCCCCGTGGCCAGAGATGGCCGGACGGCAGCTCGCCGCCGACCACCGTGAAGCACCGTCGAGCTTCTCTCTCCACCAAGTGTTGACCAAGTCAACACGGTCAACTTCATTTAATTGCAGTTTGACTTTCCTAATATGGCAACCCCACTATTTATAGCTTGCCCAAAATGGAAACTTCCGTATTTATCATTTTCGACGAACTTGAATACCCGTAACTTCCACGTCGTAATTCCGATTGCGATAATTCTCGCGGCAACAAACTCGACTCGACATGTTCTTCAATTATCACCCGAAGTCAAACACATCGACCAATCAGATAAAAAGTCAACTGTTCAAACTAACACATATTTAAACCGACTAAATAATCAATAATCGGAAATATTCACAACTTAATCCTCGCAACTCAGAATAATGCTCCGGAAGTTCCCACGAGCTCGAAATTAAATTCTTAACAACTTTCATGAAGAAGCCGAAACCAAATTCTCGTCCGGTAATTTAGTCGTTAAGAAGGCCACAATTATAAATCGATTATGTGGAAACTTCAAATATTCATAACTTATTCCTCGGTCGTCCAAATAACGATTTGGAACCGCCCACGAACTCGAAATCACACGTACAATGACTCTCGAGAAGAGACCCAGCTTCAATTCTCGGCCAATGATTTAGTCGTTAACAAATCGGGCGATTCAAACACTGTCGTAACTCTGCGACTACGCGCAAGCTCGTAGATCAAGCTGATTCCTCTGTTGATTCTGTTCTGGGTCATCACAAATCCACCCCCCTTAAAAAAATTTCGACCTCGAAATTTTCGAGTCTGCCTACTACAAGGTAGGAGTACTGCCTCTGCATATTGCTCAACTCTCCAGCGACAATGTCAACTGAACAACTCTGACAACAGACTTTACAATAGGAGATAGCTCCGTGCTGAAATCCCTGTACCCTCAAATCTGGAATCTGAACTGGCTCTACAAAATCGCCAAGTGTTCCTGCATAAGGAACAGATAGGGTACACAACACGTAATAAACCTGAAACATAGTTCCGCAACACGGAACACAACACACATAAAAGCCAACGATATAGGCGATGCCGAACTATACGGCCAACACAAACTCGCCTATGACCACATACGGATCAAAATAACATGGCAAATCACAATTCAACACACTCATATCAACATAGCTCAAACATCGAACTCGGGCAATTATCAACCTGTTTCCGCTAATCCAAAAGTCTGTGGTAGCACATTCCACAAAATCCGAATCAAACATCAACTCAAACTCAAACCAAACTCTCTCCAGCACAATGGAGTACAACATCATTCCTCAAAACGATATCATGCAACGTCATAAACATAGTGATCAACAAACTGGTACTGCATGCAATCTCAAACAAGTGAAACTGCTGGTCCCAAGTCCTCCGGAACTGCAATACCGAGGTTCACAACATGCCCTCCAAGGTCTGAATAGTCCTCAAAGATCGCCCACCAATCTGAGGATAAGAACCGGTACTAAACTGTAATCTGGTCCCCCAACGCTCGTTGTAAAGTTTGCCAACACACAGTCGTAGCTGATTACCTCGATCAGCGAACTGGAACACAGGCGCACCACGTAAATGGACAATCTCCGCCAAACACAACTATGCCAATCTGCCACTGAAATCTTTTCCGGAAAGTACAAGAAAACGTACTAAATTCATCAAATGGTCCACAATGGCCAAACAACTAGTATTACAAACCAAAGTGCATACAAACACACACATTCACAGCAACAATCGCCACGTCTAACCGGAAATCTCAAATGGCTGACACTTCTCGGCAAGTCTCTGCCTCCTAGCCATCGCCAATCGACAAATGTGACACCTGTACACACAAGCTGCTACATTGCTCTTCATGTTGCGTCACGAGTAGTAAACTCGAAGTATCTGATACATCTCCGTATCACTAGCGCCAAATGCGCGCGAAACAATGAGCTTCAACATCATCACACTCGAACTCAGCTTCCGTGGCTTGCAACTCGGCTAACACGGAAACTCGAGCCACATACACACACATGAAACACCGAAGCTTCCGACTTTCAATTGAATGCATCAGCAACAACATCCCAGATGGATAGTCAAAGTACAATCTCTAGCCTTTCCCGAACAAGCTCAAAGGTGCAGCCATAGTCGTTAGTCGACCCCATCCATCTACACTGCCTCAAGCCCAAATCTGGCCGAAAATGCAAGTGGAGGAAACTCAAGTGATCAGTGTACGTCTTACACTGCGCTGCACGCCATAACTGTAGTGTCTCGAACTCTTCGATGCTAACATAAGGACAGCTACACCCAAATCATACATAGGATATGTAGCTACATAAGGTTTCCACTGTCTGTAACCATGAGCCACCGCTCTGCTACACAGCATCAAAACATAACCAAATTTAAATCTCGATGCATCACCATAACCCATGAATTCATCACGATCATCAGGTAAGGTCAAAACCGAAGCAACAGTCAACCATCCCTCAGGAGTAAGTAACTCTCCTCGCGTGCATCGAACCACTCGAACTAGACGCCTTCTTAGTCAATCTGGAAAGTAGAGTGGCAATCCAGGAAAATCCTGTACAAGCCGTCGGTAATAACCTGCATAACCCAAGAGACTCCCGATCTCTGGTACAATGATAGGTCACCCCAAATCAACACAGCTTCTAACTGGTCAGGATCCACGCCAACTCCCTCAGATAACATCACACAGCCCAAAATCTTCACGCTAATCAACCATAACTCACACTTGCTGAGCTTTACCAACAACTGATCATCTCGTAAGGGCCGCAAAACCGCTCACAATTGCTTCAGGTGCTGGTCCACACTCCTAGAATACATCAGGATGTTGCTGACGAACATGACCGTAACTCGTCCAGAAACCGTCTGAACACCTGGTCTATCAAGTCCACAAGATCTACGGGGGCATTGGCAACCCAAACAGCGTGACCAAAAACTCCTGATGACCGCACCGAGATCCGAAAACTGTCCAAACCACATCCGACTCATCAAACCTCAATTGATGGTATCCGGACTAGAAATCAATCTTCGAAAAGACTGAAGCTCTCACAAGCTGATCAAACCAATCATCAATCCGAAGCGGAGGATACTCACTCTCCTCTGAAGCGAATCAGGTTTCCGGTAGTCAATGCACCACCTCGTCGAACCATCTAACATCCGTACAAACAATGCAAGAGCATACCACGCAAATACGCGGGGTCACATGAAATCTCCTGAAACCTCCTCCAGCAACTCCTGGAGTCGAAACTGTAGCTCCATCAGCTCCGCTGGCTCCGAACGACAAAATGAGTCCAGCGCCCGGTACAAGCTCAATGGTGTAGTCAATCTCCCGAACTGAAGGAACACCTGGTAACTCCTCCGAAACACACCTGGAAACTCGGGAACCACCTCAATGTCACCAATGTCGGGCACATCAACCGTAGTATCCACAACATGAGCTAAGCAAACAACACAACTCGTCTCCACCATCTGTTCGACCATCACCGCAAAACAGTATCTCGGGGAAATCTGGTCGTCGAAACACAACCTCCTTCTCGAAGCACTCGAACAATGCGTCGTCAGTAAGTCCATACTCATAGTCACATCAAAAACCACAATGTCCAGCTATAACAGATCCACAGCTAAGCCATATCCTCCATCAAGGATCTCGCAACCTCCGGATGGATGCAACACTCTCCAAAACCTCGGAAGTGGAGATGTAGCTACAATAGCCATGGATATCAAATAACAGTAACCTCAGAGAAAAGTCTGTCTTCAAACAAGGTCATGGCACGAACTCCAACATGCCCAACTAGCCGCCCACGTCAATTGCGACTTGCTAAATAACTCATCAAAAGGTTACATTGGTCAAATTTCAGGAATAGCATCATGACCTCCTCATGAACTCTGGGCTGCCGAACTGGTAAAACAGCTGGCTGAGGGCGCTCCCTCGCAACATGTCCCTCCTGGCCACCACAATAGCAACTGAGAGTGCTCCACAAACACAAGTCACCGCAACACCTGCTGCATGAAAGGATCACCAACGATCGCCCAAACTCATGCCACAGGAGCAAGTCCGCTACGCTGTGATCTCCGCCATCGACAAACGGATCCTCTGCCTGATATGATGACCCTCAACATAATCGAAAAGACCTCAGCCTGATGACGTCACTGATCCCGAAGTGTCAGAACTCAACCTCATCAAAATCTCGACTAAGTCCACTTTCCTCAAACTATCACATCGGAAATTGCGTACACCTTTCCTTCTCAATAGCCTCGCCACTGAGCGCAGCACACTAAGCTCCTCACGGCTATCTCGAGGCACATCAATCAGACTCTCTCTGATACTCAGGTTCAAACTCATCTTGAACCTCGTACACTGCTTCCTCTGAAGCCACATAACTCGTGCGAATAGGGACAAACATGTGAACAATGCATCTCTGCCTCAGGTGGTTAAACACTCCACATTCAATTGTTGGGTAGTCAGATTAAACCATTACCGTATAAACAACACCCTGAATGTAGGCCATGGAGTCGCAACCGGAACTCACACAATAACAGCCCACCAAATACAATGATCTGACACAGGCAAACATCAATTGCCACAATTCTCAGCTCTTCGGCAACATGTAGACGCTCATAAACACATAACCAGGCAAAGCGTGCCACCCAAATCTCTGAACTTAGAATACTCATCCAAATCCACAGTTCTCTGGCAAATCGCGCGTCGATTGATCCTCAATAGGATCCACAACCGTACTGACATGGAAATCACGTCAAGGAGGCATCCTAATGAATAAAACATCGTTCACAACAAGTGGAACGTAATCATGGAACTTTAAATATTTGAAAGTATACAACACCCGGAATATTGATGAGTATCCGCCGGCCGGTCGGGTCACCATTTCAGACATGCTGTACATTCTCAAATATCCTTAGTAAACACGACTACAGAAGTCTACATAACCTATAACCTAATGCTCTGATACCAAGCTGAAAGGACCCAACCCCGATTTAGCTCCCTAAACCGGAATCAAACCCTTTCGAAAACACGAACCAACAAAAAAACCTTTCAAAATTTCGGCAGAGTTTCGTTACTAACGTGGAATTACCATTACCTGCACGCGGAAAATACACTTCATCCTATGCCACAAAAATCAAACCGTGGGCACCAATCCCATCCGGATTTCTCAATATATCAACAGTAAAGTAAAACAGTAAATATATCTATACTTTACTGAAATCTGGAGTAAAATCATATAGTATATACAACAGAATACTCAGAGCGACCTCTAATGTATAATCATATACGTATACCACAGTAGGTAGAACAATAAACCTATTGGAAGAAACAAGGTAGCTCGAGCACTATGCCTCCGACCATGACGTGCGACACCAGAGTCCAACTGCAAACTGGGCATGGAAACTGAAAAGCCCAGGGGAAAGACATGAAAAATGTTAGAGTGAGTGGACGAAAATAAATGTCTTTCACCGAATAATATATAAGTTATAAAAACATATGCGAGTCGAAAGTATAAATAATCGAATGGTACACGAGGGAGACTCTAACTCCTCACGCATACAAACACGAGGGAGACTCTAACTCCTCTTGCATACATACAAACATGAGGGAGACTCTAACTCCTCACGCATACAGAGCATGCATAAAAATCTCACGGGGCCACTCGTGGACACATAACAACATATAAGTGTATATACGTAATATATATACTGGTATAGGCATAATCGTATAACACATGCTCATGTAAACCGAAATCTCATATGCATGCTCAAGTTCATAAAACGTATATAAAGACTCGCAAACAATCCGTGAAAAGAAATGTCCACTCACAGACTAGCGTAATGCAGTTCGCGTTAACCCGTGATCCGGCGGAAAGTCCCTCGCCAAACAAACGATCACGAACCCCTGAATATTCACAAAATCCATTTCTCAAAATCATAATTCGACAATTCAAGACAAATCACGAGAAACCACCGTTCTCGGAAACACGTAATTCAATGTCGACGAATCGTCGAAAATCTGATATTTACACCTCAATACCTTGCTGTACTTTCAGATGCTCAAATCGAGAAACGAACCTGCCCACTGCGATCGGAGCGCGATTTCGAGTGAAATGACATGCAACTTGTCGAAAACTCCAAAAAGTCATACTTTGACCGTTGACCGCCGGCGGCGGCGGCGCCACCACCAATCTGAACTTTTCTCGGCGGAGAAACCCCTATTCCATGCAAAATCACCCACTGAGCAACTTTGTCAACTGCAACAAAGGCCAATTCTCACTCTAACTAGTCCAATTTCAAGCAAAACCGAATTGTCCCCAAAATTTCAAATCCAAAATTCTCCGAGCACAAATCGAATTAGAACTCCATACTTACATGGTTAGAATCATGGAGATGAGGGCTACAAAACCCAGTCCTTGTTTGAGGTCAACTCGGCCTGAATCGAAAACCACCATTAACCCCAAATTTTACAAACTTTGAACCGGAAAACACCCCCTTTCCGGCGACCCACGCCGTCGACGGTGGCCGAAGACGGACTCGAGAGGCCGAGGCGAAGCGGGAGGGACAAGCCCTGTGGCCAGAGTTGGCCGGACGGCAGCTCGCCGCCGACCACCGTGAAGCACCGTCGAGCTTCTCTCTCCACCACATGTTGACCAAGTCAACACGGTCAACTTCATTTAATTGAAGTTTGATTTTCCCAATATGGCAACCCCACTATTTATAGCTTGCCCAAAATGGAAACTTCCGTATTTATCATTTTCGACGAACTTGAATACTCGTAACTTCCACATCGTAATTTCGATTCCGATAATTCTCGCGGCAACAAACTCGACTCGACATGTTCTTCAATTATCACCCGAAGTCAAACACATCGACCAATTGGATAAAAAATCAACTGTTCAAACCAACACATATTTAAACCGACTAAATAATCAACAATTGGAAATATTCACAACTTAATCCTCGCAACTCAGAATAATGCTCCGGAAGTTCCCACGAGCTCGAAATTAAATTCTCAGCAACTTTCATGAAGAAGCCGAAACCAAATTCTCGTCCAGTAATTTAGTCATTAAGAAGGCCACAATTATAAATCGATTATGTCGAAACTTCAAATATTCATAACTTATTCCTCGGTCGTCCAAATAACGATCTGGAACTGCCCACGAACTCGAAATCACACGTAAAACGACCCTCGAGAAGAGACCCAGCTCCAATTTTCGGCCAATGATTTAGTCGTTAACAAATCGGGCGATTCAAACACTGTCGTAACTCTACGACTACGCGCAAACTCGTAAATCAAGCTGATTCCTCTGCTGATTCTGTTCTGGGTCGTCACACATGCATCGTAAATATATCGCGGAGTCTCTCATGGACTACCACGCGATAGCACAGTCTTAATCACGGGATCCCAGACCCACACGTGATTCCTAGCCAGAAAGGCCTCGGGTCAGGATATCTGTCCCCCCCGGAGCGTACTCGGGGATCAGCCGAGAAGACAACGTATATCGATACAACCCTGATAACTGAGACTGTACTCTGTGTAAACCAAATCATAAATCTTTTCCATGCACATGCATAAAACATAATATGTACGTATGTATATTCGTATAAGCATAATCGTAAAATACATGCTCGTAAAATCATGTTCAAACTGCATGTTCAAGTTCGTAAATCATATATAAATGACTAGCAAACAATCCGTGAAAAGAAATGTCCACTCACAGACTAGCGTAACGCAGTTCGCGTTAACCCGTGATCCGGCGGAAAGTTCCTCGCCAAAAGAACGATCACGAACCCCTGAATAATCACAAAGTTCATTTCTCAAAATCACAACTCAATAATTCAAAACAAATCACGAGAAACCACCGTTCTCGGAAACACGTAATCCGATTACGACAAACTGTCGAAAATCCGAAAATCACACCTCAATACCTCGCTGTACTTTCGGATGATCAATTCGAAAAACGAACCTCCCCACTGCGATCGGGGCGCGATTTCGAGTGAAATGACATGCAACTTGTCGAAAACCCCAAAAAGTCAAACTGTTGACCGTTGACCGCCGCCCGCGACGGCTGCACCACCAACTTGAAATTTTCCCGGCGGAGCAGCCCCTATTCCATGCAAAATCACTCACTGAACAACTTTCACAACTGCATCGAAGGCCAATTCTCACTCTAACCATGTCAATTTCATGAAAAACCGAATGTTCACACAAATTTCCATTCCAAAATTCTCCATGTACAAGATGAATTGGAACACCAAACTTACATAGTAGCTTCATGGTGATGAGGGCTACAGAACCTAGTCCTTTTTGAAGCTCAATTTGGCCGGAATCGGAAACCACCATTAACCCCAAAATCTTCAAACTTTGGTCCAAGCTTTCTCTCTCCACCGTGAGCCACGCCGTGAGTGGTGGCCTGCACGGAGACGAGGGCACTGTGGCACACCGAACCGGACTAGCCTCGCCCCCCGAGGTGGCCGGAAGGAGCACCGTCGCCGGCGAGCCGTGGACGTCGCGCCACCTTTTTCTCTCCACCGAGTTGACTCGGTCAACTCGGTCAAGCTAATTAATGAGGATGTTGACTTTCCCAAACTGGCAAGTTCACTATTTATACCTTCCCAAAAAGGAAACCTCCAAAATTCACTTTTCGACAAACTTCAAATATCCGTAACTTTCACGACGTAATTCTGGTTCCAATAATTCTCGCGGCAACAAACTCGACTCGACGTATTCTTCAATTATCACCTGAAGTCAAACACATCGACCAAACCGATAAAAAGTCAACGGTTCAAACCAGCACATGTTTAACCGACTAAACAATCAACAACCGGAAATATTCACAACTTAATCGTCGTAACTCGGAATAATGCTCCGAAAGTTCCCACGAACTCAAAATTAAATTTTCTACATCTTCCGTGAAGAATCCAAAGCCAAATTCTTGTCCGGTAATTTAGTCGTTAAGAAATCTACCAATTTAACCCGATTCCGTCGAAACTTCAAATATTCATAACTTATTCCTCGGTCGTCCAAATAACGATCCGGAACCGCCCACGAACTCGAAATCACACGTACAACGACTCTCGAGAAGAGACTCAGCTCCAATTCTCGGCCAATGATTTAGTCGTTAACAAGTCCGGTGATTCAAACAACTGTCGTAAATCTGCGACTACACGCAAGCTCGTAGATTAAGCTGATTTCTCATACTGATTCTGTTCTGGGTCATCACAAAAGAAGTCAGACATCAAATATGCTACTTTATGAAGATCAAGCATACATTGCAATTCAATCTCACACTGAGATGTGTGGAGATCATGATGAGACATAGTGAAGACATACCACGTCAATTTATGATATTTAACCAGAATGGAACAATTCTTATCTCCCTCTAACAGCAGGAAGTATGTCTCACCAAAATGACTATATGCAAAACTAACAGTAAAGAGATCTCCTGTCAAAGGTTCTAAACAGCAGACATTCGTTGGAGAATCATAACCAACATCAAAGCATAATCATCGTTGATGACCCATTTTTTTACATAGTGGAAGCATAGTAGGTACATGTACCACACAACCAAAGATTCGTAGGTGTGAGATATCATGCTCATATCCAGTTATCAACTGGTACGCACTATATGGTTGGTGGTTTATGGGTATCAAGTGAATAAGTATAGCTGCACGTACCACCGCATATCCCCAAGCATAAATCGGTAAATCAATATGCATTACCATTGCCCTGGCCATAAGCTGTAACCGCTTAAAGTCTGCCTATGCTAAACAATTCTATGAATGAACATGGGGAACCAGGATGTTCAACTTCAGTCCCAATCAACATGCAATAATCAACAAAATATATTTATGTAAACTCTCCTGCATTATTCAATCTAATTAACCTGGTTAGGTTGTCCGGGTGGTGAGCCCAAAGCTGAATAATATGTGCTAGGAGTTTTGTAAATGCAGCGTATCATGTGGATTGCAAAGACGTGTGACCTATGTGTTGAAGCAACAATCAAAACCATATATAAACAGTCCGCATACCAGTTTGATTGATCCATAAATATATTCTTAGAATCTATGAAGGAATGGAAGTTGTGTCTGCAACAAAGTACCGTCATGCATGTAAACAACATTGTAGACATAAATAAGCTTTGAAAAATGAGCGATGTGCATTGGATTTTGTCATAAGGACATCTGGTGGGATAACACACGATGCAACAATGATACTTTGTTGGGATTGTGCTGCACTCATCTCAGAGACCGAGCCAGAAATGAGAGGACCAGTCTCATCCTCCCCATCTAAACTGATGGATTTAGGTATTCCCACATACTTCTTCACTCTGAAGAACCGATGACCATGAGAATTTCTCAATATCTTGATCATCATACTACAAAAGCTCATATGAGGCAAAGTCACACATAGTAATATAAGTCACTGCTGACACTGCATGAGATTTAATGATCCCAACCGTAGTAAGATATAAATACTATAAATCCTCATAAACCTCTCCAGATTGTGCCGTTGGCAGCATTCTATAGATATTGGACACAAAACTTTGTTTCATTCTCACAATATTATTCCAAGTGAAAACCATTGGCATAAATGTTTTCAAATCTTAGCAAAGTTCGAATGGCCATTAAGAGCGTATAACACTCAATCTCCCCATCATATATCAACAAAATAATATCAATCAATCCATCTTTAGATCCAAGACATGACGAACACTTTAAGCGAATACTTAAAGATTTTATAAAGTGATGTTATAGTATGATAATACCTAAAACCAACCAATGTATAACAACATCTGACCGGTCGAAATGACCTTTGTAGATTAAGTTCCATGACCTGACAAAAATCGATGTAAAACCACATATGGTGCAAAATTTTAGGTTGCTCAGTTTAGAACCTTTATTTGTCAATAAAACTAATATAAAACACATCAAAAACACCACAATATGGGTATAATCTTCGATGGATCGAAGTACACAATTTTCGATAGATCGAAGTACACAATTTTCGATGGATCGAAAATCTCACAATCCAACCCAAGGGATACCTTTGCTGGATTGAAGAACAATCCCTCACCTTCTATGGATCGAAGAACAATTCCTTTATGGATTGAAGAAACCCAAAATAAAACTTGATTTTTCGATACTAATTTTCGATGGGTCAAAAAATTAGGCTTTGATGGATCGAAGAAGGAATCCTTGATGGATCAAAAATGGCAGTGTAAGAACCCGAGACATGCCTTCGAAGGATCCAAGAAGGAATCCTCGATGGATCAAAAATGGAAGTTTAAGAACCCGATGATGACCTTCAATGGATCGAAGTACAAATTTTTTATGGATCTAAAATCTCACAAATCGACCCGTAGGATACCTTTGATGGATCAAAAAATAAGTCCTCGATGGATTGAAGACCCTCCGAGATCAGAACAACATCATCTCCTTTATGTCTCATTTTTGACTATATCGTTGTGTCATTATGCCATATGTTCATGTAAATATCGAACCATACACTGAATTGGTATAAAAATAACATTTCTCAACACTTTCATATACCGAAAAATAGAAAAAAATTCCATTACTCGCTAACTTTAAAAATTACATCATAGTTGTCTTATTCCGAAAATCATGACTTAAAACAAAGTCTCAAACCATGACTAAACCAAGTCAAAAACAAAACATGACTAAAACCAAGTAAAAAAAAAAGCTAAACTTGATGACATAGCAAAAACTTGAGCCTAATACATGGACTATTCAAAAAAATAGCAGTCTTCAAACTTGCTTTTGTATTGTCTGCTATTCTAAGATTGGCTTTATCCCAAACTTCTATCTCATAGTCTTCAAATGAAGTTAGTCTCATGTGCCAAATATCATGTGTACTTTTTGTAGGCATGTTGAATATCCTTGGGTGCACAACATTGTTTGTGCATGTGCTTGGTAGAATAACATCTATAGCAAGATGATAAGCATGAATTAGAAGCAGAATTTGAAGAATTTCTCCCATTCCTAGAACTAGAATGATTCTTGTTGGAGTTGTTTTGGCCATTGTCTTGGTGAGTCCAAGTGAATTTTTGACTATATCCTCTATCACGAGATTTGTCTCGTCCTCCTCTTCCACCAAGGTTATTGTAAGGCTTAGAACCACTGCTTCTCTTATCATTAAGTGTCTTTCCACCAGTGTTGTATGACTTATAGATCTTAAGAGTACCGGTGGGCTGAGCATTATGTGGAGAAGAATCTTACGATACCACTCTTTCTTGGCCAACACATTCATGAGATAACTGAATGATCTTAGTTTTCCTTGCTCATAATCTGTGGGATATTGACTAGTAAGTGTGTCCATAGAAGTAGGGAATGTGCTTAAAGACTTCTCGATCATAGCTGGATCGGTCTTTACAATGCCACAAACATTCAACTCCGAATGTAGCTCCAACACAGCTTGATTGAAAGCATCAATATTTGTATAATCCAATAACCAGATTGAATCCCATATTTCTTGCAGTTATAGAAGTTGTGCATTATGCACATGATTGAATCTATCTTGTAAAGTCACCCACAAAACCGCGGGTCATTCTTTGTAAGTATTCTTTTTGTAGAACTAGATGCATATATCGCCTCAAGAACCTGATGGCTTGAGTTTTGCGAGTTGGAGTTGGTGGCTCAGTACCAGGCGGTGGTGGTGGTTGGATTATATCTGTTAGATTCATACCGAGAAACGCATTCTCAACATCTGACGCTCAATAATGGTATTCTGCTTCATGAGGATCAATGATATCAAATTCAGGTCGTTCTAGCTCAATTGATGTTATCTATAAGAGAGACAAGAGATGTAATTAGCTTACCGATCGAAAATCTATGATCACTAATATCAAGTTTAGGGAATAAGAACCGTGACCAATGATGTTTGGTCACAAAAATTGATTATCAATAAACGGTGGCTCTAAACCACACCCAGAAATTGTGATGAACAATCATATAGTATCGATTTTCCTTGTTTTTTTTTCTAAACCGTGACTCCCCCAGGACCGTCACTTTTATTCTATAGATATAGGTCCATAGAAACTAGGGCATAGATATGCAATAATTACAATATCACAATTCTAAGATATAGGGTTTTGCAGGAAGTAAGTTTTCCAGTGGTGATTGCTGGCTATCAACTCAGAGCATGCTGATAACGTGTTGAAGGAGAAAATATGATAGACTGAAACTGTAACTCTTTTATTGATAGAATGCCTTATATATTGGCTGATACAATCTGTTACAATAACTGTCCTTATAAAACAAGGATTCTTTGTATCTCTATTTATACTAATCCATATCTAATTTAGACAAGACACACATCAGAAGTTACAAAAAATAAATCTCCTTAAACAATTAGGTTAATTTAGTTTATTTAGATTAGGTTAATTTAGTTTATTAACTAATTATATTATGAATTTTGTTTTTAAATATATTATAATTATTTAATTACAAAATAATTTAAATAATTTATTTATTATGAATTTTGTATTTAATATTTTTTTAACAAAATTAACTACTTAGATGACGAAACCAACAAATTTGTCGTCTAAGTGATTCATTTAATTTTTTTAAACAAAAGCCAACACTTAGACGACGAAACTACTACAATTTCGTCGTTTAAGATGTAACACTTAGACTACGAAATTGTAGTTTTTTTGTCGACTAAGTGTTGCATTTTAGACGACGAATTGTTGATTTCATCTAAGTGTTCACTAAAACGATGAAATTTTTTGTCATCTTTTTCAGCAAAGTTTCGTCGTCTTAAAACCTAGACGATAGAGTTTATTTCGTTGTCTAAATACTTGGACTATGACACTTAGATGACAAAAATTTTGTCGTCTAAGTACTTTTTTCTGATAGTGAGTGGAGGGGACATATATCAAGACCAGAAGTGTTTTTTCAAAAAAAACTTAAGCGTCTTATTAGAATATAAACTTTTTAATTAGATGTTCTGCACCTTTGCCAGCTTTCATAGATTATGTTCTGTTAAGCATCATAGATGCCATTGGTGTTTTTTGGAAGACTTACATATGGTTAGATGCGCTGTAATACATTGCATGCATCCAGAGTACTTTTTAGACAGAAGTTCATTAACATCTTGTTCTGGTTCTCCTTAATAGAAGAGTCTTATTAATTACATACCAGAAATCATACACACCCTATGAGTGTGAAAACAGTTTATTATTTGTTATCAAAAAATTCTGGCAATTTATTTCAAAAATAAAACAAAAAAATTCCATCCGGACCTTTCACGTTTCATTTTTCTCGTACTATTTTTTGTTGTTGAAAGAAACAACCTTTATTAATCAAATCAAGGGATAGTGTCCTTGAAGATTACATTAGAAATTCTTCAAAAATAAATAAATTACATAAGAAATAAAACTAGGAGCAGACTCTGCCCAATGACAAGAAATTGAATTAACTAAAGCAAAACTAGCTAAACCATGAGTTAGAGAATTGGCTTGACGATAATGTCATCATACACACGCCACAAGATGACGTATTGGAAATGACTCTCTGCTTTGTTGCATTAACTAATATAAAGAATCCGTCTAAAAAATTACCGGGAAAAGATCTTCCTGGATAGCAAGAGAGACAGCTACTCTTCCCGCCAATGTCTCAACATACTCCACTGAATAAGCATGCTCAACCGACATGTAACAACCACCCTGCCGCACACTTTCATGATCACGAATCACCACTCCATATGCTTTTTCTTCCTGTGGCTTTTAAAAACCCACCATCATAATTAACCATGAACCACCCCAGAGAGGGATGCTTCCATTTCAAATAACGACTAGGCTGGCTTATTACTAGTCTGTTTGTTATAAAACTGGTAATCTATCAAGCGCGCATTTAACGCAAACAACATATCGCCCACCCCTGTCTTCCTATCATTTTATATATGTTCATTTCGCTCTCTACATGCACCCCTTAAGAGATAGATAAAATATCTCCACTTCTGCTTATTCAAATGAGATGCACAGCACAACTGAAAGGACCCAATCCCGATTCAGTTTCCTAAACCGGAATCAAACCCTTTCGAAAATACGAACCAACAAAAAATTTTCAAAATTTCGGCAGAGTTTCGTTACTAGCGTGGAATTACCATAACCTGCACGCGGAAATTAACACTTCGTCCTATGCCACAAAAAGCAAACCGTGGGCACCAATCCCATCCGGATTTCTCAACATCAATAACAGTAAATAAACTGTACTTTGTATATATGTATATCCGTGAAAAATCCGTACAAACATGTATCAGAATGTATCAGAGCGACCTCTAAAGTAAAACATATACAATATGTACATCAGTAGGCGAAACAAGAACCTACTGGAAAACACAGGTGACTCTGATCACTAGCCTCCAAACCGCGACGTGAAAACACCAAACCTGATCTGCACACTGGGCACGGAAACTGAAAAGCCCAGGGGAAAGACAATAAACACGTTAGAGTGAGTGGACGAAAATAAATGTCTTTCACTAGTTAATATATATATGTTTAAAATACATATGCGAGTCCAGGAATATAAAATAATAAGTACACGAGGTAAAACTCATACTCCTCCAATGTACTGAGCATGCAAGTAAAATCCCACGGGGTCACTCATGGACTCCACCGTGCTAGTACAGTCTGAACCACGGAGTCCTTGACTACCACGTGATTCTAAGCCAGAAATGGCCTCGGTTCCGGGGAATATGCCCCTCACCGATCTGGTTGGGGAAACGCCCCTCCAGGCGGCCCTCCGTCGGGGATCAGCCGACGAGGCAAGGTGTATCGATACAACAACGTAACTGAGACTGTACTCTGTGTAAACCAAATCATAAACAGTTCGATGCAAATGCATGAAACATCATAAAAGTGTATGCATATTCGTATACGTATATCCGTATAAACATATTCGTATAATCGTAAACACATGCTTATATAATCATAATCTCGTCTGAAATCTCGTGCTCGTAAAACCATAATCATGCTGCATGCTCAAGTTCATAAACGTATATAAAAGACTCGCAATCAATCCGTGAAAATAAAATGTCCACTCACAGACTCTCGAAACGCGCACACGCGCTACACTCGTGGTCCGGCGGAAGATCCCTCGCCTGAAGTACGATCACGATCCAAATCTCGATCTCGATCTCCTGAATACATTCACAAAACATAACTGATCAATATCGTAATCCACAACACTGTACTGAAGCACGGAAACCAACCGTTCCCGGAAATACGAAATGCAGTGCGAAATGAATTACGGAAATCCCGAAATCCCCACTCGAAATCTCGACTGAAAATTGGCTAACCAAATCAACCCGAAAACCTCCGTACGATAACCAGGGCGCGATTACGAGAAAAACGACATTAAAATCGTCGAAATCTGAAAAGTTGACTTTTTCCACCGGAGCGCCGCCGTTGACCGCCGCCGCCGGCGGCGGCGCTCCGTCAACGGCGAGATTCTCCGGCGAAAAACTTCCAGATCACACCATCACGGCCATACGAACCACTTTCCCAACTAGCACTTAAGCCAATTTCACCTCTAACCCTTCCAAAACCCACCAAATCCGAACGGAATCTCAATTCCGGTGACTCAATCCGGCGACCTTCAAAACATCGTCAATCTCAAAATAAATCACATAGGGAGACTCTCCAAGGCAAGGGGAGTCTAACCCCCCTAACCTCCTCCACCAAAACTCGCCGGAAAACGGCCTACGAGCTTCGACGGAAAACACCGAATTGATCTGATTCGGGTCAAACCAAAACGTGACCAAATCCATTCAAATCAAGCACCAATCAACATAAAATCAAGTGGAGAAGCGATTTATACCCTTTACAAGATCGGAGGTGGCCGGAAAGTTGATCGTCGAACGGCGAGACCAAAACGGAAAGTCCTCCACCACGGGTCAACGGTCATATTTCCTTTTTAGGAAAGTCAACATCTGGTCAACATCAGTCAATGCCTAAAATGCGATCCTCGACTATTTCTCGACTATTTTTCGACTTTTCGATATTTATACTCGAGCTTCAAGTCGATCGACGATTCAAAATGGATAACCATCGCGATTCGGATAAACTCAAAATAATCGGATAAACTCGTCGAAACCCGAAACTTCAAATAATCATAAAATATTCCTTGGCTATCGGAAAAATCTTCCGGAACCACCCACGAACTCGAAATCACGTACTCTACACTTCCCGTGAAGACACCAACTCAAATTCTCGACTGAAAACATAGTCGCGAATCGAATCAGCAAACCACATAATATCGTAAAACTGCGACTATAACCAAATCTCGAGAATCGTGCCAAACACACATTTGATTCTGGTTCGGGTCGTCACAACAACAACCACTTCATCCAATCCATACTCAACCCGTGAGGGGTACTGCACACCAATTTAATAGTCTCATCACTATGTAAAAGTTGCAAAGTGAATTGACATACCTTACAAATCTTGAGTTGTAGACTCCATCTCTTCCTCGCGTAAATGGCAATGCAAAACATAAATATCAACCATGCGGGCTTAAAGGGCTGTCACACTAGGTAATATATTATGGACTACCTTCCACATAAATAAATTTGCAGCCGTAGGTATAGGGGTTACCCAAAGCTTCTTCCAAAACCAATTATGATCTTCACGCTGGAATGTAGGTGAACATAACAATCAATAAGTAGAGTTTAGTGAGAAAACACCTTTACGATTATAATGCCAAACCCATAAATCACAACCTGACCTTACACTCAAAGAAATTGTTAGAATTAAATTGGCATCCCCAGATGACACATACTCACAAACTAAGAGGACCTAATCCAAGATTAACTAATACTCTAGGATCACGTTCTAATGACAAGACCTAAACTACAAATTTTTGTAAATTTTTTGACATAATTTCCTTTATGAAGTGGATTATCAAAAACCTGCAAGAAATTCACACTTTAGATTTTCCACAAACAATAACGTGGACCAACGATGTCCATATGGATTTCTCAATAAAGTGCGGAAAGTAAATTAGTTAAAGTACTGGAATAATAATACAGAAACTAAAAATTCATAATCCAGGAGTACTAACAATTTACTACCAACGCAGGAAAAATATTTGCAACACTAGTGTTCAGAGCGACTTCTAAGAGCAGAATAAAACATAAGAAAATATACTGCTAGTGGCTGAAACCTACAAGGTAGGATAACCCGGTGGACTCAAAGCCTCTGGAGATCCAAAATTCAGCTCAGGAGAAGCACTATAATCTGGGCACGAAAAACCAAAAGGCAGATAAAAAAAATATAAAAACGTTAACGTGAGTGGACAAAAAGACATAATAAGTGTAAAACAACAAAATAGTCTATCTGTGCCTTTCTGCGGATTTCTGAGAAATATAGTAAGTTCAAATAAACTGTAAACTGAAAACAATGGAGGTGCTCCCCGAGGCCACCTAACCTGAATCAGATAGCAGTAAGAAAATAAATGTGACTAGATCGTCCCCAGGCCACCTAACCTGAGTCGATCTAGGTCAGACAAGGCCACCTAACCTCCCCTGACTAAACTATCCTGTGATCAGCTGAAAGGACTCAACCCCGATTTAGTTTCCTAAATTGGAATCAAACCCCTTCTGAAAACACGAACCAACAAAAACCATTAAAATTTTGACAGAGTAACGCTACTAACGCGGAATTGCCTTTACCTGCACCCGAAAAATAACACTTCAACCTATGCCACAAAAACCAAACCGTGGGCACCAATCCCATCCGGATTTCTCAATATCATAACAATAGCAATAAACAGTAAACATAACTGTATAATATAGAAAATATGGGAAAAACCACATAAAACATGTATCAGTATCGTATCAGAGCGACTTCTAGTGTATATATACAAAATGTACAACAGTAGGCAAAATAAGAAACCTATTGGAAAAGAAAGGTAGCTCGAATAACTAGCATCCGACCGCGACGTGAGACACCAGAATCCGAACTGCAAACTGGGCACGGAAACCGAAAAGTCCAGGGGAAAGACATATAAACCATTAGAGTGAGTGGACGAAAATAAATATCTTTCGCCGAATAATATATGTTATAAAAAAACATATGCGAGTCAAAATGAATGAATATGATATAGTACACGAGGTGAACCCAAACTCCTCCAACGTATAGAGTATGCATAGAAAAATCCCATGGGGTCACTCATGGACACATTCGTGCTAGTACAGTATGAATCACGGGATCCCAGACCCACACGTGATACTAGCCAGAAAGGCCTCAGGTCAGGGTATTTGTTCCCACCCGGAAATACATCGGCACAAGGAACAGAAATTTGTACCCACCCAGAAATACATCGGCACAAGGTACAGTTCCCCCCTAGTAGACATCCTTGGGGATCAGCCGGGATGCAAGTGTATCGATACAACCACATATACTAAGACTGTACTCTGTGTAAATCAAATCATAAATAGTTTCATGCATACGTATAAAGCATAATGTAAATGTATAATCGTAAAGCACATGCTCGTATAAGTCATAATCACAAACATATGCTCATGCTTGTAAAATGTAATATAAAGACTCACAATCGATCAGTGAAAAGAAAGGTCCACTCACAGACAAGCACAGCGCGCAAACGCGCTAATACCGAGATCCGACGGAAGATCCCTCATCCAAAGTACGATCTCGATCCCCTGAATAATCACAAAATATAACTTATCAAAATCACAATTCACTAATCTGTACCACACCTTGGAAACCAACCATTTCCGGAAACATATAACTCGATACAAAATAATCGACGTAAACTCCCGAAATCTCCACACAAACCCTCAACTAAAAATCCGGCACTCAAATCATCTCGAAAACCTCACGACTTCGTTCGGAGCGCAAAAACAAGTAAAATGACATAAAACTCATCAAATTTCAAAAAGTCAACTCCCTCGCCGGAGTGCCGCCGTTGACCGCCGCCGCGGGCAGCAGCGCGGCGTCAACGGTGACGGATCCCGGCTAAAATTTCCAGATCACATTTCCTCCTCAAGCCCAACACATTTCTCTTCTACACCAAGACCCAATTCCAAGTCCACCGGCCGGAATTGAGCTCGAAACTCACGGAATCCATGGATTCCGGTGAGATTCCGGCGAGCTTCAAACCTCAACCAAATCACAATTCCTTCACCCAAAAGCTTCACAAGGATGAGGGGAACCTTTCCCCCCAAACATCCGACCCCAAAAGTGGCCGGAGCCAGCCACCCAAATCCGACAAAATCCATGAACTTCACCGAGTTCGTTCTCCCTCATAACTTCATCAAATCACCCAAATCCAAGTTCTAAACCATAGGAAATCAAGAGAGGATTCTAACCATACCAATTTCGTGGCCGGAAAATCTGGGTCGGATGGTGGCAGTTCGCAACCCAAGGTGGAGCTCCGGTCAACGAAAGTCAACGGTCAATTTTTGGTCAAACGACGGTCAAACTTCCAAACAGTGATTTTTTGAAATTTTTTCAACTATTTCGATATTTATACTCGCGGCTCGATACGATCGACGGTCCAAAACGAATCACATCCACATTTCGGATAACTCATATTAAACAGATAAACACGACGAGATTCCGTGATTTCAAATATTCATAAGATATTCCTCGGTTATCGAAATAATTATCCGGAACTGCCCACGAACTCGAAATCACGCGTACAACAACTCTCGAGAAGAGACTCAACTCAAATTCTCGGCCAATATTTAAGTCGTGATCAAAACCGGCAAATCAATCAATTTACGGAAAACGGTGATTACGCGTTAACTCGTGGATTAAGCCTATTACACTACTAATCGACGCAATAATCATCCAACATGGCCCGCTAACTCGTAATCCTGAAACCACGATTATAATTAATATCTAATCGTCGGAGTTCATAATGAAGAGCTAAGATCATAATTCGACGAGCAATAATGCAAAGAATCTTGCGTTCTCGAATAACATATTTTATCGACTAATTAAAAACTTAATCAAATCCCGAATTCAATTCCTTGTATTCCTTCACTTTAAATCAATTTTAGAGTCACAACATAAATCTCAAACATCTAGTGACTCACACTTAAATCAATAATCGGATCATCCGTTAAAATTATCGTGAAATTAATTAATTATTACCCGATTAAACACATGCCTAAATTAATCCAGTCTAAATCTAATCAAGAACCTCACCATTGTATTTTGCACGAAATTACGAGCGAAATGATATAAAATTTTGCCGAAAATTCCACTTCGCCAGAGCTCCGTCGTGCACGGCGGCTAGAATTTCTACCTCCACCAAAACGAGCAACCTGCATACCAAAATGTTCATCTCAACAAACCTAAAAACTTTCATGAATAACACAACATCAAAATCAAACAAGAAAACCTCGAAATTGTCAAAAAACCAAAATCCCACCGGAAAATTCATCTTGTCCGTCTGCTGGCGTCCGACCAGAAAGGGCCAAGACCGGTCCCAATCGGGTTGTCTCTCCTTGGGCTTCAAAACCCCTACGGTTTGAACCACCATTGCTGCCGCGAGCACCGACGCCATCGCCAAGAAAAATCACCCGAAATCTGACCAATTCATTGTCTCGATTCTCCTCCCTCCGGCCACCAACGCCGGAGATGATGCCAACAAATGATAGAGGGGCTCGAACCCAACAAAACCCATTGAATATCGCGGCCAATAGATGCCGGAGGGAGGTTCACTGCCAGTGAGAAACTCACGGCGGAAAAAAAATAGGTCAGGAGGGTGGTCAACGCGGGGTCAACCGGCCTTCCCAAAATGGAAACTTCACCCCTTACCAAAAATGAAAACCCGTATTTATACCTGTAATAAAGTGTATTTTGATATTTCTGCTTAACATAACTGTGACGACCCGAACCAGAATTAGTTAAATATTTGGCACGATTCATGAGATTGAGTATAGTCGCAGTTTTACGATATATGTGTGGTTCGTCGACTCTATTCGTGACTATATTTTCGGCCGAGAATTTGAGTTGAGTGTCTTCACGGAAATTGTAGAGTACATGATTTCGAGCTCAAGGGCGGTTCCAGAAGATTTTTTCGATAACCGAGGAATATAATACGATTATTTGAAGTTTCGGTTTCCGACGAGTTTATCCGATTATTTCGTGTTTATCCGAATCGTGATGGTTATCCATTTCGAATCGTCGATCGACCCGAGGCGCGAGTATAAATATCGGAAATAGTTGTAAAATTGCCGAAAACATTGTTTGACGTTGACCATACCGTTGATTTTCCAAAAATAGAAGTTTGACCGTTGACCCGAGGGGGAAAACTTTCCCGATTGGTTTTGCCGTCCGACGACCCATTTTCCTGCCACCTCCGACTTCGGCAAGGGTATGATTAGCTTCACCTTGAGTTCTTTTATCGTTTTGTAATTGATTTGGTTGAAATTGGTTGATTTGGTTGAACCCGAATCGGGTCGGTTTGTGGTTTGTCGCCGTTGATGGTTGGCCGTGTTCCGGCGAGCCCCGGTGGTGGACGTTAGGGGGTTCGACTCCCCTTGACCTTGTGAGTCTTCTCATGTAATTTATTTGAGGATTGGTTGAGGTTTTATGGAAGTCTGATTAGGTCACCGGAAAACTGAAATCGCCGATCTGTTTCGAGTTCATTGATGTGGTTTTGGGTTGAATTGGACTTCGTGCCAGTTATAAGAATGGTTAGACTTGGGAAGAGCTTCATTTCTGGAGCTTCCTCGCCAAAGGAAGTCACGGTTGACGGCACGCCGGCGGCGGCGGTCAACGGTGGTGCTCCGGCGAGGAGTTGACTTTTTGGATTTCGACGTTTTTAATGTCGTTTTTCTCGTAATCGCGCCCTGATTATCGTCTAGAGGTTTTCGGATATATTTGGGTAACCGATTTTCAGTCAAGGGTTTCGAGTGGAGATTTCAGGAATTCTGTTAATCATTTTGTACTGCATTGCATATTTCTGGGAACGGTTGGTTTCCGTGATTAAGTTCAGAGTTGAGGATTATGTTTTTGATCAGTTATGTTTATACATGTTCAAGAGATCGAGATTGAGATCGTGATCGTGCTTCAGGCGAGGGATCTTCCGCCGAACCACGAGATTAGCGCGAGCGCGCGTTTTGCTCATCTGTGAGTGGACAAGTTTCTATTTTCACTGTTGATTTGCGAGTTCGTGGATTTTATGATTTTCGTGTTTACTTTATACGATGATTGAGATATATGTTATTTTCGGAGGTGTTGTTATATGTTTATTGGTGATGGAATTTATTGCATCGATGCTACCAGAGTTGAGAGATTCCTCTGGACCAGAGTTGAGAGATTCCTCTGGACAGGGTTGAGTGGTCCCCTGTGTGCCGCCGGGGTTGAGAGGTCCCCTGGCCTATCACCGTCGGGTTGAGCGATTCACCTGACGTTGGGCTTGAGAGGTCGCCCGACAACTTCTATATATATATGTGTTGTGTTCCGAACTCGCACTGTTTTACATTGAGTATGTATATAAACTGGTGAAAGGCATATGTTTATTTTCGTCCACTCACTCTAACGTTTTTATTTGCCTTTCCCCTGGGCTTTTCGGTTTCCGTGCCCAGTTTGCAGTTCGGATTCAGGTGTTTCACGTCGCGGTTGGAGGCTAGTGATCTGAGCTACCTGTGTTTTTCCAGTAGGTTCTTGTTTCGCCTACTGATGTGTATATTGTATATGTTTATACTAGAGGTCGCTCTGATACATTCTGATACTTGTTTATACGGATTTTCTCGGATATATTATATATAGTACAGTATGTTTACTGTTTATTGTTTATATTGATGTTGAGAAATCCGGATGGGATTGGTGCCCACGGTTTGGCTTTTGTGGCATAGGACGAAGTGTTATTTTCAGGGTGCAGGTTTATGCAATTCCACGTTAGTAACGAAACTCTGCCAAAAGTTTGAAAATTTTTTGTTGGTTCGTATTTTCAGAAGGGGTTCGATTCCGGTTTAGGTAACTGAATCGGGATTGGGTCCTTTCAGCTTGGTATCAGAGCATTAGGTTGTCAGATTCTGTAGACTCTTGTAGTTGTGACGCTTAGGATATTTGAGTTTGTACAGCATGACTGGAGTGATGACCCGACTGGCCAGCGGTACTCATCTATACTTCGGGTGTTGTGTGTTCTCAAATATCTGCGGTATCATGATTACGTTCTTTCTGCTTGTACCTAATGCTTGTCTTATATCAGTAGGATGCCTCCTCGACGTGGTCCCCGTGTTGATCGGGATGAGGATCCTGATGAGTATTGCCGAACGCACGACTTGCTAATGCGAGTGCTGCATTTGGAAGAGCGTTTTGACCCAGTGGTCAAGGCTCGTACTGCGGGTGCCACTGTGTTTTCGGGTTCAGTTGATCCAGAGATATGCGAGGCATGGTTGGTTCAGATTGAACGTGTTTGTGAGCGTCTGCAGTTTACTCCTGAGCAGATGTCAGTGGCCGCAGTTGGGTTACTTGAGGGTGATGCATACTTTTGGTGGGTTAGCACTGACAGGGTTCCAGCTGCTACTCCGTGGACTTTGTTCCGTGATTTGTTTATGCGGAGGTTCTTTAATCAGGCTACCCAGCAGCGCAAATATGAGGAGTTTACGAACTTGAGGCAGGGCAGTTTGTCTGTACTTGAGTACCGAGATCGGTTTACCCGTTTGTCTCGTTTTGCGCAGGATAAGGTGGCTACTGAGGAAGCCAAGTGTCGCAGGTTTGAGCTGGGATTGAATCTGGATATCAAGGCGACTCTGACTACGATGCCTCGGAACAACTTTGATGAGTTTGTCAGTGCAGCACTCTGAGGTGAGGACATTGAGCAGGAGAGACATCGGCAGAGGTACCAGCCGAGACAGTTGGAGAAGGGTGGACCGAGTCAGGGGCCTTCAAAGAGGCAGAGTTCTGATACTTCCGGTTCCGCTTCATCCTCAGGTGGTGGATCCTTTATACCAGCAGCTAGTGCTTCGAGACAGAGGCCGAGATAGTGGAGAGATAGACCGCAGCGACCACAGGCTAGTGCAGGTTCCAGCGGTTCCAGTTATCCTCGGCGTACTGGTGGCACTTTTGCTGTACCGAGGGAATATCCGTTGTGTAGTCTCTGCAGTAGATACCATGTTGGTCCATGTCGGCGAGGTCCTGTTACCTGTTATCATTGTGGCCATGTGGGTCACTATTTGAGGGAGTGTCCTCAGTTGTTTGGTACTGATGGACAGACAGCCCAGAGTTCCGGAGTTGATCGAGGTGCCACTTCGGGAGCTCGACCAGCACAGTTTGAGGGCTAGGGCAGACAGCAGGGACAGCCTCAGCGAGGACGACCAGTCGGACAAGCGAGGGTTCATGCTATGACTCTACGTGAGGGCAGAGCTTCACCGGAGGTCGTTATTGGTACGTTACATGTCTTTGGTATTCCAGTACTTGCATTGTTAGATCCAGGTGCCACACATTCATTCATATCATATAGACTGTCATTATTAGCTACGGTACCTGCATCTCCACTTCCGGGTTTGTGGAGAGTGTTGTATTCGTCAGGTGAGGTTGTGAGCATCGGTTGGGTGTACAGAGACTGTGATGTGTTTATTGATGGCCATGGTTTAGCCGCTGATCTGTTATTGCTTGATATTGTGGATTTTGATTTGATCTTGGGTATGGACTTCTTGGAGACGCACTAGGCCATGTTTGATTGTCACAAGAAGGAGGTCGCGTTTCGACGACCAGGGTTACCCGAGATACTGTTCCGTGGCGAGAAGAACACTACACTACCGTGTTTGATTTCCGCGATGTGGGCGGATCAGTTGATGAAGAAGGGTTGTGTTGCTTACTTAGCCCATGTTGTGGACACTACAACTGCAGTGCCGGATCTTGATAGTATTGAGGTTGTGTCTGAGTTTCCGGATGTGTTTCCAGTGGAGTTACCTGGTATACCCCCTGTGCGGGAGATTGATTTCACTATTGAGTTGTTGCCGGGTATAGGACCAATTTCCCAGACACCGTATCGTATGGCGCCTGCGGAGTTGAAGGAGTTGCATATTCAGCTCCAGGAGTTGTTAGAGAAGGGTTTCATTCGACCGAGTGTTTCTCCGTGGGGTGCTCCGGAGTTATTTGTGCGGAAAAAGGATGGGTCCATGCATTTGTGTATCGACTATCGGAAGCTGAATCAGGTTACAGTGAGGAACAAATATCCGTTTCCGCGGATTGATGACTTGTTCGATCAGCTTAAGGGAGCAGCAGTATTTTCGAAGATTGAACTTCGATCCGGATATCACCAGTTGAGGATCCGAGACTCGGATGTAGCCAGGACAGCATTCAGGACGCGGTATGGGCACTATAAGTTTTTGGTTATGCCGTTTGGGTTGACCAACGCCCCCGTAGCTTTCATGGACTTGATGAATCGGGTGTTTAGACGGTTCCTGGACAAGTTCGTGATTGTATTCATTGACGATATTTTGATCTATTCCAGGAGTGTGGGCCAGCACAAGAAACATTTGCGAGCAGTGTTGCGAACTTTGCGGGACCATCATTTGTTCGCAAAGTTTAGCAAGTGTGAGTTCTGGTTGGATAGTGTGAAATTTCTGGGCCACGTGATTTCGGCCGAGAGAGTCAGAGTTGATCCTGACAAGATCGAGGCCGTGCTGAACTGGAGTAGACCCACTACTGTACCGGAGATCTGGAGTTTCTTGGGATTAACAGGCTATTACCGGCGGTTTGTACAGGATTTCTCTCGGATTGCTACACCACTGACCAGATTGACGAAGAAGGGCGTCAAGATTGAGTGGTCTGATGCGTGCGAGGAGAGTTATTTGCTCCTGAAGGAGAGATTGACTACCGCACCAGTTCTGACATTGCCAGACGACAGTGGTGAGTTTCTTGTGTACAGTGATGCGTCGAAGTTGGGGCTTGGCTGTGTGTTGATGCAGCATGGTAGGGTTGTGGCCTATGGTTCTAGGCAGTTGAAACCGCATGAGGTCAACTATCCGACGCATGAATTGGAGTTAGCCGCTATTGTGTTAGCGTTGAAGAGTTGGAGACATTATTTGTATGGTGCTCAGTGTAAGATTTACACTGATCACAAGAGTCTCACCTACTTGCGGACGCAGCAGGATCTGAACATGAGGCAGCGCCGATGGATGGAGTTGATCAACGACTACGATTGCACGTTTGAGTACCATCCAGGAAAGGCCAACATTGTGGCTGATGCACTTAGCCGGAAGTCTGGAGCCTCGTTGTTTCATATGTGTGTGGCCAGAGTATCGATGTTAGCTGAGCTTCGGGCTACAGGTGCTGATTTTGGGTATGATGATGAGGGAGCTTTGTTGGCCAGTTTTCAGGTTCGACCCGTATTGGTTGATCAGGTACGAAAGGCTCAGGATTCAGATTCTTACCTGTTGGGCAAGAAGACCATGATACAGAATGGTGTGCCTACAGAGTTCCGATTGAGCGACGACGGTACGTTGTTGTTCAGAGGCAGGTTATGTGTACCCAGAGACGAGAGCTTGAAGAAGGAGATTCTGGATGAGGCCCACAGTTCAGCGTATGCGATGCATCCCGGAGGTACGAAGATGTTTCGTACACTTCGAGCGTACTATTAGTGGCGCAACATGAAGCAAGAGATTGCCGCGTACGTGAGTCGATGTTTGATCTGTCAGCAGGTGAAGGCAGAGAGGCAGAAACCTGCGGGGAAACTACAGCCACTTGAGATTCCAGTTTGGAAGTGGGAGCACATTACGATGGATTTCGTCTATCAGTTGCCGCGTACTTCGGCGGGCAACACTGGTATTTGGGTTATTGTGGATCGACTGACGAAATTTGCACACTTTCTTGCACTTCCAGGGAAGATATCAGTGGGTAGATTGACCAAGTTGTACTTATCAGAGATTGTTCGCTTGCATGGTGTACCTGTGTCCATTGTTTCTGACGGAGATAGTCAGTTCACCTCTGAGTTTTGGCAGGCATTGCAGCGAGCATTGGGCACGAGGTTGCAATTTAGTACAGCTTTTCATCCTCAGACTGACGGGCAGTCCGAGCGGACCATTCAGACTCTTGAGGATATGCTGAGATCATGTGTGTTGCAGTTTCACAGAAACTGGGATCAACAGTTACATTTGATAGAGTTCGCCTACAACAACAGCTATCAGGCCAGTATTGAGATGGCACCGTACGAGGCCCTGTACGGGAAGCAGTGTCGCACTCCATTGTGTTGGAGGGAGGTGGGCGAGCGTTGGCTTATTGGTCCTGATTTGGTAAAGAGCACTATGGAGGATGTTCAGGTTATCCGGGATCGATTGAGGATCGCCCAGGATCGGCAGAAGAGTTACGCAGACGTGAGGAGGAAGAGTTTAGAGTTCGAGGTTGGTGATTGGGTCTTCCTGAAACTATCTCCGTGGAGGGGAGTTGTGCGTTTTGGGAAGCGTGGCAAGCTTCGACCACGATATATTGGTCCGTATGAGATTACGGAGAGGGTTGGAGCTGTGGCTGAAATACTTGAGTTACCAGCTGAGATGGCTCGTGTTCATGATGTCTTCCATGTTTCGATGTTGCGGAAGTACATCTCAGATCCTTCACATGTGTTAGCCCCAGAGCAGTTGCCGATCAGGGGGGATTTATCGTACGTAGAGGAGCCAGTGCAGATTCTCAATCGTCGTGAGCAGGAGTTGAGGCACCGTGTGATCCCGCTAGTGAAGGTCTTGTGGCAGAACCACTCAGTTGAGGAGGCCACCTGGGAGACTGAGCAGCGTATGCGGGAACAGTATCCTCATTTGTTCACTTGACAGGTACGTAAATTTCGAGGTCGAAATTTTTTAAGGGGGGTAGATTTGTGACGACCCGAACCAGAATTAGTTGAATATTCGGCACGATTCATGAGATTGAGTATAGTCGCAGTTTTACGATATATGTGTGGTTCGTCGACTCTATTCGCGACTATGTTTTTAGCCGAGAATTTGAGTTGAGTGTCTTCACGGAAATTGTAGAGTACGTGATTTCGAGCTCGAGGGCGGTTCCGGAAGATTTTTCCGATAACCGAGGAATATAATACAATTATTTGAAGTTTCGGTTTCCGACAAGTTTATCCGATTGTTTCGTGTTTATCCGAATCGTGATGGTTATCCATTTCGAATCGTCGATCGACCCGAGGCGCGAGTATAAATATCGGAAATAGTCGTAAAATTTCCAAAAACACTGTTTGACGTTGACCAGACCGTTGACTTTCCAAAAATAGAAGTTTGACCGTTGACCCGAGGGGGAAAACTTTCCCGATTGGTTTTGCCGTCCGACGACCCATTTTCCGGCCACCTCCGACTTCGGCAAGGATATGATTAGCTTCACCTTAAGTTCTTTTATCGTTTTGTAATTGATTTAGTTGAAATTGGTTGTGATTTGGTTGAACCCGATTCGGGTCGGTTTGTGGTTTGTCGCCGTTGACGGTTGGCCGTGTTCCGGGGAGCCTCGGTGGTGGAGATTAGGGGGGTTCGACTCCCCTTGACCTTGTGAGTCTTCTCATGTAATTTATTTGAGGATTGGTTGAGGTTTTATGGAAGTCCGATTAGGTCACCGGAAAACTAAAATCTCCGATCTGTTTCGAGTTAATTGATGTGGTTTTGGGTTGAATTGGACTTCGTGCCAGTTATAAGAATGGTTAGACTTGGGGAGAGCTTCATTTTTGGAGCTTCCTCGCTGGAGGAAGTCACGGTTGACGGCGGCGGCGGTTAACGGTGGTGCTCCGGCGAGGAGTTGACTTTTTGGATTTCGACGTTTTTAATGTCGTTTTTCTCGTAATCGCGCCCTGATTATCGTCCAGAGGTTTTCGGATTGATTTGGGTAACCGATTTTCAGTCGAGGGTTTCGAGTGGAGATTTCGGGAATTCCGTTAATCATTTTGTACTGCATTGCATATTTCCGGGAACAGTTAGTTTCCGTGATTAAGTTCAGAGTTGAGGATTATGTTTTTGATCAGTTATGTTTATATATGTTCAGGAGATCGAGATCGAGATCGTGATCGTGCTTCAGGCGAGGGATCTTCCGCCGGACCACGAGATTAGCGCGAGTGCGCGTTTTGCTCATCTGTGAGTGGACAAGTTTCTATTTTCACTGTTGATTTGCGAGTTCGTGGATTTTATGATTTTCGTGTTTACTTTATACGATGATTGAGATATATGTTATTTTCGGAGGTGTTGTTATATGTTTATTGGTGATGGCATTTATTGCATCGATGCTACCAGAGTTGAGAGATTCCTCTGGACAGGGTTGAGTGGTCCCCTGTGTGCCGCCGGGGTTGAGAGGTCCCCTGGCCTATCACCGTCGGGTTGAGCGATTCACCTGACGTTGGGCTTGAGAGGCCGCCCGACAACTTCTATATATATATGTGTTGTGTTCCGAACTCGCACTGTTTTACATTGAGTGTGTATATAAACTGGTGAAAGGCATATGTTTATTTTCGTCCACTCACTCTAACGTTTTTATTTGCCTTTCCCCTGGGCTTTTCGGTTTTCGTGCCCAGTTTGCAGTTCGGATTCAGGTGTTTCACGTCGCGGTTGGAGGCTAGTGATCTGAGCTACCTGTGTTTTTCCAGTAGGTTCTTGTTTCGCCTACTGATGTGTATATTGTATATGTTTATACTAGAGGTCGCTCTGATACATTCTGATACTTGTTTATACATATTTTCTCGGATATATTATATATAGTACAGTATGTTTACTGTTTATTGTTTATATTGATGTTGAGAAATCTGGATGGGATTGGTGCCCACGGTTTGGCTTTTGTGGCATAGGACGAAGTGTTATTTTCAGGGTGCAGGTTTATGCAATTCCACGTTAGTAACGAAACTCTGCCGAAATTTTGAAAATTTTTTGTTGGTTCGTATTTTCAGAAGGGGTTTGATTCCGGTTTAGGTAACTGAATCGGGATTGGGTCCTTTCAATAACTTCTTCGTCGTAACTCTGATTTCAACACTTGACGTGGCCATGAACTCATATCGACAAACTCTATAATCTTATCCAAAGAAATTTCTTGAAAGACATAATAGATAAATTCTCGATAAATCGCCAGCGAAAGTTACCAACGGTAAAAACTAATCACCCTCGACGATTAACGTTATTAATTAGCGACTAACCGCATAGGTTCTGATTATTGCGATATATTGTTCCAGGTCCTAACACAAATCTTATGAACATTTCACTTCTCTGACATCTTCAACCAATCTGCTACAGGTTTTGGTTGCATTAACCTAAAATATGGTTCTCTCGGTAGCCATGGATCCTTCAAAAAGTCTATCTCTCTTCCAGCTCCTACTCGCCACCCCAAACCTTTAACAAGAACATCCCTTGCCATAAAAATTACTGTGATATGAAAAGGAAGGTGACGGATGGGCCTCAACTTCCAAAAAGGAACAACTTGAAAAATATTTGCTTTTATAAATACGTCCAATCAAAGAGGAATGGTGCATCAATAATCTCCATCCTTACTTAGGATAAAGCTCAATGGAATGCTCACATTAGTCCCACATCGAGGAAGGTATTTATGACAAGACATGGTAACGAATCTATTCTTCACTATTTACTAAACGCTTTCTATCATAACACCATCTGACTTAAGAATCGGAGCGTTGAAGGTGAGTCAATCCCATCTCAACTTTCTGACACTAGATTTTTTGTCTTGCAGTTAAGCGGAGTGCGAGAGGCCACTATCCCGAGCGATCCTACCATAATATATCTTACTCTTCTAGCAGAACCCACTACAGTTTCTGGTAGAGACAGTGTTTTTTTTTCTTTACAGTTGTTGATTGGGGCAAAATCAGTAATAAAATTTTACAAATATGTTTGGAAGTCTAAATAGTAAATTTGGAGGTATGAATAGAAAAACTCATTATAATTTAAGAATAACCTCCTCCTTAGTGACAAAGCTAATTAGAATATAGGGGAAATGAGAAGAAAAAAAACCTAGTTTAGACTTTCTCTTTCCTCAAAAACTCACAATAAGTTTTTCATCTCAAAAAAGCCCATTATGTTTTAAAGTTTGTAACATACCAGAGTTTTCGTCATATTTAGGTTATTTACCACTCTATATCTCCCGAGTATTACATAATCCATGCCATTTTTCTTTCACATATCTTTCTCTTTCTTCGTTTGAAAATCGTCGTCGTCGTGTTCGCCGTCATGTTCCTTCTTGTTGCCGTCATTTTCACGTCTCATCGAGATGTTCGTTCTCTTTGTTGCCTTCACAGTCTTCGATGGCGTTCATATTATTCTTTTTAAGTAGGGAAATCTTTGTTTGGAAATCCTAGGTTTTTGTTTTTCTCTATTCTAAGCAATTTGCATGCTCATTTTCATGGTTCGTATCTATGTTTTTTGTATTTTTGGTTGTTGTTGTTTGTTGACGTTTTTCTATGGTTTTCAGTTTGATTTTTGGTAATTTTCACTTTTTTCATGATTTTTTGTAGAATGTATATGATGTAGTATGTTCAAAAGGCTATTTGTTTGTTGTTATTGTTGTGTTTGTGATAGAAGTCATTTTTTCTAGGTATCTTTGAAGTATCTGTCTGAGTTTCTGTTGAATTATATGTCTTGATATCCTTTCAAATTGTTTGAAATGAATGTTGTTGTAGTTGTTGATATTTTTCTAATGTTTTCATTTTTATTTTTGGTTATTGTACTAGTTGGTTACTGTTGTTGTACTAGTTTGATTTTTAAGTATCTGTCTGGGTATCTATCTGAGTATTTGTTTGGGTATCTAACTCTATGTGTGTTGATCATATGCAGTTATTATATATTTAATGGGGAAAACACAGTAGGGCATTCCAAGATTTAGACATTGCATCTGAAAGAAGATCATCTAGGAAGAGATAAAAAAAAAGTATGTTGAATGTTCAGAATATGATGGTCTTGCTTCATCTTCTTCTTCTTCCGAGGTGGAGGAGGTTGTTTTAAAAAAAAGGAGCAAGGGAAGAAGAATTGCTTCCTCTTCATCTGGTCTTGCTGTTTTCGATGATCGTCTTATGAAGATTGTTAGGGAAGCTCTAAAGAAGGAAGAGCGGAAGAAGAGGAAGAAGAAGATGATTATTTGGAAGACTAAGGGTATCAAGAGGCATAATATAAAGGTCAAGGGCAAGAAGAAAGTTGAGTCTTCTGAATCAACTTCTGATAGTGATTTAGAGAGTAAGAGTGATGACAAAGTACTAGTTAGACAACAACAACAAGCAGTGGATGAGGTGAAAGTTGTTCGATCATGTGGTGGAACAAACCTGGAAGTGTTAGTTCTGGTGCTATTTGCACAATTTCCAAAAGTTCATTGTTTAAAAACTGGAATAAAATCAGTGATGATGTAAAGAAGAGGTTGAAGGATACACCATTCAATGATCTAATTTGTGCGTTCATTGACGGTGATATTGATCAACGGGACTATTTGAAGTCGGATGATTCTATTGCTGTTATGGTTGATGCATATAGGAAGGATAATAGGGAGTTTAAGTTCCATCTGACGCGTGTTCACCATATCACTCCTACTTTTGTCAGATATGTGTTGGGTTTGAGAACGATTGGAAAACCAATTCCATTGAATGATAAGAAGGTGAAGATTATAGAGTGCTTGTATGGCTTGTTTGGGGACGTTTCAATCAACAAGAATAATATCAACAGTATGTTAGAGAAAATACTTGGTGACAAAGATAAGGTTGACGACTATGTTCGTTTATTGGTTTTTGCTTCTTCTGGCCTCTGTTTTGTTTCCTAATTCCAAAGGAACTTTGGCGCTTAGCTTTACAAACTGTGTGTCCAGTATTGAAGTAATGAAGGAATATGTTTGAGAAACTGTTATCTATGATAACCTGTTCAGTGTATTGGACATTTATGTAAAGAACTTTGTTCCAAAAGTAGCCATAAAGAAGGAGGAAGCAAAGAAGCTGAAGAAGGAGAAGGCAAAGAAGATGAAGGAGCCTAAGGCTGTGAATTATGATGATGAGGATGAGAAAACGTCTGATAGAAACAATGCGAAGAATATTGGTGGTTGCACCATTATTATTCTGATAAGTTTTCTTGATTATCTGTCTTAGTATATGTCTATATTTCTATATGAGTATTTGTCTTTTTCTCTGTCCCTTATTGTTCCATTATTGTTTTTTGTATCAGTTTTATCTTGTTTCAATCCTTAATATTGTGAAACCAAAAGCTGGCAAGGAGGATTCAAAGATTGTCATGGTTAAGTACAACCTCAGTGATATTATGGATCATTTCTAAAACATCAGAAGCTTGGGAATGCTAAGGGTGAGTATCTAACTGTTGTTGTTGTTGTTAATAGTTATCTTCTGGATAATTGTCTGAGTATCTATCTAAATAGTTGTCTGAGTATCTGTCTAAATAGCTGTCAAGGTATCTGTCTAAATAGCTGTCTTGATCTCATTTTCACATGCCAATTATTTTTACATTCGAGGACCAAGAAAACTAAAGCTGATGGTGATATAGTTCCTGTCCTGGCAAGTATCAATTATATGGCCCAGGATGACTATGCCAAGTTTGAAGCGTGTTGCATGCCAAGGATGTTCAATTGAAGGAGTGTAAAGAATTTGGTGAACAGTTGCAAGAAATTATCATGCAGAAGGATCAACATATCTCAACCAAGGATTCTCAATATGAGGAATTGTAGAAATTCAATGTAGTCCTTGGGCATGTAGTTAGTGTTTTGAAGAAAGATTTCATTTCTTTGAAGCAAGAAAATGCAGATTTGAAAGCAAATTAATCTGCTTCCAACAATAAGGAACTTGTTAAGCGGCGAATTGAGCTTGCTAATAATAAGAAGGATACGGAATACGCTGAGTTTATTTTGGGAGTTGTGGAACGGGAGAATAAGTCTCTTAAGAATCAATTATCAACTACTGATGATTTTACGGATGTGATGGCATTATTGGAGGTAGAGAATATGGATGCCAGAACAAACTTGTTGCAGCTGTGCAAGAGAAAAATGTGCTTGAGACAAGATTAATAGAGATGAAGGATGTTTTTGGGGAAAATATGATGTTGAAGAAGAAACTGAAGGAAGCACAACTACAACTCAAGGAAGCTCGAGGGAAGATAAAAATTGATGTTGAAGAAAATGGTAAGTTGTAGAAGCAAGTTGAAGATGGTGCTGAAGCACTTAAATTTTCTCAAGCAAAGAATGAGGAGCATTATAGGAGATTGAATGTTTTGCAAAGTCAAAAGGAGGAGCTTGAGAAGGAAAAGAAAGAAGTTGAAGATGCAAAGCAGAAACTTGAAGTCATCAATCAGCAGCATGTTGAAGATAATCAGAAGATGAAGAATGTTGCTACATTTACAAAAGCACAAGCTGGTACCGATTCTTACATTTGGAAAAAAAAATAGATCTCAGTCATTTCATTTTGTATAATTTGCTTAATTTTAAGTAACAGAACACAAGCCCATACTTTTTGTGGGGTGATTTCCTTTACAGAAAACTGAAATATCTATCTATCTGTCGAATATCTGTTTATGTATCTATGGCTTTCGAAGTATCTGTCTGAGTATCTATTTTGAATATTTGTGTTTTTGCTCTGGATATGTAGTGTATCTGTCTTTTGTAACTTTTGTCTTTCACTGAATCCTTTTTTCTTTTATATCTCTGTTAAGGAATTTGTCAGAAACAAAGAAGAGTTCCCAACGGGTATATTCTGTACCATCTTTCAATATAGGGATTACCCCTTCTTCTAGTCCAGTGACATTTCCTGTTATTACAGTTTTGTCTCCAGAGGTAGTGGAAACCCTGGTGACTCCTCCACCTCCTGTTAATGATTCATCTCCTCGGTCAATCCACACAGGTTTGATTTCTAAGAAACTTCCTGGGTCTAGTGTGAGACTCAATAGAGAAAACATTTATCTCTGCTCGTATGTTAAGAGTTTAAATGATAAGGCTAGGAAGCCCCTGAAGATGGATGAGATCTACTGGTGTGCGCCCTATGATGAAGTCAATGGAAAATGTCGGACTAAGAGGGAATAAAAATGTTGACATGGTGGAGGTAGTGCTGAGTGGAAAGTTTGTAATTGCTGAAGTATTTTTACCTTTGATAGTGAAATCTCTCAACAAGAAGAGGGGCCAATCGGGAAGTATCTGTGCGAGTTTGACTAATGAGCAAAAGCGGGCCGTACCGTTTGTGGATTCTGATGTCTTCAAGTACTTGGGAGAGAGCTACCTGATTGAGTTGGTGAGGTACTAGATGAAAAATAAAGGGGGAGTATCTGCTTGAGTATATGTGTGTATCTGTTAGTGTATAGTAATGTTTCAGTTTTAATTGTGCTCCACAGTTGCTTTGGACAGAGATATGTTTTGAAATTGTATTCATTCTTTCCAGTTCTTCGACCGTGAAGATGTGGAGTGGATTATTGATGGAAAATTGATCTCGAACTCTGTTTTGGATTGTTATTCCACTATTCATAGTGAATTAATAGATGATGTAGGAGATCAAAGTCCCTATGCTTTCCACACATTGGCTCATGTAATCCTTCTGTGTGGTTTTTTTAGATTTTGTGTGTTTAATTTTTGTGTGTTTCTAGTGTATTTTTTTCAATTTATGTGTAATTTTTTGTGTGCTGCTTTTGACAGATTTCTGGGTCAGAGCTGAAAATAAAGATGATGCACGAACGTCTTTTGGAGAAGCTTTTCAAGGTTTTGGGCATCAGTGGCAAGCTGTTGTTCCTAATCATTTCCGGTGGACATTTCCACCTTCTGGTTTTTCATAAAAGTGTGTCATGCTGGTGTCACTTTGACTCACTCAAAAGAAATTATAAGCTGATGAACAACCCGCACTTTCAGGAGGCACTAAGAACATTAATGTTTATTCTCTCTTGTTTTTTTCCGAATGTTTAGTATTTACAGTTTATAGATTATTTATTGTATTGAGTCACGTTCGTTTGGTGTCCATGTGAATGGATTATGTGAAGGACATAAGTGATGATATATTATCACAGAATGTTCGAATGTTGGTAGATGACTCTTAAAGCACGAGAAAAGAGCTAATGATGAAGGAAATCCTAATATTAGAAAACGAACGCAAAAGCATTCAGTGGGTCAAAGATCAGAAGCTGGATTTTGACAAAATTCCCATGTAGTCCATCAACAACAGTCCTCAACAACCTGTTGGTCTTGATTGCAGAACTATTTTTTGCTACATCATGTATCATCTAGCTCTGGGTAAGGAAATAAAGCAAAATCTGAAAGGTGAGGATGCGGCTCGGTTCAAGGCCAGATTGTTAGAATCGTTTATGGATCATGAGCTATCATAGGTATCAAAGAATAAAGTTGGAAGGAATGAATCAGCTGATGTACAAGTGTAGGACAGTAATCAGTGTGTAAATTTTGTTGTAGTGATTATTTATGTAGACATTGTTGTAAGTTGTAAGGGTCTATCTTATAATTAGTACATTTTGGAGAGCATTATGAATTTAATCATATGACTATCTACTTGAGTATCTTTTTGGGTATCGGAAAGGACCCTACTCCGATTTAGTTGCCTAAACCAAAATCAAACCCCTTCGAAAACATGACCTTAAAATAAAATTTCGCTAGAGTTTACTTTGAAACAATTGAGCCAATATTAGAACCTGCAAAGAAAATCACACTTCGAATATTCCACAAAAACCAAATTGTGGGGCTCCGTTCCCCATCCGAATTTCTCAACATTCATATATAACAAACCACAAGGTTTACAAGAAATCCAGAAAATATTCAGGAGTAAACTCAACTGAAAACACAACATAAATATTCAGAGCAACTTCTATGTACATCATATACAACCAGTAGGTCGAACTAAGAACCTACTCGAATAGAAGTGTGACTGGAACTCTACACCTCCACCGTTGACGTGCAACCCCAGAACTCAAACTGCAAACTGGGCAAAGGAAACCAAAAAGCCCAGGGGAAGGCAAATAAAATCGTTAGAGTGAGTGGACGAAAATAATAATATGCCTTTCACCAATAAAAACATGAAATCATGATGCGAGTCTAAAATCATCAATCTCAGGTAATGTGGTTGTCATAACCTTCTTGAATTTCGTATAAAATGTGGAGGCCGTAACTTGAGTACATTTTCCTCAAAGTTACAATCATGCTCAACCAGGTAAGGAGCTTGTCATAATCATCCTGGGAGCCATATAATCACGGGTCAGGCGTTTGTCATAACATCCTCGGAGCATCTCGGGGATCAGCCGAAAAGCCATTCCATCGATGCATCCATAAATCCATACACCATGTAAAACAAATCATACATGTGCCTCCAAGTAAAAATACATAACCGTAAATCATACATGTGCCTCCATAAATCCATACACCATGTAAAACAAATCATATATGTGCCTCCAAGTAAAAATACATAACCGTAAATGCATAATCATAATTGCATACTCGTAAAATACATAACATAAAATGCATAATCAAAACTCGCAAATCGACAGTGAAAATCAAAGAGCCCACTCATAGTACGAGGCTAACTCTGAGGTCCGGCGGAAGATCCCTCGCCAAACACTCTATCACAATCACCTGAATAATAGGGATATGATCAATACATATAGAATAACAACATACAAAACTAATACGTCAAGAACCTCGCGTTCTTGAAAGAAGTATCGCTCGAAATATCGACGAGGATAGTAAAATTCTCAAATTACACTCAAATAACCCTCGTCCCAAATTAGAACACTCAAATCAACTCAAAAATGTCACGACTACGATCGGGGTGCGATTACGAGCAAAATGGTATAAAAATATCCAAAATCCCCAAAAGTCAACCCTCGCCGGAGCTCCGCCGTTGGCAGCAGCCACCGCCAGCGGCGCGACGCCAACGGTGACCAACTCCGGTGAATCATACCTCAAAACCTTCATCTCCTCAAGCCCAACACTACCCCCAAATCATCAAGTCAAAAACATAACCCAATCGGCCGGAATTGAGCTCGAAAGCTCACGGCGAAATCAACTCCGGCGACCACAACGGTTCCTCCCCAAAACTCTTCCTTTCTCAAATTAAACCACCCAGAAAGTATTTAGGGGATGAGGGGAACCTAACCCCCATCATCCGCGACACCACAGCTCGTCAGAGCACCTCCCCCGACGGCGGAAAAATCCGAAAATAAACCCGAATCGGGTAGCCCCAAAAACCCATCAATTCCCACAAAAAATTACATAGATCAATAGAAGAATTCGAGAGCTTTCCAACCATACCAAAATCACAGCCAGAGGTGGCTGAAAAATCCGGGTCAGACGGCAACAAGCTCACGGATCATGGTGGAGCTCCGGTTGACGCGGTCAACGCGAGTCAAATCTGGTCAACGCTGGTCAAACAACCCAAATGCGTGATTTTCCAACTTTTTTCGACCATTCAATATTTATACATCGCGAACCGACCAAACCCACGATTTGGATAACTCAAACTCAATCGGGTAAGTACGACTAATTCGACGACAATTTCAAATATCCATTTTTATATTATCCGATTATCCGAAAAATCCTCCGAAACCTCCTACGAACTCGAAATCAAATCCTCTACAATTCCCGCAAAGAAACTCAAACCAAATTATTTCCCAATAATTTAGTCGCGAACAAACCCACGAGTACGATTAATTCACAATAATCACGGCTCGGACCAAAACGTAAACATTCCACGGTTCGGGTCGTTACAGTATCTGTCTACGTAATACTATATTTGTGTTGCTCTTGAATTTTTGGATCAGAGAACCAATGTATTAATCCTATAAACTAAAGTGTTTAATTTGCACTCTCCGATCCATTTTACAACACAAAACCTACTCAAATTCGTGTGTATACATGGTATTGAAATGCAGCAGTCATAAACCAACCAATTGACATATACTTAGACAGCTACTTAGGCAATGAATTAGACAGATACACATAGTTGTTCAGAAACTACATGTCATTTTCTGTCGCGTCTATTTATTTTAATTAGAACGCACATGTGGCTCTCGCACGAGTTGTAATCTTGCACGTGGGTCTCTAAGCAATACACACACACACACACACACACACACACACACACACTTGTGTGTTGCTATTGGTTGTGTTGTCTTGGCATTCACACTTTCCCTCTCTCAAATTAAGAGAGTGTGTGTGTGTATAAGACTTAGCTAGTCACATGTTTAGTACTCCATAAAAAGGTCTCCAATGCTCACATCCTCCATATCTATATCAAACCCTAAAATAATAGCTCTCCCAAAAATCATATTGGCAGATCATCTAGGTTTAACAGAGGAGCTTCATCATCGGCTCTTGCTCCGTCTCAGTGTATCAACGCTGGTTCATCAACAGAATCAATTGACATCTAGATCAGATGGGCGAGGAATGGAATTGAGGCAAATCGACTTTCAAACGTCAAATTGCTGGCAATAATAGAAATGGCTATCCAGAGAATTGACAAGGCCACAGAGAAGATTGACGACACCATAGTGAAGATTGATAGGGTCACTAAGTGGATTAAAAAAATGGAAAAGAAGTTGGAAGATTGGTCACCCTAACTGATTTGGGTTTTATGTTGATTATCTTGTCTCGGCTTGTTTTAGTTTTATTCTCTAGTTTCGTTTCATTTTCGTTGTGTATGCTAGGGAGGCCACCATCAAATCTGGTTTCTAGTGTTGTTCTGGTTTGGAGTCCTAGAACTTCCTTTTTGTAATCATGTTTTTGGATTGATAGCCATGCTTTTTCATTTGTTTGATGGATTGATCCATTGGTGGGGTTGGTGTTTTGGTATTTTGAGAAGTTAAATATGTAATTGAGAATGTTAAATGGTTTGTTTTGGGATAAGGAGAAGAGAGAAGTTGACAATCTGAAACGGTTTGAAATGCTCATTTGTACATGATTCAAATTCTCTTCTGTATGTTCGTATTCTCTTATCCTTCTGATGTAATACCTATTTATTGTGAAATGAAATAGAAACACGAGCAAGGTGTGTATTAGTTAACTGGCTGGACATTGATCCCATTCTCTATGATTCTATAATGCAACATCTAACACATCCTGATGTGTTCATTCCAAGTTTAGTAAAGGAGTGTAAACGTTGTGACCAATGTGGCTTATGTGTAGTTCTTTCAAAGGTGGAATGGTTCCATGAATTTGTGTATAAGAATAAATAAGTAATCCACCAAATTTTTTTTGCTGAAAATAGTTATGTTTGATCTCCTTTTTATTCTCTGTAAGTAGTAGTGTAATCATATGACTAGCTGTTTGAGTATCTGTTATAATATCTAGTTGAGTATCTGTTTGGGTATCTGTCTCTAACACGTTTTGTTTTGTCTGGAATGATGAATGAGTGAACCAATGTATAAAGCCTTTTGAAATGAAATATTTTGTTTTTGCATTATATGATGCTTTTACAACACAAAACGAACTCAAATCCGGGTGTAACGCAGTTCATGAAACAGAAGATAGCTACTTAGTAGTTTAGGAACGACATATCATTTTTTGTCGCGTCTGTTCATTTTGATTAGAACGCACGTGTGGCTCCCGCACGTGTCGTATTCTCGACGACCATCTTCTAAGTCCCTCTATAAAAAGGAAAGCCTTCCCCCAAACGTTGTCACTTTCTCTCAACACATTGCTCTGAAAACCCTAACCCTAAATGAATCCCCAACCTTATCTCCCAGAAAAATCTCACAACAAAATAGCAATGGCTCGTACTCCTCTAACATCATCAAGGCAAAACCGCTTCGGCTCTTCAACCTCAACCTCTGCCATATAGGAAGAGCCATCATCGCCGCCACGAGCACCCACTATGGCCGAAGATTTTGACATATAAAGAAGATTCTGAAGGTCAACTTTGAAATAAGTTTGCAAGAAATCCGTCATCTGAGATGGAGAGTTGACAGGATGATAAGGAAGATGGATAAGATTGAAGAGGCAGCTGGGAAGATTGATGAGGCGATGGCGATGATCAAGGATGTGGAGGAGAAGATCAAAGGGCTTACAAATATTGTGCTCAAGAAGAAGGAAATGGAGGGGAACTAATTGGTTTTTATGTGTTTATGTCTATGTTTTAGTATGTGCATGTTACGGTTTGTTATTTTTAGTTAGGTTTTGGTGTTTAGAGAGTTGGGATCCATTTTTCTTACTAGAAAACGTCCAGTTTTGAATTGTTGGTTATGGTTGTTTTAGGAGGAAGACTATGGGAAAGAATGTTTTACATACTCAAATTTGTGTATATACTTGGTATTGAAATGTAGCAAGCATATACCAACCAACTAACAAATATCTAGACAACGAATTAGACAGATACCCATTGTTGTTCAGAAACGACATGTCATTTTTTGGTCGCGTCTGTTCATTTTGAACCAACTGACAGATACTCTTGCATATACTCTCACATATACCTGAACGGATACTCTAACAGATACTTGAGCAGATAGGCTTTGAAAATGACAGAATTGATGCTAAAACAGATTTATTGATAATATGAAGGAAAAAAAATACAATAGTAGAAATTATAAAAATACATAATAAACCAGAATTCTTCCTCTTCAAAGCTTCCTCTTCTTGCTGCTTCTTGGTCCATCAAATCCTCGCGGTGGAGGAGGCAACATCTTGAAGATTTGGCGAAGAAGTTGAAGGATTGCCTCATCATTCTCCTTGATGAGTTTCTGTTTTGTCTTGAAAGCCTTGAGGCCATCCTTAATGTCAGTCATTCTGGTGGATAACTGTTGTAGTATAGTTGAAGGTGGAGAAGTTTCTTCTTGACTGCGACGGCGGCGGCGTTTGTTTTACTTGTCTTCCTAGACCATTTCTTCTATCATCTCTTCAATAGAGTTTTCACGTTCCTTCTTTGATTTTTTGGACTTGTTGTTATTGGAGGTGTTGGCCATTTTTGGACTTTTGGTGAAGAAGTTATGTTCAGTGCATTTTTATTTATAGAGCATGAAAGGTTGTGTTGAGTGAATGGTTACGTCTTTTCTTTCTTGGATGAAGGGTTGCGTATTAATGTTGTTCAATGCGGTTATGCACGCTTGTTAGGAGGAGAGAGAGAGAGAGAGAGAGAGAGAGAGAGAGAGAGAGAGAGAGTGTGGAAGCATCTTTTTGTAAAAAGAGAAGAAAAAATAAAAAGACGCGGGAATAAACCATTTGAGCCAGAAAAGACATAGTGGTTTGTGATTGGCTTCCCATATTGTCCATAACGTGTTTGTGTTTCATTATCAACTCCTTCTGCTTGAGTCTTCTTCTTCTCTCTAAGTCTTTTATCAACAGACAATACTATGACACCAAGGAAGAAAAACCCAAACAACTTAGAAACCTCTGGTCATTGAACAGACGTTGATTTTGATCCATCAAAGTCCAAGTGCTCCTCTTCTTCCTTCTCCTCCCCCTCCTCCTCTGAAGACTCTGTATCTGGCCTTCCCCCCTGCTACTAGACCTCATGTAGGTCTTGTTCCTGATTGCCCTCTTTAACCTTTTGTGATGAAGATGGGTCGTATGAAGTGTCGTATACATATGATCAAGGAGGAAATTGATTTGGTCCTTGCCAAATAGGACCAGATGCTTAATTTGCTTATGGGCATCACATCACGTCTTCTGCCAGGTTTTGGAGGTGGAAGCAGCAAGAAGGCCAAGACGTGAAGCATTTGATTTTCTTGTGTTTGTTGTTGTTTTTTGTTGTTTGTAATTGAACCTATATTATTAATGAAGTTTATGTTTCTGTATCTTTGTTCTTAATTTTATGTTTTTGTCAATGGATTTGATGAATGAATGTGTGTATAAAGTGATTGAAATCATCAACCAGGTCCAAACAGCTACAGAGACAAATACTCAGACAATTATCCTTGAATTTTATTGAATCAATTTATTAAGCTATGCGATACTATTTATGTACCTTTTTGTTATTCAGTTTTATATTTTGAAATAAAATTTATGAATGAATATATGAAGCCACTAAATGATACAACATCATTAGACTGGTCAATCGGATACTTACACAGATACTTAGACATATATTCAGATAGATACTCAGACAGCTATCTTTGAATTTTATTGAATCAATGCATTAACCTATGTAATAAAATGTTTGTTTTTCCCTTCTTTACCATGTAGTATAAAACACAAAAACAAGAGACTCGAAAACAACCTCAATTTTGTGTTTATATCTGAAATTCGTATACAGATATCCAGACAGATACTTAGACATATACTTAAACAGATATCCAAACAGGTATTCAAACTTTTAGAAAATTATTCTGAGAACATCTTTAATAATCCACATAGACTTGTATGTGTCAATCGATAGGGTTGTTGCATGTTCTTCTGTTGTGACCAGTTTGGTGACATCTCGAGCACTCTGTGGGCATTGTTTGTTTTTCTCCATTCTTCCTCATTCTTTTTTACTTTGATTTCCCTGGTTATTTCTTTGTTAATGGAGGCCTGACGTCCTGTCTGTATTGTGACAAATCCTGAAGAGATTTTTCAATGTTTGCCACTGGATTGAGTGTGAATGAGTAGGCTTATCTATAATACTGAACTTTGTACAAGTTGTCCATGTAATCGTAAGGTTTTATTTTTTCCAATCTCTTGAATGACAACAAGGGCATGGGCGCAGGAAAACCTCGGCAACTGCCACTATCCACATGAACAGGTCTATGTCTCAATGTTGGCTGCACTACTGTATTTGTCAGCCTCAACTTCGCAGACAAGACCATTAGAGTTCATCACTCTCCAATGTCTTCCTCTATTAAGTGTCTTAATTAGCTTTCCTTACATCCTCGGTCCCATTATAGTGTGCCATCTTTCAAATTCTTCTTTCTTGCTTACAATCCTTTCCATCACCTTTCTCCTGGAACACAAGTAACAGAAAAAAGGAATTTAACAATGCAATTTACAGATATTCTAGAAATAATAGAATGAATCTGGTTGTAATGTAACAGTAAATAGATATCCTGACAGCTACGCAATCAGATACCCTAATAGATACTTAGACAACTACCCATAAAATAATATAATGAATTAGTTTGTAATGGATGACCTGATTTCATCAACAAGATTGAAGACAGGTCGTGTGCGGAGATGTACTATCCAACTGTTAAAGCAATCCAAGATGTTGTTTGTCATTTCACCATACCTATCTCTTCCGAATAATGCAGCACACCATTTTTCCTTTAGGAGATCCTTGAAGAATTCAGTTATCTCTATATATCCACCATCTAGCTTAAGCTAGTTAAAAAAGAACTCATATTGCCTTCCACTTCTAGCATATACATATTGCATGAAGAGTTCCAAAATTGTATCCTTCAAATTCCCTTTATAGTTGTCTTTGATGTTAGCAACATAGTGCCGAAAACAGTAGTCGTGCTCATCATTGAGGAACACTTCTGGAAGAGAACTCATGATTCTATTACCACGATTTGAGAGGAATGTTATTTTCCTTTGAGTATTAGTTTCCTGGTTTATGTTGTGTCTATCTATCTCATCTCTTAGGTTCATCAAGAACCACCTCCAGTTGTTGTCATTTTCGGCATAAACTATGGCAAATGCAATTGGATAGAGCCCTGAAAAAGAACCAAAAATGTGAGGTTCCTAGTTGTATAGTAAGTATTGAAGTGCAGTTTATAAACAAAAAATAGATATGTAGACAGATACTCAGTCAGCTACCCAGACAGCTACCCAGACAACAACTCATATAGTCCTATCTTTCATATGTCTACATTACCTTGATCTGCATCTTTTGTAGAGGCCCCTATGATCTGTCCTTTGTATTTATTTTTTAGGAAACTTAATCAACAAAAATCATTGATCTGCAGTATTGGAATCCTTGCATACAAGCACCCAATGACCCGAAAAGACGCTGAAACCTTTGTGTTTCCGGATGAATATCGACAAAAAAATTTGAGCCAGGATTAGTGTTCATTAATTCGTCTCAGAACCAGAGATGTTTTGTGTAGGTTTCAGCTTCGTTTCCATGCAGTGAATACCTTGCTAATTCCTTGCCATACCGCACCATCTTGTAAGGACTTTCTGTTTGTAAGGCCCTCGCTCTCTTACTAGAATCAGCACGCAGTTTGTCCTTAATAATTGAGCTAAGTGTTGGTTAAATGATAAGTTTTCAAGTATAGAAAATAATTGACACAAAAGCAATGAAGAACTCTTTAGACAAGTCTTTAGATAGATATTTTCACAGCTAGTGATGTTAGAAAAATGTCCCATACATGATAATAGAAGATCTCATCATCTCACTAGTTTGTTTCTGGACTTTTTCTTTGCATGTATGCTTGTTGTTGATTTTAGTGATGTAAAATGATTCATCCACCCGGTATAGTCTTGCCTTCACAAACCATTTGCATTTATTGCGCCCTTTGTATCTACAATGTACACTTACGCGTATGGGCTCATTTTTCTCATATGTAAACATGAATCCACTTTCAATTGAGTACTTTATGAGTTTCAGCCTGAATTCAGTGACACCGCCTAAGAATTTCTGCCATTTTTCTTATATCAGTTTAGCCCATGATTTTGTCAAGTAATCATTTGTCTCCTCTTGTTGAAAGCATCCAAAACCAACATCAGCAACATTACTTATTTCCATGTAGCCATCCATCTGCACATCCAGCCCTGAATTTTCATTCTGCGTGCTACTACAAACTGCCGATTGGTTGGAACTGATATTTTCTATTTTCTGGAAAGAGGAAACGTATACATGTTTAGCAGGACATAATATGGAAACAGATACTCAAATAGATACACAAACAAATATTTAAATGAGTTTTGGATGTTCTACCTCATTCAGGTCAATGATTCTGATCTCAATATATTTTGAATTGAGTCTTTGTAGAGAAAGCATCATCAAAATCACATCACGGTCAGTTGCCAGGAAAATGTGTTCATCCTTTAGTGGGATACAGTATTTATATGTCAAGATTGAGTTGTTGAGTGATTTGAATCGTTAACAGACAATATCCATTATGTCAGTAAATGTGATATCAACACTTAAAATATCTATCATAGCTTCTCGTTCGTGAATATATTTCACAATGATTAGAAATGGTGTTGTTGCCATTGAATATACTGTAGAGAAAATATTAAAAAGTTGTTAAAGAGTTGAAGAAATGCATGTAAATGCTTTGGTTAACTAAAAGAATAAATAGAGAAACATATACTCATATAGATATTTAGACCGACACACTATCAAATACTCAAACAGATACTTAGACCGATACACTAACAAGTACTCAAACAGATACTTAGACACATCTCCAGACCCAAAATCATATCCAAACCTAATTAAGTAGATTTTGATTTCACAATGTTTATAGTTTGAGGCAGGGAAGTAAATATCGAAATTATCGCCGAAATATCAGCGATAATTTCGTTTTTCTCATGTACCAAAATAAATCCCTCATTCCTCCAAATTCTCGTCATAATATCGCCAATTTTGGATATCTCCGAAATTTGACCAGCCTAATTTCGGCGGCCAAGCAAACTTTCTGAAGGCCCAGCAACCGAACTCGATGACCAGCCCAAAGGCCCAGCCTATTAGACCAACTTCTCCAAAAATCACAACTAACTTTCACACACAAACAAGATTCGAACCACTCTCTCTCTCTCTCTCTCTCTCTCTCTATATATATATATATATTCTAATTGAATGTACATATTTGGTAAATAAGAAAAAACTTGGTAAATGTTTAACAACCACTCCTTAGCCAAACGAGCTAGAACAAATTGTTGTTATTTATAGACATCTCTCCCTCTCTCTCTCTCTCTATATATATATATATATATTCTAATTGAATGTACATATTTGGTAAATAAGAAAAAACTTGGTAAATGTCTAATCACCAACTACTTCCCCAAGATTTGAACCATGTTCCCTTGTACACAACTAAATCCCCTAACCAATCATGCTAGAATATTAGTTGGTACATGGATAATTATATATATATATATATATCCAATTAATTGAAGAGTTTGGTAAATGTCATATCCACATCTTCTTTTAATTTACCTAAATTTTAATTCTAACCTACCTTTCAAATATTTACCCCATAAATATATGCATTTTCATTCAATTCATTACAAAATTCTTGATTACAACTTCTTTCTCACAAAACCAAATTTCTCATGCACTTGAAATTTGAATTATAATACATGATAAGGTCTGTGATTACAATTTAGATTACATGTTTCTTCTATTTATCGTAAAATCAATTTTTTTTCTATTCAAAACATAATCATATATGTATATACATGTGTATATATAAATGTTTGTATATAAATGTTTCTTTTTTTATTGGACCTAACAATGTTGTAAAACTTATATGTAGGAGTTCACTGATTAATACAAGACTAGTGGACTAAAGCAGACTTGTTCCACCTTGGAGCATCTCAAGAGGAAATTCTTATGCGATTGAAATCTTGAATTATAATGCAAGGTAAGGTATATATGTAAATACACACACAACTCAATATGACGACCATGGTGACAAAAGAGCAGGTCATGGATATGGTGGAGGCCCCATAAGAAGTAACTATACTCCAAAACAAAGGGGTCAAGGGAGTCTATCAAGAATTGCGGAAGATTTTTTATCTATCAATTTTGGCTCAATAAGTGTGGAAGACAGTAATTACCATCCGCACAATCATAGTCAGAACTTTGCAATGCTTTATCCATCATATTTTATGCCTTATGGTATGCCATAGAGTGACAACTCATTATCACAGACACAGAGAACTAACTCAGATGATGATAGTAATGGAGAAAGTCGAGCAATGCCTGATCCATACTATGAGTTCCAGAATCCTCAAAGACCGCCACCTGACCCATATGGTTGGCAGGTAAGTCAATACATGAAGAATTTCATAGGAGAACAATCATTTAATGAATATTCTTCGCAATACACCCATGACTCTACACAAAGAGATGAAGAAGGAAGTGTGAATTTCGAATCTCATCGGTTTTCAACGTGGTTCTAAAAAACTCATGCAGTTGATTTTGTGATGTATCATATGTAAATAATGTACAAAATGCATGATGACCTAACCTCCTTTTGGGTTTCAGCCATAAAAAAATAACAACTATTAAATCATATTTAAATGAATATTAGCACTCAGCAAGTAGTAATTCATATAACATTATAACAAATTGATATATCTTTGATTTTATCAATATTTTCTTTTGATATAGGGTAGATAATATATCATATAACAACCTCAGAAAATTTCAATATAAATTTTCATGTATTTCTTTAAATTTCCATCATTTTTGTCAAAAATTTCAATGGATCGATATTTCAATCGAAAAATTCATATTTTGAAACATCGATATTTCTTTGATATCCGATATTTTATTCCTTGGTTTGTGGAGCAAAGTAATCAATACTATGAAATTGATTAATACAACTACGAACTGAAACAGTTTCGTTCAAAAACAGAGTGAAATTAGAAATACAACAGAACTTAACATATGAAATCATTGATAGCGAGTTAGAGAGAGAGAGAGAGAGAGAGAGAGAGAGAGAGAGAGAGAGAGCACGCGTTAAAACTTACAGTGCTTGAAAATTTCATTTTCGTACAACGTCTAGATCGAACAGAGTTTTTTTTCAGGGGAGATTGTCATCGTGACGACAAGAGATAGAGAGAGCGAGGGAGATTACTAGAGAGATAGAGAGAGAGAGAGAGAGAATAGAAGAGAGCAATTGGAATTAAAATTTATAAAGAAAGGCAAAATTGTTAGAAAAAAAAATAAGTTTTATAACTTTTTGAGTTTTTTTGTTGGAGAAAATGACATAATTGAGTTGTTTTTGGAAAAAAAGGTGTCATAAATTGGACTTTTTTTACCTTAGTATCATGAGTTGATTTTTTTGGGAATTCTTATCTATTTTTAGGTTTTTAAATAATTTTCCCTTTTAAATCCAGCCTTATGTCATTTTCTCCTTTTTTTCAATTATTAATCAAAACCCAGCTGTAGTGGATTTGTTCTTCCATTATCGCCCCACGTCCTTTTAGTATTTTGGATCTAATTGGTATTGGTCTGGCAAATTCCATCATTCGACTTGCCTGAGAGATTCTGATACTTGACCAATCCACGTGACGACCCGTCGACCTGATTGAGGTCTATCAGACCCAATTCTCTACTTGTGCAAAATGACAGGGTGGGTCAAATGTGTGATCTTGTCTCACTAGAACTCCATTTTCGTAATTTCTGGAATGACAGAGCGAATCCAAAACCTGACCCAATCCAGCCAATTTTGTATGCAAGTTTCACACTAGCTACTGTTATTGCACGTGTTCGGGTTCTTCATACTGATCAGAGTTGTGGTCTATCCGTGGTTTGGTGTTGACATCTCTTTACTACCTCAACTTTCGTCTATCATTTGTTTACTACATGTACTCCAAGTTTCTTTTCATTTTGGATGGAAAGTTAAATAGAAACGTTAACTCGTTTGTGTGTCGCTGACGTGCCCAATACATGTTTGACAATTCACGATAACCAACTAGTAAACTGATGAAAGTCGAAAACTAAGATAGTAAAGAGATGTTTACACCAAATCTGAGTAAGTAAACAACAATTAGCCCTTAAAATTAACATAAACGTCTTTTTCGTAATTCATTTGAAAGTAGGCCATGTGAGTAGTATTCGTGATACAAACAATAATATTAATTAGTACCTATGCTAATCATGTGCGATTGATGTTGAACTCTTGGTTGCGTTGGAAGCTTAATTACAAGTGGTAAATGAGGAAAGTTTGTGAAAAATTTGGATTGAAATAGATTCCAACTTGGTGGTTAATTAAGTATTTTGATACTCCTCACTTGATTCTCTAGAGGATAAGAACGGCTTGGTGATATATAATGTTGACTGTGCATTCCATTTAATTTTGTATTGCTCATACATACAGAGAAGGTAACGAAAATGCTGACAAACTTGATAGTTTGGGAATAGAGAGAATTTGGATTATTCTTGATGGGATGAAATTCCAGATTTCATTATAATATATTAGTATATATAGTGACCGGGCTCCTCTGGGTTTAAGCTCGAGTAAGAATTTTGGGTCAAAAAAATTATTATTTCTCATTAAAAAAAAAGAGTTAGTGAACTTCGGTATTATTTTCGGCCCATTGATCGTGAGTGAGATTTATTCTAGAGAGTCGTCTCCCTCACTTCCAATCTTTATATCGCGATTCACCTGCTCAAATCTTAAATATAAATCCATTGCCCGATCAATTCAACTGTGATGACCCGAACCAGAATCAGTAGAGTAAACAGCGTAATTCTCGAGTTATCACGTAATCGCGGTTTATCGATAATTGTGTGGTTTGCCGGTTTTGTTTGCGACTTAATTATTGGCTGAGAATTTGAGTTGAGTCTCTTCTCAAGAGTTGTAGTACATGTGATTTCGAGTTCGTGGGCGGTTCCGGATGATTTTTCTGATAACCGAGGAATATAATATGATTATTTGAATTTTTGGAATATCGACGAGTTTATCCGTTCGTATCGAGTTTATCCGAATCGTAATGGTTATCCGTTTTGGACCGTCGATCGTTCCGTGGCGCGAGTATAAATATCGGAAATAGTCGAAAATTGTCGAAAATGCACCGTTTGGAAGTTTGACCAGCGTTGACCACTATTGGGAGCGTTGACCGAAAGAGGAGAAACCGGCCACCGTTTGACTCGCCGGCGACCTTTCGTTTCTAGCCATCTCCGGCTTCGATTTGGGTATGAATCGATTCCTCTCTTCATTTGCAACTGTTTAGAACTTGGAATTGCTTGATTTGGTTTCTATTTGAGGGAGAAATTATGGTTTGAAGTTTGGGAGTTTTCCGGCCGATTTTGGGTTTCGGTGACGAAGGTGCTCCGGCCACGATGGTGGCCAGAGAGATAAGGGTTTCTACTCGTGGGGCCACGACGGTCCTTTTGGGACAAGCCTCGAAGGCTGCCGTGCGCCGTAGGCGGTGGAACGGCAGTGAACAGCTTCGCCGGAGATGGTGGATCGCCGTGACTTTCGAGCTGATTTCCGGCCACGGTGGTGGTGCCTTGAGGAAAGTTGCTTGGCTTGAGGAGGAGAACAGTTTGGTAGCTCGGTCGCCGGGAAAACTCTCCGATTGATGGCGCGCCGGCGGCGGCGGTGGCGGTCAACGTCGGAGCTCCGGCGACCCGTTGACTTTTTGGAATTCGATGATTTTAATGTCGTTTTTATCGTATTCGCGCCCCGATCGTCGCCTTGAGGTTTTCGAGTTGATTTGGGTATCAGATTTTCAGTCGAGGGTTTTGAGTGGAGATTTCGGAAATTTCATCGATTATTTTGCACTGTGTTGTATATTTCTGGGAACGGTTGGTTTCCGCGGTGTGGTACAGTGTAGAGAATTGTGATTTTGATCAGATATATTTTGTGATTATTCAGGGGATCGAGATCGTGCTTCGGGCGAGGGATCTTCCGTCGGGCCACGTGATTAGCGCTAGTGCGCGCTCTGCTGATCAGTGAGTGGACAGTTTTATATTTTCACAGTTATTACGAGTTCGTGATTTTTCGTATTTACTTTATACGATGTTGAGTTATTTATTATTTTCAGAGGTATTATTCTATATTTATGGTGATGGCATTACTGCATCGATGCTTCGGCTACCCGGCTGATCACCGGTAGTCCGCCAGAGTTGAGAGATTCCTCTGGACCAGAGTTGAGAGATTCCTCTGGGCAGGGTTGAGAGATTCCCCTGTATGCCGCCGGGGTTGAGAGATTCCCCTGGCCTATCACCGTCGGGCTTGAGCGATTCGCCTGACCGTCGAGATTTAGAGATTCGCTTGGCACCTCCATATATATTTTCCGAACTCGCATTGTTTTACATTGATTATATATATAAACTGGAGAAAGACATATGCTTATTTTCGTCCACTCACTCTAACGTTTTATTTGCCTTTCCCCTGGGCTTTTCGGTTTCCGTGCCCAGTTTGCAGTTCGGATTCTGGTGTCTCACGTCGCGGTCGGAGGCTAGTTGTTCGAGCTACCTAAGCTTTCCAGTTGGTTCCTTGTTTCGCCTACTGTTGTATATTTTGTATATATATACACTAGAGGTCGCTCTGATACGTTCTGATACATGTTTTATACGAATTTTTCCCGAATTTACTATATATTACAGTTATGTTTCTTGTTTATTACTATTGATATGATATTGAGAAATCCGGATGGGATTGGTGCCTATGGTTTGGCTTTTGTGGCATAGGATGAAGTGTTATTTTCCGGGTGCAGGTAAATGCAATTCCGCGCTAGTAGCGTTACTCTGCCCAAATTTTTACGGTTTTTGTTGGTTCGTGTTTTCAGAAGGGGTTTGATTCCGGTTTAGGAAACTAAATTGGGGTTGGGTCCTTTTAGCAACATACCTAGTTTCAATCTCAATAGAACAATCGTAATTCGTATTTCATAAGTCACACATACTTGTTAAACTTGTGTAATTGTTTGCTGTATTAATTATAGATTATATTGAGTATGCAAGTTTTGAATAGTGAAGAAGTTTGATGGTCACAATTGATGTTCTTCAGACATTGACTTAATTATGTCTTTTAATATCTTTCTCTCTCCTTTTAATAATTTATGCAGAAAACAATTAGAAACTAGAATATAAACTTATGATATCACGATAAAGTACCAAACTATTTTTTTTTTTGCACTTCGTGCACTAAACAACTTCTTGACTAAAATTAACCTGGATAACAATCTTTTTCATGGTTGTAACAGTAATAGTAACTCAGAATTCTATTATTTGATATCAGTTTGTATAGTTTCAGTATTATGTATAATTTGTTTTACTTTTATATACAGTTTTAGTGATTGCAATTGGTTTGTTCCTAACTAGTTTTGACATTGTCCTCCAATTTATATATTTCAAGTTGTAAAGTATTTCATAAATTTTTGGACAGAAACCAGAGTTAATATATATATTTTCCGATGAAAAAAAACCATTCAAATTATTTGCCTCTTTTTTGTTCTTGTCCTCTCTTTCAACGACAAGGCATGGGGGCTAAATCGGCCTCCTCGGGCTTGGCCGTTCCACCATGCTCTGCATCAATTTTTAGTTTGTTGCGCTTCCGGAAGCCAAATCTGAATAAATTTGCTGAGGTCACCCACATTGTTTATAGTTGCAACCGTGACAACATTGATTCAGCAGTCCACGTGCACTTGGGTGGTGCCCGTTCACTTCTCCCTCTCCTTCGCAGTGGCATTTCCGTCTTTTCAGTCCACTCAAACCACCGGTCGTCTTCTGCTCCAAATCTCTCTCTCGCTCCCCGCCGTCCTTTTACCCAAGTCAGACACCCAGACAAAAATACACCTCATTCAATCCACACTCGCCACGCGGGACCTATCGCTCCTTCATAAGCCACTCACTCCCGCCACGTGTCACAGCGCTCGACGGACGTTTCGATTGTCAAATGACATTTCCAAGGCCCCCCCCCCCCACCAAAGTTTCCTCCGTCACATCCAACGGTCCTCATCGCCCCTTGGCCTTTTCAATTCTTAGTTTCCACTTGGTTAGTGAGCGAGAGAGAGACACAGTCAGACTACAGAGTCACACACAACACATGCCGCTGTTGCTTCCCTGAGCGCTCAGAGCTCCGCCGCAGCAGATTCCAACTCTCTCTCACACAAATTACAATGGCGTCGCTCGCTCTCGTCACCGCGCCGCCTTCCACGGCTCTCCCTTCTCTCAGATCTCGAACTTCCTTCCCGAAATCGTCGCTACTACTAAACCCGACTCCTCCGACGCTCCGACGAGGCCCGCTCAAGACCGCCGCTCTCGGTTTCAACAAAGCCCTCAGCCCCCTCATTGCCTTCCCCAAACTCGCCGCCGCTCCCCTCCGGAACCGCGCCGTAACCGTTAAAGCCTCCGCGGCCGGCGGCTCGATTACTCCGGTGGCTAAGCCGGCGCCAGAGCCATGGAAAGGGGCGGCGATGAAGCCTTTGATGGCGTCCATCGCGACGGGAGTGATCCTCTGGTTCATCCCGACTCCCGAAGGCGTCACCAAAAACGCGTGGCAGCTCCTGGCGATTTTCCTCGCCACCGTCGTCGGGATCATCACTCAACCTCTCCCTCTCGGCGCCGTCGCTCTCTTAGGTCTCGGCGCATCGGTTCTCACCAAGACCTTAACCTTCGCCGCCGCGTTCTCCGCCTTTGGTGATCCGATCCCGTGGCTCATCGCACTCGCCTTCTTCTTCGCCAGAGGATTCATCAAAACCGGACTCGGAAACCGAATCGCGTACCAGTTCGTGTCACTCTTCGGTAGCTCGTCGCTAGGGTTAGGGTACAGTTTGGTCTTCAGCGAGGCCTTGTTGGCGCCGGCGATCCCCTCGGTCTCTGCTCGCGCCGGAGGAATCTTCTTGCCGTTGGTCCAGTCGCTCTGCACGGCCTGCGGGAGCAATGCCGGCGACGGAACCGAGCGTAAATTGGGGTCGTGGCTGATGCTCACGTGCTTTCAGACATCGGTGATTTCGTCGGCCATGTTTTTAACTGCCATGGCTGCCAATCCGTTGAGTGCGAATTTGACGTTCAACACTATTAAGCAGACAATTGGGTGGACAGATTGGGCTGTGGCGGCAATTGTGCCCGGTGTAGTGTCGTTGATTGTTGTGCCTTTCTTGCTGTATGTGATATATCCGCCGTCGGTGAAGAGCAGCCCTGACGCGCCAAAACTTGCAAAGGAGAAGCTGGAGAAGATGGGGCCTATGACGAAGAATGAGATTATAATGGCTGGGACTCTGTTTCTTACGGTATGACTTTCTTTTCCTTCACTCTATTAACTCTGCATATGTTATTTGTTTCTTATATACATGCATCTGCTTTAAGTTTGTGTAGACAATTAATTATGAAAATTGGGCCCAAGAGAAAAGGACATTGTTATGCTATTTTTGACAGCAGACTCTGTGATATATAGATTTTTCCCTCCTTTTGTTTTAGCTAATGAGCTATATATATATATATATATATGCATTCAGTTGATTTAGTAGAGATAAGTTTAGGGTCTTAGATATGATTTGGTGACCTGTGCTTGATTTCATTTCTCAACAAATGTCTGTGGTCTGTTGGGTTGTTGATGTTTTGCATTTAGATTGACTGCTCGAGCTATTTGTGAATATTGATCAAATTCTTCTTACTTCTTCCTGTAGAAAATATTCCAGTAGAACTACTTGTGTTTGCTTAGTCTTTATGTAAACAGAGTGCAAATCATGGTGACTTTTGTCTCTTTGATTCCACTAACAATTGGTGATGGTATACTAGATTTCAAAACCACAGGAGCTTGTTTTTGTTACAGCTATTGTGATCTATTGTACTAAGTAGAGTGGCTGCACTATATGCTCTAAGTGTCTCTTGCCTTAGTTATTGAGTGCTTGTTATATTGTATGACTTTAATAATTGAATGGTTCCCCTTGAACTCTGTAAATATATCTATTTTTCTTAAAAGTCGTGATCTGTTTCTTGGAGAATTCATCCTGTTCAATTGCCATGTTTGTTTGCAGTTTCATTTCCGCAAATTAAGCTGAACTTTTTAAAAATATGCTCGTTTTCTTAGTCTTAGACTGTATGAATTGCCCAACCTAACAATCCATCCAAATAACAGACTGAATTTTGCTCTTCTGTCCAGTTCCACTTAGTTGACTTACAAGTATAACTTGAACTCTTTTGAAATTTTGTTTCTGCAGAAACATCAATTTTTTATATTAGGTAACTAACTGTTGTGTTTTTTGAATTTGCCGGGCAAACATTCACCCCTTTATCATCAAAGCATTTACCCTTCTCATGCTAAATTAAGAATTTTAGATGTTACTCATGGTAGGATTAGTTTGGGATTTGCATTTGGCTTCTGTTGCATTTTTCCCTTCCACTGTCATGCCACTTCAGTTTGGAACTCACTGTTAGCTGCAATACATGGAAAAGACTTGTTTGCTAAAAAATGACTGCTTTGGGTTGGCAGATAAGGATCAATTATAAGAAAAAAGAAAAATAATTGAAGCTACTATCATGACACTCGATAAGGTTCTACTAATTTCTCCTAAGCAGTACAACTGCATCACACAATTAGGTTGCTCATGCAGACCTATATCATATAGCCTTCAACTATTTCTTTGGAAAATTACAACAGTTTAATTTATTGAAAGCCAAACCCTAATCTTGTCCCAAGTTAAGGGTATGTTAAGAACCTTTTCATTGCACCCTGTCACTTGAGTACTCCATTACATGGTAGTGTTTTTTTATTTTTTTTATTTTTTTAACTTCAGGTAAGGGTAATTATCTGTCAATTGGGGACAGACGGACAATAGTGGTGGCATATAACCAATGATCCGCTTTTCAATCTTGCTAAGCTATTGACTGGTGATTATAGCTGATGAATGATGTTGAGGAAGTATGATATCAAGGGGCTCTACTTTCTTACTGAATGCAGTCAAGTAATTGACAATTAAATATAAAAATCATTAAAGGAATGGAGATTGCAATGGATTCAGGAAATGCTAAAAGTTCAGAGTTAATATGTTTTTATTTAATTTATTAACTAACGAAGAGTTTCTTGAAGAAACATGAAACTTTTGTTGTGGTTAATGGTAAAACCTGTCCATAATCAGAATGTAGGTTCGACTTGAAGCTTAATTATCAGAGGCTGTTATGTCCAGTTAGTTCACTTGGCACACTTGAATTTGGGGACCTTTGATGTATACACTTCTTTCTTTTCAATGCATGCTGATTGCTCTAGCTTGATTTTTCTTTTAATTATTTTTTGGCGGTAGTGATTTTTTTATTTTTTTTGAAACATCTCGTGGTGACAAACTGATACTGGTGAAAGTTATTTCCTTTGGCAGTAATTTTAAACAAAAATAGTGATGCTCTCTGTTTTTGTGGATGAATATCGAAACATAGCATCTGAGATTAAAAAAAAATTATGTTGATAATCTCTCGTTTTGTCAGGTGGGGCTGTGGATATTTGGAAGTATGGTAGGTGTGGATGCTGTTACAGCTGCCATTCTCGGATTATCAGTTCTCCTTGTGACTGGTGTTGTTACATGGAAGGAGTGCTTAGCTGAATCGGTTGCCTGGGATACCCTTACATGGTTTGCTGCACTGATTGCAATGGCTGGATATCTCAACAAATATGGTCTTATTTCCTGGTTTAGCCAATCTGTAGTTAAGGTTTGTCTTCTTTTCCTGCTTTCAAGTCTATTGTAGTATTTTATATACATTGGGTTACATTTCCTGGTTTAACCAATCTCTAGTTAAGGTTTGTCTTCTTTTCCTGCTTTCAAGTCTATTGTAGTATTTTACATACATTGGGTTACAAATTATAGAGTCAATTAAAATTAAGATAATCAGCTAGGTATTCACCTGATATAAGATCTTGATATATATCTTATATTTAGACACAGCAGTACAGCAATTGAAATTTCCTAGATTTTACTTAATAATTTTAGCTGATGCTCGAGTTTACTAATGCTATGTTATCCTGATATATGACCTACTATGCGAGACAAGAAAGTAGGTAAGATGCTTAACTGAGTCTCTACCCATGTCTTACATATTTATAGATTTTCTGGATAGTCAGGTATTCCAGGCAATCTACATAATATGTTGGCGTTGGTACTTAAGTTTGGTGACATTGCATTTTTTACTGCTTGCATTTTGTCCTTTTCTTTTGTGAGAGGGACTAGGAATTCTAAACATATTCGTTCATTAACAATATACTCTTTGCAGTTTGTTGGTGGATTGGGTCTTGCATGGCAGCCAGCTTTTGGCATTCTTGTTCTTCTCTATTTCTACTCGCACTACTTCTTTGCCAGTGGAGCTGCTCATATTGGTGCGATGTTTACAGCATTCTTGTCTGTGGCTAGTGCTCTTGGTACTCCACCATACTTTGCTGCCATGGTGCTTGCATTCCTCTCCAACCTCATGGGAGGCCTTACCCATTATGGAATCGGATCAGCACCTGTTTTCTATGGTGCTGGCTATGTTCCACTTTCTCAGTGGTGGGGCTATGGATTCGTTATCTCCGTTGTCAATATTATCATTTGGCTTGGGCTCGGAGGAGTTTGGTGGAAATTCCTTGGCTTATGGTAAAGCAGGTGGCCAGGAAAATCAGCCGACCTAAATTTGGTGCTATGCACATCTGATCTTCACTCAGCTGTAGGTTTCTTTCAATTTTTTGACATGGTAATAATGTTCAAGTTAGGGAGACCTATGGGTGAATTGGTATAAATAGGAGGTGGTTGTAGTGCGGATATTAGAAAATGTACACCAAATTTTGACTTAGCACGACAGTTTTCTGCAATTGACGATGATCCCTTTGTTTACTTGAATTTGCGGTTATCTTGTGCTTCATTTTTAGTGGCATTTGACGAGCTGTGTTATCTGTTTCAATTACTGCTAGAATCATTAGAAACTTGAAAAATCCAACAGGATCAGGTATCCCAGCCTCAACATCGAGATAAGGCTCAATATGCTGCATATAGCCAAATCTTTGTGCACCAAGAGCCTGCTCAAGCTGCTCACGTCGCTCTGTGTCAGTCTCTTCTTGATTTTAAACAATTCTCTGTTCCATTTCCTCTTTAACAACTTATACTTGTTCTCATTCTCATGGTCTTTCGGACCAGTGCTTGAAAATTGCGGAAGCCCCAAAGTAAGACTAAGAAAGCTCTCATTCTCATTGTCTTGCACTACCAGTCCATTCTTTTTTTCCAGCTCCATGTTCTTAAGTTTTCGACGTTTCAGACAATTGACAGAAGTAGCTGATGACTCTGGATCCTCCACTAGTGTTGCTCTTTCTTTTCTCTCTTATTCATGGTGGAAGGCGTAGACTCACAGCAAGGCAGATGTAGTGAGAGCAGTGGATATAGCGTCGAGTTCCGCATGATCATCATCATGACTGCCACTAGTACTAGCAATCCATGGTGATGGCTTCACTTTTTCACCACATAAATTGTCAATGAGATTGAGGGTGGTCAAGGGTTCTACCTTCATTGTTGATTAAACAAACGGAGAAAGCCGTGGCAGAAAGAAGAGAGATCAATAGCTCTGGGAAAACTGGAATGAATTGAATATATGACAGAGATCGAAGACCAAAGAATGTCTAATTGTAAGAAAGGATTTTCAGCATTTCAGTCCGTGATTAGGAAAAGTCACTTTACTAATCAACTTGGGATAGTGCCTCCACATTTCTCGTATCAATTGGTACCAAGTTGAATTTTGGTAAGTTCCTTCGTGTTTCCTCAATTGATCGAATAGGAAAGTGTGTGGAAGAGTTGGCGCCTAAATTTTGAAAATGCATGTTTAAATTGTTGGTTAGTATGGTTGTTGTAGATATTTTAAATTTTTATTGTAATTAGAATTGATTTATTCTTTATTGTAAATATTCTTTACCTATTAAGAATATACCTTGTAAAGTTGTATATATACCAAATTTGGGAGTGATAAAAGTATTGCATTCTACTCTAACTCACATATAGACCCTTGCGACAATTCCAATAATCTCGGAGCAGCTGGGTCGCCTAGCATTTGCTAGGGTTTTTGGATGGCGGCCTCGGAGGGCGTCATCGTGTTGAGTTTGTGGAGGTTGTTGCGAAGTGACAGTGTGGTGGCTACTTGAGATGGCAATGCTGTTTTGGGGGATGGATGAAGCGGAGAGAAAATGATGGTGGATGGGTGTTTTGATGGGGCTTCTACTTTGCTTAGAATGCCGGTAGGAGTTGACAGAGGGGCATGAAAGGTTAGATGTCGGCCATGCAATGATAGTGTGAGCATCGCTACGACGGATGACGGGTGCAAGGGAGGCGAATGAGGATGGGGCTATCAGAGAGCACTGAGACAAAGGTTGTGGACACAATGATGGGAGGAGCATACAATCAGGTCGACAGCCCTGAGCCTGCGGGAAGCTGGGAGTGATGGCGCCGGCGACGACGACTATTTGGTGGCGCGAGGCAGCATAGAAGATGCTGAACTGGAGTGGAAACCGATCACAAACGACGCTGGTTAACCCTCTCTCAAGGTTAAAGTTGTCAGCCTGAGCCTATGGCTAATTGTGGACCTTTGGGTCTGTGGGAACCAGGCATTGTCCACGAGAGTTTTCAACGTAACCTCACGCGTCAAAATCCGGTCTCATGAAAAATTGTGCAGGCCGATGGGAGGTCCTTCATAGAGCCGTAACTTTAGGGTGCATAGCTAGATAGGATGTGGGGCCCCAGATTTTTTATGTAACTTCTCTACGTCTAATTCGTCTAGTTATTTGATGGTAGGTATGTGCTGAGCATGTAATAATTTAGATTACTTTAGGAAATTCTTTCTATCATGCCGATGACTTGGTGTTTTCCTTGTAATCTTTCATCCCAATCAATTCTAAAAAAAATTGTATTATATACTAAATACTTTTACCTATACTTTTCTACTTGGCATCAGAGCCAAATCTGTAAACTTACCAACAAAACCCTATTTTTGTCACCCACTATATCTAAATTCTGCTGTTATAGGAGAAGGATCTGAGACCGTTTCTTCTTATATGGTTGTTACCCCTCCTCCTTCACCTGTTATCCACTACCATCAAGAAAACTCTTCTTTTCCCATTGGAGTTCTCTTGAATGATTCCAATTACTTTACCTAGGCTTATGTTATGAAGATGCACATTGGAGGTTGTAACAAGCTTGTATTCCTTACTGATGATTCAATTGCTCCACCTATTATCACTCTTGACCACATCACTTGGGCTACTGACAACGAGAAGGTCAAGAGTTGGTTGATTGATAATATGTCTTCATCCATCATCAACCATTTTCTCCGTCTCAATACTACTGTCAAAATTTGGAAAGCCTTGCATCAGACTTGCTATGATTATAAGAAGTTTACCCTGATCTATGAGCTGCACTGCCTCTGCTTCACCACCAAACAGGTTGGGTGGCCCCTCGCCATCTACTACAACGAGTTAGTCTCATGGCTGGAAAATTTTGATCAGCGTGTTGCTTCTTTTTCCAATACCATGACTGAGGTGTCCAAAACAACAACTACAAGTCTATGCTTCGGGTTCACATGTTCTTGGGAGGTTTGCACCCTGAATTTGATCAGATTCGAAGAGAGCTTCTTCATCGTGAGGAGTTATTGAGTCTTGACAAAACCTATGCTCATGTCCATCGGATTCACAACGGCTATCTTACTCACTCTGTTGTTCCTGATCAGCATGCTGTCATGACCACCACCATCACCATCATGCCTTTACCGCCTCCTCCCACTGACATCACCCTCTGAAGCTCAGGCCGTAGTCGCTCACTGCTTCTCTGACTCCTCTGACTCCTCCTAGTTTGGTGTTCATCCTCCAAACCTCTATGTCAATTCTATCTGCCTGTTGTGCAAGGATAAGGATAATTGTTTTCCGACTATTGGATATCCTGACTAGTGGGGTAATCACCCATGTAAGACCCTTATTTCCACAAGTACCTCTGCTACATCTGCTAATGTTGTCCACTCAGGTATGTTTGGTAAGGCCTCTTTTGCTACATGTTTTGGGAATAGTGCTTAGATAATTGACATCAGTGCATCTAATCATATGACAAATACCCCTAGCTTAGTTCATTCTATTCATCTCTCTTCTTTACCTAATATATCTACTACTGATGGTTCCCCTTCTTCTGTAGTTGGTGAAGGCTCTGTTACTCTTCCTTCAAATTTAACCATTGATTATGTCTTAGTTGTTCCCTCTTTCACCCATAACATTTTATCTGTTAGTCAAATCACTATGGCTCTTTCTTGTTCTGTCACGTTTTATCCCATTTTGTGTGTATTTCAAGACATTCTGACTCGGTAGATTCTTGGTTATGGTACTAGATGAGGGAAGCTATACTATCTCGATTTGACATCCAGTGGAGAAAAGCAACTGAGTTTGTTCAGTCAAGCCAACAATGTTAGCAGTCTGAATAAGGCCAATGACACCATCTGATTATGGCATAGTCATTTGGGTCATCTTTCTTTTGGGTATCTTAGGAAGTTACAATCCCATCTATTTTCAGGTGTTGATGAGTCTAAGTTTAAATGTGATGTTTATGAACTGGCTAAGAGCCACCATGTTACATATTCTCTAAGTTTGAATAAATGCTCAGTTCCTTTTATGAAAATTCACTCTAATGTTTGAGGTTTTGCTAGAATTTCTACACCCACTAGAGCTCGTTACTTTAGTACTTTTATTGATGACTTCTATTAGCGTTCCAAATGACATGGGTTTCCTTGATGGCTAGTAAAAGTGATGTATTCTCTTGCTTCACTGAATTTCATTAGATGGTGACTACACTATACAAGCAGCATATCCATGTTTTTCAATCTGACAATGGAGGTGAGTATGTTAATCATGCCATGTCTAATTATCTGGCCTCTCATGGGATCTGTAACCAAACCTCCATTGCTTACACACCTCAACAGAATGGCTTGGAAGAACGTATGAATATGCAATTATTGAAGATTGTTCGTGCTTCATTATTTGGCATGAATGTGCCTCGATCTTATTGGGGTGCTGCTATTATTTCTGCTGACTACTTGATCAATTGTACTCCATTTCGTATCATTGAGTTCCAGAGTCTGTTCCAAAAGTTACAAGAATTACTTAATGTTCCCTCCTTTCCTAATCTGAAGCCTAGAGTGTTTGGTTGCATTGTCTATGTTCATATTCACAAGTTTATTCGTGGTAAACTTGATCATTGTGCTATGAAGTGTATCTTCATTGGTTATGCTGACTTCTATAACGGTTGTCAGTGTTATGATCCTCTCACCAAAAAAACTCATATCTCCCTTGATGTCTCTTTTCGAGAGTCTGAACCTTATTACTCAGGGGGAATTTCAGAGTCTTCCCTTCAGGGGGAGAAAGGATGTGAAGGAAATACTCTTAATTTGCCATATTTTGAAGCGCTTGAGTAGTTGGAGGCACGATTTGGAAGATCAAGGAATTCTAAAACTGAATTGGAGGCCCCTATACACAGCTTCGAACCGTCATGTAACTCCTCTCGACCTGTAGAAAATGGTGCTCCGGAGGGACACATGCTTACCTACGACCCATCGAGTGATATGTCTCAACCTATCGACACTGGTGCTTCAGAGGAACAAAAGGTTACCTGCGACCCGTCAAAGATGGTGCATCAAAGGGAAATGAGCTTGCTTTTGACCCGTGGAGTCATATGTCTCGACCAGTTGAAAATTAAGCTAACAGAGAAGAACTGCCAATTACACAACATCGAGATAGTACTGAAGCACCTGCTCCTCTATCTACATCACCTACTCAAAGTTCTTAGTCACCTAAAGTGTAACTCAAATGACGTAAATAACTCTGTCGTCTAAATTGATCGAAAAATGATCACTTATTTAGCTTAAGATACATTTAAATGACAGAAGTCAAAATTTAGTCATTTAAATCATAATTCAGATGACAGAAAGAAGATTTCAATCAAAATTATATGTAATTTAATTTCACTTGATATTTCAATTTTTTTTAATTAATATTCAATATCCATCCATTCAAATTTTCTTTCTAAACAAAAATTCAACTAATATATGAAACGCTACACAATCCATCCAAACATTTATTTCAAACACAACACACAATTACAATTTTTTCTTACAATTCAACTAAACTATGTACATTGCCATAGAAGTTTCTATCAACCTCCACATGATTGGTCCTATCATGTTATACTGGATTATGAGCAATTTCTACAGCAATTGTATTATCACAATGTAAATCCATAAGCTTTTGAAGCTTGGAACCTAATTCTTTCAGCACATTCCTGATTCATAACAATTCATATACTCCATTCACAATTCCACAATATTCAGCTTTTGCACTAGAACGGGCAATCACATTTTGTTTCTTACTGCGCCAAGTTACCAAACTTTCACCAATAAAAATAAAGTACCCAGAAGTAGATGCCCCAGTTAGTATGATCACCAGCCCAGTCTGCATCAGTGTAGTCTGAGACACACATCTCACTAGTGTAGCCTGAAACACATATCTCAATAGTGTTTTTTGTAAATAAAAAACCTTTATCAGGTGTGCCCTTTATATATCTGAGAATATTTAAGACAACACTCATGTGCTCTACTCTAGGACTATGTATAAATTGACTCACCATACTAACATTATATGCAATATCAGGTCTCGTATGTGATAAATAAATAAGTTTCCCAACTAAATGTTGATATCTGTCCTTGTTTGCTGGAACTTGATCTGGAAGAAGTTCAAGTCTGTGATTTTGCTCAATAGGAGTAGTAGACTCACTGTCTACCAATCTTGTTTTAGCAAGAAGATCCAAAACATACTTCCTTTGGGGCAATGTAATCCCTTGCTTGGATCTTGTAACTTCAATTCCCAAAGAGTATTTCAAATCACTCAAATCTTTTATGTCAAATTACTGTGATAACTGTTTATGAAGACTTGTCATCTCGTATAGATCACCTTCTGTAACAACCATATCATCAACATACTTAATTAAGGCAGTAGTTTTACCATCCTTGCGTTTGACAAACAAGGTGTGGTCAGAGTTGCACTGGTGATACCCAAATTTTTTCATTGACTTGGAAAAGCATCCAAACCACGCCCTAGGTGATTGCTTCAAACCATAGAGAGATTTCTTCAAATGACATACATTTCCCTCATTACCTGGTTTACAACTGATTTCTGGTGAAGTATCCATATATACTGATCTTCTTCTAAGTCACAATTTGGGAAAGCATTATGTATATCAAGCTGGTGTAAAGGCCAATCATAACGAGCTGCAATGGCAATAAGGATTCTTATAGTATTAATTTTGGCAACAGGTGCAAAAGTCTCCTGGTAATCAACTCCATATTTCTGAGTATAACCATTGACAACCAATCTAGCCTTGTAGCAATCAATGCTTCCATCAACTTTAAGTTTCACAGCAAACATTCAACAGTCTTCTTACCAGGCGACTTAGGAACCATGTCCCAAGTTTCATTCTTCTACAAGGCTTCTGACTCATTCAAAACTTGTTTCCATTTGGGATTTGCCAAAGCATCCTATACATTGCTAGGAATAGGTACTGAAGATAATTGTCTAACAACGAGTGCATAAGACTTAGACAACCCATGGTGGGATATATAGTTAGCAATAAGGTATTTGGCTTTAGCATTTATACTATGTTCATATTGTTGTGTGGAAATTTTCTTAATAATTTGATTAGATTTACGTACCTCAAATGGAACATTCTAAACGGAGTTGACTTCTGTCATCTAAATGAGTTTCAAGTTAAAGAAAATGATTATTTCGATCAAGTTAGATGATAAAGTCTATTATCTTTCATTTGAGTTACACTTTACATGATGAAGAATTTTGACTTTTGTCATCTAAATGAATTTTAGGATAAAGAAAATGGTCATGGTTAGATGATAGTTTATTCTTCTGTCATTTGAGTTATATTTCATATGACTAGAAATTTAGACATATGTCGTATAACTAAATCTTATGATAAAAAAATGGTCATTTTCAGACGACAACCTGGTTTCATCTGTCATCTGAGTGCCTTTCTAATAACAGAAATCTTCTTGTCATATAAATGCATTACAGACTGTAGACTTATACACAGCAGTTGCATTTATATCAAATGACACTCCTACGACCGTCAGCTGATGACTTTTATGTACTAGTTCTCCCTTCTTATTTGGAAGCTACTCACTGCAGGCCTTTCTCCATTGATGCACTTCTTCGTCTCATGAGAGCCATTGAATACAAAACGAAAAAGATCTCGAGTATGTACTGTGATCGACATCCACACAATCGGTTTCACTGTCTAATCAAATGTCTTCCGAGTATCGTGCACAAATGTAAACATATTTCAAGTCTCGGCATCCGCTGGAATTCACCCTCGTAACAACTTGAGTGGATTCTGAAACCAAAGTAAGAGATTCAAGATTCTTACATTCATATATGGTGACTTTACAGAAATTGCAGTCCCTTAATTACCACCAACGACTTGAGTGTACTACTATAAGCTACTAAAAGCATCGAGTCAATAAACGAGTCAGAACATGAAGTTTAATGACAAATGCTCAATGGAAGGACACCTATGAAGTAGACCGTAAAAATCGTCGTTAAAGATGTGAACTGATTTGAGGAACATGGTATTGTTGGAAATATTGTTTCATATCTAATTATAATTATTTAAGATTTAGTGTAGATAATCGATTTTTATTAGAAATATGTTTTTTATTAGGGATATAGTGTTATATATATCTTCACTTTTGAGAGTGTATGAATACAGCACAATATTATTGAATTCTCTCCTAAACACTTTTCTACCGGAACAAAGGAAGATCGAAGTAGTGTAGCTCTAGTATGCACAGTGGCATCATTCTTTATTCCCACAGTCCACAAGCTCAGAGCAGTTAAAGATTTGACATTAAGAAGAGCTTGGTAGGACAAAAAGGTTGCTGTTTTAGTACTTCTACTATTACTACTACCTGTCGTATATCTTAGATCCAACTCCTTGACATTATTCTCTTGTGCAAAACTAGTCAACAACTTATCCAGAACAACGTAAAAGATTCAAGATTCTTACAATTTAACAGAGTGACTGCAGTTTCTCAACTCCAACGACTTGAGAGTACTACTATTATCATAACGAAACTCCGAGTTATAAAAGTCGATCAGAATATGATGTTAATGATAAATGCTCAATGGAAGGGCACCTCCAACGTAGATTTCTCAAGCCGAAACTGTGGTTTAACCGATGAATTGATTTGAGGGACATGACCTTCAAAGACAGAAGAACAGTATCGGTATGCATTCTGACGTCCTTCTTTATTTCCTCAGAATCCAAACTCAAAGTAGTTAAAGATATGAGATTAATAAGAGCTTGGTAGGACAAGGCTGCTGATTTAGTACTAGTACTACTATCTCTCATATAGCTGAGATCCAACTCCTTGACACTATTCGATCTCTTCGGAAAAGCTAGTCAACAACTTATATATCCAGAATATCTTTAATATTGGGGTTCATGGAAGCAAAACGAAGCCTAAAATTCTCCAAGGAGGATGCGGATGCTGTTCACTATCGGTACGGAATTTTTCTAGGACGTTGATGAATGATGAGCGCCATACCTTGATCATCACGTACGGTTGGCTAATGAGTTTCCAAAGTCTAGATCTATGACAAGCAGGGAGCACCATGCACCTTCATATATATTGCTTGGAATTGAAAGAAAGCTCGATCATGCGGAAGGCGGATTTAGTGGGGAGGAGTGGAATGATCTGGCGGATGATATCGTCTGGTAACTGAGGTGGTCGCAATTGTATCTTCTTGACTGCAGCCACGAATTCATCTTTAAAAACCAAATACAAGATTGTTCACAATACTTTAGCATGCATGAATCAATCGATCATCAACTATAAGAAAAACATAATATCTAGATATCAATAAAGAAGCTTACCATTGATGTCCGTGCTTGACGCTTAGAGCTTTTTAACAGGGACCAAAGTCCGATGGATAAATTGGTTATCTCATAATCTAATTTTTTTCCACTTCTCGTGTGATTAGCAGAAATAGCAACAGATAAACTAAAGAAGGCAATATTTAACCAGGTTCGGTAAGTGCCTATATAAAAATAATGGGATTACAATCTCACTTAGCGACTAACTTCACTAAATTCACTTAGCGACTAACCTCACTACGTAAAAATTATGCATAAGTATAATATTTACACGATATGAACATATTCACAAAAACGAAATCACTCAATAGATTTTTCAATCCCCGGCAACGGTGCCAAAAATTGATAACGCGTAAAACATGCATCAAATATTAACACAAAGTAGACACTCAACACATAGTTCACACATATACAATTTAAAACCATTTTTTGTAGATGTAGTATTGATCAGTAGGAATCGTTTTTAACTGGGGATTGATGGTACTAATGCATGACAACGTTTGTAAACATAAAATAAAAGATATGGGGGGTTTGAAAGTTTGGTTATTAATCTATGAAATATAAAGACAAAACATGGCAGAAAACACATAGAGAAACCCTAAGTTCTATCATGCTTCAACTCATAGACAAGCTAAACAAACAAGAACATAGAATCCTAAACATGTTTTCTAAACCGAAAATAAAATCTAAGACTAACATATTTACAAGTGATCAGCTCATTCATTTGCCTAACTCTTTATAACCTAACAGATTATATGAAACCTATTAAATTCTAAGTCATTAGCTACGTTTTGCATGCATATTTTACGAATACGAGTGCTTCGGGATTGTCCTAACACATCAATGATACTAAGTGGGATTGCCCTGCAAAATATCAAAGCATTAAGTACGAAAAAAATACATGTTATAACTAATTTTGTAGAGACAAAACAGATTACACAAAACTTGTTAGAATTATATACAAAAGCATTCCTTTAAACCGATCTAAAACTACCAAGAATTCTCACAAGAAAATAAAAGAAGAGATCATTATTACACTTTTGGAGTTTGGGATTGCCCTAGTCTACTCGGTGTAACTTGGTCCTTCAATGAATGGATGAGACAGTTAAGATTGCCATGAAAGTCTCGGTGGAGGATGGCGTTGATGATGCTTAGAGTATGGCGACTTCTTGGAGAACTTGAAGTGTTTGGAGGTAGGAAGTGTTTAGGCAGAACTTTAGCTACTAGAATGAGAGATGATGATGAATGAATCGAGCTCCCCAATTTATAGAAGAAGATTAGGTCTTTTCCTACCAAAACAAGACTTTCCTTATGTACCCGGATAAATCTGATAGCCTGTCTTCAAACGTGTTTTCTCAGAGCTGTAGACATCAGAAAATTATGATTCTTGATTCGTTGGAAAGAATACTTCAAGGGATTTAAAATATCATATCTGATCATTAAATTAGGAGTTGATTTTCATATTCGGTGATCTCTTGAAGTTACAGATCTGTAGTTTGGATATTCTTTCCTTATTGCATGAGAGATATTCACCTTCTTGATTTTGTTCTTCTTGCTCTCCAAGGAATATCTTGGCCGATCTTGCCTTATTTTTGCAATATATTTCGTGCTTCATATCAGGCATATATGAGATATAATTGATACATATGATTCGGCCATCTCTTCTTGCTTGATCTGCCACTTTTCTTCTTTCCTGGCCCGAGCAGGAGAAATGCTTCATCTTCATTTGCACCATTTGACATCATTTTCATTTTTCATTTCTGTTGCTATTTCTTGACACCATTTGGGAAACACATTTTAGTAACCATGTGAAGACCATTTCTCGGACCATTTCTTCTCCGAAATTAGGAACTTCCTCCTTATTGCGTTTTGAGCTCATTTCTGCCTCCTTTATTCATTCCTCTTTATTTTGGACCTAAAACAAAAAAAATAAGTTATACATAAGAATACTAAGGTCATAACTTAGCCAAATGTAGCGAGAAATACATTAATAATCGAGCATAAAATGCGTAGATCAAAAAACTAAAGAAGACAATATTTAACGAGGTTCGGTAAATGCCTACACCCTCGGAGATGGATACTTCTTTATTCCACTATCTAAAAATAATGGGATTACAATCTCACTTAGTGACTAACTTCACTAAGTGGCATACACCTCATTCTCTCAAAAAGAATTTTCTTCCCACTTAATTTGAGACTTCTCTCAAATCTCTTTGAGTGGGGCTCTTTATTTTTTATCTCACCAAATGTAGTAGCTCTCTCTAGCTATTGCTCACAAATGATGGAACTCTCCGGCTTGCTTTGCATCAACCTTCCATGCCATATATAGAGGTAATTGATCAAAGCTCTATGGAATGTGCATGCATGAAGCAAAGTCTTGCTTCTCCATGTTTTAAGTATCAATGTTGGCATGCTCATCAATGCATGTCTTCATCATTCTTCAAACATTCCTGTACCCAAGGTTCTAAAAATCGCTAGGCGGCTCTAGACGGTAAGCGTACCTTCTAGTGCCTAGGCGACTAGATAAGGATTAATCGGATTCTAGGCAGTTTGTATTAAATATATATTAATTGATATATATAATAATAAAGATCCTTATAAATTCAAATTAGACATAATTATAGGCACAATAACTAAATAAAAAAAATATCATCGAGTCTTTATTATAAGTTACATGACACAATGTTAAGATTTTATAGTATTTACAATTTATCTATCCACATAATACATAACCATAACACTATGAAAGACTGCAAAGTGAGGAGATCGAGCTTAATTAGTCGGAATTGGTTGTCGTAAAGAAAAACTTCAGAGGCACTGTATCGCGAGTCAATTTAAGAATTTAGGGTTTGATCCCTAAATTTTAAGGTTTTATATTTTTGGAAAAAAAAAATTGACCTGCCTAAAACCGTCAATAAAATAAATAAATAAATAAATAATTAAAATTAAAAAAATAAAAATAAATTAACCCGCCTAGGTCCGCCTAGAAGGAGAAAACGATTTTTAGCCTGATTTAAGGACAAATTCAATGATTAGTGGCCGGCTAGCGCTTGGGCCAATTTTTAGAACAGTGACTGCACCTGCACCATCTCCTCTTTATTTCAACAAAGAACAACACCGTCCTATAGTTCTACCTCTAGTTATAATGTCTTCCTATTGACGAGTCTCCAAAACAATAGTGTTCTCATGTGTTATTCACAAATGATAACTCACCTCCATTAAGGAGGGACAGACCCATCAATATATATATATATATATATATATATATATAGAGACACACAGTTTACAAAACCCTCAAGACACCAACCTCCCATAAGTGTTTTCTTTCGAGGACTTCTATTAGCGTTCCAAATACGTACATCACAGATATGATCTTAAACTGATTCCTAGCTAGTTGAACTAGGACGAGTGATATATAAGTCCACTTAATTCTTACGTACAGCATCATCTTCTTCACAAACATGAGGAATTAATACATGTTTTGGTTGCGATTGTGTTGGTCATGATCTCTAAAGGTTCATACCAATATATAGTCGCCGACCTAGTTATAATGGTTAGTTTACGTACGTAGAATCCTTGTTACTAGCTAGAACTTATAGAATCCTATTCTAATGCTTATTCTTGTAACTATTTTAGAAGGAAGGAAACTTTTCAGCTTATTAGGAGAAATCCTATTCATTTTCACTCCTCCTGTATCAGTAAAAGTAAAATATGTTTTATTTTTGTATAAAAAGATGTAGCTCTGTTAACAAGAAGCACCAGTGGTCTAGTGGTAGAATAGTACCCTGCCATGGTACAGACCCGGGTTTGATTCCCGGCTGGTGCATTTTTGAGAATTTGCACACAAATCTCTTCAATGGTGTGTCCCGCCCCCCCCCCCCCCCCCCCCCCAATATAAAGTCAGAGGGGTCATGAAAAAATTGCATGTTTTGAGGTTAGAACCCAAAACCTAATCTCTATGCATTTACCACTGTGCTAGCCTAGAATGAATGCAAGTGATGCACATAAGATATACTTAACTAAAACTCAGGGGGGGCCTGGGCCTATCCTGGGCTCAAGGTGGCTCCGTGCCTGTATACAGCAGAGTAGGCAAGTAAAAAACTGCTGCATTTCCAATCCGGGTTCGATTCCCGGCTGGTGCATTTTTGAGAATTTGCACACAAATCTCTTCAATGGTGTGTCCCGCCCCCCCCCCCCCCCCCCAAATTTAATTTATAGAGAAAATCATCAAATTGGGGGCAACAAACATCCAATTGGGGAATCCCCAGAAGCACCAGAAGAAATACCTATACAGCAGAGTAGGCAAGTAAAAAACTGCTGCATTTCCAATCCAAGTGAGGTTGAGAAAGGCACCAATCCACCGTAATCATATAGAATACAATACCTGTAGTCTCCCACATCTCTATAACTAGACAACATTCATTCATAAGTTTACTCAAGTTCGAATGATCGTGGTGCTCAAGGTTAGATGATCTGATTATAATCATCTAAGGTGGATGCGGGTTAAATCAGTGTGGTTTAGACCTCAAATTGTAACTATTTCAATTGTTGTTGTTTGCTAAAAATGTAAACCACAACCGTTTTACTTATTCGGTGCATGCATATTTTAGTGCACCACATTATCGGTGAGGAACGATACGGTTTCGACATTTAACACATATTTAGTAATTTTAAAATAACAAATAAATTTAAAATTTTGAATATTACATAATCAGTGTCTAAGAATATTAACAATTTAAATATTACATAATCACTAACTTAGTCGTGGTGAAAATGGAGAAGTGAGTATAGCGTCTTTTATATTTATTTTCTAAACTCTACACTATGAAGAAAAAAAGTGACCAGAGGGTTTAATAGTTTCGATATTTATATACTATTAGGAATTTGGGTCATGTTTGTTATATTCTCACTTATAAATGGTTAAAATCAAAATTAGATAGAGGTAGATCTCTACTAAATATACCAATGAAATATAAACATAATAAAAAATTACATTATATATATTTATAAAAACTTATATGTAGAGCGGTGCGATATATTCGGTCGGTTTGGTTGCTCAACCCGCAACTACCCTGTTAATTCGGTAGCAGTACAATTCGTCGGTAAGCTTACACCTACATTATTCGAAGCAGTTCCCGTTTTGCTTTTCCGAATCGATGCAGTGCAGTTTCCACTTATAAATCTGTTATTGCTTAGCCCTATAATCGTATAGCATATCAGCAAGGAAATAAAACCATTTTCATTTTATGAGATTACTAGCTAGGTTAAAAGTTCTATTTTCAAAAGAATTAGCTGTCACTTCATGTAAAACTCCCAAAATGTATTTGTTTGGATGATATATATGAAGTAAAACAACTGTTATTGAATACTTCATTCAAATTTATAAACATGAGAGACACGTTTTGATATTAAAATATTACAAGAAAAATGACCACATCTTTCTCACGTGTAATCTCTAATAGTCAATGTGCCCACTTCTATAGCTCCGTGCAATGTTCATTTCTATGCATATCCAAGCTGAGAAGTTAAAAACCAAAATAAGGGAGGGTTTTAGGAAAGAGGGGACTCAATATTCGTCATGCTTGACTTAACTCTTAAGACCTTTTTCACAACCAAAAAACCAGAAGCTAGTGAATTTCAGATAAACGTAAATTGCAGACCAAAAGATTTTACCCGGAATAAATGTCTTACTAAGCTTCACAGATGAATGCTGCTTTAACTGTTAACACCAACCTGGCCCAATTCACAGCATGTAATTCGGTTAATGATGTGTAGCACTGCTTTCTTATCCTTGTTTCTCTAGTGAGAACTAATGTTTGGAACGTAACCTCTTTCCTTCAAATCCTCATTCAGTAATTCAAATACTTGAGAAATCTCAACTAATTTATCACCAGCGTGAAACTCATGGAGTTGATTCTCAGTCTCAATCCAACTACAGCCAGGAGTCTTGGTGACACCCCTTTGTCTCATCAACACTCTCATCCTTGCTGAGTCATCCCACATTTTTAATCCCGCGTAGATCTTTGATGAGATAACATAGTTGCCAGAGTTTGAAGGCTCCAATTCTAGAAGCAACTGCACTACTTGATCAGTGACATCTACATTTCCACATTTCCGACAGGCAGCAAGCAACGCTCCCAGTGTAACTTCATCTGGCTTTTCAGGCATTTTTTTTATGAACTCCCATGCCTCATGTACATGTCCTGCACGTGACAGAAGGTCAACCATGCAAGAGCAATGCTCGACTTTTGGAACCAACCCGAATGATGTCCTCATTAGACTAAAGAGTGTACGACCCTTATATGAACACAAGCAGAAAGAACTGCAACAAATGTGATGTCATTTGGCCGAGCAATCCCACCTTCTTCTGTCACACGGTTGAATAGGGATATTGCTTCATGTGCTCTTCCATGGAAAGCAAGAGCAGATATCATGGCATTCCAAGAAACCTCATTTTTCTGGGGCATATCTTCAAAAACTCTTAGTGCATTGGCTAAGCTCCCACACTTAGCATACATATCAACTAATGCAGTAGCAACATAAACATCATGTTGAAAGCCTCTTTCAGATGCATATGTATCGATCCTTCTCCCCATATCTAGGGCTCCAATTGAGGCACATGCAGACAACATTCCAACGAATGTGATTTTATCAGGGATGACACCAGCTTCTTTCATGCCATCAAAAAGCACCATTGCCTCATCTGACATTCCATTTTGAGCATACCTGTTCGACATTTAAATTAAATTATAAGTACCACCAAACCTGATTAACATATGGTTTTAGAGAACGACTTTCAATAACAGTTCAGAAATACGCTAAAAGATAAAGCATTAGACTATATGCTACATGTTTGATTGCTCAACTGTAAATCAATCTCCGATGCAGACCATTACAATCCAATTGACCTTAGGTCACTAATAGAGAATACTTCAAGGGCTGTTGTGAACAATGTTATGAATCAGTAATTATCTCATCAAACTTCGACATATATTTACCAGGAATTTTGTATTACAATGTTTGAACAAAAAAATTGAACATCATAATCATTAATTAATGATATATCTGTCATCATTATTGTGCTTAGATTTAAATTATTAAAGTCATGGCACTGATGACAGTTTGCCAAAGCAGCAAGGCATGCTTATGGAGGCAACAGAAACAGTGGTTGACGAAATCAGTAGAAGCAGCAGCTTCCAGCCAATTTCTTAAAAGATGCATTCCTTCAAAACATATGGAACTAAAGTATGATTTCTATTTTCCACAAGAAACGACACAGGTTCAGTAAGGTGCATTTGTGATCATTTTGCTTGAAGTTCAAACTAATCTGCACCAATGTGTAAAGTGCTTCACATATTGCAGATGACAGAAATACACAAAACCAAGTGTGGACTACAGAGACTGAGAAACAGGCAAGCTTAGATAGTAGTATAGTTGGAGTATTAAACAGTACATCAGACGCACTTGGTAAAAACCATTGCAGCTACTAGTAAGTAGCAACTGTTTCAAAATGACAAATAAAAGATTATATGGGGGTGGTTGGGAATTGAATCAGGGGTTCAAATCCCCTCAAATGTAATAATCAAAAGGTATTTTTTCATATTTCATTATTTTGAGGGCAATACTCATGGCCATTGGTCATGATTCTCATACATGAGAACGATCATATTGAAGGTCATACATCTATGGTCATATGATGTTGCAGAACAGGAGCAACCCACAACTGATCAGATATTCCAACTTTTCCAAGTACTCTTTACAGGCGTACATTAGATAAAAGCAAGCATAGCTTGAAGGATTTGAGTTTAGATGTGAGGTGTCAAAATTCAATTTTTTTTTTAACCATAGCCATTTTTCATTTATAACAATACAAATACTTGTAGCAACTTTACAAAGCCACTCTTTCTGTCTACCCTATGCATTTTATAGCAACCTTTTTTCTCTCAAACCGATGCCTATCTAATTTTTAAAACTGAATTAAATATTTAACCCATCAAAACCATTTCATTTTATCCACATATTGCATTTACGTGTTCAATATGTGGACAAGATATGTTACCCAGTTCACTTTTCTCTCGGTAAAATTTTCCAATCTAAAAGCAAGTATGAGTTCTCCTCAGTTCAACCGAAGTATGATCAGGTATTGTCTCCATGCTGCCATAGTACACGAAGGAATGCACCGAGCGTCCCTGATGGAGCTCCGAGAGGTTCCAACACGCAATGAACAGAAATGGGTAGGTGAAATTATCCGGGGACAAACTCAGAGACTTCATCCGATAGTAGTATCGGAGCGCGAGGGCGTAGTTGTGCCACGTGGTGGTGAGGCCGCGGATCATGACGTTGAAGGCGTAAGAATTGGGGTCGGCGTCGTGGGAGAAGAGAGTAGAGGCGTAGGAGGGTCTTGGAGTTGGATGATTTTGGGGAGGAGGAAGTTGGGTTTGTGTATGGAGTTTATGAGCATTTGGGTGTGGGCTTGTTTCAATTCTTTGGTGGAATTGCATTGTTTCAAGAGGTGTAAGAGCTTTCCTGAGAGGGATAGGAAATGATTTGACTGTTTACTTCTGATGAGCATTATGGCAAGCGTTGTCTTCTGATTTGAATTATGCATGGCACCTAGTTGGGTATGGGATTTAACCCTAGGCCCATTGTACGTTTATGGCCCTCTTTTTGTTATTTATATTAATTACAATTATCGCGAGATCTAGGCAATTTACCTGAATGAACCCTTTGACCTGTTTTTTTTTTTTTTTTTAAGAATAGGTGCGTCATAGCTTATTTAAACCAGAGTACAGACTAAAAAAATAGCAACGATGCAATATTTCAACAAAACAATTATAGCAAACTATATTTAAGAACAAAATGCAGATTTGACATAAACTTATTTTTTTTGAAAGGCAACGCATGAGACGTCAGTTCTCATTGATATGGGAAGTAGTAATGATTACAACCACGATTACCCACTTAAGGGCACCGAGAGAAAGCAGCCGTAGTCTAGATAGCTATAGTAACTAAGTTGCTACACCTAACCAAATAATCGAAACCTAACAATAAGCTTAAAATAGGTAACCGGTGACGTAGCAGATCCTGGGACGGTAATCCCTACATAATCTAGGACCAACTGTAAGTTCAAAAATTAAAATATAGAATTCCAAAACCGAAATCCAAAATACGAAAAAGTAAAAGGAAAAATTACAACATCGTAGTAAAGACTTCCTCCATAGTTGCTTCCCTCTTCAATTCTTGGATCCCAGATTCGAACCCAAAACTTTGTTGTAGCCCAAATGTCATGCCCAAGAGCCAGCCAACGAGGAAAGCCCAACTGATTGCCCAAGACAAACAGCCCAAACACCTGCACCAAAAAAGCATACAAAGACTTCGGCCCAGTCAGCAACCCTAGAATGGCTTCACTCCCACAACACGGTGGTTGCCCTTAGCGAACCCGATCAACGACGTTCGATGCTTTCGGCCAAAAGCGTTCCACTTCCGAATTCACGCAATCCCCATACTCACAATAGCCAGTCCTTGTCGGAGAGTCTCTAATCCCGACCAAGCAATCCTTGGGAGCCCTCGATCGAACAAGCACCACGCACAACTCGCATACCAACCTCGACAAATCCCGCCATGCGTTGCAACTCAGCCTAAGTCTCGCTCGATCTAGGCGACAACGACTGCCCCCGAACGTTAGCCATCTGCCAAAGAGAATAAGTGGCTGGCTTCGCATACCAGGAAACGGCCTTAACGGCTACCACCAATATTGAGTTCCCGAATAGAGACTGCTTATGAATACCCACTCTTGGGGAAGAAGAGTAGCAGGTGGAGGACCTCCATCAAATAGCGAAGATGGAATACTCGACACCGAGAGATGCCGCTGGTGAAGCCGATCGGGATCGACATTTAAATATTGAGTGCAAGCCCTAGAGGAGGCGGCTGCCCTCAAGCCCTAGCAGAGCACCTAAACGAGCCATTGTTAAGTGGTGAGATCTTAGATGTGACATAAACTTAAGGACAAGGGAATATTAATCCGACACTCTAGGACAAAATCTTACAAATAATAATAAGCTTCATACGTTGTCATGTGGCAGGTGGCATTTTGCTATTTTATATTTTTTTGTTTTCTTGTGTGTTTGATATTTTTTTCTTTTAACTTTTTTCATATAGATTTTTTTTCTCTTTAATTTTTTTCATTAATTTCTTTTCTAGTTCAATTCTTTTGTTCTTTCAAATTTCTTCTTTTTAAAGCAATAATTTTAGTTCTTCTTTCTAAAGCAATAATTTTGGTTCTTTATTTTTCATAACAATGATAAAAATTCAATAATAGATAAATAAATCGATACAAATTCAATAGTGATTTGAGTACAAATTCAGTAGAAATTTGAAAATAATTCACTCTCCAAAAACACAGTTCCCAAAAATATAGTAGTAATTCTCAAAAATACAGTAGTAGTCCCCAAAAATGCAGTACCAATCCTCAAACAGAAATTAAGTAGCACTCCTCAAACCAAAATACAGTAGTAATCCCTAAAAATAACGTAGCAGCCCAACAAAATTTTGAGATAGTAGCAGCTCGAAATAGATTCAGTAGCAGCTCGAGTAAACTTAAGTAGCAGCTTGACAAACGATTCACTAGAAATTCGACTAATGTTTTAGTAGCAGTTCGACGAATAATTTAGTAGCACTGTGAGAATAATTCAGTAGCACTGTCAAAAATGATGCAGTAGTACTTTGACAAAATTTTAGTAGCAGCTTAACGAACAATTCAGTAACAACTCGAATAACAGTTCAGTAGCACATCAAGAAAGATTCAGTATCAGCTGGACGAGACTTCAATAACAGCTCGACTAACGATTTAGTAGCAGTAGTTTGATATTCAATAGAAGTAATTTAAAAAATACAGTAACAACAATATGAAAAATACAATAACAGCAGTTAGTAAAATATAGTAGCACCTAAATAACTTGTAAGTTGTAACACCTTATGATTTGAGATCGGTAGCAAGAGATGGAAAAAATGCATTCCTATTTATATATATTTTTTTAAGAACACAAGATTGCCTGCACAATATTGAAAGCAATGCACAATTTCTTATGATTTTAGAAACATCAAACTCAGTAGCAGGGAGGTAAAACAAATCCAAATAAAAAACTGATCTCGTTGATCGAATCAAACCATATAAAATAAAAAAAACCCACTCGTTGATCGAATCAAACCATACAACCATGACTACTTTATTCAAAGAGAAAACATAGTACCAATGTATCACCATTTCAAAACAAATATTCCAAACTTCCAACTCTAAGCTAATCGACTGTTGATTATAAACCATCAAGAAAAACTATATGAAACAAAACAAAAGCAGCAGAAATGTTAGAGTAAAAGGAGATGCAGCTGAGTTGAGCAGATATGTAAGAGACTGGGAAGTGCTCCGACATTGATGGATCTAAAAGAAGATGCGGCTGAGTTAAGGCTTTGAGGCACGCGAGGCCAGTAGGCCGAGTCAGACATGCAATAGTGTGCGATGGGTTGGAGAAGGTCGAGATTGCCGTGAATGAAAATTGTCAGAACGCGACTGTAACGATCTGAACAAAAAGTAACGATAAACTTTACGATTTAGGTTTTTCACGAATTATACACCTCGTAAAATTTTGTTAACGACTTTTCTTTCGGGTGAGAATTTGATCCTACTTTCTTCGCGGAAGTCGTAGAGTATTTAATTTCGTGCACGTGAAAATTTTCAGGGAATTTTTCGCGTTATTAAGCTATTTCTTTCAATTTTTGGAATTTCGTTTGTGAAATTACGTATTTTAAAATATTTTCCTTGGCGGTTTACTTTGGGTCGTTGGATCTTGATTAGATCAAATTGTAGTCGTTGATCTGATCTGAAATTTTTGGGTATAAATACTGAATTTTGGTAGAAATACAGATTAATTCGTATACCGATTTGGCCCGTTTGGATTGTCGATTTTGACCCACCGAAAAATGTCATGGTTGCCGGTGTTCTTGGTATAGATTTAAAGCTCTTCCTCTCCTCTTTCGATTCATGTATTCGTTTGTGAATTTTGGATAGGTTTTGTGGCCGAAAAATGGCCGGGAACCCGCTGGAATCCGGGTGGATTCGGTGGCGGCGTTCCGGTAATTTTCAGGGCGTAGTTTTTGGGTGGGCTTGGTTAGGTTTTGTCCAAGGATCAAAACCCCCTTGGTTTTGGGGGGCGAGGTGCATCACCGGTGACGAAATCAACCGGAGAAGTTTTTCTGCGATTTCAGCCGCCCTGGGTTTTCGAGCTCAATTCCAGCCAATCGCTGTGGAATTGGGTCTCGGTCCAGTTATAAAAATTGTTGGACTCGTTGAGATCTTTCCAACGAATGGTCAAACACCCCTATTGAAGTTGTTTGCACCGGAGGCGCGTGACGGCCACGCGTCGCCGCCCGCGGCGGAGCTCTGACGAGTCGAAAATCCTATTTTTCCCGTGGGGTTTCCTGGATGGTTTCTGAGTTGTTTTTCGCATTTTTTTTATCAAATTCTGAAATTAAATGAATTGTTATTTATTCAGGAAACCGCGAGAAAGATTTTGGAGAGGGAACTTCTGCCGGGCCTCAGGGCTAGCTGTTTACTGTGAGTAGACACTTTGATTTTCACGGTCGATTTGCGAGTTCATGATTATGCTTTTATGGTTAAGCATTTATGAGCATGCATTTATGATTACGTGTTTTATGAGCATATATTGTTTCAAAGGCACGTATGATTTATTTTTACACAGAGTATGGTTATTATGGATGCATCGATGCTATGGCCTCTGGGTTGATCCCCGAGATGCTCCGGGAGGGTTATGATAAACACCTGACCCTTGATTTCACAGCACCCAGGAGAGTTAGGACAAGCACCTGACCTGGGCATGATTGTAACTTGAGGGAAACGTACTCAAGTTATTGCCTCCACACATTACACAGTACACATGAGGGTTAAGACAAACATCTGACCTGGGCTTGATTGTTTTGACTCGCATGATTTTGATGTGCATTTATTATGAAAAACATGTTGGATTTATATTTCCGATCTATGTGATATATTATTATTTTCGTCCACTCACTCTAACGATTTTATTATTTATATGTTTTTCTCTGGGCTTTTCGGTTTCCTTCTTGCCTAGTTTGTAGTTTCTATCATGTGGTTGTGCGTCGTCATCGGAGGCCTAGAGTTCAAGTCACCGTTCTTTTTTATAGTAGGTTCTTGGTTTAACCTACTAGCTTTGTATATTTGTAAATTAGAAGTCGCTCTGAGTACTATGTTAGTTACTTTCTTTTGTTATGTTTTTCGAGTACTTACTGGATTTTGAATAATATGTATATAGAAATACTCTTACTGTTATTTAGTAGTTTGTGAATTTGAGAAATCCGGATTGAAATTGGCGTCGCACAGTTTGGCTTTTGTGGATTATTTGGAAGTGAGTTTTCATTGCAGGTTTTTGGTTTACTCATTTTATAAAGTAAACTCTGGGGAAATTTTTTAAAAGGTTGTAGTATTATTAGGATCTAATTCCGGTCTAGACAACTGAATTGGGGTTGGGTTCTTTCAGTGACGGCGTCGGAACTGTGATTGTGGAGGCTGAGTAAACTCCGGGAGCCGGCGGTGTGGAGGTTGGGAGCTACTAGTCTCGTCCAAAGGCAGAGGATGTCAGGAGGTGGTCATGTCCGTGACAGTGGCGCGAGGGGGAGCGCCGGTGAGGTGCTACTATATTTTCTTGAATCTGATGTGAGAGAGAGAGAGAGAGAGAGAGAGAGAGAGAGAGAGAGAGAGAGAGAGAGAGAGAGAGAGATGGCTGATACTACTGTGTGTGATTTGGGATTTGTTTATATATATGAGGGTAATGTCGTAATTGTATTATGTTTAATCGATTGAATTTGGTTGATACTTTGTTTGGGTTTCAGGCCTAGTCATAACTAGACGGATTGGGTGTAGAACAATAGCTAAAAGGTACGACTAAAAAAATAGGGGACCTCATACCCTATCTATGCACCCCTAACCATGAAAGCTACACACAACTCGAAACTACTCACCCCGATATCCTACACGATTTAGGTATAGGACACCGACAATAACACTACAATTCGGCGCTCATCACTTCGGTATTCGTGAAAGTCACTGAACATGACCTCTCTGCACACTAACCTCTCAACACACTAGCTTCTCAACAATTATTCTCAACAGTAAAAAACTCTGCTAAAAAAACAAAAAAAAACATAACTGAGCCTAAAGCTAGCCCATACATAGGCCCAACTTAAGCCCAGATCCATTGAGCAGCAGCAGCATAGCAGCCTCAGAGAAAACCCGGCCACTACCCAACTCAGCCATCCATCGGTTGAAACTCGACTCCGACGCAGTAATTCGTCCGCTGTCAAATGCCCTGACCCAACCCTTGTAGGAGTAGAGCACGTTGAGGTCTCGAGGTAGCAAAGTAGATCGGCCAACAACCGAGCAGCAGGGGCGGCCCTGGGGGGGAGCGAGAGGTGCGGTCGCACCGGGCCTCCGATTTTTGGGGGCCTCAAAAAAAAATTTGTATCAGGAAATTTATGTAATAAAAAAAAAACTATATGTGACTGAATGAGCATTTGGTCTAGTTGGTAAAGCTTTCTTTTCCTTTATTTCCCAGCTGAGTTCGATCCTCACTCCTCTTTCTTCTTTTTCCTTCCTTTTTTTTTGTCCTTCTCCTACTCACTCACGTCTCTTTCACGCCTCTTTCTTCTGTTTCCTTCCTTTTTTTTTTGTCTTCTCCTACTCACTCACGTCTCTTTCTATTCTTATTCTTGCTCCTCTTTCTAAACCCAATCCCAATTTCCCACTTCCCAGAATCATCGACAAAAGAAAAAAAAACAAAACCCATATCAAACCATCAATCTTTCCAATTTCCATTGTTACTCACTTACTCTACCACTCTATCAACAATTCAAAGGTAAATTTATTAATTCTTTCTTAATATTTTGTTCTTTCTTTCAATTCGTTCTTAAATTTGTTCAATTTGGTGATATGAATTTGTTCTTTTTTCTTTTTGTATGATGAACTTTTAGAATGCCTCCTTTTAGAAAGTTTGATTGCGGTAATGCCAAACGTCAAAGAACAAAAAAAGATCAGCAGTTGGTTCAAAGTCAAAGAGGAGCTCTTGACAGATTCGTTGTCAAACAGCCAAAATTTTCGACCAATGAAGAGCCAATTCATGTAGAGAAAAATGTGTTTGAGGAGAATGATGGGGATGAACCTACAATGGAACCTAATCAACCTATGTAGGAGGAACCTATGGACGAAGACGTTGATGTACCTGTAGAAGAAAATATGGAGCACCTGGTAGAAGATGATGTGGTGGAACTTGGTTTGAATGGCGATGTCGATGATATTGGTGATATTCCATTAAACATCTTTGATCCTAAAAATTGGGATAATCTTGATCTTAAGTGGAGAGATTTGCTAGTGAAAAAAGGTCCTGTAAGAGATATGTTAACAGGAAAAGGTCCCAAAGATAAATCAAGAAGGCGTTTCTCCTCTGAATTTTATGATTGGAATTTGTCAAATGGAGAGAAGCATCATCGAGATTGGCTAGTATACTGCAAGGATCTTGATAGAGTATTTTGCTTCTGTTGTAAAGTGTTCAAGATCAAACCACAACCAAGTCAGTTAGCACACGATGGATTATATGATTGGTGTCACATTCCTACCAGACTAAAAATGCATGAAAGAAGTCCAGAGCATATTTATCATTATACCATTTGGGTTGAGTGTTTTGCAAGGCTGAAAAGTAGTCAAGTCATTGACAAAGTTGTGCAAGACCAAATCAACAAAGAGACAGGACATTGGCGGAAGGTACTACGAAGACTGTTTTCCTTAGTCAAATATTTGGCTAAACAGAGCTTATCATTCCGTGGAAGTAACGAAAAGATTTATGATGAAAATAATGGAAACTTTATGGCTTTAGTTGAAATGGTTGCCGAGTGGGATTCGACCTTGAAGGAACATCTCCGAAGAAAACAAAATCATGAGATTCAGTACCATTATCTGAGTCACAAGATCCAAAATGAGTTGATACACTTGCTAGCTTCTGAAATTAAAGGTGCAATCCTCAAGAAAATCAAAGAAGCCAAGTACTTTTCGGTAATACTTGATTGTACTCCAGATGTCAGCAAGCAAGAACAGATGACTTTGATATTAAGGTGTGTTGATGTCTCTACAGTTCCTGTAAAGGTGCATGAATACTTTCTGGATTTTTTGGTTGTGAATGACACAACAGGTCAAGGTTTGTTTGAAGAATTGCAAAATGTTCTACACCGTCTTGATCTTGATATTGATGATGTTAGAGGGCAAAGCTATGATAATGGATCAAACATGAAGGGGAAACACAACGGTGTACAAAGAAAGCTCCTAGACATTAATCCTAGAGCATTTTATACACCTTGTGGTTCTCATTCTCTCAATTTGACGTTGTCGGATATAGCAAACTCATGTGGTAAAGCAGTAGAGTTTTTTGGAGTTGTGCAACGTATTTATACATTGTTTGCAGATTCTACTAAAAGGTGGAAGATTTTGAAAGACAATCTATCAGATAAAGGTTTCACTCTGAAATCATTGTCAAGTACAAGATGGGAAAGTAGAGTTGATAGTGTGAAAGCAATAGTGACTCAAGCTCCAGAAATACGAGAAGCTCTACTAGAACTTGCAGAAAGTGACACAGATGCATTGATAAAAAGTCGAGCTACTTGTTTGGCAGAGTATGAACTTGGACAGTTTGAGTTCATTGTCGGCATGGTTATTTGGTACCAGATTTTGGCTAAAGTCAATATAGTCAGCAAAGAGTTACAATCTGAAAACATGCGTATTGATGTGGCAATGGATAGTGTGAAGGCATTGATTGCTTTTTTTAGAGAATACCGTGAAGTTGGTTTTGAGAAGGCTTTGGAGTCTGCTAAAGAAATTGCTGCTGAATTAGATATTGATCCGGTGTTTCCTGGGAAAAAAAAAGAATAATCCGTAGGAAAAAACATTTTGATGAAACTTCCACCGAGTCATCTGAACCAACATATGAAGAATCAACTCAAGAATCCTTCAGAATTCAGTACTTTGTATACATAGTTGATCAAGCAATCGGTTCATTGGAGAGGAGGTTTGAGCAATATAAGCAATATGAAGACACATTTGGTTTCTTATTCACAGCAAAGAAGTTAAAATCACTGGATACTGATGAACTGAAGACAAGTTGCAACAATCTGGAAAAGAAGTTAGAGAATGGTCCCATTTCAGACATTGATGGTGAGGATTTATTCAATGAATTGCAACTAATACAAAAACATATACCAGAAGAACATGATACAGCTAGTGCAATACTAAATTTCTTGAAAATAATGAATTGCTATCCAACTAGTTGTCTTGCATATAGAATTTTGTTGACCATTCCTGTTACAGTTGCATCAGCGGAAAGAAGCTTTTCAAAACTTAAAATATTGAAATCTTACTTGCGATCAACCATGTCGCAAGAAAGATTAACTGCTTTAGCTTTGATTTCAATTGAAAATGAGTTTCTAGAATTACTTGATTATGAAAGTTTAATCGATGATTTTGCCTCTAAAAATGCAAGACGATTAAGGTTCAAAAAGTAGTAATGCACTAGCTGTAATTTTTTCTTTTCTTTTGGTAAATGTTTAGTAATAGTTTCAATTTATTATTGAATAATCCAATGAAAAGCTCTGTAGTACATTCACAGGTACGATTTTCCTTCTATATACTTTTTGAATACTTCTTTGTTTATTATCTATTGATTATTTAGGTGTATATTAATCATTATATTTTTTCTCATCAACAGGTTGATTCTGGAAGATTTTGAGGAAGGATTTGCCAATTTGGCATGAATGATAGTCACTCGGTTAGTTTGTTGATCTTTTATGCCTCAATGTTATAATCAGTATTGTACTTTGATCTAAGTATTTGTGATTTTGTTTACTATTTCCTGTAGATTTAGTTATAATAAGCTCTGATAAAAACATAACAAACAAAAAAAAATTAGGGGCCACATTTTAGTTTTCGCACCGGGCCTCTATTTATACAGGACCGGCCCTGCCGAGCAGTCCATCCCCCACAAACGTCAACGGCCGCTCATCCCCAAGATATATCAGTCAACACCACAAGCCAACGGAGCTCAGTCGAGAGCCGAGCGCCGACCAACAAACGCTGACCCGAACCCAAAGCAACTCGTCGAAACTGCCGCACTCCTGAATTTAATCTTGGCCACCATAGTGTAACCAAATCCGGCCGTCCGACAACGAACGCAACGCGCCGGACAAGCCTCTCTACCCTCCCAGAAAACCCTACCTCACTCCTCTTCTTTAACCCGCGCGTGAGGCGCGTTTTCGTGTCTAGGTAAGTCAAACAACTTGCCAATTCTCTAGCCTCCCTTCCTTACTCGTGCAAGGTTACTCAAGATGAATAGTTGTATAGAAATAATTTAAATAAATAGACCCCTTTAAACACATGATCTCTCGTCTTTTATCTTTATCTCAATCCAATCCCAAATATATACCTAATTAATTAATCGAGCTAATGTTATAGTGCATACGAGAGCTAATGTTATACCAGCCGATCTTGTAGTTGTTCGTATATGCTGTTCCAAACAACAATTAAAAGAAGTAATTGTGGCCAACTTGTGGTGGCGGAATGTCAAATAATTACGTACGTACTTTAATTTATTTAGATCGAATAGGGACTAGTGATGCTTTGATTGAAAGATTGAAAGAGATTAATTGGTTTGAGAAACTGCAAAAGCTAGAACAATGTGAGCACTCAATGGCATTTTGATCCACCATGCACCATCGGAATCAAGACAAGATAAAACACTAATAATTTATGGCATATTGATCTTGAGAACATAGAAAAGCATCTGGATCAGCAACATAACCCCGGCCGTCTTTTTTTCTTTTTTTTTCTTCTGTTTTCTTTCTCCTATTTAAATAGTTTAGAACTTTAGATTAAGCTGCACATTTTAGTTAAGTTAGCTAGGTCAAATATTCTGGACGAGTTGTACATTTTTAATGCACACCTGTGTTTAATTTAGGTAATTAAGCATACTCGTATGTGTTGGCTACTCGTATAACTTTGATTATTTACCCTTGAATCGAAGTTATAAACAAAATTTGAAGAGAATTTGTCACCTTCAAACTCATCAACGTCAAAGACATGTTTATTAATCGGGAATGAGGATGAAATCCCTGAGAATGATTTCAAAATAAAAGAGTTCCAACGTTTACTTTCATATTTGAGAATCGGAATAGAGGTGTGTCTCACCTTCCTATCAGGAATCATTCCCGAATAAAGCCATGATTGGATTCTCAAGAGAGGAGGTGAGTTTGGGAATCATTCCTCCCGGAATCAACTTTTGTACCAATAATACCCTTACATATATATATATTTTAAAAACTTTGTGTATTATTAAATGACTCCCATTTCTTTAAACATGATATTTTACTTTATTTTTAAATTGGTACTACGAATGGTTATTTTTCAAAATTTTCTAGATGTATTATGATTATTATTTTGTTGAATTTGAAGCTATAGAGTTTGCTAGATTTGATTTTTTTTTGTATTTAAATAGCTCTTATGTCGGTATCGTTTTAATCATTTTTTCAATAAATAATTCATAAAAAGAAAAAAAAAGGTTATTGAATATGAAAATATAGCTATTATTTTGTAGGGGTATTTCAGTAATCAAACTAATTTTGATTTCGATTCCTGTTATGATTTCAAATGGTAAGTAAACGACGAGAAATTCTTATTTTAATTTCTTGTAATTTCGATTTCAGTTAATTTTAATTTTAGTTTCTGGTGATTTTGATTCTAAGTAAATAAACGTGCCACAAATGTATCTGCGCCAATATATGTATGACGTCCATAAACGTGCCACACCAATATATGTATGACGTCCATAATGATCGAATAACTGCTGCTAGTGAGCCATGCATCTAGATCGAAATGAACCAAATAAATCTTAGCCACGTCTGGCTACGTACGCATATGCATGTATCATTATCATTATCATTATCATTATCATTATATCATATTCCTCGATCATATATGCTTCGTCGATGCATAACATATACCGGTCGACCTAACCGCTCAAATGGCTTACAGCATATGTATCTACATGACTAAAGAGGATGATACGCTAAGCTTCATGATGGAGCACGTAAGATGGAAAAGAAGCCAAAACCTTTCCGTTGAGAAGTTAAAGCCGGCCACAAAAGGTTATTGCATTGAGCATCACACATGCTGACATCCTAGTTAATAAAAATCAGTACGTATAAAAAATATGCACGCATATAATTTTGTAATTTTAAATGAATAAAATTCGTAAAAATTCAATCATAAAATTCGGATATAACAAATTATAAAATTCGATACGTACGTCAAATGATTAAAAATAAAAAATATAAAAATATGGATATATACACATTACACATATCAATATATTATAATATAAAATTGAGAAACAGACTAAAAAAACAGTAATTTTTTGCTGAATCATTAAAATGCATTCTTCATATAATCAAGTACAATCTTCCACATTTACAAATTTAACAAAAAAATATCACAAAATAAAGTCATATATTTATTGAAGTACACAAAGCTTGTTGGAAGTACTAGCTAGTCTACTAAACTATATTAACAAAAATGCCAAATACTTGCAATTAACACTACTCCAACCATGAATTGTCATCCATGTCATCTATTTCATCATTATCATAATCCTCACCGGTCCATTGGGGATCTTCCACACCATCCTCTTGAACAACATAATCTGAAATTTCGCCAAGTGCTTCAAGATTAATGGGCTCCAAATCTCTTGCTTTCATTGAGTTGAATTTTTGCATCATCATTGTGTTCATCCTCACATAGACAAGATTGTCTAACATGGCATGTGCTAATCTATTTCTTTTCTTCGTTTGTGCAGCTTCATATGCACTCCAATTCCTCTCATATGGTGAAGAACTACAAGGCTGACTCAATATTCTAATATCATGCTTTTTCAAAACTGGAAGACTATCCCCACAATAATCCCACCATACACCTATATAAGAAAGATAACCTACTTAATAATAAGAGAAATTTAAATTGATGTCAAAAATAATTATAGGCAAATTAATATTAGTATGCTTTAAGAGTCCAAATGAATATGAAACTTACGTGGATGTGATGTCTTTAGTATAGTCATTGTTGTAGCTGTGAAGATAATAGTTGATTTCATCCTATAGAGTTGGACCTGAGACAAGAAAACTTCTTTTTCTTCAGGTACAACTAGATTTTTAAAGATAAAGCTTATACCATATTTCATTTCACGATTCTCTCCAAAATCATCACTACACATGTATGCTGGATTAAGAAAAGCAGCGGCTGCATGAATTGGATGAATTATATTGTCACTGCGTCTCACTTCAAATAAACTCCAAATGTGCATGTACTTTGATTGATTGTTGCCACACCTTTCCTTAATAGTTTCCCTTTCTCTTTCCATTGCTTCATACAAGTATCCTGCGGTAGACCCCTAACCATCAACTAGACGAAGAACTCGAACAAGTGGTTCCAAAGCATTCAATACTTCTTGACCCACATTCCATAATTCTGAACCTTGGATTATGTCTGTTACACTTTTTCTCATTCCAGACATGTTATAGTTCATTCCTCTCCACTGAGGAGAAGCAACCAACAACCCCAATTCATCTTGTACATTAAAAATTTATTGAAGCATCAAGAAGTTAGAGGCAAACCTTGTTACACATGAGGGCTTCAATTCCCTTTTCGTGTATTCCCTCATGAGTGCCAGAATAATTCCATGCTTATACATATAAGTAACAATATATTTTGAATCATCAAATACCTTTCGAATCCAATCAACTTGCTCATATATGTCCTTCAAAACCAATTGAATTCCATGAGTAACACATCTAGTCTTATACCACTACAAGAAAAAGTGACTTAGACGACGGAGAATTTCCGTCGTCTAAGTGCCTATCTCCGTCGTCTAAGTACTTGGACGACGGAAAATCCGTCGTCCAAGGTACGTGCTCCAAGTGCTGTCGTCTAAGTACTTAGACGACGGAGAATTTAATCTCCGTCGTCCAAGTTCACTTGGACCGCGGAGAACGTCCGTGGCCCATGTAGGGACTTAGACGACGGAGATTAATGTCTCCGTCGTCTAAGTCACCACCTGGGCCACGGAGATTGTTAGCTTCTCCGTGGCCCAGGTGGTGACTTAGACGACGGAGATTAATGTCTCCGTCGTCTAAGTCCCTACATGGGCCACGGAGAAGCTAACAATCTCCGTGGCCCAGGTGGTGACTTAGACGACGGAGACATTAATCTCCGTCGTCTAAGTCCCTACATGGGCCACGGAGATTGTTAGCTTCTCCGTGGCCCAGGTGGTTACCTAGACGACGGAGATTAATGTCTCCGTCGTCTAAGTCACCACCTGGGCCACGGAGATTGTTAGCTTCTCCGTGGCCCATGTAGGGACTTAGACGACGGAGACATTAATCTCCGTCGTCTAAGTGAAAAATTAATTTAAAAAAAAAATTAAATTCAAAAATATTATTAATATTAATTGAAAAAAAATTAATTAAATTAATTAAATACACTAAATTAATAAAATAATTAAAATTAATTTGTACATACATAATCGAAAAAACCTATAATTAAAAATGAAAATATTGTTCGTAATGCGGAAATTAAGAAACGAAATAATGAACTACTAGCTAGCTAAAACACTGGAGGAGCAGATGCGCCGCCTCGTCCTCCGCCTCCAGCCGGGTCGTCGTCGTCGGGGAATGGGTTCGGAGGAGGTTGACATTGTCTTTGAGCTTGTTGCATAAGGGCGATGAGTTGGGCTATTCGCTCGTCTTGCTGGTCCATTCTTTGGCGCATGGCAATATTCTCCTCCCGTGCGATTCGAGCCTCTTCATAGGCTGCCGCAGCTTGAGAACTTCTCCGCCGCCCCGAACCTCCCGTAGATGATGACTCAGAGGTCGACAAATCTCGAACCACCTTAGGCCCGAAGTGCCTAACCTCCTTGCCAGCTCTACGACCGTAGACCTCATCCGCAATTGCTATTTGGCTCTCCACAGATAGAGGAGGCAGGTCTTCTAGCGGCACATCTGGGAACGCAAGCTGAGTGTTAGCCAATTCTTCCTGCGCACGCTCTATCACTCTTGCCTACAAAAGAATAATAAATTTATTATAATGAAATAATATTTAAATAATAATTACTATAATTATTAGCGCACACACATATATATATATGACTTACGCCGCGTTGACTCGCTTCATTATCGAGCCCAGGCGTCACGTACGCGCTTACGCTTGCATCGAGATAAGGGTGTTTGGAGCCCTTATCCCTGTGCTCCTTGGCAATTTGAATGAGTTGCTTGGCGCCGGAAGTATGGTGCTTGTCCTTCTTCCCCCGGTTGGCTTTGTTGACACCGGAGAATTTCTGTTACACAACATAATGAAATCATTAAAAAATTTATAAGTAACTAAAATTTAGAGTATTCAATTATCTTAATTGAAATAAAAAAAGTAAATTAACACCTGAAATTGCTCATCGGCAAAGTGGTTACACAACCACTCCCACTCATCTTCTCTATCCCCACGCAGCTCTTCGGGGGGAGGCACGGGACCGTTAATTCGGAAGTACTGATGGAGCCTGTACTTCCAATCTTTGAAGATGTTGTTGGCGGTTTGGTTGATATGCCTCAACATCGCCGGATCCGGATCCACCGCAAATTGTTCCTATCAGAAATAAATTGGAAATTATAATCGTATATATTATAAAATTATATATAACTAATATTAAAAATAGTATATAATAACTAAAATTGTACGTATTACGTACCGAAAGATCCTTAAAGACTTTCGCCTTCTCCGAATCCGGCACCTCCCTCCAAGTAGGGGCAGTGATACGAACCCGGTTACGAACAATCGACCCAATGCTATGAGCCGAGAGACTTGCTAGCTGAGGTGTGGGAGGGCCACCGGTGAATTCGTCGTAAGGCAAGGCGATCTTGCTCCCGGTCGCCTTGCAAATTTTCTCCGCCTTTCCACCTTTAACGAGACCCCGAGTCTTTTTCGGTTGGGGGTCAGTGGGGGCCCTCCTTTGCTTACGGCGGACGCTGTACATGATAGACTCGGCCGTCGAAGACGCCTGAGTACTTCCCGTTGAAGCGGTACCGGGCGTCGGAGTTGAAAAGGGGTCGACGTCATCACCGCTTGAGAGAAATGGGGCAGAGGGAATTTCCCCAGAAGGCCCCGGATTGAGGGCGTCTACCTGCGGTTGAACCCAACCGACTTGGGCCGCCAACATTTGGAGCATCTCATCTTCTGACTCCTGTTGGGCTTTCTTCTTCCCGGATGTGATCTTTGGCGGAGCCATTTAAACCTAAGAGTACGTACGGTGTTAAAATACCTACTTACCATAATAATTACAACGACGGAGAATTTACGCTAATTAATTAAGTACGTTTAAGATTTAAATAGAGTACACTAGCTTGGCATTTTCGGTCGTTCAATGGACGTGCGACCCGCGCGATAAAGTGTAAATTTTCAATTAATCAGCCTTGGTTAAATCGAAAAACATGGCCAGTTAGGGATAGAGATAACGCGAGAGGCAGGACTAATTTCGACAAAAGTCTTTCTTAGTCCAAATCCTGTCACCAGTCATAACCCGTTTCTAGACACCATGTCCGACATTCGGCCAATTTTTCGAAAATTTACACTCCCTCAAGTCCTTTGCAAACTCCGCCCTCATCCTCGTGTCCATAACTTCACTTAGGTTATGGTGTGCGGTGATGAAATCCACACATCACGAGGGGTTAAGGAGATAAGCAAGGAAAAGAGGCGCTATCTATTCCAAAGAGTGCGACTTAATTACACCAAGCCTATGTACTAAATTTAAATCGAACACGTACTACCATGCAATTTACTAGAAAATACATATAATTATCAATTAATTATTATTTATCATGCATTTAATAATAATTATTCATTTACCAATATAATCAATTATTATTATTACTATTATTTAATTTTAACTAATAATTATTCATTACCAAATAATTAACAACTAATAATGATTACTAAATAATAATAATAACAAGAAAATAATTATTATAATTACAACTATTTATTATTTAAAACTAATAAATTAAAAGTATTTAGAATTTAAATAATTAAACAAATAAAAAAATTGTTAAAGAGTTAAAATTTCGAATTATTACCTCGTCGGAATTTCGCCGGAATATTGGAAGAGTACAGTCGTCGGAGAGGGGGAACCACGCCGGAAAATTGGTCGTCGGAGCGTCGCCGGAGGAGGATCGCCGGAGTGAGAGAGAGAGGAGAGGAGAGTATAGAGGAGGAGATGGAATGATGAGAAAATGAGGGGGGGTGCTCCTCCTTATATAGAGTTTCACTTAGACGACGGAGCACTATTCTCCGTCGTCTAAGTGCACTTAGACGACGGAAAAAGTGTTTTCCGTCGTCTAAGTGAAGAGTCAAATTTTTTCGAACCGGCGCCAAATAAATGGGCGGGCCGTTTCACCGCCATAAATGTTGACTTAGACGACGGAAACAGTGTTTTCCGTCGTCTAAGTGGAATTTCAAGCGGCGCCAAAAATTGAGGCGGCAAATCGAACCGCCATGTAAATATTGACTTGGACGACGGATATGTCGTTTTCCGTCGTCCAAGTGTTCACTTGCACGACGGAAAACGACATATCCGTCGTCCAAGTCAATATTTACATCGAAAAATAATAAAAATTTTATTCGAACCGCCATGGTAATTTGAACCTAGACGACGGATACGGTCATTTTCCGTCGTCCAGGTGAACACTTGGACGACGGAAAATGACCGTATCCGTCGTCTAGGTTCAAATTATGCAAAAAAAATATTTAAATTAATTCGCTAGGAATTTAGCGATCTGTCATTCGAGTGAAATAGTCGTACAATATCGATGAACGCATCGTATATATAAACAGATAAATTTGAACCGCCGAATAATTTTACGTTTTGAAAGTTGTTAAGTATCGACTAATCTTTAAGACTTTAGTGTTCATGAGTAGTTGCTGATTTGCAGCAGAGTACTAACGAAATTGAATTTGGACAAAACAACCGTTGGATATGTTCGTCGTAACATAATATATAATTACTATAAAGGACCAGGAAATAATAAGTTCGGGAAGGGTTTCATCGGCACAGTCAACCGCAAAACCAAGAATTTCACAAACCGGAAACGTGGATACAGGACATTTCGCAACTCCGATTTTCGAACCGTCGAAGCTCACACACCAAGAATATACTACTCTAAAGTCTTGACGAAAAGAATACGCATTCGAAGATGGTCTAGATGGTCGTTGTCTTAGAAAAAATTACGAAATTTACACCTGGACGACGGATACGACATTCTCCGTCGTCCAAGTAGACACCTGGACGACGGAGACGCTAATATCCGTCGTCCAGGTGTGTACTTGGACGACGGAGAATGTCGTATCCGTCGTCCAGGTGAATATACCCTGAATTCAGGGGTTAGGGGTCCTTAGGGTTTAGGGTATAGGGTTTGTCACTTGGACGACGGAGAGAGTCATTCTCCGTCGTCCAAGTGTGTACCTAGACGACGGATAATGCCTGTCTCCGTCGTCCAAGTGTAAAAACCCCGAATTCAGGGGTTAGGGCCTTAGGGTTTACGGTTTAGGTCGTCCCCGGTCATTTGTGTGTGCGTTCAATTATTCTGATTCAAAAATATAATTAAAAAATTGATCGATCGATCCGAACTGCTAGATTTAGGGTCCAAGATTTAGCTAGGGTTTTATATGAGATTGAGATTTGGCGCCAAAGGTGAATCTGCAATTAATTTCTCCGTTCTCGGTTAGGGGTCCTTAGGTTTAGGGTATAGGGTTTAGGGTGAATATACCCTGAATTCAGGGGTTAGGGGTCCTTAGGTTTAGGGTATATATACGACTGTCTCCGTCGTCCAGGTGAATATACCCTGAATTCAGGGGTTAGGGGTCCTTAGGGTTTAGGGTATCGGGTTTGTCATCTGGACGACGGAGACGACATTCTCCGTCGTCCTAGTGTGTACCTAGACGACGGAGAATGACTGTATCCGTCGTCCAAGTGTAAAAACCCTGAATTCAGGGGTTAGGGCCGTATGGTTTAGGGTTTAGGTCGTCCCCGGTCATTTGTATGTTCGTTCAATTATTCTCATTCAAGAATATAACTAAAAAAATGATCGATCGATCCGATCTGCTACATTTAGGGTCTAGGATTTAGGGTTTGAAGGGCTGCGTGAGCGAAATGTAGAGCAGCTTCAGCTTACTTTTAATAAGATCAGAGAATACACCGATGAAGTTGAAAGCAAAGAGAGGGGCCGGGACTAGAAAAACAGTCCAAAGACATTCAATTGAAACAGAGAGAAGTCGACTTAAAATCTGAGGAAGTTAAGCTGGCGGAGATCGATGTTAGTCCAGGTACAAACAACTTTTATATATATATACTACAATATTTGTGCTCTCAATAATACTATCACAAGTCAATATATATAATCATATATAGGGACCCATAATTAATCCAATTTATACATAAATAGTATTTAAAAACAATAAAACCAACCAAAGCTGGACGAGGAATCTTAAAGTCTCGACATAATAGAAATCTTTCACCTTTTTACGATGCATCGATCGATCATATATATATTACAATAATAAATTAGGGTTTACCAAGTAATGATCCTCGTCGTGTGACCGTACTCTTCGTCATAATCGTCATCATCATCATCACCGTTATCCGATTGCTCATCCTCCTCATCGTACTCAACATCGTCCGAGGAATAACCAGAGTCGTCGTCATCGTCCTCATCCTGCACGTCTTCTTCATCTACCTCAATGATCTCTTCTTCAGTTAGATCTGTACAACCATCAGGCATGGGTAACCGTTCACCGTCTTGAACCAGGTCCATTATGTCGGAGCGGATGACAGAAATATTAGGCTCTTGATAGGCAGGAATGTCTCTGTCTGGTTCAGCAGCATCTTCAGTCGTCGCCGGTGTCCCTTCAATTGTCTCTGTATTCCAAACTCCTCGATGAGAGATCTGGTTCACTATTTTCCACCCGTCACCAGCTTTCGGATCGTCGAGATAGAACACCTGCCTAACTAAGGTGGCGAGAGCGAAAGGCTCATCCTCATACCAGCTTGAGTTTGTATCGACTGATAAAAGTCCCAGGTCTTCCTTTGTACGCTTGAACCATCTGCACTTGAATAGGAAAACGTTGACATCATTCCCGTAACATAGCTGAACCACATATACGATCATTCCGTAATATAGATCAGGGTCTTTCCCAACCGCTATCCCACTGTTTTGTGTTCTTCTTCCTTCATCTCGCGCCAATGAATGGAACTTCACACCGTTCACAAAACATCCCGGATAAATATAGTGTTTAATCGGCTTCCCTGCTAGCAAGTGCTTTGGCCAAGACCACCACCCCCCGTGGTTTTCGGATTTTTGCAGATCAATCATCTGCGAAAATGGAAAAATGTAAGGGTTTACTTTCTACAAATTAAACATGCATGATCTCAATATGTATATAAATCACTAAATACGTACCCATTGGAAGAAATAATCGGGGAACTTTTTCTTAACCATTTTCTCAATCCACGCCGAACTCTTGTCTGGATATAACGCCTGAAGCCTCTCCCTGTATGACATCATGTACGGCTCAACTTCGTCACAGTCTCGTAACACTACCCAATGTGCCTCAATAAGTTCTTCCTGTGTTAACGTTTCCTTTAATACTCCTCTAAACGGTCGGACGACATTGGTGACGACAGAAAGATTGATGCGGGCACTGGGATCGGAGGCAGTTGGAGGTGGTGGATCTTTGAGGTACCTGTTGCAGTAAGTAACGCACTCATGCATTAGGTATGTCTCTGCTATGGAGCCATCCGGAGCCGACCTGTTTTTGACGAATGACTTATACTGTCCAAGCTGTCTACAAAATTAATCAAACGTACAATAAAAATAAGTACATGCATATAGCTAGCTAGTAATCTCCAGTGGAACAAATTATGAATCGAAAAACCTGTATAATTAATTAGTTGTACGTACCTTTCTTGAGGATACATCCAAGTGTACTGGACCGGACCAGAAATGAGAACCTGCTCGGGCAGGTGGATCATTAGGTGAATCATTATGTCGAAGAAAGCAGGAGGAAAAATCCTCTCTAGTTTGCAAATGATGTGCACAATTTGTTGTTGCAATTCCACGACATCTGACTTCTTTAATTCTCTGGCGCATAACCTCTGCCACCATCTGCACAATGCCACTATTGGTTCTACGACGTCGCGAGGCAAATATGGTCGAATTACCACTGGAATCAGACGTTGCAGCATAACGTGATAGTCATGTGTCTTTAGACCAACAAACTTGTGTTGCACCTCGTCCACTGCTCCAGTTATAGTAGCTGCATACGTGGCCGGATAACGAACGCCCTTAAACCAGTGAAATACAGAACGTCTAAGTGTCGGCTTCACTGTGTACGGTGCAGCTGGCATCTTGTTGTACACTCCTTTCCTATCCCTCCTCAACCACAAGGGACGACGTAGATTCATTGATTCCAAATCTTTGCGCGCTTTGGGAGTATCTTTAGTCTTGAACTTAATACCGAGAATTGTTCCCACCACGCTGTCGCACACATTCTTTTCTATGTGCATCGCGTCCAAGTTGTTCCTCAGCTTCAACTTCGACCAGTAAGGGAGTTCAAAGAATATACTCTTGTGATCCCAATAGCTCAGATCATGTGGAGGAATTGGATTGCATTTCTTTACATCCGCGTCGTTAGTCAACACACCAAAGTCGAAATAGCTCAACCTCTCTAAAATCTCTTCGCCCGACCAACTACGGGGTTTAGGATTGTTCTCTACCGTCCCGTCGAAATGAGCTTCATCCTGTCGCCAAGGGTGGTCGTGAGGGAGCCATCTACGGTGACCCAAGTAACACACCTTCCCTGCGTGCCAACTAGAGTTCACGTCGTCCAAACATATAGGACATCCATTATATCCTTTTGTCCTGCACGCTGCCAACATCCCATACGCTGGAAAATCGCTGATCGTCCACATTACGGCAGCCCTCATCGTGAACATCGTGTCAGTGAATTTGTCATAAGTTGGGACTCCATTTTCCCACAACAGTTTCAGCTCGTCGATCAAAGGTCTGAGGTAGACATCTAAGCACTTCCCTGGAGATTTAGGACCTGGAATTAGTACAGTAAGGAAATTAAATTCCTTGTTCATGCACATCCACGGAGGCAGGTTGTACGGCATCAGAATTACTGGCCAAGTGCTTACGGCGGAGCTATTACTTCCCCAAGGATTGAATCCGTCTGTAGATAGGCCGAGTCTAACATTTCTAACCTCTGCAGCAAAGTTTCCGAATTCTCTGTCGAAATGTTTGAAACCCTCCCCATCCGCGGCGTGTCGCAGGACATCGTCATCTATTCGCTTTTCTGCGTACCATCGCATCGCCTCTGCTGTGTGTAGAGACATGTACAGGCGCTGCAATCTGGGAATCAAGGGAAAATATCGAACAACTTTCACAGGAATTCTCTTTTTCGAACTCTTCCTATTCACCTGGAATCTGCACTGGCCACATACGGGACAATAGTCCAAATCTTTATACTCTTTGTAAAATAGCACACAATCATTCGGACATGCGTCAATTATCCTGTACTTTAGGCCGAGGCTGCTCAAGATATTTCTAACCTTATAATGAGATTTAGGAAGATTGTGATCATCAGGAAGCAACTTACATATTTGCTCCTGAATTTCGTCAAAAGCACTGACTGACATTTTGTGCTTCACTTTTATCTTCATTTGCTCCATCACATATTGCAACACATTCTCTCGACATCCAGGGAACACCGGGGTCTGCGCTTCAAGTAGCATCCGGTTGTACTTATCCATCTCACTGGTGTCAGTGGCCAAGCTAGCAGCGGGGAATGTGTCATCATGCTCATGAGTGGTACTGTAACCTCCGTCTTGGTGTTGGTGTCCACTATGACTAAATCCCGGAAACGCATCATGGACCAAATCTACAGTTGGATTGCAAGCTGGGGGTCCGGCACCACTGCCGCTGGATGAGGCACCATGGTAACTGTACCCTGAGCTGAAGTCTGCTGCGCTGAACTCTACTGCTTCACCATGCTCGCTCCATGTAGTGTAACTCCACATCATACCATTTTCGTACAGGTGTTGCACCATAACATTAACCTCCGCATACTGACAATTAAGACATTTCTGGCACGGACACCTGAAACGCTTCTTTCCATGACCATGTTCTATCGCAAAATTCACAAATTCGCTAATTCCATCCATATACCGGACATCACATCTATTCTTTAACTTCATCCAACTCTTGTCCATACTGCTACAAAATATGCAAAAAAAAATAATTATTACATATATATATATTAGTCCATTAATTTACCATTAATTATACGTACTCGATCTACATCGATCCATCAAATTACGTACGTAATTTAATCTGTATATATAGCTAATTAACATTCATGCATGTATGTACGCACGTACGGTTTCCCTAAATATATATATATTTAATCATGCAAATTTTAACTGCCTACGTACGTACCTGCTGGCCTTCTCGATATCTGCAGTTAATTAAGCTAGCTAGTGATCGAACACCGGAGATCCGATCCTTTAATTAATTTCTAGCCCCGGCCTAGCCTAATCCGGCCTTCTCCTTCTCCTTCGATCTCAAAAATTCCCCACGGGAGAAAATATAATGGAATGATCGAAGCTAAGAGAGTTTGGCATGGCCTATATATATAATGCTTCACTTAGACGACGGAGGTGTCGGTACGTCGTTTAAGTGGAACTTACACCACGACGTGTCGGTCCGTTGTCCAGGTGATCACTTCTCCGTGGTCCAAGTCACACTTAGACGACGGAGAATTACATCTCCGTCGTCTAAGTGTTACTTGGACCACGGAGATTTCTCCGAGGTCCAAGTAACACTTAGACGACGGAGATGTAATTCTCCGTCGTCCAGGTGATAACCTGGACCACGGAGAAGTCTCCGAGGTCCAGGTTCTTACCTAGACGACGGAGAAATTTCACATCCGTCGTCTAAGTGTTACTTGGACCTCGGAGATTTCTCCGTGGTCCAAGTAACACTTAGACGACGGAGAATTACATCTCCGTCGTCTAAGTGTGACTTGGACCACGGAGAAATCTCCGAGGTCTAAGTGTAACTTAGACGACGGAACTAATACTGTTCCGTCGTCTAAGTCCTCTTTTCTTGTAGTGTACATGCTTGGATACTGACCTATAAGCATATACCCAACAGATCCAAAATTTGTAGCATTGTCAGTAACAAATTGCACAACATGCTCAGACCCTATTTCTTCGATCACAAATGATATTATGTTCTCCAAATACATCTCTGTTTTTCTTTCACGTGAAACTTCAAATCCATTTATAAATACAGCCCCTCCAGGAGAATAAGCAATAATATTAATGTAAGCCTTTTGTTTCGTGTCAGACCATATATTAGACATCAATGAACAACTAGTTTTCACCCAAGTTTTTTTCACCTCGCTCACATACTTACTGACATCTGTTTTAGCATTTGGAATCAGTTTTGTCCTAATAGTTGAATAACTTGGTAACTTGTAGCTAGGACTATATTCAGCCACTGTTCTCACATAATCATTAAAGGAATTAGTCTGAAGAACATTAAAGGAAATGTTGTTCAATGTGTCTAGCAAGAAGTTTATTCACATTTTGTTTCATCTTTTGCTTAGAAAGTTGTGGCATAGTAGTTTGATGCATACCTCTTAGCAAGGAGTTCAAATTTGTCTGGCTCCCTACTTCATTTCCTGAAATTGAGGTAGTATTAGATTTCATGTTTCTTCCATCAGTTGCTATAAAGGCTTGAGCTTGAACCTCTTCTGACACTTTTGAGCACACTTCAGTATCACGACCTTGAACTCCAGCAAGATGTGCTTCCACCCTTGTAATTCCTCCAGAAAAGTTACGATCACAAAATTTACACCTAAAATGTGTCCCTTCAAGTTTTTCTGCATACTCCCAAAATTTGTCCTTCTTCCTCATTGTATAAATTTGAGAAGAAAGAAGAAAATTAGAAGAAAGGAAACCGATTGAAGTAGACTACTAGAGTATAGGTAGAGGAAGAGATTGATTGCATGTGAAATTGTGAGGAAGTTTGGAAGAGTTATAAGGAAACACACCAAGCGTATAGACTCTTCTATCTTCCTTTTTTTTTTAAATCCCTTTTTTTCATTTAAAAAATGTTAATTCACGTTTAATTCGATTATGTTAAAAAAACGCATTTTTTTTTGAATCTTTATCAATTGAACAGAAAACAGACATTTTATTTAAAAATTCGACAATTCGCGAATTATACGCGAATTAACTAACAGAGGCTGACATGCATGATGCATATACATACATATATAGTAGCTACCTTGCTCTCTTTCGATTCTTCTAGATATCTTTCTTTCTTTCATTTCTCAAACGCTAGTTGTTACATTTTGAGTCCATTTTCATATCCAGAAGAACAGATTAATTACTTATACCATTTCTTCTGTTTTTTTTAATAAACCATTTCTTCTGTAGTCTCGAGCTCTCTGGGGATATTTTTAAATGCAGGGAACTAGTGCGAGGCACTAGTATCCTGGCAAAAATTCAAAACTAATTATTAAAAACATGTGCAACATATATATATATGTTTAAGTATACTGGAAGGGTGTTATATATATCTGCTAGCTAGCAGATGGATTAGTTATATCCAGCTAGCTCCTCCCCGAATATTGAATACCCAGCTAGGAATACTGACAAAAATTGGTTAGAAAATAGAGGGTTCTACTTCTAACTTCTATCTAGGATACTAGAATTATCCATGCATCCACATGTTTAAGTAGGAGTGAATGTAGTAGCTAGCATGACCCTCTCCAAGCAAAACTGCTGACCCATTTTTCACAAATGAATATAGCCTGAGCCAATAATACATTTATTGGAACAATGCGGGCGATATGTTGGAAATGCATGCTCTCGGTCAATATCCGTTACTAGTTAGTTTCCTTTTCTGAAGGATATGATGAGAGGACTAGACGTTTTCTTTGCTCTAACTTCCTCAATTTGAAATGAAATTTCTTTTTCTTCGGAAAAATACCATTTTCATTGATGATAATGTGACGATATACATGAATAATGTCAAAGTACAACAACAAAGTTTATACTGTACGAGTGTACGTACTTTCAGTCTTTTGGTAATATACATTGTGAACGTAAATGAAAAATTCGAATTCATATTTCTACTTGTTATATAATCACTAAATTATCAGACATTTTGTTGTCCTTGATAATCATTGCTCGCCAATTAATGGGATATGTGCTAAGTCTTAATATGTCGAGTATATATTGAATTGGATCGATTATGGTGATTTTCTTACATTTAGTACACTATATCCGATAATCCAATATTTTTTGCAATTATAAATGTCAAATGTTTAAAGCATTTGACGTATTCTTCACTTTGCAGATTTTTCTAAATATATAGAAAATGCTGTAAATGTAGGGAATGTTGTTTTCTCTCTCCTCAAATTCTCTAAAATGGAAAATGTGTTTAGGGAATCTGTTTAAACAAAACAATCAAAATTTTTCCTAAAATGAAGAAAAATTCAAATATGAAAAAATTGTTGGAGTTTCTCTTAGGAACGAACTACAAATATATAATTTGGAGTTAGTGTCTTTTACTTACTTAATAAAATAAACTACATAATCTTATAAATACAAGTTATTTCTCTGAAAAAATTGAAGTACATGGAAGACGACATTTTTCCAATTGATTACGAAGATGGAAATGACATTAAAAAAAATTCCAGAGTTTTCAATAACCATCCCGAGCGGATGATTTCACATTTAAGAAAGATAATGATATATAGATCTGTGTAGAAATGGATATGTGAAATATATAGATTCATCTTTATAAGAGTAAAAATAATTATTTAGATATAAAGCCTTAAAAGCATGATAATGGTCTTATGCCTCAAATATAATGGAGACGTGGCAGTTATCCATAATTAAGCACTTTCCGTCTTCCACTGCAGAATTAATTGGTGCGGTTTCTCTGACATTTCCAATATCCCCACCCCATTTGGAATTTGCCACTTTCTTCTCGGGAACAACAAGCAAGCACTTCCAAAAAAAGCACCTTCTTCTTTCTTTTTCTCTTCCTATTATACCTGGACTCATACGGTTACACGTGTCCGTATCTATGCCAGAAAACAGAAATAAAATGCCAGCCTCTTCCTCCTCTTCCAAAATCTGCAGTGAAATTTCTTAAGCTAGATTTTTCATTCCCTGCTATATCGGTAACAATTGGGGAACATTGTCATTGAAAATCTAATGAAGGAGAACAATGGGGAAGAGTAATTCCCTTCGCCCGGATCCATTTTCTTGTGCTTCGTCATCATGTCACGCAAAAAATTGGTTGTTACAAGAGATGATCGTATTTCCTCTTCCGAAACCTCCATTCTGCGATCCTAACAAGGTAAAAATTGTGATTTTTTTTTTTGGTTTAAGTAATTTTATCTGTAAAAGTAGTTTTAGTTTTAGTTTTTTCAACTAGCACGTATGTCTGTTAATCCTGTTAATAGTATTGCCTGGTTTGCCTCCTATATATTGAGTTTGGTAAGGATTAATGGTTCCTTTTTCTCTTCCTTTCTGTTTGGTATACTAAAAACAAGTCTTAGGTTGTGAGTGGTTGGTTTCATCTGCTGTGAATGTCCCTGTCAAAGTGAAACAGAAGCCTTTTTTCTAGAGGTTTAAAAGCTGCGGAGAATAAAGCTTGCATCTTTAAAATTTCAAAGCCAAAGGTTCCATTCTGCGTATTCTTCTTCTTCTTCCTCTTCACTCTCCCATACCAATTTTCTCAAGGTGTGTGGCTTTCTTTTCTCTACTACTGTAATTTCTATTTTGATCGATGTTGCAAAGCTTAAATGTGTGAGGTTTAATATCAAACATGCATATTTGAGTCTGGTTGAGTAAAGTTTCTTTCTTTGTAGAAATGACTATCGTCTTAAGTGGCTTAACTAGCTTGGATTTGTGTTGAGGTTTCTATACTGGTTTCCATGTCTATGTATGTATGTATGTATGTATGTATGAGCTTGAATTTCATCAGCAAAGTCCGGCATTTCCTTTATCTAAGCTGGACTCTAAACCCAAACTCTCTGGACGTGAACTTCAAAAGAATGATTCTTCTCTTGGTTATGTTACTTATACAAGAACCTTATTTGAGTAGATAGCAGTCATTTAGAAACACATAATTCCATATATAAATCCATAAATGGAATTAGTTTTCCGTTCAAACTATTTTTTCTTTCTTTCATAAATTCATACTATTTTGCGTTCACTTATGAACAAGTCCTAACTTGTGTATTGAGATTACTGGTTTGGGTTTGCACGCAATATAATGAACCCAAGGTATATTTTGGCAATATTAGCAGGGTCTGGAGCAGAGTTTGTTAAAGTTACTGTTCTGCCTACTATTGGAACTACTTTTGTATCTATCCCAGATAGGAAAGTAACTCAGTGATTCTGGTTTTTAACTGATGGCTGAGGAAGATGTGTCATATCTGTGTGGGAACAAATGGAGTACCCCTATCTTCATTTTCTTAAAGGATATCAGGTACTATTTTCACTTCATGTATTTTACCATTTTTTTTCATACCAAACAATGAAAGTGGTTATGGCCTTTGTCATATCTGTAAGCGAGTGACAAAGGCACATAGTCTTCACTCTCATCAATCGGAAATTCTTCTGGCCTTCACATTTACTCTTCGTCAGACTTTCATACATCGGCAAAATATGTGTTCAACTTACTGATTTAAAAATAAAAGGTAGAAGAGGAATTTCTGTAGGATCTAATATGTATGGATGCTTTTTTTGTGCTATGATGAGCAGATTTGTTTTTAAGTTGGACAAACTCGGTATAGAAATCGCGTCAATTGCACTTCCTGCAGCACTGGCTCTGACCGCTGATCCAATCGCTTCTCTAGTTGATACAGCATTCATTGGACAAATTGGTACATACTTTGCTTATGCCTTAATTTCCCTCGGAAACAATTTGAAATCTGATTTGCTACTGTTCTACTTGGTAACAAATGACGAACTTAATGGCAAACTAGAAAGTATTATTCTTATCTATCAATGCAGAGCACATAATCCAAATTAGTATTGCAATTAGTAACATTTGCCAGTAATGTGAGCCAAAGAGTAGCTCCAGTGCATCATTTTTGCTGAAATCAGTTAGCTAGTGTCATAATGTTGCCTAGTTCCCTTATAAGCGACCCATCTCCACTTTTACAAATCTGAGTATGAATATGAACCGACACTATATGTCAACTGTTCCAGCCATTAATGCGACCAGTTTGGTGTTCCAAGCAGTTAGTAAACACGAAACTTTATTGATCATGGTTGACTAATCAGGTTGACTTACTGTTTAAAGGTCCAGTAGAGCTTGCTGCTGTAGGAGTTTCAATTGCTTTGTTCAATCAAGTATCACGAATTGCGATCTTCCCCTTAGTCAGTGTCACAACCTCTTTGGTTGCTGAAGAAGACAGTATTGCATCAGAAATACCCGAGGAAATTGAGAGCAATTTGATAACACGTCCTTCATTCAACGGGGAGACGAAAAAGTTGATACCAGGTACTGGTATAGAAATACTTCTTCTATTTCTGCATTTAACATTCATGACATATTTTAATTTTTTTTACTGGCCTCCAAACACTTATTACATGACATTGTCTACATTTGTTTTCCATAATTCTTTCACAGATACTGGTCAGAGTGCATACAACTCCAAAGTGCCTGGTGTAAGCTTTGATATAGATACAACCGGTCAGCAAAAAAGGTATATCCCATCAGCATCATCAGCAATGATTATTGGCAGCATTCTTGGCCTGTTACAAGCCATATTCCTCATATCTTTAGCAAAGCCTCTACTGAACTTTATGGGAGTTGGTTCTGTAAGTTCTTCTGGCTGGACAACTAAACCGCTCTAGAATTTCTTAGACTTTCCCCATATGGTTTACTCAATCTGTTCAAAAATATGCTAGTTTTTTTTAATAATAGAAAGAAGCTATTGGTTATTCAGGATTCCCCAATGTTCAAACCAGCACAACAGTACTTGATGTTGAGGTCTCTCGGTGCTCCTGCAGTTCTTCTTTCACTGGCTATGCAAGGTGTCTTTCGTGGGTTCAAGGATACGAAAACGCCTTTATATGCCACTGGTATGCCTCAGCGAAGACAGTTGCACTATAGCTTAATATGTGCTCTTTCTGAACACTGTAAAACTGCTCATTTTTAGCTTGTTCTAATTCATAAACTGTTTTTTTTTCTTTAATTACAGTGGCAGGAGATGCAACAAATATTATTTTAGACCCAATATTTATATTTTTTTTTCGTCTCGGCGTAAATGGAGCTGCTATTGCCCATGTTATATCTCAGTGAGTTTTATCAAAGCTCTACTCCATGTTGCTCTTCTGCTTGCTGACTTCTGATTATATTGTGTCTCAGCTTTCTTCTAAATATAAAATGGTCATCGTAGGTACTTCATGTCAGTCATCCTCCTGTGGAGTTTAATGACTCAAGTTGATCTAGTACCCCCTAGTTATAAACACCTCCAATTTGGTCGATTTCTTAAGAATGGTGAGGATTCACCTCTCAAGTGAACAATGGTGATTAACGAGAAAGAGTTACATATACTGACAAAAGTTTAGAAGTAATTGGTATTATACTATAAGAAGATATTAGTTAGCATTGAATATTTGATACTCTATTAATCCTATGTTCATGACTCCAGGTTTTCTATTATTAATGAGGGTCATCGCGGTGACATTCTGCGTGACTCTAGCTGCATCATTAGCTGCACGCAAGGGATCCACATCCATGGCTGCATTTCAGGTCTGCTTGCAGGTTTGGTTAGCAACATCCCTTTTAGCTGACGGGCTGGCTGTTGCAGGGCAGGTTAGAATTGAAGCCACTCAACCTACTATAATGTTATTTTCTTCTTTGTCTCAGGAATATGAAAATCATCGACTTGTTTGTTTTCCTTAATGATTTGAAATATTTTCCAGTAGACATATAGAAAGGGAATGTTATCCACATTAGACCAGACATTAATTGTAAAACTTGAGAGCTCTATTTGTTATCATTTTCTTTGAAAGAGGAGAACTTTGTTTAGATTCCCCTATGGTAATGGAGTATCTGTAATTCTGTATATGTACTTTTACTTTTTTTTTTACAAATTTTGTTTTTCTTTCTTTTTTTTACAAATTGACTTGGGGGCACTTTGCTTTATATACATTTTCAGGCAATACTTGCAAGTGCATTTGCCAAAAAAGACTACGACAAAGCAGCAGCCACTGCATCCCGAGTGTTACAGGTTCTTACTGTCAATACAGAAGACTCAAAAAATGCATATATAGCATGTTATAATTTGAAACTCATACTTACATTGGACATGCAGCTAGGACTGGTTTTGGGTTTGATGCTCGCACTCCTTCTCGGGGTGGGATTGCCGTATGGAGCAAGATTATTTACAAAAGATATCGATGTCCTACATCTTATTGGCGTAGGCATACCGGTAAGTCTTTTTGTAACAAAGCAGAGACAATATTTTTTTTTTTGGGTTATATTTCTTCTATCCCAAATGACATTACGAGTTAACTGGCTGGCTTCGTATCAAAAACCAGTTTGTTGCTGCCACTCAACCTATCAATGCCTTGGCTTTTGTTTTTGATGGCATCAACTTTGGAGCCTCTGATTTTGCATATGCAGCATTTTCCATGGCAAGTCTTCTTTCCCTTGCTTGCTTGTATTACAATAATCGATGTGTTTCGCATGTAGTAAAAAATCAACGGGCATATAATTAGATAACGTTTCATTGTTTTATGGTAGTAAACAGCATAATCTTTTGAAACTAAAAAAGGAACTACTATCTGAAATGATATCACACCAACTAATGGTTTGTATGCTAAAACTTAGTTGGAGATTCAGTTGGTGTGATATCACACCAACTAATATCTGAAATGATATCACTAAGTTGATAATATGGGAACTCTCAAGTTAAGTTGATGGTCATAATCTTTCTCTTCAGGTTCTGGTGGCTATTGTCAGCATCTTATTTCTGTTTATTCTCTCTTCAACAAACGGATTCATCGGCATCTGGGTTGCTTTGACAATCTACATGAGTCTTCGTTCGTTGGCTGGATTTTGGAGGATAGGGACAGGAACAGGTCCTTGGGAATTCCTCAGCACCTAAGTGACCCTTGGATTAATTACTTGGAGAAGTAGTTCATTTTACTCTCGTTAGCTGAATCCTTACATTTTTGGATATTTATACAAAACTAAGTTGGAGCAATAGGAATTAAATTTTTTTCTGTTAATTTTTAATAAAATAGTTAATTTATTTCATAAGGTTCAGACGATTTTCAGATAAATGGTAGCATATATACTTGCTGCACAGTGACTCATAAAATTGCTATTAAATGGAACAATGCTTCTAGCAATTTTATGTTTCAAATGTTTGATCTCATGGGATTGGGTTCTTCAAACAAGTTTGTGTTCGGCTTTATTCTCAGAGTTGTTTTTAAATTAAAACAAGACGTAAATCACTCACAAAATAAATTTTCATATATAAATCAAGTGCAATTTTGCAAAATGGTAATTATATAACGATCTATAAAGTATAGACAAAATTCATTCTAAGTCTGTGACGACCCGGACCAGAATCACCAGTATGATCAGCTATGTACGTGAGTTACCGCGTAGTCACTGATATCCGACGGTTGTTTGGAATGGTCGGGTTTGTTAACGATTTAATTATTGACCGAGAATTGGAGCTGGGTCTCTTCTCGAGAGTCGTTGTACGTGTGATTACGAGTTCGTGGGCAGTTCCGGATCGTTATTTGGGCGACCGAGGAATTAGTTACGAATATTTGAAGTTTCGATGAAAATGGATTTAAATGGCGGGTTTGTTCGCGACTTAATTACCGGTCGAGAATTTGGTTTCGGCTTCTTCACGGAAGTTGTTTAGAATTTAATTTCGAGTTCGTAGGAACTTTCGGAGCACGATTTTGAGTTACGGAGTTTAAGTTGCGAATTTTGCCAATTGTTGATTGTTTGGTTGATTTAATTATATGTTGATTGGAACAGTTGACTTTTTATCCGTTTGGCCGATATGTTTGACTTCGGGTGATTATTGAAGAATATGTCGAGACGAGTTTGTGGCCACGAGAATTATTGGGATCGGAATTACGACGAGGAAGTTGTGCGCGTTTGAAGTTCGTCGAAATGGATAAACATGAAGTTTCCGTTTTGGGAAAGGCTATTTATAGTAACCTGCTGTTTTGGGCAGGTCAAACTTACCATAATGGGAGTTGACTTGGTCAACTTGGTTTGGCCGAGTTGGGAGGGTGAGTCACGACGGTGGCGTCGGCCTCCACGGCGGCGACGGGATTTTGGCCACCTCCGGGCTTGGCCCGTGGCTCTTTCTACTCGCCATGATGCCTTCTTCAACTTCCCGGCCTCCATGCACGGCGAGGCTTGCCGGAGGAGGAGCAAAATCCGGCCAAACTTTGGAAGGAACTTTGTGAATTCGGGTTCTATGTTTGAGGCCGATTCGAGCTGCAATTCTTAGTGGGCTTTGAAGCTCTCATCCCCTTGATACTCCCCTGTAAGTTTTGTGTTTCAATTCGATGTGTGCAAGGAGAATTTTGGATTTGAAATTTGTGTGTTCATTCGGTTTTTCATGAAATTAACCATGTTAGAGTGAGAATTGGACTTCGGTGCAGTTGACAAAGTTGCTCAGTGGGTGGTTTTGCATGGAATAGGGGTTTCTCTGCCGTGAATTCTTCTGGTCAACAGTGGCGCCGCCGTGGACGGCGGTCAACGGTCAAAGTTTGACTTTTTGGACTTTCGACAAGTTGCATGTCATTTGACTCGAAATCGCGCCCCGATCGCAGTGGGGAGGTTCGTTTTTCGAGTTGAGCGTCCGAACGTAAAACGAGGTATTGAGGTGGTATATATAGATTTTCGACGATTCGTCGTATTCGAATTGTGTATTTCCGAGAACGGTGGTTTCTCGTGGTTTGATTTGTATTGTCGGATTATGACTTTGAATATTGGACATTGTGAATATTCAGGGGTTCGTGATCGTTTGTTTGGCGAGGGACATTCTGCCGGATCACGGGTTAACGCGATACGCGTTACGCCAGTCTGTGAGTGGACATTTCTTTTCACGGATTATTTGCGAGTCTTGATATACGTTTTATGAACTTGAGCATGCATATGAGATTTCGGATTACATGAGCATGTGTTTTACGATTATACGATTATACTTATACGGATATACGTATACGAGTATACATATACTTATATGCTGTTCATGCATTTGCATTGAAATGTTTATGATTTGGTTTACACAGAGTACAGTCGTGGTTACGTTGTTGTATCGATACACTTGCCTCTCGGCTGATCCCCGATGGTAGGCTTTATTCCAGGGGAGGCTGTGACTCCTGACTCGAGGTCTTTACCGGGGGGAGGCAGACCTTTGACCTGAGGCCATTTCCGGCTAGAATCATGTGGAAGTCAGGGACTCCGTGGTTCTGACTGTACTAGCACGGGTGTGTCCACGAGCGACCCCGTGGGATTTTATGCATGCTCCGTATACGTGAGGAGTTAGAGTCTCCCTCGTGTACTCGGACGCGTGAGGAGTTAGAGTCTCCCTCGTGTACCATTTGATTATTTATACTTTCGACTCGCATATGTTTTTAATATATATATATATATATATATATATATATATTACTTGGTGAAAGACATTTATTTTCGTCCACTCACTCTAACGTGTTTATTGTCTTTCCCCTGGGCTTTTCGGTTTCCGTGCCCAGTTTGCAGTTTAGGCTCTGGTGTCACACGTCGTGGTCGGAGGCATAGTACTCGAGCTACTTTGTTTCATCCAGTAGGTTTATTGTTCTACCTACTGTGGTATGCGTATATGATTATGTATTAGAAGTCGCTCTGAGTTTCCTATTGAATATGTTATACGATTTTATACCGGATTTCAGTAAAGTATATATATATTTATTGATTTACTTTACTGTTGATATATTGAGAAATCCGGATGGGATTGGTGCCCACAGTTTGCTTTTTGTGGCATAGGATGAAGTGTATTTTCCGCGTGCAGGTAATGGTAATTCCATGCTAGTAACGAAACTCTGCCGAAATTTTGAAATTTTTTTTGTTGGTTCGTGTTTTCGAAGGGGTTTGATTCCGATTTAGGAAGCTAAATCGGGGTTGGGTCCTTTCAAAGTCTTAGATAGACTTATTTTGGATGTAATAATCACGGTTCTATAGCTCAGTTGCCATATTAAAATTGTTTTCATTTCTATATAAGTCATACCAAAGATAGCATAAAACAAAAAGAATATGTCAAAGGCTCTGCTAGGGTTTGCGAGTCGTCATTGCGGCTTTCGCTTCAATGCTCTGCTTGTCCTCCGATCACACTCATCAGCGATTCCTCCCCCAGCGTCGAGCATCACTATACTCTCTGGTGTGGTTTTCCCTTCCCCACAACTTCCTCGAAGATGGGTTGCACAATCATCTGGGTCGGTGCATCACTTGGCTCGAGGCTTCCATCCAGTGTGGTTCTTCTTTGATCCCTTTGTTTGTTTCTTGCCGAGGTAGCTCCTTTCTTCTGGGAGGGAAGGTACTCGGGTAGTGATAGAGGCAGGGTAGGTGTCTGATGGGATTGGGTTGTTCCTTGGAACAAATCTGATTTTGATTATCCCATTGCTGAGGAAGTCGACGTGGCATCCATGCATGCGGCTCCTGTGCATGCTACCCTTGAGGCAACCTTAACAAGGAGTGATGTGGAGCTCTTGGTGGGCCATGAGGTAATGGAGGAGGAGGAGCCACCAAACATTGCACCACCGACAGAGGTGAGTGGTGCCTTTGAGGGATCCACAACAAGGACTGTTGAAGTGGTGGCGATTGTAGGGTCGGAGGTTCTTATTCCGACAAGGGTGGTTCTAGTTGTTGAACCACCAGACGTCCTAAAGATGGTCGTTAACTGTGCCATTGAGGGCATAGAGTGATTGGCTCTGAGCTTGAGCCATTATTGTTGAGGCCAGGTTGGTCTGCCCACCTCGACAATGTTCTCTTATCATGGTCACATGTTTTGGTTTGGTGCTTCATTCTAGTGGTTTTATTTCGATCGAGATCATGTTTGATCGCATAGGTTCTTTAGGAACGTTGGTGTTCCCCAGGTCATGCCTTTAGGGTGGATCTATGAATAATGTAACATATTATATTTTTAATGTGACGATCTTTGCTTCAAAAAATTTAGCTGTATATTTTTGTCATTTTTCTTGTTTTGAGACTACCTAAAATTACATTTGTTGACTTGGTGCATCCCTCTTTCTCTTGAATACCTTTAATGACATCAAGTTGGACGATTAGGGGTATCTGGCAGACTTGGAGTTCGTCGGCGAGGCCAAGTTCTCTCCCAGTTGGATCGAAGTATTGATAGTTAACAGATGAAAGGTCGTGAGTGTGGAGTTGGTGGAATGGTTTGATTGGTTGTTAATGGTGGGGACTTGGCGGCGAAATTGAAAGTCAAACATCGTTGGGTACGATTGCTCTTCATTGGCATTGACTTGCAACTTCAATTGCACCATAGTTTTTGGTATCTCTTGTTCTCTCTATGTCACAACTTTCTCTTGCAAATGTTATATTGTTCTCAACATATTTTTTGGGATTTCTATTTGAAGTGTATATCTGATTTTTTTATATTTCTTTTAGAATGTTTGGTATTATAAATGGGTGGCAGAAGATTCATCAATATGAATGAAGCAAATACTTGTTTTTTCTCACATACTAGCAGCACATAGAAGTTGACCTGAATAAATTCCTCTGTCGATAACTTAAACCCTAGTTTCTCTTAAAGAGGAAGCAACGCCGTCTTCAAGGCAGCATCAAGCAATCACCGTGTATGATTCGATCGACTAGGTCTCCGCCTCCTTCTCCTCCGCGCTGGCCCTCGGGGTTGGTACTATGGACGTCAACAACCGTCTCATGTCCTCATCCATCCAAGAGACAAAAGTCTTCCTTGCCGGCAAGATTTTTGGTAAGGTAGTGGCTCTCACTAATTTTCGACAACAATTCCGTCGAGTATGGTTTTTGGATTGGGTTTTCAAAATCCAGGAACGTCCTGGTGGTATTCTTCTCATCACTTTCAATATCGTTTGGGACAAGAATAAAGTCTTAAGGAGCGGCCCATGGCATTACCGGAATGCACTGCTTGTGGTGATGCCATATGATGGTGCGGCTCCATTATTGAGCCTTCAGTTTGATAGTCTCTTCTCCTGGCTCAAAGTCTTCAACATCCCACCCCTCTTTGATAAGGATGAGAACATTGGTGTGTTTGCTGAAGAGGCAGGGAAATTCTTGGAATTTGATGACATAGCTCGAAAGAAGGGAGTGATGAGGGTGCGAGTGGCTCACCGAATTGATAAGCCAGAGGCCTTCAAGAAGACTATGAAACTTGCTGCAGGTGTTGAGGCCAACATTATGTTCTTCTTTAAAAACATCAAAGGTCATTGTGGTAAGTGTGGTTTAGTCTTTCATATGTCCAACAAGTGTGTTGTGGCTCCAACAAGGATCATTGGAGGAGCTCGGCTAGTGCTCGTGGAGTCTAACAAGGCCGCAAAGAATATTACGGTTGATGAAGAAGTTGGTCTTGTTCTTGAGGAGTTTGTAAAGTCAGGAGCACTAGTTGTGAAGTCATCACCGAAAATCAACATTGATTTCAGGTTCAGGGAGGCTTTTGGTTTACGTGGGGTAGAAGAAGATATCAGATTTGGTGCTCATTCCACACCTCGTTGGGAGAAGCGTACTACCAGTCTGTTTACGGTGGACATCTTGAAGAAAGTTCGTTTGCCAATCGTGATTCATTGCCCGGAGGGGTCAAACATGGAGACTACTGAGTATCATGAAGGTGTAGTGGGGAAGAAGAGGGGCCATGCATTAGGTTCTAAGATCTCACCCAAGAAGTTCAAGATCAATCCAACTGCGGAGTCATATGTGAATGGAGAGCTTAAGCGGGTAAAGGTACATTCCTTTCCAGATAGGTTGTAGGCAACGTCTTTTGATCTTGTGGAGATGTTAGATGAGATGGTATTCAAGCGTAAAAAAAGGCCCAGACGTCCCTTGGGGTCTAACAATAAAACCCAAGGTTGTGTCTGAGAGTGAAGGTTCTATGAATCATTCTGGGACCAAGAAGCGTAAAGGAAAGGGCATGGAAGCTGTTCTTCGTCTGACATACCCTGTGAAGACTCCTAGCTCCACCTTGGGCAAGGAGAAGGAGTTTTAGACATCTCATGGTGTCGGCTTGTATGCGTCTTCTTAAACTACGTAGATCGTGGGTTTTAGACATACCTACCACAATTGAATGCTTAGGGGCGTGTCTATTACCATGATGCATGACTTACGTAGTCATCGTAAGATGTATGCAAGCATGACGTGTCTAGTTAGGCTTAGCATTTTTTAAAGATTTGTTCTTGCGTCTGATGTGTTATTCTTCTATTGTTAGAGGTAGAGTTATTTGTTAGCTGTGTATGAACTTGTTAGGCTGATAAGGTTTCAATAAAATATTCTTTTTTTGAAAAATAGAAGTTGATCTAACATATCTTAGACAAGTGGATCAGACGATTGGTTATTAGCTAGCAAAATAAAAGAAGAAGTCTATAGAACTATAGATTATAGATTATATATCTTTTTTTGGGGTCTAATTATTGTTGGTATGAGTCACACTCCTAGTAATATTAGGAGGTGCATATTCTGTAGTTACTATATGTAATTAGTTTCTTATTAGGATTATAACTAGAGTCCCAATCCGGGAGTTATCTATCAGAATTTTTTTCATCTTTATGTTCTCTTTGACTTTGAAAATTTTGTCTTTATTTCCATTGCAAATTTGTCCTTGTTTCTTGTCAAGAATCGTCTCTTAACCATTTGACCTGTCTATAAACCATAATCAACCCGTCAAGTCCTGATCTATTTGTTGTCTTCTCTTGTTCATTTGTGAATAATTTTTTCATGACTTTGGATTTATCATTTTTTGTAGAACTTGATTTTTATGGTATGGAGGGTTAGATCACAAGGAGGATAATGTTTCTCTAACTGAGAAACACCGAGGGAAAATTGGTATCGCTTTAAAAGTTTTTGACTTTATTGAAGGTGATACATGGATAAATAATTCTAGTGCATGTGGCATATGACTTTTGATAAGTCTTTGTTTATGAGTGTCTTCATCTTCCATTACTCAAGGGGCTAATGCTAATGGTGCATGCTTTCCGGTCTTAGGTGTTGGATCTATTCAAGTTACACAATCCAATATTCGTCATAATAATGTCCTTTATGTTATCTCCATGTTAGAATCAAACTCACAAAATAAATGTTTTGTCACACTTTATCCTACGTATGTGTAGGGATCGTCAACAGGTTGGGTGTTAGGTCTGCAATTATGTGTTAATTATATTCCTAACTTCATGCTTATTGTTTGTCTTTTATGAATAAAGTATCATTTTTATAACGTTTGCTGTTTATGCTAGGAAATTGGGAGTTGGCAAGGAAACACACTTAAAGATGGTAATTAATAGCTTTTTGGAGAATCCGTGCACATGTCTGAAGCCATGAGGAAATTTGGAGCAACTTTGAGAAAATGACAAAAAGGGCTACGTCGTCGGAAGTTATCGGAAGCTGCCAAAGAAATCATCGATTTGTCCATGACTAGTCGGATCCCCAAGTAAGGCCCAAATTAACACTTTGTACTAGGCCAAAGGAAAGTCCAACCCACATAAATACAAATCCTAGCTGATTGGATTATGGTGCATGTCACATATTTGAATTTTGGAAGTATTAGGCAGAGTTTGGACTTTAGACTAGAAGCCAAGAAAATGATATCACAATTTTTAGCCTTTAGATCAAACTTCATGGCCACTCTAGCACATCTAAGGGCTCACAAAATGAAAGGACCCAATCCCGATTCAGTTACTTAAACCGGAACCGAACCCCTTCTGAAAATACGAACCAACAAATTTTTTTCGAAATTTCGGCAGAGTTTCGTTACTAACGTGGAATTACCATAACCTGCACCCAGAAAATAACACTTCATCCTATGCCACAAAAGCCAAACCGTGGGCACCAATCCCATCCGGATTTCTCAACATCAATATATGAATCATAAACAGTAAACAGTACTGTAGTATATATATATATCCGAGAAAATCCGTATAAACAAGTATCAGAATGTATCAGAGCGACCTCTAGTGTAAAATATATACAATATATACATCAGTAGGCAAAACAAGAACCTACTGGAAAGCACAGGTAACTCTGATCACTAGCCTCTGAACCGCAACGTGAAAACACCAAAACCTGAACTGCAACTGGGCACGGAAACCGAAAAGCCCAGGGGAAAGACAATAAACACGTTAGAGTGAGTGGACGAAAATAAATGTCTTTCACCAGTTGATATATATGTTTAAAATAACATATGCGAGTCCAGGTAAATAAAAACAACAAAGTACACGAGGTAAAACTCACACTCCTCCAGTGTACTGAGCATGCAAGTAAAAATCCCACTGGGTCACTCATGGACACCTCCATGCTAGTACAGTCCGAATCACGGGATCCCAGACCCACACGTGACTCTAGCCAGAAAGGCCTCAGGTCAGAGGTCTGCCACCCCCCCGGTAAAGACCTCGGGTGAGGAGTCACAGCCTCCCCTGGCATACATCCTCGGGGATCAGCCGGGATGCAAGTGTATCGATACAACATCACATATAAACTGTACTCTGTGTAAACCAAATCATGAACAATTCGATGCAAATGCAATAAACAGCATATAAGTGTATGTATACTCGTATACGTATATTCGTATAAGTATAATCATATAATCGTAAAACATATGCTCATGTAATCCGTCATCTCATTACGCATGCTTGAGTTCGAAAATCATATAAAAGACTCGCAAGAATTCCGTGAAAAGAAATGTCCACTCACAGATGAGCAAAACGCGCACTCGCGCTAATCTCGAGGACCGGCGGAAGATCCCTCGCCAGAAGCTCGATCACGATCACGATCCCAATTTCGATCTCCTGAATATTCACAAAAACATAACTGATCAAAATCATAGTTCTCAACCCTGTACTGAATCACGGAAACCAACTGTTCCCGGAAATATGCAATGCGGTATAAAATGTATAACGGAAATTCCGAAATCCCCACTCGAAACCTCGACTGAAAATCGGCTAACCAAATCAACCCGGAAACCTCTGGACGATGATCAGGGCGCGATTAGGAGAAAAATGACATTAATTTCATCAAAATCTGAAAAAGTCAACTCCTCCGCCGTTGACCATCGTTGATGGCCGGCGGCGGCGGCGGCGCGCCGTCAACGGCGAGATTCTCCGGCGGAGAACTTCCAGTTTACAAGATCACGACCATCCAAACACAATACTCTTCTGCCACTAAGCCCAATTCACAGTTAAAACCCCTCAAAACTGGCTCGAAACCAACGAATCCTATTTCCGGCAACCACCACGGGTTCGCCGGAAAACTCGATAAAACCCAAATCAATTCAAAGGGAAAGCATCCCTAGGGCATAAGGAACCAAACCCCCATCAACCCAGCCTCGAACACCCACCAGAACCACCTCAACCGTCTCCGGCGACGGACATGAATCCGACCCGATTCGGGTCCAATTAAAACATGACCAATTCTCAACAAAACATACATCATTCAATTCGAAATCACATAAGGAAGCTCTACATACCCTCGTCGAAGTCGTTGGTGGCCGGAATCTAGGTCGTCGGAACGGCAAGGCTCAAAGAGGAAACTTTCCTCTTCGGTCAAACTGGTCAGCTTTCCAGTTTTGGAAAGTCAACGAAATTCAATGTCAGTCAAAGCCCAAAATGAAGTTTTTGACTAATTCTCGACTATTCCGATATATATACTCGCGCCTCGGGTCGATCGACGATTCGAAATGGATATCCATCACGATTCGGATAAACTCGAAACAATCGGATAAACTCGTCGGAACCCAAAACTTCAAATAATCATAAAATATTCCTCGGTTATCGGAAAAATCTTCCGGAACCGCCCACGAGCTTGAAATCACGTACTCTACAATTTCCGTGAAGACACTCAACTCAAATTCTCGACCGAAAACATAGTCGCGAATCGAACCGGCAAACCACATACACAACAATAAACTGCGACTAAACTCAATCTCGAGAATCGTGCCGAATGCACAACTGATTCTGGTTCGGGTCGTCACAAATCTACCCTCCTTAAAGAAATTTCGACCTCGAAATTTACGTACCTGTCAAGTGAACAGATGAGGATACTGCTCCCGCATACGCTGCTCGGTCTCCCAGGTGGCCTCCTCAACTGAGTGGTTCTGCCACAAGACCTTCACCAGCGGAATCACACGGTGCCTCAACTCCTGCTCACGACGATCGAGAATCTGCACTGGCTCCTCTACATACGATAAATCCTCTCTGATTGGCAACTGCTGTGGGGCTAACACATGTGAAGGATCTGAGATGTACTTCCGCAACATCGAAACATGGAAGACATCATGAACACGAGCCATCTTGGCCGGTAACTCAAGTCTGTAAGCAACAACTCCAACCCTCTCCGTAATCTCATACGGACCAATGTACCGCGGTCGAAGCTTGCCGCGCTTCCCGAAACGCACAACTCCCCTCCATGGAGATAGTTTCAGGAAGACCCAATCACCAACCTCGAACTCTAAACTCTTCCTCCTCACATCCGCGTAACTCTTTTGCCGATCCTGGGCGATCTTCAACCGATCCCGAATAACCTGTATGTCCTCCATCGTGGTTTTCACCAAATCAGGACCAATGAGCCAACGCTCGCCCACCTCACTCCAACACAATGGAGTACGACACTGCTTTCCATACAGAGCCTCGTACGGTGCCATTTTAATACTGGCCTGATAGCTGTTGTTGTAGGCGAACTCAATCAAGTGTAACTGGTGATCCCAGTTTCCGCGAAACTGCAACACACACGATCTCAGCATATCCTCAAGTGTCTGAATGGTCCGCTCGGACTGCCCGTCAGTCTGAGGATGGAAAGCTGTACTAAATCGCAACCTCGTACCCAAAGCTCGCTGCAACGCCTGCCAAAACTCAGAAGTGAACTGACTATCTCGGTCAGAAACAATGGACACAGGCACACCATGCAAGCGAACAATCTCCGATAAGTACAACTTGGCCAATCTGCCCACTGATATCTTCCCTGGAAGCGCAAGAAAGTGTGCGGATTTCGTCAATCGGTCAACAATAACCCAAATGCCAGTGTTGCCCGCCGAACTGATAGACGAAATCCATCGTAATATGCTCCCACTTCCAAACCGGAATCTCAAGTGGCTGTAGTTTCCCTGCAGGTTTCTGCCTCTCCGCCTTCACCTGCTGACAAATCAAACATCGACTCACGTACGCGGCAATCCCCCGCTTCATGTTGCGCCACCAATAGTACGCTCGAAGTGTACGAAACATCTTCGTACCTCCGGGATGCATCGCATACGCTGAACTGTGGGTCTCGTCCAGAATCTCCTTTTTCAAGTCCTCGTCTCGGGGTACACATAGCCTGCCTCTGAACAACAACGTACCGTCGTCGCTCAAACGGAACTCTGTAGGCACACCATTCTGTATCATGGTCTTCTTGCCCAGTAAGTAAGGATCTGAATCCTGTGCCTCCCGTACCTGATCAACCAATACAGGTCGAACCTGAAAACTGGCCAACAAAGCTCCATCATCATCATACCCAAATACAACACCCGTAGCTTGAAGCTCGGCTAACATCGATACTCTGGCCACACACATGTGAAACAACGAGGCTCCAGATTTCCGGCTAAGTGCATCTGCCACAACATTAGCCTTCCCCGGATGGTACTCAAATGTGCAATCGTAATCGTTGATCAACTCCATCCATCGGCGCTGCCTCATGTTCAGATCTGGTTGCGTCCGCAAGTAGGTGAGACTCTTGTGGTCAGTGAAAATCTTACACTGAGCACCATACAGGTAATGTATCCAACTCTTCAACGCTAACACGATAGCGGCTAACTCCAAATCATGCGTCGGATAGTTGGCCTCATGTGGTTTCAGCTGTCTGGAACCAAATGCCACAACTCTACCATGCTGCATCAACACACAGCCAAGTCCCAACTTCGACGCATCGCTATACACAACAAACTCACCACTGTCGTCTGGCAATGTCAGAACCGGTGCAGTAGTCAATCTCTCCTTCAGGAGCAAGTAACTCTCCTCGCACGCATCAGACCACTCAAACTTGACGCCCTTCTTCGTCCATCTGGTCAATGGTGTAGCAATCCGGGAGAAATCCTGTACAAACCGTCGATAATAACCGGCTAAACCCAAGAAACTCCGAATCTCCGGCACAGTAGTGGGTCTACTCCAATTCAGCACGGCCTCGATCTTGTCAGGATCAACACTAACTCCCTCGGCCGAAATCACGTGGCCCAGAAACTTCACGCTATCCAACCAGAACTCACACTTGCTAAACTTCGCGAACAACTGATGGTTCCGCAAAGTCCGCAACACTGCTCGCAAGTGCTTCTTGTGCTGGCCCACACTCCTCGAATAGATCAAAATTTTGTCAATGAATACAATCACGAACTTGTCCAAGAATCGTCGAAACACCCGATTCATCAAGTCCATGAAAGCTGCGGGGGCGTTGGTCAACCCAAACGGCATAACCAAAAACTCATAGTGCCCGTACCGCATCCTGAAAGCTGTCCTGGCTACGTCAGAGTCTCGGATCCTCAACTGGTGATATCCGGATCAAAGGTCAATCTTCGAAAAGTCTGCTGCTCCCTTCAGCTGATCGAACAAGTCATCAATCCGTGGCAACGGGTACTTGTTCCTCACTGTAATCTGATTCAGTTTCCGATAGTCGATGCACAATCGCATGGACCCGTCCTTCTTCCGCACAAACAACACCGGAGCACCCCACAGAGAAACACTCGGTCGAATGAATCCCTTCTCTAGCAACTCCTGGAGCTGAATCTGCAACTCCTTCAACTCCGCAGGCGCCATACGATACGGTGTCTGGGAAATCGGTCCAGTACCCGGCAACAACTCAATGGTAAAATCAATCTCCCGTACAGGGGGTATACCAGGTAACTCCACTGGAAACACATCCGGAAACTCAGACACAACCTCAATACTACCCTGATCCGGCACAACAGCTGTAGTGTCCACAACATGGGCTAAGTAAGCAACACAACCCTTCTTCATCAACCGATCCGCCCTCATCGCGGAAATCAAACACGGTAGTGAAGTGTTCTTCTCACCACGGAACAGTATCTCAGGTAACCCTGGTCGACGAAACGCGACCTCCTTCCTGTGGCAATCAAACATGGCCCAGTGCGACTCCAAAAAGTCCATACCCAATATCAGATCAAAATCCACAATATCAAGCAATAACAGATCAGCGGCTAAACCATGGCCATCAATAAACACCTCACAATCTCGGTAAACCCAACCGATGCTCACAACCTCACCTGACGGATACAACACTCTCCACAACCCCAAAAGTGGAGACGCAGGTACCGTAGCCAATGATGACAGTCTAAATGATATGAATGAATGTGTAGCGCCCGGATCTAACAATGCAAGTACAGGAATACCAAAAACAGGTAACGTACCGATAACGACCTCCGGTGATGCTCTGCCCTCACGTAGAGTCATAGCATGAACCCTCGCCTGTCCGGCTGGTCGTCCTCGCTGGGGCTGTCCCTGCTGTCTGCCCTGACCTGCAAACTGTGCTGGTCGATCTCCCGTAGTGGCACCTCGCTCAACTCCGGAACTCTGGGCCGCCTGTCCATCACCACCATACAACTGAGGACACTCCCTTGCATAGTGACCCACCTGGCCACAACGAAAACAAGTGACAGGGCTTCGCTGACACGGTCCAAGGTGATGCCTGTTGCAGAAACCACACAATAGGTACTCCCGCGGTACAACAAACGTGCCACAAGTACGCCGCGGATAACTAGAACCGCTGGAACTCCCACTAGCCTGTGGTCGCTGCGGTCGATCTCTCCACCTTCTCAATCCCTGCCTCGACATACCAACTGGTGGGCGATATGATCCACCGCCTGAGGATGAAGCTGAACCGGAAGTATCAGAACTCTGCCTCTTCGAAGGCCCCTGACTCGGTCCACCTTCCTCAAATCGTCTCGGCTGGTACCTCTGCTGTCTCTCCTGCTCAATATCCTCGCCTCGGAGTGCAGCACTGACAAACTCATCAAAGTTGTTCCGAGGCATCGTAGTCAGTGTCGCCTTGATGTTCAGATTCAATCCCAGCTCAAACCTACAACACTTGGCTTCCTCTGTAGCCACCATATCCCGCGCAAAACGAGACAAACGAGTAAACCGATCCCGATACTCAAGTACAGACAAACTGCCCTGCCTCAAGTTCATAAACTCCTCATACTTGCGCTGCTGGGTAGCCTGATTAAAGCACCTCCGCATAAACAGATCACGGCACAATGTCCACGGGGTGTCAGCTGGAACTCTGTTGGTGCTAACCCACCAAAAGTATGCATCAACCTCAAGTAAACCAACTGCGGCTACTGTCATCTGCTCAGGAGTAAACTGCAGACGCTCACAAACACGTTCAATCTGAACCAACCATGCCTCGCATATCTCTGGATCAACTGAACCCGAAAACACAGTAGCACCCGCAGTGCGAGCCTTGACCACAGGGTCAAAACGCTCTTCCAAACGCAACACTCGCATCAGCAAGTCGCGCGTTCGGCGATCCTCATCAGGATCCTCATCCCGATCAACACGGGGACTACGTCGAGGAGGCATCCTACTGATACAAGATAAACATTAGGCACAAGCAAAAAGGACGTAATCATGAAACCGCAGATATTTGAGGACACACAACACCCGAAGTATTGATGAGTACCGCTGGCCAGTCGGGTCATCACTCCAGTCATGCTGCATCAACTCAAATACCCTAAGCGTCACAACTACAAGAGTCTACAGAATCTGACAACCTAATGCTCTGATACCAAGCTGAAAGGACCCAATCCCGATTCAGTTACTTAAACCGGAACCGAACCCCTTCTGAAAATACGAACCAACAAAATTTTTTCGAAATTTTCGGCAGAGTTTCGTTACTAACGTGGAATTACCATAACCTGCACCCAGAAAATAACACTTCATCCTATGCCACAAAAGCCAAACCGTGGGCACCAATCCCATCCGGATTTCTCAACATCAATATATGAATCATAAACAGTAAACAGTACTGTAGTATATATATATATCCGAGAAAATCCGTATAAACAAGTATCAGAATGTATCAGAGCGACCTCTAGTGTACAATATATACAATATACACATCAGTAGGCGAAACAAGAACCTACTGGAAAGCACAGGTAACTCTGATCACTAGCCTTCAAACCGCGACGTGAAAACACCAAAACCTGAACTGCAACTGGGCACGGAAACCGAAAAGCCCAGGGGAAAGACAATAAACACGTTAGAGTGAGTGGACGAAAATAAATGTCTTTCACCAGTTGATATATATGTTTAAAATAACATATGCGAGTCCAGGTAAATAAAAACAACAAAGTACACGAGGTAAAACTCACACTCCTCCAGTGTACTGAGCATGCAAGTAAAAATCCCACAGGGTCACTCATGGACACCTCCGTGCTAGTACAGTCCGAATCACGGGATCCCAGACCCACACGTGACTCTAGCCAGAAAGGCCTCAGGTCAGAGGTCTGCCACCCCCCCCGGTAAAGACCTCGGGTGAGGAGTCATAGCCTCCCCTGGCATACATCCTCGGGGATCAGCCGGGATGCAAGTGTATCGATACAACATCACATATAAACTGTACTCCGTGTAAACCAAATCATGAACAATTCGATGCAAATGCAATAAACAACATATAAGTGTATGTATACTCGTATACGTATATTCGTATAAGTATAATCATATAATCGTAAAACATATGCTCATGTAATCCGTAATCTCATTACGCATGCTCAAGTTTGAAAATCATATAAAAGACTCGCAAGAATTCCGTGAAAAGAAATGTCCACTCACAGATGAGCAAAACGCGCACTCGCGCTAATCTCGAGGACCGGCGGAAGATCCCTCGCCAGAAGCTCGATCACGATCCCGATTTCGATCTCCTGAATATTTACAAAAAAATAACTGATCAAAATCATAGTTCTCAACCCTGTACTGAATCACGGAAACCAACTGTTCCCGGAAATATGCAATGCGGTACAAAATGTATAACGAAAATTCCGAAATCCCCACTCGAAACCTCGACTGAAAATCGGCTAACCAAATCAACCCGGAAACCTCTGGACGATGATCAGGGCGCGATTAGGAGAAAAAATGACATTAATTTCATCAAAATCTGAAAAAGTCAACTCCTCCGCCGTTGACCACCGTTGACGGCCACCGGCGGCGGCGGCGCGCCGTCAACGGCGAGATTCTCCGGCGGAGAACTTCCAGTTTACAAGATCACGACCATCTAAACACAATCCTCTTCTGCCACTAAGCCCAATTCAACCCCTTAAGGTAGAGTTACTTTGCTTCCCTTGCGGTTCCTCTCTCTTTCCTCTTCCTCCTCACTTGATTGTGCATCTCTCTTTGTGTCTCCTCTTCTCTCTATCCTAGGGTTTGGTGAGATTTCTAGAGCTCAAAGAGGTGAGAAGTCATCCCTCTTCTATATTGCCTCTTGTGGTCCTAGAGGTCTCCTTTACCTCCTCCATAAGCTTGGGTGCATTTGGAGCAAAGAAGGTGAAGCTAGAATTACAAGAGAGTACTTGAAGCTTGGCTTGCTTTGGGGAGAGACTTGGGTTATTCCTTCACTTTATTTACTCTAAATATGTATTTAAACTTGTTTCTAGCTATGATGTGTGAGTAGTTCCCTTATGAGAGGCTAGGGGTCAAACCCTAGCCATTTGATGTAAATAATGATGTTTGATTTGTGATTATTAGTATTTTTTGAGTGTTCTATGTTATTGGAAGAGTTTGTTATGTGTGTGATGTGATTATGGCATGTTATTATGCTTGAGCTTATTGATTAGTTTCACTTATGGATGTCTTAGCTCTATTTAAGTTAGGATCTGTCTAAGAAACTAGGAAATGACACCTAAGGGAATTAGCTACTCACTTAGGTATTAGATGAACATATAACATAACTTAGGCTTAGACTTAAAAAGTTAAGCTTAGGATTTGGTTCCTTTGTGCTTGAGCATGAATCGAAACACTCTTGAGGTCCAAGTGACTTTAAAGGTTTTCAGTAAGATTACTTTGAACCGAGAGGATTTGTAGCTATTGTTGATTCTTTCGACTCGTAACCCAAAATGGCAAGTTGAGAGCATTCATTAAAACTAATTTTCGGGTACTCCAAAAGAGGCTTAGGAAGGAAAGCCATCCATAATCTTCACATGTGTTTGCAACCAAACTCATTATGCAAGAAATACATCAAGAGTCTAGCCCCAAAAGTCGAGGTCATAATCTTGGTTTACTTTGTGATTCATAGATGGATTGAAACCTTTTAGAATCACAAAAGGCCTAGGAGTTTTGGTCCATAACCAAGCATAACCCGAGAGGCCATGATTTAGATAATGAAAAGATTTGGTCTTATGATCCAAAAGACATTTGAGCATATACACCAGACTAAACAACTTATGACCTAAAATTGGACATTGTTTGAGCATCAAATGGTTAACGGGGGCATTCCTAGCCAACCATTCTTTTATCTTGAATTTGTGATCATTTCAATTTTTCATATTTGCATTAGTGTAATTAACCAATCTATTTTTCGTTTAACCACTCACCGTAGTGTAATCATCCCTTGCGATGTTGAGCCTTCCAAAGGTCTTGATGTTGTGAGACACATTTCCACATTGTGTTTCTTTGTCGCATAAATTGTTTGTTTATCACGCATATAAATGACTTAACCGGAAAAGCTATGGAATCGGGTTAGTCAATCCTCGTGGGTTTGACATTCGACTTCTACACAATTGTATTACATGACCCCGTATACTTTTGCGTAAGGGAAATGCACTTAGTCTTAGACTAATTAATAGTCAAAAGGTTGAGGGTATAAATTTCTTTAACAAGTTTTTTGCGCCATTGCCAGAGATTGAGTTCAAATTTGATTCCTCAGCTTCGGTTTGCCTTTGATTGCAGAGAATCCGAACATTTTGTGGGACATTTACTTCTTAGCTTTATAATTTTTCTTCATTTTCCATTTAGGATTGTGTTTTGAGTGTCTTTGATCTCTTGAATGCTTTGGTAGATACTTTGGGTAGGAACTTGTGCTAGAGTTGTGCTTCTAACATTTTTGCAGGGTACGTATTTTGCTCGACCCATCGAGATTTTTGCGGAGGAGACACAAAAGCTTACATTCGACTCGTCGAGACATAGTCTTGACCCGTCGAAGGTTTTTTGAGTTGCATTCGACCGGTCGAGGAATACTTTCGTCCCGTCGAGAATCTGTTATGCTTGAAGGTTGTTTCACTTGTCTCTTGTTCACTCACTTTGAGTTATCTACATTCTTGAGCACATATCTAAGTATTGTCTTTATTTTATGCAAAGTAGTTAGAGAGTCTAGATCTAGAAAACTTAATTCTCACTACACCCTGGATCATTAGGACTTTATTTTGTGATTTTGGTATATCGGATAATGTACGCCTTGACCTCGGTTCACTTTGGTGTCCATTGCATAGTGAATGTCACTACGCCACGTAACAAAATCACATTCGAACTCTTAAAGTTCTCATTGATGTTTCCTTGAGGTGGGTGCTAAAGAAGTACCATGGAAGGCTCTCAGAGCTTTGAGTACTTTAAGGTTTTGGAGGCCTAACATCAAGTGGTTGCTTAGTGTATTTTACAAGTTTATGCCCTTCAATTATTCAAATCTACACACTCCATCTTCGATCTCGCCATCCTTTTTGTGGAGATCTAATTTGAGTTTCAAAAAAGTGGCTTCGAGTAAAGCATGTTTAAGTAGTAATAGTGAAGAAGAGTGTTGTATTCCGTTCTTGAGGGTAGACAACCGAGAAGCACTTGGGAAGTTGTTTGACACAGTTGTAGAGGCTAGATGCGAGAATCCATTAGTTGGAGCTCGTGTCTTTCAAATTGAGTTGGATCCGTCAATTGAGCAAGGGGTTGAGCATATATTACAAGGGTGACTTAACATGGAAGATGAAGTATATGAAGGAAGACCATTGAAGGAATGTGCTTTACCCTCTTTGGCTGCACATACCGGGTGCATTGTGTTATAACCTTTGGTGGGGGAGTCATTTGAGATCAAGCCAAGTTTCCTCCAAACTCTCCCCATTTTCTTTGGCCATGCTAACTCTTACCCTTACTCACATCTTTTGGAGTTTATAGAGGCATGCGTTAGGTTGAATATCTGAAACATGGATGCGGGAAAATTGAGAGTACGAGTGTTCCCCTCAAGCTTGAGAGACAAGGCCAAGGAGTGGCTCAACAAGCTCCCATCCAACTCAATCAACTCTTGGGAGACCTTACAAAGGAAGTTTATTACCAAGTACTTTCCACTGGGCAAGATTAATGAATGAAGAACAAGCCTAATGATCTTCCGGGAAAAAGATAGAGAATTATTTTGTGAAAGATGTGAATGCTTTAAATATCTAGAGCTTGGATATCCTAATAATGGGCAAACCCAAGACATGATTATGTCTCTTTTATATCAAGGGCTAAGCACGGAGACTAGGAGAAAGGTAAACAATGCTTGTGGTGAAGATTTCATGGACAAGACTGTCGAGGAAGCATACATTTTACTTGAGAAATTGGCGGAAAGGTCGGCCTTGTGGGATGTAAAGTCAAGTGTGAGGAAGTCCGTGGTTTCCATAAGAAAGACTACCCAAGCCAACCGTGTATGCATTTATAAAGTAAAAGGGGACACCCATATATAAGATGAAGCCATCAAGAGGCTTGAGGAGACTATAAACGAGAAGTTTGACCTCTTGATGAAGCAAAACCAGAATGGAGGCCAAGTGAATCAAGTGTTGAAGATTAGTGTGGAACCGGTGACATGCATGATATGTGAGAGCACGGTGCATGAGACTTTTAGTTGCCCACATTAAGAAGACTATCCGGAGATTATTGAGGAATGTAAAGGGTTATTTTACGATAAACTGAGGAACGATCCTTACTCTAACACTTACCAACCGAGAGCACTTTTTCTGCCTAGAGCTCAACAACCACCATTGTTTCAAGCACCAATTCCTACACCTGAATTGGAGGTGCCGAAATCCAACACGTATGACTTGCTTGCCTGTCAAGAATCAAGAGGAGGACAAGAAAATGTATCTTGAATTTTTGATGAGCATGATGAGTGACAATCAAGCACTCCGGAATGAGAGCCAAAGTGCAATCCACTAGTTGGAAATACAAGTGAGCCAATTGGCAAAGGCACATCATGGCCAAGGAAGTGGCAATGCTCATGAGTTTCCATCCACCACCAAACTAAATCCTAAGCATCGAGTGATTGTAGTGAACATGGTCTTGAGATCCGGAAGGGGATTTGAAAATTATGGAGATGCTCCTATAGTGGAGAGCGATGATGAAGAGGACTTAGACCCAAAGTTGAGAAGGTCTCTACAAGCTGGGATAAGGTTGTGAAGTTTCAAGAGAAGACCACTTTGATTACTTATGAGGTTATTGATGAGTCAAATGATGATGAACAAGTTTGAAGAGGAACATGAGGGTCCGGAAAGTAGCTCGAGTCGACATGGGAAATCTAGGAGAGAGGTAGAAGCTTTGAGGAGTAACCAACATCATGGAATGAAGGATTTAAAGATTGATGAAGGAAGAATTTCTACCTAGAACTCGACGGGTTGAGACTCACAGTTGACCTGTCAAAAAGAGCCCACTATCCGAGAAAACAAAGATATTCGACTCGTTAAAAAAACCTCTTGACAAGGGTAAATAACATTATGAAGGGGTTCAATAAGATGAGGATGGATACTTGCCTTTCTCTCAAGCGAAGAATACATAGAGGGCCTAAGCTAACTTGGATCGGAAGACTAAAGAATGTTTGGATGTCTTCAAGAAGGTAGAAATCAATATACTTCATCTTGACGCCATTCAAACTATTCCCATGTACTCCAAGTTCTTAAAGGAGCTTTGTACCAACGGAGATGAAAGAATAAGCTACAAGAGGAGGAAAGATTCGAGAAGGTGACACTTAATTCCACGGTGTCGACAATTATCCAAAGGAAGGTACCTAAGAAGTTAACCGATCCGAATTTTTTTACCGTGCCATGTACCATTAGAAGAGAGTACTTTCCGAGGACCTTGATGGATCTTGGTGCTTTTATCAATTTGATGCCTTACTCGGTATACAAAGAGATTGGTTTAAGGAGAATCAAATCGGTGAGCATGTTTATACAATTAGCTGATGGATGTGTGGTGTACCCGCGGGGTGTTGTGGAAGATGTGTTGGTTAGCATTGGTGCATTAGTGATACCGAAAGATTTTGTCATCCTAAACATGGAAGAACCAAAGGGTTATGAGGATCTTCCTATCATCTTTGGAAGACCCTTTATGGCTATGGCCAGGACAAAGATCAATGTCAAGGCAGGTGTGCTCACCATGACGGTCTTTGAGAAGACCGAGACATTTAAGATCTTCAAGGACTCCAAGCCAATTCTGACTCTACAAGCCATGAGCATTGAAGTTATGGATTATGAAGCCAAGGACGATAGACATATGAGCTACGAGGAGTCAGAAGCCTATGAGTTGAGTGTCGAAGATGTGAAGGCACCGAATAAGAACAAGAGCCATGAAAGGAAAAAGTTGAAGCCGAGTAAGAATGTGGATGACATGATAGTAGTGGGTGATAGTTGCATATTTATGCAACGTTTATGTGCTTAACCGAACCTTATATTTAGCTCTTTTGTTTTGTTTTTAAGCAATTTAACATTATTATTTGTTTTTAGGTATTTTGGAGATAAATGAAGAAAAGGGATTAAATAATATATCCTGGCGAGAAAACCTCATCGAGGAGGTTTTGTCTTGGCGAGCCTCGCTAGAGAGAAGTCCTTCTGCAAATTGTTTTGGCGAGCACGTGGGAATTTATATATATATATGCTTTAATGGAAGTTGACTTGTGCTTGGCGAGGAACAGAGAGAGAATGTGGGGCTTGGAAGGAGAAGTTTTGCAAGTGGACTCATATATATATTTTTATATATATGGATTGGAAGCTTTGCACGTGATGCTTTCTTGCCATTGAATCAATTTAGACTTATACATATATGGCTTGGCGAAGTTGCTAGCGAGGAGAAGAAAAGGAGGAGTCCTAATATAATAATGAGATTATGAATATTGGGCTGGATTTTGGAGTCTTGCACGTGGTTTGCTAGCTAGGTTAATTAACCTAGCTAGTCTGGAACATATAAATAGCTAAGAAGAGGACGGACGGAGGGCATTCAATAATTTTCTCTTTTCTTTTTAGACTTGAATTCTATGGCTTCTATGAGGAGCTAAACTCCATTGTTAAGGGGCTGTTTTGAAGCCCCGTTCATGATATCTAGATTGCTTATGCACGTTAATTAAATTTTGTTTTTGTTATTTGAATGAGGTTTCTTTGTTACTTATACAGTGATGATTCTTGATTATGTATGCTTTGAGTGCACGCTTAGTATGCATGTTTAGGAATCTAATTCTAAGAAAATTGATGGCTGTTGGTGATTATTACCTTCCTCAAGTTTCAATAGTAGAACCCATACATGCTTGGTATAAGAAACCCTAGGTCTAGTAAGACACGACCGTAGTGTACTTATGAAGCCTTGTAGATTCTCAAACCCTTTCTAAATCTTAATGCGTTTCTCTTAGTAAATTCGAGTCCGTGACTTCGGGTTCTTTGAGGGATAGACAATATTGATAAGCAGACCTTCAATGTTGTAAACATAAGGATCGGGTAATAGGTTGTGTTCACAACTCGGGGCCTTCCTGGGAATCTTTCATTCATAACAATTACATTATTTAGTTAAGCATTTGTTGTCTAGATGGAGTGACGGTGGTGGATAACACTTCCCTTAACCCATTTTATCATTGATTCTCGTTTTACTTATACTCTGTTTTTCAGTTTCAGTTTCGTACTCTGTTTTGCATAATTTTGTTCGCCAACCAAACAAACTCCGATTGCATCGAAATTTCGCATCGAAGCTCGATAGGGTGTCTTTAGTGTCCAGTGTTAATTTCGTAATTTTAGGTCGAGTCTAGCTATTTTAATTAATTACGTTAGTGTCCAGTGGTCGAGTCTGTCAGATTTCTGACTTTAGCATCTGTTTGTAGTTTAGAGTATTGAGTCTCATCTTTCCCTGTGGATTGACCCCTATACTATTGTACTGCATTGACAAGCATATTAAGTTCATTATAGGGTAATTTTGAGGGTGGTAAAACACCGATCAAATTTTGGCGCCGTTGCCGGGGAAAGATCTAGTCTTTATATTCTAACGTGTCTTTTGTTTCTGTTTTGTTTTGTTTTCTTTCATTTCTTTTGTAGTGTAACGTGTCTCTTGTGTGCAGGTACTTAGTGCATGCATACTCGAAGGTCAAGGAGAACTGAGCCTTTATTACTTGATTTAGAGATTGAGCGCTCAGCTAAGCAAAACCGGAAGCAGAAAAGGCAAGCAGAACTGGAGGTTGGAAACACGAGTGGCACAGTGGCAGAACCTGAGATTGAGGTGGAAACAAGTTCAGATTCAGAAGAAGAAGTTCCTCAATCGCCACCACAAAGAGCAGCAATGGGAGAACAACCAAGAACGTTGATGAATTCCTTTGTACCTAGTGCTCAGGGGAATTCATCACCAATAGTGTTGCCAGCTCTTGGGACTTATTCAGTACCTCCTGCTTTACTATCAGCCCTACCTCATTATAGGGGGGTATTTTCAGAGGATCCTCAGCAACATTTGGCTGAGATTGAAGCTTTAGCATCAACACAAAATTTACAAAATGTTGAATCTAATGTGTTGAAACTAATTTTATTCCCTTTTTCTGTGAAGGAAGGAGCGAAGATGTGGTTCAATTCTTTGGCTCCTAGGTCTATACAATCTTGGGATGAGATGAAGGTGACGTTCATGAAGGAGTATTTCTCAGCCCAGAAGACTAAGCAGTTGAAGAAGGAGATTAATAGCTTCATACAAAAAGATGGTGACATGCTTCATGAGGCATGGAGTCATTTCAAGGAGCTGTTGAGGAAATGCCCACATCATGGGTATGATCTAGAGGACAGGATGACTTTCTTTTATGAAGGTCTGGAGCCAGCCAACAAGACAAGAGTGGATTCTGCATGTGGAGGTATGTTTATGTACCAAACAGGTCAGCAAGCTCATGATACCATCGAGAAATTGGCTGAGAACACCAAACAGTTCTATACAAGAGAGAGAACGTTGGCGAGCAAGAAACAACAATCTGTATTTGAGGTTGCCACCAACCCAGACATGGACAAGAGAATGAAAGCAATGGAGAAGAAGTTGGAGTCCATTGCTACTGCCATCAAGAGCCAAACGACATCATCATCATCTGTTTCTCAGGTATGTTCTGTATGCTCTATGTCAGATCACACTAACGAATCTTGTCCATTCATTCCTGAAGAAGAGCAGGTGAACTTTGTACAACAAAGAGCAGCGAGGAATGACCCTTACTCAAATTCTTACAATCCGGGGTGGAGGAATCATCCAAATTTCAGCTATGGAAACAATAGCAACATCTTGAATCCACCCCCAGGTTTTAAGGTAAGACAGGAGTACCAGCAGCCACAACAAAAGGAAGCACCCTCAGTACCAGATTCCGCTTTAGCTGCCATCATGGCCAAGCTTGAGGGAATAGAGGTTCATAACAGAGACTCTAGCAAGGCATTCCAAATACTAGAGAAACGGATGAACAACATGGAACAACAAATGTCTACTAGAGAACAGGGCACCCTTCCGAGTAAAGTTGTGCAGAACCCAAGATCTCAACATGAAGCTAATGTGATCACATTGAGAAGTGGAAGAGTGATTGAAGAGGTTGAAAAGCCTACAAAAACTTCTTTAGAAGATGAGCCGGTCTTAGAACAGGTGCTGCCATTTCCACCACTACTGCAGAATCAGGAAGAGAAGGAGACTCTGGCGAGGAACTTGCCAGAACCTAGACAGAAAAATTCATCAAATGAAAAATCAGGTAAGACAATTTCTGCACCTTCTCCTTCAATTCCTTTACGTGTTCCTTTTCCTAGCAGGTTGAAAAACAAGAAGAAGGATGAGTTGGAGCAAGAGATTCTAGATACATTCCGGAAGGTGGAAGTGAACATTCCGTTGCTCGATGCGATTAAGCAAATACCGAAGTATGCAAAGTTTCTTAAGGAACTTTGTACAATGAAAAGGAAGTTCACAGGGACCGAGACCGTGGCCTTGAGTGAGAAGGTGTCAGCGGTACTTCAAAGGAAGCTACCACCTAAGATGGGTGATCCTGGACGATTCACCATCCCATGTACAATTGGTAACACTAATTTTACTGGAGCTTTACTTGATTTGGGTGCATCAATAAACTTAATGCCTTACTCTGTGTATAAAACTTTGAATATTGGTGCATTACAACAAACTGGTGTTACAATTAAATTAGCTGATCGATCTAACTGCTACCCCAGAGGTTTTGTTGAAGATGTTTTAGTACAGGTAGGTAAGTTGATCTTTCCAGCTGATTTCTTCGTGTTAGAGATGGAGGCAGAGCCTCAACCATCAGAGTTACCACTGATACTTGGTCGTCCATTCCTACGGACCGCTAGGACCAAGATAGATTGTTTCAATGGTACCCTCTCCATGAAAGTTGATGAAGAAAAAATCCGCTTCAACATCTTCGACGCAATGAGGCATCCTAGTGATAATGATTTGTATTCCTGTTTTTCTATTGATACATTTGATAATTTTATGCAGGAATTTATGCAGCACTCGGTGAATGAGAATGAGGATATTTTGGAGACAGTGCTTGGAACAAGTCAGTCAAAAATTGAAGAATGGAAGCCGATCAAGCAAGAATTGGATGAGCTCGAAGCTCTTCTTGAATATCGGCCTGCAAATTTGACTACTGGGGCTGAAATTGCAATGGAAGAAGGGGATGCATTCTTGAATGATGATGAGATATGTGAATTCCTTGAAGTGGAGTCCATCGAAATTCCTCATATTGAGATGGTGCTGCCACTACATGAACAACCACATGAGCTATCAATGCCAAACTCAAGTTCCGCACATGTTCCTTGCACCAAAGAAACACTTGAGTTTGAGGATTTACTTACCGAGCCCCCTTATATTTTGGAGCATATTGAGATGGTGGTACCTGATCACCATATGTCCAACAAGGATATTCTCTTTACCTTGTTTGTTGGACTCAAGAGGAGGAGGCTTTGGATAAAGAAGAAGAAAGAAAGAAGACACTTGGAGTCTTGCGTGTGTGGGAGTCCAAGGGCACCCAAGTTGCTTGGTAGAGCTCATATGACATCATTGTTAAGGACCAAGCACTCGATCGAGCCAAGACCACAGCCACCTGATGGTTTTGAAGATGTCTGGCTGAGGACGTTAAACTTAGCGCTACTTGGGAGGCAACCCATGTGGATGGAGAAGCTTGGCTGCCAGATTTGAATTCTTATCCCTTCTCCTTTTCTTTATTTTTCTCCATGTTTATTGTGATTTGTGATGTGTTATGTGTCTCATTCCATGCTTGTTTGATGTATTGTATGTTTTTAGTTTTTTTTTACATTGAGGACAATGCAAATTTCAAGTGTGGGGTGGGGTTTATATCATATCCTTAGCGTCTATGTATAAATTTTTCGTTATTTCGGTACTGTACAGTTTGCTGTGTCGTGTCAATTATTTGACATAGTTTGAGGTCTCGTAATTTTCTGAAATTTTTAGAGGATGTTTTTACATGTGTCTAAATTGTTCTCTTAAAATTTCAGCTCATTCCAATGTATGATCAATTCTGAAAAATTCTATCGAGGGAATGAGTTTCTGGCGAGCTTCGCATGTTGTACTATTCAGTTTGATGTTGTGTGTGATTTGTTCGCCATATCTAGAAGTCTCGTAAATTTCTGAAATTGTTAGGGAATTTATATAAATGTGTCTAGTTTGTTCCCTCCAAATTTCAGCTCATTCCACTCTGTCATTAATTCTATATAATTCTGGCGAAGTGGAGCTGAGTCAAGCGAGCAACAGTTCTCGGTACTGTGCAATAACCTGTTCGCGTCATTTATCTTCGATAGCTAGGAGTCTCGTAATTTTCTGAAATTTTTAGGGCAGTTTTGTAAATGAGTCTATCGAGTGCTCGCTAAATTTCAGCTTATTTCGATGAGTGACTAAGTTTGTAAAATCCTAGCGAGCTTCGCTACACGTTGTTCGCCAGCGAAGTTCGATGGGCTGGCGAGCAAACAGTCTGCTGTTTTGTATAATTTATTTGACATAGCTATAGGTCTCGTAATTTTCTGAAGTTTTGAGGGTAGGTCTGTATATGTGTCTAGATAGTTTTCGAAAAATTTCAGCCAATTACGATGAGTAATTAATTTTGTAAAATTCTGGCGAGGAGTGTTGCTCGATACACTGTTTCTGGCGAGCTGCTCGCCTGATGTTGGTATTTTTCAGTTTTTCTTTGTTTTCCTTGGGTATTTTAGTGTCTTATTTGAAAAATCAAATACAAAAGTAAAAAGTGTCAAGAAAAACATAAAAAGAGTCTTTTGTTTTGTGTCTTAGGTGCCCTTAACTAGTCCATGATGTGATTATATCTTCCGTAGTTGTGACTAAAAGATGTTCATGCTATTTAAGTTTCTTTGGTTAATCTTGATTTATGATGCATATGCGAATGTGTAGTGGATGTAGAAAAAGTTAACATGGTACAGATTTTTGGCATGCTTAAACTTTGTTGAGATTCATTTAACCTGTGAGCGATTGAGCCTATATGTGAATACACATGCTTTCTTTATTGAGTGTCAATTGCTTGCCACAGATTAAGTTAATGGACTCTAGATATTACTAGAACTTGCTCTTGTGCTTTTCAAAGCTTATTGTCAATACTTGTTTTGATTGAGGAAGTGATAAAGGCATTTAGGGGACACCACCATTGCCATATAAGCCTGTGTCCTAATTTTGTGTACAGAAGATGTGCACCCCTTAGTTAACCACTTTGAGCCTACATGTTTAAACTTTATGTCATCACCCACATATCTCTGACCTTAAACTTTAGAATAGTTATATCTTTACCCTTGTTCTAGGACTTGGTAGAGCTATACATGAGACAGATATGTGAAGACGGCGACAATGTCAAGAAGTGATGCAAAGAAATAAGTGTGGGGTATCAAGCTATTTGTGAAAAAGAAAAAGAAAAAAAAGAAAAAAAAAAAGAAAAAAATAAAAGAAAGAAAAAGAAAAAAAATGTGATGTCTAGCTTGATACCCGAGTTAACTGTTGACAAAAACAATGACGTGAAGGCCCAACAAGATGAAATTCGGCCACAAAAGTGAGAAAATTCATGGTTGTAAAGCTTGAAGAAGTCTCTTATTTGGTGCTCTACTGGGTTCTAGAATTATATTTGAATTCCTTATCTATTTATTCTTTAACCTATGAGCCAAGCCCCATTACAACCCATGAAAGTCCTTTTGATCCTCAAGATAGCAGCCTTTGATCTGTGGAGATTTGTCACAAGTGTAAGCATATGGTGTGGTACATTTTGGCAAGTAGTTGAGTTGAGTGAATACCTTAGACATACTTTGAGAGAAACACTTTTGAGAGCATATACCTGTGAGGTTGAATCTTGACAAGTTTGGTGCATGCTACAGCTTTACATTCACCATGATTATGTCTTTGTCCTACATATTACATATGTGTCATGCATTGAAATTAATTTTCGAAACTTTGAGGAATGGTAATTTAGAGTCACACTTATCTTGGTGTTACAACTGTGGAAGATTGCTGAGACAACTTTGTTGGGGGCGTTAGAGTCATGTAGTTAGAGTTTTGTCGAGTCTTTTCAGAGTCTTAGTTTAGTGTATTGCTCGAGGACTAGCAAAAGCTAAGTGTGGGGTATTCTGATAGTTGCATATTTATGCAACGTTTATGTGCTTAACCGAACCTTATATTTAGCTCTTTTGTTTTGTTTTTAAGCAATTTAACATTATTATTTGTTTTTAGGTATTTTGGAGATAAATGAAGAAAAGGGATTAAATAATATATCCTGGCGAGAAAACCTCATCGAGGAGGTTTTGTCTTGGCGAGCCTCGCTAGAGAGAAGTCCTTCTGCAAATTGTTTTGGCGAGCACGTGGGAATTTATATATATATATGCTTTAATGGAAGTTGACTTGTGCTTGGCGAGGAACAGAGAGAGAATGTGGGGCTTGGAAGGAGAAGTTTTGCAAGTGGACTCATATATATATTTTTATATATATGGATTGGAAGCTTTGCACGTGATGCTTTCTTGCCATTGAATCAATTTAGACTTATACATATATGGCTTGGCGAAGTTGCTAGCGAGGAGAAGAAAAGGAGGAGTCCTAATATAATAATGAGATTATGAATATTGGGCTGGATTTTGGAGTCTTGCACGTGGTTTGCTAGCTAGGTTAATTAACCTAGCTAGTCTGGAACATATAAATAGCTAAGAAGAGGACGGACGGAGGGCATTCAATAATTTTCTCTTTTCTTTTTAGACTTGAATTCTATGGCTTCTATGAGGAGCTAAACTCCATTGTTAAGGGGCTGTTTTGAAGCCCCGTTCATGATATCTAGATTGCTTATGCACGTTAATTAAATTTTGTTTTTGTTATTTGAATGAGGTTTCTTTGTTACTTATACAGTGATGATTCTTGATTATGTATGCTTTGAGTGCACGCTTAGTATGCATGTTTAGGAATCTAATTCTAAGAAAATTGATGGCTGTTGGTGATTATTACCTTCCTCAAGTTTCAATAGTAGAACCCATACATGCTTGGTATAAGAAACCCTAGGTCTAGTAAGACACGACCGTAGTGTACTTATGAAGCCTTGTAGATTCTCAAACCCTTTCTAAATCTTAATGCGTTTCTCTTAGTAAATTCGAGTCCGTGACTTCGGGTTCTTTGAGGGATAGACAATATTGATAAGCAGACCTTCAATGTTGTAAACATAAGGATCGGGTAATAGGTTGTGTTCACAACTCGGGGCCTTCCTGGGAATCTTTCATTCATAACAATTACATTATTTAGTTAAGCATTTGTTGTCTAGATGGAGTGACGGTGGTGGATAACACTTCCCTTAACCCATTTTATCATTGATTCTCGTTTTACTTATACTCTGTTTTTCAGTTTCAGTTTCGTACTCTGTTTTGCATAATTTTGTTCGCCAACCAAACAAACTCCGATTGCATCGAAATTTCGCATCGAAGCTCGATAGGGTGTCTTTAGTGTCCAGTGTTAATTTCGTAATTTTAGGTCGAGTCTAGCTATTTTAATTAATTACGTTAGTGTCCAGTGGTCGAGTCTGTCAGATTTCTGACTTTAGCATCTGTTTGTAGTTTAGAGTATTGAGTCTCATCTTTCCCTGTGGATTGACCCCTATACTATTGTACTGCATTGACAAGCATATTAAGTTCATTATAGGGTAATTTTGAGGGTGGTAAAACACCGATCAGTGGGATGAAATTTTACCTTGAAGAAATCCAACCCCTCAAGAGATGCAAGCTACAAATTGCTTGAGATATACCTAAATGGAGTGGTTCATTTGAGGAATTTGATGAATGGGAGAACTTTTTGTGCTTCATAGAGAGCAAGTGGAGGCTTTGAAAGAGGCAACAAGAAAGTGGGATGGGAAGGTCTATCACTTTAAGGATCCAACCATGATGGTTTGAACTCCTCATCATTTCATGGACCATATGTACGTCCTTAAACTACAACCTATGATGGCTAGACACCATTAGTATGCTAGAAGAATAAGTGTGAGGTTGGGGGAAGCTTTGAGAATGAAGAAATGCAGCATTGAAGTCAAGTTTTGGAGAGTAAAATTCTAGAAATTCTTGACGGGTCGAAAGATCTTCTCGATCCTTCAAAGACATGCTACTGTCTAGTCTGGGTCACTTTTTTGACCCGTTGAGGGAATCGCTCGACCTATTAAGGAGTGTCCTTTCAAAGTTGACTTTTGAAGACTAAGAGCTTGCGGCTTAGAGGCATGGAGCATAGAGTAATTACTTGAGGCCAAGACAAGTCTTAGAGCACCATTTGAGGATCATGACCAATCCGTATGCACCATTGGATGGCGGGGCCTAACATGGCCTTCGTCGGTTTACATGTTCGTGCATATGGAGCTAGGAGCCGGTCGTCAAAGTCTTTGCATCCTCTTTATCTCTACTCTCTTTACTTCTTTGAATGATATGCGTATTTTTGCAAATGATGCTCGAGTAGTGTTTTGTTTGGAGTCATGTTAGAATGTGGTAGTCTTGTGTAAGTGTGAGGTCCCATCATATTATGTGCTTGATTACATTGTCGTTTTCCTTTGAAATATGATTAGTATGTGTTACCCCATTGTGGTTGATAGGACTCTAATAACTTCACTATTTCTTAGAGACTGTATAACCATTTAAGTGTGAATGCATGCTAGTTGTTACACTTAGGAGAACATGTGTTATCAGAATAAAATGTGAAGTGATGATGCTTATGTACCACTTGTGTACTTGTGTGTGATGTATGTCTTGATACAAATTGAGGACAATTTGGTTTTAAAGTGAAAGGACCCAACTCCTATTTAGTTGCCTAAACCGAAATCAAACCCCTTAGAAAACATGACCTTAAATTTTTTTTGCTAGAGTTTACTTTGAAACATGTGAAGAATTATTAGAACCTGCAAAGAAACACACTTCGAATATTCCACAACAGCCAAGCTGTGGGGCTCCGTTCCCCATCCGGATTTCTCAACATCAAATATATAATAAACCAAAAGGTTTACAAGAAATCCAGAAACATTCAGAAGTAAACTCAACTGAAAACAAAACATAAGTATTCAGAACGACGCCTATATACATTATATACAACTAGTAGGTCGAATAAGGAACCTACTCGAATTGAATAGTGATTTGAACTGTACGCCTCCACTGTCGACGTGCATCCTCAGAATTTAAACTGCAAACTGGGCAAAAGAAACCGAAAAGCCCAGGGAAAGACAAATAAAATCGTTAGAGTGAGTGGACGAAAAATAATTATATGTCTTCCACCAATATAAACACGAAATCATGATGCGAGTCTAAAATCATCAATCACAGGTAAGGTGGTTGTCATAACCTTCCTGGATACCATATAAAATGTGGAGGCCGTAACTCGAGTACATTTTCCTCAGAGTTACAATCATGCTCAACCAATGTAAGGGGTTTGTCATAACCTTCCTGGGAGCCATATAATCACGGGTCAGGCATTTGTCATAACTCCCCCGTAGCATCTCGGGGATCAGTCGAGAAGCCATGCATCGATGCATCCATATACCCATTATCCATGTAAAAAAAATCATGCATATGCCTCCAAAGTAAAATACATAATCATAAATGCATAATCATAATTGCATACTCGTAAAATTCATAACATAAATGCGTAATCAAGACTCGCAAATCAACAGTGAAAATACAGTGTCCACTCACAGTACGAGGCTAACTCTGAGGTCCGGCGGAAGATCCCTCGCTAAACATTCAATCACAATCACCTGAATAACGGGGATACGATCAATACATATAGAATCACAACATACAGAGCTAATACTTCAAGAACCTCGCGTTCTCGAAAGACGTATTGCTCGAAATATCGACGAGGATAACAAAATTTCCAAAATACACCCAAACAACCCTCGTTCCAAAATAGAATACTCAATTCAACTCAAAAACCTCACGACTACGATCGGGACATGATTATGAGCAAAACGGTATAAAAATCTCCAAAATCCCAAAAAGTCAACCTCACCGGAGCTCTGCCGTTGACCACCGCCGGCGACGGAGGCGCGGCGTCAACGGTGACATTCTTCGGCGACCCATACCTCAAAATTTTCCTCTCTTCAAACCCAACATCTTTTCCTTCTACCACTAACGTCGATTCAACTCACACCGGCCGGAAATTGCCTCGAAACCTATGGAGTTCAAATCGGTCGGAAAACTTTGCTGGTGAAATATTCCACCGTGGAGCCACCTCGTCCTTCCAAACTCAAGGGTTTCAATTCCAAGCTCAAGCCCAATCTAATCCACCCCAAAACCCCACCAGAAAACCGTCGGAAAACCTTCCTCCATTAACACCGATTCCGTCCAACTTCACCTCCAAAATTCACCACCCAAACCACCTCAAATCATCACAATATATAGATGAATAGAAAACTTAGATCAAGGGGTCATTTCCCTACCTTCCTTTCCAGAAACCGTGCCGTATTCTGGCAAGTCCAACAGCGGCGAGTTAACTCACTCGGCAGGTCAACTCGGTGACTCGGTCCAACTCGGTCAAAACAGGTCAACTCGGCCCAAATGTGACTTTTCGAAAATTCGACGATTATTTAGATATTTATACGTCGCGAACTGACTAAATTCACGATTCGGATAACTCAAACCCAAACGGATAAGTACGACTAACTCGACGATAATTTCAAATATCCATTTTATGTTCTCCGATTATCCGAAAAATCTTCCTAAGCCTCCTACAAACTCGAAATCAAATCCTCTACAATTTCCGCAAAGGAACTCAAACCAAATTCGTGTCCGATAATTAAATCGAGAACAAACCCGCCATATCGACCAATTACGACTAACTGCGACTAATCGTGAAATATGCAAATCAAGCCAATTAAAATACCATTTTCGGTTCGGGTCGTTACATAAAGTGTGATATAGTAGGATAAGTCGTATCACTTCTTATCCTAAAATCCATAAAAAAATTAAAAATTTGAGAAAATGTAATGCAAAAATATGTGTGTTTTGATGTGTTTGTGTCCTAATGATGGTTCTCGATGATGAAATTGAGTTAATGGCTAGTATATTGCATTTAAGGATGTGTGAAAAAATAGAAACAATGCATTTGTAATTTATTGAAAAGCATATGTTTCTCATAATGTGTGCATTTGAGAAAAAGAATGATTAACATGTTTCAAAGCTATCATTGCTTATGTGAGATTTTGAGCAATTTTTGCATGACTAGCTATATTATGCACCATTTCTTTCGTGTGTGATATCAATATGTTATATGTGATCTATAACTTACTTTAAACAGTACAAATCATTTTCCAATCATGAGTTATTTCAAAGATGATAAAGGCATTTAAGACTATCATCACTCTTGCCAAATAGCCATGTGTCCCATGAGTGCGCACAATTTGTGATACCCCTAGATAGCCCTTTTGAGCCCACATTTAGCCTTTATTTCATTTTCATGCATATACCTAAACACTTGGCCTAGTGTAGTAATTCTTACCCTTGTTCTAAAGACTTGGTAGAGATTTCAAAGTTAGCATTCAAGAGATGGAGTGAAGATGATATTGTTTAAGGCATATTGTGTGTATGAGATAGACTTGTTCAAACAACTTGTATGTTGGATTGCTGAAAAGAAAAGAAAAAGAAAATGAAAAATGAGTTATATTGAGAGCTAGGAAAATAATGTAAAAATATGTGATGCTCTCCAGTAATAGGTTTAAATGTAATAGGTTTGGATTAATGTCCCTCATACTTGTGGATATGGAGTTTGTCACCAAAAGAAGACTTAAGAGTGAAATTTTTTAGCCTGTGTCCTATCCACAATGCTCAATTGTAGTTTAGAATGAAGCTTGAGCCCAACAAGATGAAATCCGGCCCTTGTTACTAAAGGTTGACCATGTTGATGCTTTGGAAGGGGAGAAGTGCACAATTGACAAGTTTGGGAAGGGCTTCTCTCCCTATTCGTATAAACTTTTAGACTGGTGAAACTGGTCCTTTACGAACATAGCTTAACTACATAAATAGATATCTCAAAGAGCAATGCTATGGGGCCTTAAGGGAGGCCTAAATTTGTGGCCTTAAACCAATGTGGCATTACATGCCATTATATTTTAAATCCAAAGAATTATATATTTTGCCACATCAAAATATTGTAAAACCAATTCTATCCCTCCTATTTCTTCTCTATTCTTGGTTTTCATGCCGATCCATGATATCCTACTGGCTACCATCTTCTCTTCTCTTTATTGACGCACACCCTTGATCATCATCATCATCATCAAGTTTGATCTGTTGATCTTCAATAATATGCTTACAATGCATGTGCATAATTAAATCAACATAACTATACCATGAAATACTGATATTACACATGCTTTAAATCAAGCATGCATGTAAATTGTCTCAACTTTGCTGCAGCCGATCTAAGAACCACTGTCTCAGCGGTTGGGGGTTATGATACTGTAAACTATTACTACTCATACTAATAATTGTTGCTTACCTTGTCTTTATTCCATTTACAAACTATCTCATTATGTTTCTCCCTTAGCCACTTTTCATTATTTCTTTTTGCTGGATAAGCTCACTTGAGAGTGTTGACATGTTCATTGACAACACAAATCATAGACATGCATTAGTATACATTCAAAATATAAATAGATTGTAACGGAAAAAACTTGATAGAGAAAGTGTCAAACACTTACTCAAAATATGGTCTTGCTTATTCTGTATTCTGAAGTACACATAAATGTGCTAGCTGAAGCTCCCTTTTTTCAATTGTTATCATAGTCGCTCCTGCTAACGGTCTACTTGACTGTGAAAGATTGAACCTCTTCTTTGATTCCAACCCAACAATTTGTTCATCTAACATTCTTCCAGCCAAAAATCCCACTGCTTCTACTTCTATGTAATGTTCCACAATCGAACCCTCTAGATTCTTATGATTTGTAGCATATCCATTCAATGTCTCATGTACCTTTTGAAGGTGTAGATCCATCTGAAGAAAATTGAGCCACATAGATCTACTTCTCTAACAAGATGGAATGACAGGTGAATCATGATATTGAAGAAGGGTAGTAATGGTGATCATGCACTGGTTTTTCTAATACTGATTGTATTGCAATGGGTAGTAAGTGATGCAAAACTTTATAACAATGACGCAATTTAAGACCAACCAACTTAAGATCTTCTATGGAGACAATACTTTTTATATTTGAATAGAAACGATCACTAAGCTTCATACTAGAAAAAGATTAACTGTTAGGTCCATATATAATTGTGTTATAATTATGTTCTTAATTTCATGCTTACTGCTTGTCTTCTATGAATAAAGCATTGTTCTTATAACGTTTTTTTGTTCATACTAGAAAATTAGGTGTTCGCACGAAAACACTCTTAAAGATGAAAGTTAATCACTTTTTTGGAGAAGCCGAGTATATTTCCAAAGTCACAAGAGAATTTGGAGCAACTTTGGGAAAAAGGACAAAAAATGGTCGCTAGAAGTTATCCGAAGCTGTCGGAAAATCGCCGGATTCTTCCATAGTTAGCCGAACCACCATATAAGTCCCAAACACTTTGATCTAGGCCCAAGGAAAGCCTAAACCACCTAGATAAAAATCTTAGCTGATTTGGTTAGGGTGTCACACATTTGAATTTTAGATGTATTAGGCAAGGTTTGGACTTTAGCCTAGAAGCCAAGAAAAGGGGATCACAAGTTGTAGCCCTTAGATTAAACTTCATGGCCACTCTAGCACATCTAAAGACTTATAAAACACCTCATTTTCTCATCCTTACTCCCTCTAATTCGAGCTCCCTACACCACCATACTCAACATACTTCATTTTATTCATTTTTGCTAGTTTTGAGTTCTTTTTTCTCTAGTTTTCTCTCTAGGGTTTTTTGTTGAGTTCTCTAGAGAGAAGTTAGATTTCTCTTTCAATATTCCTCCTTTCCAACCCTCTACAAATCCAAGAGATATAGCCTTGCAAGCCTTGGCTGAACCTCTTCCATTCTCTCTCACCACCATATATCACTTCCTCCTCTCATCTTTGCCTCCAATGTTAGGGTGATTCTCTAGAGCTTGAAGAAGTGGGAAGTAATACCTCTTTCCCTTGGCTTATTTAAATCCTATAGGTTTCCATTTCCTCCTATACAAGTTTGAAGACACTTTGGAGCAAAGAAGGTGAAGTTAATTAGAAGCACAAGAGTGGACTTCAAGAAGCTTGGCTTACTTTGGAGAGATTCCTTGGTTATTTCTTCATCCTATTTACTTTATTGATGTATTTAAACTTGATTTTAATTATGTATAGTGAGTAGTCCCATTTTGGAGGCTAGGGTTTTGACATCCACTTATGTGAAACGGACTTTAATTACATATATATATTGGAATATTGTATGAGCATCAAATGGTTAGTGTGGATTTCCCTAGCCAACCATTCTCTCTTATTCTGAATTTGTTTGCTATTTAATCTCTTTGCATTAGTCTATAATTAATCTATCAACTTATATAATCACTCACCATAGTCTAATCACCCCTTGCAATACTAAGTCTCCAAAGGACTTAGTAGTGTGAGATACATATTCGCATTTCATTTTAGTTTTAGTGTGAAGACTAGTGTCCAGTTAATCCATAATTTGAGTGCTTAATTGAGTCAAGCTAAGGAGTTTAAGTGGTCAATCCTCGTGCGTTCGACACTCGGCTTCCTTATAAATACTATAACTTGACCCCGTATACTTACGGGTAGAGGATTTCTTTGCACTTATGGGATAGATAATAATCAATAAAGTGTAGAGGTACAATCCTCACAACAAGTTTTTGGCGCCGTTGCCGGGGATTGAATTCGATTTGATTTCTCATATATGTATGGTTTATGTTTTTGTGTATGTTTTGTGAAGCATGTGTTTGTGAATGAGCTACTATGTGTTTGTGGATGTTTATGTGCTTGAGCTTCATGTATGGTTTCATTTATGTATGTGTTGACCTTAGCTAAGTTAATATATATATATATATTAAGGAACTAAAAATGAGACCTTGGTTGAATTAGCTACTCACCTAAGCTAGATGAGCACGTAAACATGATTATGGTCTATTCCAAGAGGGTTTACCTTAAGGCTTGGTTTCCTTAGCACTAGGCAAGGACTGGAGTCTCCTTGAGTCTCAATAGACTTGAAGAGCTTTAGTCAAGCACACATTGAATCGAGAGGTAATAGGCTAATAGTTGGGTCTTTCAATTTGTAACTCAAAATGTGCGGATTGGGAGATTCACTTAGACTTTCTCTCGGGTCCTCCAAAACAGGTTTGGGAAGGGAAACCTTCCATAATTATCATATGATATGCTTTTTAACTTCACTCACGTGACATATGGTCAAGATTTAAGCCCGAAATGGCTTATGCCCTGATCCCGGTTCACTTAATACTTCAAAGTTGGGCTTAAGTCATCTGGAATCCGAAATATCATAGGAGCTTAGGTTCAAAAGCAAATTTGACCAAAACGGTTACGATTTAGACATCAACTTATGTGAAACGAACTTTAATTACATATATAAATTGGGATATTGTATGAGCATCAAATGGTTAGTGTGGATTTCCCTAGCCAACCATTCTCTCTTATTGTGAATTTGTTTGTTATTTAATCTCATTGCAGTAGTCTATAATTAATCTATCAACTCGTATAATCACTCACTGTAGTCTAATCACCCCTTGCAATACTAGGTCTCCAAAGGACTTAGTAGTGTGAGATACATATTCACATTTCATTTTAGTTTTAGTGTGAAGATTATTGTCCAGTTAATCCGTAATTTGAGTGCTTAATCGAGTCAAGCTAAGGAGTTTAAGTGGTCAACCCTCGTGGGTTCGACACTCGATTTCCTTATAAATACTATAACTTGACCCCGTATACTTACGGGTAGAGGATTTGTTTGCACTTATGAGCTAGATAATAGTTCACAAAGTGTAAAGGTACAATTCTCACAACAAGTATTTGGTGCCATTGCTGGGGATTGAATTCACTTTGATTTCTTAGATTCGGTTAGCCTTTGATTGTGGAGTATCTGGACATGTCTGTGATATTTGTTTTTTAGATTTGTAGTTTTCTTCATTTTATCGCATAGAACTTTTTTTTCATTGTCTTTGATCTCTAGAATACTTTGGTAGGTACTATGAGGTAAAATTGTGCTCGAATTTGTGCTTCTAACCTTTTTGCAGGACATACTTTTGATCCATCAAAGCATTACATTTCGATCCATCGAAGCCTTATTGCGGGTGGAAACTAGGGGAGTTGCTTCGACCCATTAAAGCTTATTCCTTCGATTCATCGAAGTGTAACCTGTATTTCCGAACCAGGGGTATTGCTTCGAACCATCGAAGCCTATTCCTTCGACCCATCGAAGGGTGTATTTTTCTTGAGGTTGCTTCACTTATCTCCTCTTTTACCTTGTGTATTTATATTCTTTGGAGCATATCTAAGTAATGTCTTACTTTCAAGCATAATAGTTAGATAATCTAGATCTAGCAAACTTAATTTCCACTACACCCTAGACGATTAGAACTTTATTTGGTGATTTTTTCGATATATTGGATCACGTATGGTTCACTTCGGTGTTCATTGCACTGTGAATGCCACTACGTCGTGTACTGAGATCTCATTCAAACTCTTGGAATGCTCATTGATGTTTCCTTGAGGCGGGGGGGGGGGGGGGGGGTGCCAAAGAAGCATCGTGGAAGGCCCTCAAGGCTTTAAGTACTTAAAGAGTTTGGAGGACTAATATTTATTGGTTGCTTAGTATGTTTTTAGGTTTTATGCCTTTGAATCCTCTTTGTGAGGAAGAACTAGTCATTGATGAGGACGACATTGACGCAAGACCTTTGAGGGATAGTGCTTTACCATCTTTGTCAAGGCATACTTGTTGCATTGTTCTTTAACTGTTAGAGAGCGAATCCTTTGAGATCAAATATAGTTTTCTTTAAACCGTACCAATTTTCATGGGACATCCACATTCCGATCCCTATTCTTACTTGTTGGAGTTTGAGGAAGCATATGCAAGGTTCAACATCCGGAACATGGATCCAGGCTAATTGAAGCTTCGGGTATTCCCTTCGAGTTTGCGGGATAAGAGAAAGATATGGCTCAATACAATAAGCTTACCCTTAACTCGATTCACTTATGGGAGGTGATGCAACACAAGTTCATCACCAAGAATTTTCCACCGGGGAAGATAAATGAAAGAAGGACAAGATTGATGACATTTTGTCAGGAAGATGAATAGTTGTTCTATGAGACTTGGGATCCTTTCAAGGAGTTTGAGCTTGGTTTCCTTAACCATGGTTAAACCAAGACATGTTATTGTCTCCATTCTACCAAGGATTATGTACAGAGATGAGAAGGAAGGTTGACAATGCATATGGAGGAGATTTCATGGACAAGACCGCGAAGGAGGCACATGTTCTACATGAAAAGATGTCGGAACGATCTTTCTTATGAGACGTCAAGCCCAATGTTCCAAAACTAGCAACATTAATGAGATAAGCCACCCAAGCCAACTGGGAAAGTAGGTATGAAGTCAAGGGAGCTATGTATATACAAGAGGATGCCATCAAGCGACTTGAAGAGACTATGAACAAGAAGTTTGACCTTTTGTTAAAGCAAACTCAGAATTGAGGCTATGT